>OY987301.1:57520559-58980559 GCA_963920635.1 Pseudeuparius sepicola | reverse complement strand
CCTCCAAATTTTTCTAAAAAATTTGTAAGGTCCTGGCCAGCGCACTTTTTCAGTTTTCTAAAACGTGGACATTCTCCGAAAAAAAAATTACTATGCGTACAACACGATATCGGCCTCAAAATTTTTCTAAAAAATATCTAAGCGCACTTTTTTAATTTTCAAAAATGTTGACATGCTCCGAAAAAAAAATCCTATGCGACGTAAATTGAGTTCCACCACACGATTCCGCCCTCAAAATTTATCTAAAAAATTTCTAAGTGCCTGGCCAGCGCACTTTTGCAATTTTCAAAAACGTTGACATGCTCCGAAAAAAAAATACTATGCGACGTAAATTGAGTCCTACAACACGATATCGGCGCACTTTTTCAATTTTCAAAAACGTTGACATGTTCCGAAAAAAAATTACTATGCGACGTAAATTGAGTTCTACAACACGATTCCGCCCTCAAAATTTTTCTAAAAAATTTCTAAGTGCCTGGCCAGCGCACTTTTTCAAATTTCAAAAATGTTGACATGCTCCGAAAAAAATTCCTATGCGACGTAAATTGAGTTCTACCAAACGATTCCGCCCTCAAAATTTATCTAAAAAATTTCTAAGTGCCTGGCCAGCGCACTTTTGCAATTTTCAAAAACGTTGACATGCTCCGAAAAAAAATATACTATGCGACGTAAATTGAGTCCTAAACACGATATCGGCGCACTTTTTCAATTTTCAAAAACGTTGACATGTTCCGAAAAAAAATTACTATGCGACGTAAATTGAGTTCTACAACACGATTCCGCCCTCAAAATTTTTCTAAAAAATTTCTAAGTGCCTAGCCAGCGCACTTTTTCAATTTTCAAAAACGTTAACATGCTCCGAAAAAAAAAATTACTATGCGACGTAAATTGAGTCCTACAACACGATTCCGCCATCCAAATTTTTCTATAAAATTTCTAAGTACCTGGCCAGCGCACTTTTTTAATTCTCAAAAATGTTGACATGCTCCGAAAAGAAAATTCCTATGCGACGTAAATTGAGTTCTACCACACGATTCCGCCCTCAAAATTTTTCTAAAAAATATCTAAGTGCCTGGTCAGTGCACTTTTTCAATTTTCAAAAACGTTGACATGCTCCGAAAAAAAAATTACTATGCGACGTAAATTGAGTCCTACAAAACAATATCGGCCTCCAAATTTCTAAAAAATTTCTAAGTGCCTGGCCAGCGCACTTATATACTTATATACTTATAACGATTTTCAGTAACTCAATAAGATAGGATACAAGTGACTTACTTAGTCTTCTCTAAGTAGCCGACATATTATTAATAAGTTTGCAATTAAAATGGATTTCCTGTATATTACTTTTGCAGTACGTGACATTTTGTCAAATTTTATTTTACGATTTGCCTTCTCTTGCGCGTAAATCCCAACAAGGTCCCTGACAACAAAAATGTTGATATGCTCCGAAAAGAAAATTCCTATGCGACGTAAATTGAGTCCTACAACACGATTCCGCCCTCAAAATTTTTCTAAAATATTTCTAAGTGCCTGGCCAGTGCACTTTTTCAATTTTCAAAAATGTTGACAAGCTCCGAAAAGATAATTCCTATGCGACGTAAATTGAGTTTTACCACATGATTCCGCCCTCAAAATTTTTATAAAAAATTTCTAAGTGCCTGGCCAGTGCACTTTTTCAATTTTCAAAAACGTTGACATGCTCCGAAAAAAAATTCCTCTGCGACGTAAATTGAGTTCTACCACACGATTCCGACCTCAAAATTTTTCTAAAAAATTTCTAAGTGCCTGGCCAGCGCACTTTTTCAATTTTCAAAAATGTTGACATGCTCCGAAAAAAATTCCTATGCGACGTAAATTGAGTTCTACCAAACGATTCCGCCCTCAAAATTTATCTAAAAAATTTCTAAGTGCCTGGCCAGCGCACTTTTGCAATTTTCAAAAACGTTGACATGCTCCGAAAAAAAATATACTATGCGACGTAAATTGAGTCCTACAACACGATATCGGCGCACTTTTTCAATTTTCAAAAACGTTGACATGTTCCGAAAAAAAATTACTATGCGACGTAAATTGAGTTCTACAACACGATTCCGCCCTCAAAATTTTTCTAAAAAATTTCTAAGTGCCTAGCCAGCGCACTTTTTCAATTTTCAAAAACGTTAACATGCTCCGAAAAAAAAAATTACTATGCGACGTAAATTGAGTCCTACAACACGATTCCGCCCTCCAAATTTTTCTATAAAATTTCTAAGTACCTGGCCAGCGCACATTTTGTCAAATTTTATTTTACGATTTGCCTTCTCTTGCGCGTAAATCCCAACAAGGTCCCTGACAACAAAAATGTTGATATGCTCCGAAAAGAAAATTCCTATGCGACGTAAATTGAGTCCTACAACACGATTCCGCCCTCAAAATTTTTCTAAAAAATTTCTAAGTGCCTGGCCAGTGCACTTTTTCAATTTTCAAAAATGTTGACAAGCTCCGAAAAGATAATTCCTATGCGACGTAAATTGAGTTTTACCACATGATTCCGCCCTCAAAATTTTTATAAAAAATTTCTAAGTGCCTGGCCAGTGCACTTTTTCAATTTTCAAAAACGTTGACATGCTCCGAAAAAAAATTCCTATGCGACGTAAATTGAGTTCTACCACACGATTCCGACCTCAAAATTTTTCTAAAAAATTTCTAAGTGCCTGGCCAGCGCACTTTTTCAATTTTCAAAAACGTTGACATGCTCCAAAAAAAATACTATGCGACGTAAATTGAGTCCTACAACACGACATCGGCCTCCAAATTTTCTAAAAAATTTCTAAGTGCCTGGCCAGCGCACTTTTTCAAATTTCAAAAATATTGACATGCTCCGAAAAGATAATTCCTATGCGACGTAAATTGAGTTCTACAACAAGCATCCGAACTCAAAAATTTTCTAAAAAATTTCAGAGTGCCTGGCCAGCGCACTTTTTCAATTTTCAAAAATGTTGACATGCTCCGAAAAAAAATTCCTATGCGACGTAAATTGAGTTCTACAACACGATTCCGCCGTCCAAATTTTTCTATAAAATTTCTGAGTGCCTGGCCAGCACACTTTTTCAATTTTCAAAAATGTTGACATGCTCCGAAAAAAAAATTACTATGCGACGTAAATTGAGTCC
This sequence comes from Pseudeuparius sepicola, assembly GCA_963920635.1. Taxonomy (NCBI): domain Eukaryota; kingdom Metazoa; phylum Arthropoda; class Insecta; order Coleoptera; family Anthribidae; genus Pseudeuparius; species Pseudeuparius sepicola. The sequence goes on along the minus strand of OY987301.1, from coordinate 58,977,407 downwards.
TACAACACGATATCGGCCTCCAAATTTTTCTAAAAAATTTCTAAGTGCCTGGCCAGCGCACTTTTTCAATTTTCAAAAATGTTGACATGCTCCAAAAAAAAATTCCTATGCGACGTAAATTGAGTTCTACAACACGATTCCGCCCTCCAAATTTTTCTATAAAATTTCTAAGTGCCTGGCCAGCGCACTTTTTCAATTGTCAAAAATTTTGACATGCTCCGAAAAGAAAATTCCTATGCGACGTAAATTGAGTTCTACAACGCGATTCCGCCCTCAAAATTTTTCTAAAAAATTTCTAAGTGCCTGGCCAGCGCACTTTTTCAATTTTCAAAAATGTTGACATGCTCCGAAAAGAAAATTCCTATGCGACGTAAATTGAGTTCTACCACACGATTCCGCCCTCCAAATTTTTCTAAAAAATTTGTAAGGTCCTGGCCAGCGCACTTTTTCAGTTTTCTAAAACGTGGACATTCTCCGAAAAAAAAATTACTATGCGTACAACACGATATCGGCCTCAAAATTTTTCTAAAAAATATCTAAGCGCACTTTTTTAATTTTCAAAAATGTTGACATGCTCCGAAAAAAAAATCCTATGCGACGTAAATTGAGTTCTACCACACGATTCCGCCCTCAAAATTTATCTAAAAAATTTCTAAGTGCCTGGCCAGCGCACTTTTGCAATTTTCAAAAACGTTGACATGCTCCGAAAAAAAATATACTATGCGACGTAAATTGAGTCCTACAACACGATATCGGCGCACTTTTTCAATTTTCAAAAACGTTGACATGTTCCGAAAAAAAATTACTATGCGACGTAAATTGAGTTCTACAACACGATTCCGCCCTCAAAATTTTTCTAAAAAATTTCTAAGTGCCTGGCCAGCGCACTTTTTCAAATTTCAAAAATGTTGACATGCTCCGAAAAAAATTCCTATGCGACGTAAATTGAGTTCTACCAAACGATTCCGCCCTCAAAATTTATCTAAAAAATTTCTAAGTGCCTGGCCAGCGCACTTTTGCAATTTTCAAAAACGTTGACATGCTCCGAAAAAAAATATACTATGCGACGTAAATTGAGTCCTACAACACGATATCGGCGCACTTTTTCAATTTTCAAAAACGTTGACATGTTCCGAAAAAAAATTACTATGCGACGTAAATTGAGTTCTACAACACGATTCCGCCCTCAAAATTTTTCTAAAAAATTTCTAAGTGCCTAGCCAGCGCACTTTTTCAATTTTCGAAAACGTTAACATGCTCCGAAAAAAAAAAATTACTATGCGACGTAAATTGAGTCCTACAACACGATTCCGCCCTCCAAATTTTTCTATAAAATTTCTAAGTACCTGGCCAGCGCACTTTTTTAATTCTCAAAAATGTTGACATGCTCCGAAAAGAAAATTCCTATGCGACGTAAATTGAGTTCTACCACACGATTCCGCCCTCAAAATTTTTCTAAAAAATATCTAAGTGCCTGGTCAGTGCACTTTTTCAATTTTCAAAAACGTTGACATGCTCCGAAAAAAAAATTACTATGCGACGTAAATTGAGTCCTACAAAACAATATCGGCCTCCAAATTTCTAAAAAATTTCTAAGTGCCTGGCCAGCGCACTTATATACTTATATACTTATAACGATTTTCAGTAACTCAATAAGATAGGATACAAGTGACTTACTTAGTCTTCTCTAAGTAGCCGACATATTATTAATAAGTTTGCAATTAAAATGGATTTCCTGTATATTACTTTTGCAGTACGTGACATTTTGTCAAATTTTATTTTACGATTTGCCTTCTCTTGCGCGTAAATCCCAACAAGGTCCCTGACAACAAAAATGTTGATATGCTCCGAAAAGAAAATTCCTATGCGACGTAAATTGAGTCCTACAACACGATTCCGCCCTCAAAATTTTTCTAAAAAATTTCTAAGTGCCTGGCCAGTGCACTTTTTCAATTTTCAAAAATGTTGACAAGCTCCGAAAAGATAATTCCTATGCGACGTAAATTTAGTTTTACCACATGATTCCGCCCTCAAAATTTTTATAAAAAATTTCTAAGTGCCTGGCCAGTGCACTTTTTCAATTTTCAAAAACGTTGACATGCTCCGAAAAAAAATTCCTATGCGACGTAAATTGAGTTCTACCACACGATTCCGACCTCAAAATTTTTCTAAAAAATTTCTAAGTGCCTGGCCAGCGCACTTTTTCAATTTTCAAAAACGTTGACATGCTCCAAAAAAAATACTATGCGACGTAAATTGAGTCCTACAACACGACATCGGCCTCCAAATTTTCTAAAAAATTTCTAAGTGCCTGGCCAGCGCACTTTTTCAAATTTCAAAAATATTGACATGCTCCGAAAAGATAATTCCTATGCGACGTAAATTGAGTTCTACAACAAGCATCCGAACTCAAAAATTTTCTAAAAAATTTCAGAGTGCCTGGCCAGCGCACTTTTTCAATTTTCAAAAATGTTGACATGCTCCGAAAAAAAATTCCTATGCGACGTAAATTGAGTTCTACAACACGATTCCGCCGTCCAAATTTTTCTATAAAATTTCTGAGTGCCTGGCCAGCGCACTTTTTCAATTTTCAAAAATGTTGACATGCTCCGAAAAAAAAATTACTATGCGACGTAAATTGAGTCCTACAACACGATATCGGCCTCCAAATTTTTCTAAAAAATTTCTAAGTGCCTGGCCAGCGCACTTTTTCAATTTTCAAAAATGTTGACATGCTCCAAAAAAAAAATTCCTATGCGACGTAAATTGAGTTCTACAACACGATTCCGCCCTCCAAATTTTTCTATAAAATTTCTAAGTGCCTGGCCAGCGCACTTTTTCAATTGTCAAAAATTTTGACATGCTCCGAAAAGAAAATTCCTATGCGACGTAAATTGAGTTCTACAACGCGATTCCGCCCTCAAAATTTTTCTAAAAAATTTCTAAGTGCCTGGCCAGCGCACTGTTTCAATTTTCAAAAATGTTGACATGCTCCGAAAAGAAAATTCCTATGCGACGTAAATTGAGTTCTACCACACGATTCCGCCCTCCAAATTTTTCTAAAAAATTTGTAAGGTCCTGGCCAGCGCACTTTTTCAGTTTTCTAAAACGTGGACATTCTCCGAAAAAAAAATTACTATGCGTACAACACGATATCGGCCTCAAAATTTTTCTAAAAAATATCTAAGCGCACTTTTTTAATTTTCAAAAATGTTGACATGCTCCGAAAAAAAAATCCTATGCGACGTAAATTGAGTTCTACCACACGATTCCGCCCTCAAAATTTATCTAAAAAATTTCTAAGTGCCTGGCCAGCGCACTTTTGCAATTTTCAAAAACGTTGACATGCTCCGAAAAAAAATATACTATGCGACGTAAATTGAGTCCTACAACACGATATCGGCGCACTTTTTCAATTTTCAAAAACGTTGACATGTTCCGAAAAAAAATTACTATGCGACGTAAATTGAGTTCTACAACACGATTCCGCCCTCAAAATTTTTCTAAAAAATTTCTAAGTGCCTGGCCAGCGCACTTTTTCAAATTTCAAAAATGTTGACATGCTCCGAAAAAAATTCCTATGCGACGTAAATTGAGTTCTACCAAACGATTCCGCCCTCAAAATTTATCTAAAAAATTTCTAAGTGCCTGGCCAGCGCACTTTTGCAATTTTCAAAAACGTTGACATGCTCCGAAAAAAAATATACTATGCGACGTAAATTGAGTCCTACAACACGATATCGGCGCACTTTTTCAATTTTCAAAAACGTTGACATGTTCCGAAAAAAAATTACTATGCGACGTAAATTGAGTTCTACAACACGATTCCGCCCTCAAAATTTTTCTAAAAAATTTCTAAGTGCCTGGCCAGCGCACTTTTTCAAATTTCAAAAATGTTGACAAGCTCCGAAAAGATAATTCCTATGCGACGTAAATTGAGTTTTACCACATGATTCCGCCCTCAAAATTTTTATAAAAAATTTCTAAGTGCCTGGCCAGTGCACTTTTTCAATTTTCAAAAACGTTGACATGCTCCGAAAAAAAATTCCTATGCGACGTAAATTGAGTTCTACCACACGATTCCGACCTCAAAATTTTTCTAAAAAATTTCTAAGTGCCTGGCCAGCGCACTTTTTCAATTTTCAAAAACGTTGACATGCTCCAAAAAAAATACTATGCGACGTAAATTGAGTCCTACAACACGACATCGGCCTCCAAATTTTCTAAAAAATTTCTAAGTGCCTGGCCAGCGCACTTTTTCAAATTTCAAAAATATTGACATGCTCCGAAAAGATAATTCCTATGCGACGTAAATTGAGTTCTACAACAAGCATCCGAACTCAAAAATTTTCTAAAAAATTTCAGAGTGCCTGGCCAGCGCACTTTTTCAATTTTCAAAAATGTTGACATGCTCCGAAAAAAAATTCCTATGCGACGTAAATTGAGTTCTACAACACGATTCCGCCGTCCAAATTTTTCTATAAAATTTCTGAGTGCCTGGCCAGCGCACTTTTTCAATTTTCAAAAATGTTGACATGCTCCGAAAAAAAAATTACTATGCGACGTAAATTGAGTCCTACAACACGATATCGGCCTCCAAATTTTTCTAAAAAATTTCTAAGTGCCTGGCCAGCGCACTTTTTCAATTTTCAAAAATGTTGACATGCTCCAAAAAAAAATTCCTATGCGACGTAAATTGAGTTCTACAACACGATTCCGCCCTCCAAATTTTTCTATAAAATTTCTAAGTGCCTGGCCAGCGCACTTTTTCAATTGTCAAAAATTTTGACATGCTCCGAAAAGAAAATTCCTATGCGACGTAAATTGAGTTCTACAACGCGATTCCGCCCTCAAAATTTTTCTAAAAAATTTCTAAGTGCCTGGCCAGCGCACTTTTTCAATTTTCAAAAATGTTGACATGCTCCGAAAAGAAAATTCCTATGCGACGTAAATTGAGTTCTACCACACGATTCCGCCCTCCAAATTTTTCTAAAAAATTTGTAAGGTCCTGGCCAGCGCACTTTTTCAGTTTTCTAAAACGTGGACATTCTCCGAAAAAAAAATTACTATGCGTACAACACGATATCGGCCTCAAAATTTTTCTAAAAAATATCTAAGCGCACTTTTTTAATTTTCAAAAATGTTGACATGCTCCGAAAAAAAAATCCTATGCGACGTAAATTGAGTTCTACCACACGATTCCGCCCTCAAAATTTATCTAAAAAATTTCTAAGTGCCTGGCCAGCGCACTTTTGCAATTTTCAAAAACGTTGACATGCTCCGAAAAAAAATATACTATGCGACGTAAATTGAGTCCTACAACACGATATCGGCGCACTTTTTCAATTTTCAAAAACGTTGACATGTTCCGAAAAAAAATTACTATGCGACGTAAATTGAGTTCTACAACACGATTCCGCCCTCAAAATTTTTCTAAAAAATTTCTAAGTGCCTGGCCAGCGCACTTTTTCAAATTTCAAAAATGTTGACATGCTCCGAAAAAAATTCCTATGCGACGTAAATTGAGTTCTACCAAACGATTCCGCCCTCAAAATTTATCTAAAAAATTTCTAAGTGCCTGGCCAGCGCACTTTTGCAATTTTCAAAAACGTTGACATGCTCCGAAAAAAAATATACTATGCGACGTAAATTGAGTCCTACAACACGATATCGGCGCACTTTTTCAATTTTCAAAAACGTTGACATGTTCCGAAAAAAAATTACTATGCGACGTAAATTGAGTTCTACAACACGATTCCGCCCTCAAAATTTTTCTAAAAAATTTCTAAGTGCCTGGCCAGCGCACTTTTTCAAATTTCAAAAATGTTGACATGCTCCGAAAAAAATTCCTATGCGACGTAAATTGAGTTCTACCAAACGATTCCGCCCTCAAAATTTATCTAAAAAATTTCTAAGTGCCTGGCCAGCGCACTTTTGCAATTTTCAAAAACGTTGACATGCTCCGAAAAAAAATATACTATGCGACGTAAATTGAGTCCTACAACACGATATCGGCGCACTTTTTCAATTTTCAAAAACGTTGACATGTTCCGAAAAAAAATTACTATGCGACGTAAATTGAGTTCTACAACACGATTCCGCCCTCAAAATTTTTCTAAAAAATTTCTAAGTGCCTAGCCAGCGCACTTTTTCAATTTTCGAAAACGTTAACATGCTCCGAAAAAAAAAATTACTATGCGACGTAAATTGAGTCCTACAACACGATTCCGCCCTCCAAATTTTTCTATAAAATTTCTAAGTACCTGGCCAGCGCACTTTTTTAATTCTCAAAAATGTTGACATGCTCCGAAAAGAAAATTCCTATGCGACGTAAATTGAGTTCTACCACACGATTCCGCCCTCAAAATTTTTCTAAAAAATATCTAAGTGCCTGGTCAGTGCACTTTTTCAATTTTCAAAAACGTTGACATGCTCCCAAAAAAAAAAATTACTATGCGACGTAAATTGAGTCCTACAAAACAATATCGGCCTCCAAATTTCTAAAAAATTTCTAAGTGCCTGGCCAGCGCACTTATATACTTATATACTTATAACGATTTTCAGTAACTCAATAAGATAGGATACAAGTGACTTACTTAGTCTTCTCTAAGTAGCCGACATATTATTAATAAGTTTGCAATTAAAATGGATTTCCTGTATATTACTTTTGCAGTACGTGACATTTTGTCAAATTTTATTTTACGATTTGCCTTCTCTTGCGCGTAAATCCCAACAAGGTCCCTGACAACAAAAATGTTGATATGCTCCGAAAAGAAAATTCCTATGCGACGTAAATTGAGTCCTACAACACGATTCCGCCCTCAAAATTTTTCTAAAAAATTTCTAAGTGCCTGGCCAGTGCACTTTTTCAATTTTCAAAAATGTTGACAAGCTCCGAAAAGATAATTCCTATGCGACGTAAATTGAGTTTTACCACATGATTCCGCCCTCAAAATTTTTATAAAAAATTTCTAAGTGCCTGGCCAGTGCACTTTTTCAATTTTCAAAAACGTTGACATGCTCCGAAAAAAAATTCCTATGCGACGTAAATTGAGTTCTACCACACGATTCCGACCTCAAAATTTTTCTAAAAAATTTCTAAGTGCCTGGCCAGCGCACTTTTTCAATTTTCAAAAACGTTGACATGCTCCAAAAAAAATACTATGCGACGTAAATTGAGTCCTACAACACGACATCGGCCTCCAAATTTTCTAAAAAATTTCTAAGTGCCTGGCCAGCGCACTTTTTCAATTTTCAAAAATGTTGATATGCTCCGAAAAGAAAATTCCTATGCGACGTAAATTGAGTCCTACAACACGATTCCGCCCTCAAAATTTTTCTAAAAAATTTCTCAGTGCCTGGCCAGTGCACTTTTTCAATTTTCAAAAATGTTGACAAGCTCCGAAAAGATAATTCCTATGCGACGTAAATTGAGTTCTACCACATGATTCCGCCCTCAAAATTTTTCTAAAAAATTTCTAAGTGCCTGGCCAGCGCACTTTTTCAATTGTCAAAAAGTTTGACATGCTCCGAAAAGAAAATTCCTATGCGACGTAAATTGCAGCAAAACTGCAGCAATTCTTTCCCCATTTAACCTTCTTTCTATCTCCGCTAGTTTCAGAGATCCCCATATTGATCATAAAAAAAAACTCACCCTGTAGATGATTTAAAAGTTGACTGTGAAGTTTATACACAATAATTCGGAAACCTCCAAATTATTGCTAAAGAAATGACCCCAAAGGCTTCTTTGCAACGTTTTATTTTTTAAAGCAATTTAACACAAAATAAAAATGTCTTCCTCAATGTTGGACAAAAAATTGTACCGCATTAAAAGTAACTAACTTCATACCTGTACAATAAATATTCAAAATCGAATTATGAGAGAAAAGAAAAATGTGTGATAGGATATCAAAAGAAAGTTAGTGAACTGAAATGAAAAATATTTAAATTGCAAGTACTTCCTTTGAAACATATCCCTATTAAAATAAAAGAAATATATACAATAACGTACCACGCGATTCCGCCCTCAAAATTTTTCTAAAAAATTTCCAAGTGCCTGGCCAGCGCACTTTTTCAATTTTCAAAAATGTTGACATGCTCCGAAAAGAAAATTCCTATGCGACGTAAATTGAGTTCTACCACACGATTCCGCCCTCCAAATTTTTCTAAAAAAATTGTTAGGTCCTGGCCAGCGCACTTCTTCAATTTTCAAAAATGTTGACATGCTCCGAAAAGAAAATACCTGTGCGACGTAAATTGAGTTCTACAAAACGACTCCGCCCTCAAAATTTTTCTAAAAAATTTCAAAGTGCCTGGCCAATGCACTTTTTCAATTTTCAAAAATGTTGACAAGCTCCGAAAAGATAATTCCTATGCGACGTAAATTGAGTTCTACCACACGATTCGCCCAAAAACTTTTTCTAAAAAATTTCTAAGTGCCTGGCCAGCGCACTTTTTCAATTTCCAAAAACGTTGACATGCTCCGAAAAAAAAATATTACTATGCGACGTAAATTGAGTTCTACAACACGATTCCGCCCTCAAAATTTTTCTAAAAAAGTTCTAAGTGCCTGGCCAGCGCACTTTTTCAGTTTTCTAAAACGTGGACATTCTCCGAAAAAAAAATTACTATGCGTACAACACGATATCGGCCTCAAAATTTTTCTAAAAAATATCTAAGCGCACTTTTTTAATTTTCAAAAATGCTGACTTGCTCCGAAAAAAAAAATCCTATGCGACGTAAATTGAGTTCTACCACACGATTCCGCCCTCAAAATTTATCTAAAAAATTTCTAAGTGCCTAGCCAGCGCACTTTTTCAATTTTCAAAAACGTTAACATGCTCCGAAAAAAAAAATTACTATGCGACGTAAATTGAGTCCTACAACACGATTCCCCCCTCCAAATTTTTCTATAAAATATCTAAGTTCCTGGCCAGCGCAGTTTTTTAATTCTCAAAAATGTTGACATGCTCCGAAAAGAAAATTCCTATGCGACGTAAATTGAGTTCTACCACACGATTCCGCCCTCAAAATTTTTCTAAAAAATATCTAAGTTCCTGGTCAGTGCACTTTTTCAATTTTCAAAAACGTTGACATGCTCCGAAAAAAAAAATTACTATGCGACGTAAATTGAGTTCTACAAAACGATTCCGCAGTCAAAATTTTTCTAAAAAATTTCTAAGTGCCTGGCCAGCGCACTTTTTCAGTTTTCTAAAACGTGGACATTCTCCGAAAAAAAAATTACTATGCGTACAACACGATATCGGCCTCAAAATTTTTCTAAAAAATATCTAAGCGCACTTTTTTAATTTTCAAAAATGTTGACATGCTCCGAAAAAAAAATCCTATGCGACGTAAATTGAGTTCTACCACACGATTCCGCCCTCAAAATTTATCTAAAAAATTTCTAAGTGCCTGGCCAGCGCACTTTTTCAATTTTCAAAAACGTTGGCATGCTCCGAAAAAAATAATACTTTGCGACGTAAATTGAGTCCTACAACACGATATCGGCGCACTTTTTCAATTTTCAAAAACGTTGACATGTTCCGAAAAAAAATTACTATGCGACGTAAATTGAGTTCTACAACACGATCCCGCCCTCAAAATTTTTCTAAAAAATTTCTAAGTGCCTGGCCAGCGCACTTTTTCAATTTTCAAAAACGTGGACATGCTCCGAAAAGAAAATTCCTATGCGACGTAAATTGAGTTCTACCACACGATACCGCCCTCCAAATTTTTCTAAGAAATTTCTAAGTCCCTGGCCAGCGCACTTTTTCAATTTTCAAAAATGTTGACATGCTCCGAAAAGAAAATTCCTATGCGACGTAAATTGAGTTCTACCACACGATACCGCCCTCCAAATTTTTCTAAGAAATTTCTAAGTCCCTGGCCAGCGCACTTTTTCAATTTTCAAAAATGTTGACATGCTCCGAAAAGAAAATTCCTATGCGACGTAAATTGAGTCCTACAACACGATTCCGTCCTCAAAATTTTTCTAAAAAATTTCTAAGTTCCTGGCCAGCGCACTTTTTCAATTTTCAAAAATGTTGACATGCTTCGAAAAAAAATTTCTATGCGACGTAAATTGAGTTCTACCACACGATTCCGCCCTCAAAATTTGTGTAAAAAATTTCCAAGTGCCTGGCCAGCGCACTTTTTCAATTTTCAAAAACGTGGACATGCTCCGAAAAAAAAATTACTATGCGACGTAAATTGAATCCTACAACACGATATCGGCCTCCAAATTTTTCTATAAAATTTCTGAGTGCCTGGCCAGCGCACTTTTTTAATTCTCAAAAATGTTGACATGATCCGAAAATAAATTCCTATGCGACGTAAATTGAGTTCTAACACAAGATTCCGCCCTCAAAATTTTTCTAAAAAATTTCAGAGTGCCTGGCCAGCGCACTTTTTCAATTTTCAAAAATGTTGACATGCTCCGAAAAAAAATTCCTATGCGACGTAAATTGAATTCTACAACACGATTCCGCCGTCCAAATTTTTCTATAAAATTTCTGAGTGCCTGGCCAGCGCACTTTTTCAATTTTCAAAAATGTTGACATGCTCCGAAAAAAAAAAATTACTATGCGACGTAAATTGAGTCCTACAACACGATATCGGCCTCCAAATTTTTCTAAAAAATTTCTAAGTGCCTGGCCAGCGCACTTTTTCAATTTTCAAAAATGTTGACATGCTCCAAAAAAAAAAATTCCTATGCGACGTAAATTGAGTTCTACAACACGATTCCGCCCTCCAAATTTTTCTATAAAATTTCTAAGTGCCTGGCCAGCGCACTTTTTCAATTGTCAAAAATTTTGACATGCTCCGAAAAGAAAATTCCTATGCGACGTAAATTGAGTTCTACAACGCGATTCCGCCCTCAAAATTTTTCTAAAAAATTTCTAAGTGCCTGGCCAGCGCACTTTTTCAATTTTCAAAAATGTTGACATGCTCCGAAAAGAAAATTCCTATGCGACGTAAATTGAGTTCTACCACAAGATTCCGCCCTCCAAATTTTTCTAAAAAATTTGTAAGGTCCTGGCCAGCGCACTTTTTCAGTTTTCTGAAACGTGGACATTCTCCGAAAAAAAAAATTACTATGCGTACAACACGATATCGGCCTCAAAATTTTTCTAAAAAATATCTAAGCGCACTTTTTTAATTTTCAAAAATGTTGACATGCTCCGAAAAAAAAATCCTATGCGACGTAAATTGAGTTCTACCACACGATTCCGCCCTCAAAATTTATCTAAAAAATTTCTAAGTGCCTGGCCAGCGCACTTTTGCAATTTTCAAAAACGTTGACATGCTCCGAAAAAAAATATACTATGCGACGTAAATTGAGTCCTACAACACGATATCGGTGCACTTTTGCAAGTTTCAAAAACGTTGACATGTTCCGAAAAAAAATTACTATGCGACGTAAATTGAGTTCTACCACACGATTCCGCCCTCCAAATTTTTCTAAAAAAATTCTAAGTGCCGGGCCAGCGCATTTTTTCAATTTTCAAAAATGTTGTCATGCTCCGAAAAGAAAATTCCTATGCGACGTAAATTGAGTTCTACCACACGATTCCACCCTCAAAATTTTTCTAAAAAATATCTAAGTGCCTGGCCAGCGCACTTTTTCAATTTTCAAAAATGTTGACATGATCTGAAAAAAAAGGCCTATGCGACGTAAATTGAGTTCTAACACCAGATTCCGCCCTCAAAATTTTTCTAAAAAATTTGTAAGTGCCTGGCCAGCGCACTTTTTCAAATTTCAAAAATGTTGACAAGCTCCGAAAAGAAAATTCCTATGCGACGTAAATTGAGTCCTACAACACGATATCGGCCTCCAAATTTTTCTAAAAAATTTTTAAGTGCCTGGCCAGCGTACTTTTTCAATTTTCAAAAATGTTGACATAATCCGAAAAAAAATTCCTACGCGACGTAAATTGAGTTCTACAAAACGATTCTGCCCTCAAAATTTTTCTAAAAAATTTCTGAGTGCCTGGCCAGCGCACTTTTTTAATTTTCAAATATGTTGACATGCTCCGAAAAGAAAATTCCTACGCGACGTAAATTGAGTTCTACCACACGATTGCGCCCTCCAAATTTTTCTAAAAAAATTCTAAGTGCCGGGCCAGCGCATTTTTTCAATTTTCAAAAATGTTGACATGCTCCGAAAAGAAAATTCCTATACGACGTAAATTGAGTTCTACAAAACGATTCTGCCCTCAAAATTTTTCTAAAAAATTTCTGAGTGCCTGGCCAGCGCACTTTTTTAATTTTCAAAAATTTTGACATGCTTCGAAAAGAAAATTCCTATGCGACGTAGATTGAGTTCTACCACACGATTCCGCCCTCCAAATTTTTCTAAAAAAATTCTAAGTGAAGGGCCAGCGCATTTTTTCAATTTTCAAAAATGTTGACATGCTCCGAAAAGAAAATTCCTATGCGACGTAAATTGAGTTCTACCACACGATTCCACCCTCAAAATTTTTCTAAAAAATATCTAAGTGCCTGGCCAGCGCACTTTTTCAATTTTCAAAAATGTTGACATGATCTGAAAAAAAAGTCCTATGCGACGTAAATTGAGTTCTAACACCAGATTCCGCCCTCAAAATTTTTCTAAAAAATTTGTAAGTGCCTGGCCAGCGCACTTTTTCAAATTTCAAAAATGTTGACAAGCTCCGAAAAGAAAATTCCTATGCGACGTAAATTGAGTCCTACAACACGATATCGGCCTCCAAATTTTTCTAAAAAATTTTTAAGTGCCTGGCCAGCGTACTTTTTCAATTTTCAAAAATGTTGACATAATCCGAAAAAAAATTCCTACGCGACGTAAATTGAGTTCTACAAAACGATTCTGCCCTCAAAATTTTTCTAACAAATTTCTGAGTGCCTGGCCAGCGCACTTTTTTAATTTTCAAAAATTTTGACATGCTTCGAAAAGAAAATTCCTATGCGACGTAAATTGAGTTCTACCACACGATTCCGCAATCCAAATTTTTCTAAAAAAATTCTAAGTGAAGGGCCAGCGCATTTTTTCAATTTTCAAAAATGTTGACATGCTCCGAAAAGAAAATTCCTATGCGACGTAAATTGAGTTCTACCACACGATTCCACCCTCAAAATTTTTCTAAAAAATATCTAAGTGCCTGGCCAGCGCACTTTTTCAATTTTCAAAAATGTTGACATGATCTGAAAAAAAAGTCCTATGCGACGTAAATTGAGTTCTAACACCAGATTCCGCCCTCAAAATTTTTCTAAAAAATTTGTAAGTGCCTGGCCAGCGCACTTTTTCAAATTTCAAAAATGTTGACAAGCTCCGAAAAGAAAATTCCTATGCGACGTAAATTGAGTCCTACAACACGATATCGGCCTCCAAATTTTTCTAAAAAATTTTTAAGTGCCTGGCCAGCGTACTTTTTCAATTTTCAAAAATGTTGACATAATCCGAAAAAAAAATTCCTACGCGACGTAAATTGAGTTCTACAAAACGATTCTGCCCTCAAAATTTTTCTAAAAAATTTCTGAGTGCCTGGCCAGCGCACTTTTTTAATTTTCAAAAATTTTGACATGCTTCGAAAAGAAAATTCCTATGCGACGTAAATTGAGTTCTACCACACGATTCCGCCCTCCAAATTTTTCTAAAAAAATTCTAAGTGCCGGGCCAGCGCATTTTTTCAATTTTCAAAAATGTTGACATGCTCCGAAAAGAAAATTCCTATGCGACGTAAATTGAGTTCTACCACACGATTCCACCCTAAAAATTTTTCTAAAAAATATGTAAGTGCCTGGCCAGCGCACTTTTTCAATTTTCAAAAATGTTGACATGCTCCGAAAAGAAAATTCCTATGCGACGTAAATTGAGTTCTACAACACGATTCCGCCCTCAAAATTTTTCTAAAAAATTTCTCATTTTTCAAAAATGTTGACATGCTCCGAAAAAAAATTCCTATGCGACGTAAATTGAGTTCTTCAAAACGATTCCGCCCTCAAAATTTTTCTAAAAAATTTCTCAATTTTCAAAAATGTTGACATGCTCCGAAAAAAAATTCCTTTGCGACGTAAATTGAGTTCTACAAAACGATTCCGCCCTCAAAATTTTTCTAATAACTTTTTGAGTGCCTGGCCAGCGCACTTTTTTAATTTTCAAAAATGTTGACATGCTTCAAAAAGAAAATTCCTATGCGACGTAAATTGAGTTCTACAAACGATTCCGCCCTCAAAATTTTTCTAAAAAATTTCTCAATTTTCAAAAATGTTGACATGCTTCGAAAAGAAAATTCCTATGCGACGTAAATTGAGTTCTACAACACGATTCCGCCCTCAAAATTTTTCTATAAAATTTATAAGTGCCTGGCCAGCGCACCTTTTCAATTTTCAAAAATGTTGACATGCTCCGAAAAGAAAATTCCTATGCGACGTAAATTGATTTCTACAAAACGATTCTGCCCTCAAAATTTTTCTAAAAAATTTCTGAGTTCCTGGCCAGCGCAATTTTTTAATTTTCAAAAATTTTGACATGCTTCGAAAAGAAAATTCCTATGCGACGTAAATTGAGTTCTACCACACGATTCCGCCCTCCAAATTTTTCTAAAAAAATTCTAAGTGCCGGGCCAGCGCATTTTTTCAATTTTCAAAAATGTTGACATGCTCCGAAAAGAAAAATTCCTATGCGACGTAAATTGAGTCCTACAACACGATATCGGCCTCCAAATTTTTCTATAAAATTTCTGAGTGCCTGGCCAGCGCACTTTTTTAATTCTCGAAAATGTTGACATGATCCGAAAATAAATTCCTATGCGACGTAAAGGCCAGCGCACTTTTTCAATTTTCAAAAATGTTGACATGATCCAAAAAAAAATTCCTGTGCGACGTAAATTGAGTTCTAACACAAGATTCCGCCCTCAAAATTTTTCTAAAAAATTTCTAAGTGCCTTGCCAGCGCATTTTTTCAAATTTCAAAAATATTGACATGCTCCGAAAAGATAATTCCTATGCGACGTAAATTGAGTTCTACAAAAAGTATCCGAACTCAAAATTTTTCTAAAAAAGTTCTGAGTGCCTGGCCAGCGCACTTTTTCAATTTTCAAAAATGTTGACATGCTCCGAAAAGAAAATTCCTATGCGACGTAAATTGATTTCTAACACATGATTCCGCCCTCAAAATTTTTCTAAAAAATATCAAAGTGCCTGGTCAGTGCACTTTCTCAATTTTCAAGAACGTTGACATGCTCCGAAAAAAAAATTACTATGCAACGTAAATTGAGTTCTACAACACGATTCCGCCCTCAAAATTTTTCTAAAAAATTTCTAAGTGCCTGGCCAGCGCACTTTTTCAGTTTTCTAAAACGTGGACATGCTCCGAGAAAAAAATTACTATGCGACGTAAATTGAGTCCTACAACACGATATCGGCCTAAAAATTTTTCTAAAAAATATCTAAGCGCACTTTTTTAATTTTCAAAAATGTTGACATGCTCCGAAAAAAAATCCTATGCGACGTAAATTGAGTTCTAATACACGATTCCGCCCTCAAAATTTTTCTAAAAAATTTGTAAGTGCCTGGCCAGCGCACTTTTTCAATTTTCAAAAATGTTGACATGATCCGAAAAAAAATTCCTATGCGACGTAAATTGAGTTCTTGTGTTGCCCTCAAAATTTTACTAAAAAATTTCTAAGTGCCTGGCCAGCGCACTTTTTCAGTTTTCTAAAACGTGGACATGCTCCGAGAAAAAAATTACTATGCGACGTAAATTGAGTCCTACAACACGATATCGGCCTAAAAATTTTTCTAAAAAATATCTAAGCGCACTTTTTTAATTTTCAAAAATGTTGACATGCTCCGAAAAAAAATCCTATGCGACGTAAATTGAGTTCTAATACACGATTCCGCCCTCAAAATTTTTCTAAAAAATTTGTAAGTGCCTGGCCAGCGCACTTTTTCAATTTTCAAAAATGTTGACATGATCCGAAAAAAAATTCCTATGCGACGTAAATTGAGTTCTTGTGTTGCCCTCAAAATTTTACTAAAAAATTTCTAAGTGCCTGGCCAGCGCACTTTTTCAAATTTCAAAAATGTTGACATGCTCCGAAAAGATAATTCCTATGCGACGTAAATTGAGTTCTACAACACGATATCGGCCTCAAAATTTTTCTAAAAAATTTCTAAGTTCCTGGCCAGCGCACTTTTTCAATTTTCAAAAATGTTGACATGCTCCGAAAAAAAATTCCTATGCGACGTAAATTTAGTTCTACCACACGATTCCGCCCTCAAAATTTGTGTAAAAAATTTCCAAGTGCCTGGCCAGCGCACTTTTTCAATTTTCAAAAACGTGGAAATGCTCCGAAAAAAAAACTACTATGCGACGTAAATTGAGTCCTGCAACACGATATCGGCCTCCAAATTTTTCTATAAAATTTCTGAGTGCCTGGCCAGCGCACTTTTTTAATTCTCGAAAATGTTGACATGATCCGAAAATAAATTCCTATGCGACGTAAAGGCCAGCGCACTTTTTCAATTTTCAAAAATGTTGACATGATCCAAAAAAAAATTCCTGTGCGACGTAAATTGAGTTCTAACACAAGATTCCGCCCTCAAAATTTTTCTAAAAAATTTCTAAGTGCCTTGCCAGCGCACTTTTTCAAATTTCAAAAATATTGACATGCTCCGAAAAGATAATTCCTATGCGACGTAAATTGAGTTCTACAAAAAGTATCCGAACTCAAAATTTTTGTAAAAAAGTTCTGAGTGCCTGGCCAGCGCACTTTTTCAATTTTCAAAAATGTTGACATGCTCCGAAAAGAAAATTCCTATGCGACGTAAATTGATTTCTATTACACGATTCCGCCCTCAAAATTTTTCTAAAAAATATCTAAGTGCCTGGTCAGTGCACTTTCTCAATTTTCAAGAACGTTGACATGCTCCGAAAAAAAAAATTACTATGCAACGTAAATTAAGTTCTACAACACGATTCCGCCCTCAAAATTTTTCTAAAAAATTTCTAAGTGCCTGGCCAGCGCACTTTTTCAGTTTTCTAAAACGTGGACATGCTCCGAGAAAAAAATTACTATGCGACGTAAATTGAGTCCTACAACACGATATCGGCCTAAAAATGTTTCTAAAAAATATCTAAGCGCCCTTTTTTAGTTTTCAAAAATGTTGACATGCTCCGAAAAAAAATCCTATGCGACGTAAATTGATTTCTAACACATGATTCCGCCCTCAAAATTTTTCTAAAAAATATCTAAGTGCCTGGTCAGTGCACTTTCTCAATTTTCAAGAACGTTGACATGCTCCGAAAAAAAAAATTACGTAAATTGAGTTCTACAACACGATTCCGCCCTCAAAATTTTTCTAAAAAATTTCTAAGTGCCTGGCCAGCGCACTTTTTCAAATTTCAAAAATATTGACATGCTCCGAAAAGATAATTCCTATGCGACGTAAATTAAGTTCTACAACAAGCATCCGAACTCAAAAATTTTCTAAAAAATTTCAGAGTGCCTGGCCAGCGCACTTTTTCAATTTTCAAAAATGTTGACATGCTCCGAAAAAAAATTCCTATGCGACGTAAATTGAGTTCTACAACACGATTCCGCCGTCCAAATTTTTCTATAAAATTTCTGAGTGCCTGGCCAGCGCACTTTTTCAATTTTCAAAAATGTTGACATGCTCCGAAAAGAAAATTCCTATGCGACGTAAATTGAGTTCTACCACACGATTCCGCCCTCAAAATTTTTCTAAAAAATATCTAAGTGCCTGGTCAGTGCACTTTTTCAATTTTCAAAAACGTTGACATGCTCCGAAAAAAAAATTACTATGCGACGTAAATTGAGTCCTACAAAACAATATCGGCCTCCAAATTTCTAAAAAATATCTAAGCGCACTTTTTTAATTTTCAAATATGTTGACATGCTCCGAAAAAAAAATCCTATGCGACGTAAATTGATCACGATTCCGCCCTCAAAATTTATCTAAAAAATTTCTAAGTGCCTGGCCAGCGCACTTTTGCAATTTTCAAAAACGTTGACATGCTCCGAAAAAAAATATACTATGCGACGTAAATTGAGTCCTACAACACGATATCGGCGCACTTTTTCAATTTTCAAAAACGTTGACATGTTCCGAAAAAAAATTACTATGCGACGTAAATTGAGTTCTACAACACGATTCCGCCCTCAAAATTTTTCTAAAAAATTTCTAAGTGCCTGGCCAGCGCACTTTTTCAAATTTCAAAAATGTTGACATGCTCCGAAAAAAATTCCTATGCGACGTAAATTGAGTTCTACCAAACGATTCCGCCCTCAAAATTTATCTAAAAAATTTCTAAGTGCCTGGCCAGCGCACTTTTGCAATTTTCAAAAACGTTGACATGCTCCGAAAAAAAATATACTATGCGACGTAAATTGAGTCCTACAACACGATATCGGCGCACTTTTTCAATTTTCAAAAACGTTGACATGTTCCGAAAAAAAATTACTATGCGACGTAAATTGAGTTCTACAACACGATTCCGCCCTCAAAATTTTTCTAAAAAATTTCTAAGTGCCTAGCCAGCGCACTTTTTCAATTTTCAAAAACGTTAACATGCTCCGAAAAAAAAAAAATTACTATGCGACGTAAATTGAGTCCTACAACACGATTCCGCCCTCCAAATTTTTCTATAAAATTTCTAAGTACCTGGCCAGCGCACTTTTTTAATTCTCAAAAATGTTGACATGCTCCGAAAAGAAAATTCCTATGCGACGTAAATTGAGTTCTACCACACGATTCCGCCCTCAAAATTTTTCTAAAAAATATCTAAGTGCCTGGTCAGTGCACTTTTTCAATTTTCAAAAACGTTGACATGCTCCGAAAAAAAAATTACTATGCGACGTAAATTGAGTCCTACAAAACAATATCGGCCTCCAAATTTCTAAAAAATTTCTAAGTGCCTGGCCAGCGCACTTATATACTTATATACTTATAACGATTTTCAGTAACTCAATAAGATAGGATACAAGTGACTTACTTAGTCTTCTCTAAGTAGCCGACATATTATTAATAAGTTTGCAATTAAAATGGATTTCCTGTATATTACTTTTGCAGTACGTGACATTTTGTCAAATTTTATTTTACGATTTGCCTTCTCTTGCGCGTAAATCCCAACAAGGTCCCTGACAACAAAAATGTTGATATGCTCCGAAAAGAAAATTCCTATGCGACGTAAATTGAGTCCTACAACACGATTCCGCCCTCAAAATGTTTCTAAAAAATTTCTAAGTGCCTGGCCAATGCACTTTTTCAATTTTCAAAAATGTTGACAAGCTCCGAAAAGATAATTCCTATGCGACGTAAATTGAGTTCTACAAAACGATTCTGCCCTCAAAATTTTTCTAAAAAATTTCTGAGTGCCTGGCCAGCGCACTTTTTTAATTTTCAAAAATTTTGACATGCTTCGAAAAGAAAATTCCTATGCGACGTAAATTGAGTTCTACCACACGATTCCGCCCTCCAAATTTTTCTAAAAAAATTCTAAGTGAAGGGCCAGCGCATTTTTTCAATTTTCAAAAATGTTGACATGCTCCGAAAAGAAAATTCCTATGCGACGTAAATTGAGTTCTACCACACGATTCCGCCCTCCAAATTTTTCTATAAAATTTCTAAGTACCTGGCCAGCGCACTTTTTTAATTCTCAAAAATGTTGACATGCTCCGAAAAAAAATTCCTATGCGACGTAAATTGAGTTCTACCACACGATTCCGCCCTCAAAATTTTTCTAAAAAATATCTAAGTGCCTGGTCAGTGCACTTTTTCAATTTTCAAAAACGTTGACATGCTCCGAAAAAAAAATTACTATGCGACGTAAATTGAGTCCTACAACACGATATCGGCGCACTTTTTCAATTTTCAAAAACGTTGACATGTTCCGAAAAAAAATTCCTATGCGACGTAAATTGAGTCCTACAACACGATATCGGCCTCCAAATTTTTCTAAAAAATTTTTAAGTGCCTGGCCAGCGTACTTTTTCAATTTTCAAAAATGTTGACATAATCCGAAAAAAAATTTCTACGCGACGTAAATTGAGTTCTACAAAACGATTCTGCCCTCAAAATTTTTCTACAAAATTTCTGAGTGCCTGGCCAGCGCACTTTTTTAATTTTCAAAAATTTTGACATGCTTCGAAAAGAAAATTCCTATGCGACGTAAATTGAGTTCTACCACACGATTCCGCCCTCAAAATTTTTCTAAAAAATATCTAAGTGCCTGGCCAGCGCACTTTTTCAATTTTCAAAAATGTTGACATGCTCCGAAAAAAAATTCCTATGCGACGTAAATTGAGTTCTACGATTCCGCCCTCAAAATTTTTCTAAAAAATTTCTAAGTTCCAAGCCAGCGCACTTTTTTAATTTTCAAAAATGTTGACATGCTCCGAAAAGAAAATTCCTATGCGACGTAAATTTAGTTCTACAACACGATTCCGCCCTCAAAATTTTTCTATAAAATTTATAAGTGCCTGGCCAGCGCACCTTTTCAATTTTAAAAAATGTTGACATGCTCCGAAAAGAAAATTCCTATGCGACGTAAATTGAGTTCTACAGAACGATTCTGCCCTCAAAATTTTAAGTGCCTGGCCAGCCTACTTTTTCAATTTTCAAAAATGTTGACATAATCCGAAAAAAAATTCCTACGCGACGTAAATTGAGTTCTACAAAACGATTCTGCCCTCAAAATTTTTCTAAAAAATTTCTGAGTGCCTGGCCAGCGCACTTTTTTAATTTTCAAAAATTTTGACATGCTTCGAAATGAAAATTCCTATGCGACGTAAATTGAGTTCTACCACACGATTCCGCCCTCCAAATTTTTCTAAAAAAATTCTAAGTGCCGGGCCAGCGCATTTTTTCAATTTTCAAAAATGGTGACATGCTCCGAAAAGAAAATTCCTATGCGACGTAAATTGAGTTCTACCACACGATTCCACCCTCAAAATTTTTCTAAAAAATTTCTAAGTGCCTAGCCAGCGCACTTTTTCAATTTTCAAAAACGTTAACATGCTCCGAAAAAAAAAATTACTATGCGACGTAAATTGAGTCCTACAACACGATTCCGCCCTCCAAATTTTTCTATAAAATTTCTAAGTACCTGGCCAGCGCACTTTTTTAATTCTCAAAAATGTTGACATGCTCCGAAAAGAAAATTCCTATGCGACGTAAATTGAGTTCTACCACACGATTCCGCCCTCAAAATTTTTCTAAAAAATATCTAAGTGCCTGGTCAGTGCACTTTTTCAATTTTCAAAAACGTTGACATGCTCCGAAAAAAAAATTACTATGCGACGTAAATTGAGTCCTACAAAACAATATCGGCCTCCAAATTTCTAAAAAATTTCTAAGTGCCTGGCCAGCGCACTTATATACTTATATACTTATAACGATTTTCAGTAACTCAATAAGATAGGATACAAGTGACTTACTTAGTCTTCTCTAAGTAGCCGACATATTATTAATAAGTTTGCAATTAAAATGGATTTCCTGTATATTACTTTTGCAGTACGTGACATTTTGTCAAATTTTATTTTACGATTTGCCTTCTCTTGCGCGTAAATCCCAACAAGGTCCCTGACAACAAAAATGTTGATATGCTCCGAAAAGAAAATTCCTATGCGACGTAAATTGAGTCCTACAACACGATTCCGCCCTCAAAATGTTTCTAAAAAATTTCTAAGTGCCTGGCCAATGCACTTTTTCAATTTTCAAAAATGTTGACAAGCTCCGAAAAGATAATTCCTATGCGACGTAAATTGAGTTCTACAAAACGATTCTGCCCTCAAAATTTTTCTAAAAAATTTCTGAGTGCCTGGCCAGCGCACTTTTTTAATTTTCAAAAATTTTGACATGCTTCGAAAAGAAAATTCCTATGCGACGTAAATTGAGTTCTACCACACGATTCCGCCCTCCAAATTTTTCTAAAAAAATTCTAAGTGAAGGGCCAGCGCATTTTTTCAATTTTCAAAAATGTTGACATGCTCCGAAAAGAAAATTCCTATGCGACGTAAATTGAGTTCTACCACACGATTCCACCCTCAAAATTTTTCTAAAAAATATCTAAGTGCCTGGCCAGCGCACTTTTTCAATTTTCAAAAATGTTGACATGATCTGAAAAAAAAGTCCTATGCGACGTAAATTGAGTTCTAACACCAGATTCCGCCCTCAAAATTTTTCTAAAAAATTTCTAAGTTCCAGGCCAGCGCACTTTTTTAATTTTCAAAAATGTTGACATGCTCCGAAAAGAAAATTCCTATGCGACGTAAATTTAGTTCTACAACACGATTCCGCCCTCAAAATTTTTCTATAAAATTTATAAGTGCCTGGCCAGCGCACCTTTTCAATTTTCAAAAATGTTGACATGCTCCGAAAAGAAAATTCCTATGCGACGTAAATTGAGTTCTACAGAACGATTCTGCCCTCAAAATTTTAAGTGCCTGGCCAGCCTACTTTTTCAATTTTCAAAAATGTTGACATAATCCGAAAAAAAAATCCTATGCGACGTAAATTGAGTTCTACCACACGATTCCGCCCTCAAAATTTATCTAAAAAATTTCTAAGTGCCTGGCCAGCGCACTTTTGCAATTTTCAAAAACGTTGACATGCTCCGAAAAAAAATATACTATGCGACGTAAATTGAGTCCTACAACACGATATCGGCGCACTTTTTCAATTTTCAAAAACGTTGACATGTTCCGAAAAAAAATTACTATGCGACGTAAATTGAGTTCTACAACACGATTCCGCCCTCAAAATTTTTCTAAAAAATTTCTAAGTGCCTGGCCAGCGCACTTTTTCAAATTTCAAAAATGTTGACATGCTCCGAAAAAAATTCCTATGCGACGTAAATTGAGTTCTACCAAACGATTCCGCCCTCAAAATTTATCTAAAAAATTTCTAAGTGCCTGGCCAGCGCACTTTTGCAATTTTCAAAAACGTTGACATGCTCCGAAAAAAAATATACTATGCGACGTAAATTGAGTCCTACAACACGATATCGGCGCACTTTTTCAATTTTCAAAAACGTTGACATGTTCCGAAAAAAAATTACTATGCGACGTAAATTGAGTTCTACAACACGATTCCGCCCTCAAAATTTTTCTAAAAAATTTCTAAGTGCCTGGCCAGCGCACTTTTTCAAATTTCAAAAATGTTGACATGCTCCGAAAAAAATTCCTATGCGACGTAAATTGAGTTCTACCAAACGATTCCGCCCTCAAAATTTATCTAAAAAATTTCTAAGTGCCTGGCCAGCGCACTTTTGCAATTTTCAAAAACGTTGACATGCTCCGAAAAAAAATATACTATGCGACGTAAATTGAGTCCTACAACACGATATCGGCGCACTTTTTCAATTTTCAAAAACGTTGACATGTTCCGAAAAAAAATTACTATGCGACGTAAATTGAGTTCTACAACACGATTCCGCCCTCAAAATTTTTCTAAAAAATTTCTAAGTGCCTAGCCAGCGCACTTTTTCAATTTTCGAAAACGTTAACATGCTCCGAAAAAAAAAATTACTATGCGACGTAAATTGAGTCCTACAACACGATTCCGCCCTCCAAATTTTTCTATAAAATTTCTAAGTACCTGGCCAGCGCACTTTTTTAATTCTCAAAAATGTTGACATGCTCCGAAAAGAAAATTCCTATGCGACGTAAATTGAGTTCTACCACACGATTCCGCCCTCAAAATTTTTCTAAAAAATATCTAAGTGCCTGGTCAGTGCACTTTTTCAATTTTCAAAAACGTTGACATGCTCCCAAAAAAAAAAATTACTATGCGACGTAAATTGAGTCCTACAAAACAATATCGGCCTCCAAATTTCTAAAAAATTTCTAAGTGCCTGGCCAGCGCACTTATATACTTATATACTTATAACGATTTTCAGTAACTCAATAAGATAGGATACAAGTGACTTACTTAGTCTTCTCTAAGTAGCCGACATATTATTAATAAGTTTGCAATTAAAATGGATTTCCTGTATATTACTTTTGCAGTACGTGACATTTTGTCAAATTTTATTTTACGATTTGCCTTCTCTTGCGCGTAAATCCCAACAAGGTCCCTGACAACAAAAATGTTGATATGCTCCGAAAAGAAAATTCCTATGCGACGTAAATTGAGTCCTACAACACGATTCCGCCCTCAAAATTTTTCTAAAAAATTTCTAAGTGCCTGGCCAGTGCACTTTTTCAATTTTCAAAAATGTTGACAAGCTCCGAAAAGATAATTCCTATGCGACGTAAATTGAGTTTTACCACATGATTCCGCCCTCAAAATTTTTATAAAAAATTTCTAAGTGCCTGGCCAGTGCACTTTTTCAATTTTCAAAAACGTTGACATGCTCCGAAAAAAAATTCCTATGCGACGTAAATTGAGTTCTACCACACGATTCCGACCTCAAAATTTTTCTAAAAAATTTCTAAGTGCCTGGCCAGCGCACTTTTTCAATTTTCAAAAACGTTGACATGCTCCAAAAAAAATACTATGCGACGTAAATTGAGTCCTACAACACGACATCGGCCTCCAAATTTTCTAAAAAATTTCTAAGTGCCTGGCCAGCGCACTTTTTCAATTTTCAAAAATGTTGATATGCTCCGAAAAGAAAATTCCTATGCGACGTAAATTGAGTCCTACAACACGATTCCGCCCTCAAAATTTTTCTAAAAAATTTCTCAGTGCCTGGCCAGTGCACTTTTTCAATTTTCAAAAATGTTGACAAGCTCCGAAAAGATAATTCCTATGCGACGTAAATTGAGTTCTACCACATGATTCCGCCCTCAAAATTTTTCTAAAAAATTTCTAAGTGCCTGGCCAGCGCACTTTTTCAATTGTCAAAAAGTTTGACATGCTCCGAAAAGAAAATTCCTATGCGACGTAAATTGCAGCAAAACTGCAGCAATTCTTTCCCCATTTAACCTTCTTTCTATCTCCGCTAGTTTCAGAGATCCCCATATTGATCATAAAAAAAAACTCACCCTGTAGATGATTTAAAAGTTGACTGTGAAGTTTATACACAATAATTCGGAAACCTCCAAATTATTGCTAAAGAAATGACCCCAAAGGCTTCTTTGCAACGTTTTATTTTTTAAAGCAATTTAACACAAAATAAAAATGTCTTCCTCAATGTTGGACAAAAAATTGTACCGCATTAAAAGTAACTAACTTCATACCTGTACAATAAATATTCAAAATCGAATTATGAGAGAAAAGAAAAATGTGTGATAGGATATCAAAAGAAAGTTAGTGAACTGAAATGAAAAATATTTAAATTGCAAGTACTTCCTTTGAAACATATCCCTATTAAAATAAAAGAAATATATACAATAACGTACCACGCGATTCCGCCCTCAAAATTTTTCTAAAAAATTTCCAAGTGCCTGGCCAGCGCACTTTTTCAATTTTCAAAAATGTTGACATGCTCCGAAAAGAAAATTCCTATGCGACGTAAATTGAGTTCTACCACACGATTCCGCCCTCCAAATTTTTCTAAAAAAATTGTTAGGTCCTGGCCAGCGCACTTCTTCAATTTTCAAAAATGTTGACATGCTCCGAAAAGAAAATACCTGTGCGACGTAAATTGAGTTCTACAAAACGACTCCGCCCTCAAAATTTTTCTAAAAAATTTCAAAGTGCCTGGCCAATGCACTTTTTCAATTTTCAAAAATGTTGACAAGCTCCGAAAAGATAATTCCTATGCGACGTAAATTGAGTTCTACCACACGATTCGCCCAAAAACTTTTTCTAAAAAATTTCTAAGTGCCTGGCCAGCGCACTTTTTCAATTTCCAAAAACGTTGACATGCTCCGAAAAAAAAATATTACTATGCGACGTAAATTGAGTTCTACAACACGATTCCGCCCTCAAAATTTTTCTAAAAAAGTTCTAAGTGCCTGGCCAGCGCACTTTTTCAGTTTTCTAAAACGTGGACATTCTCCGAAAAAAAAATTACTATGCGTACAACACGATATCGGCCTCAAAATTTTTCTAAAAAATATCTAAGCGCACTTTTTTAATTTTCAAAAATGCTGACTTGCTCCGAAAAAAAAAATCCTATGCGACGTAAATTGAGTTCTACCACACGATTCCGCCCTCAAAATTTATCTAAAAAATTTCTAAGTGCCTAGCCAGCGCACTTTTTCAATTTTCAAAAACGTTAACATGCTCCGAAAAAAAAAATTACTATGCGACGTAAATTGAGTCCTACAACACGATTCCCCCCTCCAAATTTTTCTATAAAATATCTAAGTTCCTGGCCAGCGCAGTTTTTTAATTCTCAAAAATGTTGACATGCTCCGAAAAGAAAATTCCTATGCGACGTAAATTGAGTTCTACCACACGATTCCGCCCTCAAAATTTTTCTAAAAAATATCTAAGTTCCTGGTCAGTGCACTTTTTCAATTTTCAAAAACGTTGACATGCTCCGAAAAAAAAAATTACTATGCGACGTAAATTGAGTTCTACAAAACGATTCCGCAGTCAAAATTTTTCTAAAAAATTTCTAAGTGCCTGGCCAGCGCACTTTTTCAGTTTTCTAAAACGTGGACATTCTCCGAAAAAAAAATTACTATGCGTACAACACGATATCGGCCTCAAAATTTTTCTAAAAAATATCTAAGCGCACTTTTTTAATTTTCAAAAATGTTGACATGCTCCGAAAAAAAAATCCTATGCGACGTAAATTGAGTTCTACCACACGATTCCGCCCTCAAAATTTATCTAAAAAATTTCTAAGTGCCTGGCCAGCGCACTTTTTCAATTTTCAAAAACGTTGGCATGCTCCGAAAAAAATAATACTTTGCGACGTAAATTGAGTCCTACAACACGATATCGGCGCACTTTTTCAATTTTCAAAAACGTTGACATGTTCCGAAAAAAAATTACTATGCGACGTAAATTGAGTTCTACAACACGATCCCGCCCTCAAAATTTTTCTAAAAAATTTCTAAGTGCCTGGCCAGCGCACTTTTTCAATTTTCAAAAACGTGGACATGCTCCGAAAAGAAAATTCCTATGCGACGTAAATTGAGTTCTACCACACGATACCGCCCTCCAAATTTTTCTAAGAAATTTCTAAGTCCCTGGCCAGCGCACTTTTTCAATTTTCAAAAATGTTGACATGCTCCGAAAAGAAAATTCCTATGCGACGTAAATTGAGTTCTACCACACGATACCGCCCTCCAAATTTTTCTAAGAAATTTCTAAGTCCCTGGCCAGCGCACTTTTTCAATTTTCAAAAATGTTGACATGCTCCGAAAAGAAAATTCCTATGCGACGTAAATTGAGTCCTACAACACGATTCCGTCCTCAAAATTTTTCTAAAAAATTTCTAAGTTCCTGGCCAGCGCACTTTTTCAATTTTCAAAAATGTTGACATGCTTCGAAAAAAAATTTCTATGCGACGTAAATTGAGTTCTACCACACGATTCCGCCCTCAAAATTTGTGTAAAAAATTTCCAAGTGCCTGGCCAGCGCACTTTTTCAATTTTCAAAAACGTGGACATGCTCCGAAAAAAAAATTACTATGCGACGTAAATTGAATCCTACAACACGATATCGGCCTCCAAATTTTTCTATAAAATTTCTGAGTGCCTGGCCAGCGCACTTTTTTAATTCTCAAAAATGTTGACATGATCCGAAAATAAATTCCTATGCGACGTAAATTGAGTTCTAACACAAGATTCCGCCCTCAAAATTTTTCTAAAAAATTTCAGAGTGCCTGGCCAGCGCACTTTTTCAATTTTCAAAAATGTTGACATGCTCCGAAAAAAAATTCCTATGCGACGTAAATTGAATTCTACAACACGATTCCGCCGTCCAAATTTTTCTATAAAATTTCTGAGTGCCTGGCCAGCGCACTTTTTCAATTTTCAAAAATGTTGACATGCTCCGAAAAAAAAAAATTACTATGCGACGTAAATTGAGTCCTACAACACGATATCGGCCTCCAAATTTTTCTAAAAAATTTCTAAGTGCCTGGCCAGCGCACTTTTTCAATTTTCAAAAATGTTGACATGCTCCAAAAAAAAAAATTCCTATGCGACGTAAATTGAGTTCTACAACACGATTCCGCCCTCCAAATTTTTCTATAAAATTTCTAAGTGCCTGGCCAGCGCACTTTTTCAATTGTCAAAAATTTTGACATGCTCCGAAAAGAAAATTCCTATGCGACGTAAATTGAGTTCTACAACGCGATTCCGCCCTCAAAATTTTTCTAAAAAATTTCTAAGTGCCTGGCCAGCGCACTTTTTCAATTTTCAAAAATGTTGACATGCTCCGAAAAGAAAATTCCTATGCGACGTAAATTGAGTTCTACCACAAGATTCCGCCCTCCAAATTTTTCTAAAAAATTTGTAAGGTCCTGGCCAGCGCACTTTTTCAGTTTTCTGAAACGTGGACATTCTCCGAAAAAAAAAATTACTATGCGTACAACACGATATCGGCCTCAAAATTTTTCTAAAAAATATCTAAGCGCACTTTTTTAATTTTCAAAAATGTTGACATGCTCCGAAAAAAAAATCCTATGCGACGTAAATTGAGTTCTACCACACGATTCCGCCCTCAAAATTTATCTAAAAAATTTCTAAGTGCCTGGCCAGCGCACTTTTGCAATTTTCAAAAACGTTGACATGCTCCGAAAAAAAATATACTATGCGACGTAAATTGAGTCCTACAACACGATATCGGTGCACTTTTGCAAGTTTCAAAAACGTTGACATGTTCCGAAAAAAAATTACTATGCGACGTAAATTGAGTTCTACCACACGATTCCGCCCTCCAAATTTTTCTAAAAAAATTCTAAGTGCCGGGCCAGCGCATTTTTTCAATTTTCAAAAATGTTGTCATGCTCCGAAAAGAAAATTCCTATGCGACGTAAATTGAGTTCTACCACACGATTCCACCCTCAAAATTTTTCTAAAAAATATCTAAGTGCCTGGCCAGCGCACTTTTTCAATTTTCAAAAATGTTGACATGATCTGAAAAAAAAGGCCTATGCGACGTAAATTGAGTTCTAACACCAGATTCCGCCCTCAAAATTTTTCTAAAAAATTTGTAAGTGCCTGGCCAGCGCACTTTTTCAAATTTCAAAAATGTTGACAAGCTCCGAAAAGAAAATTCCTATGCGACGTAAATTGAGTCCTACAACACGATATCGGCCTCCAAATTTTTCTAAAAAATTTTTAAGTGCCTGGCCAGCGTACTTTTTCAATTTTCAAAAATGTTGACATAATCCGAAAAAAAATTCCTACGCGACGTAAATTGAGTTCTACAAAACGATTCTGCCCTCAAAATTTTTCTAAAAAATTTCTGAGTGCCTGGCCAGCGCACTTTTTTAATTTTCAAATATGTTGACATGCTCCGAAAAGAAAATTCCTACGCGACGTAAATTGAGTTCTACCACACGATTGCGCCCTCCAAATTTTTCTAAAAAAATTCTAAGTGCCGGGCCAGCGCATTTTTTCAATTTTCAAAAATGTTGACATGCTCCGAAAAGAAAATTCCTATACGACGTAAATTGAGTTCTACAAAACGATTCTGCCCTCAAAATTTTTCTAAAAAATTTCTGAGTGCCTGGCCAGCGCACTTTTTTAATTTTCAAAAATTTTGACATGCTTCGAAAAGAAAATTCCTATGCGACGTAGATTGAGTTCTACCACACGATTCCGCCCTCCAAATTTTTCTAAAAAAATTCTAAGTGAAGGGCCAGCGCATTTTTTCAATTTTCAAAAATGTTGACATGCTCCGAAAAGAAAATTCCTATGCGACGTAAATTGAGTTCTACCACACGATTCCACCCTCAAAATTTTTCTAAAAAATATCTAAGTGCCTGGCCAGCGCACTTTTTCAATTTTCAAAAATGTTGACATGATCTGAAAAAAAAGTCCTATGCGACGTAAATTGAGTTCTAACACCAGATTCCGCCCTCAAAATTTTTCTAAAAAATTTGTAAGTGCCTGGCCAGCGCACTTTTTCAAATTTCAAAAATGTTGACAAGCTCCGAAAAGAAAATTCCTATGCGACGTAAATTGAGTCCTACAACACGATATCGGCCTCCAAATTTTTCTAAAAAATTTTTAAGTGCCTGGCCAGCGTACTTTTTCAATTTTCAAAAATGTTGACATAATCCGAAAAAAAATTCCTACGCGACGTAAATTGAGTTCTACAAAACGATTCTGCCCTCAAAATTTTTCTAACAAATTTCTGAGTGCCTGGCCAGCGCACTTTTTTAATTTTCAAAAATTTTGACATGCTTCGAAAAGAAAATTCCTATGCGACGTAAATTGAGTTCTACCACACGATTCCGCAATCCAAATTTTTCTAAAAAAATTCTAAGTGAAGGGCCAGCGCATTTTTTCAATTTTCAAAAATGTTGACATGCTCCGAAAAGAAAATTCCTATGCGACGTAAATTGAGTTCTACCACACGATTCCACCCTCAAAATTTTTCTAAAAAATATCTAAGTGCCTGGCCAGCGCACTTTTTCAATTTTCAAAAATGTTGACATGATCTGAAAAAAAAGTCCTATGCGACGTAAATTGAGTTCTAACACCAGATTCCGCCCTCAAAATTTTTCTAAAAAATTTGTAAGTGCCTGGCCAGCGCACTTTTTCAAATTTCAAAAATGTTGACAAGCTCCGAAAAGAAAATTCCTATGCGACGTAAATTGAGTCCTACAACACGATATCGGCCTCCAAATTTTTCTAAAAAATTTTTAAGTGCCTGGCCAGCGTACTTTTTCAATTTTCAAAAATGTTGACATAATCCGAAAAAAAAATTCCTACGCGACGTAAATTGAGTTCTACAAAACGATTCTGCCCTCAAAATTTTTCTAAAAAATTTCTGAGTGCCTGGCCAGCGCACTTTTTTAATTTTCAAAAATTTTGACATGCTTCGAAAAGAAAATTCCTATGCGACGTAAATTGAGTTCTACCACACGATTCCGCCCTCCAAATTTTTCTAAAAAAATTCTAAGTGCCGGGCCAGCGCATTTTTTCAATTTTCAAAAATGTTGACATGCTCCGAAAAGAAAATTCCTATGCGACGTAAATTGAGTTCTACCACACGATTCCACCCTAAAAATTTTTCTAAAAAATATGTAAGTGCCTGGCCAGCGCACTTTTTCAATTTTCAAAAATGTTGACATGCTCCGAAAAGAAAATTCCTATGCGACGTAAATTGAGTTCTACAACACGATTCCGCCCTCAAAATTTTTCTAAAAAATTTCTCATTTTTCAAAAATGTTGACATGCTCCGAAAAAAAATTCCTATGCGACGTAAATTGAGTTCTTCAAAACGATTCCGCCCTCAAAATTTTTCTAAAAAATTTCTCAATTTTCAAAAATGTTGACATGCTCCGAAAAAAAATTCCTTTGCGACGTAAATTGAGTTCTACAAAACGATTCCGCCCTCAAAATTTTTCTAATAACTTTTTGAGTGCCTGGCCAGCGCACTTTTTTAATTTTCAAAAATGTTGACATGCTTCAAAAAGAAAATTCCTATGCGACGTAAATTGAGTTCTACAAACGATTCCGCCCTCAAAATTTTTCTAAAAAATTTCTCAATTTTCAAAAATGTTGACATGCTTCGAAAAGAAAATTCCTATGCGACGTAAATTGAGTTCTACAACACGATTCCGCCCTCAAAATTTTTCTATAAAATTTATAAGTGCCTGGCCAGCGCACCTTTTCAATTTTCAAAAATGTTGACATGCTCCGAAAAGAAAATTCCTATGCGACGTAAATTGATTTCTACAAAACGATTCTGCCCTCAAAATTTTTCTAAAAAATTTCTGAGTTCCTGGCCAGCGCAATTTTTTAATTTTCAAAAATTTTGACATGCTTCGAAAAGAAAATTCCTATGCGACGTAAATTGAGTTCTACCACACGATTCCGCCCTCCAAATTTTTCTAAAAAAATTCTAAGTGCCGGGCCAGCGCATTTTTTCAATTTTCAAAAATGTTGACATGCTCCGAAAAGAAAAATTCCTATGCGACGTAAATTGAGTCCTACAACACGATATCGGCCTCCAAATTTTTCTATAAAATTTCTGAGTGCCTGGCCAGCGCACTTTTTTAATTCTCGAAAATGTTGACATGATCCGAAAATAAATTCCTATGCGACGTAAAGGCCAGCGCACTTTTTCAATTTTCAAAAATGTTGACATGATCCAAAAAAAAATTCCTGTGCGACGTAAATTGAGTTCTAACACAAGATTCCGCCCTCAAAATTTTTCTAAAAAATTTCTAAGTGCCTTGCCAGCGCATTTTTTCAAATTTCAAAAATATTGACATGCTCCGAAAAGATAATTCCTATGCGACGTAAATTGAGTTCTACAAAAAGTATCCGAACTCAAAATTTTTCTAAAAAAGTTCTGAGTGCCTGGCCAGCGCACTTTTTCAATTTTCAAAAATGTTGACATGCTCCGAAAAGAAAATTCCTATGCGACGTAAATTGATTTCTAACACATGATTCCGCCCTCAAAATTTTTCTAAAAAATATCAAAGTGCCTGGTCAGTGCACTTTCTCAATTTTCAAGAACGTTGACATGCTCCGAAAAAAAAATTACTATGCAACGTAAATTGAGTTCTACAACACGATTCCGCCCTCAAAATTTTTCTAAAAAATTTCTAAGTGCCTGGCCAGCGCACTTTTTCAGTTTTCTAAAACGTGGACATGCTCCGAGAAAAAAATTACTATGCGACGTAAATTGAGTCCTACAACACGATATCGGCCTAAAAATTTTTCTAAAAAATATCTAAGCGCACTTTTTTAATTTTCAAAAATGTTGACATGCTCCGAAAAAAAATCCTATGCGACGTAAATTGAGTTCTAATACACGATTCCGCCCTCAAAATTTTTCTAAAAAATTTGTAAGTGCCTGGCCAGCGCACTTTTTCAATTTTCAAAAATGTTGACATGATCCGAAAAAAAATTCCTATGCGACGTAAATTGAGTTCTTGTGTTGCCCTCAAAATTTTACTAAAAAATTTCTAAGTGCCTGGCCAGCGCACTTTTTCAGTTTTCTAAAACGTGGACATGCTCCGAGAAAAAAATTACTATGCGACGTAAATTGAGTCCTACAACACGATATCGGCCTAAAAATTTTTCTAAAAAATATCTAAGCGCACTTTTTTAATTTTCAAAAATGTTGACATGCTCCGAAAAAAAATCCTATGCGACGTAAATTGAGTTCTAATACACGATTCCGCCCTCAAAATTTTTCTAAAAAATTTGTAAGTGCCTGGCCAGCGCACTTTTTCAATTTTCAAAAATGTTGACATGATCCGAAAAAAAATTCCTATGCGACGTAAATTGAGTTCTTGTGTTGCCCTCAAAATTTTACTAAAAAATTTCTAAGTGCCTGGCCAGCGCACTTTTTCAAATTTCAAAAATGTTGACATGCTCCGAAAAGATAATTCCTATGCGACGTAAATTGAGTTCTACAACACGATATCGGCCTCAAAATTTTTCTAAAAAATTTCTAAGTTCCTGGCCAGCGCACTTTTTCAATTTTCAAAAATGTTGACATGCTCCGAAAAAAAATTCCTATGCGACGTAAATTTAGTTCTACCACACGATTCCGCCCTCAAAATTTGTGTAAAAAATTTCCAAGTGCCTGGCCAGCGCACTTTTTCAATTTTCAAAAACGTGGAAATGCTCCGAAAAAAAAACTACTATGCGACGTAAATTGAGTCCTGCAACACGATATCGGCCTCCAAATTTTTCTATAAAATTTCTGAGTGCCTGGCCAGCGCACTTTTTTAATTCTCGAAAATGTTGACATGATCCGAAAATAAATTCCTATGCGACGTAAAGGCCAGCGCACTTTTTCAATTTTCAAAAATGTTGACATGATCCAAAAAAAAATTCCTGTGCGACGTAAATTGAGTTCTAACACAAGATTCCGCCCTCAAAATTTTTCTAAAAAATTTCTAAGTGCCTTGCCAGCGCACTTTTTCAAATTTCAAAAATATTGACATGCTCCGAAAAGATAATTCCTATGCGACGTAAATTGAGTTCTACAAAAAGTATCCGAACTCAAAATTTTTGTAAAAAAGTTCTGAGTGCCTGGCCAGCGCACTTTTTCAATTTTCAAAAATGTTGACATGCTCCGAAAAGAAAATTCCTATGCGACGTAAATTGATTTCTATTACACGATTCCGCCCTCAAAATTTTTCTAAAAAATATCTAAGTGCCTGGTCAGTGCACTTTCTCAATTTTCAAGAACGTTGACATGCTCCGAAAAAAAAAATTACTATGCAACGTAAATTAAGTTCTACAACACGATTCCGCCCTCAAAATTTTTCTAAAAAATTTCTAAGTGCCTGGCCAGCGCACTTTTTCAGTTTTCTAAAACGTGGACATGCTCCGAGAAAAAAATTACTATGCGACGTAAATTGAGTCCTACAACACGATATCGGCCTAAAAATGTTTCTAAAAAATATCTAAGCGCCCTTTTTTAGTTTTCAAAAATGTTGACATGCTCCGAAAAAAAATCCTATGCGACGTAAATTGATTTCTAACACATGATTCCGCCCTCAAAATTTTTCTAAAAAATATCTAAGTGCCTGGTCAGTGCACTTTCTCAATTTTCAAGAACGTTGACATGCTCCGAAAAAAAAAATTACGTAAATTGAGTTCTACAACACGATTCCGCCCTCAAAATTTTTCTAAAAAATTTCTAAGTGCCTGGCCAGCGCACTTTTTCAAATTTCAAAAATATTGACATGCTCCGAAAAGATAATTCCTATGCGACGTAAATTAAGTTCTACAACAAGCATCCGAACTCAAAAATTTTCTAAAAAATTTCAGAGTGCCTGGCCAGCGCACTTTTTCAATTTTCAAAAATGTTGACATGCTCCGAAAAAAAATTCCTATGCGACGTAAATTGAGTTCTACAACACGATTCCGCCGTCCAAATTTTTCTATAAAATTTCTGAGTGCCTGGCCAGCGCACTTTTTCAATTTTCAAAAATGTTGACATGCTCCGAAAAGAAAATTCCTATGCGACGTAAATTGAGTTCTACCACACGATTCCGCCCTCAAAATTTTTCTAAAAAATATCTAAGTGCCTGGTCAGTGCACTTTTTCAATTTTCAAAAACGTTGACATGCTCCGAAAAAAAAATTACTATGCGACGTAAATTGAGTCCTACAAAACAATATCGGCCTCCAAATTTCTAAAAAATATCTAAGCGCACTTTTTTAATTTTCAAATATGTTGACATGCTCCGAAAAAAAAATCCTATGCGACGTAAATTGATCACGATTCCGCCCTCAAAATTTATCTAAAAAATTTCTAAGTGCCTGGCCAGCGCACTTTTGCAATTTTCAAAAACGTTGACATGCTCCGAAAAAAAATATACTATGCGACGTAAATTGAGTCCTACAACACGATATCGGCGCACTTTTTCAATTTTCAAAAACGTTGACATGTTCCGAAAAAAAATTACTATGCGACGTAAATTGAGTTCTACAACACGATTCCGCCCTCAAAATTTTTCTAAAAAATTTCTAAGTGCCTGGCCAGCGCACTTTTTCAAATTTCAAAAATGTTGACATGCTCCGAAAAAAATTCCTATGCGACGTAAATTGAGTTCTACCAAACGATTCCGCCCTCAAAATTTATCTAAAAAATTTCTAAGTGCCTGGCCAGCGCACTTTTGCAATTTTCAAAAACGTTGACATGCTCCGAAAAAAAATATACTATGCGACGTAAATTGAGTCCTACAACACGATATCGGCGCACTTTTTCAATTTTCAAAAACGTTGACATGTTCCGAAAAAAAATTACTATGCGACGTAAATTGAGTTCTACAACACGATTCCGCCCTCAAAATTTTTCTAAAAAATTTCTAAGTGCCTAGCCAGCGCACTTTTTCAATTTTCAAAAACGTTAACATGCTCCGAAAAAAAAAAAATTACTATGCGACGTAAATTGAGTCCTACAACACGATTCCGCCCTCCAAATTTTTCTATAAAATTTCTAAGTACCTGGCCAGCGCACTTTTTTAATTCTCAAAAATGTTGACATGCTCCGAAAAGAAAATTCCTATGCGACGTAAATTGAGTTCTACCACACGATTCCGCCCTCAAAATTTTTCTAAAAAATATCTAAGTGCCTGGTCAGTGCACTTTTTCAATTTTCAAAAACGTTGACATGCTCCGAAAAAAAAATTACTATGCGACGTAAATTGAGTCCTACAAAACAATATCGGCCTCCAAATTTCTAAAAAATTTCTAAGTGCCTGGCCAGCGCACTTATATACTTATATACTTATAACGATTTTCAGTAACTCAATAAGATAGGATACAAGTGACTTACTTAGTCTTCTCTAAGTAGCCGACATATTATTAATAAGTTTGCAATTAAAATGGATTTCCTGTATATTACTTTTGCAGTACGTGACATTTTGTCAAATTTTATTTTACGATTTGCCTTCTCTTGCGCGTAAATCCCAACAAGGTCCCTGACAACAAAAATGTTGATATGCTCCGAAAAGAAAATTCCTATGCGACGTAAATTGAGTCCTACAACACGATTCCGCCCTCAAAATGTTTCTAAAAAATTTCTAAGTGCCTGGCCAATGCACTTTTTCAATTTTCAAAAATGTTGACAAGCTCCGAAAAGATAATTCCTATGCGACGTAAATTGAGTTCTACAAAACGATTCTGCCCTCAAAATTTTTCTAAAAAATTTCTGAGTGCCTGGCCAGCGCACTTTTTTAATTTTCAAAAATTTTGACATGCTTCGAAAAGAAAATTCCTATGCGACGTAAATTGAGTTCTACCACACGATTCCGCCCTCCAAATTTTTCTAAAAAAATTCTAAGTGAAGGGCCAGCGCATTTTTTCAATTTTCAAAAATGTTGACATGCTCCGAAAAGAAAATTCCTATGCGACGTAAATTGAGTTCTACCACACGATTCCGCCCTCCAAATTTTTCTATAAAATTTCTAAGTACCTGGCCAGCGCACTTTTTTAATTCTCAAAAATGTTGACATGCTCCGAAAAAAAATTCCTATGCGACGTAAATTGAGTTCTACCACACGATTCCGCCCTCAAAATTTTTCTAAAAAATATCTAAGTGCCTGGTCAGTGCACTTTTTCAATTTTCAAAAACGTTGACATGCTCCGAAAAAAAAATTACTATGCGACGTAAATTGAGTCCTACAACACGATATCGGCGCACTTTTTCAATTTTCAAAAACGTTGACATGTTCCGAAAAAAAATTCCTATGCGACGTAAATTGAGTCCTACAACACGATATCGGCCTCCAAATTTTTCTAAAAAATTTTTAAGTGCCTGGCCAGCGTACTTTTTCAATTTTCAAAAATGTTGACATAATCCGAAAAAAAATTTCTACGCGACGTAAATTGAGTTCTACAAAACGATTCTGCCCTCAAAATTTTTCTACAAAATTTCTGAGTGCCTGGCCAGCGCACTTTTTTAATTTTCAAAAATTTTGACATGCTTCGAAAAGAAAATTCCTATGCGACGTAAATTGAGTTCTACCACACGATTCCGCCCTCAAAATTTTTCTAAAAAATATCTAAGTGCCTGGCCAGCGCACTTTTTCAATTTTCAAAAATGTTGACATGCTCCGAAAAAAAATTCCTATGCGACGTAAATTGAGTTCTACGATTCCGCCCTCAAAATTTTTCTAAAAAATTTCTAAGTTCCAAGCCAGCGCACTTTTTTAATTTTCAAAAATGTTGACATGCTCCGAAAAGAAAATTCCTATGCGACGTAAATTTAGTTCTACAACACGATTCCGCCCTCAAAATTTTTCTATAAAATTTATAAGTGCCTGGCCAGCGCACCTTTTCAATTTTAAAAAATGTTGACATGCTCCGAAAAGAAAATTCCTATGCGACGTAAATTGAGTTCTACAGAACGATTCTGCCCTCAAAATTTTAAGTGCCTGGCCAGCCTACTTTTTCAATTTTCAAAAATGTTGACATAATCCGAAAAAAAATTCCTACGCGACGTAAATTGAGTTCTACAAAACGATTCTGCCCTCAAAATTTTTCTAAAAAATTTCTGAGTGCCTGGCCAGCGCACTTTTTTAATTTTCAAAAATTTTGACATGCTTCGAAATGAAAATTCCTATGCGACGTAAATTGAGTTCTACCACACGATTCCGCCCTCCAAATTTTTCTAAAAAAATTCTAAGTGCCGGGCCAGCGCATTTTTTCAATTTTCAAAAATGGTGACATGCTCCGAAAAGAAAATTCCTATGCGACGTAAATTGAGTTCTACCACACGATTCCACCCTCAAAATTTTTCTAAAAAATTTCTAAGTGCCTAGCCAGCGCACTTTTTCAATTTTCAAAAACGTTAACATGCTCCGAAAAAAAAAATTACTATGCGACGTAAATTGAGTCCTACAACACGATTCCGCCCTCCAAATTTTTCTATAAAATTTCTAAGTACCTGGCCAGCGCACTTTTTTAATTCTCAAAAATGTTGACATGCTCCGAAAAGAAAATTCCTATGCGACGTAAATTGAGTTCTACCACACGATTCCGCCCTCAAAATTTTTCTAAAAAATATCTAAGTGCCTGGTCAGTGCACTTTTTCAATTTTCAAAAACGTTGACATGCTCCGAAAAAAAAATTACTATGCGACGTAAATTGAGTCCTACAAAACAATATCGGCCTCCAAATTTCTAAAAAATTTCTAAGTGCCTGGCCAGCGCACTTATATACTTATATACTTATAACGATTTTCAGTAACTCAATAAGATAGGATACAAGTGACTTACTTAGTCTTCTCTAAGTAGCCGACATATTATTAATAAGTTTGCAATTAAAATGGATTTCCTGTATATTACTTTTGCAGTACGTGACATTTTGTCAAATTTTATTTTACGATTTGCCTTCTCTTGCGCGTAAATCCCAACAAGGTCCCTGACAACAAAAATGTTGATATGCTCCGAAAAGAAAATTCCTATGCGACGTAAATTGAGTCCTACAACACGATTCCGCCCTCAAAATGTTTCTAAAAAATTTCTAAGTGCCTGGCCAATGCACTTTTTCAATTTTCAAAAATGTTGACAAGCTCCGAAAAGATAATTCCTATGCGACGTAAATTGAGTTCTACAAAACGATTCTGCCCTCAAAATTTTTCTAAAAAATTTCTGAGTGCCTGGCCAGCGCACTTTTTTAATTTTCAAAAATTTTGACATGCTTCGAAAAGAAAATTCCTATGCGACGTAAATTGAGTTCTACCACACGATTCCGCCCTCCAAATTTTTCTAAAAAAATTCTAAGTGAAGGGCCAGCGCATTTTTTCAATTTTCAAAAATGTTGACATGCTCCGAAAAGAAAATTCCTATGCGACGTAAATTGAGTTCTACCACACGATTCCACCCTCAAAATTTTTCTAAAAAATATCTAAGTGCCTGGCCAGCGCACTTTTTCAATTTTCAAAAATGTTGACATGATCTGAAAAAAAAGTCCTATGCGACGTAAATTGAGTTCTAACACCAGATTCCGCCCTCAAAATTTTTCTAAAAAATTTCTAAGTTCCAGGCCAGCGCACTTTTTTAATTTTCAAAAATGTTGACATGCTCCGAAAAGAAAATTCCTATGCGACGTAAATTTAGTTCTACAACACGATTCCGCCCTCAAAATTTTTCTATAAAATTTATAAGTGCCTGGCCAGCGCACCTTTTCAATTTTCAAAAATGTTGACATGCTCCGAAAAGAAAATTCCTATGCGACGTAAATTGAGTTCTACAGAACGATTCTGCCCTCAAAATTTTAAGTGCCTGGCCAGCCTACTTTTTCAATTTTCAAAAATGTTGACATAATCCGAAAAAAAATTCCTACGCGACGTAAATTGAGTTCTACAAAACGATTCTGCCCTCAAAATTTTTCTAAAAAATTTCTGAGTGCCTGGCCAGCGCACTTTTTTAATTTTCAAAAATTTTGACATGCTTCGAAAAGAAAATTCCTATGCGACGTAAATTGAGTTCTACCACACGATTCCGCCCTCTAAATTTTTCTAAAAAAATTCTAAGTGCCGGGCCAGCGCATTTTTTCAATTTTCAAAAATGGTGACATGCTCCGAAAAGAAAATTCCTATGCGACGTAAATTGAGTTCTACCACACGATTCCACCCTCAAAATTTTTCTAAAAAATATCTAAGTGCCTGGCCAGCGCACTTTTTCAATTTTCAAAAATGTTGACATGATCTGAAAAAAAAGTCCTATGCGACGTAAATTGAGTTCTACAACACGATATCGGCCTCCAAATTTTTCTAAAAAATTTTTAAGTGCCTGGCCAGCGTACTTTTTCAATTTTCAAAAATGTTGACATAATCCGAAAAAAAATTTCTACGCGACGTAAATTGAGTTCTACAAAACGATTCTGCCCTCAAAATTTTTCTACAAAATTTCTGAGTGCCTGGCCAGCGCACTTTTTTAATTTTCAAAAATTTTGACATGCTTCGAAAAGAAAATTCCTATGCGACGTAAATTGAGTTCTACCACACGATTCCGCCCTCAAAATTTTTCTAAAAAATATCTAAGTGCCTGGCCAGCGCACTTTTTCAATTTTCAAAAATGTTGACATGCTCCGAAAAAAAATTCCTATGCGACGTAAATTGAGTTCTACGATTCCGCCCTCAAAATTTTTCTAAAAAATTTCTAAGTTCCAAGCCAGCGCACTTTTTTAATTTTCAAAAATGTTGACATGCTCCGAAAAGAAAATTCCTATGCGACGTAAATTTAGTTCTACAACACGATTCCGCCCTCAAAATTTTTCTATAAAATTTATAAGTGCCTGGCCAGCGCACCTTTTCAATTTTCAAAAATGTTGACATGCTCCGAAAAGAAAATTCCTATGCGACGTAAATTGAGTTCTACAGAACGATTCTGCCCTCAAAATTTTAAGTGCCTGGCCAGCCTACTTTTTCAATTTTCAAAAATGTTGACATAATCCGAAAAAAAATTCCTACGCGACGTAAATTGAGTTCTACAAAACGATTCTGCCCTCAAAATTTTTCTAAAAAATTTCTGAGTGCCTGGCCAGCGCACTTTTTTAATTTTCAAAAATTTTGACATGCTTCGAAAAGAAAATTCCTATGCGACGTAAATTGAGTTCTACCACACGATTCCGCCCTCCAAATTTTTCTAAAAAAATTCTAAGTGCCGGGCCAGCGCATTTTTTCAATTTTCAAAAATGGTGACATGCTCCGAAAAGAAAATTCCTATGCGACGTAAATTGAGTTCTACCACACGATTCCACCCTCAAAATTTTTCTAAAAAATATCTAAGTGCCTGGCCAGCGCACTTTTTCAATTTTCAAAAATGTTGACATGATCTGAAAAAAAAGTCCTATGCGACGTAAATTGAGTTCTAACACCAGATTCCGCCCTCAAAATTTTTCTAAAAAATTTGTAAGTGCCTGGCCAGCGCACTTTTTCAAATTTCAAAAATGTTGACAAGCTCCGAAAAGAAAATTCCTATGCGACGTAAATTGAGTCCTACAACACGATATCGGCCTCCAAATTTTTC
This sequence comes from Pseudeuparius sepicola, assembly GCA_963920635.1. Taxonomy (NCBI): domain Eukaryota; kingdom Metazoa; phylum Arthropoda; class Insecta; order Coleoptera; family Anthribidae; genus Pseudeuparius; species Pseudeuparius sepicola. The sequence goes on along the minus strand of OY987301.1, from coordinate 58,935,866 downwards.
TAAAAAATTTTTAAGTGCCTGGCCAGCGTACTTTTTCAATTTTCAAAAATGTTGACATAATCCGAAAAAAAATTCCTACGCGACGTAAATTGAGTTCTACAAAACGATTCTGCCCTCAAAATTTTTCTAAAAAATTTCTGAGTGCCTGGCCAGCGCACTTTTTTAATTTTCAAAAATTTTGACATGCTTCGAAAAGAAAATTCCTATGCGACGTAAATTGAGTTCTACCACACGATTCCGCCCTCCAAATTTTTCTAAAAAAATTCTAAGTGCCGGGCCAGCGCATTTTTTCAATTTTCAAAAATGTTGACATGATCTGAAAAAAAAGTCCTATGCGACGTAAATTGAGTTCTAACACCAGATTCAGCCCTCAAAATTTTTCTAAAAAATTTGTAAGTTCCTGGCCAGCGCACTTCTTCAAATTTCAAAAATGTTGACAAGCTCCGAAAAGAAAATTCCTATGCGACGTAAATTGAGTCCTACAACACGATATCGGCCTCCAAATTTTTCTAAAAAATTTTTAAGTGCCTGGCCAGCGTACTTTTTCAATTTTCAAAAATGTTGACATAATCCGAAAAAAAATTTCTACGCGACGTAAATTGAGTTCTACAAAACGATTCTGCCCTCAAAATTTTTCTACAAAATTTCTGAGTGCCTGGCCAGCGCACTTTTTTAATTTTCAAAAATTTTGACATGCTTCGAAAAGAAAATTCCTATGCGACGTAAATTGAGTTCTACCACACGATTCCGCCCTCAAAATTTTTCTAAAAAATATCTAAGTGCCTGGCCAGCGCACTTTTTCAATTTTCAAAAATGTTGACATGCTCCGAAAAAAAATTCCTATGCGACGTAAATTGAGTTCTACGATTCCGCCCTCAAAATTTTTCTAAAAAATTTCTAAGTTCCAAGCCAGCGCACTTTTTTAATTTTCAAAAATGTTGACATGCTCCGAAAAGAAAATTCCTATGCGACGTAAATTTAGTTCTACAACACGATTCCGCCCTCAAAATTTTTCTATAAAATTTATAAGTGCCTGGCCAGCGCACCTTTTCAATTTTCAAAAATGTTGACATGCTCCGAAAAGAAAATTCCTATGCGACGTAAATTGAGTTCTACAGAACGATTCTGCCCTCAAAATTTTAAGTGCCTGGCCAGCCTACTTTTTCAATTTTCAAAAATGTTGACATAATCCGAAAAAAAATTCCTACGCGACGTAAATTGAGTTCTACAAAACGATTCTGCCCTCAAAATTTTTCTAAAAAATTTCTGAGTGCCTGGCCAGCGCACTTTTTTAATTTTCAAAAATTTTGACATGCTTCGAAAAGAAAATTCCTATGCGACGTAAATTGAGTTCTACCACACGATTCCGCCCTCCAAATTTTTCTAAAAAAATTCTAAGTGCCGGGCCAGCGCATTTTTTCAATTTTCAAAAATGGTGACATGCTCCGAAAAGAAAATTCCTATGCGACGTAAATTGAGTTCTACCACACGATTCCACCCTCAAAATTTTTCTAAAAAATACCTAAGTGCCTGGCCAGCGCACTTTTTCAATTTTCAAAAATGTTGACATGATCTGAAAAAAAAGTCCTATGCGACGTAAATTGAGTTCTAACACCAGATTCCGCCCTCAAAATTTTTCTAAAAAATTTGTAAGTGCCTGGCCAGCGCACTTTTTCAAATTTCAAAAATGTTGACAAGCTCCGAAAAGAAAATTCCTATGCGACGTAAATTGAGTCCTACAACACGATATCGGCCTCCAAATTTTTCTAAAAAATTTTTAAGTGCCTGGCCAGCGTACTTTTTCAATTTTCAAAAATGTTGACATAATCCGAAAAAAAATTCCTACGCGACGTAAATTGAGTTCTACAAAACGATTCTGCCCTCAAAATTTTTCTAAAAAATTTCTGAGTGCCTGGCCAGCGCACTTTTTTAATTTTCAAAAATTTTGACATGCTTCGAAAAGAAAATTCCTATGCGACGTAAATTGAGTTCTACCACACGATTCCGCCCTCCAAATTTTTCTAAAAAAATTCTAAGTGCCGGGCCAGCGCACTTTTTCAATTTTCAAAAATGTTGACATGCTCCGAAAAAAAATTACTATGCGACGTAAATTGAGTTCTACAACACGATTCCGCCCTCAAAATTTTTCTAAGAAATTTCTAAGTGCCCTGGCCAGTGCACTTTTTCAATTTTCAAAAACGTTGACATGCTCCGAAAAAAAAATTCCTATGCGACGTAAATTGAGTTCTACAACACGATTTCGCTGCTCCAAATTTTTCTAAAAAATTTGTGAGGGCCTGGCCAGCGCACTTTTTCAATTTTCAAAAATGTTGACATGCCCCGAAAAAAAAATCCTATGCGACGTAAATTGAAATCTACAACACGATTTCGCTGCTCCAAATTTTTCTAAAAAATTTGTGAGGGCCTGGCTAGCGCACTTTTTCAATTTTCAAAAACTTTGACATGCTCCAAAAAAAATTCCTATGCGACGTAAATTGAGTTCTACAACACGATTCCGCCCTCAAAATTTTTCTAAGAAATTTCTAAGTGCCAGCGCACTTTTTCAATTTTCAAAAATGTTGACATAATCCGAAAAAAAATTCCTACGCGACGTAAATTGAGTTCTACAAAACGATTCTGCCCTCAAAATTTTTCTAAAAAATTTCTGAGTGCCTGGCCAGCGCACTTTTTTAATTTTCAAAAATTTTGACATGCTTCGAAAAGAAAATTCCTATGCGACGTAAATTGAGTTCTACCACCAGATTCCGCCCTCAAAATTTTTCTAAAAAATTTGTAAGTGCCTGGCCAGCGCACTTTTTCAAATTTCAAAAATGTTGACAAGCTCCGAAAAGAAAATTCCTATGCGACGTAAATTGAGTCCTACAACACGATATCGGCCTCCAAATTTTTCTAAAAAATTTTTAAGTGCCTGGCCAGCGTACTTTTTCAATTTTCAAAAATGTTGACATAATCCGAAAAAAAATTCCTACGCGACGTAAATTGAGTTCTACAAAACGATTCTGCCCTCAAAATTTTTCTAAAAAATTTCTGAGTGCCTGGCCAGCGCACTTTTTTAATTTTCAAAAATTTTGACATGCTTCGAAAAGAAAATTCCTATGCGACGTAAATTGAGTTCTACCACACGATTCCGCCCTCCAAATTTTTCTAAAAAAATTCTAAGTGCCGGGCCAGCGCATTTTTTCAATTTTCAAAAATGTTGACATGATCTGAAAAAAAAGTCCTATGCGACGTAAATTGAGTTCTAACACCAGATTCAGCCCTCAAAATTTTTCTAAAAAATTTGTAAGTTCCTGGCCAGCGCACTTCTTCAAATTTCAAAAATGTTGACAAGCTCCGAAAAGAAAATTCCTATGCGACGTAAATTGAGTCCTACAACACGATATCGGCCTCCAAATTTTTCTAAAAAATTTTTAAGTGCCTGGCCAGCGTACTTTTTCAATTTTCAAAAATGTTGACATAATCCGAAAAAAAATTTCTACGCGACGTAAATTGAGTTCTACAAAACGATTCTGCCCTCAAAATTTTTCTACAAAATTTCTGAGTGCCTGGCCAGCGCACTTTTTTAATTTTCAAAAATTTTGACATGCTTCGAAAAGAAAATTCCTATGCGACGTAAATTGAGTTCTACCACACGATTCCGCCCTCAAAATTTTTCTAAAAAATATCTAAGTGCCTGGCCAGCGCACTTTTTCAATTTTCAAAAATGTTGACATGCTCCGAAAAAAAATTCCTATGCGACGTAAATTGAGTTCTACGATTCCGCCCTCAAAATTTTTCTAAAAAATTTCTAAGTTCCAAGCCAGCGCACTTTTTTAATTTTCAAAAATGTTGACATGCTCCGAAAAGAAAATTCCTATGCGACGTAAATTTAGTTCTACAACACGATTCCGCCCTCAAAATTTTTCTATAAAATTTATAAGTGCCTGGCCAGCGCACCTTTTCAATTTTCAAAAATGTTGACATGCTCCGAAAAGAAAATTCCTATGCGACGTAAATTGAGTTCTACAGAACGATTCTGCCCTCAAAATTTTAAGTGCCTGGCCAGCCTACTTTTTCAATTTTCAAAAATGTTGACATAATCCGAAAAAAAATTCCTACGCGACGTAAATTGAGTTCTACAAAACGATTCTGCCCTCAAAATTTTTCTAAAAAATTTCTGAGTGCCTGGCCAGCGCACTTTTTTAATTTTCAAAAATTTTGACATGCTTCGAAAAGAAAATTCCTATGCGACGTAAATTGAGTTCTACCACACGATTCCGCCCTCCAAATTTTTCTAAAAAAATTCTAAGTGCCGGGCCAGCGCATTTTTTCAATTTTCAAAAATGGTGACATGCTCCGAAAAGAAAATTCCTATGCGACGTAAATTGAGTTCTACCACACGATTCCACCCTCAAAATTTTTCTAAAAAATACCTAAGTGCCTGGCCAGCGCACTTTTTCAATTTTCAAAAATGTTGACATGATCTGAAAAAAAAGTCCTATGCGACGTAAATTGAGTTCTAACACCAGATTCCGCCCTCAAAATTTTTCTAAAAAATTTGTAAGTGCCTGGCCAGCGCACTTTTTCAAATTTCAAAAATGTTGACAAGCTCCGAAAAGAAAATTCCTATGCGACGTAAATTGAGTCCTACAACACGATATCGGCCTCCAAATTTTTCTAAAAAATTTTTAAGTGCCTGGCCAGCGTACTTTTTCAATTTTCAAAAATGTTGACATAATCCGAAAAAAAATTCCTACGCGACGTAAATTGAGTTCTACAAAACGATTCTGCCCTCAAAATTTTTCTAAAAAATTTCTGAGTGCCTGGCCAGCGCACTTTTTTAATTTTCAAAAATTTTGACATGCTTCGAAAAGAAAATTCCTATGCGACGTAAATTGAGTTCTACCACACGATTCCGCCCTCCAAATTTTTCTAAAAAAATTCTAAGTGCCGGGCCAGCGCACTTTTTCAATTTTCAAAAATGTTGACATGCTCCGAAAAAAAATTACTATGCGACGTAAATTGAGTTCTACAACACGATTCCGCCCTCAAAATTTTTCTATAAAATTTATAAGTGCCTGGCCAGCGCACCTTTTCAATTTTCAAAAATGTTGACATGCCCCGAAAAAAAAATCCTATGCGACGTAAATTGAGTTCTACAACGCGATTCCGCCCTCAAAATTTTTCTAAGAAATTTCTAAGTGCCCTGGCCAGTGCACTTTTTCAATTTTCAAAAACGTTGACATGCTCCGAAAAAAAAATTCCTATGCGACGTAAATTGAGTTCTACAACACGATTTCGCTGCTCCAAATTTTTCTAAAAAATTTGTGAGGGCCTGGCCAGCGCACTTTTTCAATTTTCAAAAATGTTGACATGCCCCGAAAAAAAAATCCTATGCGACGTAAATTGAAATCTACAACACGATTTCGCTGCTCCAAATTTTTCTAAAAAATTTGTGAGGGCCTGGCTAGCGCACTTTTTCAATTTTCAAAAACTTTGACATGCTCCAAAAAAAATTCCTATGCGACGTAAATTGAGTTCTACAACACGATTCCGCCCTCAAAATTTTTCTAAGAAATTTCTAAGTGCCAGCGCACTTTTTCAATTTTCAAAAATGTTGACATGCTCCGAAAAAAATTCCTATGCGACGTAAATTGACTTCTACAACACGATTCCGCCCTCAACATTTTTCTATAAAATGTATAGGTGCCTGGCCAGCGCACCTTTTCAATTTTCAAAAACGTTGACATGCTCCGAAAAAAAATTCCTATGCGACGTAAATTGAGTTCTACAACACGATTCCGCCCTCAAAATTTTTCTAAGAAATTTCTAAGTGCCTGGCCAGCGCACTTTTTCAATTTTCAAAAACGTTGACATGCTCGGAAAAAAAATTACTATGCGACGTAAATTGTGTTCTACAACACGATTCCGCCCTCAAAATTTTTCTATAAAATGTATAGGTGCCTGGCCAGCGCACCTTTTCAATTTTCAAAAACGTTGACATGCTCCGAAAAAAAATTCCTCTGCGACGTAAATTGATTTCTACCACACGATTCCGCCCTCAACATTTTTCTAAAAAATATCTAAGTGCCTGGCCTGCGCACTTTTTTAATTTTCAAAAATGTTGACATGCTCCGAAAAGAAAATTCCTATGCGACGTAAATTGAGTTCTACCACACGATTCCGCCCTCAACATTTTTCTAAAAAATATCTAAGTGCCTATCCTGCGCACTTTTTCAATTTTCAAAAAGTTGACATGCCCCGAAAAAAAAAATTCCTATGCGACGTAAATTGAGTTCTACAACAAGATTCCGTCGCTCCAAATTTTTCTAAAAAATTTGTGAGGGCCTGGCCAGCGCACTTTTTCAATTTTCAAAAATGTTGACATGTCCCGAAAAAAAAATCCTATGCGACGTAAATTGAGTTCTACAACACGATTTCGCTGCTCCAAATTTTTCTAAAAAATTTGTGAGGGCCTGGCCAGCGCACTTTTTCAATTTTCAAAAACTTTGACATGCTCCAAAAAAAATTCCTATGCGACGTAAATTGAGTTCTACAACACGATTCCGCCCTCAAAATTTTTCTAAGAAATTTCTAAGTGCCAGCGCACTTTTTCAATTTTCAAAAATGTTGACATGCTCCGAAAAAAATTCCTATGCGACGTAAATTGAGTTCTACAACACGATTCCGCCCTCAAAATTTTTCTATAAAATGTATAGGTGCCTGGCCAGCGCACCTTTTCAATTTTCAAAAACGTTGACATGCTCCGAAAAAAAATTCCTATGCGACGTAAATTGAGTTCTACCACACGATTCCGCCCTCAACATTTTTCTAAAAAATATCTAAGTGCCTGGCCTGCGCACTTTTTCAATTTTCAAAAAGTTGACATGCCCCGAAAAAAAAATTCCTATGCGACGTAAATTGAGTTCTACAACAAGATTCCGTCGCTCCAAATTTTTCTAAAAAATTTGTGAGTGCCTGGCCAGCGCACTTTTTCAATTTTCAAAAATGTTGACATGATCCGAAAAAAAATTCCTATGCGACGTAAATTGAGTTCTACAACACGATTCCGCCCTCAAAATTTTTCTAAGAAATTTCTAAGTGCCCTGGCCAGTGCACTTTTTCAATTTTCAAAAACGTTGACATGCTCCGAAAAAAAAAATTCCTATGCTACGTAAATTGAGTTCTACCACACGATTCCGCCCCTCAACATTTTTCTAAAAAATATCTAAGTGCCTGGCCTGCGCACTTTTTCAATTTTCAAAAAGTTGACATGCCCCGAAAAAAAAATTCCTATGCGACGTAAATTGAGTTCTACAACAAGATTCCGTCGCTCCAAATTTTTCTAAAAATTTTGTGAGGGCCTGGCCAGCGCACTTTTTCAATTTTCAAAAATGTTGACATGCCCCGAAAAAAAAATCCTATGCGACGTAAATTGAGTTTTACAACACGATTTCGCTGCTCCAAATTTTTCTAAAAAATTTGTGAGGGCCTGGCCAGCGCACTTTTTCAATTTTCAAAAATGTTGACATGCTCCGAATAAAAAATTACTATGCGACGTAAATTGAGTTCTACAACACGATTCCGCCTTCAAAATTTTTCTATAAAATTTATAAGTGCCTGGCCAGCGCACCTTTTCAATTTTCAAAAATGTTGACATGCTCCGAAAAGAAAATTCCTATGCGACGTAAATTGAGTTCTACAACACGATTCCGCCTTCCAAATTTTTCTAAAAAAATTCTAAGTGCCTGGCCAGCGCACTTTTTCAATTTTCAAAAATGTTGACATGCTCCGAATAAAAAATTACTATGCGACGTAAATTGAGTTCTACAACACGATTCCGCCTTCAAAATTTTTCTATAAAATTTATAAGTGCCTGGCCAGCGCACCTTTTCAATTTTCAAAAATGTTGACATGCTCCGAAAAGAAAATTCCTATGCGACGTAAATTGAGTTCTACAAAACGATTCTGCCCTCAAAATTTTAAGTGCCTGGCCAGCCTACTTTTTCAATTTTCAAAAATGTTGACATAATCCGAAAAAAAATTCCTACGCGACGTAAATTGAGTTCTACAAAACGATTCTGCCCTCAAAATTTTTCTAAAAAATTTCTGAGTGCCTGGCCAGCGCACTTTTTTAATTTTCAAAAATTTTGACATGCTTCGAAAAGAAAATTCCTATGCGACGTAAATTGAGTTCTACCACAGATTCCGCCCTCCAAATTTTTCTAAAAAAATTCTAAGTGCCGGGCCAGCGCATTTTTTCAATTTTCAAAAATGTTGACATGCTCCGAAAAGAAAATTCCTATGCGACGTAAATTGAGTTCTACCACACGATTCCACCCTCAAAATTTTTCTAAAAAATATCTAAGTGCCTGGCCAGCGCACTTTTTCAATTTTCAAAAATGTTGACATGATCTGAAAAAAAAGTCCTATGCGACGTAAATTGAGTTCTAACACCAGATTCCGCCCTCAAAATTTTTCTAAAAAATTTCTAAGTTCCAGGCCAGCGAACTTTTTTAATTTTCAAAAATGTTGACATGCTCCGAAAAGAAAATTCCTATGCGACGTAAATTGAGTTCTACAACACGATTCCGCCCTCAAAATTTTTCTATAAAATTTATAAGTGCCGGGCCAGCGCACTTTTTTAATTTTCAAAAATTTTGACAAGCTTCGAAAAGAAAATTCCTATGCGACGTAAATTGAGTTCTACCACACGATTCCGCCCTCCAAATTTTTCTAAAAAAATTCTAAGTGCCGGGCCAGCGCATTTTTTTAATTTTCAAATATGTTGACATGCTCCGAAAAGAAAATTCCTACGCGACGTAAATTGAGTTCTACAACACGAATCCGCCCTCAAAATTTTTCTATAAAATTTATAAGTGCCTGGCCAGCGCACCTTTTCAATTTTCAAAAATGTTGACATGCTCCGAAAAGAAAATTCCTATGCGACGTAAATTGAGTTCTACAACACGATTCCGCCCTCAAAATTTTTCTAAGAAATTTCTAAGTGCCTGGCCAGCGCACTTTTTCAATTTTCAAAAACGTTGACATGCTCGAAAAAAAAATTACTTTGCGACGTAAATTGAGTTCTACAAACGATTCCGCCCTCAAAATTTTTCTAAAAAATTTCTCATTTTTCAAAAATGTTGACATGCTCCGAAAAAAAATTCCTATGCGACGTAAATTGAGTTCTACGAAACGATTCCGCCCTCAAAATTTTTCTAAAAAATTTCTCAATTTTCAAAAATGTTGACATGCTCCGAAAAAAAATTCCTTTGCGACGTAAATTGAGTTCTACAAAACGATTCCGCCCTCAAAATTTTTCTAATAACTTTTTGAGTGCCTGGCCAGCGCACTTTTTTAATTTTCAAAAATGTTGACATGCTTCAAAAAGAAAATTCCTATGCGACGTAAATTGAGTTCTACAAACGATTCCGCCCTCAAAATTTTTCTAAAAAATTTCTCAATTTTCAAAAATGTTGACATGCTTCGAAAAGAAAATTCCTATGCGATGTAAATTGAGTTCTACAACACGATTCCGCCCTCAAAATTTTTCTATAAAATTTATAAGTGCCTGGCCAGCGCACCTTTTCAATTTTCAAAAATGTTGACATGCTCCGAAAAGAAAATTCCTACGCGACGTAAATTGAGTTCTACAACACGAATCCGCCCTCAAAATTTTTCTATAAAATTTATAAGTGCCTGGCCAGCGCACCTTTTCAATTTTCAAAAATGTTGACATGCTCCGAAAAGAAAATTCCTATGCGACGTAAATTGAGTTCTACAACACGATTCCGCCCTCAAAATTTTTCTAAGAAATTTCTAAGTGCCTGGCCAGCGCACTTTTTCAATTTTCAAAAACGTTGACATGCTCGAAAAAAAAATTACTTTGCGACGTAAATTGAGTTCTACAAACGATTCCGCCCTCAAAATTTTTCTAAAAAATTTCTCATTTTTCAAAAATGTTGACATGCTCCGAAAAAAAATTCCTATGCGACGTAAATTGAGTTCTACAAAACGATTCCGCCCTCAAAATTTTTCTAAAAAATTTCTCAATTTTCAAAAATGTTGACATGCTCCGAAAAAAAATTCCTTTGCGACGTAAATTGAGTTCTACAAAACGATTCCGCCCTCAAAATTTTTCTAATAACTTTTTGAGTGCCTGGCCAGCGCACTTTTTTAATTTTCAAAAATGTTGACATGCTTCAAAAAGAAAATTCCTATGCGACGTAAATTGAGTTCTACAAACGATTCCGCCCTCAAAATTTTTCTAAAAAATTTCTCAATTTTCAAAAATGTTGACATGCTTCGAAAAGAAAATTCCTATGCGATGTAAATTGAGTTCTACAACACGATTCCGCCCTCAAAATTTTTCTAAAAAATTTCTAAGTGCCTGGCCAGCGCACTTTTGCAATTTTCAAAAACGTTGACATGCTCCGAAAAAAAATATACTATGCGACGTAAATTGAGTCCTACAACACGATATCGGCGCACTTTTTCAATTTTCAAAAACGTTGACATGTTCCGAAAAAAAATTACTATGCGACGTAAATTGAGTTCTACAACACGATTCCGCCCTCAAAATTTTTTCTAAAAAATTTCTAAGTGCCTAGCCAGCGCACTTTTTCAATTTTCAAAAACGTTAACATGCTCCGAAAAAAAAAATTACTATGCGACGTAAATTGAGTCCTACAACACGATTCCGCCCTCCAAATTTTTCTATAAAATTTCTAAGTACCTGGCCAGCGCACTTTTTTAATTCTCAAAAATGTTGACATGCTCCGAAAAGAAAATTCCTATGCGACGTAAATTGAGTTCTACCACACGATTCCGCCCTCAAAATTTTTCTAAAAAATATCTAAGTGCCTGGTCAGTGCACTTTTTCAATTTTCAAAAACGTTGACATGCTCCGAAAAAAAAATTACTATGCGACGTAAATTGAGTCCTACAAAACAATATCGGCCTCCAAATTTCTAAAAAATTTCTAAGTGCCTGGCCAGCGCACTTATATACTTATATACTTATAACGATTTTCAGTAACTCAATAAGATAGGATACAAGTGACTTACTTAGTCTTCTCTAAGTAGCCGACATATTATTAATAAGTTTGCAATTAAAATGGATTTCCTGTATATTACTTTTGCAGTACGTGACATTTTGTCAAATTTTATTTTACGATTTGCCTTCTCTTGCGCGTAAATCCCAACAAGGTCCCTGACAACAAAAATGTTGATATGCTCCGAAAAGAAAATTCCTATGCGACGTAAATTGAGTCCTACAACACGATTCCGCCCTCAAAATTTTTCTAAAAAATTTCTAAGTGCCTGGCCAATGCACTTTTTCAATTTTCAAAAATGTTGACAAGCTCCGAAAAGATAATTCCTATGCGACGTAAATTGAGTTCTACAAAACGATTCTGCCCTCAAAATTTTTCTAAAAAATTTCTGAGTGCCTGCCCAGCGCACTTTTTTAATTTTCGAAAATTTTGACATGCTTCGAAAAGAAAATTCCTATGCGACGTAAATTGAGTTCTACCACACGATTCCGCCCTCCAAATTTTTCTAAAAAAATTCTAAGTGAAGGGCCAGCGCATTTTTTCAATTTTCAAAAATGTTGACATGCTCCGAAAAGAAAATTCCTATGCGACGTAAATTGAGTTCTACCACACGATTCCACCCTCAAAATTTTTCTAAAAAATATCTAAGTGCCTGGCCAGCGCACTTTTTCAATTTTCAAAAATGTTGACATGATCTGAAAAAAAGTCCTATGCGACGTAAATTGAGTTCTAACACCAGATTCCGCCCTCAAAATTTTTCTAAAAAATTTGTAAGTGCCTGGCCAGCGCACTTTTTCAAATTTCAAAAATGTTGACAAGCTCCGAAAAGAAAATTCCTATGCGACGTAAATTGAGTCCTACAACACGATATCGGCCTCCAAATTTGTCTAAAAAATTTTTAAGTGCCTGGCCAGCGTACTTTTTCAATTTTCAAAAATGTTGACATAATCCGAAAAAAAATTCCTACGCGACGTAAATTGAGTTCTACAAAACGATTCTGCCCTCCAAATTTTTCTAAAAAAATTCTAAGTGCCGGGCCAGCGCATTTTTTCAATTTTCAAAAATGTTGACATGCTCCGAAAAGAAAATTCCTATGCGACGTAAATTGAGTTCTACCACACGATTCCACCCTAAAAATTTTTCTAAAAAATATGTAAGTGCCTGGCCAGCGCACTTTTTCAATTTTCAAAAATGTTGACATGCTCCGAAAAAAAATTACTATGCGACGTAAATTGAGTTCTACGATTCCGCCCTCAAAATTTTTCTAAAAAATTTCTAAGTTCCAGGCCAGCGCACTTTTTTAATTTTCAAATATGTTGACATGCTCCGAAAAGAAAATTCCTACGCGACGTAAATTGAGTTCTACAACACGAATCCGCCCTCAAAATTTTTCTATAAAATTTATAAGTGCCTGGCCAGCGCACCTTTTCAATTTTCAAAAATGTTGACATGCTCCGAAAAGAAAATTCCTATGCGACGTAAATTGAGTTCTACAACACGATTCCGCCCTCAAAATTTTTCTAAGAAATTTCTAAGTGCCTGGCCAGCGCACTTTTTCAATTTTCAAAAACGTTGACATGCTCGAAAAAAAAATTACTTTGCGACGTAAATTGAGTTCTACAAACGATTCCGCCCTCAAAATTTTTCTAAAAAATTTCTCATTTTTCAAAAATGTTGACATGCTCCGAAAAAAAATTCCTATGCGACGTAAATTGAGTTCTACAAAACGATTCCGCCCTCAAAATTTTTCTAAAAAATTTCTCAATTTTCAAAAATGTTGACATGCTCCGAAAAAAAATTCCTTTGCTACGTAAATTGAGTCCTACAAAACGATTCCGCCCTCAAAATTTTTCTAATAACTTTTTGAGTGCCTGGCCAGCGCACTTTTTTAATTTTCAAAAATGTTGACATGCTTCAAAAAGAAAATTCCTATGCGACGTAAATTGAGTTCTACAAACGATTCCGCCCTCAAAATTTTTCTAAAAAATTTCTCAATTTTCAAAAATGTTGACATGCTTCGAAAAGAAAATTCCTATGCGACGTAAATTGAGTTCTACAACACGATTCCGCCCTCAAAATTTTTCTATCAAATTTATAAGTGCCTGGCCAGCGCACCTTTTCAATTTTCAAAAATGTTGACATGCTCCGAAAAGAAAATTCCTATGCGACGTAAATTGATTTCTACAAAACGATTCTGCCCTCAAAATTTTTCTAAAAAATTTCTGAGTTCCTGGCCAGCGCACTTTTTTAATTTTCAAAAATTTTGACATGCTTCGAAAAGAAAATTCCTATGCGACGTAAATTGAGTTCTACCACACGATTCCGCCCTCCAAATTTTTCTAAAAAAATTCTAAGTGCCGGGCCAGCGCATTTTTTCAATTTTCAAAAATGTTGACATGCTCCGAAAAGAAAAATTCCTATGCGACGTAAATTGAGTTCTACCACACGATTCCACCCTCAAAATGTTCTAAAAATATCTAAGTGCCTGGCCAGCGCACTTTTTCAATTTTCAAAAATGTTGACATGATCTGAAAAAAAAGTCAGTCCTATGCGACGTAAATTGAGTTCTAACACCAGATTCCGCCCTCAAAATTTTTCTAAAAAATTTGTAAGTTCCTGGCCAGCGCACTTCTTCAAATTTCAAAAATGTTGACAAGCTCCGAAAAGAAAATTCCTATGCGACGTAAATTGAGTCCTACAACACGATATCGGCCTCCAAATTTTTCTAAAAAATTTTTAAGTGCCTGGCCAGCGTACTTTTTCAATTTTCAAAAATGTTGACATAATCCGAAAAAAAATTTCTACGCGACGTAAATTGAGTTCTACAAAACGATTCTGCCCTCAAAATTTTTCTAAAAAATTTCTGAGTGCCTGGCCAGCGCACTTTTTTAATTTTCAAAAATTTTGACATGCTTCGAAAAGAAAATTCCTATGCGACGTAAATTGAGTTCTACCACACGATTCCGCCCTCAAAATTTTTCTAAAAAATATCTAAGTGCCTGGCCAGCGCACTTTTTCAATTTTCAAAAATGTTGACATGCTCCGAAAAAAAATTCCTATGCGACGTAAATTGAGTTCTACGATTCCGCCCTCAAAATTTTTCTAAAAAATTTCTAAGTTCCAGGCCAGCGCACTTTTTTAATTTTCAAAAATGTTGACATGCTCCGAAAAGAAAATTCCTATGCGACGTAAATTTAGTTCTACAACACGATTCCGCCCTCAAAATTTTTCTATAAAATTTATAAGTGCCTGGCCAGCGCACCTTTTCAATTTTCAAAAATGTTGACATGCTCCGAAAAGAAAATTCCTATGCGACGTAAATTGAGTTCTACAGAACGATTCTGCCCTCAAAATTTTAAGTGCCTGGCCAGCCTACTTTTTCAATTTTCAAAAATGTTGACATAATCCGAAAAAAAATTCCTACGCGACGTAAATTGAGTTCTACAAAACGATTCTGCCCTCAAAATTTTTCTAAAAAATTTCTGAGTGCCTGGCCAGCGCACTTTTTTAATTTTCAAAAATTTTGACATGCTTCGAAAAGAAAATTCCTATGCGACGTAAATTGAGTTCTACCACACGATTCCGCCCTCCAAATTTTTCTAAAAAAATTCTAAGTGCCGGGCCAGCGCATTTTTTCAATTTTCAAAAATGGTGACATGCTCCGAAAAGAAAATTCCTATGCGACGTAAATTGAGTTCTACCACACGATTCCACCCTCAAAATTTTTCTAAAAAATATCTAAGTGCCTGGCCAGCGCACTTTTTCAATTTTCAAAAATGTTGACATGATCTGAAAAAAAAGTCCTATGCGACGTAAATTGAGTTCTAACACCAGATTCCGCCCTCAAAATTTTTCTAAAAAATTTGTAAGTTCCTGGCCAGCGCACTTCTTCAAATTTCAAAAATGTTGACAAGCTCCGAAAAGAAAATTCCTATGCGACGTAAATTGAGTCCTACAACACGATATCGGCCTCCAAATTTTTCTAAAAAATTTTTAAGTGCCTGGCCAGCGTACTTTTTCAATTTTCAAAAATGTTGACATAATCCGAAAAAAAATTTCTACGCGACGTAAATTGAGTTCTACAAAACGATTCTGCCCTCAAAATTTTTCTACAAAATTTCTGAGTGCCTGGCCAGCGCACTTTTTTAATTTTCAAAAATTTTGACATGCTTCGAAAAGAAAATTCCTATGCGACGTAAATTGAGTTCTACCACACGATTCCGCCCTCAAAATTTTTCTAAAAAATATCTAAGTGCCTGGCCAGCGCACTTTTTCAATTTTCAAAAATGTTGACATGCTCCGAAAAAAAATTCCTATGCGACGTAAATTGAGTTCTACGATTCCGCCCTCAAAATTTTTCTAAAAAATTTCTAAGTTCCAGGCCAGCGCACTTTTTTAATTTTCAAAAATGTTGACATGCTCCGAAAAGAAAATTCCTATGCGACGTAAATTTAGTTCTACAACACGATTCCGCCCTCAAAATTTTTCTATAAAAATTATAAGTGCCTGGCCAGCGCACCTTTTCAATTTTCAAAAATGTTGACATGCTCCGAAAAGAAAATTCCTATGCGACGTAAATTGAGTTCTACAGAACGATTCTGCCCTCAAAATTTTAAGTGCCTGGCCAGCCTACTTTTTCAATTTTCAAAAATGTTGACATAATCCGAAAAAAAATTCCTACGCGACGTAAATTGAGTTCTACAAAACGATTCTGCCCTCAAAATTTTTCTAAAAAATTTCTGAGTGCCTGGCCAGCGCACTTTTTTAATTTTCAAAAATTTTGACATGCTTCGAAAAGAAAATTCCTATGCGACGTAAATTGAGTTCTACCACACGATTCCGCCCTCCAAATTTTTCTAAAAAAATTCTAAGTGCCGGGCCAGCGCATTTTTTCAATTTTCAAAAATGGTGACATGCTCCGAAAAGAAAATTCCTATGCGACGTAAATTGAGTTCTACCACACGATTCCACCCTCAAAATTTTTCTAAAAAATATCTAAGTGCCTGGCCAGCGCACTTTTTCAATTTTCAAAAATGTTGACATGATCTGAAAAAAAAGTCCTATGCGACGTAAATTGAGTTCTAACACCAGATTCCGCCCTCAAAATTTTTCTAAAAAATTTGTAAGTGCCTGGCCAGCGCACTTTTTCAAATTTCAAAAATGTTGACAAGCTCCGAAAAGAAAATTCCTATGCGACGTAAATTGAGTCCTACAACACGATATCGGCCTCCAAATTTTTCTAAAAAATTTTTAAGTGCCTGGCCAGCGTACTTTTTCAATTTTCAAAAATGTTGACATAATCCGAAAAAAAATTCCTACGCGACGTAAATTGAGTTCTACAAAACGATTCTGCCCTCAAAATTTTTCTAAAAAATTTCTGAGTGCCTGGCCAGCGCACTTTTTTAATTTTCAAAAATTTTGACATGCTTCGAAAAGAAAATTCCTATGCGACGTAAATTGAGTTCTACCACACGATTCCGCCCTCCAAATTTTTCTAAAAAAATTCTAAGTGCCGGGCCAGCGCACTTTTTCAATTTTCAAAAATGTTGACATGCTCCGAAAAAAAATTACTATGCGACGTAAATTGAGTTCTACAACACGATTCCGCCCTCAAAATTTTTCTATAAAATTTATAAGTGCCTGGCCAGCGCACCTTTTCAATTTTCAAAAATGTTGACATGCCCCGAAAAAAAAATCCTATGCGACGTAAATTGAGTTCTACAACGCGATTCCGCCCTCAAAATTTTTCTAAGAAATTTCTAAGTGCCCTGGCCAGTGCACTTTTTCAATTTTCAAAAACGTTGACATGCTCCGAAAAAAAAATTCCCATGCGACGTAAATTGAGTTCTACAACACGATTTCGCTGCTCCAAATTTTTCTAAAAAATTTGTGAGGGCCTGGCCAGCGCACTTTTTCAATTTTCAAAAATGTTGACATGCCCCGAAAAAAAATCCTATGCGACGTAAATTGAGTTCTACAACACGATTTCGCTGCTCCAAATTTTTCTAAAAAATTTGTGAGGGCCTGGCTAGCGCACTTTTTCAATTTTCAAAAACTTTGACATGCTCCAAAAAAAATTCCTATGCGACGTAAATTGAGTTCTACAACACGATTCCGCCCTCAAAATTTTTCTAAGAAATTTCTAAGTGCCAGCGCACTTTTTCAATTTTCAAAAATGTTGACATGCTCCGAAAAAAATTCCTATGCGACGTAAATTGACTTCTACAACACGATTCCGCCCTCAAAATTTTTCTATAAAATGTATAGGTGCCTGGCCAGCGCACCTTTTCAATTTTCAAAAACGTTGACATGCTCCGAAAAAAAATTCCTATGCGACGTAAATTGAGTTCTACAACACGATTCCGCCCTCAAAATTTTTCTAAGAAATTTCTAAGTGCCTGGCCAGCGCACTTTTTCAATTTTCAAAAACGTTGACATGCTCGGAAAAAAAATTACTATGCGACGTAAATTGAGTTCTACAACACGATTCCGCCCTCAAAATTTTTCTATAAAATGTATAGGTGCCTGGCCAGCGCACCTTTTCAATTTTCAAAAACGTTGACATGCTCCGAAAAAAAATTCCTCTGCGACGTAAATTGATTTCTACCACACGATTCCGCCCTCAACATTTTTCTAAAAAATATCTAAGTGCCTGGCCTGCGCACTTTTTTAATTTTCAAAAATGTTGACATGCTCCGAAAAGAAAATTCCTATGCGACGTAAATTGAGTTCTACCACACGATTCCGCCCTCAACATTTTTCTAAAAAATATCTAAGTGCCTGGCCTGCGCACTTTTTTAATTTTCAAAAATGTTGACATGCTCCGAAAAGAAAATTCCTATGCGACGTAAATTGAGTTCTACAACACGATTCCGCCCTCAAAATTTTTCTAAGAAATTTCTAAGTGCCAGCGCACTTTTTCAATTTTCAAAAATGTTGACATGCTCCGAAAAAAATTCCTATGCGACGTAAATTGAGTTCTACAACAAGATTCCGTCGCTCCAAATTTTTCTAAAAAATTTGTGAGGGCCTGGCCAGCGCACTTTTTCAATTTTCAAAAATGTTGACATGCCCCGAAAAAAAAATCCTATGCGACGTAAATTGAGTTCTACAACACGATTTCGCTGCTCCAAATTTTTCTAAAAAATTTGTGAGGGCCTGGCCAGCGCACTTTTTCAATTTTCAAAAATGTTGACATGCCCCGAAAAAAAAATCCTATGCGACGTAAATTGAGTTCTACAACACGATTTCGCTGCTCCAAATTTTTCTAAAAAATTTGTGAGGGCCTGGCTAGCGCACTTTTTCAATTTTCAAAAACTTTGACATGCTCCAAAAAAAATTCCTATGCGACGTAAATTGAGTTCTACAACACGATTCCGCCCTCAAAATTTTTCTAAGAAATTTCTAAGTGCCAGCGCACTTTTTCAATTTTCAAAAACTTTGACATGCTCCAAAAAAAATTCCTATGCGACGTAAATTGAGTTCTACAACACGATTCCGCCCTCAAAATTTTTCTAAGAAATTTCTAAGTGCCAGCGCACTTTTTCAATTTTCAAAAATGTTGACATGCTCCGAAAAAAATTCCTATGCGACGTAAATTGAGTTCTACAACACGATTCCGCCCTCAAAATTTTTCTATAAAATTTATAAGTGCCGGGCCAGCGCACTTTTTTAATTTTCAAAAATTTTGACATGCTTCGAAAAGAAAATTCCTATGCGACGTAAATTGAGTTCTACCACACGATTCCGCCCTCCAAATTTTTCTAAAAAAATTCTAAGTGCCGGGCCAGCGCATTTTTTTAATTTTCAAATATGTTGACATGCTCCGAAAAAAATTCCTATGCGACGTAAATTGAGTTCTACAACACGATTCCGCCCTCAAAATTTTTCTAAGAAATTTCTAAGTGCCAGCGCACTTTTTCAATTTTCAAAAATGTTGACATGCTCCGAAAAAAATTCCTATGCGACGTAAATTGAGTTCTACAAACGATTCCGCCCTCAAAATTTTTCTAAAAAATTTCTCATTTTTCAAAAATGTTGACATGCTCCGAAAAAAAATTCCTATGCGACGTAAATTGAGTTCTACAAAACGATTCCGCCCTCAAAATTTTTCTAAAAAATTTCTCAATTTTCAAAAATGTTGACATGCTCCGAAAAAAAATTCCTTTGCGACGTAAATTGAGTTCTACAAAACGATTCCGCCCTCAAAATTTTTCTAATAACTTTTTGAGTGCCTGGCCAGCGCACTTTTTTAATTTTCAAAAATGTTGACATGCTTCAAAAAGAAAATTCCTATGCGACGTAAATTGAGTTCTACAAACGATTCCGCCCTCAAAATTTTTCTAAAAAATTTCTCAATTTTCAAAAATGTTGACATGCTTCGAAAAGAAAATTCCTATGCGATGTAAATTGAGTTCTACAACACGATTCCGCCCTCAAAATTTTTCTATAAAATTTATAAGTGCCTGGCCAGCGCACCTTTTCAATTTTCAAAAATGTTGACATGCTCCGAAAAGAAAATTCCTACGCGACGTAAATTGAGTTCTACAACACGAATCCGCCCTCAAAATTTTTCTATAAAATTTATAAGTGCCTGGCCAGCGCACCTTTTCAATTTTCAAAAATGTTGACATGCTCCGAAAAGAAAATTCCTATGCGACGTAAATTGAGTTCTACAACACGATTCCGCCCTCAAAATTTTTCTAAGAAATTTCTAAGTGCCTGGCCAGCGCACTTTTTCAATTTTCAAAAACGTTGACATGCTCGAAAAAAAAATTACTTTGCGACGTAAATTGAGTTCTACAAACGATTCCGCCCTCAAAATTTTTCTAAAAAATTTCTCATTTTTCAAAAATGTTGACATGCTCCGAAAAAAAATTCCTATGCGACGTAAATTGAGTTCTACAAAACGATTCCGCCCTCAAAATTTTTCTAAAAAATTTCTCAATTTTCAAAAATGTTGACATGCTCCGAAAAAAAATTCCTTTGCGACGTAAATTGAGTTCTACAAAACGATTCCGCCCTCAAAATTTTTCTAATAACTTTTTGAGTGCCTGGCCAGCGCACTTTTTTAATTTTCAAAAATGTTGACATGCTTCAAAAAGAAAATTCCTATGCGACGTAAATTGAGTTCTACAAACGATTCCGCCCTCAAAATTTTTCTAAAAAATTTCTCAATTTTCAAAAATGTTGACATGCTTCGAAAAGAAAATTCCTATGCGATGTAAATTGAGTTCTACAACACGATTCCGCCCTCAAAATTTTTCTAAAAAATTTCTAAGTGCCTGGCCAGCGCACTTTTGCAATTTTCAAAAACGTTGACATGCTCCGAAAAAAAAAATACTATGCGACGTAAATTGAGTCCTACAACACGATATCGGCGCACTTTTTCAATTTTCAAAAACGTTGACATGTTCCGAAAAAAAATTACTATGCGACTTAAATTGAGTTCTACAACACGATTCCGCCCTCAAAATTTTTTCTAAAAAATTTCTAAGTGCCTAGCCAGCGCACTTTTTCAATTTTCAAAAACGTTAACATGCTCCGAAAAAAAAAATTACTATGCGACGTAAATTGAGTCCTACAACACGATTCCGCCCTCCAAATTTTTCTATAAAATTTCTAAGTACCTGGCCAGCGCACTTTTTTAATTCTCAAAAATGTTGACATGCTCCGAAAAGAAAATTCCTATGCGACGTAAATTGAGTTCTACCACACGATTCCGCCCTCAAAATTTTTCTAAAAAATATCTAAGTGCCTGGTCAGTGCACTTTTTCAATTTTCAAAAACGTTGACATGCTCCGAAAAAAAAATTACTATGCGACGTAAATTGAGTCCTACAAAACAATATCGGCCTCCAAATTTCTAAAAAATTTCTAAGTGCCTGGCCAGCGCACTTATATACTTATATACTTATAACGATTTTCAGTAACTCAATAAGATAGGATACAAGTGACTTACTTAGTCTTCTCTAAGTAGCCGACATATTATTAATAAGTTTGCAATTAAAATGGATTTCCTGTATATTACTTTTGCAGTACGTGACATTTTGTCAAATTTTATTTTACGATTTGCCTTCTCTTGCGCGTAAATCCCAACAAGGTCCCTGACAACAAAAATGTTGATATGCTCCGAAAAGAAAATTCCTATGCGACGTAAATTGAGTCCTACAACACGATTCCGCCCTCAAAATTTTTCTAAAAAATTTCTAAGTGCCTGGCCAATGCACTTTTTCAATTTTCAAAAATGTTGACAAGCTCCGAAAAGATAATTCCTATGCGACGTAAATTGAGTTCTACAAAACGATTCTGCCCTCAAAATTTTTCTAAAAAATTTCTGAGTGCCTGCCCAGCGCACTTTTTTAATTTTCGAAAATTTTGACATGCTTCGAAAAGAAAATTCCTATGCGACGTAAATTGAGTTCTACCACATGATTCCGCCCTCCAAATTTTTCTAAAAAAATTCTAAGTGAAGGGCCAGCGCATTTTTTCAATTTTCAAAAATGTTGACATGCTCCGAAAAGAAAATTCCTATGCGACGTAAATTGAGTTCTACCACACGATTCCACCCTCAAAATTTTTCTAAAAAATATCTAAGTGCCTGGCCAGCGCACTTTTTCAATTTTCAAAAATGTTGACATGATCTGAAAAAAAGTCCTATGCGACGTAAATTGAGTTCTAACACCAGATTCCGCCCTCAAAATTTTTCTAAAAAATTTGTAAGTGCCTGGCCAGCGCACTTTTTCAAATTTCAAAAATGTTGACAAGCTCCGAAAAGAAAATTCCTATGCGACGTAAATTGAGTCCTACAACACGATATCGGCCTCCAAATTTTTCTAAAAAATTTTTAAGTGCCTGGCCAGCGTACTTTTTCAATTTTCAAAAATGTTGACATAATCCGAAAAAAAATTCCTACGCGACGTAAATTGAGTTCTACAAAACGATTCTGCCCTCCAAATTTTTCTAAAAAAATTCTAAGTGCCGGGCCAGCGCATTTTTTCAATTTTCAAAAATGTTGACATGCTCCGAAAAGAAAATTCCTATGCGACGTAAATTGAGTTCTACCACACGATTCCACCCTAAAAATTTTTCTAAAAAATATGTAAGTGCCTGGCCAGCGCACTTTTTCAATTTTCAAAAATGTTGACATGCTCCGAAAAAAAAATTACTATGCGACGTAAATTGAGTTCTACGATTCCGCCCTCAAAATTTTTCTAAAAAATTTCTAAGTTCCAGGCCAGCGCACTTTTTTAATTTTCAAATATGTTGACATGCTCCGAAAAGAAAATTCCTACGCGACGTAAATTGAGTTCTACAACACGAATCCGCCCTCAAAATTTTTCTATAAAATTTATAAGTGCCTGGCCAGCGCACCTTTTCAATTTTCAAAAATGTTGACATGCTCCTAAAAGAAAATTCCTATGCGACGTAAATTGAGTTCTACAACACGATTCCGCCCTCAAAATTTTTCTAAGAAATTTCTAAGTGCCTGGCCAGCGCACTTTTTCAATTTTCAAAAACGTTGACATGCTCGAAAAAAAAATTACTTTGCGACGTAAATTGAGTTCTACAAACGATTCCGCCCTCAAAATTTTTCTAAAAAATTTCTCATTTTTCAAAAATGTTGACATGCTCCGAAAAAAAATTCCTATGCGACGTAAATTGAGTTCTACAAAACGATTCCGCCCTCAAAATTTTTCTAAAAAATTTCTCAATTTTCAAAAATGTTGACATGCTCCGAAAAAAAATTCCTTTGCGACGTAAATTGAGTTCTACAAAACGATTCCGCCCTCAAAATTTTTCTAATAACTTTTTGAGTGCCTGGCCAGCGCACTTTTTTAATTTTCAAAAATGTTGACATGCTTCAAAAAGAAAATTCCTATGCGACGTAAATTGAGTTCTACAAACGATTCCGCCCTCAAAATTTTTCTAAAAAATTTCTCAATTTTCAAAAATGTTGACATGCTTCGAAAAGAAAATTCCTATGCGACGTAAATTGAGTTCTACAACACGATTCCGCCCTCAAAATTTTTCTATAAAATTTATAAGTGCCTGGCCAGCGCACCTTTTCAATTTTCAAAAATGTTGACATGCTCCGAAAAGAAAATTCCTATGCGACGTAAATTGATTTCTACAAAACGATTCTGCCCTCAAAATTTTTCTAAAAAATTTCTGAGTTCCTGGCCAGCGAACGTTTTTAATTTTCAAAAATTTTGACATGCTTCGAAAAGAAAATTCCTATGCGACGTAAATTGAGTTCTACCACACGATTCCGCCCTCCAAATTTTTCTAAAAAAATTCTAAGTGCCGGGCCAGCGCATTTTTTCAATTTTCAAAAATGTTGACATGCTCCGAAAAGAAAAATTCCTATGCGACGTAAATTGAGTTCTACCACACGATTCCACCCTCAAAATGTTCTAAAAAATATCTAAGTGCCTGGCCAGCGCACTTTTTCAATTTTCAAAAATGTTGACATGATCTGAAAAAAAAGTCAGTCCTATGCGACGTAAATTGAGTTCTAACACCAGATTCCGCCCTCAAAATTTTTCTAAAAAATTTGTAAGTTCCTGGCCAGCGCACTTCTTCAAATTTCAAAAATGTTGACAAGCTCCGAAAAGAAAATTCCTATGCGACGTAAATTGAGTCCTACAACACGATATCGGCCTCCAAATTTTTCTAAAAAATTTTTAAGTGCCTGGCCAGCGTACTTTTTCAATTTTCAAAAATGTTGACATAATCCGAAAAAAAATTTCTACGCGACGTAAATTGAGTTCTACAAAACGATTCTGCCCTCAAAATTTTTCTAAAAAATTTCTGAGTGCCTGGCCAGCGCACTTTTTTAATTTTCAAAAATTTTGACATGCTTCGAAAAGAAAATTCCTATGCGACGTAAATTGAGTTCTACCACACGATTCCGCCCTCAAAATTTTTCTAAAAAATATCTAAGTGCCTGGCCAGCGCACTTTTTCAATTTTCAAAAATGTTGACATGCTCCGAAAAAAAATTCCTATGCGACGTAAATTGAGTTCTACGATTCCGCCCTCAAAATTTTTCTAAAAAAATTCTAAGTTCCAGGCCAGCGCACTTTTTTAATTTTCAAAAATGTTGACATGCTCCGAAAAGAAAATTCCTATGCGACGTAAATTTAGTTCTACAACACGATTCCGCCCTCAAAATTTTTCTATAAAATTTATAAGTGCCTGGCCAGCGCACCTTTTCAATTTTCAAAAATGTTGACATGCTCCGAAAAGAAAATTCCTATGCGACGTAAATTGAGCTCTACAGAACGATTCTGCCCTCAAAATTTTAAGTGCCTGGCCAGCCTACTTTTTCAATTTTCAAAAATGTTGACATAATCCGAAAAAAAATTCCTACGCGACGTAAATTGAGTTCTACAAAACGATTCTGCCCTCAAAATTTTTCTAAAAAATTTCTGAGTGCCTGGCCAGCGCACTTTTTTAATTTTCAAAAATTTTGACATGCTTCGAAAAGAAAATTCCTATGCGACGTAAATTGAGTTCTACCACACGATTCCGCCCTCCAAATTTTTCTAAAAAAATTCTAAGTGCCGGGCCAGCGCATTTTTTCAATTTTCAAAAATGGTGACATGCTCCGAAAAGAAAATTCCTATGCGACGTAAATTGAGTTCTACCACACGATTCCACCCTCAAAATTTTTCTAAAAAATATCTAAGTGCCTGGCCAGCGCACTTTTTCAATTTTCAAAAATGTTGACATGATCTGAAAAAAAAGTCCT
The DNA here is from genome assembly GCA_963920635.1 of Pseudeuparius sepicola. NCBI lineage: Eukaryota > Metazoa > Arthropoda > Insecta > Coleoptera > Anthribidae > Pseudeuparius > Pseudeuparius sepicola. Next base: position 58,911,056 of record OY987301.1, on the reverse strand, counting down.
ATGCGACGTAAATTGAGTTCTAACACCAGATTCCGCCCTCAAAATTTTTCTAAAAAATTTGTAAGTTCCTGGCCAGCGCACTTCTTCAAATTTCAAAAATGTTGACAAGCTCCGAAAAGAAAATTCCTATGCGACGTAAATTGAGTCCTACAACACGATATCGGCCTCCAAATTTTTCTAAAAAATTTTTAAGTGCCTGGCCAGCGTACTTTTTCAATTTTCAAAAATGTTGACATAATCCGAAAAAAAATTTCTACGCGACGTAAATTGAGTTCTACAAAACGATTCTGCCCTCAAAATTTTTCTACAAAATTTCTGAGTGCCTGGCCAGCGCACTTTTTTAATTTTCAAAAATTTTGACATGCTTCGAAAAGAAAATTCCTATGCGACGTAAATTGAGTTCTACCACACGATTCCGCCCTCAAAATTTTTCTAAAAAATATCTAAGTGCCTGGCCAGCGCACTTTTTCAATTTTCAAAAATGTTGACATGCTCCGAAAAAAAATTCCTATGCGACGTAAATTGAGTTCTACGATTCCGCCCTCAAAATTTTTCTAAAAAATTTCTAAGTTCCAGGCCAGCGCACTTTTTTAATTTTCAAAAATGTTGACATGCTCCGAAAAGAAAATTCCTATGCGACGTAAATTTAGTTCTACAACACGATTCCGCCCTCAAAATTTTTCTATAAAAATTATAAGTGCCTGGCCAGCGCACCTTTTCAATTTTCAAAAATGTTGACATGCTCCGAAAAGAAAATTCCTATGCGACGTAAATTGAGTTCTACAGAACGATTCTGCCCTCAAAATTTTAAGTGCCTGGCCAGCCTACTTTTTCAATTTTCAAAAATGTTGACATAATCCGAAAAAAAATTCCTACGCGACGTAAATTGAGTTCTACAAAACGATTCTGCCCTCAAAATTTTTCTAAAAAATTTCTGAGTGCCTGGCCAGCGCACTTTTTTAATTTTCAAAAATTTTGACATGCTTCGAAAAGAAAATTCCTATGCGACGTAAATTGAGTTCTACCACACGATTCCGCCCTCCAAATTTTTCTAAAAAAATTCTAAGTGCCGGGCCAGCGCATTTTTTCAATTTTCAAAAATGTTGACATGCTCCGAAAAGAAAAATTCCTATGCGACGTAAATTGAGTTCTACCACACGATTCCACCCTCAAAATGTTCTAAAAAATATCTAAGTGCCTGGCCAGCGCACTTTTTCAATTTTCAAAAATGTTGACATGATCTGAAAAAAAAGTCAGTCCTATGCGACGTAAATTGAGTTCTAACACCAGATTCCGCCCTCAAAATTTTTCTAAAAAATTTGTAAGTTCCTGGCCAGCGCACTTCTTCAAATTTCAAAAATGTTGACAAGCTCCGAAAAGAAAATTCCTATGCGACGTAAATTGAGTCCTACAACACGATATCGGCCTCCAAATTTTTCTAAAAAATTTTTAAGTGCCTGGCCAGCGTACTTTTTCAATTTTCAAAAATGTTGACATAATCCGAAAAAAAATTTCTACGCGACGTAAATTGAGTTCTACAAAACGATTCTGCCCTCAAAATTTTTCTAAAAAATTTCTGAGTGCCTGGCCAGCGCACTTTTTTAATTTTCAAAAATTTTGACATGCTTCGAAAAGAAAATTCCTATGCGACGTAAATTGAGTTCTACCACACGATTCCGCCCTCAAAATTTTTCTAAAAAATATCTAAGTGCCTGGCCAGCGCACTTTTTCAATTTTCAAAAATGTTGACATGCTCCGAAAAAAAATTCCTATGCGACGTAAATTGAGTTCTACGATTCCGCCCTCAAAATTTTTCTAAAAAATTTCTAAGTTCCAGGCCAGCGCACTTTTTTAATTTTCAAAAATGTTGACATGCTCCGAAAAGAAAATTCCTATGCGACGTAAATTTAGTTCTACAACACGATTCCGCCCTCAAAATTTTTCTATAAAATTTATAAGTGCCTGGCCAGCGCACCTTTTCAATTTTCAAAAATGTTGACATGCTCCGAAAAGAAAATTCCTATGCGACGTAAATTGAGTTCTACAGAACGATTCTGCCCTCAAAATTTTAAGTGCCTGGCCAGCCTACTTTTTCAATTTTCAAAAATGTTGACATAATCCGAAAAAAAATTCCTACGCGACGTAAATTGAGTTCTACAAAACGATTCTGCCCTCAAAATTTTTCTAAAAAATTTCTGAGTGCCTGGCCAGCGCACTTTTTTAATTTTCAAAAATTTTGACATGCTTCGAAAAGAAAATTCCTATGCGACGTAAATTGAGTTCTACCACACGATTCCGCCCTCCAAATTTTTCTAAAAAAATTCTAAGTGCCGGGCCAGCGCATTTTTTCAATTTTCAAAAATGGTGACATGCTCCGAAAAGAAAATTCCTATGCGACGTAAATTGAGTTCTACCACACGATTCCACCCTCAAAATTTTTCTAAAAAATATCTAAGTGCCTGGCCAGCGCACTTTTTCAATTTTCAAAAATGTTGACATGATCTGAAAAAAAAGTCCTATGCGACGTAAATTGAGTTCTAACACCAGATTCCGCCCTCAAAATTTTTCTAAAAAATTTGTAAGTTCCTGGCCAGCGCACTTCTTCAAATTTCAAAAATGTTGACAAGCTCCGAAAAGAAAATTCCTATGCGACGTAAATTGAGTCCTACAACACGATATCGGCCTCCAAATTTTTCTAAAAAATTTTTAAGTGCCTGGCCAGCGTACTTTTTCAATTTTCAAAAATGTTGACATAATCCGAAAAAAAATTTCTACGCGACGTAAATTGAGTTCTACAAAACGATTCTGCCCTCAAAATTTTTCTACAAAATTTCTGAGTGCCTGGCCAGCGCACTTTTTTAATTTTCAAAAATTTTGACATGCTTCGAAAAGAAAATTCCTATGCGACGTAAATTTAGTTCTACAACACGATTCCGCCCTCAAAATTTTTCTATAAAAATTATAAGTGCCTGGCCAGCGCACCTTTTCAATTTTCAAAAATGTTGACATGCTCCGAAAAGAAAATTCCTATGCGACGTAAATTGAGTTCTACAGAACGATTCTGCCCTCAAAATTTTAAGTGCCTGGCCAGCCTACTTTTTCAATTTTCAAAAATGTTGACATAATCCGAAAAAAAATTCCTACGCGACGTAAATTGAGTTCTACAAAACGATTCTGCCCTCAAAATTTTTCTAAAAAATTTCTGAGTGCCTGGCCAGCGCACTTTTTTAATTTTCAAAAATTTTGACATGCTTCGAAAAGAAAATTCCTATGCGACGTAAATTGAGTTCTACCACACGATTCCGCCCTCCAAATTTTTCTAAAAAAATTCTAAGTGACGGGCCAGCGCATTTTTTCAATTTTCAAAAATGGTGACATGCTCCGAAAAGAAAATTCCTATGCGACGTAAATTGAGTTCTACCACACGATTCCACCCTCAAAATTTTTCTAAAAAATATCTAAGTGCCTGGCCAGCGCACTTTTTCAATTTTCAAAAATGTTGACATGATCTGAAAAAAAAGTCCTATGCGACGTAAATTGAGTTCTAACACCAGATTCCGCCCTCAAAATTTTTCTAAAAAATTTGTAAGTGCCTGGCCAGCGCACTTTTTCAAATTTCAAAAATGTTGACAAGCTCCGAAAAGAAAATTCCTATGCGACGTAAATTGAGTCCTACAACACGATATCGGCCTACAAATTTTTCTAAAAAATTTTTAAGTGCCTGGCCAGCGTACTTTTTCAATTTTCAAAAATGTTGACATAATCCGAAAAAAAAATCCTACGCGACGTAAATTGAGTTCTACAAAACGATTCTGCCCTCAAAATTTTTCTAAAAAATTTCTGAGTGCCTGGCCAGCGCACTTTTTTAATTTTCAAAAATTTTGACATGCTTCGAAAAGAAAATTCCTATGCGACGTAAATTGAGTTCTACCACACGATTCCGCCCTCCAAATTTTTCTAAAAAAATTCTAAGTGCCGGGCCAGCGCACTTTTTCAATTTTCAAAAATGTTGACATGCTCCGAAAAAAAATTACTATGCGACGTAAATTGAGTTCTACAACACGATTCCGCCCTCAAAATTTTTCTATAAAATTTATAAGTGCCTGGCCAGCGCACCTTTTCAATTTTCAAAAATGTTGACATGCCAAGAAAAAAAAATCCTATGCGACGTAAATTGAGTTCTACAACGCGATTCCGCCCTCAAAATTTTTCTAAGAAATTTCTAAGTGCCCTGGCCAGCGCACTTTTTCAATTTTCAAAAATGTTGACATGCCCCGAAAAAAAATCCTATGCGACGTAAATTGAGTTCTACAACACGATTTCGCTGCTCCAAATTTTTCTAAAAAATTTGTGAGGGCCTGGCTAGCGCACTTTTTCAATTTTCAAAAACTTTGACATGCTCCAAAAAAAATTCCTATGCGACGTAAATTGAGTTCTACAACACGATTCCGCCCTCAAAATTTTTCTAAAAAATTTCTAAGTGCCAGCGCACTTTTTCAATTTTCAAAAATGTTGACATGCTCCGAAAAAAATTCCTATGCGACGTAAATTGACTTCTACAACACGATTCCGCCCTCAAAATTTTTCTATAAAATGTATAGGTGCCTGGCCAGCGCACCTTTTCAATTTTCAAAAACGTTGACATGCTCCGAAAAAAAATTCCTATGCGACGTAAATTGAGTTCTACAACACGATTCCGCCCTCAAAATTTTTCTAAGAAATTTCTAAGTGCCTGGCCAGCGCACTTTTTCAATTTTCAAAAACGTTGACATGCTCGGAAAAAAAATTACTATGCGACGTAAATTGAGTTCTACAACACGATTCCGCCCTCAAAATTTTTCTATAAAATGTATAGGTGCCTGGCCAGCGCACCTTTTCAATTTTCAAAAACGTTGACATGCTCCGAAAAAAAATTCCTCTGCGACGTAAATTGATTTCTACCACACGATTCCGCCCTCAACATTTTTCTAAAAAATATCTAAGTGCCTGGCCTGCGCACTTTTTTAATTTTCAAAAATGTTGACATGCTCCGAAAAGAAAATTCCTATGCGACGTAAATTGAGTTCTACCACACGATTCCGCCCTCAACATTTTTCTAAAAAATATCTAAGTGCCTGGCCTGCGCACTTTTTTAATTTTCAAAAAGTTGACATGCCCCGAAAAAAAATTCCTATGCGACGTAAATTGAGTTCTACAACAAGATTCCGTCGCTCCGAATTTTTCTAAAAAATTTGTGAGGGCCTGGCCAGCGCACTTTTTCAATTTTCAAAAATGTTGACATGCCCCGAAAAAAAAATCCTATGCGACGTAAATTGAGTTCTACAACACGATTTCGCTGCTCCAAATTTTTCTAAAAAATTTGTGAGGGCCTGGCCAGCGCACTTTTTCAATTTTCAAAAATGTTGACATGCCCCGAAAAAAAAATCCTATGCGACGTAAATTGAGTTCTACAACACGATTTCGCTGCTCCAAATTTTTCTAAAAAATTTGTGAGGGCCTGGCTAGCGCACTTTTTCAATTTTCAAAAACTTTGACATGCTCCAAAAAAAATTCCTATGCGACGTAAATTGAGTTCTACAACACGATTCCGCCCTCAAAATTTTTCTAAGAAATTTCTAAGTGCCAGCGCACTTTTTCAATTTTCAAAAATGTTGACATGCTCCGAAAAAAATTCCTATGCGACGTAAATTGAGTTCTACAACAAGATTCCGTCGCTCCAAATTTTTCTAAAAAATTTGTGAGGGCCTGGCCAGCGCACTTTTTCAATTTTCAAAAATGTTGACATGCCCCGAAAAAAAAATCCTATGCGACGTAAATTGAGTTCTACAACACGATTTCGCTGCTCCAAATTTTTCTAAAAAATTTGTGAGGGCCTGGCCAGCGCACTTTTTCAATTTTCAAAAATGTTGACATGCCCCGAAAAAAAAATCCTATGCGACGTAAATTGAGTTCTACAACACGATTTCGCTGCTCCAAATTTTTCTAAAAAATTTGTGAGGGCCTGGCTAGCGCACTTTTTCAATTTTCAAAAACTTTGACATGCTCCAAAAAAAATTCCTATGCGACGTAAATTGAGTTCTACAACACGATTCCGCCCTCAAAATTTTTCTAAGAAATTTCTAAGTGCCAGCGCACTTTTTCAATTTTCAAAAACTTTGACATGCTCCAAAAAAAATTCCTATGCGACGTAAATTGAGTTCTACAACACGATTCCGCCCTCAAAATTTTTCTAAGAAATTTCTAAGTGCCAGCGCACTTTTTCAATTTTCAAAAATGTTGACATGCTCCGAAAAAAATTCCTATGCGACGTAAATTGAGTTCTACAACACGATTCCGCCCTCCAAATTTTTCTAAAAAAATTCTAAGTGCCGGGCCAGCGCATTTTTTCAATTTTCAAAAATGGTGACATGCTCCGAAAAGAAAATTCCTATGCGACGTAAATTGAGTTCTACCACACGATTCCACCCTCAAAATTTTTCTAAAAAATATCTAAGTGCCTGGCCAGCGCATTTTTTCAATTTTCAAAAATGGTGACATGCTCCGAAAAGAAAATTCCTATGCGACGTAAATTGAGTTCTACCACACGATTCCACCCTCAAAATTTTTCTAAAAAATATCTAAGTGCCTGGCCAGCGCACTTTTTCAATTTTCAAAAATGTTGACATGATCTGAAAAAAAAGTCCTATGCGACGTAAATTGAGTTCTAACACCAGATTCCGCCCTCAAAATTTTTCTAAAAAATTTGTAAGTGCCTGGCCAGCGCACTTTTTCAAATTTCAAAAATGTTGACAAGCTCCGAAAAGAAAATTCCTATGCGACGTAAATTGAGTCCTACAACACGATATCGGCCTACAAATTTTTCTAAAAAATTTTTAAGTGCCTGGCCAGCGTACTTTTTCAATTTTCAAAAATGTTGACATAATCCGAAAAAAAAATCCTACGCGACGTAAATTGAGTTCTACAAAACGATTCTGCCCTCAAAATTTTTCTAAAAAATTTCTGAGTGCCTGGCCAGCGCACTTTTTTAATTTTCAAAAATTTTGACATGCTTCGAAAAGAAAATTCCTATGCGACGTAAATTGAGTTCTACCACACGATTCCGCCCTCCAAATTTTTCTAAAAAAATTCTAAGTGCCGGGCCAGCGCACTTTTTCAATTTTCAAAAATGTTGACATGCTCCGAAAAAAAATTACTATGCGACGTAAATTGAGTTCTACAACACGATTCCGCCCTCAAAATTTTTCTATAAAATTTATAAGTGCCTGGCCAGCGCACCTTTTCAATTTTCAAAAATGTTGACATGCCAAGAAAAAAAAATCCTATGCGACGTAAATTGAGTTCTACAACGCGATTCCGCCCTCAAAATTTTTCTAAGAAATTTCTAAGTGCCCTGGCCAGCGCACTTTTTCAATTTTCAAAAATGTTGACATGCCCCGAAAAAAAATCCTATGCGACGTAAATTGAGTTCTACAACACGATTTCGCTGCTCCAAATTTTTCTAAAAAATTTGTGAGGGCCTGGCTAGCGCACTTTTTCAATTTTCAAAAACTTTGACATGCTCCAAAAAAAATTCCTATGCGACGTAAATTGAGTTCTACAACACGATTCCGCCCTCAAAATTTTTCTAAAAAATTTCTAAGTGCCAGCGCACTTTTTCAATTTTCAAAAATGTTGACATGCTCCGAAAAAAATTCCTATGCGACGTAAATTGACTTCTACAACACGATTCCGCCCTCAAAATTTTTCTATAAAATGTATAGGTGCCTGGCCAGCGCACCTTTTCAATTTTCAAAAACGTTGACATGCTCCGAAAAAAAATTCCTATGCGACGTAAATTGAGTTCTACAACACGATTCCGCCCTCAAAATTTTTCTAAGAAATTTCTAAGTGCCTGGCCAGCGCACTTTTTCAATTTTCAAAAACGTTGACATGCTCGGAAAAAAAATTACTATGCGACGTAAATTGAGTTCTACAACACGATTCCGCCCTCAAAATTTTTCTATAAAATGTATAGGTGCCTGGCCAGCGCACCTTTTCAATTTTCAAAAACGTTGACATGCTCCGAAAAAAAATTCCTCTGCGACGTAAATTGATTTCTACCACACGATTCCGCCCTCAACATTTTTCTAAAAAATATCTAAGTGCCTGGCCTGCGCACTTTTTTAATTTTCAAAAAGTTGACATGCCCCGAAAAAAAATTCCTATGCGACGTAAATTGAGTTCTACAACAAGATTCCGTCGCTCCAAATTTTTCTAAAAAATTTGTGAGGGCCTGGCCAGCGCACTTTTTCAATTTTCAAAAATGTTGACATGCCCCGAAAAAAAAATCCTATGCGACGTAAATTGAGTTCTACAACACGATTTCGCTGCTCCAAATTTTTCTAAAAAATTTGTGAGGGCCTGGCCAGCGCACTTTTTCAATTTTCAAAAATGTTGACATGCCCCGAAAAAAAAATCCTATGCGACGTAAATTGAGTTCTACAACACGATTTCGCTGCTCCAAATTTTTCTAAAAAATTTGTGAGGGCCTGGCCAGCGCACTTTTTCAATTTTCAAAAATGTTGACATGCCCCGAAAAAAAAATCCTATGCGACGTAAATTGAGTTCTACAACACGATTTCGCTGCTCCAAATTTTTCTAAAAAATTTGTGAGGGCCTGGCTAGCGCACTTTTTCAATTTTCAAAAACTTTGACATGCTCCAAAAAAAATTCCTATGCGACGTAAATTGAGTTCTACAACACGATTCCGCCCTCAAAATTTTTCTAAGAAATTTCTAAGTGCCAGCGCACTTTTTCAATTTTCAAAAATGTTGACATGCTCCGAAAAAAATTCCTATGCGACGTAAATTGAGTTCTACAACAAGATTCCGTCGCTCCAAATTTTTCTAAAAAATTTGTGAGGGCCTGGCCAGCGCACTTTTTCAATTTTCAAAAATGTTGACATGCCCCGAAAAAAAAATCCTATGCGACGTAAATTGAGTTCTACAACACGATTTCGCTGCTCCAAATTTTTCTAAAAAATTTGTGAGGGCCTGGCCAGCGCACTTTTTCAATTTTCAAAAATGTTGACATGCCCCGAAAAAAAAATCCTATGCGACGTAAATTGAGTTCTACAACACGATTTCGCTGCTCCAAATTTTTCTAAAAAATTTGTGAGGGCCTGGCTAGCGCACTTTTTCAATTTTCAAAAACTTTGACATGCTCCAAAAAAAATTCCTATGCGACGTAAATTGAGTTCTACAACACGATTCCGCCCTCAAAATTTTTCTAAGAAATTTCTAAGTGCCAGCGCACTTTTTCAATTTTCAAAAACTTTGACATGCTCCAAAAAAAATTCCTATGCGACGTAAATTGAGTTCTACAACACGATTCCGCCCTCAAAATTTTTCTAAGAAATTTCTAAGTGCCAGCGCACTTTTTCAATTTTCAAAAATGTTGACATGCTCCGAAAAAAATTCCTATGCGACGTAAATTGAGTTCTACAACACGATTCCGCCCTCAAAATTTTTCTATAAAATGTATAGGTGCCTGGCCAGCGCACCTTTTCAATTTTCAAAAACGTTGACATGCTCCGAAAAAAAATTCCTATGCGACGTAAATTGAGTTCTACCACACGATTCCGCCCTCAACATTTTTCTAAAAAATATCTAAGTGCCTGGCCTGCGCACTTTTTCAATTTTCAAAAAGTTGACATGCCCCGAAAAAAAAATTCCTATGCGACGTAAATTGAGTTCTACAACAAGATTCCGTCGCTCCAAATTTTTCTAAAAAATTTGTGAGTGCCTGGCCAGCGCACTTTTTCAATTTTCAAAAATGTTGACATGATCCGAAAAAAAATTCCTATGCGACGTAAATTGAGTTCTACAACAAGATTCCGTCGCTCCAAATTTTTCTAAAAAATTTGTGAGGGCCTGGCCAGCGCACTTTTTCAATTTTCAAAAATGTTGACATGCTCCGAAAAGAAAATTCCTATGCGACGTAAATTGAGTTCTACAACACGATTCCGCCCTCAAAATTTTTCTATAAAATGTATAGGTGCCTGGCCAGCGCACCTTTTCAATTTTCAAAAACGTTGACATGCTCCGAAAAAAAATTCCTATGCGACGTAAATTGAGTTCTACCACACGATTCCGCCCTCAACATTTTTCTAAAAAATATCTAAGTGCCTGGCCTGCGCACTTTTTCAATTTTCAAAAATGTTGACATGCTCCGAAAAGAAAATTCCTATGCGACGTAAATTGAGTTCTACAACACGATTCCGCCCTCAAAATTTTTCTATAAAATGTATAGGTGCCTGGCCAGCGCACCTTTTCAATTTTCAAAAATGTTGACATGCTCCGAAAAGAAAATTCCTATGCGACGTAAATTGAGTTCTACAACACGATTCCGCCCTCAAAATTTTTCTATAAAATGTATAGGTGCCTGGCCAGCGCACCTTTTCAATTTTCAAAAACGTTGACATGCTCCGAAAAAAAATTCCTATGCGACGTAAATTGAGTTCTACCACACGATTCCGCCCTCAACATTTTTCTAAAAAATATCTAAGTGCCTGGCCTGCGCACTTTTTCAATTTTCAAAAATGTTGACATGCTCCGAAAAAAAATTCCTATGCGACGTAAATTGAGTTCTACGATTCCGCCCTCAAAATTTTTCTAAAAAATTTCTAAGTTCCAGGCCAGCGCACTTTTTTAATTTTCAAAAATGTTGACATGCTCCGAAAAGAAAATTCCTATGCGACGTAAATTTAGTTCTACAACACGATTCCGCCCTCAAAATTTTTCTATAAAAATTATAAGTGCCTGGCCAGCGCACCTTTTCAATTTTCAAAAATGTTGACATGCTCCGAAAAGAAAATTCCTATGCGACGTAAATTGAGTTCTACAGAACGATTCTGCCCTCAAAATTTTAAGTGCCTGGCCAGCCTACTTTTTCAATTTTCAAAAATGTTGACATAATCCGAAAAAAAATTCCTACGCGACGTAAATTGAGTTCTACAAAACGATTCTGCCCTCAAAATTTTTCTAAAAAATTTCTGAGTGCCTGGCCAGCGCACTTTTTTAATTTTCAAAAATTTTGACATGCTTCGAAAAGAAAATTCCTATGCGACGTAAATTGAGTTCTACCACACGATTCCGCCCTCCAAATTTTTCTAAAAAAATTCTAAGTGCCGGGCCAGCGCATTTTTTCAATTTTCAAAAATGGTGACATGCTCCGAAAAGAAAATTCCTATGCGACGTAAATTGAGTTCTACCACACGATTCCACCCTCAAAATTTTTCTAAAAAATATCTAAGTGCCTGGCCAGCGCACTTTTTCAATTTTCAAAAATGTTGACATGATCTGAAAAAAAAGTCCTATGCGACGTAAATTGAGTTCTAACACCAGATTCCGCCCTCAAAATTTTTCTAAAAAATTTGTAAGTGCCTGGCCAGCGCACTTTTTCAAATTTCAAAAATGTTGACAAGCTCCGAAAAGAAAATTCCTATGCGACGTAAATTGAGTCCTACAACACGATATCGGCCTCCAAATTTTTCTAAAAAATTTTTAAGTGCCTGGCCAGCGTACTTTTTCAATTTTCAAAAATGTTGACATAATCCGAAAAAAAATTCCTACGCGACGTAAATTGAGTTCTACAAAACGATTCTGCCCTCAAAATTTTTCTAAAAAATTTCTGAGTGCCTGGCCAGCGCACTTTTTTAATTTTCAAAAATTTTGACATGCTTCGAAAAGAAAATTCCTATGCGACGTAAATTGAGTTCTACCACACGATTCCGCCCTCCAAATTTTTCTAAAAAAATTCTAAGTGCCGGGCCAGCGCACTTTTTCAATTTTCAAAAATGTTGACATGCTCCGAAAAAAAATTACTATGCGACGTAAATTGAGTTCTACAACACGATTCCGCCCTCAAAATTTTTCTATAAAATTTATAAGTGCCTGGCCAGCGCACCTTTTCAATTTTCAAAAATGTTGACATGCCCCGAAAAAAAAATCCTATGCGACGTAAATTGAGTTCTACAACGCGATTCCGCCCTCAAAATTTTTCTAAGAAATTTCTAAGTGCCCTGGCCAGTGCACTTTTTCAATTTTCAAAAACGTTGACATGCTCCGAAAAAAAAATTCCCATGCGACGTAAATTGAGTTCTACAACACGATTTCGCTGCTCCAAATTTTTCTAAAAAATTTGTGAGGGCCTGGCTAGCGCACTTTTTCAATTTTCAAAAACTTTGACATGCTCCAAAAAAAATTCCTATGCGACGTAAATTGAGTTCTACAACACGATTCCGCCCTCAAAATTTTTCTAAAAAATTTCTAAGTGCCAGCGCACTTTTTCAATTTTCAAAAATGTTGACATGCTCCGAAAAAAATTCCTATGCGACGTAAATTGACTTCTACAACACGATTCCGCCCTCAAAATTTTTCTATAAAATGTATAGGTGCCTGGCCAGCGCACCTTTTCAATTTTCAAAAACGTTGACATGCTCCGAAAAAAAATTCCTATGCGACGTAAATTGAGTTCTACAACACGATTCCGCCCTCAAAATTTTTCTAAGAAATTTCTAAGTGCCTGGCCAGCGCACTTTTTCAATTTTCAAAAACGTTGACATGCTCGGAAAAAAAATTACTATGCGACGTAAATTGAGTTCTACAACACGATTCCGCCCTCAAAATTTTTCTATAAAATGTATAGGTGCCTGGCCAGCGCACCTTTTCAATTTTCAAAAACGTTGACATGCTCCGAAAAAAAATTCCTCTGCGACGTAAATTGATTTCTACCACACGATTCCGCCCTCAACATTTTTCTAAAAAATATCTAAGTGCCTGGCCTGCGCACTTTTTTAATTTTCAAAAATGTTGACATGCTCCGAAAAGAAAATTCCTATGCGACGTAAATTGAGTTCTACCACACGATTCCGCCCTCAACATTTTTCTAAAAAATATCTAAGTGCCTGGCCTGCGCACTTTTTTAATTTTCAAAAAGTTGACATGCCCCGAAAAAAAAATTCCTATGCGACGTAAATTGAGTTCTACAACAAGATTCCGTCGCTCCAAATTTTTCTAAAAAATTTGTGAGGGCCTGGCCAGCGCACTTTTTCAATTTTCAAAAATGTTGACATGCCCCGAAAAAAAAATCCTATGCGACGTAAATTGAGTTCTACAACACGATTTCGCTGCTCCAAATTTTTCTAAAAAATTTGTGAGGGCCTGGCCAGCGCACTTTTTCAATTTTCAAAAATGTTGACATGCCCCGAAAAAAAAATCCTATGCGACGTAAATTGAGTTCTACAACACGATTTCGCTGCTCCAAATTTTTCTAAAAAATTTGTGAGGGCCTGGCTAGCGCACTTTTTCAATTTTCAAAAACTTTGACATGCTCCAAAAAAAATTCCTATGCGACGTAAATTGAGTTCTACAACACGATTCCGCCCTCAAAATTTTTCTAAGAAATTTCTAAGTGCCAGCGCACTTTTTCAATTTTCAAAAACTTTGACATGCTCCAAAAAAAATTCCTATGCGACGTAAATTGAGTTCTACAACACGATTCCGCCCTCAAAATTTTTCTAAGAAATTTCTAAGTGCCAGCGCACTTTTTCAATTTTCAAAAATGTTGACATGCTCCGAAAAAAATTCCTATGCGACGTAAATTGAGTTCTACAACACGATTCCGCCCTCAAAATTTTTCTATAAAATTTATAAGTGCCGGGCCAGCGCACTTTTTTAATTTTCAAAAATTTTGACATGCTTCGAAAAGAAAATTCCTATGCGACGTAAATTGAGTTCTACCACACGATTCCGCCCTCCAAATTTTTCTAAAAAAATTCTAAGTGCCGGGCCAGCGCACTTTTTCAATTTTCAAAAATGTTGACATAATCCGAAAAAAAATTCCTACGCGACGTAAATTGAGTTCTACAAAACGATTCTGCCCTCAAAATTTTTCTAAAAAATTTCTGAGTGCCTGGCCAGCGCACTTTTTTAATTTTCAAAAATTTTGACATGCTTCGAAAAGAAAATTCCTATGCGACGTAAATTGAGTTCTACCACACGATTCCGCCCTCCAAATTTTTCTAAAAAAATTCTAAGTGCCGGGCCAGCGCACTTTTTCAATTTTCAAAAATGTTGACATGCTCCGAAAAAAAATTACTATGCGACGTAAATTGAGTTCTACAACACGATTCCGCCCTCAAAATTTTTCTATAAAATTTATAAGTGCCTGGCCAGCGCACCTTTTCAATTTTCAAAAATGTTGACATGCCCCGAAAAAAAAATCCTATGCGACGTAAATTGAGTTCTACAACGCGATTCCGCCCTCAAAATTTTTCTAAGAAATTTCTAAGTGCCCTGGCCAGTGCACTTTTTCAATTTTCAAAAACGTTGACATGCTCCGAAAAAAAAATTCCCATGCGACGTAAATTGAGTTCTACAACACGATTTCGCTGCTCCAAATTTTTCTAAAAAATTTGTGAGGGCCTGGCTAGCGCACTTTTTCAATTTTCAAAAACTTTGACATGCTCCAAAAAAAATTCCTATGCGACGTAAATTGAGTTCTACAACACGATTCCGCCCTCAAAATTTTTCTAAAAAATTTCTAAGTGCCAGCGCACTTTTTCAATTTTCAAAAATGTTGACATGCTCCGAAAAAAATTCCTATGCGACGTAAATTGACTTCTACAACACGATTCCGCCCTCAAAATTTTTCTATAAAATGTATAGGTGCCTGGCCAGCGCACCTTTTCAATTTTCAAAAACGTTGACATGCTCCGAAAAAAAATTCCTATGCGACGTAAATTGAGTTCTACAACACGATTCCGCCCTCAAAATTTTTCTAAGAAATTTCTAAGTGCCTGGCCAGCGCACTTTTTCAATTTTCAAAAACGTTGACATGCTCGGAAAAAAAATTACTATGCGACGTAAATTGAGTTCTACAACACGATTCCGCCCTCAAAATTTTTCTATAAAATGTATAGGTGCCTGGCCAGCGCACCTTTTCAATTTTCAAAAACGTTGACATGCTCCGAAAAAAAATTCCTCTGCGACGTAAATTGATTTCTACCACACGATTCCGCCCTCAACATTTTTCTAAAAAATATCTAAGTGCCTGGCCTGCGCACTTTTTTAATTTTCAAAAATGTTGACATGCTCCGAAAAGAAAATTCCTATGCGACGTAAATTGAGTTCTACCACACGATTCCGCCCTCAACATTTTTCTAAAAAATATCTAAGTGCCTGGCCTGCGCACTTTTTTAATTTTCAAAAAGTTGACATGCCCCGAAAAAAAAATTCCTATGCGACGTAAATTGAGTTCTACAACAAGATTCCGTCGCTCCAAATTTTTCTAAAAAATTTGTGAGGGCCTGGCCAGCGCACTTTTTCAATTTTCAAAAATGTTGACATGCCCCGAAAAAAAAATCCTATGCGACGTAAATTGAGTTCTACAACACGATTTCGCTGCTCCAAATTTTTCTAAAAAATTTGTGAGGGCCTGGCCAGCGCACTTTTTCAATTTTCAAAAATGTTGACATGCCCCGAAAAAAAAATCCTATGCGACGTAAATTGAGTTCTACAACACGATTTCGCTGCTCCAAATTTTTCTAAAAAATTTGTGAGGGCCTGGCTAGCGCACTTTTTCAATTTTCAAAAACTTTGACATGCTCCAAAAA
This sequence comes from Pseudeuparius sepicola, assembly GCA_963920635.1. Taxonomy (NCBI): domain Eukaryota; kingdom Metazoa; phylum Arthropoda; class Insecta; order Coleoptera; family Anthribidae; genus Pseudeuparius; species Pseudeuparius sepicola. The sequence continues at coordinate 58,895,401 of OY987301.1, read as the reverse complement.
AAATTCCTATGCGACGTAAATTGAGTTCTACAACACGATTCCGCCCTCAAAATTTTTCTAAGAAATTTCTAAGTGCCAGCGCACTTTTTCAATTTTCAAAAACTTTGACATGCTCCAAAAAAAATTCCTATGCGACGTAAATTGAGTTCTACAACACGATTCCGCCCTCAAAATTTTTCTAAGAAATTTCTAAGTGCCAGCGCACTTTTTCAATTTTCAAAAATGTTGACATGCTCCGAAAAAAATTCCTATGCGACGTAAATTGAGTTCTACAACACGATTCCGCCCTCAAAATTTTTCTATAAAATTTATAAGTGCCGGGCCAGCGCACTTTTTTAATTTTCAAAAATTTTGACATGCTTCGAAAAGAAAATTCCTATGCGACGTAAATTGAGTTCTACCACACGATTCCGCCCTCCAAATTTTTCTAAAAAAATTCTAAGTGCCGGGCCAGCGCATTTTTTTAATTTTCAAATATGTTGACATGCTCCGAAAAAAATTCCTATGCGACGTAAATTGAGTTCTACAACACGATTCCGCCCTCAAAATTTTTCTAAGAAATTTCTAAGTGCCAGCGCACTTTTTCAATTTTCAAAAATGTTGACATGCTCCGAAAAAAATTCCTATGCGACGTAAATTGAGTTCTACAAACGATTCCGCCCTCAAAATTTTTCTAAAAAATTTCTCATTTTTCAAAAATGTTGACATGCTCCGAAAAAAAATTCCTATGCGACGTAAATTGAGTTCTACAAAACGATTCCGCCCTCAAAATTTTTCTAAAAAATTTCTCAATTTTCAAAAATGTTGACATGCTCCGAAAAAAAATTCCTTTGCGACGTAAATTGAGTTCTACAAAACGATTCCGCCCTCAAAATTTTTCTAATAACTTTTTGAGTGCCTGGCCAGCGCACTTTTTTAATTTTCAAAAATGTTGACATGCTTCAAAAAGAAAATTCCTATGCGACGTAAATTGAGTTCTACAAACGATTCCGCCCTCAAAATTTTTCTAAAAAATTTCTCAATTTTCAAAAATGTTGACATGCTTCGAAAAGAAAATTCCTATGCGATGTAAATTGAGTTCTACAACACGATTCCGCCCTCAAAATTTTTCTATAAAATTTATAAGTGCCTGGCCAGCGCACCTTTTCAATTTTCAAAAATGTTGACATGCTCCGAAAAGAAAATTCCTACGCGACGTAAATTGAGTTCTACAACACGAATCCGCCCTCAAAATTTTTCTATAAAATTTATAAGTGCCTGGCCAGCGCACCTTTTCAATTTTCAAAAATGTTGACATGCTCCGAAAAGAAAATTCCTATGCGACGTAAATTGAGTTCTACAACACGATTCCGCCCTCAAAATTTTTCTAAGAAATTTCTAAGTGCCTGGCCAGCGCACTTTTTCAATTTTCAAAAACGTTGACATGCTCGAAAAAAAAATTACTTTGCGACGTAAATTGAGTTCTACAAACGATTCCGCCCTCAAAATTTTTCTAAAAAATTTCTCATTTTTCAAAAATGTTGACATGCTCCGAAAAAAAATTCCTATGCGACGTAAATTGAGTTCTACAAAACGATTCCGCCCTCAAAATTTTTCTAATAACTTTTTGAGTGCCTGGCCAGCGCACTTTTTTAATTTTCAAAAATGTTGACATGCTTCAAAAAGAAAATTCCTATGCGACGTAAATTGAGTTCTACAAACGATTCCGCCCTCAAAATTTTTCTAAAAAATTTCTCAATTTTCAAAAATGTTGACATGCTTCGAAAAGAAAATTCCTATGCGATGTAAATTGAGTTCTACAACACGATTCCGCCCTCAAAATTTTTCTAAAAAATTTCTAAGTGCCTGGCCAGCGCACTTTTTCAATTTTCAAAAACGTTGACATGCTCGAAAAAAAAATTACTTTGCGACGTAAATTGAGTTCTACAAACGATTCCGCCCTCAAAATTTTTCTAAAAAATTTCTCATTTTTCAAAAATGTTGACATGCTCCGAAAAAAAATTCCTATGCGACGTAAATTGAGTTCTACAAAACGATTCCGCCCTCAAAATTTTTCTAATAACTTTTTGAGTGCCTGGCCAGCGCACTTTTTTAATTTTCAAAAATGTTGACATGCTTCAAAAAGAAAATTCCTATGCGACGTAAATTGAGTTCTACAAACGATTCCGCCCTCAAAATTTTTCTAAAAAATTTCTCAATTTTCAAAAATGTTGACATGCTTCGAAAAGAAAATTCCTATGCGATGTAAATTGAGTTCTACAACACGATTCCGCCCTCAAAATTTTTCTAAAAAATTTCTAAGTGCCTGGCCAGCGCACTTTTGCAATTTTCAAAAACGTTGACATGCTCCGAAAAAAAATATACTATGCGACGTAAATTGAGTCCTACAACACGATATCGGCGCACTTTTTCAATTTTCAAAAACGTTGACATGTTCCGAAAAAAAATTACTATGCGACTTAAATTGAGTTCTACAACACGATTCCGCCCTCAAAATTTTTTCTAAAAAATTTCTAAGTGCCTAGCCAGCGCACTTTTTCAATTTTCAAAAACGTTAACATGCTCCGAAAAAAAAAATTACTATGCGACGTAAATTGAGTCCTACAACACGATTCCGCCCTCCAAATTTTTCTATAAAATTTCTAAGTACCTGGCCAGCGCACTTTTTTAATTCTCAAAAATGTTGACATGCTCCGAAAAGAAAATTCCTATGCGACGTAAATTGAGTTCTACAACACGATTCCGCCCTCAAAATTTTTCTAAGAAATTTCTAAGTGCCTGGCCAGCGCACTTTTTCAATTTTCAAAAACGTTGACATGCTCGAAAAAAAAATTACTTTGCGACGTAAATTGAGTTCTACAAACGATTCCGCCCTCAAAATTTTTCTAAAAAATTTCTCATTTTTCAAAAATGTTGACATGCTCCGAAAAAAAATTCCTATGCGACGTAAATTGAGTTCTACAAAACGATTCCGCCCTCAAAATTTTTCTAATAACTTTTTGAGTGCCTGGCCAGCGCACTTTTTTAATTTTCAAAAATGTTGACATGCTTCAAAAAGAAAATTCCTATGCGACGTAAATTGAGTTCTACAAACGATTCCGCCCTCAAAATTTTTCTAAAAAATTTCTCAATTTTCAAAAATGTTGACATGCTTCGAAAAGAAAATTCCTATGCGATGTAAATTGAGTTCTACAACACGATTCCGCCCTCAAAATTTTTCTAAAAAATTTCTAAGTGCCTGGCCAGCGCACTTTTGCAATTTTCAAAAACGTTGACATGCTCCGAAAAAAAATATACTATGCGACGTAAATTGAGTCCTACAACACGATATCGGCGCACTTTTTCAATTTTCAAAAACGTTGACATGTTCCGAAAAAAAATTACTATGCGACTTAAATTGAGTTCTACAACACGATTCCGCCCTCAAAATTTTTTCTAAAAAATTTCTAAGTGCCTAGCCAGCGCACTTTTTCAATTTTCAAAAACGTTAACATGCTCCGAAAAAAAAAATTACTATGCGACGTAAATTGAGTCCTACAACACGATTCCGCCCTCCAAATTTTTCTATAAAATTTCTAAGTACCTGGCCAGCGCACTTTTTTAATTCTCAAAAATGTTGACATGCTCCGAAAAGAAAATTCCTATGCGACGTAAATTGAGTTCTACCACACGATTCCGCCCTCAAAATTTTTCTAAAAAATATCTAAGTGCCTGGTCAGTGCAATTTTTCAATTTTCAAAAACGTTGACATGCTCCGAAAAAAAAATTACTATGCGACGTAAATTGAGTCCTACAAAACAATATCGGCCTCCAAATTTCTAAAAAATTTCTAAGTGCCTGGCCAGCGCACTTATATACTTATATACTTATAACGATTTTCAGTAACTCAATAAGATAGGATACAAGTGACTTACTTAGTCTTCTCTAAGTAGCCGACATATTATTAATAAGTTTGCAATTAAAATGGATTTCCTGTATATTACTTTTGCAGTACGTGACATTTTGTCAAATTTTATTTTACGATTTGCCTTCTCTTGCGCGTAAATCCCAACAAGGTCCCTGACAACAAAAATGTTGATATGCTCCGAAAAGAAAATTCCTATGCGACGTAAATTGAGTCCTACAACACGATTCCGCCCTCAAAATTTTTCTAAAAAATTTCTAAGTGCCTGGCCAATGCACTTTTTCAATTTTCGAAAATTTTGACATGCTTCGAAAAGAAAATTCCTATGCGACGTAAATTGAGTTCTACCACATGATTCCGCCCTCCAAATTTTTCTAAAAAAATTCTAAGTGAAGGGCCAGCGCATTTTTTCAATTTTCAAAAATGTTGACATGCTCCGAAAAGAAAATTCCTATGCGACGTAAATTGAGTTCTACCACACGATTCCACCCTCAAAATTTTTCTAAAAAATATCTAAGTGCCTGGCCAGCGCACTTTTTCAATTTTCAAAAATGTTGACATGATCTGAAAAAAAGTCCTATGCGACGTAAATTGAGTTCTAACACCAGATTCCGCCCTCAAAATTTTTCTAAAAAATTTGTAAGTGCCTGGCCAGCGCACTTTTTCAAATTTCAAAAATGTTGACAAGCTCCGAAAAGAAAATTCCTATGCGACGTAAATTGAGTCCTACAACACGATATCGGCCTCCAAATTTTTCTAAAAAATTTTTAAGTGCCTGGCCAGCGTACTTTTTCAATTTTCAAAAATGTTGACATAATCCGAAAAAAAATTCCTACGCGACGTAAATTGAGTTCTACAAAACGATTCTGCCCTCCAAATTTTTCTAAAAAAATTCTAAGTGCCGGGCCAGCGCATTTTTTCAATTTTCAAAAATGTTGACATGCTCCGAAAAGAAAATTCCTATGCGACGTAAATTGAGTTCTACCACACGATTCCACCCTAAAAATTTTTCTAAAAAATATGTAAGTGCCTGGCCAGCGCACTTTTTCAATTTTCAAAAATGTTGACATGCTCCGAAAAAAAAATTACTATGCGACGTAAATTGAGTTCTACGATTCCGCCCTCAAAATTTTTCTAAAAAATTTCTAAGTTCCAGGCCAGCGCACTTTTTTAATTTTCAAATATGTTGACATGCTCCGAAAAGAAAATTCCTACGCGACGTAAATTGAGTTCTACAACACGAATCCGCCCTCAAAATTTTTCTATAAAATTTATAAGTGCCTGGCCAGCGCACCTTTTCAATTTTCAAAAATGTTGACATGCTCCGAAAAGAAAATTCCTATGCGACGTAAATTGAGTTCTACAACACGATTCCGCCCTCAAAATTTTTCTAAGAAATTTCTAAGTGCCTGGCCAGCGCACTTTTTCAATTTTCAAAAACGTTGACATGCTCGAAAAAAAAATTACTTTGCGACGTAAATTGAGTTCTACAAACGATTCCGCCCTCAAAATTTTTCTAAAAAATTTCTCATTTTTCAAAAATGTTGACATGCTCCGAAAAAAAATTCCTATGCGACGTAAATTGAGTTCTACAAAACGATTCCGCCCTCAAAATTTTTCTAAAAAATTTCTCAATTTTCAAAAATGTTGACATGCTCCGAAAAAAAATTCCTTTGCGACGTAAATTGAGTTCTACAAAACGATTCCGCCCTCAAAATTTTTCTAATAACTTTTTGAGTGCCTGGCCAGCGCACTTTTTTAATTTTCAAAAATGTTGACATGCTTCAAAAAGAAAATTCCTATGCGACGTAAATTGAGTTCTACAAACGATTCCGCCCTCAAAATTTTTCTAAAAAATTTCTCAATTTTCAAAAATGTTGACATGCTTCGAAAAGAAAATTCCTATGCGACGTAAATTGAGTTCTACAACACGATTCCGCCCTCAAAATTTTTCTATAAAATTTATAAGTGCCTGGCCAGCGCACCTTTTCAATTTTCAAAAATGTTGACATGCTCCGAAAAGAAAATTCCTATGCGACGTAAATTGATTTCTACAAAACGATTCTGCCCTCAAAATTTTTCTAAAAAATTTCTGAGTTCCTGGCCAGCGAACGTTTTTAATTTTCAAAAATTTTGACATGCTTCGAAAAGAAAATTCCTATGCGACGTAAATTGAGTTCTACCACACGATTCCGCCCTCCAAATTTTTCTAAAAAAATTCTAAGTGCCGGGCCAGCGCATTTTTTCAATTTTCAAAAATGTTGACATGCTCCGAAAAGAAAAATTCCTATGCGACGTAAATTGAGTTCTACCACACGATTCCACCCTCAAAATGTTCTAAAAAATATCTAAGTGCCTGGCCAGCGCACTTTTTCAATTTTCAAAAATGTTGACATGATCTGAAAAAAAAGTCAGTCCTATGCGACGTAAATTGAGTTCTAACACCAGATTCCGCCCTCAAAATTTTTCTAAAAAATTTGTAAGTTCCTGGCCAGCGCACTTCTTCAAATTTCAAAAATGTTGACAAGCTCCGAAAAGAAAATTCCTATGCGACGTAAATTGAGTCCTACAACACGATATCGGCCTCCAAATTTTTCTAAAAAATTTTTAAGTGCCTGGCCAGCGTACTTTTTCAATTTTCAAAAATGTTGACATAATCCGAAAAAAAATTTCTACGCGACGTAAATTGAGTTCTACAAAACGATTCTGCCCTCAAAATTTTTCTAAAAAATTTCTGAGTGCCTGGCCAGCGCACTTTTTTAATTTTCAAAAATTTTGACATGCTTCGAAAAGAAAATTCCTATGCGACGTAAATTGAGTTCTACCACACGATTCCGCCCTCAAAATTTTTCTAAAAAATATCTAAGTGCCTGGCCAGCGCACTTTTTCAATTTTCAAAAATGTTGACATGCTCCGAAAAAAAATTCCTATGCGACGTAAATTGAGTTCTACGATTCCGCCCTCAAAATTTTTCTAAAAAATTTCTAAGTTCCAGGCCAGCGCACTTTTTTAATTTTCAAAAATGTTGACATGCTCCGAAAAGAAAATTCCTATGCGACGTAAATTTAGTTCTACAACACGATTCCGCCCTCAAAATTTTTCTATAAAATTTATAAGTGCCTGGCCAGCGCACCTTTTCAATTTTCAAAAATGTTGACATGCTCCGAAAAGAAAATTCCTATGCGACGTAAATTGAGTTCTACAGAACGATTCTGCCCTCAAAATTTTAAGTGCCTGGCCAGCCTACTTTTTCAATTTTCAAAAATGTTGACATAATCCGAAAAAAAATTCCTACGCGACGTAAATTGAGTTCTACAAAACGATTCTGCCCTCAAAATTTTTCTAAAAAATTTCTGAGTGCCTGGCCAGCGCACTTTTTTAATTTTCAAAAATTTTGACATGCTTCGAAAAGAAAATTCCTATGCGACGTAAATTGAGTTCTACCACACGATTCCGCCCTCCAAATTTTTCTAAAAAAATTCTAAGTGCCGGGCCAGCGCATTTTTTCAATTTTCAAAAATGGTGACATGCTCCGAAAAGAAAATTCCTATGCGACGTAAATTGAGTTCTACCACACGATTCCACCCTCAAAATTTTTCTAAAAAATATCTAAGTGCCTGGCCAGCGCACTTTTTCAATTTTCAAAAATGTTGACATGATCTGAAAAAAAAGTCCTATGCGACGTAAATTGAGTTCTAACACCAGATTCCGCCCTCAAAATTTTTCTAAAAAATTTGTAAGTTCCTGGCCAGCGCACTTCTTCAAATTTCAAAAATGTTGACAAGCTCCGAAAAGAAAATTCCTATGCGACGTAAATTGAGTCCTACAACACGATATCGGCCTCCAAATTTTTCTAAAAAATTTTTAAGTGCCTGGCCAGCGTACTTTTTCAATTTTCAAAAATGTTGACATAATCCGAAAAAAAATTTCTACGCGACGTAAATTGAGTTCTACAAAACGATTCTGCCCTCAAAATTTTTCTACAAAATTTCTGAGTGCCTGGCCAGCGCACTTTTTTAATTTTCAAAAATTTTGACATGCTTCGAAAAGAAAATTCCTATGCGACGTAAATTGAGTTCTACCACACGATTCCGCCCTCAAAATTTTTCTAAAAAATATCTAAGTGCCTGGCCAGCGCACTTTTTCAATTTTCAAAAATGTTGACATGCTCCGAAAAAAAATTCCTATGCGACGTAAATTGAGTTCTACGATTCCGCCCTCAAAATTTTTCTAAAAAATTTCTAAGTTCCAGGCCAGCGCACTTTTTTAATTTTCAAAAATGTTGACATGCTCCGAAAAGAAAATTCCTATGCGACGTAAATTTAGTTCTACAACACGATTCCGCCCTCAAAATTTTTCTATAAAAATTATAAGTGCCTGGCCAGCGCACCTTTTCAATTTTCAAAAATGTTGACATGCTCCGAAAAGAAAATTCCTATGCGACGTAAATTGAGTTCTACAGAACGATTCTGCCCTCAAAATTTTAAGTGCCTGGCCAGCCTACTTTTTCAATTTTCAAAAATGTTGACATAATCCGAAAAAAAATTCCTACGCGACGTAAATTGAGTTCTACAAAACGATTCTGCCCTCAAAATTTTTCTAAAAAATTTCTGAGTGCCTGGCCAGCGCACTTTTTTAATTTTCAAAAATTTTGACATGCTTCGAAAAGAAAATTCCTATGCGACGTAAATTGAGTTCTACCACACGATTCCGCCCTCCAAATTTTTCTAAAAAAATTCTAAGTGCCGGGCCAGCGCATTTTTTCAATTTTCAAAAATGTTGACATGCTCCGAAAAGAAAAATTCCTATGCGACGTAAATTGAGTTCTACCACACGATTCCACCCTCAAAATGTTCTAAAAAATATCTAAGTGCCTGGCCAGCGCACTTTTTCAATTTTCAAAAATGTTGACATGATCTGAAAAAAAAGTCAGTCCTATGCGACGTAAATTGAGTTCTAACACCAGATTCCGCCCTCAAAATTTTTCTAAAAAATTTGTAAGTTCCTGGCCAGCGCACTTCTTCAAATTTCAAAAATGTTGACAAGCTCCGAAAAGAAAATTCCTATGCGACGTAAATTGAGTCCTACAACACGATATCGGCCTCCAAATTTTTCTAAAAAATTTTTAAGTGCCTGGCCAGCGTACTTTTTCAATTTTCAAAAATGTTGACATAATCCGAAAAAAAATTTCTACGCGACGTAAATTGAGTTCTACAAAACGATTCTGCCCTCAAAATTTTTCTAAAAAATTTCTGAGTGCCTGGCCAGCGCACTTTTTTAATTTTCAAAAATTTTGACATGCTTCGAAAAGAAAATTCCTATGCGACGTAAATTGAGTTCTACCACACGATTCCGCCCTCAAAATTTTTCTAAAAAATATCTAAGTGCCTGGCCAGCGCACTTTTTCAATTTTCAAAAATGTTGACATGCTCCGAAAAAAAATTCCTATGCGACGTAAATTGAGTTCTACGATTCCGCCCTCAAAATTTTTCTAAAAAATTTCTAAGTTCCAGGCCAGCGCACTTTTTTAATTTTCAAAAATGTTGACATGCTCCGAAAAGAAAATTCCTATGCGACGTAAATTTAGTTCTACAACACGATTCCGCCCTCAAAATTTTTCTATAAAATTTATAAGTGCCTGGCCAGCGCACCTTTTCAATTTTCAAAAATGTTGACATGCTCCGAAAAGAAAATTCCTATGCGACGTAAATTGAGTTCTACAGAACGATTCTGCCCTCAAAATTTTAAGTGCCTGGCCAGCCTACTTTTTCAATTTTCAAAAATGTTGACATAATCCGAAAAAAAATTCCTACGCGACGTAAATTGAGTTCTACAAAACGATTCTGCCCTCAAAATTTTTCTAAAAAATTTCTGAGTGCCTGGCCAGCGCACTTTTTTAATTTTCAAAAATTTTGACATGCTTCGAAAAAAAAATTCCTATGCGACGTAAATTGAGTTCTACCACACGATTCCGCCCTCCAAATTTTTCTAAAAAAATTCTAAGTGCCGGGCCAGCGCATTTTTTCAATTTTCAAAAATGGTGACATGCTCCGAAAAGAAAATTCCTATGCGACGTAAATTGAGTTCTACCACACGATTCCACCCTCAAAATTTTTCTAAAAAATATCTAAGTGCCTGGCCAGCGCACTTTTTCAATTTACAAAAATGTTGACATGATCTGAAAAAAAAGTCCTATGCGACGTAAATTGAGTTCTAACACCAGATTCCGCCCTCAAAATTTTTCTAAAAAATTTGTAAGTTCCTGGCCAGCGCACTTCTTCAAATTTCAAAAATGTTGACAAGCTCCGAAAAGAAAATTCCTATGCGACGTAAATTGAGTCCTACAACACGATATCGGCCTCCAAATTTTTCTAAAAAATTTTTAAGTGCCTGGCCAGCGTACTTTTTCAATTTTCAAAAATGTTGACATAATCCGAAAAAAAATTTCTACGCGACGTAAATTGAGTTCTACAAAACGATTCTGCCCTCAAAATTTTTCTACAAAATTTCTGAGTGCCTGGCCAGCGCACTTTTTTAATTTTCAAAAATTTTGACATGCTTCGAAAAGAAAATTCCTATGCGACGTAAATTGAGTTCTACCACACGATTCCGCCCTCAAAATTTTTCTAAAAAATATCTAAGTGCCTGGCCAGCGCACTTTTTCAATTTTCAAAAATGTTGACATGCTCCGAAAAAAAATTCCTATGCGACGTAAATTGAGTTCTACGATTCCGCCCTCAAAATTTTTCTAAAAAATTTCTAAGTTCCAGGCCAGCGCACTTTTTTAATTTTCAAAAATGTTGACATGCTCCGAAAAGAAAATTCCTATGCGACGTAAATTTAGTTCTACAACACGATTCCGCCCTCAAAATTTTTCTATAAAAATTATAAGTGCCTGGCCAGCGCACCTTTTCAATTTTCAAAAATGTTGACATGCTCCGAAAAGAAAATTCCTATGCGACGTAAATTGAGTTCTACAGAACGATTCTGCCCTCAAAATTTTAAGTGCCTGGCCAGCCTACTTTTTCAATTTTCAAAAATGTTGACATAATCCGAAAAAAAATTCCTACGCGACGTAAATTGAGTTCTACAAAACGATTCTGCCCTCAAAATTTTTCTAAAAAATTTCTGAGTGCCTGGCCAGCGCACTTTTTTAATTTTCAAAAATTTTGACATGCTTCGAAAAGAAAATTCCTATGCGACGTAAATTGAGTTCTACCACACGATTCCGCCCTCCAAATTTTTCTAAAAAAATTCTAAGTGCCGGGCCAGCGCATTTTTTCAATTTTCAAAAATGGTGACATGCTCCGAAAAGAAAATTCCTATGCGACGTAAATTGAGTTCTACCACACGATTCCACCCTCAAAATTTTTCTAAAAAATATCTAAGTGCCTGGCCAGCGCACTTTTTCAATTTTCAAAAATGTTGACATGATCTGAAAAAAAAGTCCTATGCGACGTAAATTGAGTTCTAACACCAGATTCCGCCCTCAAAATTTTTCTAAAAAATTTGTAAGTGCCTGGCCAGCGCACTTTTTCAAATTTCAAAAATGTTGACAAGCTCCGAAAAGAAAATTCCTATGCGACGTAAATTGAGTCCTACAACACGATATCGGCCTCCAAATTTTTCTAAAAAATTTTTAAGTGCCTGGCCAGCGTACTTTTTCAATTTTCAAAAATGTTGACATAATCCGAAAAAAAATTCCTACGCGACGTAAATTGAGTTCTACAAAACGATTCTGCCCTCAAAATTTTTCTAAAAAATTTCTGAGTGCCTGGCCAGCGCACTTTTTTAATTTTCAAAAATTTTGACATGCTTCGAAAAGAAAATTCCTATGCGACGTAAATTGAGTTCTACCACACGATTCCGCCCTCCAAATTTTTCTAAAAAAATTCTAAGTGCCGGGCCAGCGCACTTTTTCAATTTTCAAAAATGTTGACATGCTCCGAAAAAAAATTACTATGCGACGTAAATTGAGTTCTACAACACGATTCCGCCCTCAAAATTTTTCTATAAAATTTATAAGTGCCTGGCCAGCGCACCTTTTCAATTTTCAAAAATGTTGACATGCCAAGAAAAAAAAATCCTATGCGACGTAAATTGAGTTCTACAACGCGATTCCGCCCTCAAAATTTTTCTAAGAAATTTCTAAGTGCCCTGGCCAGTGCACTTTTTCAATTTTCAAAAACGTTGACATGCTCCGAAAAAAAAATTCCCATGCGACGTAAATTGAGTTCTACAACACGATTTCGCTGCTCCAAATTTTTCTAAAAAATTTGTGAGGGCCTGGCCAGCGCACTTTTTCAATTTTCAAAAATGTTGACATGCCCCGAAAAAAAATCCTATGCGACGTAAATTGAGTTCTACAACACGATTTCGCTGCTCCAAATTTTTCTAAAAAATTTGTGAGGGCCTGGCTAGCGCACTTTTTCAATTTTCAAAAACTTTGACATGCTCCAAAAAAAATTCCTATGCGACGTAAATTGAGTTCTACAACACGATTCCGCCCTCAAAATTTTTCTAAAAAATTTCTAAGTGCCAGCGCACTTTTTCAATTTTCAAAAATGTTGACATGCTCCGAAAAAAATTCCTATGCGACGTAAATTGACTTCTACAACACGATTCCGCCCTCAAAATTTTTCTATAAAATGTATAGGTGCCTGGCCAGCGCACCTATTCAATTTTCAAAAACGTTGACATGCTCCGAAAAAAAATTCCTATGCGACGTAAATTGAGTTCTACAACACGATTCCGCCCTCAAAATTTTTCTAAGAAATTTCTAAGTGCCTGGCCAGCGCACTTTTTCAATTTTCAAAAACGTTGACATGCTCGGAAAAAAAATTACTATGCGACGTAAATTGAGTTCTACAACACGATTCCGCCCTCAAAATTTTTCTATAAAATGTATAGGTGCCTGGCCAGCGCACCTTTTCAATTTTCAAAAACGTTGACATGCTCCGAAAAAAAATTCCTCTGCGACGTAAATTGATTTCTACCACACGATTCCGCCCTCAACATTTTTCTAAAAAATATCTAAGTGCCTGGCCTGCGCACTTTTTTAATTTTCAAAAATGTTGACATGCTCCGAAAAGAAAATTCCTATGCGACGTAAATTGAGTTCTACCACACGATTCCGCCCTCAACATTTTTCTAAAAAATATCTAAGTGCCTGGCCTGCGCACTTTTTTAATTTTCAAAAAGTTGACATGCCCCGAAAAAAAATTCCTATGCGACGTAAATTGAGTTCTACAACAAGATTCCGTCGCTCCAAATTTTTCTAAAAAATTTGTGAGGGCCTGGCCAGCGCACTTTTTCAATTTTCAAAAATGTTGACATGCCCCGAAAAAAAAATCCTATGCGACGTAAATTGAGTTCTACAACACGATTTCGCTGCTCCAAATTTTTCTAAAAAATTTGTGAGGGCCTGGCCAGCGCACTTTTTCAATTTTCAAAAATGTTGACATGCCCCGAAAAAAAAATCCTATGCGACGTAAATTGAGTTCTACAACACGATTTCGCTGCTCCAAATTTTTCTAAAAAATTTGTGAGGGCCTGGCTAGCGCACTTTTTCAATTTTCAAAAACTTTGACATGCTCCAAAAAAAATTCCTATGCGACGTAAATTGAGTTCTACAACACGATTCCGCCCTCAAAATTTTTCTAAGAAATTTCTAAGTGCCAGCGCACTTTTTCAATTTTCAAAAATGTTGACATGCTCCGAAAAAAATTCCTATGCGACGTAAATTGAGTTCTACAACAAGATTCCGTCGCTCCAAATTTTTCTAAAAAATTTGTGAGGGCCTGGCCAGCGCACTTTTTCAATTTTCAAAAATGTTGACATGCCCCGAAAAAAAAATCCTATGCGACGTAAATTGAGTTCTACAACACGATTTCGCTGCTCCAAATTTTTCTAAAAAATTTGTGAGGGCCTGGCCAGCGCACTTTTTCAATTTTCAAAAATGTTGACATGCCCCGAAAAAAAAATCCTATGCGACGTAAATTGAGTTCTACAACACGATTTCGCTGCTCCAAATTTTTCTAAAAAATTTGTGAGGGCCTGGCTAGCGCACTTTTTCAATTTTCAAAAACTTTGACATGCTCCAAAAAAAATTCCTATGCGACGTAAATTGAGTTCTACAACACGATTCCGCCCTCAAAATTTTTCTAAGAAATTTCTAAGTGCCAGCGCACTTTTTCAATTTTCAAAAACTTTGACATGCTCCAAAAAAAATTCCTATGCGACGTAAATTGAGTTCTACAACACGATTCCGCCCTCAAAATTTTTCTAAGAAATTTCTAAGTGCCAGCGCACTTTTTCAATTTTCAAAAATGTTGACATGCTCCGAAAAAAATTCCTATGCGACGTAAATTGAGTTCTACAACACGATTCCGCCCTCAAAATTTTTCTATAAAATGTATAGGTGCCTGGCCAGCGCACCTTTTCAATTTTCAAAAACGTTGACATGCTCCGAAAAAAAATTCCTATGCGACGTAAATTGAGTTCTACCACACGATTCCGCCCTCAACATTTTTCTAAAAAATATCTAAGTGCCTGGCCTGCGCACTTTTTCAATTTTCAAAAAGTTGACATGCCCCGAAAAAAAAATTCCTATGCGACGTAAATTGAGTTCTACAACAAGATTCCGTCGCTCCAAATTTTTCTAAAAAATTTGTGAGTGCCTGGCCAGCGCACTTTTTCAATTTTCAAAAATGTTGACATGATCCGAAAAAAAATTCCTATGCGACGTAAATTGAGTTCTACAACAAGATTCCGTCGCTCCAAATTTTTCTAAAAAATTTGTGAGGGCCTGGCCAGCGCACTTTTTCAATTTTCAAAAATGTTGACATGCTCCGAAAAGAAAATTCCTATGCGACGTAAATTGAGTTCTACAACACGATTCCGCCCTCAAAATTTTTCTATAAAATGTATAGGTGCCTGGCCAGCGCACCTTTTCAATTTTCAAAAACGTTGACATGCTCCGAAAAAAAATTCCTATGCGACGTAAATTGAGTTCTACCACACGATTCCGCCCTCAACATTTTTCTAAAAAATATCTAAGTGCCTGGCCTGCGCACTTTTTCAATTTTCAAAAATGTTGACATGCTCCGAAAAGAAAATTCCTATGCGACGTAAATTGAGTTCTACAACACGATTCCGCCCTCAAAATTTTTCTATAAAATGTATAGGTGCCTGGCCAGCGCACCTTTTCAATTTTCAAAAATGTTGACATGCTCCGAAAAGAAAATTCCTATGCGACGTAAATTGAGTTCTACAACACGATTCCGCCCTCAAAATTTTTCTATAAAATGTATAGGTGCCTGGCCAGCGCACCTTTTCAATTTTCAAAAACGTTGACATGCTCCGAAAAAAAATTCCTATGCGACGTAAATTGAGTTCTACCACACGATTCCGCCCTCAACATTTTTCTAAAAAATATCTAAGTGCCTGGCCTGCGCACTTTTTCAATTTTCAAAAATGTTGACATGCTCCGAAAAAAAATTCCTATGCGACGTAAATTGAGTTCTACGATTCCGCCCTCAAAATTTTTCTAAAAAATTTCTAAGTTCCAGGCCAGCGCACTTTTTTAATTTTCAAAAATGTTGACATGCTCCGAAAAGAAAATTCCTATGCGACGTAAATTTAGTTCTACAACACGATTCCGCCCTCAAAATTTTTCTATAAAAATTATAAGTGCCTGGCCAGCGCACCTTTTCAATTTTCAAAAATGTTGACATGCTCCGAAAAGAAAATTCCTATGCGACGTAAATTGAGTTCTACAGAACGATTCTGCCCTCAAAATTTTAAGTGCCTGGCCAGCCTACTTTTTCAATTTTCAAAAATGTTGACATAATCCGAAAAAAAATTCCTACGCGACGTAAATTGAGTTCTACAAAACGATTCTGCCCTCAAAATTTTTCTAAAAAATTTCTGAGTGCCTGGCCAGCGCACTTTTTTAATTTTCAAAAATTTTGACATGCTTCGAAAAGAAAATTCCTATGCGACGTAAATTGAGTTCTACCACACGATTCCGCCCTCCAAATTTTTCTAAAAAAATTCTAAGTGCCGGGCCAGCGCATTTTTTCAATTTTCAAAAATGGTGACATGCTCCGAAAAGAAAATTCCTATGCGACGTAAATTGAGTTCTACCACACGATTCCACCCTCAAAATTTTTCTAAAAAATATCTAAGTGCCTGGCCAGCGCACTTTTTCAATTTTCAAAAATGTTGACATGATCTGAAAAAAAAGTCCTATGCGACGTAAATTGAGTTCTAACACCAGATTCCGCCCTCAAAATTTTTCTAAAAAATTTGTAAGTGCCTGGCCAGCGCACTTTTTCAAATTTCAAAAATGTTGACAAGCTCCGAAAAGAAAATTCCTATGCGACGTAAATTGAGTCCTACAACACGATATCGGCCTCCAAATTTTTCTAAAAAATTTTTAAGTGCCTGGCCAGCGTACTTTTTCAATTTTCAAAAATGTTGACATAATCCGAAAAAAAATTCCTACGCGACGTAAATTGAGTTCTACAAAACGATTCTGCCCTCAAAATTTTTCTAAAAAATTTCTGAGTGCCTGGCCAGCGCACTTTTTTAATTTTCAAAAATTTTGACATGCTTCGAAAAGAAAATTCCTATGCGACGTAAATTGAGTTCTACCACACGATTCCGCCCTCCAAATTTTTCTAAAAAAATTCTAAGTGCCGGGCCAGCGCACTTTTTCAATTTTCAAAAATGTTGACATGCTCCGAAAAAAAATTACTATGCGACGTAAATTGAGTTCTACAACACGATTCCGCCCTCAAAATTTTTCTATAAAATTTATAAGTGCCTGGCCAGCGCACCTTTTCAATTTTCAAAAATGTTGACATGCCCCGAAAAAAAAATCCTATGCGACGTAAATTGAGTTCTACAACGCGATTCCGCCCTCAAAATTTTTCTAAGAAATTTCTAAGTGCCCTGGCCAGTGCACTTTTTCAATTTTCAAAAACGTTGACATGCTCCGAAAAAAAAATTCCCATGCGACGTAAATTGAGTTCTACAACACGATTTCGCTGCTCCAAATTTTTCTAAAAAATTTGTGAGGGCCTGGCCAGCGCACTTTTTCAATTTTCAAAAATGTTGACATGCCCCGAAAAAAAATCCTATGCGACGTAAATTGAGTTCTACAACACGATTTCGCTGCTCCAAATTTTTCTAAAAAATTTGTGAGGGCCTGGCTAGCGCACTTTTTCAATTTTCAAAAACTTTGACATGCTCCAAAAAAAATTCCTATGCGACGTAAATTGAGTTCTACAACACGATTCCGCCCTCAAAATTTTTCTAAAAAATTTCTAAGTGCCAGCGCACTTTTTCAATTTTCAAAAATGTTGACATGCTCCGAAAAAAATTCCTATGCGACGTAAATTGACTTCTACAACACGATTCCGCCCTCAAAATTTTTCTATAAAATGTATAGGTGCCTGGCCAGCGCACCTTTTCAATTTTCAAAAACGTTGACATGCTCCGAAAAAAAATTCCTATGCGACGTAAATTGAGTTCTACAACACGATTCCGCCCTCAAAATTTTTCTAAGAAATTTCTAAGTGCCTGGCCAGCGCACTTTTTCAATTTTCAAAAACGTTGACATGCTCGGAAAAAAAATTACTATGCGACGTAAATTGAGTTCTACAACACGATTCCGCCCTCAAAATTTTTCTATAAAATGTATAGGTGCCTGGCCAGCGCACCTTTTCAATTTTCAAAAACGTTGACATGCTCCGAAAAAAAATTCCTCTGCGACGTAAATTGATTTCTACCACACGATTCCGCCCTCAACATTTTTCTAAAAAATATCTAAGTGCCTGGCCTGCGCACTTTTTTAATTTTCAAAAATGTTGACATGCTCCGAAAAGAAAATTCCTATGCGACGTAAATTGAGTTCTACCACACGATTCCGCCCTCAACATTTTTCTAAAAAATATCTAAGTGCCTGGCCTGCGCACTTTTTTAATT
This sequence comes from Pseudeuparius sepicola, assembly GCA_963920635.1. Classification (NCBI taxonomy): domain Eukaryota; kingdom Metazoa; phylum Arthropoda; class Insecta; order Coleoptera; family Anthribidae; genus Pseudeuparius; species Pseudeuparius sepicola. The sequence continues at coordinate 58,877,505 of OY987301.1, read as the reverse complement.
TTCAAAAATGTTGACATGCTCCGAAAAGAAAATTCCTATGCGACGTAAATTGAGTTCTACAACACGATTCCGCCCTCAAAATTTTTCTAAGAAATTTCTAAGTGCCAGCGCACTTTTTCAATTTTCAAAAATGTTGACATGCTCCGAAAAAAATTCCTATGCGACGTAAATTGAGTTCTACAACAAGATTCCGTCGCTCCAAATTTTTCTAAAAAATTTGTGAGGGCCTGGCCAGCGCACTTTTTCAATTTTCAAAAATGTTGACATGCCCCGAAAAAAAAATCCTATGCGACGTAAATTGAGTTCTACAACACGATTTCGCTGCTCCAAATTTTTCTAAAAAATTTGTGAGGGCCTGGCCAGCGCACTTTTTCAATTTTCAAAAATGTTGACATGCCCCGAAAAAAAAATCCTATGCGACGTAAATTGAGTTCTACAACGCGATTCCGCCCTCAAAATTTTTCTAAGAAATTTCTAAGTGCCCTGGCCAGTGCACTTTTTCAATTTTCAAAAACGTTGACATGCTCCGAAAAAAAAATTCCCATGCGACGTAAATTGAGTTCTACAACACGATTTCGCTGCTCCAAATTTTTCTAAAAAATTTGTGAGGGCCTGGCCAGCGCACTTTTTCAATTTTCAAAAATGTTGACATGCCCCGAAAAAAAATCCTATGCGACGTAAATTGAGTTCTACAACACGATTTCGCTGCTCCAAATTTTTCTAAAAAATTTGTGAGGGCCTGGCTAGCGCACTTTTTCAATTTTCAAAAACTTTGACATGCTCCAAAAAAAATTCCTATGCGACGTAAATTGAGTTCTACAACACGATTCCGCCCTCAAAATTTTTCTAAAAAATTTCTAAGTGCCAGCGCACTTTTTCAATTTTCAAAAATGTTGACATGCTCCGAAAAAAATTCCTATGCGACGTAAATTGACTTCTACAACACGATTCCGCCCTCAAAATTTTTCTATAAAATGTATAGGTGCCTGGCCAGCGCACCTTTTCAATTTTCAAAAACGTTGACATGCTCCGAAAAAAAATTCCTATGCGACGTAAATTGAGTTCTACAACACGATTCCGCCCTCAAAATTTTTCTAAGAAATTTCTAAGTGCCTGGCCAGCGCACTTTTTCAATTTTCAAAAACGTTGACATGCTCGGAAAAAAAATTACTATGCGACGTAAATTGAGTTCTACAACACGATTCCGCCCTCAAAATTTTTCTATAAAATGTATAGGTGCCTGGCCAGCGCACCTTTTCAATTTTCAAAAACGTTGACATGCTCCGAAAAAAAATTCCTCTGCGACGTAAATTGATTTCTACCACACGATTCCGCCCTCAACATTTTTCTAAAAAATATCTAAGTGCCTGGCCTGCGCACTTTTTTAATTTTCAAAAATGTTGACATGCTCCGAAAAGAAAATTCCTATGCGACGTAAATTGAGTTCTACCACACGATTCCGCCCTCAACATTTTTCTAAAAAATATCTAAGTGCCTGGCCTGCGCACTTTTTTAATTTTCAAAAATGTTGACATGCTCCGAAAAGAAAATTCCTATGCGACGTAAATTGAGTTCTACAACACGATTCCGCCCTCAAAATTTTTCTAAGAAATTTCTAAGTGCCAGCGCACTTTTTCAATTTTCAAAAATGTTGACATGCTCCGAAAAAAATTCCTATGCGACGTAAATTGAGTTCTACAACAAGATTCCGTCGCTCCAAATTTTTCTAAAAAATTTGTGAGGGCCTGGCCAGCGCACTTTTTCAATTTTCAAAAATGTTGACATGCCCCGAAAAAAAAATCCTATGCGACGTAAATTGAGTTCTACAACACGATTCCGCCCTCAAAATTTTTCTATAAAATGTATAGGTGCCTGGCCAGCGCACCTTTTCAATTTTCAAAAACGTTGACATGCTCCGAAAAAAAATTCCTCTGCGACGTAAATTGATTTCTACCACACGATTCCGCCCTCAACATTTTTCTAAAAAATATCTAAGTGCCTGGCCTGCGCACTTTTTTAATTTTCAAAAATGTTGACATGCTCCGAAAAGAAAATTCCTATGCGACGTAAATTGAGTTCTACCACACGATTCCGCCCTCAACATTTTTCTAAAAAATATCTAAGTGCCTGGCCTGCGCACTTTTTTAATTTTCAAAAAGTTGACATGCCCCGAAAAAAAATTCCTATGCGACGTAAATTGAGTTCTACAACAAGATTCCGTCGCTCCAAATTTTTCTAAAAAATTTGTGAGGGCCTGGCCAGCGCACTTTTTCAATTTTCAAAAATGTTGACATGCCCCGAAAAAAAAATCCTATGCGACGTAAATTGAGTTCTACAACACGATTTCGCTGCTCCAAATTTTTCTAAAAAATTTGTGAGGGCCTGGCCAGCGCACTTTTTCAATTTTCAAAAATGTTGACATGCCCCGAAAAAAAAATCCTATGCGACGTAAATTGAGTTCTACAACACGATTTCGCTGCTCCAAATTTTTCTAAAAAATTTGTGAGGGCCTGGCTAGCGCACTTTTTCAATTTTCAAAAACTTTGACATGCTCCAAAAAAAATTCCTATGCGACGTAAATTGAGTTCTACAACACGATTCCGCCCTCAAAATTTTTCTAAGAAATTTCTAAGTGCCAGCGCACTTTTTCAATTTTCAAAAATGTTGACATGCTCCGAAAAAAATTCCTATGCGACGTAAATTGAGTTCTACAACAAGATTCCGTCGCTCCAAATTTTTCTAAAAAATTTGTGAGGGCCTGGCCAGCGCACTTTTTCAATTTTCAAAAATGTTGACATGCCCCGAAAAAAAAATCCTATGCGACGTAAATTGAGTTCTACAACACGATTTCGCTGCTCCAAATTTTTCTAAAAAATTTGTGAGGGCCTGGCCAGCGCACTTTTTCAATTTTCAAAAATGTTGACATGCCCCGAAAAAAAAATCCTATGCGACGTAAATTGAGTTCTACAACACGATTTCGCTGCTCCAAATTTTTCTAAAAAATTTGTGAGGGCCTGGCTAGCGCACTTTTTCAATTTTCAAAAACTTTGACATGCTCCAAAAAAAATTCCTATGCGACGTAAATTGAGTTCTACAACACGATTCCGCCCTCAAAATTTTTCTAAGAAATTTCTAAGTGCCAGCGCACTTTTTCAATTTTCAAAAACTTTGACATGCTCCAAAAAAAATTCCTATGCGACGTAAATTGAGTTCTACAACACGATTCCGCCCTCAAAATTTTTCTAAGAAATTTCTAAGTGCCAGCGCACTTTTTCAATTTTCAAAAATGTTGACATGCTCCGAAAAAAATTCCTATGCGACGTAAATTGAGTTCTACAACACGATTCCGCCCTCAAAATTTTTCTATAAAATGTATAGGTGCCTGGCCAGCGCACCTTTTCAATTTTCAAAAACGTTGACATGCTCCGAAAAAAAATTCCTATGCGACGTAAATTGAGTTCTACCACACGATTCCGCCCTCAACATTTTTCTAAAAAATATCTAAGTGCCTGGCCTGCGCACTTTTTCAATTTTCAAAAAGTTGACATGCCCCGAAAAAAAAATTCCTATGCGACGTAAATTGAGTTCTACAACAAGATTCCGTCGCTCCAAATTTTTCTAAAAAATTTGTGAGTGCCTGGCCAGCGCACTTTTTCAATTTTCAAAAATGTTGACATGATCCGAAAAAAAATTCCTATGCGACGTAAATTGAGTTCTACAACAAGATTCCGTCGCTCCAAATTTTTCTAAAAAATTTGTGAGGGCCTGGCCAGCGCACTTTTTCAATTTTCAAAAATGTTGACATGCTCCGAAAAGAAAATTCCTATGCGACGTAAATTGAGTTCTACAACACGATTCCGCCCTCAAAATTTTTCTATAAAATGTATAGGTGCCTGGCCAGCGCACCTTTTCAATTTTCAAAAACGTTGACATGCTCCGAAAAAAAATTCCTATGCGACGTAAATTGAGTTCTACCACACGATTCCGCCCTCAACATTTTTCTAAAAAATATCTAAGTGCCTGGCCTGCGCACTTTTTCAATTTTCAAAAATGTTGACATGCTCCGAAAAGAAAATTCCTATGCGACGTAAATTGAGTTCTACAACACGATTCCGCCCTCAAAATTTTTCTATAAAATGTATAGGTGCCTGGCCAGCGCACCTTTTCAATTTTCAAAAATGTTGACATGCTCCGAAAAGAAAATTCCTATGCGACGTAAATTGAGTTCTACAACACGATTCCGCCCTCAAAATTTTTCTATAAAATGTATAGGTGCCTGGCCAGCGCACCTTTTCAATTTTCAAAAACGTTGACATGCTCCGAAAAAAAATTCCTATGCGACGTAAATTGAGTTCTACCACACGATTCCGCCCTCAACATTTTTCTAAAAAATATCTAAGTGCCTGGCCTGCGCACTTTTTCAATTTTCAAAAAGTTGACATGCCCCGAAAAAAAAATTCCTATGCGACGTAAATTGAGTTCTACAACAAGATTCCGTCGCTCCAAATTTTTCTAAAAAATTTGTGAGGGCCTGGCCAGCGCACTTTTTCAATTTTCAAAAATGTTGACATGCCCCGAAAAAAAAATCCTATGCGACGTAAATTGAGTTCTACAACACGATTCCGCCCTCAAAATTTTTCTAAGAAATTTCTAAGTGCCCTGGCCAGTGCACTTTTTCAATTTTCAAAAACGTTGACATGCTCCGAAAAAAAAATTCCTATGCTACGTAAATTGAGTTCTACCACACGATTCCGCCCCTCAACATTTTTCTAAAAAATATCTAAGTGCCTGGCCTGCGCACTTTTTCAATTTTCAAAAAGTTGACATGCCCCGAAAAAAAAATTCCTATGCGACGTAAATTGAGTTCTACAACAAGATTCCGTCGCTCCAAATTTTTCTAAAAAATTTGTGAGGGCCTGGCCAGCGCACTTTTTCAATTTTCAAAAATGTTGACATGCCCCGAAAAAAAAATCCTATGCGACGTAAATTGAGTTCTACAACACGATTCCGCCCTCAAAATTTTTCTAAGAAATTTCTAAGTGCCTGGCCTGCGCACTTTTTCAATTTTCAAAAAGTTGACATGCCCCGAAAAAAAAATTCCTATGCGACGTAAATTGAGTTCTACAACAAGATTCCGTCGCTCCAAATTTTTCTAAAAAATTTGTGAGGGCCTGGCCAGCGCACTTTTTCAATTTTCAAAAATGTTGACATGCCCCGAAAAAAAAATCCTATGCGACGTAAATTGAGTTCTACAACACGATTTCGCTGCTCCAAATTTTTCTAAAAAATTTGTGAGGGCCTGGCCAGCGCACTTTTTCAATTTTCAAAAATGTTGACATGCCCCGAAAAAAAAATCCTATGCGACGTAAATTGAGTTCTACAACACGATTTCGCTGCTCCAAATTTTTCTAAAAAATTTGTGAGGGCCTGGCTAGCGCACTTTTTCAATTTTCAAAAACTTTGACATGCTCCAAAAAAAATTCCTATGCGACGTAAATTGAGTTCTACAACACGATTCCGCCCTCAAAATTTTTCTAAGAAATTTCTAAGTGCCAGCGCACTTTTTCAATTTTCAAAAATGTTGACATGCTCCGAAAAAAATTCCTATGCGACGTAAATTGAGTTCTACAACACGATTCCGCCCTCAAAATTTTTCTATAAAATGTATAGGTGCCTGGCCAGCGCACCTTTTCAATTTTCAAAAACGTTGACATGCTCCGAAAAAAAATTCCTATGCGACGTAAATTGAGTTCTACCACACGATTCCGCCCTCAACATTTTTCTAAAAAATATCTAAGTGCCTGGCCTGCGCACTTTTTCAATTTTCAAAAAGTTGACATGCCCCGAAAAAAAAATTCCTATGCGACGTAAATTGAGTTCTACAACAAGATTCCGTCGCTCCAAATTTTTCTAAAAAATTTGTGAGTGCCTGGCCAGCGCACTTTTTCAATTTTCAAAAATGTTGACATGATCCGAAAAAAAATTCCTATGCGACGTAAATTGAGTTCTACAACACGATTCCGCCCTCAAAATTTTTCTAAGAAATTTCTAAGTGCCCTGGCCAGTGCACTTTTTCAATTTTCAAAAACGTTGACATGCTCCGAAAAAAAAATTCCTATGCTACGTAAATTGAGTTCTACCACACGATTCCGCCCCTCAACATTTTTCTAAAAAATATCTAAGTGCCTGGCCTGCGCACTTTTTCAATTTTCAAAAAGTTGACATGCCCCGAAAAAAAAATTCCTATGCGACGTAAATTGAGTTCTACAACAAGATTCCGTCGCTCCAAATTTTTCTAAAAAATTTGTGAGGGCCTGGCCAGCGCACTTTTTCAATTTTCAAAAATGTTGACATGCCCCGAAAAAAAAATCCTATGCGACGTAAATTGAGTTCTACAACACGATTCCGCCTTCCAAATTTTTCTAAAAAAATTCTAAGTGCCTGGCCAGCGCACTTTTTCAATTTTCAAAAATGTTGACATGCTCCGAAAAAAAAATTACTATGCGACGTAAATTGAGTTCTACAACACGATTCCGCCCTCAAAATTTTTCTATAAAATTTATAAGTGCCTGGCCAGCGCACCTTTTCAATTTTCAAAAATGTTGACATGCTCCGAAAAGAAAATTCCTATGCGACGTAAATTGAGTTCTACAACACGATTCCGCCCTCAAAATTTTTCTAAGAAATTTCTAAGTGCCTGGCCAGCGCACTTTTTCAATTTTCAAAAACGTTGACATGCTCGGAAAAAAAAATTACTATGCGACGTAAATTGAGTTCAACAAACGATTCCGCCCTCAAAATTTTTCTAAAAAATTTCTCAATTTTCAAAAATGTTGACATGCTCCGAAAAAAAATTCCTATGCGACGTAAATTGAGTTCTACAAAACGATTCCGCCCTCAAAATTTTTCTAAAAAATTTCTCAATTTTCAAAAATGTTGACATGCTCCGAAAAAAAAATTCCTTTGCGACGTAAATTGAGTTCTACAAAACGATTCCGCCCTCAAAATTTTTCTAAAAACTTTTTGAGTGCCTGGCCAGCGCACTTTTTTAATTTTCAAAAATTTTGACATGCTTCAAAAAGAAAATTCCTATGCGACGTAAATTGAGTTCTACAAACGATTCCGCCCTCAAAATTTTTCTAAAAAATTTCTCAATATTCAAAAATGTTGACATGCTCCGAAAAAAAATTCCTTTGCGACGTAAACTGAGTTCTACAAAACGATTCCGCCCTCAAAATTCCTATGCGACGTAAATTGAGTTCTACCACACGATTCCGCCCTCAAGATTTTTCTAAAAAATATCTAAGTTCCTGGCCAGCGCACTTTTTTAATTTTCAAAAATGTTGACATGCTCCGAAAAGAAAATTCCTATGCGACGTAAATTGAGTTCTACCACACGATTCCGCCCTCAAAATTTTTCTAAAAAATTTCTAAGTTCCAGGCCAGCGCACTTTTTTAATTTTCAAATATGTTGACATGCTCCGAAAAGAAAATTACTATGCGACGTAAATTGAGTTCTACAACACGATTCCGCCCTCAAAATTTTTCTATAAAATGTATAGGTGCCTGGCCAGCGCACCTTTTCAATTTTCAAAAATGTTGACATGCTCCGAAAAGAAAATTCCTATGCGACGTAAATTGAGTTCTACAACACGATTCCGCCCTCAAAATGTTTCTATAAAATGTATAGGTGCCTGGCCAGCGCACCTTTTCAATTTTCAAAAACATTGACATGCTCCGAAAAAAAATTCCTATGCGACGTAAATTGAGTTCTACCACACGATTCCGCCCTCAACATTTTTCTAAAAAATATCTAAGTGCCTGGCCTGCGCACTTTTTCAATTTTCAAAAAGTTGACATGCCCCGAAAAAAAAATTCCTATGCGACGTAAATTGAGTTCTACAACAAGATTCCGTCGCTCCAAATTTTTCTAAAAAATTTGTGAGGGCCTGGCCAGCGCACTTTTTCAATTTTCAAAAATGTTGACATGCCCCGAAAAAAAAATCCTATGCGACGTAAATTGAGTTCTACAACACGATTCCGCCTTCAAAATTTTTCTAAGAAATTTCTAAGTGCCCTGGCCAGTGCACTTTTTCAATTTTCAAAAACGTTGACATGCTCCGAAAAAAAAAAATTCCTATGCTACGTAAATTGAGTTCTACCACACGATTCCGCCCCTCAACATTTTTCTAAAAAATATCTAAGTGCCTGGCCTGCGAACTTTTTCAATTTTCAAAAAGTTGACATGCCCCGAAAAAAAATTCCTATGCGACGTAAATTGAGTTCTACAACAAGATTCCGTCGCTCCAAATTTTTCTAAAAAATTTGTGAGGGCCTGGCCAGCGCACTTTTTCAATTTTCAAAAATGTTGACATGCCCCGAAAAAAAAATCCTATGCGACGTAAATTGAGTTCTACAACACGATTCCGCCCTCAAAATTTTTCTAAGAAATTTCTAAGTGCCAGCGCACTTTTTCAATTTTCAAAAATGTTGACATGCTCCGAAAAAAAAAATACTATGCGACGTAAATTGAGTTCTACAACACGATTCCGCCCTCAAAATTTTTCTATAAAATTTATAAGTGCCTGGCCAGCGCACCTTTTCAATTTTCAAAAATGTTGACATGCTCCGAAAAGAAAATTCCTATGCGACGTAAATTGAGTTCTACAACACAATTCCGCCCTCAAAATTTTTCTAAGAAATTTCTAAGTGCCTGGCCAGCGCACTTTTTCAATTTTCAAAAACGTTGACATGCTCGGAAAAAAAAATTACTATGCGACGTAAATTGAGTTCAACAAACGATTCCGCCCTCAAAATTTTTCTAAAAAATTTCTCAATTTTCAAAAATGTTGACATGCTCCGAAAAAAAATTCCTATGCGACGTAAATTGAGTTCTACAAAACGATTCCGCCCTCAAAATTTTTCTAAAAAATTTCTCAATTTTCAAAAATGTTGACATGCTCCGAAAAAAAAATTCCTTTGCGACGTAAATTGAGTTCTACAAAACGATTCCGCCCTCAAAATTTTTCTAAAAACTTTTTGAGTGCCTGGCCAGCGCACTTTTTTAATTTTCAAAAATTTTGACATGCTTCAAAAAGAAAATTCCTATGCGACGTAAATTGAGTTCTACAAACGATTCCGCCCTCAAAATTTTTCTAAAAAATTTCTCAATATTCAAAAATGTTGACATGCTCCGAAAAAAAATTCCTTTGCGACGTAAACTGAGTTCTACAAAACGATTCCGCCCTCAAAATTCCTATGCGACGTAAATTGAGTTCTACCACACGATTCCGCCCTCAAAATTTTTCTAAAAAATATCTAAGTTCCTGGCCAGCGCACTTTTTTAATTTTCAAAAATGTTGACATTCTCCGAAAAGAAAATTCCTATGCGACGTAAATTGAGTTCTACCACACGATTCCGCCCTCAAAATTTTTCTAAAAAATTTCTAAGTTCCAGGCCAGCGCACTTTTTTAATTTTCAAATATGTTGACATGCTCCGAAAAGAAAATTACTATGCGACGTAAATTGAGTTCTACAACACGATTCCGCCCTCAAAATTTTTCTATAAAATGTATAGGTGCCTGGCCAGCGCACCTTTTCAATTTTCAAAAAGTTGACATGCTCCGAAAAGAAAATTCCTATGCGACGTAAATTGAGTTCTACAACACGATTCCGCCCTCAAAATTTTTCTATAAAATGTATAGGTGCCTGGCCAGCGCACCTTTTCAATTTTCAAAAACGTTGACATGCTCCGAAAAAAAATTCCTATGCGACGTAAATTGAGTTCTACCACACGATTCCGCCCTCAACATTTTTCTAAAAAATATCTAAGTGCCTGGCCTGCGCACTTTTTCAATTTTCAAAAAGTTGACATGCCCCGAAAAAAAAAATCCTATGCGACGTAAATTGAGTTCTACAACAAGATTCCGTCGCTCCAAATTTTTCTAAAAAATTTGTGAGGGCCTGGCCAGCGCACTTTTTCAATTTTCAAAAATGTTGACATGCCCCGAAAAAAAAATCCTATGCGACGTAAATTGAGTTCTACAACACGATTCCGCCCTCAAAATTTTTCTAAGAAATTTCTAAGTGCCCTGGCCAGTGCACTTTTTCAATTTTCAAAAACGTTGACATGCTCCGAAAAAAAAATTCCTATGCTACGTAAATTGAGTTCTACCACACGATTCCGCCCCTCAACATTTTTCTAAAAAATATCTAAGTGCCTGGCCTGCGCACTTTTTCAATTTTCAAAAAGTTGACATGCCCCGAAAAAAAAATTCCTATGCGACGTAAATTGAGTTCTACAACAAGATTCCGTCGCTCCAAATTTTTCTAAAAAATTTGTGAGGGCCTGGCCAGCGCACTTTTTCAATTTTCAAAAATGTTGACATGCCCCGAAAAAAAAATCCTATGCGACGTAAATTGAGTTCTACAACACGATTTCGCTGCTCCAAATTTTTCTAAAAAATTTGTGAGGGCCTGGCCAGCGCACTTTTTTCAATTTTCAAAAATGTTGACATGCCCCGAAAAAAAAATCCTATGCGACGTAAATTGAGTTCTACAACAAGATTCCGTCGCTCCAAATTTTTCTAAAAAATTTGTGAGGGCCTGGCCAGCGCACTTTTTCAATTTTCAAAAATGTTGACATGCCCCGAAAAAAAAATCCTATGCGACGTAAATTGAGTTCTACAACACGATTTCGCTGCTCCAAATTTTTCTAAAAAATTTGTGAGGGCCTGGCTAGCGCACTTTTTCAATTTTCAAAAACTTTGACATGCTCCAAAAAAAATTCCTATGCGACGTAAATTGAGTTCTACAACACGATTCCGCCCTCAAAATTTTTCTAAGAAATTTCTAAGTGCCAGCGCACTTTTTCAATTTTCAAAAATGTTGACATGCTCCGAAAAAAATTCCTATGCGACGTAAATTGAGTTCTACAACACGATTCCGCCCTCAAAATTTTTCTATAAAATGTATAGGTGCCTGGCCAGCGCACCTTTTCAATTTTCAAAAACGTTGACATGCTCCGAAAAAAAATTCCTATGCGACGTAAATTGAGTTCTACCACACGATTCCGCCCTCAACATTTTTCTAAAAAATATCTAAGTGCCTGGCCTGCGCACTTTTTCAATTTTCAAAAAGTTGACATGCCCCGAAAAAAAAATTCCTATGCGACGTAAATTGAGTTCTACAACAAGATTCCGTCGCTCCAAATTTTTCTAAAAAATTTGTGAGTGCCTGGCCAGCGCACTTTTTCAATTTTCAAAAACGTTGACATGCTCGGAAAAAAAAATTACTATGCGACGTAAATTGAGTTCAACAAACGATTCCGCCCTCAAAATTTTTCTAAAAAATTTCTCAATTTTCAAAAATGTTGACATGCTCCGAAAAAAAATTCCTATGCGACGTAAATTGAGTTCTACAAAACGATTCCGCCCTCAAAATTTTTCTAAAAAATTTCTCAATTTTCAAAAATGTTGACATGCTCCGAAAAAAAAATTCCTTTGCGACGTAAATTGAGTTCTACAAAACGATTCCGCCCTCAAAATTTTTCTAAAAACTTTTTGAGTGCCTGGCCAGCGCACTTTTTTAATTTTCAAAAATTTTGACATGCTTCAAAAAGAAAATTCCTATGCGACGTAAATTGAGTTCTACAACAAGATTCCGTCGCTCCAAATTTTTCTAAAAAATTTGTGAGGGCCTGGCCAGCGCACTTTTTCAATTTTCAAAAATGTTGACATGCCCCGAAAAAAAAATCCTATGCGACGTAAATTGAGTTCTACAACACGATTTCGCTGCTCCAAATTTTTCTAAAAAATTTGTGAGGGCCTGGCCAGCGCACTTTTTCAATTTTCAAAAATGTTGACATGCCCCGAAAAAAAAATCCTATGCGACGTAAATTGAGTTCTACAACACGATTTCGCTGCTCCAAATTTTTCTAAAAAATTTGTGAGGGCCTGGCCAGCGCACTTTTTCAATTTTCAAAAATGTTGACATGCTCCGAAAAAAAATTCCTATGCGACGTAAATTGAGTTCTACAAAACGATTCCGCCCTCAAAATTTTTCTAAAAAATTTCTCAATTTTCAAAAATGTTGACATGCTCCGAAAAAAAAATTCCTTTGCGACGTAAATTGAGTTCTACAAAACGATTCCGCCCTCAAAATTTTTCTAAAAACTTTTTGAGTGCCTGGCCAGCGCACTTTTTTAATTTTCAAAAATTTTGACATGCTTCAAAAAGAAAATTCCTATGCGACGTAAATTGAGTTCTACAACAAGATTCCGTCGCTCCAAATTTTTCTAAAAAATTTGTGAGGGCCTGGCCAGCGCACTTTTTCAATTTTCAAAAATGTTGACATGCCCCGAAAAAAAAATCCTATGCGACGTAAATTGAGTTCTACAACACGATTCCGCCCTCAAAATTTTTCTATAAAATGTATAGGTGCCTGGCCAGCGCACCTTTTCAATTTTCAAAAAGTTGACATGCTCCGAAAAGAAAATTCCTATGCGACGTAAATTGAGTTCTACAACACGATTCCGCCCTCAAAATTTTTCTATAAAATGTATAGGTGCCTGGCCAGCGCACCTTTTCAATTTTCAAAAACGTTGACATGCTCCGAAAAAAAATTCCTATGCGACGTAAATTGAGTTCTACCACACGATTCCGCCCTCAACATTTTTCTAAAAAATATCTAAGTGCCTGGCCTGCGCACTTTTTCAATTTTCAAAAAGTTGACATGCCCCGAAAAAAAAAATCCTATGCGACGTAAATTGAGTTCTACAACAAGATTCCGTCGCTCCAAATTTTTCTAAAAAATTTGTGAGGGCCTGGCCAGCGCACTTTTTCAATTTTCAAAAATGTTGACATGCCCCGAAAAAAAAATCCTATGCGACGTAAATTGAGTTCTACAACACGATTCCGCCCTCAAAATTTTTCTAAGAAATTTCTAAGTGCCCTGGCCAGTGCACTTTTTCAATTTTCAAAAACGTTGACATGCTCCGAAAAAAAAATTCCTATGCTACGTAAATTGAGTTCTACCACACGATTCCGCCCCTCAACATTTTTCTAAAAAATATCTAAGTGCCTGGCCTGCGCACTTTTTCAATTTTCAAAAAGTTGACATGCCCCGAAAAAAAAATTCCTATGCGACGTAAATTGAGTTCTACAACAAGATTCCGTCGCTCCAAATTTTTCTAAAAAATTTGTGAGGGCCTGGCCAGCGCACTTTTTCAATTTTCAAAAATGTTGACATGCTCCGAAAAAAATTCCTATGCGACGTAAATTGAGTTCTACAACACGATTCCGCCCTCAAAATTTTTCTATAAAATGTATAGGTGCCTGGCCAGCGCACCTTTTCAATTTTCAAAAACGTTGACATGCTCCGAAAAAAAATTCCTATGCGACGTAAATTGAGTTCTACCACACGATTCCGCCCTCAACATTTTTCTAAAAAATATCTAAGTGCCTGGCCTGCGCACTTTTTCAATTTTCAAAAAGTTGACATGCCCCGAAAAAAAAATTCCTATGCGACGTAAATTGAGTTCTACAACAAGATTCCGTCGCTCCAAATTTTTCTAAAAAATTTGTGAGTGCCTGGCCAGCGCACTTTTTCAATTTTCAAAAACGTTGACATGCTCGGAAAAAAAAATTACTATGCGACGTAAATTGAGTTCAACAAACGATTCCGCCCTCAAAATTTTTCTAAAAAATTTCTCAATTTTCAAAAATGTTGACATGCTCCGAAAAAAAATTCCTATGCGACGTAAATTGAGTTCTACAAAACGATTCCGCCCTCAAAATTTTTCTAAAAAATTTCTCAATTTTCAAAAATGTTGACATGCTCCGAAAAAAAAATTCCTTTGCGACGTAAATTGAGTTCTACAAAACGATTCCGCCCTCAAAATTTTTCTAAAAACTTTTTGAGTGCCTGGCCAGCGCACTTTTTTAATTTTCAAAAATTTTGACATGCTTCAAAAAGAAAATTCCTATGCGACGTAAATTGAGTTCTACAACAAGATTCCGTCGCTCCAAATTTTTCTAAAAAATTTGTGAGGGCCTGGCCAGCGCACTTTTTCAATTTTCAAAAATGTTGACATGCCCCGAAAAAAAAATCCTATGCGACGTAAATTGAGTTCTACAACACGATTTCGCTGCTTCAAATTTTTCTAAAAAATTTGTGAGGGCCTGGCCAGCGCACTTTTTCAATTTTCAAAAATGTTGACATGCCCCGAAAAAAAAATCCTATGCGACGTAAATTGAGTTCTACAACACGATTTCGCTGCTCCAAATTTTTCTAAAAAATTTGTGAGGGCCTGGCCAGCGCACTTTTTCAATTTTCAAAAATGTTGACATGCTCCGAAAAAAAATTCCTATGCGACGTAAATTGAGTTCTACAAAACGATTCCGCCCTCAAAATTTTTCTAAAAAATTTCTCAATTTTCAAAAATGTTGACATGCTCCGAAAAAAAAATTCCTTTGCGACGTAAATTGAGTTCTACAAAACGATTCCGCCCTCAAAATTTTTCTAAAAACTTTTTGAGTGCCTGGCCAGCGCACTTTTTTAATTTTCAAAAATTTTGACATGCTTCAAAAAGAAAATTCCTATGCGACGTAAATTGAGTTCTACAACAAGATTCCGTCGCTCCAAATTTTTCTAAAAAATTTGTGAGGGCCTGGCCAGCGCACTTTTTCAATTTTCAAAAATGTTGACATGCCCCGAAAAAAAAATCCTATGCGACGTAAATTGAGTTCTACAACACGATTCCGCCCTCAAAATTTTTCTATAAAATGTATAGGTGCCTGGCCAGCGCACCTTTTCAATTTTCAAAAAGTTGACATGCTCCGAAAAGAAAATTCCTATGCGACGTAAATTGAGTTCTACAACACGATTCCGCCCTCAAAATTTTTCTATAAAATGTATAGGTGCCTGGCCAGCGCACCTTTTCAATTTTCAAAAACGTTGACATGCTCCGAAAAAAAATTCCTATGCGACGTAAATTGAGTTCTACCACACGATTCCGCCCTCAACATTTTTCTAAAAAATATCTAAGTGCCTGGCCTGCGCACTTTTTCAATTTTCAAAAAGTTGACATGCCCCGAAAAAAAAAATCCTATGCGACGTAAATTGAGTTCTACAACAAGATTCCGTCGCTCCAAATTTTTCTAAAAAATTTGTGAGGGCCTGGCCAGCGCACTTTTTCAATTTTCAAAAATGTTGACATGCCCCGAAAAAAAAATCCTATGCGACGTAAATTGAGTTCTACAACACGATTCCGCCCTCAAAATTTTTCTAAGAAATTTCTAAGTGCCCTGGCCAGTGCACTTTTTCAATTTTCAAAAACGTTGACATGCTCCGAAAAAAAAATTCCTATGCTACGTAAATTGAGTTCTACCACACGATTCCGCCCCTCAACATTTTTCTAAAAAATATCTAAGTGCCTGGCCTGCGCACTTTTTCAATTTTCAAAAAGTTGACATGCCCCGAAAAAAAAATTCCTATGCGACGTAAATTGAGTTCTACAACAAGATTCCGTCGCTCCAAATTTTTCTAAAAAATTTGTGAGGGCCTGGCCAGCGCACTTTTTCAATTTTCAAAAATGTTGACATGCCCCGAAAAAAAAATCCTATGCGACGTAAATTGAGTTCTACAACACGATTTCGCTGCTCCAAATTTTTCTAAAAAATTTGTGAGGGCCTGGCCAGCGCACTTTTTTCAATTTTCAAAAATGTTGACATGCCCCGAAAAAAAAATCCTATGCGACGTAAATTGAGTTCTACAACAAGATTCCGTCGCTCCAAATTTTTCTAAAAAATTTGTGAGGGCCTGGCCAGCGCACTTTTTCAATTTTCAAAAATGTTGACATGCCCCGAAAAAAAAATCCTATGCGACGTAAATTGAGTTCTACAACACGATTTCGCTGCTCCAAATTTTTCTAAAAAATTTGTGAGGGCCTGGCTAGCGCACTTTTTCAATTTTCAAAAACTTTGACATGCTCCAAAAAAAATTCCTATGCGACGTAAATTGAGTTCTACAACACGATTCCGCCCTCAAAATTTTTCTAAGAAATTTCTAAGTGCCAGCGCACTTTTTCAATTTTCAAAAATGTTGACATGCTCCGAAAAAAATTCCTATGCGACGTAAATTGAGTTCTACAACACGATTCCGCCCTCAAAATTTTTCTATAAAATGTATAGGTGCCTGGCCAGCGCACCTTTTCAATTTTCAAAAACGTTGACATGCTCCGAAAAAAAATTCCTATGCGACGTAAATTGAGTTCTACCACACGATTCCGCCCTCAACATTTTTCTAAAAAATATCTAAGTGCCTGGCCTGCGCACTTTTTCAATTTTCAAAAAGTTGACATGCCCCGAAAAAAAAATTCCTATGCGACGTAAATTGAGTTCTACAACAAGATTCCGTCGCTCCAAATTTTTCTAAAAAATTTGTGAGTGCCTGGCCAGCGCACTTTTTCAATTTTCAAAAACGTTGACATGCTCGGAAAAAAAAATTACTATGCGACGTAAATTGAGTTCAACAAACGATTCCGCCCTCAAAATTTTTCTAAAAAATTTCTCAATTTTCAAAAATGTTGACATGCTCCGAAAAAAAATTCCTATGCGACGTAAATTGAGTTCTACAAAACGATTCCGCCCTCAAAATTTTTCTAAAAAATTTCTCAATTTTCAAAAATGTTGACATGCTCCGAAAAAAAAATTCCTTTGCGACGTAAATTGAGTTCTACAAAACGATTCCGCCCTCAAAATTTTTCTAAAAACTTTTTGAGTGCCTGGCCAGCGCACTTTTTTAATTTTCAAAAATTTTGACATGCTTCAAAAAGAAAATTCCTATGCGACGTAAATTGAGTTCTACAACAAGATTCCGTCGCTCCAAATTTTTCTAAAAAATTTGTGAGGGCCTGGCCAGCGCACTTTTTCAATTTTCAAAAATGTTGACATGCCCCGAAAAAAAAATCCTATGCGACGTAAATTGAGTTCTACAACACGATTTCGCTGCTCCAAATTTTTCTAAAAAATTTGTGAGGGCCTGGCCAGCGCACTTTTTCAATTTTCAAAAATGTTGACATGCCCCGAAAAAAAAATCCTATGCGACGTAAATTGAGTTCTACAACACGATTTCGCTGCTCCAAATTTTTCTAAAAAATTTGTGAGGGCCTGGCTAGCGCACTTTTTCAATTTTCAAAAACTTTGACATGCTCCAAAAAAAATTCCTATGCGACGTAAATTGAGTTCTACAACACGATTCCGCCCTCAAAATTTTTCTAAGAAATTTCTAAGTGCCAGCGCACTTTTTCAATTTTCAAAAATGTTGACATGCTCCGAAAAAAATTCCTATGCGACGTAAATTGAGTTCTACAACACGATTCCGCCCTCAAAATTTTTCTATAAAATGTATAGGTGCCTGGCCAGCGCACCTTTTCAATTTTCAAAAATGTTGACATGCTCCGAAAAGAAAATTCCTATGCGACGTAAATTGAGTTCTACAACACGATTCCGCCCTCAAAATTTTTCTATAAAATGTTTAGGTGCCTGGCCAGCGCACCTTTTCAATTTTCAAAAACGTTGACATGCTCCGAAAAAAAATTCCTATGCGACGTAAATTGAGTTCTACCACACGATTCCGCCCTCAACATTTTTCTAAAAAATATCTAAGTGCCTGGCCTGCGCACTTTTTCAATTTTCAAAAAGTTGACATGCCCCGAAAAAAAAATTCCTATGCGACGTAAATTGAGTTCTACAACAAGATTCCGTCGCTCCAAATTTTTCTAAAAAATTTGTGAGGGCCTGGCCAGCGCACTTTTTCAATTTTCAAAAATGTTGACATGCCCCGAAAAAAAAATCCTATGCGACGTAAATTGAGTTCTACAACACGATTCCGCCCTCAAAATTTTTCTAAGAAATTTCTAAGTGCCCTGGCCAGTGCACTTTTTCAATTTTCAAAAACGTTGACATGCTCCGAAAAAAAAATTCCTATGCTACGTAAATTGAGTTCTACCACACGATTCCGCCCCTCAACATTTTTCTAAAAAATATCTAAGTGCCTGGCCTGCGCACTTTTTCAATTTTCAAAAAGTTGACATGCCCCGAAAAAAAAATTCCTATGCGACGTAAATTGAGTTCTACAACAAGATTCCGTCGCTCCAAATTTTTCTAAAAAATTTGTGAGGGCCTGGCCAGCGCACTTTTTCAATTTTCAAAAATGTTGACATGCCCCGAAAAAAAAATCCTATGCGACGTAAATTGAGTTCTACAACACGATTTCGCTGCTCCAAATTTTTCTAAAAAATTTGTGAGGGCCTGGCCAGCGCACTTTTTCAATTTTCAAAAATGTTGACATGCCCCGAAAAAAAAATCCTATGTGACGTAAATTAAGTTCTACAACACGATTTCGCTGCTCCAAATTTTTCTAAAAAATTTGTAAGTGCCTGGCCAGCGCACTTTTTCAAATTTCAAAAATGTTGACAAGCTCCGAAAAGAAAATTCCTATGCGACGTAAATTGAGTCCTACAACACGATATCGGCCTCCAAATTTTTCTAAAAAATTTTTAAGTGCCTGGCCAGCGTACTTTTTCAATTTTCAAAAATGTTGACATAATCCGAAAAAAAATTCCTACGCGACGTAAATTGAGTTCTACAAAACGATTCTGCCCTCCAAATTTTTCTAAAAAAATTCTAAGTGCCGGGCCAGCGCATTTTTTCAATTTTCAAAAATGTTGACATGCTCCGAAAAGAAAATTCCTATGCGACGTAAATTGAGTTCTACCACACGATTCCACCCTAAAAATGTTTCTAAAAAATATGTAAGTGCCTGGCCAGCGCACTTTTTCAATTTTCAAAAATGTTGACATGCTCCGAAAAAAAAATTACTATGCGACGTAAATTGAGTTCTACGATTCCGCCCTCAAAATTTTTCTAAAAAATTTCTAAGTTCCAGGCCAGCGCACTTTTTTAATTTTCAAATATGTTGACATGCTCCGAAAAGAAAATTCCTACGCGACGTAAATTGAGTTCTACAACACGAATCCGCCCTCAAAATTTTTCTATAAAATTTATAAGTGCCTGGCCAGCGCACCTTTTCAATTTTCAAAAATGTTGACATGCTCCGAAAAGAAAATTCCTATGCGACGTAAATTGAGTTCTACAACACGATTCCGCCCTCAAAATTTTTCTAAGAAATTTCTAAGTGCCTGGCCAGCGCACTTTTTCAATTTTCAAAAACGTTGACATGCTCGAAAAAAAAATTACTTTGCGACGTAAATTGAGTTCTACAAACGATTCCGCCCTCAAAATTTTTCTAAAAAATTTCTCATTTTTCAAAAATGTTGACATGCTCCGAAAAAAAATTCCTATGCGACGTAAATTGAGTTCTACAAAACGATTCCGCCCTCAAAATTTTTCTAAAAAATTTCTCAATTTTCAAAAATGTTGACATGCTCCGAAAAAAAATTCCTTTGCGACGTAAATTGAGTTCTACAAAACGATTCCGCCCTCAAAATTTTTCTAATAACTTTTTGAGTGCCTGGCCAGCGCACTTTTTTAATTTTCAAAAATGTTGACATGCTTCAAAAAGAAAATTCCTATGCGACGTAAATTGAGTTCTACAAACGATTCCGCCCTCAAAATTTTTCTAAAAAATTTCTCAATTTTCAAAAATGTTGACATGCTTCGAAAAGAAAATTCCTATGCGACGTAAATTGAGTTCTACAACACGATTCCGCCCTCAAAATTTTTCTATAAAATTTATAAGTGCCTGGCCAGCGCACCTTTTCAATTTTCAAAAATGTTGACATGCTCCGAAAAGAAAATTCCTATGCGACGTAAATTGATTTCTACAAAACGATTCTGCCCTCAAAATTTTTCTAAAAAATTTCTGAGTTCCTGGCCAGCGCACTTTTTTAATTTTCAAAAATTTTGACATGCTTCGAAAAGAAAATTCCTATGCGACGTAAATTGAGTTCTACCACACGATTCCGCCCTCCAAATTTTTCTAAAAAATTTGTAAGTTCCTGGCCAGCGCACTTCTTCAAATTTCAAAAATGTTGACAAGCTCCGAAAAGAAAATTCCTATGCGACGTAAATTGAGTCCTACAACACGATATCGGCCTCCAAATTTTTCTAAAAAATTTTTAAGTGCCTGGCCAGCGTACTTTTTCAATTTTCAAAAATGTTGACATAATCCGAAAAAAAATTTCTACGCGACGTAAATTGAGTTCTACAAAACGATTCTGCCCTCAAAATTTTTCTAAAAAATTTCTGAGTGCCTGGCCAGCGCACTTTTTTAATTTTCAAAAATTTTGACATGCTCCGAAAAGAAAAATTCCTATGCGACGTAAATTGAGTTCTACCACACGATTCCACCCTCAAAATGTTCTAAAAAATATCTAAGTGCCTGGCCAGCGCACTTTTTCAATTTTCAAAAATGTTGACATGATCTGAAAAAAAAGTCAGTCCTATGCGACGTAAATTGAGTTCTAACACCAGATTCCGCCCTCAAAATTTTTCTAAAAAATTTGTAAGTTCCTGGCCAGCGCACTTCTTCAAATTTCAAAAATGTTGACAAGCTCCGAAAAGAAAATTCCTATGCGACGTAAATTGAGTCCTACAACACGATATCGGCCTCCAAATTTTTCTAAAAAATTTTTAAGTGCCTGGCCAGCGTACTTTTTCAATTTTCAAAAATGTTGACATAATCCGAAAAAAAATTTCTACGCGACGTAAATTGAGTTCTACAAAACGATTCTGCCCTCAAAATTTTTCTAAAAAATTTCTGAGTGCCTGGCCAGCGCACTTTTTTAATTTTCAAAAATTTTGACATGCTTCGAAAAGAAAATTCCTATGCGACGTAAATTGAGTTCTACCACACGATTCCGCCCTCAAAATTTTTCTAAAAAATATCTACGTGCCTGGCCAGCGCACTTTTTCAATTTTCAAAAATGTTGACATGCTCCGAAAAAAAATTCCTATGCGACGTAAATTGAGTTCTACGATTCCGCCCTCAAAATTTTTCTAAAAAATTTCTAAGTTCCAGGCCAGCGCACTTTTTTAATTTTCAAAAATGTTGACATGCTCCGAAAAGAAAATTCCTATGCGACGTAAATTTAGTTCTACAACACGATTCCGCCCTCAAAATTTTTCTATAAAATTTATAAGTGCCTGGCCAGCGCACCTTTTCAATTTTCAAAAATGTTGACATGCTCCGAAAAGAAAATTCCTATGCGACGTAAATTGAGTTCTACAGAACGATTCTGCCCTCAAAATTTTAAGTGCCTGGCCAGCCTACTTTTTCAATTTTCAAAAATGTTGACATAATCCGAAAAAAAATTCCTACGCGACGTAAATTGAGTTCTACAAAACGATTCTGCCCTCAAAATTTTTCTAAAAAATTTCTGAGTGCCTGGCCAGCGCACTTTTTTAATTTTCAAAAATTTTGACATGCTTCGAAAAGAAAATTCCTATGCGACGTAAATTGAGTTCTACCACACGATTCCGCCCTCCAAATTTTTCTAAAAAAATTCTAAGTGCCGGGCCAGCGCATTTTTTCAATTTTCAAAAATGGTGACATGCTCCGAAAAGAAAATTCCTATGCGACGTAAATTGAGTTCTACCACACGATTCCACACTCAAAATTTTTCTAAAAAATATCTAAGTGCCTGGCCAGCGCACTTTTTCAATTTTCAAAAATGTTGACATGATCTGAAAAAAAAGTCCTATGCGACGTAAATTGAGTTCTAACACCAGATTCCGCCCTCAAAATTTTTCTAAAAAATTTGTAAGTTCCTGGCCAGCGCACTTCTTCAAATTTCAAAAATGTTGACAAGCTCCGAAAAGAAAATTCCTTTGCGACGTAAATTGAGTCCTACAACACGATATCGGCCTCCAAATTTTTCTAAAAAATTTTTAAGTGCCTGGCCAGCGTACTTTTTCAATTTTCAAAAATGTTGACATAATCCGAAAAAAAATTTCTACGCGACGTAAATTGAGTTCTACAAAACGATTCTGCCCTCAAAATTTTTCTACAAAATTTCTGAGTGCCTGGCCAGCGCACTTTTTTAATTTTCAAAAATTTTGACATGCTTCGAAAAGAAAATTCCTATGCGACGTAAATTGAGTTCTACCACACGATTCCGCCCTCAAAATTTTTCTAAAAAATATCTAAGTGCCTGGCCAGCGCACTTTTTCAATTTTCAAAAATGTTGACATGCTCCGAAAAAAAATTCCTATGCGACGTAAATTGAGTTCTACGATTCCGCCCTCAAAATTTTTCTAAAAAATTTCTAAGTTCCAGGCCAGCGCACTTTTTTAATTTTCAAAAATGTTGACATGCTCCGAAAAGAAAATTCCTATGCGACGTAAATTTAGTTCTACAACACGATTCCGCCCTCAAAATTTTTCTATAAAAATTATAAGTGCCTGGCCAGCGCACCTTTTCAATTTTCAAAAATGTTGACATGCTCCGAAAAGAAAATTCCTATGCGACGTAAATTGAGTTCTACAGAACGATTCTGCCCTCAAAATTTTAAGTGCCTGGCCAGCCTACTTTTTCAATTTTCAAAAATGTTGACATAATCCGAAAAAAAATTCCTACGCGACGTAAATTGAGTTCTACAAAACGATTCTGCCCTCAAAATTTTTCTAAAAAATTTCTGAGTGCCTGGCCAGCGCACTTTTTTAATTTTCAAAAATTTTGACATGCTTCGAAAAGAAAATTCCTATGCGACGTAAATTGAGTTCTACCACACGATTCCGCCCTCCAAATTTTTCTAAAAAAATTCTAAGTGCCGGGCCAGCGCATTTTTTCAATTTTCAAAAATGGTGACATGCTCCGAAAAGAAAATTCCTATGCGACGTAAATTGAGTTCTACCACACGATTCCACCCTAAAAATTTTTCTAAAAAATATGTAAGTGCCTGGCCAGCGCACTTTTTCAATTTTCAAAAATGTTGACATGCTCCGAAAAAAAAATTACTATGCGACGTAAATTGAGTTCTACGATTCCGCCCTCAAAATTTTTCTAAAAAATTTCTAAGTTCCAGGCCAGCGCACTTTTTTAATTTTCAAATATGTTGACATGCTCCGAAAAGAAAATTCCTACGCGACGTAAATTGAGTTCTACAACACGAATCCGCCCTCAAAATTTTTCTATAAAATTTATAAGTGCCTGGCCAGCGCACCTTTTCAATTTTCAAAAATGTTGACATGCTCCGAAAAGAAAATTCCTATGCGACGTAAATTGAGTTCTACAACACGATTCCGCCCTCAAAATTTTTCTAAGAAATTTGTGAGGGCCTGGCCAGCGCACTTTTTCAATTTTCAAAAATGTTGACATGCCCCGAAAAAAAAATCCTATGCGACGTAAATTGAGTTCTACAACACGATTTCGCTGCTCCAAATTTTTCTAAAAAATTTCTAAGTTCCAGGCCAGCGCACTTTTTTAATTTTCAAATATGTTGACATGCTCCGAAAAGAAAATTCCTACGCGACGTAAATTGAGTTCTACAACACGAATCCGCCCTCAAAATTTTTCTATAAAATTTATAAGTGCCTGGCCAGCGCACCTTTTCAATTTTCAAAAATGTTGACATGCTCCGAAAAGAAAATTCCTATGCGACGTAAATTGAGTTCTACAACACGATTCCGCCCTCAAAATTTTTCTAAGAAATTTGTGAGGGCCTGGCCAGCGCACTTTTTCAATTTTCAAAAATGTTGACATGCTCCGAAAAAAAAATTACTATGCGACGTAAATTGAGTTCTACGATTCCGCCCTCAAAATTTTTCTAAAAAATTTCTAAGTTCCAGGCCAGCGCACTTTTTTAATTTTCAAATATGTTGACATGCTCCGAAAAGAAAATTCCTACGCGACGTAAATTGAGTTCTACAACACGAATCCGCCCTCAAAATTTTTCTATAAAATTTATAAGTGCCTGGCCAGCGCACCTTTTCAATTTTCAAAAATGTTGACATGCTCCGAAAAGAAAATTCCTATGCGACGTAAATTGAGTTCTACAACACGATTCCGCCCTCAAAATTTTTCTAAGAAATTTGTGAGGGCCTGGCCAGCGCACTTTTTCAATTTTCAAAAACGTTGACATGCTCGAAAAAAAAATTACTTTGCGACGTAAATTGAGTTCTACAAACGATTCCGCCCTCAAAATTTTTCTAAAAAATTTCTCATTTTTCAAAAATGTTGACATGCTCCGAAAAAAAATTCCTATGCGACGTAAATTGAGTTCTACAAAACGATTCCGCCCTCAAAATTTTTCTAAGAAATTTGTGAGGGCCTGGCCAGCGCACTTTTTCAATTTTCAAAAATGTTGACATGCTCCGAAAAAAAAATTACTATGCGACGTAAATTGAGTTCTACGATTCCGCCCTCAAAATTTTTCTAAAAAATTTCTAAGTTCCAGGCCAGCGCACTTTTTTAATTTTCAAATATGTTGACATGCTCCGAAAAGAAAATTCCTACGCGACGTAAATTGAGTTCTACAACACGAATCCGCCCTCAAAATTTTTCTATAAAATTTATAAGTGCCTGGCCAGCGCACCTTTTCAATTTTCAAAAATGTTGACATGCTCCGAAAAGAAAATTCCTATGCGACGTAAATTGAGTTCTACAACACGATTCCGCCCTCAAAATTTTTCTAAGAAATTTGTGAGGGCCTGGCCAGCGCACTTTTTCAATTTTCAAAAACGTTGACATGCTCGAAAAAAAAATTACTTTGCGACGTAAATTGAGTTCTACAAACGATTCCGCCCTCAAAATTTTTCTAAAAAATTTCTCATTTTTCAAAAATGTTGACATGCTCCGAAAAAAAATTCCTATGCGACGTAAATTGAGTTCTACAACACGATTCCGCCCTCAAAATTTTTCTAAGAAATTTGTGAGGGCCTGGCCAGCGCACTTTTTCAATTTTCAAAAATGTTGACATGCCCCGAAAAAAAAATCCTATGCGACGTAAATTGAGTTCTACGATTCCGCCCTCAAAATTTTTCTAAAAAATTTCTAAGTTCCAGGCCAGCGCACTTTTTTAATTTTCAAATATGTTGACATGCTCCGAAAAGAAAATTCCTACGCGACGTAAATTGAGTTCTACAACACGAATCCGCCCTCAAAATTTTTCTATAAAATTTATAAGTGACTGGCCAGCGCACCTTTTCAATTTTCAAAAATGTTGACATGCTCCGAAAAGAAAATTCCTATGCGACGTAAATTGAGTTCTACAACACGATTCCGCCCTCAAAATTTTTCTAAGAAATTTGTGAGGGCCTGGCCAGCGCACTTTTTCAATTTTCAAAAATGTTGACATGCTCCGAAAAAAAAATTACTATGCGACGTAAATTGAGTTCTACGATTCCGCCCTCAAAATTTTTCTAAAAAATTTCTAAGTTCCAGGCCAGCGCACTTTTTTAATTTTCAAATATGTTGACATGCTCCGAAAAGAAAATTCCTACGCGACGTAAATTGAGTTCTACAACACGAATCCGCCCTCAAAATTTTTCTATAAAATTTATAAGTGCCTGGCCAGCGCACCTTTTCAATTTTCAAAAATGTTGACATGCTCCGAAAAGAAAATTCCTATGCGACGTAAATTGAGTTCTACAACACGATTCCGCCCTCAAAATTTTTCTAAGAAATTTGTGAGGGCCTGGCCAGCGCACTTTTTCAATTTTCAAAAACGTTGACATGCTCGAAAAAAAAATTACTTTGCGACGTAAATTGAGTTCTACAAACGATTCCGCCCTCAAAATTTTTCTAAAAAATTTCTCATTTTTCAAAAATGTTGACATGCTCCGAAAAAAAATTCCTATGCGACGTAAATTGAGTTCTACAAAACGATTCCGCCCTCAAAATTTTTCTAAAAAATTTCTCAATTTTCAAAAATGTTGACATGCTCCGAAAAAAAATTCCTATGCTACGTAAATTGAGTTCTACCACACGATTCCGCCCCTCAACATTTTTCTAAAAAATATCTAAGTGCCTGGCCTGCGCACTTTTTCAATTTTCAAAAAGTTGACATGCCCCGAAAAAAAAATTCCTATGCGACGTAAATTGAGTTCTACAACAAGATTCCGTCGCTCCAAATTTTTCTAAAAAATTTGTGAGGGCCTGGCCAGCGCACTTTTTCAATTTTCAAAAATGTTGACATGCCCCGAAAAAAAAATCCTATGCGACGTAAATTGAGTTCTACAACACGATTTCGCTGCTCCAAATTTTTCTAAAAAATTTGTGAGGGCCTGGCCAGCGCACTTTTTCAATTTTCAAAAATGTTGACATGCCCCGAAAAAAAAATCCTATGTGACGTAAATTAAGTTCTACAACACGATTTCGCTGCTCCAAATTTTTCTAAAAAATTTGTAAGTGCCTGGCCAGCGCACTTTTTCAAATTTCAAAAATGTTGACAAGCTCCGAAAAGAAAATTCCTATGCGACGTAAATTGAGTCCTACAACACGATATCGGCCTCCAAATTTTTCTAAAAAATTTTTAAGTGCCTGGCCAGCGTACTTTTTCAATTTTCAAAAATGTTGACATAATCCGAAAAAAAATTCCTACGCGACGTAAATTGAGTTCTACAAAACGATTCTGCCCTCCAAATTTTTCTAAAAAAATTCTAAGTGCCGGGCCAGCGCATTTTTTCAATTTTCAAAAATGTTGACATGCTCCGAAAAGAAAATTCCTATGCGACGTAAATTGAGTTCTACCACACGATTCCACCCTAAAAATGTTTCTAAAAAATATGTAAGTGCCTGGCCAGCGCACTTTTTCAATTTTCAAAAATGTTGACATGCTCCGAAAAAAAAATTACTATGCGACGTAAATTGAGTTCTACGATTCCGCCCTCAAAATTTTTCTAAAAAATTTCTAAGTTCCAGGCCAGCGCACTTTTTTAATTTTCAAATATGTTGACATGCTCCGAAAAGAAAATTCCTACGCGACGTAAATTGAGTTCTACAACACGAATCCGCCCTCAAAATTTTTCTATAAAATTTATAAGTGCCTGGCCAGCGCACCTTTTCAATTTTCAAAAATGTTGACATGCTCCGAAAAGAAAATTCCTATGCGACGTAAATTGAGTTCTACAACACGATTCCGCCCTCAAAATTTTTCTAAGAAATTTCTAAGTGCCTGGCCAGCGCACTTTTTCAATTTTCAAAAACGTTGACATGCTCGAAAAAAAAATTACTTTGCGACGTAAATTGAGTTCTACAAACGATTCCGCCCTCAAAATTTTTCTAAAAAATTTCTCATTTTTCAAAAATGTTGACATGCTCCGAAAAAAAATTCCTATGCGACGTAAATTGAGTTCTACAAAACGATTCCGCCCTCAAAATTTTTCTAAAAAATTTCTCAATTTTCAAAAATGTTGACATGCTCCGAAAAAAAATTCCTTTGCGACGTAAATTGAGTTCTACAAAACGATTCCGCCCTCAAAATTTTTCTAATAACTTTTTGAGTGCCTGGCCAGCGCACTTTTTTAATTTTCAAAAATGTTGACATGCTTCAAAAAGAAAATTCCTATGCGACGTAAATTGAGTTCTACAAACGATTCCGCCCTCAAAATTTTTCTAAAAAATTTCTCAATTTTCAAAAATGTTGACATGCTTCGAAAAGAAAATTCCTATGCGACGTAAATTGAGTTCTACAACACGATTCCGCCCTCAAAATTTTTCTATAAAATTTATAAGTGCCTGGCCAGCGCACCTTTTCAATTTTCAAAAATGTTGACATGCTCCGAAAAGAAAATTCCTATGCGACGTAAATTGATTTCTACAAAACGATTCTGCCCTCAAAATTTTTCTAAAAAATTTCTGAGTTCCTGGCCAGCGCACTTTTTTAATTTTCAAAAATTTTGACATGCTTCGAAAAGAAAATTCCTATGCGACGTAAATTGAGTTCTACCACACGATTCCGCCCTCCAAATTTTTCTAAAAAATTTGTAAGTTCCTGGCCAGCGCACTTCTTCAAATTTCAAAAATGTTGACAAGCTCCGAAAAGAAAATTCCTATGCGACGTAAATTGAGTCCTACAACACGATATCGGCCTCCAAATTTTTCTAAAAAATTTTTAAGTGCCTGGCCAGCGTACTTTTTCAATTTTCAAAAATGTTGACATAATCCGAAAAAAAATTTCTACGCGACGTAAATTGAGTTCTACAAAACGATTCTGCCCTCAAAATTTTTCTAAAAAATTTCTGAGTGCCTGGCCAGCGCACTTTTTTAATTTTCAAAAATTTTGACATGCTCCGAAAAGAAAAATTCCTATGCGACGTAAATTGAGTTCTACCACACGATTCCACCCTCAAAATGTTCTAAAAAATATCTAAGTGCCTGGCCAGCGCACTTTTTCAATTTTCAAAAATGTTGACATGATCTGAAAAAAAAGTCAGTCCTATGCGACGTAAATTGAGTTCTAACACCAGATTCCGCCCTCAAAATTTTTCTAAAAAATTTGTAAGTTCCTGGCCAGCGCACTTCTTCAAATTTCAAAAATGTTGACAAGCTCCGAAAAGAAAATTCCTATGCGACGTAAATTGAGTCCTACAACACGATATCGGCCTCCAAATTTTTCTAAAAAATTTTTAAGTGCCTGGCCAGCGTACTTTTTCAATTTTCAAAAATGTTGACATAATCCGAAAAAAAATTTCTACGCGACGTAAATTGAGTTCTACAAAACGATTCTGCCCTTAAAATTTTTCTAAAAAATTTCTGAGTGCCTGGCCAGCGCACTTTTTTAATTTTCAAAAATTTTGACATGCTTCGAAAAGAAAATTCCTATGCGACGTAAATTGAGTTCTACCACACGATTCCGCCCTCAAAATTTTTCTAAAAAATATCTACGTGCCTGGCCAGCGCACTTTTTCAATTTTCAAAAATGTTGACATGCTCCGAAAAAAAATTCCTATGCGACGTAAATTGAGTTCTACGATTCCGCCCTCAAAATTTTTCTAAAAAATTTCTAAGTTCCAGGCCAGCGCACTTTTTTAATTTTCAAAAATGTTGACATGCTCCGAAAAGAAAATTCCTATGCGACGTAAATTTAGTTCTACAACACGATTCCGCCCTCAAAATTTTTCTATAAAATTTATAAGTGCCTGGCCAGCGCACCTTTTCAATTTTCAAAAATGTTGACATGCTCCGAAAAGAAAATTCCTATGCGACGTAAATTGAGTTCTACAGAACGATTCTGCCCTCAAAATTTTAAGTGCCTGGCCAGCCTACTTTTTCAATTTTCAAAAATGTTGACATAATCCGAAAAAAAATTCCTACGCGACGTAAATTGAGTTCTACAAAACGATTCTGCCCTCAAAATTTTTCTAAAAAATTTCTGAGTGCCTGGCCAGCGCACTTTTTTAATTTTCAAAAATTTTGACATGCTTCGAAAAGAAAATTCCTATGCGACGTAAATTGAGTTCTACCACACGATTCCGCCCTCCAAATTTTTCTAAAAAAATTCTAAGTGCCGGGCCAGCGCATTTTTTCAATTTTCAAAAATGGTGACATGCTCCGAAAAGAAAATTCCTATGCGACGTAAATTGAGTTCTACCACACGATTCCACACTCAAAATTTTTCTAAAAAATATCTAAGTGCCTGGCCAGCGCACTTTTTCAATTTTCAAAAATGTTGACATGATCTGAAAAAAAAGTCCTATGCGACGTAAATTGAGTTCTAACACCAGATTCCGCCCTCAAAATTTTTCTAAAAAATTTGTAAGTTCCTGGCCAGCGCACTTCTTCAAATTTCAAAAATGTTGACAAGCTCCGAAAAGAAAATTCCTTTGCGACGTAAATTGAGTCCTACAACACGATATCGGCCTCCAAATTTTTCTAAAAAATTTTTAAGTGCCTGGCCAGCGTACTTTTTCAATTTTCAAAAATGTTGACATAATCCGAAAAAAAATTTCTACGCGACGTAAATTGAGTTCTACAAAACGATTCTGCCCTCAAAATTTTTCTACAAAATTTCTGAGTGCCTGGCCAGGGCACTTTTTTAATTTTCAAAAATTTTGACATGCTTCGAAAAGAAAATTCCTATGCGACGTAAATTGAGTTCTACCACACGATTCCGCCCTCAAAATTTTTCTAAAAAATATCTAAGTGCCTGGCCAGCGCACTTTTTCAATTTTCAAAAATGTTGACATGCTCCGAAAAAAAATTCCTATGCGACGTAAATTGAGTTCTACGATTCCGCCCTCAAAATTTTTCTAAAAAATTTCTAAGTTCCAGGCCAGCGCACTTTTTTAATTTTCAAAAATGTTGACATGCTCCGAAAAGAAAATTCCTATGCGACGTAAATTTAGTTCTACAACACGATTCCGCCCTCAAAATTTTTCTATAAAAATTATAAGTGCCTGGCCAGCGCACCTTTTCAATTTTCAAAAATGTTGACATGCTCCGAAAAGAAAATTCCTATGCGACGTAAATTGAGTTCTACAGAACGATTCTGCCCTCAAAATTTTAAGTGCCTGGCCAGCCTACTTTTTCAATTTTCAAAAATGTTGACATAATCCGAAAAAAAATTCCTACGCGACGTAAATTGAGTTCTACAAAACGATTCTGCCCTCAAAATTTTTCTAAAAAATTTCTGAGTGCCTGGCCAGCGCACTTTTTTAATTTTCAAAAATTTTGACATGCTTCGAAAAGAAAATTCCTATGCGACGTAAATTGAGTTCTACCACACGATTCCGCCCTCCAAATTTTTCTAAAAAAATTCTAAGTGCCGGGCCAGCGCATTTTTTCAATTTTCAAAAATGGTGACATGCTCCGAAAAGAAAATTCCTATGCGACGTAAATTGAGTTCTACCACACGATTCCACCCTAAAAATTTTTCTAAAAAATATGTAAGTGCCTGGCCAGCGCACTTTTTCAATTTTCAAAAATGTTGACATGCTCCGAAAAAAAAATTACTATGCGACGTAAATTGAGTTCTACGATTCCGCCCTCAAAATTTTTCTAAAAAATTTCTAAGTTCCAGGCCAGCGCACTTTTTTAATTTTCAAATATGTTGACATGCTCCGAAAAGAAAATTCCTACGCGACGTAAATTGAGTTCTACAACACGAATCCGCCCTCAAAATTTTTCTATAAAATTTATAAGTGCCTGGCCAGCGCACCTTTTCAATTTTCAAAAATGTTGACATGCTCCGAAAAGAAAATTCCTATGCGACGTAAATTGAGTTCTACAACACGATTCCGCCCTCAAAATTTTTCTAAGAAATTTGTGAGGGCCTGGCCAGCGCACTTTTTCAATTTTCAAAAATGTTGACATGCCCCGAAAAAAAAATCCTATGCGACGTAAATTGAGTTCTACAACACGATTTCGCTGCTCCAAATTTTTCTAAAAAATTTCTAAGTTCCAGGCCAGCGCACTTTTTTAATTTTCAAATATGTTGACATGCTCCGAAAAGAAAATTCCTACGCGACGTAAATTGAGTTCTACAACACGAATCCGCCCTCAAAATTTTTCTATAAAATTTATAAGTGCCTGGCCAGCGCACCTTTTCAATTTTCAAAAATGTTGACATGCTCCGAAAAGAAAATTCCTATGCGACGTAAATTGAGTTCTACAACACGATTCCGCCCTCAAAATTTTTCTAAGAAATTTGTGAGGGCCTGGCCAGCGCACTTTTTCAATTTTCAAAAATGTTGACATGCTCCGAAAAAAAAATTACTATGCGACGTAAATTGAGTTCTACGATTCCGCCCTCAAAATTTTTCTAAAAAATTTCTAAGTTCCAGGCCAGCGCACTTTTTTAATTTTCAAATATGTTGACATGCTCCGAAAAGAAAATTCCTACGCGACGTAAATTGAGTTCTACAACACGAATCCGCCCTCAAAATTTTTCTATAAAATTTATAAGTGCCTGGCCAGCGCACCTTTTCAATTTTCAAAAATGTTGACATGCTCCGAAAAGAAAATTCCTATGCGACGTAAATTGAGTTCTACAACACGATTCCGCCCTCAAAATTTTTCTAAGAAATTTGTGAGGGCCTGGCCAGCGCACTTTTTCAATTTTCAAAAACGTTGACATGCTCGAAAAAAAAATTACTTTGCGACGTAAATTGAGTTCTACAAACGATTCCGCCCTCAAAATTTTTCTAAAAAATTTCTCATTTTTCAAAAATGTTGACATGCTCCGAAAAAAAATTCCTATGCGACGTAAATTGAGTTCTACAAAACGATTCCGCCCTCAAAATTTTTCTAAGAAATTTGTGAGGGCCTGGCCAGCGCACTTTTTCAATTTTCAAAAATGTTGACATGCTCCGAAAAAAAAATTACTATGCGACGTAAATTGAGTTCTACGATTCCGCCCTCAAAATTTTTCTAAAAAATTTCTAAGTTCCAGGCCAGCGCACTTTTTTAATTTTCAAATATGTTGACATGCTCCGAAAAGAAAATTCCTACGCGACGTAAATTGAGTTCTACAACACGAATCCGCCCTCAAAATTTTTCTATAAAATTTATAAGTGCCTGGCCAGCGCACCTTTTCAATTTTCAAAAATGTTGACATGCTCCGAAAAGAAAATTCCTATGCGACGTAAATTGAGTTCTACAACACGATTCCGCCCTCAAAATTTTTCTAAGAAATTTGTGAGGGCCTGGCCAGCGCACTTTTTCAATTTTCAAAAACGTTGACATGCTCGAAAAAAAAATTACTTTGCGACGTAAATTGAGTTCTACAAACGATTCCGCCCTCAAAATTTTTCTAAAAAATTTCTCATTTTTCAAAAATGTTGACATGCTCCGAAAAAAAATTCCTATGCGACGTAAATTGAGTTCTACAACACGATTCCGCCCTCAAAATTTTTCTAAGAAATTTGTGAGGGCCTGGCCAGCGCACTTTTTCAATTTTCAAAAATGTTGACATGCCCCGAAAAAAAAATCCTATGCGACGTAAATTGAGTTCTACGATTCCGCCCTCAAAATTTTTCTAAAAAATTTCTAAGTTCCAGGCCAGCGCACTTTTTTAATTTTCAAATATGTTGACATGCTCCGAAAAGAAAATTCCTACGCGACGTAAATTGAGTTCTACAACACGAATCCGCCCTCAAAATTTTTCTATAAAATTTATAAGTGCCTGGCCAGCGCACCTTTTCAATTTTCAAAAATGTTGACATGCTCCGAAAAGAAAATTCCTATGCGACGTAAATTGAGTTCTACAACACGATTCCGCCCTCAAAATTTTTCTAAGAAATTTGTGAGGGCCTGGCCAGCGCACTTTTTCAATTTTCAAAAATGTTGACATGCTCCGAAAAAAAAATTACTATGCGACGTAAATTGAGTTCTACGATTCCGCCCTCAAAATTTTTCTAAAAAATTTCTAAGTTCCAGGCCAGCGCACTTTTTTAATTTTCAAATATGTTGACATGCTCCGAAAAGAAAATTCCTACGCGACGTAAATTGAGTTCTACAACACGAATCCGCCCTCAAAATTTTTCTATAAAATTTATAAGTGCCTGGCCAGCGCACCTTTTCAATTTTCAAAAATGTTGACATGCTCCGAAAAGAAAATTCCTATGCGACGTAAATTGAGTTCTACAACACGATTCCGCCCTCAAAATTTTTCTAAGAAATTTGTGAGGGCCTGGCCAGCGCACTTTTTCAATTTTCAAAAACGTTGACATGCTCGAAAAAAAAATTACTTTGCGACGTAAATTGAGTTCTACAAACGATTCCGCCCTCAACATTTTTCTAAAAAATTTCTCATTTTTCAAAAATGTTGACATGCTCCGAAAAAAAATTCCTATGCGACGTAAATTGAGTTCTACAAAACGATTCCGCCCTCAAAATTTTTCTAAAAAATTTCTCAATTTTCAAAAATGTTGACATGCTCCGAAAAAAAATTCCTTTGCGACGTAAATTGAGTTCTACAAAACGATTCCGCCCTCAAAATTTTTCTAATAACTTTTTGAGTGCCTGGCCAGCGCACTTTTTTAATTTTCAAAAATGTTGACATGCTTCAAAAAGAAAATTCCTATGCGACGTAAATTGAGTTCTACAAACGATTCCGCCCTCAAAATTTTTCTAAAAAATTTCTCAATTTTCAAAAATGTTGACATGCTTCGAAAAGAAAATTCCTATGCGACGTAAATTGAGTTCTACAACACGATTCCGCCCTCAAAATTTTTCTATAAAATTTATAAGTGCCTGGCCAGCGCACCTTTTCAATTTTCAAAAATGTTGACATGCTCCGAAAAGAAAATTCCTTTGCGACGTAAATTGATTTCTACAAAACGATTCTGCCCTCAAAATTTTTCTAAAAAATTTCTGAGTTCCTGGCCAGCGCACTTTTTTAATTTTCAAAAATTTTGACATGCTTCGAAAAGAA
This sequence comes from Pseudeuparius sepicola, assembly GCA_963920635.1. NCBI lineage: Eukaryota > Metazoa > Arthropoda > Insecta > Coleoptera > Anthribidae > Pseudeuparius > Pseudeuparius sepicola. The sequence goes on along the minus strand of OY987301.1, from coordinate 58,843,168 downwards.
AATTCCTATGCGACGTAAATTGAGTTCTACCACACGATTCCGCCCTCCAAATTTTTCTAAAAAATATCTAAGTGCCTGGCCAGCGCACTTTTTCAATTTTCAAAAATGTTGACATGATCTGAAAAAAAAGTCCTATGCGACGTAAATTGAGTTCTAACACCAGATTCCGCCCTCAAAATTTTTCTAAAAAATTTGTAAGTTCCTGGCCAGCGCACTTCTTCAAATTTCAAAAATGTTGACAAGCTCCGAAAAGAAAATTCCTATGCGACGTAAATTGAGTCCTACAACACGATATCGGCCTCCAAATTTTTCTAAAAAATTTTTAAGTGCCTGGCCAGCGTACTTTTTCAATTTTCAAAAATGTTGACATAATCCGAAAAAAAATTTCTACGCGACGTAAATTGAGTTCTACAAAACGATTCTGCCCTCAAAATTTTTCTACAAAATTTCTGAGTGCCTGGCCAGCGCACTTTTTTAATTTTCAAAAATTTTGACATGCTTCGAAAAGAAAATTCCTATGCGACGTAAATTGAGTTCTACCACACGATTCCGCCCTCAAAATTTTTCTAAAAAATATCTAAGTGCCTGGCCAGCGCACTTTTTCAATTTTCAAAAATGTTGACATGCTCCGAAAAAAAATTCCTATGCGACGTAAATTGAGTTCTACGATTCCGCCCTCAAAATTTTTCTAAAAAATTTCTAAGTTCCAGGCCAGCGCACTTTTTTAATTTTCAAAAATGTTGACATGCTCCGAAAAGAAAATTCCTATGCGACGTAAATTTAGTTCTACAACACGATTCCGCCCTCAAAATTTTTCTATAAAAATTATAAGTGCCTGGCCAGCGCACCTTTTCAATTTTCAAAAATGTTGACATGCTCCGAAAAGAAAATTCCTATGCGACGTAAATTGAGTTCTACAGAACGATTCTGCCCTCAAAATTTTAAGTGCCTGGCCAGCCTACTTTTTCAATTTTCAAAAATGTTGACATAATCCGAAAAAAAATTCCTACGCGACGTAAATTGAGTTCTACAAAACGATTCTGCCCTCAAAATTTTTCTAAAAAATTTCTGAGTGCCTGGCCAGCGCACTTTTTTAATTTTCAAAAATTTTGACATGCTTCGAAAAGAAAATTCCTATGCGACGTAAATTGAGTTCTACCACACGATTCCGCCCTCCAAATTTTTCTAAAAAAATTCTAAGTGCCGGGCCAGCGCATTTTTTCAATTTTCAAAAATGGTGACATGCTCCGAAAAGAAAATTCCTATGCGACGTAAATTGAGTTCTACCACACGATTCCACCCTAAAAATTTTTCTAAAAAATATGTAAGTGCCTGGCCAGCGCACTTTTTCAATTTTCAAAAATGTTGACATGCTCCGAAAAAAAAATTACTATGCGACGTAAATTGAGTTCTACGATTCCGCCCTCAAAATTTTTCTAAAAAATTTCTAAGTTCCAGGCCAGCGCACTTTTTTAATTTTCAAATATGTTGACATGCTCCGAAAAGAAAATTCCTACGCGACGTAAATTGAGTTCTACAACACGAATCCGCCCTCAAAATTTTTCTATAAAATTTATAAGTGCCTGGCCAGCGCACCTTTTCAATTTTCAAAAATGTTGACATGCTCCGAAAAGAAAATTCCTATGCGACGTAAATTGAGTTCTACAACACGATTCCGCCCTCAAAATTTTTCTAAGAAATTTCTAAGTGCCTGGCCAGCGCACTTTTTCAATTTTCAAAAACGTTGACATGCTCGAAAAAAAAATTACTTTGCGACGTAAATTGAGTTCTACAAACGATTCCGCCCTCAAAATTTTTCTAAAAAATTTCTCATTTTTCAAAAATGTTGACATGCTCCGAAAAAAAATTCCTATGCGACGCAAATTGAGTTCTACAAAACGATTCCGCCCTCAAAATTTTTCTAAGAAATTTCTAAGTGCCTGGCCAGCGCACTTTTTTAATTTTCAAAAATGTTGACATGCTTCAAAAAGAAAATTCCTATGCGACGTAAATTGAGTTCTACAAACGATTCCGCCCTCAAAATTTTTCTAAAAAATTTCTCAATTTTCAAAAATGTTGACATGCTTCGAAAAGAAAATTCCTATGCGACGTAAATTGAGTTCTACAACACGATTCCGCCCTCAAAATTTTTCTATAAAATTTATAAGTGCCTGGCCAGCGCACCTTTTCAATTTTCAAAAATGTTGACATGCTCCGAAAAGAAAATTCCTATGCGACGTAAATTGATTTCTACAAAACGATTCTGCCCTCAAAATTTTTCTAAAAAATTTCTGAGTTCCTGGCCAGCGCACTTTTTTAATTTTCAAAAATTTTGACATGCTTCGAAAAGAAAATTCCTATGCGACGTAAATTGAGTTCTACCACACGATTCCGCCCTCCAAATTTTTCTAAAAAAATTCTAAGTGCCGGGCCAGCGCATTTTTTCAATTTTCAAAAATGTTGACATGCTCCGAAAAGAAAAATTCCTATGCGACGTAAATTGAGTTCTACCACACGATTCCACCCTCAAAATGTTCTAAAAAATATCTAAGTGCCTGGCCAGCGCACTTTTTCAATTTTCAAAAATGTTGACATGATCTGAAAAAAAAGTCAGTCCTATGCGACGTAAATTGAGTTCTAACACCAGATTCCGCCCTCAAAATTTTTCTAAAAAATTTGTAAGTTCCTGGCCAGCGCACTTCTTCAAATTTCAAAAATGTTGACAAGCTCCGAAAAGAAAATTCCTATGCGACGTAAATTGAGTCCTACAACACGATATCGGCCTCCAAATTTTTCTAAAAAATTTTTAAGTGCCTGGCCAGCGTACTTTTTCAATTTTCAAAAATGTTGACATAATCCGAAAAAAAATTTCTACGCAACGTAAATTGAGTTCTACAAAACGATTCTGCCCTCAAAATTTTTCTAAAAAATTTCTGAGTGCCTGGCCAGCGCACTTTTTTAATTTTCAAAAATTTTGACATGCTTCGAAAAGAAAATTCCTATGCGACGTAAATTGAGTTCTACCACACGATTCCGCCCTCAAAATTTTTCTAAAAAATATCTACGTGCCTGGCCAGCGCACTTTTTCAATTTTCAAAAATGTTGACATGCTCCGAAAAAAAATTCCTATGCGACGTAAATTGAGTTCTACGATTCCGCCCTCAAAATTTTTCTAAAAAATTTCTAAGTTCCAGGCCAGCGCACTTTTTTAATTTTCAAAAATGTTGACATGCTCCGAAAAGAAAATTCCTATGCGACGTAAATTTAGTTCTACAACACGATTCCGCCCTCAAAATTTTTCTATAAAATTTATAAGTGCCTGGCCAGCGCACCTTTTCAATTTTCAAAAATGTTGACATGCTCCGAAAAGAAAATTCCTATGCGACGTAAATTGAGTTCTACAGAACGATTCTGCCCTCAAAATTTTAAGTGCCTGGCCAGCCTACTTTTTCAATTTTCAAAAATGTTGACATAATCCGAAAAAAAATTCCTACGCGACGTAAATTGAGTTCTACAAAACGATTCTGCCCTCAAAATTTTTCTAAAAAATTTCTGAGTGCCTGGCCAGCGCACTTTTTTAATTTTCAAAAATTTTGACATGCTTCGAAAAGAAAATTCCTATGCGACGTAAATTGAGTTCTACCACACGATTCCGCCCTCCAAATTTTTCTAAAAAAATTCTAAGTGCCGGGCCAGCGCATTTTTTCAATTTTCAAAAATGGTGACATGCTCCGAAAAGAAAATTCCTATGCGACGTAAATTGAGTTCTACCACACGATTCCACCCTCAAAATTTTTCTAAAAAATATCAAAGTGCCTGGCCAGCGCACTTTTTCAATTTTCAAAAATGTTGACATGATCTGAAAAAAAAGTCCTATGCGACGTAAATTGAGTTCTAACACCAGATTCCGCCCTCAAAATTTTTCTAAAAAATTTGTAAGTTCCTGGCCAGCGCACTTCTTCAAATTTCAAAAATGTTGACAAGCTCCGAAAAGAAAATTCCTATGCGACGTAAATTGAGTCCTACAACACGATATCGGCCTCCAAATTTTTCTAAAAAATTTTTAAGTGCCTGGCCAGCGTACTTTTTCAATTTTCAAAAATGTTGACATAATCCGAAAAAAAATTTCTACGCGACGTAAATTGAGTTCTACAAAACGATTCTGCCCTCAAAATTTTTCTACAAAATTTCTGAGTGCCTGGCCAGCGCACTTTTTTAATTTTCAAAAATTTTGACATGCTTCGAAAAGAAAATTCCTATGCGACGTAAATTGAGTTCTACCACACGATTCCGCCCTCAAAATTTTTCTAAAAAATATCTAAGTGCCTGGCCAGCGCACTTTTTCAATTTTCAAAAATGTTGACATGCTCCGAAAAAAAATTCCTATGCGACGTAAATTGAGTTCTACGATTCCGCCCTCAAAATTTTTCTAAAAAATTTCTAAGTTCCAGGCCAGCGCACTTTTTTAATTTTCAAAAATGTTGACATGCTCCGAAAAGAAAATTCCTATGCGACGTAAATTTAGTTCTACAACACGATTCCGCCCTCAAAATTTTAAGTGCCTGGCCAGCCTACTTTTTCAATTTTCAAAAATGTTGACATAATCCGAAAAAAAATTCCTACGCGACGTAAATTGAGTTCTACAAAACGATTCTGCCCTCAAAATTTTTCTAAAAAATTTCTGAGTGCCTGGCCAGCGCACTTTTTTAATTTTCAAAAATTTTGACATGCTTCGAAAAGAAAATTCCTATGCGACGTAAATTGAGTTCTACCACACGATTCCGCCCTCCAAATTTTTCTAAAAAAATTCTAAGTGCCGGGCCAGCGCATTTTTTCAATTTTCAAAAATGGTGACATGCTCCGAAAAGAAAATTCCTATGCGACGTAAATTGAGTTCTACCACACGATTCCACCCTCAAAATTTTTCTAAAAAATATCTAAGTGCCTGGCCAGCGCACTTTTTCAATTTTCAAAAATGTTGACATGATCTGAAAAAAAAGTCCTATGCGACGTAAATTGAGTTCTAACACCAGATTCCGCCCTCAAAATTTTTCTAAAAAATTTGTAAGTGCCTGGCCAGCGCACTTTTTCAAATTTCAAAAATGTTGACAAGCTCCGAAAAGAAAATTCCTATGCGACGTAAATTGAGTCCTACAACACGATATCGGCCTCCAAATTTTTCTAAAAAATTTTTAAGTGCCTGGCCAGCGTACTTTTTCAATTTTCAAAAATGTTGACATAATCCGAAAAAAAATTCCTACGCGACGTAAATTGAGTTCTACAAAACGATTCTGCCCTCAAAATTTTTCTAAAAAATTTCTGAGTGCCTGGCCAGCGCACTTTTTTAATTTTCAAAAATTTTGACATGCTTCGAAAAGAAAATTCCTATGCGACGTAAATTGAGTTCTACCATACGATTCCGCCCTCCAAATTTTTCTAAAAAAATTCTAAGTGCCGGGCCAGCGCACTTTTTCAATTTTCAAAAATGTTGACATGCTCCGAAAAAAAATTACTATGCGACGTAAATTGAGTTCTACAACACGATTCCGCCCTCAAAATTTTTCTATAAAATTTATAAGTGCCTGGCCAGCGCACCTTTTCAATTTTCAAAAATGTTGACATGCCCCGAAAAAAAAATCCTATGCGACGTAAATTGAGTTCTACAACGCGATTCCGCCCTCAAAATTTTTCTAAGAAATTTCTAAGTGCCCTGGCCAGTGCACTTTTTCAATTTTCAAAAACGTTGACATGCTCCGAAAAAAAAATTCCCATGCGACGTAAATTGAGTTCTACAACACGATTTCGCTGCTCCAAATTTTTCTAAAAAATTTGTGAGGGCCTGGCCAGCGCACTTTTTCAATTTTCAAAAATGTTGACATGCCCCGAAAAAAAATCCTATGCGACGTAAATTGAGTTCTACAACACGATTTCGCTGCTCCAAATTTTTCTAAAAAATTTGTGAGGGCCTGGCTAGCGCACTTTTTCAATTTTCAAAAACTTTGACATGCTCCAAAAAAAATTCCTATGCGACGTAAATTGAGTTCTACAACACGATTCCGCCCTCAAAATTTTTCTAAGAAATTTCTAAGTGCCAGCGCACTTTTTCAATTTTCAAAAATGTTGACATGCTCCGAAAAAAATTCCTATGCGACGTAAATTGACTTCTACAACACGATTCCGCCCTCAAAATTTTTCTATAAAATGTATAGGTGCCTGGCCAGCGCACCTTTTCAATTTTCAAAAACGTTGACATGCTCCGAAAAAAAATTCCTATGCGACGTAAATTGAGTTCTACAACACGATTCCGCCCTCAAAATTTTTCTAAGAAATTTCTAAGTGCCTGGCCAGCGCACTTTTTCAATTTTCAAAAACGTTGACATGCTCGGAAAAAAAATTACTATGCGACGTAAATTGAGTTCTACAACACGATTCCGCCCTCAAAATTTTTCTATAAAATGTATAGGTGCCTGGCCAGCGCACCTTTTCAATTTTCAAAAACGTTGACATGCTCCGAAAAAAAATTCCTCTGCGACGTAAATTGATTTCTACCACACGATTCCGCCCTCAACATTTTTCTAAAAAATATCTAAGTGCCTGGCCTGCGCACTTTTTTAATTTTCAAAAATGTTGACATGCTCCGAAAAGAAAATTCCTATGCGACGTAAATTGAGTTCTACCACACGATTCCGCCCTCAACATTTTTCTAAAAAATATCTAAGTGCCTGGCCTGCGCACTTTTTTAATTTTCAAAAAGTTGACATGCCCCGAAAAAAAATTCCTATGCGACGTAAATTGAGTTCTACAACAAGATTCCGTCGCTCCAAATTTTTCTAAAAAATTTGTGAGGGCCTGGCCAGCGCACTTTCAATTTTCAAAAATGTTGACATGCCCCGAAAAAAAAATCCTATGCGACGTAAATTGAGTTCTACAACACGATTTCGCTGCTCCAAATTTTTCTAAAAAATTTGTGAGGGCCTGGCCAGCGCACTTTTTCAATTTTCAAAAATGTTGACATGCCCCGAAAAAAAAATCCTATGCGACGTAAATTGAGTTCTACAACACGATTTCGCTGCTCCAAATTTTTCTAAAAAATTTGTGAGGGCCTGGCTAGCGCACTTTTTCAATTTTCAAAAACTTTGACATGCTCCAAAAAAAATTCCTATGTGACGTAAATTGAGTTCTACAACACGATTCCGCCCTCAAAATTTTTCTAAGAAATTTCTAAGTGCCAGCGCACTTTTTCAATTTTCAAAAACTTTGACATGCTCCAAAAAAAATTCCTATGCGACGTAAATTGAGTTCTACAACACGATTCCGCCCTCAAAATTTTTCTAAGAAATTTCTAAGTGCCAGCGCACTTTTTCAATTTTCAAAAATGTTGACATGCTCCGAAAAAAATTCCTATGCGACGTAAATTGAGTTCTACAACACGATTCCGCCCTCAAAATTTTTCTATAAAATGTATAGGTGCCTGGCCAGCGCACCTTTTCAATTTTCAAAAACGTTGACATGCTCCGAAAAAAAATTCCTATGCGACGTAAATTGAGTTCTACCACACGATTCCGCCCTCAACATTTTTCTAAAAAATATCTAAGTGCCTGGCCTGCGCACTTTTTCAATTTTCAAAAAGTTGACATGCCCCGAAAAAAAAATTCCTATGCGACGTAAATTGAGTTCTACAACAAGATTCCGTCGCTCCAAATTTTTCTAAAAAATTTGTGAGTGCCTGGCCAGCGCACTTTTTCAATTTTCAAAAATGTTGACATGATCCGAAAAAAAATTCCTATGCGACGTAAATTGAGTTCTACAACAAGATTGCGTCGCTCCAAATTTTTCTAAAAAATTTGTGAGGGCCTGGCCAGCGCACTTTTTCAATTTTCAAAAATGTTGACATGCTCCGAAAAGAAAATTCCTATGCGACGTAAATTGAGTTCTACAACACGATTCCGCCCTCAAAATTTTTCTATAAAATGTATAGGTGCCTGGCCAGCGCACCTTTTCAATTTTCAAAAACGTTGACATGCTCCGAAAAAAAATTCCTATGCGACGTAAATTGAGTTCTACCACACGATTCCGCCCTCAACATTTTTCTAAAAAATATCTAAGTGCCTGGCCTGCGCACTTTTTCAATTTTCAAAAATGTTGACATGCTCCGAAAAGAAAATTCCTATGCGACGTAAATTGAGTTCTACAACACGATTCCGCCCTCAAAATTTTTCTATAAAATGTATAGGTGCCTGGCCAGCGCACCTTTTCAATTTTCAAAAATGTTGACATGCTCCGAAAAGAAAATTCCTATGCGACGTAAATTGAGTTCTACAACACGATTCCGCCCTCAAAATTTTTCTATAAAATGTATAGGTGCCTGGCCAGCGCACCTTTTCAATTTTCAAAAACGTTGACATGCTCCGAAAAAAAATTCCTATGCGACGTAAATTGAGTTCTACCACACGATTCCGCCCTCAACATTTTTCTAAAAAATATCTAAGTGCCTGGCCTGCGCACTTTTTCAATTTTCAAAAAGTTGACATGCCCCGAAAAAAAAATTCCTATGCGACGTAAATTGAGTTCTACAACAAGATTCCGTCGCTCCAAATTTTTCTAAAAAATTTGTGAGGGCCTGGCCAGCGCACTTTTTCAATTTTCAAAAATGTTGACATGCCCCGAAAAAAAAATCCTATGCGACGTAAATTGAGTTCTACAACACGATTCCGCCCTCAAAATTTTTCTAAGAAATTTCTAAGTGCCCTGGCCAGTGCACTTTTTCAATTTTCGAAAACGTTGACATGCTCCGAAAAAAAAATTCCTATGCTACGTAAATTGAGTTCTACCACACGATTCCGCCCCTCAACATTTTTCTAAAAAATATCTAAGTGCCTGGCCTGCGCACTTTTTCAATTTTCAAAAAGTTGACATGCCCCGAAAAAAAAATTCCTATGCGACGTAAATTGAGTTCTACAACAAGATTCCGTCGCTCCAAATTTTTCTAAAAAATTTGTGAGGGCCTGGCCAGCGCACTTTTTCAATTTTCAAAAATGTTGACATGCCCCGAAAAAAAAATCCTATGCGACGTAAATTGAGTTCTACAACACGATTCCGCCCTCAAAATTTTTCTAAGAAATTTCTAAGTGCCTGGCCTGCGCACTTTTTCAATTTTCAAAAAGTTGACATGCCCCGAAAAAAAAATTCCTATGCGACGTAAATTGAGTTCTACAACAAGATTCCGTCGCTCCAAATTTTTCTAAAAAATTTGTGAGGGCCTGGCCAGCGCACTTTTTCAATTTTCAAAAATGTTGACATGCCCCGAAAAAAAAATCCTATGCGACGTAAATTGAGTTCTACAACACGATTTCGCTGCTCCAAATTTTTCTAAAAAATTTGTGAGGGCCTGGCCAGCGCACTTTTTCAATTTTCAAAAATGTTGACATGCCCCGAAAAAAAAATCCTATGCGACGTAAATTGAGTTCTACAACACGATTTCGCTGCTCCAAATTTTTCTAAAAAATTTGTGAGGGCCTGGCTAGCGCACTTTTTCAATTTTCAAAAACTTTGACATGCTCCAAAAAAAATTCCTATGCGACGTAAATTGAGTTCTACAACACGATTCCGCCCTCAAAATTTTTCTAAGAAATTTCTAAGTGCCAGCGCACTTTTTCAATTTTCAAAAATGTTGACATGCTCCGAAAAAAATTCCTATGCGACGTAAATTGAGTTCTACAACACGATTCCGCCCTCAAAATTTTTCTATAAAATGTATAGGTGCCTGGCCAGCGCACCTTTTCAATTTTCAAAAACGTTGACATGCTCCGAAAAAAAATTCCTATGCGACGTAAATTGAGTTCTACCACACGATTCCGCCCTCAACATTTTTCTAAAAAATATCTAAGTGCCTGGCCTGCGCACTTTTTCAATTTTCAAAAAGTTGACATGCCCCGAAAAAAAAATTCCTATGCGACGTAAATTGAGTTCTACAACAAGATTCCGTCGCTCCAAATTTTTCTAAAAAATTTGTGAGTGCCTGGCCAGCGCACTTTTTCAATTTTCAAAAATGTTGACATGATCCGAAAAAAAATTCCTATGCGACGTAAATTGAGTTCTACAACACGATTCCGCCCTCAAAATTTTTCTAAGAAATTTCTAAGTGCCCTGGCCAGTGCACTTTTTCAATTTTCAAAAACGTTGACATGCTCCGAAAAAAAAATTCCTATGCTACGTAAATTGAGTTCTACCACACGATTCCGCCCCTCAACATTTTTCTAAAAAATATCTAAGTGCCTGGCCTGCGCACTTTTTCAATTTTCAAAAAGTTGACATGCCCCGAAAAAAAAATTCCTATGCGACGTAAATTGAGTTCTACAACAAGATTCCGTCGCTCCAAATTTTTCTAAAAAATTTGTGAGGGCCTGGCCAGCGCACTTTTTCAATTTTCAAAAATGTTGACATGCCCCGAAAAAAAAATCCTATGCGACGTAAATTGAGTTCTACAACACGATTTCGCTGCTCCAAATTTTTCTAAAAAATTTGTGAGGGCCTGGCTAGCGCACTTTTTCAATTTTCAAAAACTTTGACATGCTCCAAGAAAAATTCCTATGCGACGTAAATTGAGTTCTACAACACGATTCCGCCCTCAAAATTTTTCTAAGAAATTTCTAAGTGCCAGCGCACTTTTTCAATTTTCAAAAATGTTGACATGCTCCGAAAAAAATTCCTATGCGACGTAAATTGAGTTCTACAACACGATTCCGCCTTCCAAATTTTTCTAAAAAAATTCTAAGTGCCTGGCCAGCGCACTTTTTCAATTTTCAAAAATGTTGACATGCTCCGAAAAAAAAATTACTATGCGACGTAAATTGAGTTCTACAACACGATTCCGCCCTCAAAATTTTTCTATAAAATTTATAAGTGCCTGGCCAGCGCACCTTTTCAATTTTCAAAAATGTTGACATGCTCCGAAAAGAAAATTCCTATGCGACGTAAATTGAGTTCTACAACACGATTCCGCCCTCAAAATTTTTCTAAGAAATTTCTAAGTGCCTGGCCAGCGCACTTTTTCAATTTTCAAAAACGTTGACATGCTCGGAAAAAAAAATTACTATGCGACGTAAATTGAGTTCAACAAACGATTCCGCCCTCAAAATTTTTCTAAAAAATTTCTCAATTTTCAAAAATGTTGACATGCTCCGAAAAAAAATTCCCATGCGACGTAAATTGAGTTCTACAAAACGATTCCGCCCTCAAAATTTTTCTAAAAAATTTCTCAATTTTCAAAAATGTTGACATGCTCCGAAAAAAAAATTCCTTTGCGACGTAAATTGAGTTCTACAAAACGATTCCGCCCTCAAAATTTTTCTAAAAACTTTTTGAGTGCCTGGCCAGCGCACTTTTTTAATTTTCAAAAATTTTGACATGCTTCAAAAAGAAAATTCCTATGCGACGTAAATTGAGTTCTACAAACGATTCCGCCCTCAAAATTTTTCTAAAAAATTTCTCAATATTCAAAAATGTTGACATGCTCCGAAAAAAAATTCCTTTGCGACGTAAACTGAGTTCTACAAAACGATTCCGCCCTCAAAATTCCTATGCGACGTAAATTGAGTTCTACCACACGATTCCGCCCTCCAAATTTTTCTAAAAAATATCTAAGTGCCTGGCCAGCGTACTTTTTCAATTTTCAAAAATGTTGACATAATCCGAAAAAAAATTTCTACGCGACGTAAATTGAGTTCTACAAAACGATTCTGCCCTCAAAATTTTTCTACAAAATTTCTGAGTGCCTGGCCAGCGCACTTTTTTAATTTTCAAAAATTTTGACATGCTTCGAAAAGAAAATTCCTATGCGACGTAAATTGAGTTCTACCACACGATTCCGCCCTCAAAATTTTTCTAAAAAATATCTAAGTGCCTGGCCAGCGCACTTTTTCAATTTTCAAAAATGTTGACATGCTCCGAAAAAAAATTCCTATGCGACGTAAATTGAGTTCTACGATTCCGCCCTCAAAATTTTTCTAAAAAATTTCTAAGTTCCAGGCCAGCGCACTTTTTTAATTTTCAAAAATGTTGACATGCTCCGAAAAGAAAATTCCTATGCGACGTAAATTTAGTTCTACAACACGATTCCGCCCTCAAAATTTTTCTATAAAAATTATAAGTGCCTGGCCAGCGCACCTTTTCAATTTTCAAAAATGTTGACATGCTCCGAAAAGAAAATTCCTATGCGACGTAAATTGAGTTCTACAGAACGATTCTGCCCTCAAAATTTTAAGTGCCTGGCCAGCCTACTTTTTCAATTTTCAAAAATGTTGACATAATCCGAAAAAAAATTCCTACGCGACGTAAATTGAGTTCTACAAAACGATTCTGCCCTCAAAATTTTTCTAAAAAATTTCTGAGTGCCTGGCCAGCGCACTTTTTTAATTTTCAAAAATTTTGACATGCTTCGAAAAGAAAATTCCTATGCGACGTAAATTGAGTTCTACCACACGATTCCGCCCTCCAAATTTTTCTAAAAAAATTCTAAGTGCCGGGCCAGCGCATTTTTTCAATTTTCAAAAATGTTGACATGCTCCGAAAAGAAAAATTCCTATGCGACGTAAATTGAGTTCTACCACACGATTCCACCCTCAAAATGTTCTAAAAAATATCTAAGTGCCTGGCCAGCGCACTTTTTCAATTTTCAAAAATGTTGACATGATCTGAAAAAAAAGTCAGTCCTATGCGACGTAAATTGAGTTCTAACACCAGATTCCGCCCTCAAAATTTTTCTAAAAAATTTGTAAGTTCCTGGCCAGCGCACTTCTTCAAATTTCAAAAATGTTGACAAGCTCCGAAAAGAAAATTCCTATGCGACGTAAATTGAGTCCTACAACACGATATCGGCCTCCAAATTTTTCTAAAAAATTTTTAAGTGCCTGGCCAGCGTACTTTTTCAATTTTCAAAAATGTTGACATAATCCGAAAAAAAATTTCTACGCGACGTAAATTGAGTTCTACAAAACGATTCTGCCCTCAAAATTTTTCTAAAAAATTTCTGAGTGCCTGGCCAGCGCACTTTTTTAATTTTCAAAAATTTTGACATGCTTCGAAAAGAAAATTCCTATGCGACGTAAATTGAGTTCTACCACACGATTCCGCCCTCAAAATTTTTCTAAAAAATATCTAAGTGCCTGGCCAGCGCACTTTTTCAATTTTCAAAAATGTTGACATGCTCCGAAAAAAAATTCCTATGCGACGTAAATTGAGTTCTACGATTCCGCCCTCAAAATTTTTCTAAAAAATTTCTAAGTTCCAGGCCAGCGCACTTTTTTAATTTTCAAAAATGTTGACATGCTCCGAAAAGAAAATTCCTATGCGACGTAAATTTAGTTCTACAACACGATTCCGCCCTCAAAATTTTTCTATAAAATTTATAAGTGCCTGGCCAGCGCACCTTTTCAATTTTCAAAAATGTTGACATGCTCCGAAAAGAAAATTCCTATGCGACGTAAATTGAGTTCTACAGAACGATTCTGCCCTCAAAATTTTAAGTGCCTGGCCAGCCTACTTTTTCAATTTTCAAAAATGTTGACATAATCCGAAAAAAAATTCCTACGCGACGTAAATTGAGTTCTACAAAACGATTCTGCCCTCAAAATTTTTCTAAAAAATTTCTGAGTGCCTGGCCAGCGCACTTTTTTAATTTTCAAAAATTTTGACATGCTTCGAAAAAAAAATTCCTATGCGACGTAAATTGAGTTCTACCACACGATTCCGCCCTCCAAATTTTTCTAAAAAAATTCTAAGTGCCGGGCCAGCGCATTTTTTCAATTTTCAAAAATGGTGACATGCTCCGAAAAGAAAATTCCTATGCGACGTAAATTGAGTTCTACCACACGATTCCACCCTCAAAATTTTTCTAAAAAATATCTAAGTGCCTGGCCAGCGCACTTTTTCAATTTTCAAAAATGTTGACATGATCTGAAAAAAAAGTCCTATGCGACGTAAATTGAGTTCTAACACCAGATTCCGCCCTCAAAATTTTTCTAAAAAATTTGTAAGTTCCTGGCCAGCGCACTTCTTCAAATTTCAAAAATGTTGACAAGCTCCGAAAAGAAAATTCCTATGCGACGTAAATTGAGTCCTACAACACGATATCGGCCTCCAAATTTTTCTAAAAAATTTTTAAGTGCCTGGCCAGCGTACTTTTTCAATTTTCAAAAATGTTGACATAATCCGAAAAAAAAATTTCTACGCGACGTAAATTGAGTTCTACAAAACGATTCTGCCCTCAAAATTTTTCTACAAAATTTCTGAGTGCCTGGCCAGCGCACTTTTTTAATTTTCAAAAATTTTGACATGCTTCGAAAAGAAAATTCCTATGCGACGTAAATTGAGTTCTACCACACGATTCCGCCCTCAAAATTTTTCTAAAAAATATCTAAGTGCCTGGCCAGCGCACTTTTTCAATTTTCAAAAATGTTGACATGCTCCGAAAAAAAATTCCTATGCGACGTAAATTGAGTTCTACGATTCCGCCCTCAAAATTTTTCTAAAAAATTTCTAAGTTCCAGGCCAGCGCACTTTTTTAATTTTCAAAAATGTTGACATGCTCCGAAAAGAAAATTCCTATGCGACGTAAATTTAGTTCTACAACACGATTCCGCCCTCAAAATTTTTCTATAAAAATTATAAGTGCCTGGCCAGCGCACCTTTTCAATTTTCAAAAATGTTGACATGCTCCGAAAAGAAAATTCCTATGCGACGTAAATTGAGTTCTACAGAACGATTCTGCCCTCAAAATTTTAAGTGCCTGGCCAGCCTACTTTTTCAATTTTCAAAAATGTTGACATAATCCGAAAAAAAATTCCTACGCGACGTAAATTGAGTTCTACAAAACGATTCTGCCCTCAAAATTTTTCTAAAAAATTTCTGAGTGCCTGGCCAGCGCACTTTTTTAATTTTCAAAAATTTTGACATGCTTCGAAAAGAAAATTCCTATGCGACGTAAATTGAGTTCTACCACACGATTCCGCCCTCCAAATTTTTCTAAAAAAATTCTAAGTGCCGGGCCAGCGCATTTTTTCAATTTTCAAAAATGGTGACATGCTCCGAAAAGAAAATTCCTATGCGACGTAAATTGAGTTCTACCACACGATTCCACCCTCAAAATTTTTCTAAAAAATATCTAAGTGCCTGGCCAGCGCACTTTTTCAATTTTCAAAAATGTTGACATGATCTGAAAAAAAAGTCCTATGCGACGTAAATTGAGTTCTAACACCAGATTCCGCCCTCAAAATTTTTCTAAAAAATTTGTAAGTGCCTGGCCAGCGCACTTTTTCAAATTTCAAAAATGTTGACAAGCTCCGAAAAGAAAATTCCTATGCGACGTAAATTGAGTCCTACAACACGATATCGGCCTCCAAATTTTTCTAAAAAATTTTTAAGTGCCTGGCCAGCGTACTTTTTCAATTTTCAAAAATGTTGACATAATCCGAAAAAAAATTCCTACGCGACGTAAATTGAGTTCTACAAAACGATTCTGCCCTCAAAATTTTTCTAAAAAATTTCTGAGTGCCTGGCCAGCGCACTTTTTTAATTTTCAAAAATTTTGACATGCTTCGAAAAGAAAATTCCTATGCGACGTAAATTGAGTTCTACCACACGATTCCGCCCTCCAAATTTTTCTAAAAAAATTCTAAGTGCCGGGCCAGCGCACTTTTTCAATTTTCAAAAATGTTGACATGCTCCGAAAAAAAATTACTATGCGACGTAAATTGAGTTCTACAACACGATTCCGCCCTCAAAATTTTTCTATAAAATTTATAAGTGCCTGGCCAGCGCACCTTTTCAATTTTCAAAAATGTTGACATGCCAAGAAAAAAAAATCCTATGCGACGTAAATTGAGTTCTACAACGCGATTCCGCCCTCAAAATTTTTCTAAGAAATTTCTAAGTGCCCTGGCCAGTGCACTTTTTCAATTTTCAAAAACGTTGACATGCTCCGAAAAAAAAATTCCCATGCGACGTAAATTGAGTTCTACAACACGATTTCGCTGCTCCAAATTTTTCTAAAAAATTTGTGAGGGCCTGGCCAGCGCACTTTTTCAATTTTCAAAAATGTTGACATGCCCCGAAAAAAAATCCTATGCGACGTAAATTGAGTTCTACAACACGATTTCGCTGCTCCAAATTTTTCTAAAAAATTTGTGAGGGCCTGGCTAGCGCACTTTTTCAATTTTCAAAAACTTTGACATGCTCCAAAAAAAATTCCTATGCGACGTAAATTGAGTTCTACAACACGATTCCGCCCTCAAAATTTTTCTAAAAAATTTCTAAGTGCCAGCGCACTTTTTCAATTTTCAAAAATGTTGACATGCTCCGAAAAAAATTCCTATGCGACGTAAATTGACTTCTACAACACGATTCCGCCCTCAAAATTTTTCTATAAAATGTATAGGTGCCTGGCCAGCGCACCTATTCAATTTTCAAAAACGTTGACATGCTCCGAAAAAAAATTCCTATGCGACGTAAATTGAGTTCTACAACACGATTCCGCCCTCAAAATTTTTCTAAGAAATTTCTAAGTGCCTGGCCAGCGCACTTTTTCAATTTTCAAAAACGTTGACATGCTCGGAAAAAAAATTACTATGCGACGTAAATTGAGTTCTACAACACGATTCCGCCCTCAAAATTTTTCTATAAAATGTATAGGTGCCTGGCCAGCGCACCTTTTCAATTTTCAAAAACGTTGACATGCTCCGAAAAAAAATTCCTCTGCGACGTAAATTGATTTCTACCACACGATTCCGCCCTCAACATTTTTCTAAAAAATATCTAAGTGCCTGGCCTGCGCACTTTTTTAATTTTCAAAAATGTTGACATGCTCCGAAAAGAAAATTCCTATGCGACGTAAATTGAGTTCTACCACACGATTCCGCCCTCAACATTTTTCTAAAAAATATCTAAGTGCCTGGCCTGCGCACTTTTTTAATTTTCAAAAAGTTGACATGCCCCGAAAAAAAATTCCTATGCGACGTAAATTGAGTTCTACAACAAGATTCCGTCGCTCCAAATTTTTCTAAAAAATTTGTGAGGGCCTGGCCAGCGCACTTTTTCAATTTTCAAAAATGTTGACATGCCCCGAAAAAAAAATCCTATGCGACGTAAATTGAGTTCTACAACACGATTTCGCTGCTCCAAATTTTTCTAAAAAATTTGTGAGGGCCTGGCCAGCGCACTTTTTCAATTTTCAAAAATGTTGACATGCCCCGAAAAAAAAATCCTATGCGACGTAAATTGAGTTCTACAACACGATTTCGCTGCTCCAAATTTTTCTAAAAAATTTGTGAGGGCCTGGCTAGCGCACTTTTTCAATTTTCAAAAACTTTGACATGCTCCAAAAAAAATTCCTATGCGACGTAAATTGAGTTCTACAACACGATTCCGCCCTCAAAATTTTTCTAAGAAATTTCTAAGTGCCAGCGCACTTTTTCAATTTTCAAAAATGTTGACATGCTCCGAAAAAAATTCCTATGCGACGTAAATTGAGTTCTACAACAAGATTCCGTCGCTCCAAATTTTTCTAAAAAATTTGTGAGGGCCTGGCCAGCGCACTTTTTCAATTTTCAAAAATGTTGACATGCCCCGAAAAAAAAATCCTATGCGACGTAAATTGAGTTCTACAACACGATTTCGCTGCTCCAAATTTTTCTAAAAAATTTGTGAGGGCCTGGCCAGCGCACTTTTTCAATTTTCAAAAATGTTGACATGCCCCGAAAAAAAAATCCTATGCGACGTAAATTGAGTTCTACAACACGATTTCGCTGCTCCAAATTTTTCTAAAAAATTTGTGAGGGCCTGGCTAGCGCACTTTTTCAATTTTCAAAAACTTTGACATGCTCCAAAAAAAATTCCTATGCGACGTAAATTGAGTTCTACAACACGATTCCGCCCTCAAAATTTTTCTAAGAAATTTCTAAGTGCCAGCGCACTTTTTCAATTTTCAAAAACTTTGACATGCTCCAAAAAAAATTCCTATGCGACGTAAATTGAGTTCTACAACACGATTCCGCCCTCAAAATTTTTCTAAGAAATTTCTAAGTGCCAGCGCACTTTTTCAATTTTCAAAAATGTTGACATGCTCCGAAAAAAATTCCTATGCGACGTAAATTGAGTTCTACAACACGATTCCGCCCTCAAAATTTTTCTATAAAATGTATAGGTGCCTGGCCAGCGCACCTTTTCAATTTTCAAAAACGTTGACATGCTCCGAAAAAAAATTCCTATGCGACGTAAATTGAGTTCTACCACACGATTCCGCCCTCAACATTTTTCTAAAAAATATCTAAGTGCCTGGCCTGCGCACTTTTTCAATTTTCAAAAAGTTGACATGCCCCGAAAAAAAAATTCCTATGCGACGTAAATTGAGTTCTACAACAAGATTCCGTCGCTCCAAATTTTTCTAAAAAATTTGTGAGTGCCTGGCCAGCGCACTTTTTCAATTTTCAAAAATGTTGACATGATCCGAAAAAAAATGCCTATGCGTCGTAAATTGAGTTCTACAACAAGATTCCGTCGCTCCAAATTTTTCTAAAAAATTTGTGAGGGCCTGGCCAGCGCACTTTTTCAATTTTCAAAAATGTTGACATGCTCCGAAAAGAAAATTCCTATGCGACGTAAATTGAGTTCTACAACACGATTCCGCCCTCAAAATTTTTCTATAAAATGTATAGGTGCCTGGCCAGCGCACCTTTTCAATTTTCAAAAACGTTGACATGCTCCGAAAAAAAATTCCTATGCGACGTAAATTGAGTTCTACCACACGATTCCGCCCTCAACATTTTTCTAAAAAATATCTAAGTGCCTGGCCTGCGCACTTTTTCAATTTTCAAAAATGTTGACATGCTCCGAAAAGAAAATTCCTATGCGACGTAAATTGAGTTCTACAACACGATTCCGCCCTCAAAATTTTTCTATAAAATGTATAGGTGCCTGGCCAGCGCACCTTTTCAATTTTCAAAAATGTTGACATGCTCCGAAAAGAAAATTCCTATGCGACGTAAATTGAGTTCTACAACACGATTCCGCCCTCAAAATTTTTCTATAAAATGTATAGGTGCCTGGCCAGCGCACCTTTTCAATTTTCAAAAACGTTGACATGCTCCGAAAAAAAATTCCTATGCGACGTAAATTGAGTTCTACCACACGATTCCGCCCTCAACATTTTTCTAAAAAATATCTAAGTGCCTGGCCTGCGCACTTTTTCAATTTTCAAAAATGTTGACATGCTCCGAAAAAAAATTCCTATGCGACGTAAATTGAGTTCTACGATTCCGCCCTCAAAATTTTTCTAAAAAATTTCTAAGTTCCAGGCCAGCGCACTTTTTTAATTTTCAAAAATGTTGACATGCTCCGAAAAGAAAATTCCTATGCGACGTAAATTTAGTTCTACAACACGATTCCGCCCTCAAAATTTTTCTATAAAAATTATAAGTGCCTGGCCAGCGCACCTTTTCAATTTTCAAAAATGTTGACATGCTCCGAAAAGAAAATTCCTATGCGACGTAAATTGAGTTCTACAGAACGATTCTGCCCTCAAAATTTTAAGTGCCTGGCCAGCCTACTTTTTCAATTTTCAAAAATGTTGACATAATCCGAAAAAAAATTCCTACGCGACGTAAATTGAGTTCTACAAAACGATTCTGCCCTCAAAATTTTTCTAAAAAATTTCTGAGTGCCTGGCCAGCGCACTTTTTTAATTTTCAAAAATTTTGACATGCTTCGAAAAGAAAATTCCTATGCGACGTAAATTGAGTTCTACCACACGATTCCGCCCTCCAAATTTTTCTAAAAAAATTCTAAGTGCCGGGCCAGCGCATTTTTTCAATTTTCAAAAATGGTGACATGCTCCGAAAAGAAAATTCCTATGCGACGTAAATTGAGTTCTACCACACGATTCCACCCTCAAAATTTTTCTAAAAAATATCTAAGTGCCTGGCCAGCGCACTTTTTCAATTTTCAAAAATGTTGACATGATCTGAAAAAAAAGTCCTATGCGACGTAAATTGAGTTCTAACACCAGATTCCGCCCTCAAAATTTTTCTAAAAAATTTGTAAGTGCCTGGCCAGCGCACTTTTTCAAATTTCAAAAATGTTGACAAGCTCCGAAAAGAAAATTCCTATGCGACGTAAATTGAGTCCTACAACACGATATCGGCCTCCAAATTTTTCTAAAAAATTTTTAAGTGCCTGGCCAGCGTACTTTTTCAATTTTCAAAAATGTTGACATAATCCGAAAAAAAATTCCTACGCGACGTAAATTGAGTTCTACAAAACGATTCTGCCCTCAAAATTTTTCTAAAAAATTTCTGAGTGCCTGGCCAGCGCACTTTTTTAATTTTCAAAAATTTTGACATGCTTCGAAAAGAAAATTCCTATGCGACGTAAATTGAGTTCTACCACACGATTCCGCCCTCCAAATTTTTCTAAAAAAATTCTAAGTGCCGGGCCAGCGCACTTTTTCAATTTTCAAAAATGTTGACATGCTCCGAAAAAAAATTACTATGCGACGTAAATTGAGTTCTACAACACGATTCCGCCCTCAAAATTTTTCTATAAAATTTATAAGTGCCTGGCCAGCGCACCTTTTCAATTTTCAAAAATGTTGACATGCCCCGAAAAAAAAATCCTATGCGACGTAAATTGAGTTCTACAACGCGATTCCGCCCTCAAAATTTTTCTAAGAAATTTCTAAGTGCCCTGGCCAGTGCACTTTTTCAATTTTCAAAAACGTTGACATGCTCCGAAAAAAAAATTCCCATGCGACGTAAATTGAGTTCTACAACACGATTTCGCTGCTCCAAATTTTTCTAAAAAATTTGTGAGGGCCTGGCCAGCGCACTTTTTCAATTTTCAAAAATGTTGACATGCCCCGAAAAAAAATCCTATGCGACGTAAATTGAGTTCTACAACACGATTTCGCTGCTCCAAATTTTTCTAAAAAATTTGTGAGGGCCTGGCTAGCGCACTTTTTCAATTTTCAAAAACTTTGACATGCTCCAAAAAAAATTCCTATGCGACGTAAATTGAGTTCTACAACACGATTCCGCCCTCAAAATTTTTCTAAAAAATTTCTAAGTGCCAGCGCACTTTTTCAATTTTCAAAAATGTTGACATGCTCCGAAAAAAATTCCTATGCGACGTAAATTGACTTCTACAACACGATTCCGCCCTCAAAATTTTTCTATAAAATGTATAGGTGCCTGGCCAGCGCACCTTTTCAATTTTCAAAAACGTTGACATGCTCCGAAAAAAAATTCCTATGCGACGTAAATTGAGTTCTACAACACGATTCCGCCCTCAAAATTTTTCTAAGAAATTTCTAAGTGCCTGGCCAGCGCACTTTTTCAATTTTCAAAAACGTTGACATGCTCGGAAAAAAAATTACTATGCGACGTAAATTGAGTTCTACAACACGATTCCGCCCTCAAAATTTTTCTATAAAATGTATAGGTGCCTGGCCAGCGCACCTTTTCAATTTTCAAAAACGTTGACATGCTCCGAAAAAAAATTCCTCTGCGACGTAAATTGATTTCTACCACACGATTCCGCCCTCAACATTTTTCTAAAAAATATCTAAGTGCCTGGCCTGCGCACTTTTTTAATTTTCAAAAATGTTGACATGCTCCGAAAAGAAAATTCCTATGCGACGTAAATTGAGTTCTACCACACGATTCCGCCCTCAACATTTTTCTAAAAAATATCTAAGTGCCTGGCCTGCGCACTTTTTTAATTTTCAAAAAGTTGACATGCCCCGAAAAAAAATTCCTATGCGACGTAAATTGAGTTCTACAACAAGATTCCGTCGCTCCAAATTTTTCTAAAAAATTTGTGAGGGCCTGGCCAGCGCACTTTTTCAATTTTCAAAAATGTTGACATGCCCCGAAAAAAAAATCCTATGCGACGTAAATTGAGTTCTACAACACGATTTCGCTGCTCCAAATTTTTCTAAAAAATTTGTGAGGGCCTGGCCAGCGCACTTTTTCAATTTTCAAAAATGTTGACATGCCCCGAAAAAAAAATCCTATGCGACGTAAATTGAGTTCTACAACACGATTTCGCTGCTCCAAATTTTTCTAAAAAATTTGTGAGGGCCTGGCTAGCGCACTTTTTCAATTTTCAAAAACTTTGACATGCTCCAAAAAAAATTCCTATGCGACGTAAATTGAGTTCTACAACACGATTCCGCCCTCAAAATTTTTCTAAGAAATTTCTAAGTGCCAGCGCACTTTTTCAATTTTCAAAAATGTTGACATGCTCCGAAAAAAATTCCTATGCGACGTAAATTGAGTTCTACAACAAGATTCCGTCGCTCCAAATTTTTCTAAAAAATTTGTGAGGGCCTGGCCAGCGCACTTTTTCAATTTTCAAAAATGTTGACATGCCCCGAAAAAAAAATCCTATGCGACGTAAATTGAGTTCTACAACACGATTTCGCTGCTCCAAATTTTTCTAAAAAATTTGTGAGGGCCTGGCTAGCGCACTTTTTCAATTTTCAAAAACTTTGACATGCTCCAAAAAAAATTCCTATGCGACGTAAATTGAGTTCTACAACACGATTCCGCCCTCAAAATTTTTCTAAAAAATTTCTAAGTGCCAGCGCACTTTTTCAATTTTCAAAAATGTTGACATGCTCCGAAAAAAATTCCTATGCGACGTAAATTGACTTCTACAACACGATTCCGCCCTCAAAATTTTTCTATAAAATGTATAGGTGCCTGGCCAGCGCACCTTTTCAATTTTCAAAAACGTTGACATGCTCCGAAAAAAAATTCCTATGCGACGTAAATTGAGTTCTACAACACGATTCCGCCCTCAAAATTTTTCTAAGAAATTTCTAAGTGCCTGGCCAGCGCACTTTTTCAATTTTCAAAAACGTTGACATGCTCGGAAAAAAAATTACTATGCGACGTAAATTGAGTTCTACAACACGATTCCGCCCTCAAAATTTTTCTATAAAATGTATAGGTGCCTGGCCAGCGCACCTTTTCAATTTTCAAAAACGTTGACATGCTCCGAAAAAAAATTCCTCTGCGACGTAAATTGATTTCTACCACACGATTCCGCCCTCAACATTTTTCTAAAAAATATCTAAGTGCCTGGCCTGCGCACTTTTTTAATTTTCAAAAATGTTGACATGCTCCGAAAAGAAAATTCCTATGCGACGTAAATTGAGTTCTACCACACGATTCCGCCCTCAACATTTTTCTAAAAAATATCTAAGTGCCTGGCCTGCGCACTTTTTTAATTTTCAAAAAGTTGACATGCCCCGAAAAAAAATTCCTATGCGACGTAAATTGAGTTCTACAACAAGATTCCGTCGCTCCAAATTTTTCTAAAAAATTTGTGAGGGCCTGGCCAGCGCACTTTTTCAATTTTCAAAAATGTTGACATGCCCCGAAAAAAAAATCCTATGCGACGTAAATTGAGTTCTACAACACGATTTCGCTGCTCCAAATTTTTCTAAAAAATTTGTGAGGGCCTGGCCAGCGCACTTTTTCAATTTTCAAAAATGTTGACATGCCCCGAAAAAAAAATCCTATGCGACGTAAATTGAGTTCTACAACACGATTTCGCTGCTCCAAATTTTTCTAAAAAATTTGTGAGGGCCTGGCTAGCGCACTTTTTCAATTTTCAAAAACTTTGACATGCTCCAAAAAAAATTCCTATGCGACGTAAATTGAGTTCTACAACACGATTCCGCCCTCAAAATTTTTCTAAGAAATTTCTAAGTGCCAGCGCACTTTTTCAATTTTCAAAAATGTTGACATGCTCCGAAAAAAATTCCTATGCGACGTAAATTGAGTTCTACAACAAGATTCCGTCGCTCCAAATTTTTCTAAAAAATTTGTGAGGGCCTGGCCAGCGCACTTTTTCAATTTTCAAAAATGTTGACATGCTCCGAAAAAAATTCCTATGCGACGTAAATTGAGTTCTACAACAAGATTCCGTCGCTCCAAATTTTTCTAAAAAATTTGTGAGGGCCTGGCCAGCGCACTTTTTCAATTTTCAAAAATGTTGACATGCCCCGAAAAAAAAATCCTATGCGACGTAAATTGAGTTCTACAACACGATTTCGCTGCTCCAAATTTTTCTAAAAAATTTGTGAGGGCCTGGCTAGCGCACTTTTTCAATTTTCAAAAACTTTGACATGCTCCAAAAAAAATTCCTATGCGACGTAAATTGAGTTCTACAACACGATTCCGCCCTCAAAATTTTTCTAAGAAATTTCTAAGTGCCAGCGCACTTTTTCAATTTTCAAAAACTTTGACATGCTCCAAAAAAAATTCCTATGCGACGTAAATTGAGTTCTACAACACGATTCCGCCCTCAAAATTTTTCTAAGAAATTTCTAAGTGCCAGCGCACTTTTTCAATTTTCAAAAATGTTGACATGCTCCGAAAAAAATTCCTATGCGACGTAAATTGAGTTCTACAACACGATTCCGCCCTCAAAATTTTTCTATAAAATGTATAGGTGCCTGGCCAGCGCACCTTTTCAATTTTCAAAAACGTTGACATGCTCCGAAAAAAAATTCCTATGCGACGTAAATTGAGTTCTACCACACGATTCCGCCCTCAACATTTTTCTAAAAAATATCTAAGTGCCTGGCCTGCGCACTTTTTCAATTTTCAAAAAGTTGACATGCCCCGAAAAAAAAATTCCTATGCGACGTAAATTGAGTTCTACAACAAGATTCCGTCGCTCCAAATTTTTCTAAAAAATTTGTGAGTGCCTGGCCAGCGCACTTTTTCAATTTTCAAAAATGTTGACATGATCCGAAAAAAAATTCCTATGCGACGTAAATTGAGTTCTACAACAAGATTCCGTCGCTCCAAATTTTTCTAAAAAATTTGTGAGGGCCTGGCCAGCGCACTTTTTCAATTTTCAAAAATGTTGACATGCTCCGAAAAGAAAATTCCTATGCGACGTAAATTGAGTTCTACAACACGATTCCGCCCTCAAAATTTTTCTATAAAATGTATAGGTGCCTGGCCAGCGCACCTTTTCAATTTCCAAAAACGTTGACATGCTCCGAAAAAAAATTCCTATGCGACGTAAATTGAGTTCTACCACACGATTCCGCCCTCAACATTTTTCTAAAAAATATCTAAGTGCCTGGCCTGCGCACTTTTTCAATTTTCAAAAATGTTGACATGCTCCGAAAAGAAAATTCCTATGCGACGTAAATTGAGTTCTACAACACGATTCCGCCCTCAAAATTTTTCTATAAAATGTATAGGTGCCTGGCCAGCGCACCTTTTCAATTTTCAAAAATGTTGACATGCTCCGAAAAGAAAATTCCTATGCGACGTAAATTGAGTTCTACAACACGATTCCGCCCTCAAAATTTTTCTATAAAATGTATAGGTGCCTGGCCAGCGCACCTTTTCAATTTTCAAAAACGTTGACATGCTCCGAAAAAAAATTCCTATGCGACGTAAATTGAGTTCTACCACACGATTCCGCCCTCAACATTTTTCTAAAAAATATCTAAGTGCCTGGCCTGCGCACTTTTTCAATTTTCAAAAAGTTGACATGCCCCGAAAAAAAAATTCCTATGCGACGTAAATTGAGTTCTACAACACGATTCCGCCCTCAAAATTTTTCTAAGAAATTTCTAAGTGCCTGGCCAGCGCACTTTTTCAATTTTCAAAAACGTTGACATGCTCGGAAAAAAAATTACTATGCGACGTAAATTGAGTTCTACAACACGATTCCGCCCTCAAAATTTTTCTATAAAATGTATAGGTGCCTGGCCAGCGCACCTTTTCAATTTTCAAAAACGTTGACATGCTCCGAAAAAAAATTCCTCTGCGACGTAAATTGATTTCTACCACACGATTCCGCCCTCAACATTTTTCTAAAAAATATCTAAGTGCCTGGCCTGCGCACTTTTTTAATTTTCAAAAATGTTGACATGCTCCGAAAAGAAAATTCCTATGCGACGTAAATTGAGTTCTACCACACGATTCCGCCCTCAACATTTTTCTAAAAAATATCTAAGTGCCTGGCCTGCGCACTTTTTTAATTTTCAAAAAGTTGACATGCCCCGAAAAAAAATTCCTATGCGACGTAAATTGAGTTCTACAACAAGATTCCGTCGCTCCAAATTTTTCTAAAAAATTTGTGAGGGCCTGGCCAGCGCACTTTTTCAATTTTCAAAAATGTTGACATGCCCCGAAAAAAAAATCCTATGCGACGTAAATTGAGTTCTACAACACGATTTCGCTGCTCCAAATTTTTCTAAAAAATTTGTGAGGGCCTGGCCAGCGCACTTTTTCAATTTTCAAAAATGTTGACATGCCCCGAAAAAAAAATCCTATGCGACGTAAATTGAGTTCTACAACACGATTTCGCTGCTCCAAATTTTTCTAAAAAATTTGTGAGGGCCTGGCTAGCGCACTTTTTCAATTTTCAAAAACTTTGACATGCTCCAAAAAAAATTCCTATGCGACGTAAATTGAGTTCTACAACACGATTCCGCCCTCAAAATTTTTCTAAGAAATTTCTAAGTGCCAGCGCACTTTTTCAATTTTCAAAAATGTTGACATGCTCCGAAAAAAATTCCTATGCGACGTAAATTGAGTTCTACAACAAGATTCCGTCGCTCCAAATTTTTCTAAAAAATTTGTGAGGGCCTGGCCAGCGCACTTTTTCAATTTTCAAAAATGTTGACATGCCCCGAAAAAAAAATCCTATGCGACGTAAATTGAGTTCTACAACACGATTTCGCTGCTCCAAATTTTTCTAAAAAATTTGTGAGGGCCTGGCCAGCGCACTTTTTCAATTTTCAAAAATGTTGACATGCCCCGAAAAAAAAATCCTATGCGACGTAAATTGAGTTCTACAACACGATTTCGCTGCTCCAAATTTTTCTAAAAAATTTGTGAGGGCCTGGCTAGCGCACTTTTTCAATTTTCAAAAACTTTGACATGCTCCAAAAAAAATTCCTATGCGACGTAAATTGAGTTCTACAACACGATTCCGCCCTCAAAATTTTTCTAAGAAATTTCTAAGTGCCAGCGCACTTTTTCAATTTTCAAAAACTTTGACATGCTCCAAAAAAAATTCCTATGCGACGTAAATTGAGTTCTACAACACGATTCCGCCCTCAAAATTTTTCTAAGAAATTTCTAAGTGCCAGCGCACTTTTTCAATTTTCAAAAATGTTGACATGCTCCGAAAAAAATTCCTATGCGACGTAAATTGAGTTCTACAACACGATTCCGCCCTCAAAATTTTTCTATAAAATGTATAGGTGCCTGGCCAGCGCACCTTTTCAATTTTCAAAAACGTTGACATGCTCCGAAAAAAAATTCCTATGCGACGTAAATTGAGTTCTACCACACGATTCCGCCCTCAACATTTTTCTAAAAAATATCTAAGTGCCTGGCCTGCGCACTTTTTCAATTTTCAAAAAGTTGACATGCCCCGAAAAAAAAATTCCTATGCGACGTAAATTGAGTTCTACAACAAGATTCCGTCGCTCCAAATTTTTCTAAAAAATTTGTGAGTGCCTGGCCAGCGCACTTTTTCAATTTTCAAAAATGTTGACATGATCCGAAAAAAAATTCCTATGCGACGTAAATTGAGTTCTACAACAAGATTCCGTCGCTCCAAATTTTTCTAAAAAATTTGTGAGGGCCTGGCCAGCGCACTTTTTCAATTTTCAAAAATGTTGACATGCTCCGAAAAGAAAATTCCTATGCGACGTAAATTGAGTTCTACAACACGATTCCGCCCTCAAAATTTTTCTATAAAATGTATAGGTGCCTGGCCAGCGCACCTTTTCAATTTTCAAAAACGTTGACATGCTCCGAAAAAAAATTCCTATGCGACGTAAATTGAGTTCTACCACACGATTCCGCCCTCAACATTTTTCTAAAAAATATCTAAGTGCCTGGCCTGCGCACTTTTTCAATTTTCAAAAATGTTGACATGCTCCGAAAAGAAAATTCCTATGCGACGTAAATTGAGTTCTACAACACGATTCCGCCCTCAAAATTTTTCTATAAAATGTATAGGTGCCTGGCCAGCGCACCTTTTCAATTTTCAAAAATGTTGACATGCTCCGAAAAGAAAATTCCTATGCGACGTAAATTGAGTTCTACAACACGATTCCGCCCTCAAAATTTTTCTATAAAATGTATAGGTGCCTGGCCAGCGCACCTTTTCAATTTTCAAAAACGTTGACATGCTCCGAAAAAAAATTCCTATGCGACGTAAATTGAGTTCTACCACACGATTCCGCCCTCAACATTTTTCTAAAAAATATCTAAGTGCCTGGCCTGCGCACTTTTTCAATTTTCAAAAAGTTGACATGCCCCGAAAAAAAAATTCCTATGCGACGTAAATTGAGTTCTACAACAAGATTCCGTCGCTCCAAATTTTTCTAAAAAATTTGTGAGGGCCTGGCCAGCGCACTTTTTCAATTTTCAAAAATGTTGACATGCCCCGAAAAAAAAATCCTATGCGACGTAAATTGAGTTCTACAACACGATTCCGCCCTCAAAATTTTTCTAAGAAATTTCTAAGTGCCCTGGCCAGTGCACTTTTTCAATTTTCAAAAACGTTGACATGCTCCGAAAAAAAAATTCCTATGCTACGTAAATTGAGTTCTACCACACGATTCCGCCCCTCAACATTTTTCTAAAAAATATCTAAGTGCCTGGCCTGCGCACTTTTTCAATTTTCAAAAAGTTGACATGCCCCGAAAAAAAAATTCCTATGCGACGTAAATTGAGTTCTACAACAAGATTCCGTCGCTCCAAATTTTTCTAAAAAATTTGTGAGGGCCTGGCCAGCGCACTTTTTCAATTTTCAAAAATGTTGACATGCCCCGAAAAAAAAATCCTATGCGACGTAAATTGAGTTCTACAACACGATTCCGCCCTCAAAATTTTTCTAAGAAATTTCTAAGTGCCTGGCCTGCGCACTTTTTCAATTTTCAAAAAGTTGACATGCCCCGAAAAAAAAATTCCTATGCGACGTAAATTGAGTTCTACAACAAGATTCCGTCGCTCCAAATTTTTCTAAAAAATTTGTGAGGGCCTGGCCAGCGCACTTTTTCAATTTTCAAAAATGTTGACATGCCCCGAAAAAAAAATCCTATGCGACGTAAATTGAGTTCTACAACACGATTTCGCTGCTCCAAATTTTTCTAAAAAATTTGTGAGGGCCTGGCCAGCGCACTTTTTCAATTTTCAAAAATGTTGACATGCCCCGAAAAAAAAATCCTATGCGACGTAAATTGAGTTCTACAACACGATTTCGCTGCTCCAAATTTTTCTAAAAAATTTGTGAGGGCCTGGCTAGCGCACTTTTTCAATTTTCAAAAACTTTGACATGCTCCAAAAAAAATTCCTATGCGACGTAAATTGAGTTCTACAACACGATTCCGCCCTCAAAATTTTTCTAAGAAATTTCTAAGTGCCAGCGCACTTTTTCAATTTTCAAAAATGTTGACATGCTCCGAAAAAAATTCCTATGCGACGTAAATTGAGTTCTACAACACGATTCCGCCCTCAAAATTTTTCTATAAAATGTATAGGTGCCTGGCCAGCGCACCTTTTCAATTTTCAAAAACGTTGACATGCTCCGAAAAAAAATTCCTATGCGACGTAAATTGAGTTCTACCACACGATTCCGCCCTCAACATTTTTCTAAAAAATATCTAAGTGCCTGGCCTGCGCACTTTTTCAATTTTCAAAAAGTTGACATGCCCCGAAAAAAAAATTCCTATGCGACGTAAATTGAGTTCTACAACAAGATTCCGTCGCTCCAAATTTTTCTAAAAAATTTGTGAGTGCCTGGCCAGCGCACTTTTTCAATTTTCAAAAATGTTGACATGATCCGAAAAAAAATTCCTATGCGACGTAAATTGAGTTCTACAACACGATTCCGCCCTCAAAATTTTTCTAAGAAATTTCTAAGTGCCCTGGCCAGTGCACTTTTTCAATTTTCAAAAACGTTGACATGCTCCGAAAAAAAAATTCCTATGCTACGTAAATTGAGTTCTACCACACGATTCCGCCCCTCAACATTTTTCTAAAAAATATCTAAGTGCCTGGCCTGCGCACTTTTTCAATTTTCAAAAAGTTGACATGCCCCGAAAAAAAAATTCCTATGCGACGTAAATTGAGTTCTACAACAAGATTCCGTCGCTCCAAATTTTTCTAAAAAATTTGTGAGGGCCTGGCCAGCGCACTTTTTCAATTTTCAAAAATGTTGACATGCCCCGAAAAAAAAATCCTATGCGACGTAAATTGAGTTCTACAACACGATTCCGCCTTCCAAATTTTTCTAAAAAAATTCTAAGTGCCTGGCCAGCGCACTTTTTCAATTTTCAAAAATGTTGACATGCTCCGAAAAAAAAATTACTATGCGACGTAAATTGAGTTCTACAACACGATTCCGCCCTCAAAATTTTTCTATAAAATTTATAAGTGCCTGGCCAGCGCACCTTTTCAATTTTCAAAAATGTTGACATGCTCCGAAAAGAAAATTCCTATGCGACGTAAATTGAGTTCTACAACACGATTCCGCCCTTAAAATTTTTCTAAGAAATTTCTAAGTGCCTGGCCAGCGCACTTTTTCAATTTTCAAAAACGTTGACATGCTCGGAAAAAAAAATTACTATGCGACGTAAATTGAGTTCAACAAACGATTCCGCCCTCAAAATTTTTCTAAAAAATTTCTCAATTTTCAAAAATGTTGACATGCTCCGAAAAAAAATTCCTATGCGACGTAAATTGAGTTCTACAAAACGATTCCGCCCTCAAAATTTTTCTAAAAAATTTCTCAATTTTCAAAAATGTTGACATGCTCCGAAAAAAAAATTCCTTTGCGACGTAAATTGAGTTCTACAAAACGATTCCGCCCTCAAAATTTTTCTAAAAACTTTTTGAGTGCCTGGCCAGCGCACTTTTTTAATTTTCAAAAATTTTGACATGCTTCAAAAAGAAAATTCCTATGCGACGTAAATTGAGTTCTACAAACGATTCCGCCCTCAAAATTTTTCTAAAAAATTTCTCAATATTCAAAAATGTTGACATGCTCCGAAAAAAAATTCCTTTGCGACGTAAACTGAGTTCTACAAAACGATTCCGCCCTCAAAATTCCTATGCGACGTAAATTGAGTTCTACCACACGATTCCGCCCTCAAGATTTTTCTAAAAAATATCTAAGTTCCTGGCCAGCGCACTTTTTTAATTTTCAAAAATGTTGACATGCTCCGAAAAGAAAATTCCTATGCGACGTAAATTGAGTTCTACCACACGATTCCGCCCTCAAAATTTTTCTAAAAAATTTCTAAGTTCCAGGCCAGCGCACTTTTTTAATTTTCAAATATGTTGACATGCTCCGAAAAGAAAATTACTATGCGACGTAAATTGAGTTCTACAACACGATTCCGCCCTCAAAATTTTTCTATAAAATGTATAGGTGCCTGGCCAGCGCACCTTTTCAATTTTCAAAAATGTTGACATGCTCCGAAAAGAAAATTCCTATGCGACGTAAATTGAGTTCTACAACACGATTCCGCCCTCAAAATGTTTCTATAAAATGTATAGGTGCCTGGCCAGCGCACCTTTTCAATTTTCAAAAACATTGACATGCTCCGAAAAAAAATTCCTATGCGACGTAAATTGAGTTCTACCACACGATTCCGCCCTCAACATTTTTCTAAAAAATATCTAAGTGCCTGGCCTGCGCACTTTTTCAATTTTCAAAAAGTTGACATGCCCCGAAAAAAAAATTCCTATGCGACGTAAATTGAGTTCTACAACAAGATTCCGTCGCTCCAAATTTTTCTAAAAAATTTGTGAGGGCCTGGCCAGCGCACTTTTTCAATTTTCAAAAATGTTGACATGCCCCGAAAAAAAAATCCTATGCGACGTAAATTGAGTTCTACAACACGATTCCGCCTTCAAAATTTTTCTAAGAAATTTCTAAGTGCCCTGGCCAGTGCACTTTTTCAATTTTCAAAAACGTTGACATGCTCCGAAAAAAAAAAATTCCTATGCTACGTAAATTGAGTTCTACCACACGATTCCGCCCCTCAACATTTTTCTAAAAAATATCTAAGTGCCTGGCCTGCGAACTTTTTCAATTTTCAAAAAGTTGACATGCCCCGAAAAAAAATTCCTATGCGACGTAAATTGAGTTCTACAACAAGATTCCGTCGCTCCAAATTTTTCTAAAAAATTTGTGAGGGCCTGGCCAGCGCACTTTTTCAATTTTCAAAAATGTTGACATGCCCCGAAAAAAAAATCCTATGCGACGTAAATTGAGTTCTACAACACGATTCCGCCCTCAAAATTTTTCTAAGAAATTTCTAAGTGCCAGCGCACTTTTTCAATTTTCAAAAATGTTGACATGCTCCGAAAAAAAAAATACTATGCGACGTAAATTGAGTTCTACAACACGATTCCGCCCTCAAAATTTTTCTATAAAATTTATAAGTGCCTGGCCAGCGCACCTTTTCAATTTTCAAAAATGTTGACATGCTCCGAAAAGAAAATTCCTATGCGACGTAAATTGAGTTCTACAACACAATTCCGCCCTCAAAATTTTTCTAAGAAATTTCTAAGTGCCTGGCCAGCGCACTTTTTCAATTTTCAAAAACGTTGACATGCTCGGAAAAAAAAATTACTATGCGACGTAAATTGAGTTCAACAAACGATTCCGCCCTCAAAATTTTTCTAAAAAATTTCTCAATTTTCAAAAATGTTGACATGCTCCGAAAAAAAATTCCTATGCGACGTAAATTGAGTTCTACAAAACGATTCCGCCCTCAAAATTTTTCTAAAAAATTTCTCAATTTTCAAAAATGTTGACATGCTCCGAAAAAAAAATTCCTTTGCGACGTAAATTGAGTTCTACAAAACGATTCCGCCCTCAAAATTTTTCTAAAAACTTTTTGAGTGCCTGGCCAGCGCACTTTTTTAATTTTCAAAAATTTTGACATGCTTCAAAAAGAAAATTCCTATGCGACGTAAATTGAGTTCTACAAACGATTCCGCCCTCAAAATTTTTCTAAAAAATTTCTCAATATTCAAAAATGTTGACATGCTCCGAAAAAAAATTCCTTTGCGACGTAAACTGAGTTCTACAAAACGATTCCGCCCTCAAAATTCCTATGCGACGTAAATTGAGTTCTACCACACGATTCCGCCCTCAAAATTTTTCTAAAAAATATCTAAGTTCCTGGCCAGCGCACTTTTTTAATTTTCAAAAATGTTGACATTCTCCGAAAAGAAAATTCCTATGCGACGTAAATTGAGTTCTACCACACGATTCCGCCCTCAAAATTTTTCTAAAAAATTTCTAAGTTCCAGGCCAGCGCACTTTTTTAATTTTCAAATATGTTGACATGCTCCGAAAAGAAAATTACTATGCGACGTAAATTGAGTTCTACAACACGATTCCGCCCTCAAAATTTTTCTATAAAATGTATAGGTGCCTGGCCAGCGCACCTTTTCAATTTTCAAAAATGTTGACATGCTCCGAAAAGAAAATTCCTATGCGACGTAAATTGAGTTCTACAACACGATTCCGCCCTCAAAATTTTTCTATAAAATGTATAGGTGCCTGGCCAGCGCACCTTTTCAATTTTCAAAAACGTTGACATGCTCCGAAAAAAAATTCCTATGCGACGTAAATTGAGTTCTACCACACGATTCCGCCCTCAACATTTTTCTAAAAAATATCTAAGTGCCTGGCCTGCGCACTTTTTCAATTTTCAAAAAGTTGACATGCCCCGAAAAAAAAAATCCTATGCGACGTAAATTGAGTTCTACAACAAGATTCCGTCGCTCCAAATTTTTCTAAAAAATTTGTGAGGGCCTGGCCAGCGCACTTTTTCAATTTTCAAAAATGTTGACATGCCCCGAAAAAAAAATCCTATGCGACGTAAATTGAGTTCTACAACACGATTCCGCCCTCAAAATTTTTCTAAGAAATTTCTAAGTGCCCTGGCCAGTGCACTTTTTCAATTTTCAAAAACGTTGACATGCTCCGAAAAAAAAATTCCTATGCTACGTAAATTGAGTTCTACCACACGATTCCGCCCCTCAACATTTTTCTAAAAAATATCTAAGTGCCTGGCCTGCGCACTTTTTCAATTTTCAAAAAGTTGACATGCCCCGAAAAAAAAATTCCTATGCGACGTAAATTGAGTTCTACAACAAGATTCCGTCGCTCCAAATTTTTCTAAAAAATTTGTGAGGGCCTGGCCAGCGCACTTTTTCAATTTTCAAAAATGTTGACATGCCCCGAAAAAAAAATCCTATGCGACGTAAATTGAGTTCTACAACACGATTTCGCTGCTCCAAATTTTTCTAAAAAATTTGTGAGGGCCTGGCCAGCGCACTTTTTTCAATTTTCAAAAATGTTGACATGCCCCGAAAAAAAAATCCTATGCGACGTAAATTGAGTTCTACAACACGATTTCGCTGCTCCAAATTTTTCTAAAAAATTTGTGAGGGCCTGGCTAGCGCACTTTTTCAATTTTCAAAAACTTTGACATGCTCCAAAAAAAATTCCTATGCGACGTAAATTGAGTTCTACAACACGATTCCGCCCTCAAAATTTTTCTAAGAAATTTCTAAGTGCCAGCGCACTTTTTCAATTTTCAAAAATGTTGACATGCTCCGAAAAAAATTCCTATGCGACGTAAATTGAGTTCTACAACACGATTCCGCCCTCAAAATTTTTCTATAAAATGTATAGGTGCCTGGCCAGCGCACCTTTTCAATTTTCAAAAACGTTGACATGCTCCGAAAAAAAATTCCTATGCGACGTAAATTGAGTTCTACCACACGATTCCGCCCTCAACATTTTTCTAAAAAATATCTAAGTGCCTGGCCTGCGCACTTTTTCAATTTTCAAAAAGTTGACATGCCCCGAAAAAAAAATTCCTATGCGACGTAAATTGAGTTCTACAACAAGATTCCGTCGCTCCAAATTTTTCTAAAAAATTTGTGAGTGCCTGGCCAGCGCACTTTTTCAATTTTCAAAAACGTTGACATGCTCGGAAAAAAAAATT
This sequence comes from Pseudeuparius sepicola, assembly GCA_963920635.1. Classification (NCBI taxonomy): domain Eukaryota; kingdom Metazoa; phylum Arthropoda; class Insecta; order Coleoptera; family Anthribidae; genus Pseudeuparius; species Pseudeuparius sepicola. Next base: position 58,808,085 of record OY987301.1, on the reverse strand, counting down.
ACTATGCGACGTAAATTGAGTTCAACAAACGATTCCGCCCTCAAAATTTTTCTAAAAAATTTCTCAATTTTCAAAAATGTTGACATGCTCCGAAAAAAAATTCCTATGCGACGTAAATTGAGTTCTACAAAACGATTCCGCCCTCAAAATTTTTCTAAAAAATTTCTCAATTTTCAAAAATGTTGACATGCTCCGAAAAAAAAATTCCTTTGCGACGTAAATTGAGTTCTACAAAACGATTCCGCCCTCAAAATTTTTCTAAAAACTTTTTGAGTGCCTGGCCAGCGCACTTTTTTAATTTTCAAAAATTTTGACATGCTTCAAAAAGAAAATTCCTATGCGACGTAAATTGAGTTCTACAACAAGATTCCGTCGCTCCAAATTTTTCTAAAAAATTTGTGAGGGCCTGGCCAGCGCACTTTTTCAATTTTCAAAAATGTTGACATGCCCCGAAAAAAAAATCCTATGCGACGTAAATTGAGTTCTACAACACGATTTCGCTGCTCCAAATTTTTCTAAAAAATTTGTGAGGGCCTGGCCAGCGCACTTTTTCAATTTTCAAAAATGTTGACATGCCCCGAAAAAAAAATCCTATGCGACGTAAATTGAGTTCTACAACACGATTTCGCTGCTCCAAATTTTTCTAAAAAATTTGTGAGGGCCTGGCTAGCGCACTTTTTCAATTTTCAAAAACTTTGACATGCTCCAAAAAAAATTCCTATGCGACGTAAATTGAGTTCTACAACACGATTCCGCCCTCAAAATTTTTCTAAGAAATTTCTAAGTGCCAGCGCACTTTTTCAATTTTCAAAAATGTTGACATGCTCCGAAAAAAATTCCTATGCGACGTAAATTGAGTTCTACAACACGATTCCGCCCTCAAAATTTTTCTATAAAATGTATAGGTGCCTGGCCAGCGCACCTTTTCAATTTTCAAAAATGTTGACATGCTCCGAAAAGAAAATTCCTATGCGACGTAAATTGAGTTCTACAACACGATTCCGCCCTCAAAATTTTTCTATAAAATGTTTAGGTGCCTGGCCAGCGCACCTTTTCAATTTTCAAAAACGTTGACATGCTCCGAAAAAAAATTCCTATGCGACGTAAATTGAGTTCTACCACACGATTCCGCCCTCAACATTTTTCTAAAAAATATCTAAGTGCCTGGCCTGCGCACTTTTTCAATTTTCAAAAAGTTGACATGCCCCGAAAAAAAAATTCCTATGCGACGTAAATTGAGTTCTACAACAAGATTCCGTCGCTCCAAATTTTTCTAAAAAATTTGTGAGGGCCTGGCCAGCGCACTTTTTCAATTTTCAAAAATGTTGACATGCCCCGAAAAAAAAATCCTATGCGACGTAAATTGAGTTCTACAACACGATTCCGCCCTCAAAATTTTTCTAAGAAATTTCTAAGTGCCCTGGCCAGTGCACTTTTTCAATTTTCAAAAACGTTGACATGCTCCGAAAAAAAAATTCCTATGCTACGTAAATTGAGTTCTACCACACGATTCCGCCCCTCAACATTTTTCTAAAAAATATCTAAGTGCCTGGCCTGCGCACTTTTTCAATTTTCAAAAAGTTGACATGCCCCGAAAAAAAAATTCCTATGCGACGTAAATTGAGTTCTACAACAAGATTCCGTCGCTCCAAATTTTTCTAAAAAATTTGTGAGGGCCTGGCCAGCGCACTTTTTCAATTTTCAAAAATGTTGACATGCCCCGAAAAAAAAATCCTATGCGACGTAAATTGAGTTCTACAACACGATTTCGCTGCTCCAAATTTTTCTAAAAAATTTGTGAGGGCCTGGCCAGCGCACTTTTTCAATTTTCAAAAATGTTGACATGCCCCGAAAAAAAAATCCTATGTGACGTAAATTAAGTTCTACAACACGATTTCGCTGCTCCAAATTTTTCTAAAAAATTTGTAAGTGCCTGGCCAGCGCACTTTTTCAAATTTCAAAAATGTTGACAAGCTCCGAAAAGAAAATTCCTATGCGACGTAAATTGAGTCCTACAACACGATATCGGCCTCCAAATTTTTCTAAAAAATTTTTAAGTGCCTGGCCAGCGTACTTTTTCAATTTTCAAAAATGTTGACATAATCCGAAAAAAAATTCCTACGCGACGTAAATTGAGTTCTACAAAACGATTCTGCCCTCCAAATTTTTCTAAAAAAATTCTAAGTGCCGGGCCAGCGCATTTTTTCAATTTTCAAAAATGTTGACATGCTCCGAAAAGAAAATTCCTATGCGACGTAAATTGAGTTCTACCACACGATTCCACCCTAAAAATGTTTCTAAAAAATATGTAAGTGCCTGGCCAGCGCACTTTTTCAATTTTCAAAAATGTTGACATGCTCCGAAAAAAAAATTACTATGCGACGTAAATTGAGTTCTACGATTCCGCCCTCAAAATTTTTCTAAAAAATTTCTAAGTTCCAGGCCAGCGCACTTTTTTAATTTTCAAATATGTTGACATGCTCCGAAAAGAAAATTCCTACGCGACGTAAATTGAGTTCTACAACACGAATCCGCCCTCAAAATTTTTCTATAAAATTTATAAGTGCCTGGCCAGCGCACCTTTTCAATTTTCAAAAATGTTGACATGCTCCGAAAAGAAAATTCCTATGCGACGTAAATTGAGTTCTACAACACGATTCCGCCCTCAAAATTTTTCTAAGAAATTTCTAAGTGCCTGGCCAGCGCACTTTTTCAATTTTCAAAAACGTTGACATGCTCGAAAAAAAAATTACTTTGCGACGTAAATTGAGTTCTACAAACGATTCCGCCCTCAAAATTTTTCTAAAAAATTTCTCATTTTTCAAAAATGTTGACATGCTCCGAAAAAAAATTCCTATGCGACGTAAATTGAGTTCTACAAAACGATTCCGCCCTCAAAATTTTTCTAAAAAATTTCTCAATTTTCAAAAATGTTGACATGCTCCGAAAAAAAATTCCTTTGCGACGTAAATTGAGTTCTACAAAACGATTCCGCCCTCAAAATTTTTCTAATAACTTTTTGAGTGCCTGGCCAGCGCACTTTTTTAATTTTCAAAAATGTTGACATGCTTCAAAAAGAAAATTCCTATGCGACGTAAATTGAGTTCTACAAACGATTCCGCCCTCAAAATTTTTCTAAAAAATTTCTCAATTTTCAAAAATGTTGACATGCTTCGAAAAGAAAATTCCTATGCGACGTAAATTGAGTTCTACAACACGATTCCGCCCTCAAAATTTTTCTATAAAATTTATAAGTGCCTGGCCAGCGCACCTTTTCAATTTTCAAAAATGTTGACATGCTCCGAAAAGAAAATTCCTATGCGACGTAAATTGATTTCTACAAAACGATTCTGCCCTCAAAATTTTTCTAAAAAATTTCTGAGTTCCTGGCCAGCGCACTTTTTTAATTTTCAAAAATTTTGACATGCTTCGAAAAGAAAATTCCTATGCGACGTAAATTGAGTTCTACCACACGATTCCGCCCTCCAAATTTTTCTAAAAAATTTGTAAGTTCCTGGCCAGCGCACTTCTTCAAATTTCAAAAATGTTGACAAGCTCCGAAAAGAAAATTCCTATGCGACGTAAATTGAGTCCTACAACACGATATCGGCCTCCAAATTTTTCTAAAAAATTTTTAAGTGCCTGGCCAGCGTACTTTTTCAATTTTCAAAAATGTTGACATAATCCGAAAAAAAATTTCTACGCGACGTAAATTGAGTTCTACAAAACGATTCTGCCCTCAAAATTTTTCTAAAAAATTTCTGAGTGCCTGGCCAGCGCACTTTTTTAATTTTCAAAAATTTTGACATGCTCCGAAAAGAAAAATTCCTATGCGACGTAAATTGAGTTCTACCACACGATTCCACCCTCAAAATGTTCTAAAAAATATCTAAGTGCCTGGCCAGCGCACTTTTTCAATTTTCAAAAATGTTGACATGATCTGAAAAAAAAGTCAGTCCTATGCGACGTAAATTGAGTTCTAACACCAGATTCCGCCCTCAAAATTTTTCTAAAAAATTTGTAAGTTCCTGGCCAGCGCACTTCTTCAAATTTCAAAAATGTTGACAAGCTCCGAAAAGAAAATTCCTATGCGACGTAAATTGAGTCCTACAACACGATATCGGCCTCCAAATTTTTCTAAAAAATTTTTAAGTGCCTGGCCAGCGTACTTTTTCAATTTTCAAAAATGTTGACATAATCCGAAAAAAAATTTCTACGCGACGTAAATTGAGTTCTACAAAACGATTCTGCCCTCAAAATTTTTCTAAAAAATTTCTGAGTGCCTGGCCAGCGCACTTTTTTAATTTTCAAAAATTTTGACATGCTTCGAAAAGAAAATTCCTATGCGACGTAAATTGAGTTCTACCACACGATTCCGCCCTCAAAATTTTTCTAAAAAATATCTACGTGCCTGGCCAGCGCACTTTTTCAATTTTCAAAAATGTTGACATGCTCCGAAAAAAAATTCCTATGCGACGTAAATTGAGTTCTACGATTCCGCCCTCAAAATTTTTCTAAAAAATTTCTAAGTTCCAGGCCAGCGCACTTTTTTAATTTTCAAAAATGTTGACATGCTCCGAAAAGAAAATTCCTATGCGACGTAAATTTAGTTCTACAACACGATTCCGCCCTCAAAATTTTTCTATAAAATTTATAAGTGCCTGGCCAGCGCACCTTTTCAATTTTCAAAAATGTTGACATGCTCCGAAAAGAAAATTCCTATGCGACGTAAATTGAGTTCTACAGAACGATTCTGCCCTCAAAATTTTAAGTGCCTGGCCAGCCTACTTTTTCAATTTTCAAAAATGTTGACATAATCCGAAAAAAAATTCCTACGCGACGTAAATTGAGTTCTACAAAACGATTCTGCCCTCAAAATTTTTCTAAAAAATTTCTGAGTGCCTGGCCAGCGCACTTTTTTAATTTTCAAAAATTTTGACATGCTTCGAAAAGAAAATTCCTATGCGACGTAAATTGAGTTCTACCACACGATTCCGCCCTCCAAATTTTTCTAAAAAAATTCTAAGTGCCGGGCCAGCGCATTTTTTCAATTTTCAAAAATGGTGACATGCTCCGAAAAGAAAATTCCTATGCGACGTAAATTGAGTTCTACCACACGATTCCACACTCAAAATTTTTCTAAAAAATATCTAAGTGCCTGGCCAGCGCACTTTTTCAATTTTCAAAAATGTTGACATGATCTGAAAAAAAAGTCCTATGCGACGTAAATTGAGTTCTAACACCAGATTCCGCCCTCAAAATTTTTCTAAAAAATTTGTAAGTTCCTGGCCAGCGCACTTCTTCAAATTTCAAAAATGTTGACAAGCTCCGAAAAGAAAATTCCTTTGCGACGTAAATTGAGTCCTACAACACGATATCGGCCTCCAAATTTTTCTAAAAAATTTTTAAGTGCCTGGCCAGCGTACTTTTTCAATTTTCAAAAATGTTGACATAATCCGAAAAAAAATTTCTACGCGACGTAAATTGAGTTCTACAAAACGATTCTGCCCTCAAAATTTTTCTACAAAATTTCTGAGTGCCTGGCCAGCGCACTTTTTTAATTTTCAAAAATTTTGACATGCTTCGAAAAGAAAATTCCTATGCGACGTAAATTGAGTTCTACCACACGATTCCGCCCTCAAAATTTTTCTAAAAAATATCTAAGTGCCTGGCCAGCGCACTTTTTCAATTTTCAAAAATGTTGACATGCTCCGAAAAAAAATTCCTATGCGACGTAAATTGAGTTCTACGATTCCGCCCTCAAAATTTTTCTAAAAAATTTCTAAGTTCCAGGCCAGCGCACTTTTTTAATTTTCAAAAATGTTGACATGCTCCGAAAAGAAAATTCCTATGCGACGTAAATTTAGTTCTACAACACGATTCCGCCCTCAAAATTTTTCTATAAAAATTATAAGTGCCTGGCCAGCGCACCTTTTCAATTTTCAAAAATGTTGACATGCTCCGAAAAGAAAATTCCTATGCGACGTAAATTGAGTTCTACAGAACGATTCTGCCCTCAAAATTTTAAGTGCCTGGCCAGCCTACTTTTTCAATTTTCAAAAATGTTGACATAATCCGAAAAAAAATTCCTACGCGACGTAAATTGAGTTCTACAAAACGATTCTGCCCTCAAAATTTTTCTAAAAAATTTCTGAGTGCCTGGCCAGCGCACTTTTTTAATTTTCAAAAATTTTGACATGCTTCGAAAAGAAAATTCCTATGCGACGTAAATTGAGTTCTACCACACGATTCCGCCCTCCAAATTTTTCTAAAAAAATTCTAAGTGCCGGGCCAGCGCATTTTTTCAATTTTCAAAAATGGTGACATGCTCCGAAAAGAAAATTCCTATGCGACGTAAATTGAGTTCTACCACACGATTCCACCCTAAAAATTTTTCTAAAAAATATGTAAGTGCCTGGCCAGCGCACTTTTTCAATTTTCAAAAATGTTGACATGCTCCGAAAAAAAAATTACTATGCGACGTAAATTGAGTTCTACGATTCCGCCCTCAAAATTTTTCTAAAAAATTTCTAAGTTCCAGGCCAGCGCACTTTTTTAATTTTCAAATATGTTGACATGCTCCGAAAAGAAAATTCCTACGCGACGTAAATTGAGTTCTACAACACGAATCCGCCCTCAAAATTTTTCTATAAAATTTATAAGTGCCTGGCCAGCGCACCTTTTCAATTTTCAAAAATGTTGACATGCTCCGAAAAGAAAATTCCTATGCGACGTAAATTGAGTTCTACAACACGATTCCGCCCTCAAAATTTTTCTAAGAAATTTGTGAGGGCCTGGCCAGCGCACTTTTTCAATTTTCAAAAATGTTGACATGCCCCGAAAAAAAAATCCTATGCGACGTAAATTGAGTTCTACAACACGATTTCGCTGCTCCAAATTTTTCTAAAAAATTTCTAAGTTCCAGGCCAGCGCACTTTTTTAATTTTCAAATATGTTGACATGCTCCGAAAAGAAAATTCCTACGCGACGTAAATTGAGTTCTACAACACGAATCCGCCCTCAAAATTTTTCTATAAAATTTATAAGTGCCTGGCCAGCGCACCTTTTCAATTTTCAAAAATGTTGACATGCTCCGAAAAGAAAATTCCTATGCGACGTAAATTGAGTTCTACAACACGATTCCGCCCTCAAAATTTTTCTAAGAAATTTGTGAGGGCCTGGCCAGCGCACTTTTTCAATTTTCAAAAATGTTGACATGCTCCGAAAAAAAAATTACTATGCGACGTAAATTGAGTTCTACGATTCCGCCCTCAAAATTTTTCTAAAAAATTTCTAAGTTCCAGGCCAGCGCACTTTTTTAATTTTCAAATATGTTGACATGCTCCGAAAAGAAAATTCCTACGCGACGTAAATTGAGTTCTACAACACGAATCCGCCCTCAAAATTTTTCTATAAAATTTATAAGTGCCTGGCCAGCGCACCTTTTCAATTTTCAAAAATGTTGACATGCTCCGAAAAGAAAATTCCTATGCGACGTAAATTGAGTTCTACAACACGATTCCGCCCTCAAAATTTTTCTAAGAAATTTGTGAGGGCCTGGCCAGCGCACTTTTTCAATTTTCAAAAACGTTGACATGCTCGAAAAAAAAATTACTTTGCGACGTAAATTGAGTTCTACAAACGATTCCGCCCTCAAAATTTTTCTAAAAAATTTCTCATTTTTCAAAAATGTTGACATGCTCCGAAAAAAAATTCCTATGCGACGTAAATTGAGTTCTACAAAACGATTCCGCCCTCAAAATTTTTCTAAGAAATTTGTGAGGGCCTGGCCAGCGCACTTTTTCAATTTTCAAAAATGTTGACATGCTCCGAAAAAAAAATTACTATGCGACGTAAATTGAGTTCTACGATTCCGCCCTCAAAATTTTTCTAAAAAATTTCTAAGTTCCAGGCCAGCGCACTTTTTTAATTTTCAAATATGTTGACATGCTCCGAAAAGAAAATTCCTACGCGACGTAAATTGAGTTCTACAACACGAATCCGCCCTCAAAATTTTTCTATAAAATTTATAAGTGCCTGGCCAGCGCACCTTTTCAATTTTCAAAAATGTTGACATGCTCCGAAAAGAAAATTCCTATGCGACGTAAATTGAGTTCTACAACACGATTCCGCCCTCAAAATTTTTCTAAGAAATTTGTGAGGGCCTGGCCAGCGCACTTTTTCAATTTTCAAAAACGTTGACATGCTCGAAAAAAAAATTACTTTGCGACGTAAATTGAGTTCTACAAACGATTCCGCCCTCAAAATTTTTCTAAAAAATTTCTCATTTTTCAAAAATGTTGACATGCTCCGAAAAAAAATTCCTATGCGACGTAAATTGAGTTCTACAACACGATTCCGCCCTCAAAATTTTTCTAAGAAATTTGTGAGGGCCTGGCCAGCGCACTTTTTCAATTTTCAAAAATGTTGACATGCCCCGAAAAAAAAATCCTATGCGACGTAAATTGAGTTCTACGATTCCGCCCTCAAAATTTTTCTAAAAAATTTCTAAGTTCCAGGCCAGCGCACTTTTTTAATTTTCAAATATGTTGACATGCTCCGAAAAGAAAATTCCTACGCGACGTAAATTGAGTTCTACAACACGAATCCGCCCTCAAAATTTTTCTATAAAATTTATAAGTGCCTGGCCAGCGCACCTTTTCAATTTTCAAAAATGTTGACATGCTCCGAAAAGAAAATTCCTATGCGACGTAAATTGAGTTCTACAACACGATTCCGCCCTCAAAATTTTTCTAAGAAATTTGTGAGGGCCTGGCCAGCGCACTTTTTCAATTTTCAAAAATGTTGACATGCTCCGAAAAAAAAATTACTATGCGACGTAAATTGAGTTCTACGATTCCGCCCTCAAAATTTTTCTAAAAAATTTCTAAGTTCCAGGCCAGCGCACTTTTTTAATTTTCAAATATGTTGACATGCTCCGAAAAGAAAATTCCTACGCGACGTAAATTGAGTTCTACAACACGAATCCGCCCTCAAAATTTTTCTATAAAATTTATAAGTGCCTGGCCAGCGCACCTTTTCAATTTTCAAAAATGTTGACATGCTCCGAAAAGAAAATTCCTATGCGACGTAAATTGAGTTCTACAACACGATTCCGCCCTCAAAATTTTTCTAAGAAATTTGTGAGGGCCTGGCCAGCGCACTTTTTCAATTTTCAAAAACGTTGACATGCTCGAAAAAAAAATTACTTTGCGACGTAAATTGAGTTCTACAAACGATTCCGCCCTCAAAATTTTTCTAAAAAATTTCTCATTTTTCAAAAATGTTGACATGCTCCGAAAAAAAATTCCTATGCGACGTAAATTGAGTTCTACAAAACGATTCCGCCCTCAAAATTTTTCTAAAAAATTTCTCAATTTTCAAAAATGTTGACATGCTCCGAAAAAAAATTCCTTTGCGACGTAAATTGAGTTCTACAAAACGATTCCGCCCTCAAAATTTTTCTAATAACTTTTTGAGTGCCTGGCCAGCGCACTTTTTTAATTTTCAAAAATGTTGACATGCTTCAAAAAGAAAATTCCTATGCGACGTAAATTGAGTTCTACAAACGATTCCGCCCTCAAAATTTTTCTAAAAAATTTCTCAATTTTCAAAAATGTTGACATGCTTCGAAAAGAAAATTCCTATGCGACGTAAATTGAGTTCTACAACACGATTCCGCCCTCAAAATTTTTCTATAAAATTTATAAGTGCCTGGCCAGCGCACCTTTTCAATTTTCAAAAATGTTGACATGCTCCGAAAAGAAAATTCCTTTGCGACGTAAATTGATTTCTACAAAACGATTCTGCCCTCAAAATTTTTCTAAAAAATTTCTGAGTTCCTGGCCAGCGCACTTTTTTAATTTTCAAAAATTTTGACATGCTTCGAAAAGAAAATTCCTATGCGACGTAAATTGAGTTCTACCACACGATTCCGCCCTCCAAATTTTTCTAAAAAATATCTAAGTGCCTGGCCAGCGCACTTTTTCAATTTTCAAAAATGTTGACATGATCTGAAAAAAAAGTCCTATGCGACGTAAATTGAGTTCTAACACCAGATTCCGCCCTCAAAATTTTTCTAAAAAATTTGTAAGTTCCTGGCCAGCGCACTTCTTCAAATTTCAAAAATGTTGACAAGCTCCGAAAAGAAAATTCCTATGCGACGTAAATTGAGTCCTACAACACGATATCGGCCTCCAAATTTTTCTAAAAAATTTTTAAGTGCCTGGCCAGCGTACTTTTTCAATTTTCAAAAATGTTGACATAATCCGAAAAAAAATTTCTACGCGACGTAAATTGAGTTCTACAAAACGATTCTGCCCTCAAAATTTTTCTACAAAATTTCTGAGTGCCTGGCCAGCGCACTTTTTTAATTTTCAAAAATTTTGACATGCTTCGAAAAGAAAATTCCTATGCGACGTAAATTGAGTTCTACCACACGATTCCGCCCTCAAAATTTTTCTAAAAAATATCTAAGTGCCTGGCCAGCGCACTTTTTCAATTTTCAAAAATGTTGACATGCTCCGAAAAAAAATTCCTATGCGACGTAAATTGAGTTCTACGATTCCGCCCTCAAAATTTTTCTAAAAAATTTCTAAGTTCCAGGCCAGCGCACTTTTTTAATTTTCAAAAATGTTGACATGCTCCGAAAAGAAAATTCCTATGCGACGTAAATTTAGTTCTACAACACGATTCCGCCCTCAAAATTTTTCTATAAAAATTATAAGTGCCTGGCCAGCGCACCTTTTCAATTTTCAAAAATGTTGACATGCTCCGAAAAGAAAATTCCTATGCGACGTAAATTGAGTTCTACAGAACGATTCTGCCCTCAAAATTTTAAGTGCCTGGCCAGCCTACTTTTTCAATTTTCAAAAATGTTGACATAATCCGAAAAAAAATTCCTACGCGACGTAAATTGAGTTCTACAAAACGATTCTGCCCTCAAAATTTTTCTAAAAAATTTCTGAGTGCCTGGCCAGCGCACTTTTTTAATTTTCAAAAATTTTGACATGCTTCGAAAAGAAAATTCCTATGCGACGTAAATTGAGTTCTACCACACGATTCCGCCCTCCAAATTTTTCTAAAAAAATTCTAAGTGCCGGGCCAGCGCATTTTTTCAATTTTCAAAAATGGTGACATGCTCCGAAAAGAAAATTCCTATGCGACGTAAATTGAGTTCTACCACACGATTCCACCCTAAAAATTTTTCTAAAAAATATGTAAGTGCCTGGCCAGCGCACTTTTTCAATTTTCAAAAATGTTGACATGCTCCGAAAAAAAAATTACTATGCGACGTAAATTGAGTTCTACGATTCCGCCCTCAAAATTTTTCTAAAAAATTTCTAAGTTCCAGGCCAGCGCACTTTTTTAATTTTCAAATATGTTGACATGCTCCGAAAAGAAAATTCCTACGCGACGTAAATTGAGTTCTACAACACGAATCCGCCCTCAAAATTTTTCTATAAAATTTATAAGTGCCTGGCCAGCGCACCTTTTCAATTTTCAAAAATGTTGACATGCTCCGAAAAGAAAATTCCTATGCGACGTAAATTGAGTTCTACAACACGATTCCGCCCTCAAAATTTTTCTAAGAAATTTCTAAGTGCCTGGCCAGCGCACTTTTTCAATTTTCAAAAACGTTGACATGCTCGAAAAAAAAATTACTTTGCGACGTAAATTGAGTTCTACAAACGATTCCGCCCTCAAAATTTTTCTAAAAAATTTATCATTTTTCAAAAATGTTGACATGCTCCGAAAAAAAATTCCTATGCGACGCAAATTGAGTTCTACAAAACGATTCCGCCCTCAAAATTTTTCTAAGAAATTTCTAAGTGCCTGGCCAGCGCACTTTTTTAATTTTCAAAAATGTTGACATGCTTCAAAAAGAAAATTCCTATGCGACGTAAATTGAGTTCTACAAACGATTCCGCCCTCAAAATTTTTCTAAAAAATTTCTCAATTTTCAAAAATGTTGACATGCTTCGAAAAGAAAATTCCTATGCGACGTAAATTGAGTTCTACAACACGATTCCGCCCTCAAAATTTTTCTATAAAATTTATAAGTGCCTGGCCAGCGCACCTTTTCAATTTTCAAAAATGTTGACATGCTCCGAAAAGAAAATTCCTATGCGACGTAAATTGATTTCTACAAAACGATTCTGCCCTCAAAATTTTTCTAAAAAATTTCTGAGTTCCTGGCCAGCGCACTTTTTTAATTTTCAAAAATTTTGACATGCTTCGAAAAGAAAATTCCTATGCGACGTAAATTGAGTTCTACCACACGATTCCGCCCTCCAAATTTTTCTAAAAAAATTCTAAGTGCCGGGCCAGCGCATTTTTTCAATTTTCAAAAATGTTGACATGCTCCGAAAAGAAAAATTCCTATGCGACGTAAATTGAGTTCTACCACACGATTCCACCCTCAAAATGTTCTAAAAAATATCTAAGTGCCTGGCCAGCGCACTTTTTCAATTTTCAAAAATGTTGACATGATCTGAAAAAAAAGTCAGTCCTATGCGACGTAAATTGAGTTCTAACACCAGGTTCCGCCCTCAAAATTTTTCTAAAAAATTTGTAAGTTCCTGGCCAGCGCACTTCTTCAAATTTCAAAAATGTTGACAAGCTCCGAAAAGAAAATTCCTATGCGACGTAAATTGAGTCCTACAACACGATATCGGCCTCCAAATTTTTCTAAAAAATTTTTAAGTGCCTGGCCAGCGTACTTTTTCAATTTTCAAAAATGTTGACATAATCCGAAAAAAAATTTCTACGCGACGTAAATTGAGTTCTACAAAACGATTCTGCCCTCAAAATTTTTCTAAAAAATTTCTGAGTGCCTGGCCAGCGCACTTTTTTAATTTTCAAAAATTTTGACATGCTTCGAAAAGAAAATTCCTATGCGACGTAAATTGAGTTCTACCACACGATTCCGCCCTCAAAATTTTTCTAAAAAATATCTACGTGCCTGGCCAGCGCACTTTTTCAATTTTCAAAAATGTTGACATGCTAAGAAAAAAAATTCCTATGCGACGTAAATTGAGTTCTACGATTCCGCCCTCAAAATTTTTCTAAAAAATTTCTAAGTTCCAGGCCAGCGCACTTTTTTAATTTTCAAAAATGTTGACATGCTCCGAAAAGAAAATTCCTATGCGACGTAAATTTAGTTCTACAACACGATTCCGCCCTCAAAATTTTTCTATAAAATTTATAAGTGCCTGGCCAGCGCACCTTTTCAATTTTCAAAAATGTTGACATGCTCCGAAAAGAAAATTCCTATGCGACGTAAATTGAGTTCTACAGAACGATTCTGCCCTCAAAATTTTAAGTGCCTGGCCAGCCTACTTTTTCAATTTTCAAAAATGTTGACATAATCCGAAAAAAAATTCCTACGCGACGTAAATTGAGTTCTACAAAACGATTCTGCCCTCAAAATTTTTCTAAAAAATTTCTGAGTGCCTGGCCAGCGCACTTTTTTAATTTTCAAAAATTTTGACATGCTTCGAAAAGAAAATTCCTATGCGACGTAAATTGAGTTCTACCACACGATTCCGCCCTCCAAATTTTTCTAAAAAAATTCTAAGTGCCGGGCCAGCGCATTTTTTCAATTTTCAAAAATGGTGACATGCTCCGAAAAGAAAATTCCTATGCGACGTAAATTGAGTTCTACCACACGATTCCACCCTCAAAATTTTTCTAAAAAATATCAAAGTGCCTGGCCAGCGCACTTTTTCAATTTTCAAAAATGTTGACATGATCTGAAAAAAAAGTCCTATGCGACGTAAATTGAGTTCTAACACCAGATTCCGCCCTCAAAATTTTTCTAAAAAATTTGTAAGTTCCTGGCCAGCGCACTTCTTCAAATTTCAAAAATGTTGACAAGCTCCGAAAAGAAAATTCCTATGCGACGTAAATTGAGTCCTACAACACGATATCGGCCTCCAAATTTTTCTAAAAAATTTTTAAGTGCCTGGCCAGCGTACTTTTTCAATTTTCAAAAATGTTGACATAATCCGAAAAAAAATTTCTACGCGACGTAAATTGAGTTCTACAAAACGATTCTGCCCTCAAAATTTTTCTACAAAATTTCTGAGTGCCTGGCCAGCGCACTTTTTTAATTTTCAAAAATTTTGACATGCTTCGAAAAGAAAATTCCTATGCGACGTAAATTGAGTTCTACCACACGATTCCGCCCTCAAAATTTTTCTAAAAAATATCTAAGTGCCTGGCCAGCGCACTTTTTCAATTTTCAAAAATGTTGACATGCTCCGAAAAAAAATTCCTATGCGACGTAAATTGAGTCCTACAACACGATATCGGCCTCCAAATTTTTCTAAAAAATATCTAAGTGCCTGGCCTGCGCACTTTTTTAATTTTCAAAAATGTTGACATGCTCCGAAAAGAAAATTCCTATGCGACGTAAATTGAGTTCTACCACACGATTCCGCCCTCAACATTTTTCTAAAAAATATCTAAGTGCCTGGCCTGCGCACTTTTTTAATTTTCAAAAAGTTGACATGCCCCGAAAAAAAATTCCTATGCGACGTAAATTGAGTTCTACAACAAGATTCCGTCGCTCCAAATTTTTCTAAAAAATTTGTGAGGGCCTGGCCAGCGCACTTTTTCAATTTTCAAAAATGTTGACATGCCCCGAAAAAAAAATCCTATGCGACGTAAATTGAGTTCTACAACACGATTTCGCTGCTCCAAATTTTTCTAAAAAATTTGTGAGGGCCTGGCCAGCGCACTTTTTCAATTTTCAAAAATGTTGACATGCCCCGAAAAAAAAATCCTATGCGACGTAAATTGAGTTCTACAACACGATTTCGCTGCTCCAAATTTTTCTAAAAAATTTGTGAGGGCCTGGCTAGCGCACTTTTTCAATTTTCAAAAACTTTGACATGCTCCAAAAAAAATTCCTATGCGACGTAAATTGAGTTCTACAACACGATCCCGCCGTCAAAATTTTTCTAAGAAATTTCTAAGTGCCAGCGCACTTTTTCAATTTTCAAAAATGTTGACATGCTCCGAAAAAAATTCCTATGCGACGTAAATTGAGTTCTACAACAAGATTCCGTCGCTCCAAATTTTTCTAAAAAATTTGTGAGGGCCTGGCCAGCGCACTTTTTCAATTTTCAAAAATGTTGACATGCCCCGAAAAAAAAATCCTATGCGACGTAAATTGAGTTCTACAACACGATTTCGCTGCTCCAAATTTTTCTAAAAAATTTGTGAGGGCCTGGCTAGCGCACTTTTTCAATTTTCAAAAACTTTGACATGCTCCAAAAAAAATTCCTATGCGACGTAAATTGAGTTCTACAACACGATTCCGCCCTCAAAATTTTTCTAAAAAATTTCTAAGTGCCAGCGCACTTTTTCAATTTTCAAAAATGTTGACATGCTCCGAAAAAAATTCCTATGCGACGTAAATTGACTTCTACAACACGATTCCGCCCTCAAAATTTTTCTATAAAATGTATAGGTGCCTGGCCAGCGCACCTTTTCAATTTTCAAAAACGTTGACATGCTCCGAAAAAAAATTCCTATGCGACGTAAATTGAGTTCTACAACACGATTCCGCCCTCAAAATTTTTCTAAGAAATTTCTAAGTGCCTGGCCAGCGCACTTTTTCAATTTTCAAAAACGTTGACATGCTCGGAAAAAAAATTACTATGCGACGTAAATTGAGTTCTACAACACGATTCCGCCCTCAAAATTTTTCTATAAAATGTATAGGTGCCTGGCCAGCGCACCTTTTCAATTTTCAAAAACGTTGACATGCTCCGAAAAAAAATTCCTCTGCGACGTAAATTGATTTCTACCACACGATTCCGCCCTCAACATTTTTCTAAAAAATATCTAAGTGCCTGGCCTGCGCACTTTTTTAATTTTCAAAAATGTTGACATGCTCCGAAAAGAAAATTCCTATGCGACGTAAATTGAGTTCTACCACACGATTCCGCCCTCAACATTTTTCTAAAAAATATCTAAGTGCCTGGCCTGCGCACTTTTTTAATTTTCAAAAAGTTGACATGCCCCGAAAAAAAATTCCTATGCGACGTAAATTGAGTTCTACAACAAGATTCCGTCGCTCCAAATTTTTCTAAAAAATTTGTGAGGGCCTGGCCAGCGCACTTTTTCAATTTTCAAAAATGTTGACATGCCCCGAAAAAAAAATCCTATGCGACGTAAATTGAGTTCTACAACACGATTTCGCTGCTCCAAATTTTTCTAAAAAATTTGTGAGGGCCTGGCCAGCGCACTTTTTCAATTTTCAAAAATGTTGACATGCCCCGAAAAAAAAATCCTATGCGACGTAAATTGAGTTCTACAACACGATTTCGCTGCTCCAAATTTTTCTAAAAAATTTGTGAGGGCCTGGCTAGCGCACTTTTTCAATTTTCAAAAACTTTGACATGCTCCAAAAAAAATTCCTATGCGACGTAAATTGAGTTCTACAACACGATTCCGCCCTCAAAATTTTTCTAAGAAATTTCTAAGTGCCAGCGCACTTTTTCAATTTTCAAAAATGTTGACATGCTCCGAAAAAAATTCCTATGCGACGTAAATTGAGTTCTACAACAAGATTCCGTCGCTCCAAATTTTTCTAAAAAATTTGTGAGGGCCTGGCCAGCGCACTTTTTCAATTTTCAAAAATGTTGACATGCTCCGAAAAAAATTCCTATGCGACGTAAATTGAGTTCTACAACAAGATTCCGTCGCTCCAAATTTTTCTAAAAAATTTGTGAGGGCCTGGCCAGCGCACTTTTTCAATTTTCAAAAATGTTGACATGCCCCGAAAAAAAAATCCTGTGCGACGTAAATTGAGTTCTACAACACGATTTCGCTGCTCCAAATTTTTCTAAAAAATTTGTGAGGGCCTGGCTAGCGCACTTTTTCAATTTTCAAAAACTTTGACATGCTCCAAAAAAAATTCCTATGCGACGTAAATTGAGTTCTACAACACGATTCCGCCCTCAAAATTTTTCTAAGAAATTTCTAAGTGCCAGCGCACTTTTTCAATTTTCAAAAACTTTGACATGCTCCAAAAAAAATTCCTATGCGACGTAAATTGAGTTCTACAACACGATTCCGCCCTCAAAATTTTTCTAAGAAATTTCTAAGTGCCAGCGCACTTTTTCAATTTTCAAAAATGTTGACATGCTCCGAAAAAAATTCCTATGCGACGTAAATTGAGTTCTACAACACGATTCCGCCCTCAAAATTTTTCTATAAAATGTATAGGTGCCTGGCCAGCGCACCTTTTCAATTTTCAAAAACGTTGACATGCTCCGAAAAAAAATTCCTATGCGACGTAAATTGAGTTCTACCACACGATTCCGCCCTCAACATTTTTCTAAAAAATATCTAAGTGCCTGGCCTGCGCACTTTTTCAATTTTCAAAAAGTTGACATGCCCCGAAAAAAAAATTCCTATGCGACGTAAATTGAGTTCTACAACAAGATTCCGTCGCTCCAAATTTTTCTAAAAAATTTGTGAGTGCCTGGCCAGCGCACTTTTTCAATTTTCAAAAATGTTGACATGATCCGAAAAAAAATTCCTATGCGACGTAAATTGAGTTCTACAACAAGATTCCGTCGCTCCAAATTTTTCTAAAAAATTTGTGAGGGCCTGGCCAGCGCACTTTTTCAATTTTCAAAAATGTTGACATGCTCCGAAAAGAAAATTCCTATGCGACGTAAATTGAGTTCTACAACACGATTCCGCCCTCAAAATTTTTCTATAAAATGTATAGGTGCCTGGCCAGCGCACCTTTTCAATTTTCAAAAACGTTGACATGCTCCGAAAAAAAATTCCTATGCGACGTAAATTGAGTTCTACCACACGATTCCGCCCTCAACATTTTTCTAAAAAATATCTAAGTGCCTGGCCTGCGCACTTTTTCAATTTTCAAAAATGTTGACATGCTCCGAAAAGAAAATTCCTATGCGACGTAAATTGAGTTCTACAACACGATTCCGCCCTCAAAATTTTTCTATAAAATGTATAGGTGCCTGGCCAGCGCACCTTTTCAATTTTCAAAAATGTTGACATGCTCCGAAAAGAAAATTCCTATGCGACGTAAATTGAGTTCTACAACACGATTCCGCCCTCAAAATTTTTCTATAAAATGTATAGGTGCCTGGCCAGCGCACCTTTTCAATTTTCAAAAACGTTGACATGCTCCGAAAAAAAATTCCTATGCGACGTAAATTGAGTTCTACCACACGATTCCGCCCTCAACATTTTTCTAAAAAATATCTAAGTGCCTGGCCTGCGCACTTTTTCAATTTTCAAAAAGTTGACATGCCCCGAAAAAAAAATTCCTATGCGACGTAAATTGAGTTCTACAACACGATTCCGCCCTCAAAATTTTTCTAAGAAATTTCTAAGTGCCTGGCCAGCGCACTTTTTCAATTTTCAAAAACGTTGACATGCTCGGAAAAAAAATTACTATGCGACGTAAATTGAGTTCTACAACACGATTCCGCCCTCAAAATTTTTCTATAAAATGTATAGGTGCCTGGCCAGCGCACCTTTTCAATTTTCAAAAACGTTGACATGCTCCGAAAAAAAATTCCTCTGCGACGTAAATTGATTTCTACCACACGATTCCGCCCTCAACATTTTTCTAAAAAATATCTAAGTGCCTGGCCTGCGCACTTTTTTAATTTTCAAAAATGTTGACATGCTCCGAAAAGAAAATTCCTATGCGACGTAAATTGAGTTCTACCACACGATTCCGCCCTCAACATTTTTCTAAAAAATATCTAAGTGCCTGGCCTGCGCACTTTTTTAATTTTCAAAAAGTTGACATGCCCCGAAAAAAAATTCCTATGCGACGTAAATTGAGTTCTACAACAAGATTCCGTCGCTCCAAATTTTTCTAAAAAATTTGTGAGGGCCTGGCCAGCGCACTTTTTCAATTTTCAAAAATGTTGACATGCCCCGAAAAAAAAATCCTATGCGACGTAAATTGAGTTCTACAACACGATTTCGCTGCTCCAAATTTTTCTAAAAAATTTGTGAGGGCCTGGCCAGCGCACTTTTTCAATTTTCAAAAATGTTGACATGCCCCGAAAAAAAAATCCTATGCGACGTAAATTGAGTTCTACAACACGATTTCGCTGCTCCAAATTTTTCTAAAAAATTTGTGAGGGCCTGGCTAGCGCACTTTTTCAATTTTCAAAAACTTTGACATGCTCCAAAAAAAATTCCTATGCGACGTAAATTGAGTTCTACAACACGATTCCGCCCTCAAAATTTTTCTAAGAAATTTCTAAGTGCCAGCGCACTTTTTCAATTTTCAAAAATGTTGACATGCTCCGAAAAAAATTCCTATGCGACGTAAATTGAGTTCTACAACAAGATTCCGTCGCTCCAAATTTTTCTAAAAAATTTGTGAGGGCCTGGCCAGCGCACTTTTTCAATTTTCAAAAATGTTGACATGCCCCGAAAAAAAAATCCTATGCGACGTAAATTGAGTTCTACAACACGATTTCGCTGCTCCAAATTTTTCTAAAAAATTTGTGAGGGCCTGGCCAGCGCACTTTTTCAATTTTCAAAAATGTTGACATGCCCCGAAAAAAAAATCCTATGCGACGTAAATTGAGTTCTACAACACGATTTCGCTGCTCCAAATTTTTCTAAAAAATTTGTGAGGGCCTGGCTAGCGCACTTTTTCAATTTTCAAAAACTTTGACATGCTCCAAAAAAAATTCCTATGCGACGTAAATTGAGTTCTACAACACGATTCCGCCCTCAAAATTTTTCTAAGAAATTTCTAAGTGCCAGCGCACTTTTTCAATTTTCAAAAACTTTGACATGCTCCAAAAAAAATTCCTATGCGACGTAAATTGAGTTCTACAACACGATTCCGCCCTCAAAATTTTTCTAAGAAATTTCTAAGTGCCAGCGCACTTTTTCAATTTTCAAAAATGTTGACATGCTCCGAAAAAAATTCCTATGCGACGTAAATTGAGTTCTACAACACGATTCCGCCCTCAAAATTTTTCTATAAAATGTATAGGTGCCTGGCCAGCGCACCTTTTCAATTTTCAAAAACGTTGACATGCTCCGAAAAAAAATTCCTATGCGACGTAAATTGAGTTCTACCACACGATTCCGCCCTCAACATTTTTCTAAAAAATATCTAAGTGCCTGGCCTGCGCACTTTTTCAATTTTCAAAAAGTTGACATGCCCCGAAAAAAAAATTCCTATGCGACGTAAATTGAGTTCTACAACAAGATTCCGTCGCTCCAAATTTTTCTAAAAAATTTGTGAGTGCCTGGCCAGCGCACTTTTTCAATTTTCAAAAATGTTGACATGATCCGAAAAAAAATTCCTATGCGACGTAAATTGAGTTCTACAACAAGATTCCGTCGCTCCAAATTTTTCTAAAAAATTTGTGAGGGCCTGGCCAGCGCACTTTTTCAATTTTCAAAAATGTTGACATGCTCCGAAAAGAAAATTCCTATGCGACGTAAATTGAGTTCTACAACACGATTCCGCCCTCAAAATTTTTCTATAAAATGTATAGGTGCCTGGCCAGCGCACCTTTTCAATTTTCAAAAACGTTGACATGCTCCGAAAAAAAATTCCTATGCGACGTAAATTGAGTTCTACCACACGATTCCGCCCTCAACATTTTTCTAAAAAATATCTAAGTGCCTGGCCTGCGCACTTTTTCAATTTTCAAAAATGTTGACATGCTCCGAAAAGAAAATTCCTATGCGACGTAAATTGAGTTCTACAACACGATTCCGCCCTCAAAATTTTTCTATAAAATGTATAGGTGCCTGGCCAGCGCACCTTTTCAATTTTCAAAAATGTTGACATGCTCCGAAAAGAAAATTCCTATGCGACGTAAATTGAGTTCTACAACACGATTCCGCCCTCAAAATTTTTCTATAAAATGTATAGGTGCCTGGCCAGCGCACCTTTTCAATTTTCAAAAACGTTGACATGCTCCGAAAAAAAATTCCTATGCGACGTAAATTGAGTTCTACCACACGATTCCGCCCTCAACATTTTTCTAAAAAATATCTAAGTGCCTGGCCTGCGCACTTTTTCAATTTTCAAAAAGTTGACATGCCCCGAAAAAAAAATTCCTATGCGACGTAAATTGAGTTCTACAACAAGATTCCGTCGCTCCAAATTTTTCTAAAAAATTTGTGAGGGCCTGGCCAGCGCACTTTTTCAATTTTCAAAAATGTTGACATGCCCCGAAAAAAAAATCCTATGCGACGTAAATTGAGTTCTACAACACGATTCCGCCCTCAAAATTTTTCTAAGAAATTTCTAAGTGCCCTGGCCAGTGCACTTTTTCAATTTTCAAAAACGTTGACATGCTCCGAAAAAAAAATTCCTATGCTACGTAAATTGAGTTCTACCACACGATTCCGCCCCTCAACATTTTTCTAAAAAATATCTAAGTGCCTGGCCTGCGCACTTTTTCAATTTTCAAAAAGTTGACATGCCCCGAAAAAAAAATTCCTATGCGACGTAAATTGAGTTCTACAACAAGATTCCGTCGCTCCAAATTTTTCTAAAAAATTTGTGAGGGCCTGGCCAGCGCACTTTTTCAATTTTCAAAAATGTTGACATGCCCCGAAAAAAAAATCCTATGCGACGTAAATTGAGTTCTACAACACGATTCCGCCCTCAAAATTTTTCTAAGAAATTTCTAAGTGCCTGGCCTGCGCACTTTTTCAATTTTCAAAAAGTTGACATGCCCCGAAAAAAAAATTCCTATGCGACGTAAATTGAGTTCTACAACAAGATTCCGTCGCTCCAAATTTTTCTAAAAAATTTGTGAGGGCCTGGCCAGCGCACTTTTTCAATTTTCAAAAATGTTGACATGCCCCGAAAAAAAAATCCTATGCGACGTAAATTGAGTTCTACAACACGATTTCGCTGCTCCAAATTTTTCTAAAAAATTTGTGAGGGCCTGGCCAGCGCACTTTTTCAATTTTCAAAAATGTTGACATGCCCCGAAAAAAAAATCCTATGCGACGTAAATTGAGTTCTACAACACGATTTCGCTGCTCCAAATTTTTCTAAAAAATTTGTGAGGGCCTGGCTAGCGCACTTTTTCAATTTTCAAAAACTTTGACATGCTCCAAAAAAAATTCCTATGCGACGTAAATTGAGTTCTACAACACGATTCCGCCCTCAAAATTTTTCTAAGAAATTTCTAAGTGCCAGCGCACTTTTTCAATTTTCAAAAATGTTGACATGCTCCGAAAAAAATTCCTATGCGACGTAAATTGAGTTCTACAACACGATTCCGCCCTCAAAATTTTTCTATAAAATGTATAGGTGCCTGGCCAGCGCACCTTTTCAATTTTCAAAAACGTTGACATGCTCCGAAAAAAAATTCCTATGCGACGTAAATTGAGTTCTACCACACGATTCCGCCCTCAACATTTTTCTAAAAAATATCTAAGTGCCTGGCCTGCGCACTTTTTCAATTTTCAAAAAGTTGACATGCCCCGAAAAAAAAATTCCTATGCGACGTAAATTGAGTTCTACAACAAGATTCCGTCGCTCCAAATTTTTCTAAAAAATTTGTGAGTGCCTGGCCAGCGCACTTTTTCAATTTTCAAAAATGTTGACATGATCCGAAAAAAAATTCCTATGCGACGTAAATTGAGTTCTACAACACGATTCCGCCCTCAAAATTTTTCTAAGAAATTTCTAAGTGCCCTGGCCAGTGCACTTTTTCAATTTTCAAAAACGTTGACATGCTCCGAAAAAAAAATTCCTATGCTACGTAAATTGAGTTCTACCACACGATTCCGCCCCTCAACATTTTTCTAAAAAATATCTAAGTGCCTGGCCTGCGCACTTTTTCAATTTTCAAAAAGTTGACATGCCCCGAAAAAAAAATTCCTATGCGACGTAAATTGAGTTCTACAACAAGATTCCGTCGCTCCAAATTTTTCTAAAAAATTTGTGAGGGCCTGGCCAGCGCACTTTTTCAATTTTCAAAAATGTTGACATGCCCCGAAAAAAAAATCCTATGCGACGTAAATTGAGTTCTACAACACGATTCCGCCTTCCAAATTTTTCTAAAAAAATTCTAAGTGCCTGGCCAGCGCACTTTTTCAATTTTCAAAAATGTTGACATGCTCCGAAAAAAAAATTACTATGCGACGTAAATTGAGTTCTACAACACGATTCCGCCCTCAAAATTTTTCTATAAAATTTATAAGTGCCTGGCCAGCGCACCTTTTCAATTTTCAAAAATGTTGACATGCTCCGAAAAGAAAATTCCTATGCGACGTAAATTGAGTTCTACAACACGATTCCGCCCTTAAAATTTTTCTAAGAAATTTCTAAGTGCCTGGCCAGCGCACTTTTTCAATTTTCAAAAACGTTGACATGCTCGGAAAAAAAAATTACTATGCGACGTAAATTGAGTTCAACAAACGATTCCGCCCTCAAAATTTTTCTAAAAAATTTCTCAATTTTCAAAAATGTTGACATGCTCCGAAAAAAAATTCCTATGCGACGTAAATTGAGTTCTACAAAACGATTCCGCCCTCAAAATTTTTCTAAAAAATTTCTCAATTTTCAAAAATGTTGACATGCTCCGAAAAAAAAATTCCTTTGCGACGTAAATTGAGTTCTACAAAACGATTCCGCCCTCAAAATTTTTCTAAAAACTTTTTGAGTGCCTGGCCAGCGCACTTTTTTAATTTTCAAAAATTTTGACATGCTTCAAAAAGAAAATTCCTATGCGACGTAAATTGAGTTCTACAAACGATTCCGCCCTCAAAATTTTTCTAAAAAATTTCTCAATATTCAAAAATGTTGACATGCTCCGAAAAAAAATTCCTTTGCGACGTAAACTGAGTTCTACAAAACGATTCCGCCCTCAAAATTCCTATGCGACGTAAATTGAGTTCTACCACACGATTCCGCCCTCAAGATTTTTCTAAAAAATATCTAAGTTCCTGGCCAGCGCACTTTTTTAATTTTCAAAAATGTTGACATGCTCCGAAAAGAAAATTCCTATGCGACGTAAATTGAGTTCTACCACACGATTCCGCCCTCAAAATTTTTCTAAAAAATTTCTAAGTTCCAGGCCAGCGCACTTTTTTAATTTTCAAATATGTTGACATGCTCCGAAAAGAAAATTACTATGCGACGTAAATTGAGTTCTACAACACGATTCCGCCCTCAAAATTTTTCTATAAAATGTATAGGTGCCTGGACAGCGCACCTTTTCAATTTTCAAAAATGTTGACATGCTCCGAAAAGAAAATTACTATGCGACGTAAATTGAGTTCTACAACACGATTCCGCCCTCAAAATGTTTCTATAAAATGTATAGGTGCCTGGCCAGCGCACCTTTTCAATTTTCAAAAACATTGACATGCTCCGAAAAAAAATTCCTATGCGACGTAAATTGAGTTCTACCACACGATTCCGCCCTCAACATTTTTCTAAAAAATATCTAAGTGCCTGGCCTGCGCACTTTTTCAATTTTCAAAAAGTTGACATGCCCCGAAAAAAAAATTCCTATGCGACGTAAATTGAGTTCTACAACAAGATTCCGTCGCTCCAAATTTTTCTAAAAAATTTGTGAGGGCCTGGCCAGCGCACTTTTTCAATTTTCAAAAATGTTGACATGCCCCGAAAAAAAAATCCTATGCGACGTAAATTGAGTTCTACAACACGATTCCGCCTTCAAAATTTTTCTAAGAAATTTCTAAGTGCCCTGGCCAGTGCACTTTTTCAATTTTCAAAAACGTTGACATGCTCCGAAAAAAAAAAATTCCTATGCTACGTAAATTGAGTTCTACCACACGATTCCGCCCCTCAACATTTTTCTAAAAAATATCTAAGTGCCTGGCCTGCGAACTTTTTCAATTTTCAAAAAGTTGACATGCCCCGAAAAAAAATTCCTATGCGACGTAAATTGAGTTCTACAACAAGATTCCGTCGCTCCAAATTTTTCTAAAAAATTTGTGAGGGCCTGGCCAGCGCACTTTTTCAATTTTCAAAAATGTTGACATGCCCCGAAAAAAAAATCCTATGCGACGTAAATTGAGTTCTACAACACGATTCCGCCCTCAAAATTTTTCTAAGAAATTTCTAAGTGCCAGCGCACTTTTTCAATTTTCAAAAATGTTGACATGCTCCGAAAAAAAAAATACTATGCGACGTAAATTGAGTTCTACAACACGATTCCGCCCTCAAAATTTTTCTATAAAATTTATAAGTGCCTGGCCAGCGCACCTTTTCAATTTTCAAAAATGTTGACATGCTCCGAAAAGAAAATTCCTATGCGACGTAAATTGAGTTCTACAACACAATTCCGCCCTCAAAATTTTTCTAAGAAATTTCTAAGTGCCTGGCCAGCGCACTTTTTCAATTTTCAAAAACGTTGACATGCTCGGAAAAAAAAATTACTATGCGACGTAAATTGAGTTCAACAAACGATTCCGCCCTCAAAATTTTTCTAAAAAATTTCTCAATTTTCAAAAATGTTGACATGCTCCGAAAAAAAATTCCTATGCGACGTAAATTGAGTTCTACAAAACGATTCCGCCCTCAAAATTTTTCTAAAAAATTTCTCAATTTTCAAAAATGTTGACATGCTCCGAAAAAAAAATTCCTTTGCGACGTAAATTGAGTTCTACAAAACGATTCCGCCCTCAAAATTTTTCTAAAAACTTTTTGAGTGCCTGGCCAGCGCACTTTTTTAATTTTCAAAAATTTTGACATGCTTCAAAAAGAAAATTCCTATGCGACGTAAATTGAGTTCTACAAACGATTCCGCCCTCAAAATTTTTCTAAAAAATTTCTCAATATTCAAAAATGTTGACATGCTCCGAAAAAAAATTCCTTTGCGACGTAAACTGAGTTCTACAAAACGATTCCGCCCTCAAAATTCCTATGCGACGTAAATTGAGTTCTACCACACGATTCCGCCCTCAAAATTTTTCTAAAAAATATCTAAGTTCCTGGCCAGCGCACTTTTTTAATTTTCAAAAATGTTGACATTCTCCGAAAAGAAAATTCCTATGCGACGTAAATTGAGTTCTACCACACGATTCCGCCCTCAAAATTTTTCTAAAAAATTTCTAAGTTCCAGGCCAGCGCACTTTTTTAATTTTCAAATATGTTGACATGCTCCGAAAAGAAAATTACTATGCGACGTAAATTGAGTTCTACAACACGATTCCGCCCTCAAAATTTTTCTATAAAATGTATAGGTGCCTGGCCAGCGCACCTTTTCAATTTTCAAAAATGTTGACATGCTCCGAAAAGAAAATTCCTATGCGACGTAAATTGAGTTCTACAACACGATTCCGCCCTCAAAATTTTTCTATAAAATGTATAGGTGCCTGGCCAGCGCACCTTTTCAATTTTCAAAAACGTTGACATGCTCCGAAAAAAAATTCCTATGCGACGTAAATTGAGTTCTACCACACGATTCCGCCCTCAACATTTTTCTAAAAAATATCTAAGTGCCTGGCCTGCGCACTTTTTCAATTTTCAAAAAGTTGACATGCCCCGAAAAAAAAAATCCTATGCGACGTAAATTGAGTTCTACAACAAGATTCCGTCGCTCCAAATTTTTCTAAAAAATTTGTGAGGGCCTGGCCAGCGCACTTTTTCAATTTTCAAAAATGTTGACATGCCCCGAAAAAAAAATCCTATGCGACGTAAATTGAGTTCTACAACACGATTCCGCCCTCAAAATTTTTCTAAGAAATTTCTAAGTGCCCTGGCCAGTGCACTTTTTCAATTTTCAAAAACGTTGACATGCTCCGAAAAAAAAATTCCTATGCTACGTAAATTGAGTTCTACCACACGATTCCGCCCCTCAACATTTTTCTAAAAAATATCTAAGTGCCTGGCCTGCGCACTTTTTCAATTTTCAAAAAGTTGACATGCCCCGAAAAAAAAATTCCTATGCGACGTAAATTGAGTTCTACAACAAGATTCCGTCGCTCCAAATTTTTCTAAAAAATTTGTGAGGGCCTGGCCAGCGCACTTTTTCAATTTTCAAAAATGTTGACATGCCCCGAAAAAAAAATCCTATGCGACGTAAATTGAGTTCTACAACACGATTTCGCTGCTCCAAATTTTTCTAAAAAATTTGTGAGGGCCTGGCCAGCGCACTTTTTTCAATTTTCAAAAATGTTGACATGCCCCGAAAAAAAAATCCTATGCGACGTAAATTGAGTTCTACAACACGATTTCGCTGCTCCAAATTTTTCTAAAAAATTTGTGAGGGCCTGGCTAGCGCACTTTTTCAATTTTCAAAAACTTTGACATGCTCCAAAAAAAATTCCTATGCGACGTAAATTGAGTTCTACAACACGATTCCGCCCTCAAAATTTTTCTAAGAAATTTCTAAGTGCCAGCGCACTTTTTCAATTTTCAAAAATGTTGACATGCTCCGAAAAAAATTCCTATGCGACGTAAATTGAGTTCTACAACACGATTCCGCCCTCAAAATTTTTCTATAAAATGTATAGGTGCCTGGCCAGCGCACCTTTTCAATTTTCAAAAACGTTGACATGCTCCGAAAAAAAATTCCTATGCGACGTAAATTGAGTTCTACCACACGATTCCGCCCTCAACATTTTTCTAAAAAATATCTAAGTGCCTGGCCTGCGCACTTTTTCAATTTTCAAAAAGTTGACATGCCCCGAAAAAAAAATTCCTATGCGACGTAAATTGAGTTCTACAACAAGATTCCGTCGCTCCAAATTTTTCTAAAAAATTTGTGAGTGCCTGGCCAGCGCACTTTTTCAATTTTCAAAAACGTTGACATGCTCGGAAAAAAAAATTACTATGCGACGTAAATTGAGTTCAACAAACGATTCCGCCCTCAAAATTTTTCTAAAAAATTTCTCAATTTTCAAAAATGTTGACATGCTCCGAAAAAAAATTCCTATGCGACGTAAATTGAGTTCTACAAAACGATTCCGCCCTCAAAATTTTTCTAAAAAATTTCTCAATTTTCAAAAATGTTGACATGCTCCGAAAAAAAAATTCCTTTGCGACGTAAATTGAGTTCTACAAAACGATTCCGCCCTCAAAATTTTTCTAAAAACTTTTTGAGTGCCTGGCCAGCGCACTTTTTTAATTTTCAAAAATTTTGACATGCTTCAAAAAGAAAATTCCTATGCGACGTAAATTGAGTTCTACAACAAGATTCCGTCGCTCCAAATTTTTCTAAAAAATTTGTGAGGGCCTGGCCAGCGCACTTTTTCAATTTTCAAAAATGTTGACATGCCCCGAAAAAAAAATCCTATGCGACGTAAATTGAGTTCTACAACACGATTTCGCTGCTCCAAATTTTTCTAAAAAATTTGTGAGGGCCTGGCCAGCGCACTTTTTCAATTTTCAAAAATGTTGACATGCCCCGAAAAAAAAATCCTATGCGACGTAAATTGAGTTCTACAACACGATTTCGCTGCTCCAAATTTTTCTAAAAAATTTGTGAGGGCCTGGCTAGCGCACTTTTTCAATTTTCAAAAACTTTGACATGCTCCAAAAAAAATTCCTATGCGACGTAAATTGAGTTCTACAACACGATTCCGCCCTCAAAATTTTTCTAAGAAATTTCTAAGTGCCAGCGCACTTTTTCAATTTTCAAAAATGTTGACATGCTCCGAAAAAAATTCCTATGCGACGTAAATTGAGTTCTACAACACGATTCCGCCCTCAAAATTTTTCTATAAAATGTATAGGTGCCTGGCCAGCGCACCTTTTCAATTTTCAAAAATGTTGACATGCTCCGAAAAGAAAATTCCTATGCGACGTAAATTGAGTTCTACAACACGATTCCGCCCTCAAAATTTTTCTATAAAATGTTTAGGTGCCTGGCCAGCGCACCTTTTCAATTTTCAAAAACGTTGACATGCTCCGAAAAAAAATTCCTATGCGACGTAAATTGAGTTCTACCACACGATTCCGCCCTCAACATTTTTCTAAAAAATATCTAAGTGCCTGGCCTGCGCACTTTTTCAATTTTCAAAAAGTTGACATGCCCCGAAAAAAAAATTCCTATGCGACGTAAATTGAGTTCTACAACAAGATTCCGTCGCTCCAAATTTTTCTAAAAAATTTGTGAGGGCCTGGCCAGCGCACTTTTTCAATTTTCAAAAATGTTGACATGCCCCGAAAAAAAAATCCTATGCGACGTAAATTGAGTTCTACAACACGATTCCGCCCTCAAAATTTTTCTAAGAAATTTCTAAGTGCCCTGGCCAGTGCACTTTTTCAATTTTCAAAAACGTTGACATGCTCCGAAAAAAAAATTCCTATGCTACGTAAATTGAGTTCTACCACACGATTCCGCCCCTCAACATTTTTCTAAAAAATATCTAAGTGCCTGGCCTGCGCACTTTTTCAATTTTCAAAAAGTTGACATGCCCCGAAAAAAAAATTCCTATGCGACGTAAATTGAGTTCTACAACAAGATTCCGTCGCTCCAAATTTTTCTAAAAAATTTGTGAGGGCCTGGCCAGCGCACTTTTTCAATTTTCAAAAATGTTGACATGCCCCGAAAAAAAAATCCTATGCGACGTAAATTGAGTTCTACAACACGATTTCGCTGCTCCAAATTTTTCTAAAAAATTTGTGAGGGCCTGGCCAGCGCACTTTTTCAATTTTCAAAAATGTTGACATGCCCCGAAAAAAAAATCCTATGTGACGTAAATTAAGTTCTACAACACGATTTCGCTGCTCCAAATTTTTCTAAAAAATTTGTAAGTGCCTGGCCAGCGCACTTTTTCAAATTTCAAAAATGTTGACAAGCTCCGAAAAGAAAATTCCTATGCGACGTAAATTGAGTCCTACAACACGATATCGGCCTCCAAATTTTTCTAAAAAATTTTTAAGTGCCTGGCCAGCGTACTTTTTCAATTTTCAAAAATGTTGACATAATCCGAAAAAAAATTCCTACGCGACGTAAATTGAGTTCTACAAAACGATTCTGCCCTCCAAATTTTTCTAAAAAAATTCTAAGTGCCGGGCCAGCGCATTTTTTCAATTTTCAAAAATGTTGACATGCTCCGAAAAGAAAATTCCTATGCGACGTAAATTGAGTTCTACCACACGATTCCACCCTAAAAATGTTTCTAAAAAATATGTAAGTGCCTGGCCAGCGCACTTTTTCAATTTTCAAAAATGTTGACATGCTCCGAAAAAAAAATTACTATGCGACGTAAATTGAGTTCTACGATTCCGCCCTCAAAATTTTTCTAAAAAATTTCTAAGTTCCAGGCCAGCGCACTTTTTTAATTTTCAAATATGTTGACATGCTCCGAAAAGAAAATTCCTACGCGACGTAAATTGAGTTCTACAACACGAATCCGCCCTCAAAATTTTTCTATAAAATTTATAAGTGCCTGGCCAGCGCACCTTTTCAATTTTCAAAAATGTTGACATGCTCCGAAAAGAAAATTCCTATGCGACGTAAATTGAGTTCTACAACACGATTCCGCCCTCAAAATTTTTCTAAGAAATTTCTAAGTGCCTGGCCAGCGCACTTTTTCAATTTTCAAAAACGTTGACATGCTCGAAAAAAAAATTACTTTGCGACGTAAATTGAGTTCTACAAACGATTCCGCCCTCAAAATTTTTCTAAAAAATTTCTCATTTTTCAAAAATGTTGACATGCTCCGAAAAAAAATTCCTATGCGACGTAAATTGAGTTCTACAAAACGATTCCGCCCTCAAAATTTTTCTAAAAAATTTCTCAATTTTCAAAAATGTTGACATGCTCCGAAAAAAAATTCCTTTGCGACGTAAATTGAGTTCTACAAAACGATTCCGCCCTCAAAATTTTTCTAATAACTTTTTGAGTGCCTGGCCAGCGCACTTTTTTAATTTTCAAAAATGTTGACATGCTTCAAAAAGAAAATTCCTATGCGACGTAAATTGAGTTCTACAAACGATTCCGCCCTCAAAATTTTTCTAAAAAATTTCTCAATTTTCAAAAATGTTGACATGCTTCGAAAAGAAAATTCCTATGCGACGTAAATTGAGTTCTACAACACGATTCCGCCCTCAAAATTTTTCTATAAAATTTATAAGTGCCTGGCCAGCGCACCTTTTCAATTTTCAAAAATGTTGACATGCTCCGAAAAGAAAATTCCTATGCGACGTAAATTGATTTCTACAAAACGATTCTGCCCTCAAAATTTTTCTAAAAAATTTCTGAGTTCCTGGCCAGCGCACTTTTTTAATTTTCAAAAATTTTGACATGCTTCGAAAAGAAAATTCCTATGCGACGTAAATTGAGTTCTACCACACGATTCCGCCCTCCAAATTTTTCTAAAAAATTTGTAAGTTCCTGGCCAGCGCACTTCTTCAAATTTCAAAAATGTTGACAAGCTCCGAAAAGAAAATTCCTATGCGACGTAAATTGAGTCCTACAACACGATATCGGCCTCCAAATTTTTCTAAAAAATTTTTAAGTGCCTGGCCAGCGTACTTTTTCAATTTTCAAAAATGTTGACATAATCCGAAAAAAAATTTCTACGCGACGTAAATTGAGTTCTACAAAACGATTCTGCCCTCAAAATTTTTCTAAAAAATTTCTGAGTGCCTGGCCAGCGCACTTTTTTAATTTTCAAAAATTTTGACATGCTCCGAAAAGAAAAATTCCTATGCGACGTAAATTGAGTTCTACCACACGATTCCACCCTCAAAATGTTCTAAAAAATATCTAAGTGCCTGGCCAGCGCACTTTTTCAATTTTCAAAAATGTTGACATGATCTGAAAAAAAAGTCAGTCCTATGCGACGTAAATTGAGTTCTAACACCAGATTCCGCCCTCAAAATTTTTCTAAAAAATTTGTAAGTTCCTGGCCAGCGCACTTCTTCAAATTTCAAAAATGTTGACAAGCTCCGAAAAGAAAATTCCTATGCGACGTAAATTGAGTCCTACAACACGATATCGGCCTCCAAATTTTTCTAAAAAATTTTTAAGTGCCTGGCCAGCGTACTTTTTCAATTTTCAAAAATGTTGACATAATCCGAAAAAAAATTTCTACGCGACGTAAATTGAGTTCTACAAAACGATTCTGCCCTCAAAATTTTTCTAAAAAATTTCTGAGTGCCTGGCCAGCGCACTTTTTTAATTTTCAAAAATTTTGACATGCTTCGAAAAGAAAATTCCTATGCGACGTAAATTGAGTTCTACCACACGATTCCGCCCTCAAAATTTTTCTAAAAAATATCTACGTGCCTGGCCAGCGCACTTTTTCAATTTTCAAAAATGTTGACATGCTCCGAAAAAAAATTCCTATGCGACGTAAATTGAGTTCTACGATTCCGCCCTCAAAATTTTTCTAAAAAATTTCTAAGTTCCAGGCCAGCGCACTTTTTTAATTTTCAAAAATGTTGACATGCTCCGAAAAGAAAATTCCTATGCGACGTAAATTTAGTTCTACAACACGATTCCGCCCTCAAAATTTTTCTATAAAATTTATAAGTGCCTGGCCAGCGCACCTTTTCAATTTTCAAAAATGTTGACATGCTCCGAAAAGAAAATTCCTATGCGACGTAAATTGAGTTCTACAGAACGATTCTGCCCTCAAAATTTTAAGTGCCTGGCCAGCCTACTTTTTCAATTTTCAAAAATGTTGACATAATCCGAAAAAAAATTCCTACGCGACGTAAATTGAGTTCTACAAAACGATTCTGCCCTCAAAATTTTTCTAAAAAATTTCTGAGTGCCTGGCCAGCGCACTTTTTTAATTTTCAAAAATTTTGACATGCTTCGAAAAGAAAATTCCTATGCGACGTAAATTGAGTTCTACCACACGATTCCGCCCTCCAAATTTTTCTAAAAAAATTCTAAGTGCCGGGCCAGCGCATTTTTTCAATTTTCAAAAATGGTGACATGCTCCGAAAAGAAAATTCCTATGCGACGTAAATTGAGTTCTACCACACGATTCCACACTCAAAATTTTTCTAAAAAATATCTAAGTGCCTGGCCAGCGCACTTTTTCAATTTTCAAAAATGTTGACATGATCTGAAAAAAAAGTCCTATGCGACGTAAATTGAGTTCTAACACCAGATTCCGCCCTCAAAATTTTTCTAAAAAATTTGTAAGTTCCTGGCCAGCGCACTTCTTCAAATTTCAAAAATGTTGACAAGCTCCGAAAAGAAAATTCCTTTGCGACGTAAATTGAGTCCTACAACACGATATCGGCCTCCAAATTTTTCTAAAAAATTTTTAAGTGCCTGGCCAGCGTACTTTTTCAATTTTCAAAAATGTTGACATAATCCGAAAAAAAATTTCTACGCGACGTAAATTGAGTTCTACAAAACGATTCTGCCCTCAAAATTTTTCTACAAAATTTCTGAGTGCCTGGCCAGCGCACTTTTTTAATTTTCAAAAATTTTGACATGCTTCGAAAAGAAAATTCCTATGCGACGTAAATTGAGTTCTACCACACGATTCCGCCCTCAAAATTTTTCTAAAAAATATCTAAGTGCCTGGCCAGCGCACTTTTTCAATTTTCAAAAATGTTGACATGCTCCGAAAAAAAATTCCTATGCGACGTAAATTGAGTTCTACGATTCCGCCCTCAAAATTTTTCTAAAAAATTTCTAAGTTCCAGGCCAGCGCACTTTTTTAATTTTCAAAAATGTTGACATGCTCCGAAAAGAAAATTCCTATGCGACGTAAATTTAGTTCTACAACACGATTCCGCCCTCAAAATTTTTCTATAAAAATTATAAGTGCCTGGCCAGCGCACCTTTTCAATTTTCAAAAATGTTGACATGCTCCGAAAAGAAAATTCCTATGCGACGTAAATTGAGTTCTACAGAACGATTCTGCCCTCAAAATTTTAAGTGCCTGGCCAGCCTACTTTTTCAATTTTCAAAAATGTTGACATAATCCGAAAAAAAATTCCTACGCGACGTAAATTGAGTTCTACAAAACGATTCTGCCCTCAAAATTTTTCTAAAAAATTTCTGAGTGCCTGGCCAGCGCACTTTTTTAATTTTCAAAAATTTTGACATGCTTCGAAAAGAAAATTCCTATGCGACGTAAATTGAGTTCTACCACACGATTCCGCCCTCCAAATTTTTCTAAAAAAATTCTAAGTGCCGGGCCAGCGCATTTTTTCAATTTTCAAAAATGGTGACATGCTCCGAAAAGAAAATTCCTATGCGACGTAAATTGAGTTCTACCACACGATTCCACCCTAAAAATTTTTCTAAAAAATATGTAAGTGCCTGGCCAGCGCACTTTTTCAATTTTCAAAAATGTTGACATGCTCCGAAAAAAAAATTACTATGCGACGTAAATTGAGTTCTACGATTCCGCCCTCAAAATTTTTCTAAAAAATTTCTAAGTTCCAGGCCAGCGCACTTTTTTAATTTTCAAATATGTTGACATGCTCCGAAAAGAAAATTCCTACGCGACGTAAATTGAGTTCTACAACACGAATCCGCCCTCAAAATTTTTCTATAAAATTTATAAGTGCCTGGCCAGCGCACCTTTTCAATTTTCAAAAATGTTGACATGCTCCGAAAAGAAAATTCCTATGCGACGTAAATTGAGTTCTACAACACGATTCCGCCCTCAAAATTTTTCTAAGAAATTTGTGAGGGCCTGGCCAGCGCACTTTTTCAATTTTCAAAAATGTTGACATGCCCCGAAAAAAAAATCCTATGCGACGTAAATTGAGTTCTACAACACGATTTCGCTGCTCCAAATTTTTCTAAAAAATTTCTAAGTTCCAGGCCAGCGCACTTTTTTAATTTTCAAATATGTTGACATGCTCCGAAAAGAAAATTCCTACGCGACGTAAATTGAGTTCTACAACACGAATCCGCCCTCAAAATTTTTCTATAAAATTTATAAGTGCCTGGCCAGCGCACCTTTTCAATTTTCAAAAATGTTGACATGCTCCGAAAAGAAAATTCCTATGCGACGTAAATTGAGTTCTACAACACGATTCCGCCCTCAAAATTTTTCTAAGAAATTTGTGAGGGCCTGGCCAGCGCACTTTTTCAATTTTCAAAAATGTTGACATGCTCCGAAAAAAAAATTACTATGCGACGTAAATTGAGTTCTACGATTCCGCCCTCAAAATTTTTCTAAAAAATTTCTAAGTTCCAGGCCAGCGCACTTTTTTAATTTTCAAATATGTTGACATGCTCCGAAAAGAAAATTCCTACGCGACGTAAATTGAGTTCTACAACACGAATCCGCCCTCAAAATTTTTCTATAAAATTTATAAGTGCCTGGCCAGCGCACCTTTTCAATTTTCAAAAATGTTGACATGCTCCGAAAAGAAAATTCCTATGCGACGTAAATTGAGTTCTACAACACGATTCCGCCCTCAAAATTTTTCTAAGAAATTTGTGAGGGCCTGGCCAGCGCACTTTTTCAATTTTCAAAAACGTTGACATGCTCGAAAAAAAAATTACTTTGCGACGTAAATTGAGTTCTACAAACGATTCCGCCCTCAAAATTTTTCTAAAAAATTTCTCATTTTTCAAAAATGTTGACATGCTCCGAAAAAAAATTCCTATGCGACGTAAATTGAGTTCTACAAAACGATTCCGCCCTCAAAATTTTTCTAAGAAATTTGTGAGGGCCTGGCCAGCGCACTTTTTCAATTTTCAAAAATGTTGACATGCTCCGAAAAAAAAATTACTATGCGACGTAAATTGAGTTCTACGATTCCGCCCTCAAAATTTTTCTAAAAAATTTCTAAGTTCCAGGCCAGCGCACTTTTTTAATTTTCAAATATGTTGACATGCTCCGAAAAGAAAATTCCTACGCGACGTAAATTGAGTTCTACAACACGAATCCGCCCTCAAAATTTTTCTATAAAATTTATAAGTGCCTGGCCAGCGCACCTTTTCAATTTTCAAAAATGTTGACATGCTCCGAAAAGAAAATTCCTATGCGACGTAAATTGAGTTCTACAACACGATTCCGCCCTCAAAATTTTTCTAAGAAATTTGTGAGGGCCTGGCCAGCGCACTTTTTCAATTTTCAAAAACGTTGACATGCTCGAAAAAAAAATTACTTTGCGACGTAAATTGAGTTCTACAAACGATTCCGCCCTCAAAATTTTTCTAAAAAATTTCTCATTTTTCAAAAATGTTGACATGCTCCGAAAAAAAATTCCTATGCGACGTAAATTGAGTTCTACAACACGATTCCGCCCTCAAAATTTTTCTAAGAAATTTGTGAGGGCCTGGCCAGCGCACTTTTTCAATTTTCAAAAATGTTGACATGCCCCGAAAAAAAAATCCTATGCGACGTAAATTGAGTTCTACGATTCCGCCCTCAAAATTTTTCTAAAAAATTTCTAAGTTCCAGGCCAGCGCACTTTTTTAATTTTCAAATATGTTGACATGCTCCGAAAAGAAAATTCCTACGCGACGTAAATTGAGTTCTACAACACGAATCCGCCCTCAAAATTTTTCTATAAAATTTATAAGTGCCTGGCCAGCGCACCTTTTCAATTTTCAAAAATGTTGACATGCTCCGAAAAGAAAATTCCTATGCGACGTAAATTGAGTTCTACAACACGATTCCGCCCTCAAAATTTTTCTAAGAAATTTGTGAGGGCCTGGCCAGCGCACTTTTTCAATTTTCAAAAATGTTGACATGCTCCGAAAAAAAAATTACTATGCGACGTAAATTGAGTTCTACGATTCCGCCCTCAAAATTTTTCTAAAAAATTTCTAAGTTCCAGGCCAGCGCACTTTTTTAATTTTCAAATATGTTGACATGCTCCGAAAAGAAAATTCCTACGCGACGTAAATTGAGTTCTACAACACGAATCCGCCCTCAAAATTTTTCTATAAAATTTATAAGTGCCTGGCCAGCGCACCTTTTCAATTTTCAAAAATGTTGACATGCTCCGAAAAGAAAATTCCTATGCGACGTAAATTGAGTTCTACAACACGATTCCGCCCTCAAAATTTTTCTAAGAAATTTGTGAGGGCCTGGCCAGCGCACTTTTTCAATTTTCAAAAACGTTGACATGCTCGAAAAAAAAATTACTTTGCGACGTAAATTGAGTTCTACAAACGATTCCGCCCTCAAAATTTTTCTAAAAAATTTCTCATTTTTCAAAAATGTTGACATGCTCCGAAAAAAAATTCCTATGCGACGTAAATTGAGTTCTACAAAACGATTCCGCCCTCAAAATTTTTCTAAAAAATTTCTCAATTTTCAAAAATGTTGACATGCTCCGAAAAAAAATTCCTTTGCGACGTAAATTGAGTTCTACAAAACGATTCCGCCCTCAAAATTTTTCTAATAACTTTTTGAGTGCCTGGCCAGCGCACTTTTTTAATTTTCAAAAATGTTGACATGCTTCAAAAAGAAAATTCCTATGCGACGTAAATTGAGTTCTACAAACGATTCCGCCCTCAAAATTTTTCTAAAAAATTTCTCAATTTTCAAAAATGTTGACATGCTTCGAAAAGAAAATTCCTATGCGACGTAAATTGAGTTCTACAACACGATTCCGCCCTCAAAATTTTTCTATAAAATTTATAAGTGCCTGGCCAGCGCACCTTTTCAATTTTCAAAAATGTTGACATGCTCCGAAAAGAAAATTCCTTTGCGACGTAAATTGATTTCTACAAAACGATTCTGCCCTCAAAATTTTTCTAAAAAATTTCTGAGTTCCTGGCCAGCGCACTTTTTTAATTTTCAAAAATTTTGACATGCTTCGAAAAGAAAATTCCTATGCGACGTAAATTGAGTTCTACCACACGATTCCGCCCTCCAAATTTTTCTAAAAAATATCTAAGTGCCTGGCCAGCGCACTTTTTCAATTTTCAAAAATGTTGACATGATCTGAAAAAAAAGTCCTATGCGACGTAAATTGAGTTCTAACACCAGATTCCGCCCTCAAAATTTTTCTAAAAAATTTGTAAGTTCCTGGCCAGCGCACTTCTTCAAATTTCAAAAATGTTGACAAGCTCCGAAAAGAAAATTCCTATGCGACGTAAATTGAGTCCTACAACACGATATCGGCCTCCAAATTTTTCTAAAAAATTTTTAAGTGCCTGGCCAGCGTACTTTTTCAATTTTCAAAAATGTTGACATAATCCGAAAAAAAATTTCTACGCGACGTAAATTGAGTTCTACAAAACGATTCTGCCCTCAAAATTTTTCTACAAAATTTCTGAGTGCCTGGCCAGCGCACTTTTTTAATTTTCAAAAATTTTGACATGCTTCGAAAAGAAAATTCCTATGCGACGTAAATTGAGTTCTACCACACGATTCCGCCCTCAAAATTTTTCTAAAAAATATC
The DNA here is from genome assembly GCA_963920635.1 of Pseudeuparius sepicola. Classification (NCBI taxonomy): domain Eukaryota; kingdom Metazoa; phylum Arthropoda; class Insecta; order Coleoptera; family Anthribidae; genus Pseudeuparius; species Pseudeuparius sepicola. Next base: position 58,769,798 of record OY987301.1, on the reverse strand, counting down.
TAAGTGCCTGGCCAGCGCACTTTTTCAATTTTCAAAAATGTTGACATGCTCCGAAAAAAAATTCCTATGCGACGTAAATTGAGTTCTACGATTCCGCCCTCAAAATTTTTCTAAAAAATTTCTAAGTTCCAGGCCAGCGCACTTTTTTAATTTTCAAAAATGTTGACATGCTCCGAAAAGAAAATTCCTATGCGACGTAAATTTAGTTCTACAACACGATTCCGCCCTCAAAATTTTTCTATAAAAATTATAAGTGCCTGGCCAGCGCACCTTTTCAATTTTCAAAAATGTTGACATGCTCCGAAAAGAAAATTCCTATGCGACGTAAATTGAGTTCTACAGAACGATTCTGCCCTCAAAATTTTAAGTGCCTGGCCAGCCTACTTTTTCAATTTTCAAAAATGTTGACATAATCCGAAAAAAAATTCCTACGCGACGTAAATTGAGTTCTACAAAACGATTCTGCCCTCAAAATTTTTCTAAAAAATTTCTGAGTGCCTGGCCAGCGCACTTTTTTAATTTTCAAAAATTTTGACATGCTTCGAAAAGAAAATTCCTATGCGACGTAAATTGAGTTCTACCACACGATTCCGCCCTCCAAATTTTTCTAAAAAAATTCTAAGTGCCGGGCCAGCGCATTTTTTCAATTTTCAAAAATGGTGACATGCTCCGAAAAGAAAATTCCTATGCGACGTAAATTGAGTTCTACCACACGATTCCACCCTAAAAATTTTTCTAAAAAATATGTAAGTGCCTGGCCAGCGCACTTTTTCAATTTTCAAAAATGTTGACATGCTCCGAAAAAAAAATTACTATGCGACGTAAATTGAGTTCTACGATTCCGCCCTCAAAATTTTTCTAAAAAATTTCTAAGTTCCAGGCCAGCGCACTTTTTTAATTTTCAAATATGTTGACATGCTCCGAAAAGAAAATTCCTACGCGACGTAAATTGAGTTCTACAACACGAATCCGCCCTCAAAATTTTTCTATAAAATTTATAAGTGCCTGGCCAGCGCACCTTTTCAATTTTCAAAAATGTTGACATGCTCCGAAAAGAAAATTCCTATGCGACGTAAATTGAGTTCTACAACACGATTCCGCCCTCAAAATTTTTCTAAGAAATTTCTAAGTGCCTGGCCAGCGCACTTTTTCAATTTTCAAAAACGTTGACATGCTCGAAAAAAAAATTACTTTGCGACGTAAATTGAGTTCTACAAACGATTCCGCCCTCAAAATTTTTCTAAAAAATTTATCATTTTTCAAAAATGTTGACATGCTCCGAAAAAAAATTCCTATGCGACGCAAATTGAGTTCTACAAAACGATTCCGCCCTCAAAATTTTTCTAAGAAATTTCTAAGTGCCTGGCCAGCGCACTTTTTTAATTTTCAAAAATGTTGACATGCTTCAAAAAGAAAATTCCTATGCGACGTAAATTGAGTTCTACAAACGATTCCGCCCTCAAAATTTTTCTAAAAAATTTCTCAATTTTCAAAAATGTTGACATGCTTCGAAAAGAAAATTCCTATGCGACGTAAATTGAGTTCTACAACACGATTCCGCCCTCAAAATTTTTCTATAAAATTTATAAGTGCCTGGCCAGCGCACCTTTTCAATTTTCAAAAATGTTGACATGCTCCGAAAAGAAAATTCCTATGCGACGTAAATTGATTTCTACAAAACGATTCTGCCCTCAAAATTTTTCTAAAAAATTTCTGAGTTCCTGGCCAGCGCACTTTTTTAATTTTCAAAAATTTTGACATGCTTCGAAAAGAAAATTCCTATGCGACGTAAATTGAGTTCTACCACACGATTCCGCCCTCCAAATTTTTCTAAAAAAATTCTAAGTGCCGGGCCAGCGCATTTTTTCAATTTTCAAAAATGTTGACATGCTCCGAAAAGAAAAATTCCTATGCGACGTAAATTGAGTTCTACCACACGATTCCACCCTCAAAATGTTCTAAAAAATATCTAAGTGCCTGGCCAGCGCACTTTTTCAATTTTCAAAAATGTTGACATGATCTGAAAAAAAAGTCAGTCCTATGCGACGTAAATTGAGTTCTAACACCAGGTTCCGCCCTCAAAATTTTTCTAAAAAATTTGTAAGTTCCTGGCCAGCGCACTTCTTCAAATTTCAAAAATGTTGACAAGCTCCGAAAAGAAAATTCCTATGCGACGTAAATTGAGTCCTACAACACGATATCGGCCTCCAAATTTTTCTAAAAAATTTTTAAGTGCCTGGCCAGCGTACTTTTTCAATTTTCAAAAATGTTGACATAATCCGAAAAAAAATTTCTACGCGACGTAAATTGAGTTCTACAAAACGATTCTGCCCTCAAAATTTTTCTAAAAAATTTCTGAGTGCCTGGCCAGCGCACTTTTTTAATTTTCAAAAATTTTGACATGCTTCGAAAAGAAAATTCCTATGCGACGTAAATTGAGTTCTACCACACGATTCCGCCCTCAAAATTTTTCTAAAAAATATCTACGTGCCTGGCCAGCGCACTTTTTCAATTTTCAAAAATGTTGACATGCTAAGAAAAAAAATTCCTATGCGACGTAAATTGAGTTCTACGATTCCGCCCTCAAAATTTTTCTAAAAAATTTCTAAGTTCCAGGCCAGCGCACTTTTTTAATTTTCAAAAATGTTGACATGCTCCGAAAAGAAAATTCCTATGCGACGTAAATTTAGTTCTACAACACGATTCCGCCCTCAAAATTTTTCTATAAAATTTATAAGTGCCTGGCCAGCGCACCTTTTCAATTTTCAAAAATGTTGACATGCTCCGAAAAGAAAATTCCTATGCGACGTAAATTGAGTTCTACAGAACGATTCTGCCCTCAAAATTTTAAGTGCCTGGCCAGCCTACTTTTTCAATTTTCAAAAATGTTGACATAATCCGAAAAAAAATTCCTACGCGACGTAAATTGAGTTCTACAAAACGATTCTGCCCTCAAAATTTTTCTAAAAAATTTCTGAGTGCCTGGCCAGCGCACTTTTTTAATTTTCAAAAATTTTGACATGCTTCGAAAAGAAAATTCCTATGCGACGTAAATTGAGTTCTACCACACGATTCCGCCCTCCAAATTTTTCTAAAAAAATTCTAAGTGCCGGGCCAGCGCATTTTTTCAATTTTCAAAAATGGTGACATGCTCCGAAAAGAAAATTCCTATGCGACGTAAATTGAGTTCTACCACACGATTCCACCCTCAAAATTTTTCTAAAAAATATCAAAGTGCCTGGCCAGCGCACTTTTTCAATTTTCAAAAATGTTGACATGATCTGAAAAAAAAGTCCTATGCGACGTAAATTGAGTTCTAACACCAGATTCCGCCCTCAAAATTTTTCTAAAAAATTTGTAAGTTCCTGGCCAGCGCACTTCTTCAAATTTCAAAAATGTTGACAAGCTCCGAAAAGAAAATTCCTATGCGACGTAAATTGAGTCCTACAACACGATATCGGCCTCCAAATTTTTCTAAAAAATTTTTAAGTGCCTGGCCAGCGTACTTTTTCAATTTTCAAAAATGTTGACATAATCCGAAAAAAAATTTCTACGCGACGTAAATTGAGTTCTACAAAACGATTCTGCCCTCAAAATTTTTCTACAAAATTTCTGAGTGCCTGGCCAGCGCACTTTTTTAATTTTCAAAAATTTTGACATGCTTCGAAAAGAAAATTCCTATGCGACGTAAATTGAGTTCTACCACACGATTCCGCCCTCAAAATTTTTCTAAAAAATATCTAAGTGCCTGGCCAGCGCACTTTTTCAATTTTCAAAAATGTTGACATGCTCCGAAAAAAAATTCCTATGCGACGTAAATTGAGTTCTACGATTCCGCCCTCAAAATTTTTCTAAAAAATTTCTAAGTTCCAGGCCAGCGCACTTTTTTAATTTTCAAAAATGTTGACATGCTCCGAAAAGAAAATTCCTATGCGACGTAAATTTAGTTCTACAACACGATTCCGCCCTCAAAATTTTAAGTGCCTGGCCAGCCTACTTTTTCAATTTTCAAAAATGTTGACATAATCCGAAAAAAAATTCCTACGCGACGTAAATTGAGTTCTACAAAACGATTCTGCCCTCAAAATTTTTCTAAAAAATTTCTGAGTGCCTGGCCAGCGCACTTTTTTAATTTTCAAAAATTTTGACATGCTTCGAAAAGAAAATTCCTATGCGACGTAAATTGAGTTCTACCACACGATTCCGCCCTCCAAATTTTTCTAAAAAAATTCTAAGTGCCGGGCCAGCGCATTTTTTCAATTTTCAAAAATGGTGACATGCTCCGAAAAGAAAATTCCTATGCGACGTAAATTGAGTTCTACCACACGATTCCACCCTCAAAATTTTTCTAAAAAATATCTAAGTGCCTGGCCAGCGCACTTTTTCAATTTTCAAAAATGTTGACATGATCTGAAAAAAAAGTCCTATGCGACGTAAATTGAGTTCTAACACCAGATTCCGCCCTCAAAATTTTTCTAAAAAATTTGTAAGTGCCTGGCCAGCGCACTTTTTCAAATTTCAAAAATGTTGACAAGCTCCGAAAAGAAAATTCCTATGCGACGTAAATTGAGTCCTACAACACGATATCGGCCTCCAAATTTTTCTAAAAAATTTTTAAGTGCCTGGCCAGCGTACTTTTTCAATTTTCAAAAATGTTGACATAATCCGAAAAAAAATTCCTACGCGACGTAAATTGAGTTCTACAAAACGATTCTGCCCTCAAAATTTTTCTAAAAAATTTCTGAGTGCCTGGCCAGCGCACTTTTTTAATTTTCAAAAATTTTGACATGCTTCGAAAAGAAAATTCCTATGCGACGTAAATTGAGTTCTACCACACGATTCCGCCCTCCAAATTTTTCTAAAAAAATTCTAAGTGCCGGGCCAGCGCACTTTTTCAATTTTCAAAAATGTTGACATGCTCCGAAAAAAAATTACTATGCGACGTAAATTGAGTTCTACAACACGATTCCGCCCTCAAAATTTTTCTATAAAATTTATAAGTGCCTGGCCAGCGCACCTTTTCAATTTTCAAAAATGTTGACATGCCCCGAAAAAAAAATCCTATGCGACGTAAATTGAGTTCTACAACGCGATTCCGCCCTCAAAATTTTTCTAAGAAATTTCTAAGTGCCCTGGCCAGTGCACTTTTTCAATTTTCAAAAACGTTGACATGCTCCGAAAAAAAAATTCCCATGCGACGTAAATTGAGTTCTACAACACGATTTCGCTGCTCCAAATTTTTCTAAAAAATTTGTGAGGGCCTGGCCAGCGCACTTTTTCAATTTTCAAAAATGTTGACATGCCCCGAAAAAAAATCCTATGCGACGTAAATTGAGTTCTACAACACGATTTCGCTGCTCCAAATTTTTCTAAAAAATTTGTGAGGGCCTGGCTAGCGCACTTTTTCAATTTTCAAAAACTTTGACATGCTCCAAAAAAAATTCCTATGCGACGTAAATTGAGTTCTACAACACGATTCCGCCCTCAAAATTTTTCTAAGAAATTTCTAAGTGCCAGCGCACTTTTTCAATTTTCAAAAATGTTGACATGCTCCGAAAAAAATTCCTATGCGACGTAAATTGACTTCTACAACACGATTCCGCCCTCAAAATTTTTCTATAAAATGTATAGGTGCCTGGCCAGCGCACCTTTTCAATTTTCAAAAACGTTGACATGCTCCGAAAAAAAATTCCTATGCGACGTAAATTGAGTTCTACAACACGATTCCGCCCTCAAAATTTTTCTAAGAAATTTCTAAGTGCCTGGCCAGCGCACTTTTTCAATTTTCAAAAACGTTGACATGCTCGGAAAAAAAATTACTATGCGACGTAAATTGAGTTCTACAACACGATTCCGCCCTCAAAATTTTTCTATAAAATGTATAGGTGCCTGGCCAGCGCACCTTTTCAATTTTCAAAAACGTTGACATGCTCCGAAAAAAAATTCCTCTGCGACGTAAATTGATTTCTACCACACGATTCCGCCCTCAACATTTTTCTAAAAAATATCTAAGTGCCTGGCCTGCGCACTTTTTTAATTTTCAAAAATGTTGACATGCTCCGAAAAGAAAATTCCTATGCGACGTAAATTGAGTTCTACCACACGATTCCGCCCTCAACATTTTTCTAAAAAATATCTAAGTGCCTGGCCTGCGCACTTTTTTAATTTTCAAAAAGTTGACATGCCCCGAAAAAAAATTCCTATGCGACGTAAATTGAGTTCTACAACAAGATTCCGTCGCTCCAAATTTTTCTAAAAAATTTGTGAGGGCCTGGCCAGCGCACTTTCAATTTTCAAAAATGTTGACATGCCCCGAAAAAAAAATCCTATGCGACGTAAATTGAGTTCTACAACACGATTTCGCTGCTCCAAATTTTTCTAAAAAATTTGTGAGGGCCTGGCCAGCGCACTTTTTCAATTTTCAAAAATGTTGACATGCCCCGAAAAAAAAATCCTATGCGACGTAAATTGAGTTCTACAACACGATTTCGCTGCTCCAAATTTTTCTAAAAAATTTGTGAGGGCCTGGCTAGCGCACTTTTTCAATTTTCAAAAACTTTGACATGCTCCAAAAAAAATTCCTATGTGACGTAAATTGAGTTCTACAACACGATTCCGCCCTCAAAATTTTTCTAAGAAATTTCTAAGTGCCAGCGCACTTTTTCAATTTTCAAAAACTTTGACATGCTCCAAAAAAAATTCCTATGCGACGTAAATTGAGTTCTACAACACGATTCCGCCCTCAAAATTTTTCTAAGAAATTTCTAAGTGCCAGCGCACTTTTTCAATTTTCAAAAATGTTGACATGCTCCGAAAAAAATTCCTATGCGACGTAAATTGAGTTCTACAACACGATTCCGCCCTCAAAATTTTTCTATAAAATGTATAGGTGCCTGGCCAGCGCACCTTTTCAATTTTCAAAAACGTTGACATGCTCCGAAAAAAAATTCCTATGCGACGTAAATTGAGTTCTACCACACGATTCCGCCCTCAACATTTTTCTAAAAAATATCTAAGTGCCTGGCCTGCGCACTTTTTCAATTTTCAAAAAGTTGACATGCCCCGAAAAAAAAATTCCTATGCGACGTAAATTGAGTTCTACAACAAGATTCCGTCGCTCCAAATTTTTCTAAAAAATTTGTGAGTGCCTGGCCAGCGCACTTTTTCAATTTTCAAAAATGTTGACATGATCCGAAAAAAAATTCCTATGCGACGTAAATTGAGTTCTACAACAAGATTGCGTCGCTCCAAATTTTTCTAAAAAATTTGTGAGGGCCTGGCCAGCGCACTTTTTCAATTTTCAAAAATGTTGACATGCTCCGAAAAGAAAATTCCTATGCGACGTAAATTGAGTTCTACAACACGATTCCGCCCTCAAAATTTTTCTATAAAATGTATAGGTGCCTGGCCAGCGCACCTTTTCAATTTTCAAAAACGTTGACATGCTCCGAAAAAAAATTCCTATGCGACGTAAATTGAGTTCTACCACACGATTCCGCCCTCAACATTTTTCTAAAAAATATCTAAGTGCCTGGCCTGCGCACTTTTTCAATTTTCAAAAATGTTGACATGCTCCGAAAAGAAAATTCCTATGCGACGTAAATTGAGTTCTACAACACGATTCCGCCCTCAAAATTTTTCTATAAAATGTATAGGTGCCTGGCCAGCGCACCTTTTCAATTTTCAAAAATGTTGACATGCTCCGAAAAGAAAATTCCTATGCGACGTAAATTGAGTTCTACAACACGATTCCGCCCTCAAAATTTTTCTATAAAATGTATAGGTGCCTGGCCAGCGCACCTTTTCAATTTTCAAAAACGTTGACATGCTCCGAAAAAAAATTCCTATGCGACGTAAATTGAGTTCTACCACACGATTCCGCCCTCAACATTTTTCTAAAAAATATCTAAGTGCCTGGCCTGCGCACTTTTTCAATTTTCAAAAAGTTGACATGCCCCGAAAAAAAAATTCCTATGCGACGTAAATTGAGTTCTACAACAAGATTCCGTCGCTCCAAATTTTTCTAAAAAATTTGTGAGGGCCTGGCCAGCGCACTTTTTCAATTTTCAAAAATGTTGACATGCCCCGAAAAAAAAATCCTATGCGACGTAAATTGAGTTCTACAACACGATTCCGCCCTCAAAATTTTTCTAAGAAATTTCTAAGTGCCCTGGCCAGTGCACTTTTTCAATTTTCGAAAACGTTGACATGCTCCGAAAAAAAAATTCCTATGCTACGTAAATTGAGTTCTACCACACGATTCCGCCCCTCAACATTTTTCTAAAAAATATCTAAGTGCCTGGCCTGCGCACTTTTTCAATTTTCAAAAAGTTGACATGCCCCGAAAAAAAAATTCCTATGCGACGTAAATTGAGTTCTACAACAAGATTCCGTCGCTCCAAATTTTTCTAAAAAATTTGTGAGGGCCTGGCCAGCGCACTTTTTCAATTTTCAAAAATGTTGACATGCCCCGAAAAAAAAATCCTATGCGACGTAAATTGAGTTCTACAACACGATTCCGCCCTCAAAATTTTTCTAAGAAATTTCTAAGTGCCTGGCCTGCGCACTTTTTCAATTTTCAAAAAGTTGACATGCCCCGAAAAAAAAATTCCTATGCGACGTAAATTGAGTTCTACAACAAGATTCCGTCGCTCCAAATTTTTCTAAAAAATTTGTGAGGGCCTGGCCAGCGCACTTTTTCAATTTTCAAAAATGTTGACATGCCCCGAAAAAAAAATCCTATGCGACGTAAATTGAGTTCTACAACACGATTTCGCTGCTCCAAATTTTTCTAAAAAATTTGTGAGGGCCTGGCCAGCGCACTTTTTCAATTTTCAAAAATGTTGACATGCCCCGAAAAAAAAATCCTATGCGACGTAAATTGAGTTCTACAACACGATTTCGCTGCTCCAAATTTTTCTAAAAAATTTGTGAGGGCCTGGCTAGCGCACTTTTTCAATTTTCAAAAACTTTGACATGCTCCAAAAAAAATTCCTATGCGACGTAAATTGAGTTCTACAACACGATTCCGCCCTCAAAATTTTTCTAAGAAATTTCTAAGTGCCAGCGCACTTTTTCAATTTTCAAAAATGTTGACATGCTCCGAAAAAAATTCCTATGCGACGTAAATTGAGTTCTACAACACGATTCCGCCCTCAAAATTTTTCTATAAAATGTATAGGTGCCTGGCCAGCGCACCTTTTCAATTTTCAAAAACGTTGACATGCTCCGAAAAAAAATTCCTATGCGACGTAAATTGAGTTCTACCACACGATTCCGCCCTCAACATTTTTCTAAAAAATATCTAAGTGCCTGGCCTGCGCACTTTTTCAATTTTCAAAAAGTTGACATGCCCCGAAAAAAAAATTCCTATGCGACGTAAATTGAGTTCTACAACAAGATTCCGTCGCTCCAAATTTTTCTAAAAAATTTGTGAGTGCCTGGCCAGCGCACTTTTTCAATTTTCAAAAATGTTGACATGATCCGAAAAAAAATTCCTATGCGACGTAAATTGAGTTCTACAACACGATTCCGCCCTCAAAATTTTTCTAAGAAATTTCTAAGTGCCCTGGCCAGTGCACTTTTTCAATTTTCAAAAACGTTGACATGCTCCGAAAAAAAAATTCCTATGCTACGTAAATTGAGTTCTACCACACGATTCCGCCCCTCAACATTTTTCTAAAAAATATCTAAGTGCCTGGCCTGCGCACTTTTTCAATTTTCAAAAAGTTGACATGCCCCGAAAAAAAAATTCCTATGCGACGTAAATTGAGTTCTACAACAAGATTCCGTCGCTCCAAATTTTTCTAAAAAATTTGTGAGGGCCTGGCCAGCGCACTTTTTCAATTTTCAAAAATGTTGACATGCCCCGAAAAAAAAATCCTATGCGACGTAAATTGAGTTCTACAACACGATTTCGCTGCTCCAAATTTTTCTAAAAAATTTGTGAGGGCCTGGCTAGCGCACTTTTTCAATTTTCAAAAACTTTGACATGCTCCAAGAAAAATTCCTATGCGACGTAAATTGAGTTCTACAACACGATTCCGCCCTCAAAATTTTTCTAAGAAATTTCTAAGTGCCAGCGCACTTTTTCAATTTTCAAAAATGTTGACATGCTCCGAAAAAAATTCCTATGCGACGTAAATTGAGTTCTACAACACGATTCCGCCTTCCAAATTTTTCTAAAAAAATTCTAAGTGCCTGGCCAGCGCACTTTTTCAATTTTCAAAAATGTTGACATGCTCCGAAAAAAAAATTACTATGCGACGTAAATTGAGTTCTACAACACGATTCCGCCCTCAAAATTTTTCTATAAAATTTATAAGTGCCTGGCCAGCGCACCTTTTCAATTTTCAAAAATGTTGACATGCTCCGAAAAGAAAATTCCTATGCGACGTAAATTGAGTTCTACAACACGATTCCGCCCTCAAAATTTTTCTAAGAAATTTCTAAGTGCCTGGCCAGCGCACTTTTTCAATTTTCAAAAACGTTGACATGCTCGGAAAAAAAAATTACTATGCGACGTAAATTGAGTTCAACAAACGATTCCGCCCTCAAAATTTTTCTAAAAAATTTCTCAATTTTCAAAAATGTTGACATGCTCCGAAAAAAAATTCCCATGCGACGTAAATTGAGTTCTACAAAACGATTCCGCCCTCAAAATTTTTCTAAAAAATTTCTCAATTTTCAAAAATGTTGACATGCTCCGAAAAAAAAATTCCTTTGCGACGTAAATTGAGTTCTACAAAACGATTCCGCCCTCAAAATTTTTCTAAAAACTTTTTGAGTGCCTGGCCAGCGCACTTTTTTAATTTTCAAAAATTTTGACATGCTTCAAAAAGAAAATTCCTATGCGACGTAAATTGAGTTCTACAAACGATTCCGCCCTCAAAATTTTTCTAAAAAATTTCTCAATATTCAAAAATGTTGACATGCTCCGAAAAAAAATTCCTTTGCGACGTAAACTGAGTTCTACAAAACGATTCCGCCCTCAAAATTCCTATGCGACGTAAATTGAGTTCTACCACACGATTCCGCCCTCAAGATTTTTCTAAAAAATATCTAAGTTCCTGGCCAGCGCACTTTTTTAATTTTCAAAAATGTTGACATGCTCCGAAAAGAAAATTCCTATGCGACGTAAATTGAGTTCTACCACACGATTCCGCCCTCAAAATTTTTCTAAAAAATTTCTAAGTTCCAGGCCAGCGCACTTTTTTAATTTTCAAATATGTTGACATGCTCCGAAAAGAAAATTACTATGCGACGTAAATTGAGTTCTACAACACGATTCCGCCCTCAAAATTTTTCTATAAAATGTATAGGTGCCTGGCCAGCGCACCTTTTCAATTTTCAAAAATGTTGACATGCTCCGAAAAGAAAATTCCTATGCGACGTAAATTGAGTTCTACAACACGATTCCGCCCTCAAAATTTTTCTATAAAATGTATAGGTGCCTGGCCAGCGCACCTTTTCAATTTTCAAAAACATTGACATGCTCCGAAAAAAAATTCCTATGCGACGTAAATTGAGTTCTACCACACGATTCCGCCCTCAACATTTTTCTAAAAAATATCTAAGTGCCTGGCCTGCGCACTTTTTCAATTTTCAAAAAGTTGACATGCCCCGAAAAAAAAATTCCTATGCGACGTAAATTGAGTTCTACAACAAGATTCCGTCGCTCCAAATTTTTCTAAAAAATTTGTGAGGGCCTGGCCAGCGCACTTTTTCAATTTTCAAAAATGTTGACATGCCCCGAAAAAAAAATCCTATGCGACGTAAATTGAGTTCTACAACACGATTCCGCCTTCAAAATTTTTCTAAGAAATTTCTAAGTGCCCTGGCCAGTGCACTTTTTCAATTTTCAAAAACGTTGACATGCTCCGAAAAAAAAAATTCCTATGCTACGTAAATTGAGTTCTACCACACGATTCCGCCCCTCAACATTTTTCTAAAAAATATCTAAGTGCCTGGCCTGCGCACTTTTTCAATTTTCAAAAAGTTGACATGCCCCGAAAAAAAATTCCTATGCGACGTAAATTGAGTTCTACAACAAGATTCCGTCGCTCCAAATTTTTCTAAAAAATTTGTGAGGGCCTGGCCAGCGCACTTTTTCAATTTTCAAAAATGTTGACATGCCCCGAAAAAAAAATCCTATGCGACGTAAATTGAGTTCTACAACACGATTCCGCCCTCAAAATTTTTCTAAGAAATTTCTAAGTGCCAGCGCACTTTTTCAATTTTCAAAAATGTTGACATGCTCCGAAAAAAAAAATACTATGCGACGTAAATTGAGTTCTACAACACGATTCCGCCCTCAAAATTTTTCTATAAAATTTATAAGTGCCTGGCCAGCGCACCTTTTCAATTTTCAAAAATGTTGACATGCTCCGAAAAGAAAATTCCTATGCGACGTAAATTGAGTTCTACAACACAATTCCGCCCTCAAAATTTTTCTAAGAAATTTCTAAGTGCCTGGCCAGCGCACTTTTTCAATTTTCAAAAACGTTGACATGCTCGGAAAAAAAAATTACTATGCGACGTAAATTGAGTTCAACAAACGATTCCGCCCTCAAAATTTTTCTAAAAAATTTCTCAATTTTCAAAAATGTTGACATGCTCCGAAAAAAAATTCCTATGCGACGTAAATTGAGTTCTACAAAACGATTCCGCCCTCAAAATTTTTCTAAAAAATTTCTCAATTTTCAAAAATGTTGACATGCTCCGAAAAAAAAATTCCTTTGCGACGTAAATTGAGTTCTACAAAACGATTCCGCCCTCAAAATTTTTCTAAAAACTTTTTGAGTGCCTGGCCAGCGCACTTTTTTAATTTTCAAAAATTTTGACATGCTTCAAAAAGAAAATTCCTATGCGACGCAAATTGAGTTCTACAAAACGATTCCGCCCTCAAAATTTTTCTAAAAAATTTCTCAATTTTCAAAAATGTTGACATGCTCCGAAAAAAAATTCCTTTGCGACGTAAATTGAGTTCTACAAAACGATTCCGCCCTCAAAATTTTTCTAATAACTTTTTGAGTGCCTGGCCAGCGCACTTTTTTAATTTTCAAAAATGTTGACATGCTTCAAAAAGAAAATTCCTATGCGACGTAAATTGAGTTCTACAAACGATTCCGCCCTCAAAATTTTTCTAAAAAATTTCTCAATTTTCAAAAATGTTGACATGCTTCGAAAAGAAAATTCCTATGCGACGTAAATTGAGTTCTACAACACGATTCCGCCCTCAAAATTTTTCTATAAAATTTATAAGTGCCTGGCCAGCGCACCTTTTCAATTTTCAAAAATGTTGACATGCTCCGAAAAGAAAATTCCTATGCGACGTAAATTGATTTCTACAAAACGATTCTGCCCTCAAAATTTTTCTAAAAAATTTCTGAGTTCCTGGCCAGCGCACTTTTTTAATTTTCAAAAATTTTGACATGCTTCGAAAAGAAAATTCCTATGCGACGTAAATTGAGTTCTACCACACGATTCCGCCCTCCAAATTTTTCTAAAAAAATTCTAAGTGCCGGGCCAGCGCATTTTTTCAATTTTCAAAAATGTTGACATGCTCCGAAAAGAAAAATTCCTATGCGACGTAAATTGAGTTCTACCACACGATTACACCCTCAAAATGTTCTAAAAAATATCTAAGTGCCTGGCCAGCGCACTTTTTCAATTTTCAAAAATGTTGACATGATCTGAAAAAAAAGTCAGTCCTATGCGACGTAAATTGAGTTCTAACACCAGATTCCGCCCTCAAAATTTTTCTAAAAAATTTGTAAGTTCCTGGCCAGCGCACTTCTTCAAATTTCAAAAATGTTGACAAGCTCCGAAAAGAAAATTCCTATGCGACGTAAATTGAGTCCTACAACACGATATCGGCCTCCAAATTTTTCTAAAAAATTTTTAAGTGCCTGGCCAGCGTACTTTTTCAATTTTCAAAAATGTTGACATAATCCGAAAAAAAATTTCTACGCGACGTAAATTGAGTTCTACAAAACGATTCTGCCCTCAAAATTTTTCTAAAAAATTTCTGAGTGCCTGGCCAGCGCACTTTTTTAATTTTCAAAAATTTTGACATGCTTCGAAAAGAAAATTCCTATGCGACGTAAATTGAGTTCTACCACACGATTCCGCCCTCAAAATTTTTCTAAAAAATATCTACGTGCCTGGCCAGCGCACTTTTTCAATTTTCAAAAATGTTGACATGCTCCGAAAAAAAATTCCTATGCGACGTAAATTGAGTTCTACGATTCCGCCCTCAAAATTTTTCTAAAAAATTTCTAAGTTCCAGGCCAGCGCACTTTTTTAATTTTCAAAAATGTTGACATGCTCCGAAAAGAAAATTCCTATGCGACGTAAATTTAGTTCTACAACACGATTCCGCCCTCAAAATTTTTCTATAAAATTTATAAGTGCCTGGCCAGCGCACCTTTTCAATTTTCAAAAATGTTGACATGCTCCGAAAAGAAAATTCCTATGCGACGTAAATTGAGTTCTACAGAACGATTCTGCCCTCAAAATTTTAAGTGCCTGGCCAGCCTACTTTTTCAATTTTCAAAAATGTTGACATAATCCGAAAAAAAATTCCTACGCGACGTAAATTGAGTTCTACAAAACGATTCTGCCCTCAAAATTTTTCTAAAAAATTTCTGAGTGCCTGGCCAGCGCACTTTTTTAATTTTCAAAAATTTTGACATGCTTCGAAAAGAAAATTCCTATGCGACGTAAATTGAGTTCTACCACACGATTCCGCCCTCCAAATTTTTCTAAAAAAATTCTAAGTGCCGGGCCAGCGCATTTTTTCAATTTTCAAAAATGGTGACATGCTCCGAAAAGAAAATTCCTATGCGACGTAAATTGAGTTCTACCACACGATTCCACCCTCAAAATTTTTCTAAAAAATATCTAAGTGCCTGGCCAGCGCACTTTTTCAATTTTCAAAAATGTTGACATGATCTGAAAAAAAAGTCCTATGCGACGTAAATTGAGTTCTAACACCAGATTCCGCCCTCAAAATTTTTCTAAAAAATTTGTAAGTTCCTGGCCAGCGCACTTCTTCAAATTTCAAAAATGTTGACAAGCTCCGAAAAGAAAATTCCTATGCGACGTAAATTGAGTCCTACAACACGATATCGGCCTCCAAATTTTTCTAAAAAATTTTTAAGTGCCTGGCCAGCGTACTTTTTCAATTTTCAAAAATGTTGACATAATCCGAAAAAAAATTTCTACGCGACGTAAATTGAGTTCTACAAAACGATTCTGCCCTCAAAATTTTTCTACAAAATTTCTGAGTGCCTGGCCAGCGCACTTTTTTAATTTTCAAAAATTTTGACATGCTTCGAAAAGAAAATTCCTATGCGACGTAAATTGAGTTCTACCACACGATTCCGCCCTCAAAATTTTTCTAAAAAATATCTAAGTGCCTGGCCAGCGCACTTTTTCAATTTTCAAAAATGTTGACATGCTCCGAAAAAAAATTCCTATGCGACGTAAATTGAGTTCTACGATTCCGCCCTCAAAATTTTTCTAAAAAATTTCTAAGTTCCAGGCCAGCGCACTTTTTTAATTTTCAAAAATGTTGACATGCTCCGAAAAGAAAATTCCTATGCGACGTAAATTTAGTTCTACAACACGATTCCGCCCTCAAAATTTTAAGTGCCTGGCCAGCCTACTTTTTCAATTTTCAAAAATGTTGACATAATCCGAAAAAAAATTCCTACGCGACGTAAATTGAGTTCTACAAAACGATTCTGCCCTCAAAATTTTTCTAAAAAATTTCTGAGTGCCTGGCCAGCGCACTTTTTTAATTTTCAAAAATTTTGACATGCTTCGAAAAGAAAATTCCTATGCGACGTAAATTGAGTTCTACCACACGATTCCGCCCTCCAAATTTTTCTAAAAAAATTCTAAGTGCCGGGCCAGCGCATTTTTTCAATTTTCAAAAATGGTGACATGCTCCGAAAAGAAAATTCCTATGCGACGTAAATTGAGTTCTACCACACGATTCCACCCTCAAAATTTTTCTAAAAAATATCTAAGTGCCTGGCCAGCGCACTTTTTCAATTTTCAAAAATGTTGACATGATCTGAAAAAAAAGTCCTATGCGACGTAAATTGAGTTCTAACACCAGATTCCGCCCTCAAAATTTTTCTAAAAAATTTGTAAGTGCCTGGCCAGCGCACTTTTTCAAATTTCAAAAATGTTGACAAGCTCCGAAAAGAAAATTCCTATGCGACGTAAATTGAGTCCTACAACACGATATCGGCCTCCAAATTTTTCTAAAAAATTTTTAAGTGCCTGGCCAGCGTACTTTTTCAATTTTCAAAAATGTTGACATAATCCGAAAAAAAATTCCTACGCGACGTAAATTGAGTTCTACAAAACGATTCTGCCCTCAAAATTTTTCTAAAAAATTTCTGAGTGCCTGGCCAGCGCACTTTTTTAATTTTCAAAAATTTTGACATGCTTCGAAAAGAAAATTCCTATGCGACGTAAATTGAGTTCTACCACACGATTCCGCCCTCCAAATTTTTCTAAAAAAATTCTAAGTGCCGGGCCAGCGCACTTTTTCAATTTTCAAAAATGTTGACATGCTCCGAAAAAAAATTACTATGCGACGTAAATTGAGTTCTACAACACGATTCCGCCCTCAAAATTTTTCTATAAAATTTATAAGTGCCTGGCCAGCGCACCTTTTCAATTTTCAAAAATGTTGACATGCCCCGAAAAAAAAATCCTATGCGACGTAAATTGAGTTCTACAACGCGATTCCGCCCTCAAAATTTTTCTAAGAAATTTCTAAGTGCCCTGGCCAGTGCACTTTTTCAATTTTCAAAAACGTTGACATGCTCCGAAAAAAAAATTCCCATGCGACGTAAATTGAGTTCTACAACACGATTTCGCTGCTCCAAATTTTTCTAAAAAATTTGTGAGGGCCTGGCCAGCGCACTTTTTCAATTTTCAAAAATGTTGACATGCCCCGAAAAAAAATCCTATGCGACGTAAATTGAGTTCTACAACACGATTTCGCTGCTCCAAATTTTTCTAAAAAATTTGTGAGGGCCTGGCTAGCGCACTTTTTCAATTTTCAAAAACTTTGACATGCTCCAAAAAAAATTCCTATGCGACGTAAATTGAGTTCTACAACACGATTCCGCCCTCAAAATTTTTCTAAGAAATTTCTAAGTGCCAGCGCACTTTTTCAATTTTCAAAAATGTTGACATGCTCCGAAAAAAATTCCTATGCGACGTAAATTGACTTCTACAACACGATTCCGCCCTCAAAATTTTTCTATAAAATGTATAGGTGCCTGGCCAGCGCACCTTTTCAATTTTCAAAAACGTTGACATGCTCCGAAAAAAAATTCCTATGCGACGTAAATTGAGTTCTACAACACGATTCCGCCCTCAAAATTTTTCTAAGAAATTTCTAAGTGCCTGGCCAGCGCACTTTTTCAATTTTCAAAAACGTTGACATGCTCGGAAAAAAAATTACTATGCGACGTAAATTGAGTTCTACAACACGATTCCGCCCTCAAAATTTTTCTATAAAATGTATAGGTGCCTGGCCAGCGCACCTTTTCAATTTTCAAAAACGTTGACATGCTCCGAAAAAAAATTCCTCTGCGACGTAAATTGATTTCTACCACACGATTCCGCCCTCAACATTTTTCTAAAAAATATCTAAGTGCCTGGCCTGCGCACTTTTTTAATTTTCAAAAATGTTGACATGCTCCGAAAAGAAAATTCCTATGCGACGTAAATTGAGTTCTACCACACGATTCCGCCCTCAACATTTTTCTAAAAAATATCTAAGTGCCTGGCCTGCGCACTTTTTTAATTTTCAAAAAGTTGACATGCCCCGAAAAAAAATTCCTATGCGACGTAAATTGAGTTCTACAACAAGATTCCGTCGCTCCAAATTTTTCTAAAAAATTTGTGAGGGCCTGGCCAGCGCACTTTCAATTTTCAAAAATGTTGACATGCCCCGAAAAAAAAATCCTATGCGACGTAAATTGAGTTCTACAACACGATTTCGCTGCTCCAAATTTTTCTAAAAAATTTGTGAGGGCCTGGCCAGCGCACTTTTTCAATTTTCAAAAATGTTGACATGCCCCGAAAAAAAAATCCTATGCGACGTAAATTGAGTTCTACAACACGATTTCGCTGCTCCAAATTTTTCTAAAAAATTTGTGAGGGCCTGGCTAGCGCACTTTTTCAATTTTCAAAAACTTTGACATGCTCCAAAAAAAATTCCTATGTGACGTAAATTGAGTTCTACAACACGATTCCGCCCTCAAAATTTTTCTAAGAAATTTCTAAGTGCCAGCGCACTTTTTCAATTTTCAAAAACTTTGACATGCTCCAAAAAAAATTCCTATGCGACGTAAATTGAGTTCTACAACACGATTCCGCCCTCAAAATTTTTCTAAGAAATTTCTAAGTGCCAGCGCACTTTTTCAATTTTCAAAAATGTTGACATGCTCCGAAAAAAATTCCTATGCGACGTAAATTGAGTTCTACAACACGATTCCGCCCTCAAAATTTTTCTATAAAATGTATAGGTGCCTGGCCAGCGCACCTTTTCAATTTTCAAAAACGTTGACATGCTCCGAAAAAAAATTCCTATGCGACGTAAATTGAGTTCTACCACACGATTCCGCCCTCAACATTTTTCTAAAAAATATCTAAGTGCCTGGCCTGCGCACTTTTTCAATTTTCAAAAAGTTGACATGCCCCGAAAAAAAAATTCCTATGCGACGTAAATTGAGTTCTACAACAAGATTCCGTCGCTCCAAATTTTTCTAAAAAATTTGTGAGTGCCTGGCCAGCGCACTTTTTCAATTTTCAAAAATGTTGACATGATCCGAAAAAAAATTCCTATGCGACGTAAATTGAGTTCTACAACAAGATTGCGTCGCTCCAAATTTTTCTAAAAAATTTGTGAGGGCCTGGCCAGCGCACTTTTTCAATTTTCAAAAATGTTGACATGCTCCGAAAAGAAAATTCCTATGCGACGTAAATTGAGTTCTACAACACGATTCCGCCCTCAAAATTTTTCTATAAAATGTATAGGTGCCTGGCCAGCGCACCTTTTCAATTTTCAAAAACGTTGACATGCTCCGAAAAAAAATTCCTATGCGACGTAAATTGAGTTCTACCACACGATTCCGCCCTCAACATTTTTCTAAAAAATATCTAAGTGCCTGGCCTGCGCACTTTTTCAATTTTCAAAAATGTTGACATGCTCCGAAAAGAAAATTCCTATGCGACGTAAATTGAGTTCTACAACACGATTCCGCCCTCAAAATTTTTCTATAAAATGTATAGGTGCCTGGCCAGCGCACCTTTTCAATTTTCAAAAATGTTGACATGCTCCGAAAAGAAAATTCCTATGCGACGTAAATTGAGTTCTACAACACGATTCCGCCCTCAAAATTTTTCTATAAAATGTATAGGTGCCTGGCCAGCGCACCTTTTCAATTTTCAAAAACGTTGACATGCTCCGAAAAAAAATTCCTATGCGACGTAAATTGAGTTCTACCACACGATTCCGCCCTCAACATTTTTCTAAAAAATATCTAAGTGCCTGGCCTGCGCACTTTTTCAATTTTCAAAAAGTTGACATGCCCCGAAAAAAAAATTCCTATGCGACGTAAATTGAGTTCTACAACAAGATTCCGTCGCTCCAAATTTTTCTAAAAAATTTGTGAGGGCCTGGCCAGCGCACTTTTTCAATTTTCAAAAATGTTGACATGCCCCGAAAAAAAAATCCTATGCGACGTAAATTGAGTTCTACAACACGATTCCGCCCTCAAAATTTTTCTAAGAAATTTCTAAGTGCCCTGGCCAGTGCACTTTTTCAATTTTCGAAAACGTTGACATGCTCCGAAAAAAAAATTCCTATGCTACGTAAATTGAGTTCTACCACACGATTCCGCCCCTCAACATTTTTCTAAAAAATATCTAAGTGCCTGGCCTGCGCACTTTTTCAATTTTCAAAAAGTTGACATGCCCCGAAAAAAAAATTCCTATGCGACGTAAATTGAGTTCTACAACAAGATTCCGTCGCTCCAAATTTTTCTAAAAAATTTGTGAGGGCCTGGCCAGCGCACTTTTTCAATTTTCAAAAATGTTGACATGCCCCGAAAAAAAAATCCTATGCGACGTAAATTGAGTTCTACAACACGATTCCGCCCTCAAAATTTTTCTAAGAAATTTCTAAGTGCCTGGCCTGCGCACTTTTTCAATTTTCAAAAAGTTGACATGCCCCGAAAAAAAAATTCCTATGCGACGTAAATTGAGTTCTACAACAAGATTCCGTCGCTCCAAATTTTTCTAAAAAATTTGTGAGGGCCTGGCCAGCGCACTTTTTCAATTTTCAAAAATGTTGACATGCCCCGAAAAAAAAATCCTATGCGACGTAAATTGAGTTCTACAACACGATTTCGCTGCTCCAAATTTTTCTAAAAAATTTGTGAGGGCCTGGCCAGCGCACTTTTTCAATTTTCAAAAATGTTGACATGCCCCGAAAAAAAAATCCTATGCGACGTAAATTGAGTTCTACAACACGATTTCGCTGCTCCAAATTTTTCTAAAAAATTTGTGAGGGCCTGGCTAGCGCACTTTTTCAATTTTCAAAAACTTTGACATGCTCCAAAAAAAATTCCTATGCGACGTAAATTGAGTTCTACAACACGATTCCGCCCTCAAAATTTTTCTAAGAAATTTCTAAGTGCCAGCGCACTTTTTCAATTTTCAAAAATGTTGACATGCTCCGAAAAAAATTCCTATGCGACGTAAATTGAGTTCTACAACACGATTCCGCCCTCAAAATTTTTCTATAAAATGTATAGGTGCCTGGCCAGCGCACCTTTTCAATTTTCAAAAACGTTGACATGCTCCGAAAAAAAATTCCTATGCGACGTAAATTGAGTTCTACCACACGATTCCGCCCTCAACATTTTTCTAAAAAATATCTAAGTGCCTGGCCTGCGCACTTTTTCAATTTTCAAAAAGTTGACATGCCCCGAAAAAAAAATTCCTATGCGACGTAAATTGAGTTCTACAACAAGATTCCGTCGCTCCAAATTTTTCTAAAAAATTTGTGAGTGCCTGGCCAGCGCACTTTTTCAATTTTCAAAAATGTTGACATGATCCGAAAAAAAATTCCTATGCGACGTAAATTGAGTTCTACAACACGATTCCGCCCTCAAAATTTTTCTAAGAAATTTCTAAGTGCCCTGGCCAGTGCACTTTTTCAATTTTCAAAAACGTTGACATGCTCCGAAAAAAAAATTCCTATGCTACGTAAATTGAGTTCTACCACACGATTCCGCCCCTCAACATTTTTCTAAAAAATATCTAAGTGCCTGGCCTGCGCACTTTTTCAATTTTCAAAAAGTTGACATGCCCCGAAAAAAAAATTCCTATGCGACGTAAATTGAGTTCTACAACAAGATTCCGTCGCTCCAAATTTTTCTAAAAAATTTGTGAGGGCCTGGCCAGCGCACTTTTTCAATTTTCAAAAATGTTGACATGCCCCGAAAAAAAAATCCTATGCGACGTAAATTGAGTTCTACAACACGATTTCGCTGCTCCAAATTTTTCTAAAAAATTTGTGAGGGCCTGGCTAGCGCACTTTTTCAATTTTCAAAAACTTTGACATGCTCCAAGAAAAATTCCTATGCGACGTAAATTGAGTTCTACAACACGATTCCGCCCTCAAAATTTTTCTAAGAAATTTCTAAGTGCCAGCGCACTTTTTCAATTTTCAAAAATGTTGACATGCTCCGAAAAAAATTCCTATGCGACGTAAATTGAGTTCTACAACACGATTCCGCCTTCCAAATTTTTCTAAAAAAATTCTAAGTGCCTGGCCAGCGCACTTTTTCAATTTTCAAAAATGTTGACATGCTCCGAAAAAAAAATTACTATGCGACGTAAATTGAGTTCTACAACACGATTCCGCCCTCAAAATTTTTCTATAAAATTTATAAGTGCCTGGCCAGCGCACCTTTTCAATTTTCAAAAATGTTGACATGCTCCGAAAAGAAAATTCCTATGCGACGTAAATTGAGTTCTACAACACGATTCCGCCCTCAAAATTTTTCTAAGAAATTTCTAAGTGCCTGGCCAGCGCACTTTTTCAATTTTCAAAAACGTTGACATGCTCGGAAAAAAAAATTACTATGCGACGTAAATTGAGTTCAACAAACGATTCCGCCCTCAAAATTTTTCTAAAAAATTTCTCAATTTTCAAAAATGTTGACATGCTCCGAAAAAAAATTCCCATGCGACGTAAATTGAGTTCTACAAAACGATTCCGCCCTCAAAATTTTTCTAAAAAATTTCTCAATTTTCAAAAATGTTGACATGCTCCGAAAAAAAAATTCCTTTGCGACGTAAATTGAGTTCTACAAAACGATTCCGCCCTCAAAATTTTTCTAAAAACTTTTTGAGTGCCTGGCCAGCGCACTTTTTTAATTTTCAAAAATTTTGACATGCTTCAAAAAGAAAATTCCTATGCGACGTAAATTGAGTTCTACAAACGATTCCGCCCTCAAAATTTTTCTAAAAAATTTCTCAATATTCAAAAATGTTGACATGCTCGGAAAAAAAATTCCTTTGCGACGTAAACTGAGTTCTACAAAACGATTCCGCCCTCAAAATTCCTATGCGACGTAAATTGAGTTCTACCACACGATTCCGCCCTCAAGATTTTTCTAAAAAATATCTAAGTTCCTGGCCAGCGCACTTTTTTAATTTTCAAAAATGTTGACATGCTCCGAAAAGAAAATTCCTATGCGACGTAAATTGAGTTCTACCACACGATTCCGCCCTCAAAATTTTTCTAAAAAATTTCTAAGTTCCAGGCCAGCGCACTTTTTTAATTTTCAAATATGTTGACATGCTCCGAAAAGAAAATTACTATGCGACGTAAATTGAGTTCTACAACACGATTCCGCCCTCAAAATTTTTCTATAAAATGTATAGGTGCCTGGCCAGCGCACCTTTTCAATTTTCAAAAATGTTGACATGCTCCGAAAAGAAAATTCCTATGCGACGTAAATTGAGTTCTACAACACGATTCCGCCCTCAAAATTTTTCTATAAAATGTATAGGTGCCTGGCCAGCGCACCTTTTCAATTTTCAAAAACATTGACATGCTCCGAAAAAAAATTCCTATGCGACGTAAATTGAGTTCTACCACACGATTCCGCCCTCAACATTTTTCTAAAAAATATCTAAGTGCCTGGCCTGCGCACTTTTTCAATTTTCAAAAAGTTGACATGCCCCGAAAAAAAAATTCCTATGCGACGTAAATTGAGTTCTACAACAAGATTCCGTCGCTCCAAATTTTTCTAAAAAATTTGTGAGGGCCTGGCCAGCGCACTTTTTCAATTTTCAAAAATGTTGACATGCCCCGAAAAAAAAATCCTATGCGACGTAAATTGAGTTCTACAACACGATTCCGCCTTCAAAATTTTTCTAAGAAATTTCTAAGTGCCCTGGCCAGTGCACTTTTTCAATTTTCAAAAACGTTGACATGCTCCGAAAAAAAAAAATTCCTATGCTACGTAAATTGAGTTCTACCACACGATTCCGCCCCTCAACATTTTTCTAAAAAATATCTAAGTGCCTGGCCTGCGCACTTTTTCAATTTTCAAAAAGTTGACATGCCCCGAAAAAAAATTCCTATGCGACGTAAATTGAGTTCTACAACAAGATTCCGTCGCTCCAAATTTTTCTAAAAAATTTGTGAGGGCCTGGCCAGCGCACTTTTTCAATTTTCAAAAATGTTGACATGCCCCGAAAAAAAAATCCTATGCGACGTAAATTGAGTTCTACAACACGATTCCGCCCTCAAAATTTTTCTAAGAAATTTCTAAGTGCCAGCGCACTTTTTCAATTTTCAAAAATGTTGACATGCTCCGAAAAAAAAAATACTATGCGACGTAAATTGAGTTCTACAACACGATTCCGCCCTCAAAATTTTTCTATAAAATTTATAAGTGCCTGGCCAGCGCACCTTTTCAATTTTCAAAAATGTTGACATGCTCCGAAAAGAAAATTCCTATGCGACGTAAATTGAGTTCTACAACACAATTCCGCCCTCAAAATTTTTCTAAGAAATTTCTAAGTGCCTGGCCAGCGCACTTTTTCAATTTTCAAAAACGTTGACATGCTCGGAAAAAAAAATTACTATGCGACGTAAATTGAGTTCAACAAACGATTCCGCCCTCAAAATTTTTCTAAAAAATTTCTCAATTTTCAAAAATGTTGACATGCTCCGAAAAAAAATTCCTATGCGACGTAAATTGAGTTCTACAAAACGATTCCGCCCTCAAAATTTTTCTAAAAAATTTCTCAATTTTCAAAAATGTTGACATGCTCCGAAAAAAAAATTCCTTTGCGACGTAAATTGAGTTCTACAAAACGATTCCGCCCTCAAAATTTTTCTAAAAACTTTTTGAGTGCCTGGCCAGCGCACTTTTTTAATTTTCAAAAATTTTGACATGCTTCAAAAAGAAAATTCCTATGCGACGTAAATTGAGTTCTACAAACGATTCCGCCCTCAAAATTTTTCTAAAAAATTTCTCAATATTCAAAAATGTTGACATGCTCCGAAAAAAAATTCCTTTGCGACGTAAACTGAGTTCTACAAAACGATTCCGCCCTCAAAATTCCTATGCGACGTAAATTGAGTTCTACCACACGATTCCGCCCTCAAAATTTTTCTAAAAAATATCTAAGTTCCTGGCCAGCGCACTTTTTTAATTTTCAAAAATGTTGACATTCTCCGAAAAGAAAATTCCTATGCGACGTAAATTGAGTTCTACCACACGATTCCGCCCTCAAAATTTTTCTAAAAAATTTCTAAGTTCCAGGCCAGCGCACTTTTTTAATTTTCAAATATGTTGACATGCTCCGAAAAGAAAATTACTATGCGACGTAAATTGAGTTCTACAACACGATTCCGCCCTCAAAATTTTTCTATAAAATGTATAGGTGCCTGGCCAGCGCACCTTTTCAATTTTCAAAAATGTTGACATGCTCCGAAAAGAAAATTCCTATGCGACGTAAATTGAGTTCTACAACACGATTCCGCCCTCAAAATTTTTCTATAAAATGTATAGGTGCCTGGCCAGCGCACCTTTTCAATTTTCAAAAACGTTGACATGCTCCGAAAAAAAATTCCTATGCGACGTAAATTGAGTTCTACCACACGATTCCGCCCTCAACATTTTTCTAAAAAATATCTAAGTGCCTGGCCTGCGCACTTTTTCAATTTTCAAAAAGTTGACATGCCCCGAAAAAAAAAATCCTATGCGACGTAAATTGAGTTCTACAACAAGATTCCGTCGCTCCAAATTTTTCTAAAAAATTTGTGAGGGCCTGGCCAGCGCACTTTTTCAATTTTCAAAAATGTTGACATGCCCCGAAAAAAAAATCCTATGCGACGTAAATTGAGTTCTACAACACGATTCCGCCCTCAAAATTTTTCTAAGAAATTTCTAAGTGCCCTGGCCAGTGCACTTTTTCAATTTTCAAAAACGTTGACATGCTCCGAAAAAAAAATTCCTATGCTACGTAAATTGAGTTCTACCACACGATTCCGCCCCTCAACATTTTTCTAAAAAATATCTAAGTGCCTGGCCTGCGCACTTTTTCAATTTTCAAAAAGTTGACATGCCCCGAAAAAAAAATTCCTATGCGACGTAAATTGAGTTCTACAACAAGATTCCGTCGCTCCAAATTTTTCTAAAAAATTTGTGAGGGCCTGGCCAGCGCACTTTTTCAATTTTCAAAAATGTTGACATGCCCCGAAAAAAAAATCCTATGCGACGTAAATTGAGTTCTACAACACGATTTCGCTGCTCCAAATTTTTCTAAAAAATTTGTGAGGGCCTGGCCAGCGCACTTTTTCAATTTTCAAAAATGTTGACATGCCCCGAAAAAAAAATCCTATGCGACGTAAATTGAGTTCTACAACACGATTTCGCTGCTCCAAATTTTTCTAAAAAATTTGTGAGGGCCTGGCTAGCGCACTTTTTCAATTTTCAAAAACTTTGACATGCTCCAAAAAAAATTCCTATGCGACGTAAATTGAGTTCTACAACACGATTCCGCCCTCAAAATTTTTCTAAGAAATTTCTAAGTGCCAGCGCACTTTTTCAATTTTCAAAAATGTTGACATGCTCCGAAAAAAATTCCTATGCGACGTAAATTGAGTTCTACAACACGATTCCGCCCTCAAAATTTTTCTATAAAATGTATAGGTGCCTGGCCAGCGCACCTTTTCAATTTTCAAAAACGTTGACATGCTCCGAAAAAAAATTCCTATGCGACGTAAATTGAGTTCTACCACACGATTCCGCCCTCAACATTTTTCTAAAAAATATCTAAGTGCCTGGCCTGCGCACTTTTTCAATTTTCAAAAAGTTGACATGCCCCGAAAAAAAAATTCCTATGCGACGTAAATTGAGTTCTACAACAAGATTCCGTCGCTCCAAATTTTTCTAAAAAATTTGTGAGTGCCTGGCCAGCGCACTTTTTCAATTTTCAAAAACGTTGACATGCTCGGAAAAAAAAATTACTATGCGACGTAAATTGAGTTCAACAAACGATTCCGCCCTCAAAATTTTTCTAAAAAATTTCTCAATTTTCAAAAATGTTGACATGCTCCGAAAAAAAATTCCTATGCGACGTAAATTGAGTTCTACAAAACGATTCCGCCCTCAAAATTTTTCTAAAAAATTTCTCAATTTTCAAAAATGTTGACATGCTCCGAAAAAAAAATTCCTTTGCGACGTAAATTGAGTTCTACAAAACGATTCCGCCCTCAAAATTTTTCTAAAAACTTTTTGAGTGCCTGGCCAGCGCACTTTTTTAATTTTCAAAAATTTTGACATGCTTCAAAAAGAAAATTCCTATGCGACGTAAATTGAGTTCTACAAACGATTCCGCCCTCAAAATTTTTCTAAAAAATTTCTCAATATTCAAAAATGTTGACATGCTCCGAAAAAAAATTCCTTTGCGACGTAAACTGAGTTCTACAAAACGATTCCGCCCTCAAAATTCCTATGCGACGTAAATTGAGTTCTACCACACGATTCCGCCCTCAAAATTTTTCTAAAAAATATCTAAGTTCCTGGCCAGCGCACTTTTTTAATTTTCAAAAATGTTGACATGCTCCGAAAAGAAAATTCCTATGCGACGCAAATTGAGTTCTACCACACGATTCCGCCCTCAAAATTTTTCTAAAAAATTTCTAAGTTCCAGGCCAGCGCACTTTTTTAATTTTCAAATATGTTGACATGCTCCGAAAAGAAAATTACTATGCGACGTAAATTGAGTTCTACAACACGATTCCGCCCTCAAAATTTTTCTATAAAATGTATAGGTGCCTGGCCAGCGCACCTTTTCAATTTTCAAAAATGTTGACATGCTCCGAAAAGAAAATTCCTATGCGACGTAAATTGAGTTCTACAACACGATTCCGCCCTCAAAATTTTTCTATAAAATGTTTAGGTGCCTGGCCAGCGCACCTTTTCAATTTTCAAAAACGTTGACATGCTCCGAAAAAAAATTCCTATGCGACGTAAATTGAGTTCTACCACACGATTCCGCCCTCAACATTTTTCTAAAAAATATCTAAGTGCCTGGCCTGCGCACTTTTTCAATTTTCAAAAAGTTGACATGCCCCGAAAAAAAAATTCCTATGCGACGTAAATTGAGTTCTACAACAAGATTCCGTCGCTCCAAATTTTTCTAAAAAATTTGTGAGGGCCTGGCCAGCGCACTTTTTCAATTTTCAAAAATGTTGACATGCCCCGAAAAAAAAATCCTATGCGACGTAAATTGAGTTCTACAACACGATTCCGCCCTCAAAATTTTTCTAAGAAATTTCTAAGTGCCCTGGCCAGTGCACTTTTTCAATTTTCAAAAACGTTGACATGCTCCGAAAAAAAAATTCCTATGCTACGTAAATTGAGTTCTACCACACGATTCCGCCCCTCAACATTTTTCTAAAAAATATCTAAGTGCCTGGCCTGCGCACTTTTTCAATTTTCAAAAAGTTGACATGCCCCGAAAAAAAAATTCCTATGCGACGTAAATTGAGTTCTACAACAAGATTCCGTCGCTCCAAATTTTTCTAAAAAATTTGTGAGGGCCTGGCCAGCGCACTTTTTCAATTTTCAAAAATGTTGACATGCCCCGAAAAAAAAATCCTATGCGACGTAAATTGAGTTCTACAACACGATTTCGCTGCTCCAAATTTTTCTAAAAAATTTGTGAGGGCCTGGCCAGCGCACTTTTTCAATTTTCAAAAATGTTGACATGCCCCGAAAAAAAAATCCTATGTGACGTAAATTAAGTTCTACAACACGATTTCGCTGCTCCAAATTTTTCTAAAAAATTTGTGAGGGCCTGGCTAGCGCACTTTTTCAATTTTCAAAAACTTTGACATGCTCCAAAAAAAATTCCTATGCGACGTAAATTGAGTTCTACAACACGATTCCGCCCTCAAAATTTTTCTAAGAAATTTCTAAGTGCCAGCGCACTTTTTCAATTTTCAAAAATGTTGACATGCTCCGAAAAAAATTCCTATGCGACGTAAATTGAGTTCTACAACACGATTCCGCCCTCAAAATTTTTCTATAAAATGTATAGGTGCCTGGCCAGCGCACCTTTTCAATTTTCAAAAAAGGTTGACATGCTCCGAAAAAAAATTCCTATGCGACGTAAATTGAGTTCTACCACACGATTCCGCCCTCAACATTTTTCTAAAAAATATCTAAGTGCCTGGCCTGCGCACTTTTTCAATTTTCAAAAAGTAGACATGCCCCGAAAAAAAAATTCCTATGCGACGTAAATTGAGTTCTACAACAAGATTCCGTCGCTCCAAATTTTTCTAAAAAATTTGTGAGTGCCTGGCCAGCGCACTTTTTCAATTTTCAAAAATGTTGACATGATCCGAAAAAAAATTCCTATGCGACGTAAATTGAGTTCTACAACACGATTCCGCCCTCAAAATTTTTCTAAGAAATTTCTAAGTGCCCTGGCCAGTGCACTTTTTCAATTTTCAAAAACGTTGACATGCTCCGAAAAAAAAATTCCTATGCTACGTAAATTGAGTTCTACCACACGATTCCGCCCCTCAACATTTTTCTAAAAAATATCTAAGTGCCTGGCCTGCGCACTTTTTCAATTTTCAAAAAGTTGACATGCCCCGAAAAAAAAATTCCTATGCGACGTAAATTGAGTTCTACAACAAGATTCCGTCGCTCCAAATTTTTCTAAAAAATTTGTGAGGGCCTGGCCAGCGCACTTTTTCAATTTTCAAAAATGTTGACATGCCCCGAAAAAAAAATCCTATGCGACGTAAATTGAGTTCTACAACACGATTTCGCTGCTCCAAATTTTTCTAAAAAATTTGTGAGGGCCTGGCTAGCGCACTTTTTCAATTTTCAAAAACTTTGACATGCTCCAAAAAAAATTCCTATGCGACGTAAATTGAGTTCTACAACACGATTCCGCCCTCAAAATTTTTCTAAGAAATTTCTAAGTGCCAGCGCACTTTTTCAATTTTCAAAAATGTTGACATGCTCCGAAAAAAATTCCTATGCGACGTAAATTGAGTTCTACAACACGATTCCGCCTTCCAAATTTTTCTAAAAAAATTCTAAGTGCCTGGCCAGCGCACTTTTTCAATTTTCAAAAATGTTGACATGCTCCGAATAAAAAATTACTATGCGACGTAAATTGAGTTCTACAACACGATTCCGCCTTCAAAATTTTTCTATAAAATTTATAAGTGCCTGGCCAGCGCACCTTTTCAATTTTCAAAAATGTTGACATGCTCCGAAAAAAATTCCTATGCGACGTAAATTGAGTTCTACAACACGATTCCGCCTTCCAAATTTTTCTAAAAAAATTCTAAGTGCCTGGCCAGCGCACTTTTTCAATTTTCAAAAATGTTGACATGCTCCGAATAAAAAATTACTATGCGACGTAAATTGAGTTCTACAACACGATTCCGCCTTCAAAATTTTTCTATAAAATTTATAAGTGCCTGGCCAGCGCACCTTTTCAATTTTCAAAAATGTTGACATGCTCCGAAAAAAAATTCCTATGCGACGTAAATTGAGTTCTACCACACGATTCCGCCCTCAAAATTTTTCTAAGATATTTCTAAGTGCCGGGCCAGCGCACTTTTTCAATTTTCAAAAACGTTGACATGCTCCGAAAAAAAAATTCCTATGCGACGTAAATTGAGTTCTACCACACGATTCCGCCCTCAACATTTTTCTAAAAAATATCTAAGTGCCTGGCCTGCGCACTTTTTCAATTTTCAAAAAGTTGACATGCCCCGAAAAAAAAATTCCTATGCGACGTAAATTGAGTTCTACAACACGATTTCGCTGCTCCAAATTTTTCTAAAAAATTTGTGAGGGCCTGGCTAGCGCACTTTTTCAATTTTCAAAAACTTTGACATGCTCCAAAAAAAATTCCTATGCAACGTAAATTGAGTCCTACAACACGATTCCGCCTTCCAAATTTTTCTAAAAAAATTCTAAGTGCCTGGCCGGCGCACTTTTTCAATTTTCAAAAATGT
Organism: Pseudeuparius sepicola; assembly: GCA_963920635.1. Classification (NCBI taxonomy): domain Eukaryota; kingdom Metazoa; phylum Arthropoda; class Insecta; order Coleoptera; family Anthribidae; genus Pseudeuparius; species Pseudeuparius sepicola. The sequence goes on along the minus strand of OY987301.1, from coordinate 58,739,176 downwards.
TGACATGCTCCGAATAAAAAATTATTATGCGACGTAAATTGAGTTCTACAACACGATTCCGCCTTCAAAATTTTTCTATAAAATTTATAAGTGCCTGGCCAGCGCACTTTTTCAATTTTAAAAATGTTGACATGCTCCGAAAAAAAAAATTTCTAAGTTCCTGGCCAGCGCACTTTTTTAATTTTCAAAAATGTTGACATGCTCCGAAAAGAAAATTCCTATGCGACGTAAATTGAGTTCTACAACACGATTCCGCCCTCAAAATTTTTCTAAGAAATTTCTAAGTGCCAGCGCACTTTTTCAATTTTCAAAAATGTTGACATGCTCCGAAAAAAAATCCTATGCGACGTAAATTGAGTTCTACCACACGATTCCGCCCTCAAAAGTTTTCTAAGATATTTCTAAGTGCCGGGCCAGCGCACTTTTTCAATTTTCAAAAATGTTGACATGCTCCGAAAAGAAAATTCCTATGCGACGTAAATTGAGGTCTACCACACGATTCCGCCCTCAAAATTTTTCTAAAAAATTTCTAAGTGTCTGGTTAGCACACTTTTTCAATTTTCAAAAATGTTGAATGCTCTTCAAAAAAATTCCTATGCGACGTAAATTGAGTTCTACAACAGGATTCCGCCCTCAAAATTTTTCTAAAAAATTTCCAAGTGCCTGGCCAGCGCACTTTTTCAATTTTCAAAAATGTTGACATGCTCCCAAAGAAAACTCCTATGCGACGTAAATTGAGTTCTACCACACGATTCCGCCCTCAACATTTTTCTAAAAAATATCTAAGTGCCTGGATAGCGCACTTTTTCAATTTTCAAAAACGTTGACATGCTCCAAAAAAAATTCCTATGCGACGTAAATTGAGTCCTACAACACGATATCGGCCTGCAAATTTTTCTAAAAAATTTCTAAGTGATTGGCAAGCGCACTTTTTCAATTTTCAAAATCGTTGACAAGCTCCGAAAAAAAAAATTCCTATGCGACGTAAATTGAGTTCTACCACACGATTCCGCCCTCAACATTTTTCTAAAAAATTTCCAAGTGCCTGGCCAGCGCACTTTTTCAATTTTCAAAAATGTTGACATGCTCCCAAAGAAAACTCCTATGCGACGTAAATTGAGTTCTACCACACGATTCCGCCCTCAACATTTTTCTAAAAAATATCTAAGTGCCTGGATAGCGCACTTTTTCAATTTTCAAAAACGTTGACATGCTCCAAAAAAAATTCCTATGCGACGTAAATTGAGTCCTACAACACGATATCGGCCTCCAAATTTTTCTAAAAAATTTCTAAGTGCCTGGCAAGCGCACTTTTTCAATTTTCAAAATCGTTGACAAGCTCCGAAAAAAAAAATTCCTATGCGACGTAAATTGAGTTCTACCACACGATTCCGCCCTCAACATTTTTCTAAAAAATATCTAAGTGCCGGGCCAGCGCACTTTTTCAATTTTCAAAAATGTTGACATGCTCCGAAAAGAAAATTCCTATGCGACGTAAATTGAGGTCTATCACACGATTCCGCCCTCAAAATTTTTCTAAAAAATTTCTAAGTGACTGGTTAGCACACTTTTTCAATTTTCAAAAATGTTGAATGCTCGGCAAAAAAATTCCTATGCGACGTAAATTGAGTTCAACAACACGATTCCGCCCTCAAAATTTTTCTAAAAAATTTCCAAGTGCCTGGCCAGCGCACTTTTTCAATTTTCGAAAATGTTGACATGCTCAAAAAAGAAAATTCCTATGCGACGTAAATTGAGTTCTACAACAAGATTCCGCCGCTCCAAATTTTTCTAAAAAATTTGTGAGCTCCTGGATAGCGCACTTTTTCAATTTTCAAAAACGTTGACATGCTCCAAAAAAAATTCCTATGCGACGTAAATTGAGTCCTACAACACGATATCGGCCTCCAAATTTTTCTAAAAAATTTCTAAGTGCCTGGCAAGCGCACTTTTTCAATTTTCAAAATCGTTGACAAGCTCCAAAAAAAAATTCCTATGCGACGTAAATTGAGTTCTACCACACGATTCCACCCTCAACATTTTTCTAAAAAATATCTAAGTGTCTGGCCAGCGCACTTTTTCAATTTTCAAAAATGTTGACATGCCTCGAAAAAAAAATCCTATGCGACGTAAATTGAGTTCTACAACACGATTCCGCCTTCAAAATTTTTCTATAAAATTTATAAGTGCCTGGCCAGCGCACCTTTTCAATTTTCAAAAATGTTGACATGCTCCGAAAAAAAATTCCTATGCGACGTAAATTGAGTTCTACCACACGATTCCGCCCTCAAAATTTTTCTAAGATATTTCTAAGTGCCGGGCCAGCGCACTTTTTCAATTTTCAAAAACGTTGACATGCTCCGAAAAAAAAATTCCTATGCGACGTAAATTGAGTTCTACCACACGATTCCGCCCTCAACATTTTTCTAAAAAATATCTAAGTGCCTGGCCTGCGCACTTTTTCAATTTTCAAAAAGTTGACATGCCCCGAAAAAAGAATTCCTATGCGACGTAAATTGAGTTCTACAACAAGATTCCGTCGCTCCAAATTTTTCTAAAAAATTTGTGAGGGCCTGGCCAGCGCACTTTTTCAATTTTCAAAAATGTTGACATGCTCCGAATAAAAAATTACTATGCGACGTAAATTGAGTTCTACAACACGATTCCGCCTTCAAAATTTTTCTATAAAATTTATAAGTGCCTGGCCAGCGCACCTTTTCAATTTTCAAAAATGTTGACATGCTCCGAAAAAAAATTCCTATGCGACGTAAATTGAGTTCTACCACACGATTCCGCCCTCAAAATTTTTCTAAGATATTTCTAAGTGCCGGGCCAGCGCACTTTTTCAATTTTCAAAAACGTTGACATGCTCCGAAAAAAAAATTCCTATGCGACGTAAATTGAGTTCTACCACACGATTCCGCCCTCAACATTTTTCTAAAAAATATCTAAGTGCCTGGCCTGCGCACTTTTTCAATTTTCAAAAAGTTGACATGCCCCGAAAAAAAAATTCCTATGCGACGTAAATTGAGTTCTACAACAAGATTCCGTCGCTCCAAATTTTTCTAAAAAATTTGTGAGGGCCTGGCCAGCGAACTTTTTCAATTTTCAAAAATGTTGACATGCCCCGAAAAAAAAATCCTATGCGACGTAAATTGAGTTCTACAACACGATTTCGCTGCTCCAAATTTTTCTAAAAAATTTGTGAGGGCCTGGCTAGCGCACTTTTTCAATTTTCAAAAACTTTGACATGCTCCAAAAAAAATTCCTATGCAACGTAAATTGAGTCCTACAACACGATTCCGCCTTCCAAATTTTTCTAAAAAAATTCTAAGTGCCTGGCCGGCGCACTTTTTCAATTTTCAAAAATGTTGACATGCTCCGAATAAAAAATTATTATGCGACGTAAATTGAGTTCTACAACACGATTCCGCCTTCAAAATTTTTCTATAAAATTTATAAGTGCCTGGCCAGCGCACTTTTTCAATTTTAAAAATGTTGACATGCTCCGAAAAAAAAAAATTTCTAAGTTCCTGGCCAGCGCACTTTTTTAATTTTCAAAAATGTTGACATGCTCCGAAAAGAAAATTCCTATGCGACGTAAATTGAGTTCTACAACACGATTCCGCCCTCAAAATTTTTCTAAGAAATTTCTAAGTGCCAGCGCACTTTTTCAATTTTCAAAAATGTTGACATGCTCCGAAAAAAATTCTTATGCGACGTAAATTGAGTTCTACAACACGATTCCGCCTTCCAATTTTTTCTAAAAAAATTCTAAGTGCCTGGCTTTTTCAATTTTCAAAAATGTTGACATGCTCCGAAAAGAAAATTCCTCTGCGACGTAAATTGAGGTCTACCACACGATTCCGCCCTCAAAATTTTTCTAAGATATTTCTAAGTGCCGGGCCAGCGCACTTTTTCAATTTTCAAAAACGTTGACATGCTCCGAAAAAAAAATTCCTATGCGACGTAAATTGAGTTCTACCACACGATTCCGCCCTCAACATTTTTCTAAAAAATATCTAAGTGCCTGGCCTGCGCACTTTTTCAATTTTCAAAAAGTTGACATGCCCCGAAAAAAGAATTCCTATGCGACGTAAATTGAGTTCTACAACAAGATTCCGTCGCTCCAAATTTTTCTAAAAAATTTGTGAGGGCCTGGCCAGCGCACTTTTTCAATTTTCAAAAATGTTGACATGCCCCGAAAAAAAAATCCTATGCGACGTAAATTGAGTTCTACAACACGATTTCGCTGCTCCAAATTTTTCTAAAAAATTTGTGAGGGCCTGGCTAGCGCACTTTTTCAATTTTCAAAAACTTTGACATGCTCCAAAAAAAATTCCTATGCAACGTAAATTGAGTCCTACAACACGATTCCGCCTTCCAAATTTTTCTAAAAAAATTCTAAGTGCCTGGCCGGCGCACTTTTTCAATTTTCAAAAATGTTGACATGCTCCGAATAAAAAATTATTATGCGACGTAAATTGAGTTCTACAACACGATTCCGCCTTCAAAATTTTTCTATAAAATTTATAAGTGCCTGGCCAGCGCACTTTTTCAATTTTAAAAATGTTGACATGCTCCGAAAAAAAAAAATTTCTAAGTTCCTGGCCAGCGCACTTTTTTAATTTTCAAAAATGTTGACATGCTCCGAAAAGAAAATTCCTATGCGACGTAAATTGAGTTCTACAACACGATTCCGCCCTCAAAATTTTTCTAAGAAATTTCTAAGTGCCAGCGCACTTTTTCAATTTTCAAAAATGTTGACATGCTCCGAAAAAAATTCTTATGCGACGTAAATTGAGTCCTACAACACGATTCCGCCTTCCAAATTTTTCTAAAAAAATTCTAAGTGCCTGGCCGGCGCACTTTTTCAATTTTCAAAAATGTTGACATGCTCCGAATAAAAAATTATTATGCGACGTAAATTGAGTTCTACAACACGATTCCGCCTTCAAAATTTTTCTATAAAATTTATAAGTGCCTGGCCAGCGCACTTTTTCAATTTTAAAAATGTTGACATGCTCCGAAAAAAAAAAATTTCTAAGTTCCTGGCCAGCGCACTTTTTTAATTTTCATAAATGTTGACATGCTCCGAAAAGAAAATTCCTATGCGACGTAAATTGAGTTCTACAACACGATTCCGCCCTCAAAATTTTTCTAAGAAATTTCTAAGTGCCAGCGCACTTTTTCAATTTTCAAAAATGTTGACATGCTCCGAAAAAAATTCCTATGCGACGTAAATTGAGTTCTACAACACGATTCCGCCCTCAAAATTTTTCTATAAAATGTATAGGTGCCTGGCCAGCGCACCTTTTCAATTTTCAAAAACGTTGACATGCTCCGAAAAAAAATTCCTATGCGACGTAAATTGAGTTCTACCACACGATTCCGCCCTCAACATTTTTCTAAAAAATATCTAAGTGCCTGGCCTGCGCACTTTTTCAATTTTCAAAAAGTTGACATGCCCCGAAAAAAAAATTCCTATGCGACGTAAATTGAGTTCTACAACAAGATTCCGTCGCTCCAAATTTTTCTAAAAAATTTGTGAGTGCCTGGCCAGCGCACTTTTTCAATTTTCAAAAATGTTGACATGATCCGAAAAAAAATTCCTATGCGACGTAAATTGAGTTCTACAACAAGATTCCGTCGCTCCAAATTTTTCTAAAAAATTTGTGAGGGCCTGGCCAGCGCACTTTTTCAATTTTCAAAAATGTTGACATGCTCCGAAAAGAAAATTCCTATGCGACGTAAATTGAGTTCTACAACACGATTCCGCCCTCAAAATTTTTCTATAAAATGTATAGGTGCCTGGCCAGCGCACCTTTTCAATTTTCAAAAACGTTGACATGCTCCGAAAAAAAATTCCTATGCGACGTAAATTGAGTTCTACCACACGATTCCGCCCTCAACATTTTTCTAAAAAATATCTAAGTGCCTGGCCTGCGCACTTTTTCAATTTTCAAAAATGTTGACATGCTCCGAAAAGAAAATTCCTATGCGACGTAAATTGAGTTCTACAACACGATTCCGCCCTCAAAATTTTTCTATAAAATGTATAGGTGCCTGGCCAGCGCACCTTTTCAATTTTCAAAAATGTTGACATGCTCCGAAAAGAAAATTCCTATGCGACGTAAATTGAGTTCTACAACACGATTCCGCCCTCAAAATTTTTCTATAAAATGTATAGGTGCCTGGCCAGCGCACCTTTTCAATTTTCAAAAACGTTGACATGCTCCGAAAAAAAATTCCTATGCGACGTAAATTGAGTTCTACCACACGATTCCGCCCTCAACATTTTTCTAAAAAATATCTAAGTGCCTGGCCTGCGCACTTTTTCAATTTTCAAAAAGTTGACATGCCCCGAAAAAAAAATTCCTATGCGACGTAAATTGAGTTCTACAACAAGATTCCGTCGCTCCAAATTTTTCTAAAAAATTTGTGAGGGCCTGGCCAGCGCACTTTTTCAATTTTCAAAAATGTTGACATGCCCCGAAAAAAAAATCCTATGCGACGTAAATTGAGTTCTACAACACGATTCCGCCCTCAAAATTTTTCTAAGAAATTTCTAAGTGCCCTGGCCAGTGCACTTTTTCAATTTTCGAAAACGTTGACATGCTCCGAAAAAAAAATTCCTATGCTACGTAAATTGAGTTCTACCACACGATTCCGCCCCTCAACATTTTTCTAAAAAATATCTAAGTGCCTGGCCTGCGCACTTTTTCAATTTTCAAAAAGTTGACATGCCCCGAAAAAAAAATTCCTATGCGACGTAAATTGAGTTCTACAACAAGATTCCGTCGCTCCAAATTTTTCTAAAAAATTTGTGAGGGCCTGGCCAGCGCACTTTTTCAATTTTCAAAAATGTTGACATGCCCCGAAAAAAAAATCCTATGCGACGTAAATTGAGTTCTACAACACGATTCCGCCCTCAAAATTTTTCTAAGAAATTTCTAAGTGCCTGGCCTGCGCACTTTTTCAATTTTCAAAAAGTTGACATGCCCCGAAAAAAAAATTCCTATGCGACGTAAATTGAGTTCTACAACAAGATTCCGTCGCTCCAAATTTTTCTAAAAAATTTGTGAGGGCCTGGCCAGCGCACTTTTTCAATTTTCAAAAATGTTGACATGCCCCGAAAAAAAAATCCTATGCGACGTAAATTGAGTTCTACAACACGATTTCGCTGCTCCAAATTTTTCTAAAAAATTTGTGAGGGCCTGGCCAGCGCACTTTTTCAATTTTCAAAAATGTTGACATGCCCCGAAAAAAAAATCCTATGCGACGTAAATTGAGTTCTACAACACGATTTCGCTGCTCCAAATTTTTCTAAAAAATTTGTGAGGGCCTGGCTAGCGCACTTTTTCAATTTTCAAAAACTTTGACATGCTCCAAAAAAAATTCCTATGCGACGTAAATTGAGTTCTACAACACGATTCCGCCCTCAAAATTTTTCTAAGAAATTTCTAAGTGCCAGCGCACTTTTTCAATTTTCAAAAATGTTGACATGCTCCGAAAAAAATTCCTATGCGACGTAAATTGAGTTCTACAACACGATTCCGCCCTCAAAATTTTTCTATAAAATGTATAGGTGCCTGGCCAGCGCACCTTTTCAATTTTCAAAAACGTTGACATGCTCCGAAAAAAAATTCCTATGCGACGTAAATTGAGTTCTACCACACGATTCCGCCCTCAACATTTTTCTAAAAAATATCTAAGTGCCTGGCCTGCGCACTTTTTCAATTTTCAAAAAGTTGACATGCCCCGAAAAAAAAATTCCTATGCGACGTAAATTGAGTTCTACAACAAGATTCCGTCGCTCCAAATTTTTCTAAAAAATTTGTGAGTGCCTGGCCAGCGCACTTTTTCAATTTTCAAAAATGTTGACATGATCCGAAAAAAAATTCCTATGCGACGTAAATTGAGTTCTACAACACGATTCCGCCCTCAAAATTTTTCTAAGAAATTTCTAAGTGCCCTGGCCAGTGCACTTTTTCAATTTTCAAAAACGTTGACATGCTCCGAAAAAAAAATTCCTATGCTACGTAAATTGAGTTCTACCACACGATTCCGCCCCTCAACATTTTTCTAAAAAATATCTAAGTGCCTGGCCTGCGCACTTTTTCAATTTTCAAAAAGTTGACATGCCCCGAAAAAAAAATTCCTATGCGACGTAAATTGAGTTCTACAACAAGATTCCGTCGCTCCAAATTTTTCTAAAAAATTTGTGAGGGCCTGGCCAGCGCACTTTTTCAATTTTCAAAAATGTTGACATGCCCCGAAAAAAAAATCCTATGCGACGTAAATTGAGTTCTACAACACGATTTCGCTGCTCCAAATTTTTCTAAAAAATTTGTGAGGGCCTGGCTAGCGCACTTTTTCAATTTTCAAAAACTTTGACATGCTCCAAGAAAAATTCCTATGCGACGTAAATTGAGTTCTACAACACGATTCCGCCCTCAAAATTTTTCTAAGAAATTTCTAAGTGCCAGCGCACTTTTTCAATTTTCAAAAATGTTGACATGCTCCGAAAAAAATTCCTATGCGACGTAAATTGAGTTCTACAACACGATTCCGCCTTCCAAATTTTTCTAAAAAAATTCTAAGTGCCTGGCCAGCGCACTTTTTCAATTTTAAAAAATGTTGACATGCTCCGAAAAAAAAATTACTATGCGACGTAAATTGAGTTCTACAACACGATTCCGCCCTCAAAATTTTTCTATAAAATTTATAAGTGCCTGGCCAGCGCACCTTTTCAATTTTCAAAAATGTTGACATGCTCCGAAAAGAAAATTCCTATGCGACGTAAATTGAGTTCTACAACACGATTCCGCCCTCAAAATTTTTCTAAGAAATTTCTAAGTGCCTGGCCAGCGCACTTTTTCAATTTTCAAAAACGTTGACATGCTCGGAAAAAAAAATTACTATGCGACGTAAATTGAGTTCAACAAACGATTCCGCCCTCAAAATTTTTCTAAAAAATTTCTCAATTTTCAAAAATGTTGACATGCTCCGAAAAAAAATTCCTATGCGACGTAAATTGAGTTCTACAAAACGATTCCGCCCTCAAAATTTTTCTAAAAAATTTCTCAATTTTCAAAAATGTTGACATGCTCCGAAAAAAAAATTCCTTTGCGACGTAAATTGAGTTCTACAAAACGATTCCGCCCTCAAAATTTTTCTAAAAACTTTTTGAGTGCCTGGCCAGCGCACTTTTTTAATTTTCAAAAATTTTGACATGCTTCAAAAAGAAAATTCCTATGCGACGTAAATTGAGTTCTACAAACGATTCCGCCCTCAAAATTTTTCTAAAAAATTTCTCAATATTCAAAAATGTTGACATGCTCCGAAAAAAAATTCCTTTGCGACGTAAACTGAGTTCTACAAAACGATTCCGCCCTCAAAATTCCTATGCGACGTAAATTGAGTTCTACCACACGATTCCGCCCTCAAGATTTTTCTAAAAAATATCTATATTTTAATTTTCAAAAATGTTGACATGCTCCGAAAAGAAAATTCCTATGCGACGTAAATTGAGTTCTACCACACGATTCCGCCCTCAAAATTTTTCTAAAAAATTTCTAAGTTCCAGGCCAGCGCACTTTTTTAATTTTCAAATATGTTGACATGCTCCGAAAAGAAAATTACTATGCGACGTAAATTGAGTTCTACAACACGATTCCGCCCTCAAAATTTTTCTATAAAATGTATAGGTGCCTGGCCAGCGCACCTTTTCAATTTTCAAAAATGTTGACATGCTCCGAAAAGAAAATTCCTATGCGACGTAAATTGAGTTCTACAACACGATTCCGCCCTCAAAATTTTTCTATAAAATGTATAGGTGCCTGGCCAGCGCACCTTTTCAATTTTCAAAAACATTGACATGCTCCGAAAAAAAATTCCTATGCGACGTAAATTGAGTTCTACCACACGATTCCGCCCTCAACATTTTTCTAAAAAATATCTAAGTGCCTGGCCTGCGCACTTTTTCAATTTTCAAAAAGTTGACATGCCCCGAAAAAAAAATTCCTATGCGACGTAAATTGAGTTCTACAACAAGATTCCGTCGCTCCAAATTTTTCTACAAAATTTGTGAGGGCCTGGCCAGCGCACTTTTTCAATTTTCAAAAATGTTGACATGCCCCGAAAAAAAAATCCTATGCGACGTAAATTGAGTTCTACAACACGATTCCGCCTTCAAAATTTTTCTAAGAAATTTCTAAGTGCCCTGGCCAGTGCACTTTTTCAATTTTCAAAAACGTTGACATGCTCCGAAAAAAAAAAATTCCTATGCTACGTAAATTGAGTTCTACCACACGATTCCGCCCCTCAACATTTTTCTAAAAAATATCTAAGTGCCTGGCCTGCGCACTTTTTCAATTTTCAAAAAGTTGACATGCCCCGAAAAAAAATTCCTATGCGACGTAAATTGAGTTCTACAACAAGATTCCGTCGCTCCAAATTTTTCTAAAAAATTTGTGAGGGCCTGGCCAGCGCACTTTTTCAATTTTCAAAAATGTTGACATGCCCCGAAAAAAAAATCCTATGCGACGTAAATTGAGTTCTACAACACGATTCCGCCCTCAAAATTTTTCTAAGAAATTTCTAAGTGCCAGCGCACTTTTTCAATTTTCAAAAATGTTGACATGCTCCGAAAAAAAAAATACTATGCGACGTAAATTGAGTTCTACAACACGATTCCGCCCTCAAAATTTTTCTATAAAATTTATAAGTGCCTGGCCAGCGCACCTTTTCAATTTTCAAAAATGTTGACATGCTCCGAAAAGAAAATTCCTATGCGACGTAAATTGAGTTCTACAACACAATTCCGCCCTCAAAATTTTTCTAAGAAATTTCTAAGTGCCTGGCCAGCGCACTTTTTCAATTTTCAAAAACGTTGACATGCTCGGAAAAAAAAATTACTATGCGACGTAAATTGAGTTCAACAAACGATTCCGCCCTCAAAATTTTTCTAAAAAATTTCTCAATTTTCAAAAATGTTGACATGCTCCGAAAAAAAATTCCTATGCGACGTAAATTGAGTTCTACAAAACGATTCCGCCCTCAAAATTTTTCTAAAAAATTTCTCAATTTTCAAAAATGTTGACATGCTCCGAAAAAAAAATTCCTTTGCGACGTAAATTGAGTTCTACAAAACGATTCCGCCCTCAAAATTTTTCTAAAAACTTTTTGAGTGCCTGGCCAGCGCACTTTTTTAATTTTCAAAAATTTTGACATGCTTCAAAAAGAAAATTCCTATGCGACGTAAATTGAGTTCTACAAACGATTCCGCCCTCAAAATTTTTCTAAAAAATTTCTCAATATTCAAAAATGTTGACATGCTCCGAAAAAAAATTCCTTTGCGACGTAAACTGAGTTCTACAAAACGATTCCGCCCTCAAAATTCCTATGCGACGTAAATTGAGTTCTACCACACGATTCCGCCCTCAAAATTTTTCTAAAAAATATCTAAGTTCCTGGCCAGCGCACTTTTTTAATTTTCAAAAATGTTGACATTCTCCGAAAAGAAAATTCCTATGCGACGTAAATTGAGTTCTACCACACGATTCCGCCCTCAAAATTTTTCTAAAAAATTTCTAAGTTCCAGGCCAGCGCACTTTTTTAATTTTCAAATATGTTGACATGCTCCGAAAAGAAAATTACTATGCGACGTAAATTGAGTTCTACAACACGATTCCGCCCTCAAAATTTTTCTATAAAATGTATAGGTGCCTGGCCAGCGCACCTTTTCAATTTTCAAAAATGTTGACATGCTCCGAAAAGAAAATTCCTATGCGACGTAAATTGAGTTCTACAACACGATTCCGCCCTCAAAATTTTTCTATAAAATGTATAGGTGCCTGGCCAGCGCACCTTTTCAATTTTCAAAAACGTTGACATGCTCCGAAAAAAAATTCCTATGCGACGTAAATTGAGTTCTACCACACGATTCCGCCCTCAACATTTTTCTAAAAAATATCTAAGTGCCTGGCCTGCGCACTTTTTCAATTTTCAAAAAGTTGACATGCCCCGAAAAAAAAATTCCTATGCGACGTAAATTGAGTTCTACAACAAGATTCCGTCGCTCCAAATTTTTCTAAAAAATTTGTGAGGGCCTGGCCAGCGCACTTTTTCAATTTTCAAAAATGTTGACATGCCCCGAAAAAAAAATCCTATGCGACGTAAATTGAGTTCTACAACACGATTCCGCCTTCAAAATTTTTCTAAGAAATTTCTAAGTGCCCTGGCCAGTGCACTTTTTCAATTTTCAAAAACGTTGACATGCTCCGAAAAAAAAAAATTCCTATGCTACGTAAATTGAGTTCTACCACACGATTCCGCCCCTCAACATTTTTCTAAAAAATATCTAAGTGCCTGGCCTGCGCACTTTTTCAATTTTCAAAAAGTTGACATGCCCCGAAAAAAAATTCCTATGCGACGTAAATTGAGTTCTACAACAAGATTCCGTCGCTCCAAATTTTTCTAAAAAATTTGTGAGGGCCTGGCCAGCGCACTTTTTCAATTTTCAAAAATGTTGACATGCCCCGAAAAAAAAATCCTATGCGACGTAAATTGAGTTCTACAACACGATTCCGCCCTCAAAATTTTTCTAAGAAATTTCTAAGTGCCAGCGCACTTTTTCAATTTTCAAAAATGTTGACATGCTCCGAAAAAAAAAATACTATGCGACGTAAATTGAGTTCTACAACACGATTCCGCCCTCAAAATTTTTCTATAAAATTTATAAGTGCCTGGCCAGCGCACCTTTTCAATTTTCAAAAATGTTGACATGCTCCGAAAAGAAAATTCCTATGCGACGTAAATTGAGTTCTACAACACAATTCCGCCCTCAAAATTTTTCTAAGAAATTTCTAAGTGCCTGGCCAGCGCACTTTTTCAATTTTCAAAAACGTTGACATGCTCGGAAAAAAAAATTACTATGCGACGTAAATTGAGTTCAACAAACGATTCCGCCCTCAAAATTTTTCTAAAAAATTTCTCAATTTTCAAAAATGTTGACATGCTCCGAAAAAAAATTCCTATGCGACGTAAATTGAGTTCTACAAAACGATTCCGCCCTCAAAATTTTTCTAAAAAATTTCTCAATTTTCAAAAATGTTGACATGCTCCGAAAAAAAAATTCCTTTGCGACGTAAATTGAGTTCTACAAAACGATTCCGCCCTCAAAATTTTTCTAAAAACTTTTTGAGTGCCTGGCCAGCGCACTTTTTTAATTTTCAAAAATTTTGACATGCTTCAAAAAGAAAATTCCTATGCGACGTAAATTGAGTTCTACAAACGATTCCGCCCTCAAAATTTTTCTAAAAAATTTCTCAATATTCAAAAATGTTGACATGCTCCGAAAAAAAATTCCTTTGCGACGTAAACTGAGTTCTACAAAACGATTCCGCCCTCAAAATTCCTATGCGACGTAAATTGAGTTCTACCACACGATTCCGCCCTCAAAATTTTTCTAAAAAATATCTAAGTTCCTGGCCAGCGCACTTTTTTAATTTTCAAAAATGTTGACATTCTCCGAAAAGAAAATTCCTATGCGACGTAAATTGAGTTCTACCACACGATTCCGCCCTCAAAATTTTTCTAAAAAATTTCTAAGTTCCAGGCCAGCGCACTTTTTTAATTTTCAAATATGTTGACATGCTCCGAAAAGAAAATTACTATGCGACGTAAATTGAGTTCTACAACACGATTCCGCCCTCAAAATTTTTCTATAAAATGTATAGGTGCCTGGCCAGCGCACCTTTTCAATTTTCAAAAATGTTGACATGCTCCGAAAAGAAAATTCCTATGCGACGTAAATTGAGTTCTACAACACGATTCCGCCCTCAAAATTTTTCTATAAAATGTATAGGTGCCTGGCCAGCGCACCTTTTCAATTTTCAAAAACGTTGACATGCTCCGAAAAAAAATTCCTATGCGACGTAAATTGAGTTCTACCACACGATTCCGCCCTCAACATTTTTCTAAAAAATATCTAAGTGCCTGGCCTGCGCACTTTTTCAATTTTCAAAAAGTTGACATGCCCCGAAAAAAAAAATCCTATGCGACGTAAATTGAGTTCTACAACAAGATTCCGTCGCTCCAAATTTTTCTAAAAAATTTGTGAGGGCCTGGCCAGCGCACTTTTTCAATTTTCAAAAATGTTGACATGCCCCGAAAAAAAAATCCTATGCGACGTAAATTGAGTTCTACAACACGATTCCGCCCTCAAAATTTTTCTAAGAAATTTCTAAGTGCCCTGGCCAGTGCACTTTTTCAATTTTCAAAAACGTTGACATGCTCCGAAAAAAAAATTCCTATGCTACGTAAATTGAGTTCTACCACACGATTCCGCCCCTCAACATTTTTCTAAAAAATATCTAAGTGCCTGGCCTGCGCACTTTTTCAATTTTCAAAAAGTTGACATGCCCCGAAAAAAAAATTCCTATGCGACGTAAATTGAGTTCTACAACAAGATTCCGTCGCTCCAAATTTTTCTAAAAAATTTGTGAGGGCCTGGCCAGCGCACTTTTTCAATTTTCAAAAATGTTGACATGCCCCGAAAAAAAAATCCTATGCGACGTAAATTGAGTTCTACAACACGATTTCGCTGCTCCAAATTTTTCTAAAAAATTTGTGAGGGCCTGGCCAGCGCACTTTTTCAATTTCCAAAAATGTTGACATGCCCCGAAAAAAAAATCCTATGCGACGTAAATTGAGTTCTACAACACGATTTCGCTGCTCCAAATTTTTCTAAAAAATTTGTGAGGGCCTGGCTAGCGCACTTTTTCAATTTTCAAAAACTTTGACATGCTCCAAAAAAAATTCCTATGCGACGTAAATTGAGTTCTACAACACGATTCCGCCCTCAAAATTTTTCTAAGAAATTTCTAAGTGCCAGCGCACTTTTTCAATTTTCAAAAATGTTGACATGCTCCGAAAAAAATTCCTATGCGACGTAAATTGAGTTCTACAACACGATTCCGCCCTCAAAATTTTTCTATAAAATGTATAGGTGCCTGGCCAGCGCACCTTTTCAATTTTCAAAAACGTTGACATGCTCCGAAAAAAAATTCCTATGCGACGTAAATTGAGTTCTACCACACGATTCCGCCCTCAACATTTTTCTAAAAAATATCTAAGTGCCTGGCCTGCGCACTTTTTCAATTTTCAAAAAGTTGACATGCCCCGAAAAAAAAATTCCTATGCGACGTAAATTGAGTTCTACAACAAGATTCCGTCGCTCCAAATTTTTCTAAAAAATTTGTGAGTGCCTGGCCAGCGCACTTTTTCAATTTTCAAAAACGTTGACATGCTCGGAAAAAAAAATTACTATGCGACGTAAATTGAGTTCAACAAACGATTCCGCCCTCAAAATTTTTCTAAAAAATTTCTCAATTTTCAAAAATGTTGACATGCTCCGAAAAAAAATTCCTATGCGACGTAAATTGAGTTCTACAAAACGATTCCGCCCTCAAAATTTTTCTAAAAAATTTCTCAATTTTCAAAAATGTTGACATGCTCCGAAAAAAAAATTCCTTTGCGACGTAAATTGAGTTCTACAAAACGATTCCGCCCTCAAAATTTTTCTAAAAACTTTTTGAGTGCCTGGCCAGCGCACTTTTTTAATTTTCAAAAATTTTGACATGCTTCAAAAAGAAAATTCCTATGCGACGTAAATTGAGTTCTACAAACGATTCCGCCCTCAAAATTTTTCTAAAAAATTTCTCAATATTCAAAAATGTTGACATGCTCCGAAAAAAAATTCCTTTGCGACGTAAACTGAGTTCTACAAAACGATTCCGCCCTCAAAATTCCTATGCGACGTAAATTGAGTTCTACCACACGATTCCGCCCTCAAAATTTTTCTAAAAAATATCTAAGTTCCTGGCCAGCGCACTTTTTTAATTTTCAAAAATGTTGACATGCTCCGAAAAGAAAATTCCTATGCGACGTAAATTGAGTTCTACCACACGATTCCGCCCTCAAAATTTTTCTAAAAAATTTCTAAGTTCCAGGCCAGCGCACTTTTTTAATTTTCAAATATGTTGACATGCTCCGAAAAGAAAATTACTATGCGACGTAAATTGAGTTCTACAACACGATTCCGCCCTCAAAATTTTTCTATAAAATGTATAGGTGCCTGGCCAGCGCACCTTTTCAATTTTCAAAAATGTTGACATGCTCCGAAAAGAAAATTCCTATGCGACGTAAATTGAGTTCTACAACACGATTCCGCCCTCAAAATTTTTCTATAAAATGTTTAGGTGCCTGGCCAGCGCACCTTTTCAATTTTCAAAAACGTTGACATGCTCCGAAAAAAAATTCCTATGCGACGTAAATTGAGTTCTACCACACGATTCCGCCCTCAACATTTTTCTAAAAAATATCTAAGTGCCTGGCCTGCGCACTTTTTCAATTTTCAAAAAGTTGACATGCCCCGAAAAAAAAATTCCTATGCGACGTAAATTGAGTTCTACAACAAGATTCCGTCGCTCCAAATTTTTCTAAAAAATTTGTGAGGGCCTGGCCAGCGCACTTTTTCAATTTTCAAAAATGTTGACATGCCCCGAAAAAAAAATCCTATGCGACGTAAATTGAGTTCTACAACACGATTCCGCCCTCAAAATTTTTCTAAGAAATTTCTAAGTGCCCTGGCCAGTGCACTTTTTCAATTTTCAAAAACGTTGACATGCTCCGAAAAAAAAATTCCTATGCTACGTAAATTGAGTTCTACCACACGATTCCGCCCCTCAACATTTTTCTAAAAAATATCTAAGTGCCTGGCCTGCGCACTTTTTCAATTTTCAAAAAGTTGACATGCCCCGAAAAAAAAATTCCTATGCGACGTAAATTGAGTTCTACAACAAGATTCCGTCGCTCCAAATTTTTCTAAAAAATTTGTGAGGGCCTGGCCAGCGCACTTTTTCAATTTTCAAAAATGTTGACATGCCCCGAAAAAAAAATCCTATGCGACGTAAATTGAGTTCTACAACACGATTTCGCTGCTCCAAATTTTTCTAAAAAATTTGTGAGGGCCTGGCCAGCGCACTTTTTCAATTTTCAAAAATGTTGACATGCCCCGAAAAAAAAATCCTATGTGACGTAAATTAAGTTCTACAACACGATTTCGCTGCTCCAAATTTTTCTAAAAAATTTGTGAGGGCCTGGCTAGCGCACTTTTTCAATTTTCAAAAACTTTGACATGCTCCAAAAAAAATTCCTATGCGACGTAAATTGAGTTCTACAACACGATTCCGCCCTCAAAATTTTTCTAAGAAATTTCTAAGTGCCAGCGCACTTTTTCAATTTTCAAAAATGTTGACATGCTCCGAAAAAAATTCCTATGCGACGTAAATTGAGTTCTACAACACGATTCCGCCCTCAAAATTTTTCTATAAAATGTATAGGTGCCTGGCCAGCGCACCTTTTCAATTTTCAAAAAAGGTTGACATGCTCCGAAAAAAAATTCCTATGCGACGTAAATTGAGTTCTACCACACGATTCCGCCCTCAACATTTTTCTAAAAAATATCTAAGTGCCTGGCCTGCGCACTTTTTCAATTTTCAAAAAGTAGACATGCCCCGAAAAAAAAATTCCTATGCGACGTAAATTGAGTTCTACAACAAGATTCCGTCGCTCCAAATTTTTCTAAAAAATTTGTGAGTGCCTGGCCAGCGCACTTTTTCAATTTTCAAAAATGTTGACATGATCCGAAAAAAAATTCCTATGCGACGTAAATTGAGTTCTACAACACGATTCCGCCCTCAAAATTTTTCTAAGAAATTTCTAAGTGCCCTGGCCAGTGCACTTTTTCAATTTTCAAAAACGTTGACATGCTCCGAAAAAAAAATTCCTATGCTACGTAAATTGAGTTCTACCACACGATTCCGCCCCTCAACATTTTTCTAAAAAATATCTAAGTGCCTGGCCTGCGCACTTTTTCAATTTTCAAAAAGTTGACATGCCCCGAAAAAAAAATTCCTATGCGACGTAAATTGAGTTCTACAACAAGATTCCGTCGCTCCAAATTTTTCTAAAAAATTTGTGAGGGCCTGGCCAGCGCACTTTTTCAATTTTCAAAAATGTTGACATGCCCCGAAAAAAAAATCCTATGCGACGTAAATTGAGTTCTACAACACGATTTCGCTGCTCCAAATTTTTCTAAAAAATTTGTGAGGGCCTGGCTAGCGCACTTTTTCAATTTTCAAAAACTTTGACATGCTCCAAAAAAAATTCCTATGCGACGTAAATTGAGTTCTACAACACGATTCCGCCCTCAAAATTTTTCTAAGAAATTTCTAAGTGCCAGCGCACTTTTTCAATTTTCAAAAATGTTGACATGCTCCGAAAAAAATTCCTATGCGACGTAAATTGAGTTCTACAACACGATTCCGCCTTCCAAATTTTTCTAAAAAAATTCTAAGTGCCTGGCCAGCGCACTTTTTCAATTTTCAAAAATGTTGACATGCTCCGAATAAAAAATTACTATGCGACGTAAATTGAGTTCTACAACACGATTCCGCCTTCAAAATTTTTCTATAAAATTTATAAGTGCCTGGCCAGCGCACCTTTTCAATTTTCAAAAATGTTGACATGCTCCGAAAAAAATTCCTATGCGACGTAAATTGAGTTCTACAACACGATTCCGCCTTCCAAATTTTTCTAAAAAAATTCTAAGTGCCTGGCCAGCGCACTTTTTCAATTTTCAAAAATGTTGACATGCTCCGAATAAAAAATTACTATGCGACGTAAATTGAGTTCTACAACACGATTCCGCCTTCAAAATTTTTCTATAAAATTTATAAGTGCCTGGCCAGCGCACCTTTTCAATTTTCAAAAATGTTGACATGCTCCGAAAAAAAATTCCTATGCGACGTAAATTGAGTTCTACCACACGATTCCGCCCTCAAAATTTTTCTAAGATATTTCTAAGTGCCGGGCCAGCGCACTTTTTCAATTTTCAAAAACGTTGACATGCTCCGAAAAAAAAATTCCTATGCGACGTAAATTGAGTTCTACCACACGATTCCGCCCTCAACATTTTTCTAAAAAATATCTAAGTGCCTGGCCTGCGCACTTTTTCAATTTTCAAAAAGTTGACATGCCCCGAAAAAAAAATTCCTATGCGACGTAAATTGAGTTCTACAACAAGATTCCGTCGCTCCAAATTTTTCTAAAAAATTTGTGAGGGCCTGGCCAGCGCACTTTTTCAATTTTCAAAAATGTTGACATGCCCCGAAAAAAAAATCCTATGCGACGTAAATTGAGTTCTACAACACGATTTCGCTGCTCCAAATTTTTCTAAAAAATTTGTGAGGGCCTGGCTAGCGCACTTTTTCAATTTTCAAAAACTTTGACATGCTCCAAAAAAAATTCCTATGCAACGTAAATTGAGTCCTACAACACGATTCCGCCTTCCAAATTTTTCTAAAAAAATTCTAAGTGCCTGGCCGGCGCACTTTTTCAATTTTCAAAAATGTTGACATGCTCCGAATAAAAAATTATTATGCGACGTAAATTGAGTTCTACAACACGATTCCGCCTTCAAAATTTTTCTATAAAATTTATAAGTGCCTGGCCAGCGCACTTTTTCAATTTTAAAAATGTTGACATGCTCCGAAAAAAAAAATTTCTAAGTTCCTGGCCAGCGCACTTTTTTAATTTTCAAAAATGTTGACATGCTCCGAAAAGAAAATTCCTATGCGACGTAAATTGAGTTCTACAACACGATTCCGCCCTCAAAATTTTTCTAAGAAATTTCTAAGTGCCAGCGCACTTTTTCAATTTTCAAAAATGTTGACATGCTCCGAAAAAAAATCCTATGCGACGTAAATTGAGTTCTACCACACGATTCCGCCCTCAAAAGTTTTCTAAGATATTTCTAAGTGCCGGGCCAGCGCACTTTTTCAATTTTCAAAAATGTTGACATGCTCCGAAAAGAAAATTCCTATGCGACGTAAATTGAGGTCTACCACACGATTCCGCCCTCAAAATTTTTCTAAAAAATTTCTAAGTGTCTGGTTAGCACACTTTTTCAATTTTCAAAAATGTTGAATGCTCTTCAAAAAAATTCCTATGCGACGTAAATTGAGTTCTACAACAGGATTCCGCCCTCAAAATTTTTCTAAAAAATTTCCAAGTGCCTGGCCAGCGCACTTTTTCAATTTTCAAAAATGTTGACATGCTCCCAAAGAAAACTCCTATGCGACGTAAATTGAGTTCTACCACACGATTCCGCCCTCAACATTTTTCTAAAAAATATCTAAGTGCCTGGATAGCGCACTTTTTCAATTTTCAAAAACGTTGACATGCTCCAAAAAAAATTCCTATGCGACGTAAATTGAGTCCTACAACACGATATCGGCCTGCAAATTTTTCTAAAAAATTTCTAAGTGATTGGCAAGCGCACTTTTTCAATTTTCAAAATCGTTGACAAGCTCCGAAAAAAAAAATTCCTATGCGACGTAAATTGAGTTCTACCACACGATTCCGCCCTCAACATTTTTCTAAAAAATTTCCAAGTGCCTGGCCAGCGCACTTTTTCAATTTTCAAAAATGTTGACATGCTCCCAAAGAAAACTCCTATGCGACGTAAATTGAGTTCTACCACACGATTCCGCCCTCAACATTTTTCTAAAAAATATCTAAGTGCCTGGATAGCGCACTTTTTCAATTTTCAAAAACGTTGACATGCTCCAAAAAAAATTCCTATGCGACGTAAATTGAGTCCTACAACACGATATCGGCCTCCAAATTTTTCTAAAAAATTTCTAAGTGCCTGGCAAGCGCACTTTTTCAATTTTCAAAATCGTTGACAAGCTCCGAAAAAAAAAATTCCTATGCGACGTAAATTGAGTTCTACCACACGATTCCGCCCTCAACATTTTTCTAAAAAATATCTAAGTGCCGGGCCAGCGCACTTTTTCAATTTTCAAAAATGTTGACATGCTCCGAAAAGAAAATTCCTATGCGACGTAAATTGAGGTCTATCACACGATTCCGCCCTCAAAATTTTTCTAAAAAATTTCTAAGTGACTGGTTAGCACACTTTTTCAATTTTCAAAAATGTTGAATGCTCGGCAAAAAAATTCCTATGCGACGTAAATTGAGTTCAACAACACGATTCCGCCCTCAAAATTTTTCTAAAAAATTTCCAAGTGCCTGGCCAGCGCACTTTTTCAATTTTCGAAAATGTTGACATGCTCAAAAAAGAAAATTCCTATGCGACGTAAATTGAGTTCTACAACAAGATTCCGCCGCTCCAAATTTTTCTAAAAAATTTGTGAGCTCCTGGATAGCGCACTTTTTCAATTTTCAAAAACGTTGACATGCTCCAAAAAAAATTCCTATGCGACGTAAATTGAGTCCTACAACACGATATCGGCCTCCAAATTTTTCTAAAAAATTTCTAAGTGCCTGGCAAGCGCACTTTTTCAATTTTCAAAATCGTTGACAAGCTCCAAAAAAAAATTCCTATGCGACGTAAATTGAGTTCTACCACACGATTCCACCCTCAACATTTTTCTAAAAAATATCTAAGTGTCTGGCCAGCGCACTTTTTCAATTTTCAAAAATGTTGACATGCCTCGAAAAAAAAATCCTATGCGACGTAAATTGAGTTCTACAACACGATTCCGCCTTCAAAATTTTTCTATAAAATTTATAAGTGCCTGGCCAGCGCACCTTTTCAATTTTCAAAAATGTTGACATGCTCCGAAAAAAAATTCCTATGCGACGTAAATTGAGTTCTACCACACGATTCCGCCCTCAAAATTTTTCTAAGATATTTCTAAGTGCCGGGCCAGCGCACTTTTTCAATTTTCAAAAACGTTGACATGCTCCGAAAAAAAAATTCCTATGCGACGTAAATTGAGTTCTACCACACGATTCCGCCCTCAACATTTTTCTAAAAAATATCTAAGTGCCTGGCCTGCGCACTTTTTCAATTTTCAAAAAGTTGACATGCCCCGAAAAAAGAATTCCTATGCGACGTAAATTGAGTTCTACAACAAGATTCCGTCGCTCCAAATTTTTCTAAAAAATTTGTGAGGGCCTGGCCAGCGCACTTTTTCAATTTTCAAAAATGTTGACATGCTCCGAATAAAAAATTACTATGCGACGTAAATTGAGTTCTACAACACGATTCCGCCTTCAAAATTTTTCTATAAAATTTATAAGTGCCTGGCCAGCGCACCTTTTCAATTTTCAAAAATGTTGACATGCTCCGAAAAAAAATTCCTATGCGACGTAAATTGAGTTCTACCACACGATTCCGCCCTCAAAATTTTTCTAAGATATTTCTAAGTGCCGGGCCAGCGCACTTTTTCAATTTTCAAAAACGTTGACATGCTCCGAAAAAAAAATTCCTATGCGACGTAAATTGAGTTCTACCACACGATTCCGCCCTCAACATTTTTCTAAAAAATATCTAAGTGCCTGGCCTGCGCACTTTTTCAATTTTCAAAAAGTTGACATGCCCCGAAAAAAAAATTCCTATGCGACGTAAATTGAGTTCTACAACAAGATTCCGTCGCTCCAAATTTTTCTAAAAAATTTGTGAGGGCCTGGCCAGCGAACTTTTTCAATTTTCAAAAATGTTGACATGCCCCGAAAAAAAAATCCTATGCGACGTAAATTGAGTTCTACAACACGATTTCGCTGCTCCAAATTTTTCTAAAAAATTTGTGAGGGCCTGGCGAGCGCACTTTTTCAATTTTCAAAAATGTTGACATGCTCCGAATAAAAAATTATTATGCGACGTAAATTGAGTTCTACAACACGATTCCGCCTTCAAAATTTTTCTATAAAATTTATAAGTGCCTGGCCAGCGCACTTTTTCAATTTTAAAAATGTTGACATGCTCCGAAAAAAAAAAATTTCTAAGTTCCTGGCCAGCGCACTTTTTTAATTTTCAAAAATGTTGACATGCTCCGAAAAGAAAATTCCTATGCGACGTAAATTGAGTTCTACAACACGATTCCGCCCTCAAAATTTTTCTAAGAAATTTCTAAGTGCCAGCGCACTTTTTCAATTTTCAAAAATGTTGACATGCTCCGAAAAAAATTCTTATGCGACGTAAATTGAGTTCTACAACACGATTCCGCCTTCCAATTTTTTCTAAAAAAATTCTAAGTGCCTGGCTTTTTCAATTTTCAAAAATGTTGACATGCTCCGAAAAGAAAATTCCTCTGCGACGTAAATTGAGGTCTACCACACGATTCCGCCCTCAAAATTTTTCTAAGATATTTCTAAGTGCCGGGCCAGCGCACTTTTTCAATTTTCAAAAACGTTGACATGCTCCGAAAAAAAAATTCCTATGCGACGTAAATTGAGTTCTACCACACGATTCCGCCCTCAACATTTTTCTAAAAAATATCTAAGTGCCTGGCCTGCGCACTTTTTCAATTTTCAAAAAGTTGACATGCCCCGAAAAAAGAATTCCTATGCGACGTAAATTGAGTTCTACAACAAGATTCCGTCGCTCCAAATTTTTCTAAAAAATTTGTGAGGGCCTGGCCAGCGCACTTTTTCAATTTTCAAAAATGTTGACATGCCCCGAAAAAAAAATCCTATGCGACGTAAATTGAGTTCTACAACACGATTTCGCTGCTCCAAATTTTTCTAAAAAATTTGTGAGGGCCTGGCTAGCGCACTTTTTCAATTTTCAAAAACTTTGACATGCTCCAAAAAAAATTCCTATGCAACGTAAATTGAGTCCTACAACACGATTCCGCCTTCCAAATTTTTCTAAAAAAATTCTAAGTGCCTGGCCGGCGCACTTTTTCAATTTTCAAAAATGTTGACATGCTCCGAATAAAAAATTATTATGCGACGTAAATTGAGTTCTACAACACGATTCCGCCTTCAAAATTTTTCTATAAAATTTATAAGTGCCTGGCCAGCGCACTTTTTCAATTTTAAAAATGTTGACATGCTCCGAAAAAAAAAAATTTCTAAGTTCCTGGCCAGCGCACTTTTTTAATTTTCAAAAATGTTGACATGCTCCGAAAAGAAAATTCCTATGCGACGTAAATTGAGTTCTACAACACGATTCCGCCCTCAAAATTTTTCTAAGAAATTTCTAAGTGCCAGCGCACTTTTTCAATTTTCAAAAATGTTGACATGCTCCGAAAAAAATTCTTATGCGACGTAAATTGAGTCCTACAACACGATTCCGCCTTCCAAATTTTTCTAAAAAAATTCTAAGTGCCTGGCCGGCGCACTTTTTCAATTTTCAAAAATGTTGACATGCTCCGAATAAAAAATTATTATGCGACGTAAATTGAGTTCTACAACACGATTCCGCCTTCAAAATTTTTCTATAAAATTTATAAGTGCCTGGCCAGCGCACTTTTTCAATTTTAAAAATGTTGACATGCTCCGAAAAAAAAAAATTTCTAAGTTCCTGGCCAGCGCACTTTTTTAATTTTCATAAATGTTGACATGCTCCGAAAAGAAAATTCCTATGCGACGTAAATTGAGTTCTACAACACGATTCCGCCCTCAAAATTTTTCTAAGAAATTTCTAAGTGCCAGCGCACTTTTTCAATTTTCAAAAATGTTGACATGCTCCGAAAAAAATTCCTATGCGACGTAAATTGAGTTCTACAACACGATTCCGCCCTCAAAATTTTTCTATAAAATGTATAGGTGCCTGGCCAGCGCACCTTTTCAATTTTCAAAAACGTTGACATGCTCCGAAAAAAAATTCCTATGCGACGTAAATTGAGTTCTACCACACGATTCCGCCCTCAACATTTTTCTAAAAAATATCTAAGTGCCTGGCCTGCGCACTTTTTCAATTTTCAAAAAGTTGACATGCCCCGAAAAAAAAATTCCTATGCGACGTAAATTGAGTTCTACAACAAGATTCCGTCGCTCCAAATTTTTCTAAAAAATTTGTGAGTGCCTGGCCAGCGCACTTTTTCAATTTTCAAAAATGTTGACATGATCCGAAAAAAAATTCCTATGCGACGTAAATTGAGTTCTACAACAAGATTCCGTCGCTCCAAATTTTTCTAAAAAATTTGTGAGGGCCTGGCCAGCGCACTTTTTCAATTTTCAAAAATGTTGACATGCTCCGAAAAGAAAATTCCTATGCGACGTAAATTGAGTTCTACAACACGATTCCGCCCTCAAAATTTTTCTATAAAATGTATAGGTGCCTGGCCAGCGCACCTTTTCAATTTTCAAAAACGTTGACATGCTCCGAAAAAAAATTCCTATGCGACGTAAATTGAGTTCTACCACACGATTCCGCCCTCAACATTTTTCTAAAAAATATCTAAGTGCCTGGCCTGCGCACTTTTTCAATTTTCAAAAATGTTGACATGCTCCGAAAAGAAAATTCCTATGCGACGTAAATTGAGTTCTACAACACGATTCCGCCCTCAAAATTTTTCTATAAAATGTATAGGTGCCTGGCCAGCGCACCTTTTCAATTTTCAAAAATGTTGACATGCTCCGAAAAAAAATTCCTATGCGACGTAAATTGAGTTCTACCACACGATTCCGCCCTCAACATTTTTCTAAAAAATATCTAAGTGCCTGGCCTGCGCACTTTTTCAATTTTCAAAAAGTTGACATGCCCCGAAAAAAAAATTCCTATGCGACGTAAATTGAGTTCTACAACAAGATTCCGTCGCTCCAAATTTTTCTAAAAAATTTGTGAGGGCCTGGCCAGCGCACTTTTTCAATTTTCAAAAATGTTGACATGCCCCGAAAAAAAAATCCTATGCGACGTAAATTGAGTTCTACAACACGATTCCGCCCTCAAAATTTTTCTAAGAAATTTCTAAGTGCCCTGGCCAGTGCACTTTTTCAATTTTCGAAAACGTTGACATGCTCCGAAAAAAAAATTCCTATGCTACGTAAATTGAGTTCTACCACACGATTCCGCCCCTCAACATTTTTCTAAAAAATATCTAAGTGCCTGGCCTGCGCACTTTTTCAATTTTCAAAAAGTTGACATGCCCCGAAAAAAAAATTCCTATGCGACGTAAATTGAGTTCTACAACAAGATTCCGTCGCTCCAAATTTTTCTAAAAAATTTGTGAGGGCCTGGCCAGCGCACTTTTTCAATTTTCAAAAATGTTGACATGCCCCGAAAAAAAAATCCTATGCGACGTAAATTGAGTTCTACAACACGATTCCGCCCTCAAAATTTTTCTAAGAAATTTCTAAGTGCCTGGCCTGCGCACTTTTTCAATTTTCAAAAAGTTGACATGCCCCGAAAAAAAAATTCCTATGCGACGTAAATTGAGTTCTACAACAAGATTCCGTCGCTCCAAATTTTTCTAAAAAATTTGTGAGGGCCTGGCCAGCGCACTTTTTCAATTTTCAAAAATGTTGACATGCCCCGAAAAAAAAATCCTATGCGACGTAAATTGAGTTCTACAACACGATTTCGCTGCTCCAAATTTTTCTAAAAAATTTGTGAGGGCCTGGCTAGCGCACTTTTTCAATTTTCAAAAACTTTGACATGCTCCAAAAAAAATTCCTATGCAACGTAAATTGAGTCCTACAACACGATTCCGCCTTCCAAATTTTTCTAAAAAAATTCTAAGTGCCTGGCCGGCGCACTTTTTCAATTTTCAAAAATGTTGACATGCTCCGAATAAAAAATTATTATGCGACGTAAATTGAGTTCTACAACACGATTCCGCCTTCAAAATTTTTCTATAAAATTTATAAGTGCCTGGCCAGCGCACTTTTTCAATTTTAAAAATGTTGACATGCTCCGAAAAAAAAAAATTTCTAAGTTCCTGGCCAGCGCACTTTTTTAATTTTCAAAAATGTTGACATGCTCCGAAAAGAAAATTCCTATGCGACGTAAATTGAGTTCTACAACACGATTCCGCCCTCAAAATTTTTCTAAGAAATTTCTAAGTGCCAGCGCACTTTTTCAATTTTCAAAAATGTTGACATGCTCCGAAAAAAATTCTTATGCGACGTAAATTGAGTCCTACAACACGATTCCGCCTTCCAAATTTTTCTAAAAAAATTCTAAGTGCCTGGCCGGCGCACTTTTTCAATTTTCAAAAATGTTGACATGCTCCGAATAAAAAATTATTATGCGACGTAAATTGAGTTCTACAACACGATTCCGCCTTCAAAATTTTTCTATAAAATTTATAAGTGCCTGGCCAGCGCACTTTTTCAATTTTAAAAATGTTGACATGCTCCGAAAAAAAAAAATTTCTAAGTTCCTGGCCAGCGCACTTTTTTAATTTTCATAAATGTTGACATGCTCCGAAAAGAAAATTCCTATGCGACGTAAATTGAGTTCTACAACACGATTCCGCCCTCAAAATTTTTCTAAGAAATTTCTAAGTGCCAGCGCACTTTTTCAATTTTCAAAAATGTTGACATGCTCCGAAAAAAATTCCTATGCGACGTAAATTGAGTTCTACAACACGATTCCGCCCTCAAAATTTTTCTATAAAATGTATAGGTGCCTGGCCAGCGCACCTTTTCAATTTTCAAAAACGTTGACATGCTCCGAAAAAAAATTCCTATGCGACGTAAATTGAGTTCTACCACACGATTCCGCCCTCAACATTTTTCTAAAAAATATCTAAGTGCCTGGCCTGCGCACTTTTTCAATTTTCAAAAAGTTGACATGCCCCGAAAAAAAAATTCCTATGCGACGTAAATTGAGTTCTACAACAAGATTCCGTCGCTCCAAATTTTTCTAAAAAATTTGTGAGTGCCTGGCCAGCGCACTTTTTCAATTTTCAAAAATGTTGACATGATCCGAAAAAAAATTCCTATGCGACGTAAATTGAGTTCTACAACAAGATTCCGTCGCTCCAAATTTTTCTAAAAAATTTGTGAGGGCCTGGCCAGCGCACTTTTTCAATTTTCAAAAATGTTGACATGCTCCGAAAAGAAAATTCCTATGCGACGTAAATTGAGTTCTACAACACGATTCCGCCCTCAAAATTTTTCTATAAAATGTATAGGTGCCTGGCCAGCGCACCTTTTCAATTTTCAAAAACGTTGACATGCTCCGAAAAAAAATTCCTATGCGACGTAAATTGAGTTCTACCACACGATTCCGCCCTCAACATTTTTCTAAAAAATATCTAAGTGCCTGGCCTGCGCACTTTTTCAATTTTCAAAAATGTTGACATGCTCCGAAAAGAAAATTCCTATGCGACGTAAATTGAGTTCTACAACACGATTCCGCCCTCAAAATTTTTCTATAAAATGTATAGGTGCCTGGCCAGCGCACCTTTTCAATTTTCAAAAATGTTGACATGCTCCGAAAAAAAATTCCTATGCGACGTAAATTGAGTTCTACCACACGATTCCGCCCTCAACATTTTTCTAAAAAATATCTAAGTGCCTGGCCTGCGCACTTTTTCAATTTTCAAAAAGTTGACATGCCCCGAAAAAAAAATTCCTATGCGACGTAAATTGAGTTCTACAACAAGATTCCGTCGCTCCAAATTTTTCTAAAAAATTTGTGAGGGCCTGGCCAGCGCACTTTTTCAATTTTCAAAAATGTTGACATGCCCCGAAAAAAAAATCCTATGCGACGTAAATTGAGTTCTACAACACGATTCCGCCCTCAAAATTTTTCTAAGAAATTTCTAAGTGCCCTGGCCAGTGCACTTTTTCAATTTTCGAAAACGTTGACATGCTCCGAAAAAAAAATTCCTATGCTACGTAAATTGAGTTCTACCACACGATTCCGCCCCTCAACATTTTTCTAAAAAATATCTAAGTGCCTGGCCTGCGCACTTTTTCAATTTTCAAAAAGTTGACATGCCCCGAAAAAAAAATTCCTATGCGACGTAAATTGAGTTCTACAACAAGATTCCGTCGCTCCAAATTTTTCTAAAAAATTTGTGAGGGCCTGGCCAGCGCACTTTTTCAATTTTCAAAAATGTTGACATGCCCCGAAAAAAAAATCCTATGCGACGTAAATTGAGTTCTACAACACGATTCCGCCCTCAAAATTTTTCTAAGAAATTTCTAAGTGCCTGGCCTGCGCACTTTTTCAATTTTCAAAAAGTTGACATGCCCCGAAAAAAAAATTCCTATGCGACGTAAATTGAGTTCTACAACAAGATTCCGTCGCTCCAAATTTTTCTAAAAAATTTGTGAGGGCCTGGCCAGCGCACTTTTTCAATTTTCAAAAATGTTGACATGCCCCGAAAAAAAAATCCTATGCGACGTAAATTGAGTTCTACAACACGATTTCGCTGCTCCAAATTTTTCTAAAAAATTTGTGAGGGCCTGGCCAGCGCACTTTTTCAATTTTCAAAAATGTTGACATGCCCCGAAAAAAAAATCCTATGCGACGTAAATTGAGTTCTACAACACGATTTCGCTGCTCCAAATTTTTCTAAAAAATTTGTGAGGGCCTGGCTAGCGCACTTTTTCAATTTTCAAAAACTTTGACATGCTCCAAAAAAAATTCCTATGCGACGTAAATTGAGTTCTACAACACGATTCCGCCCTCAAAATTTTTCTAAGAAATTTCTAAGTGCCAGCGCACTTTTTCAATTTTCAAAAATGTTGACATGCTCCGAAAAAAATTCCTATGCGACGTAAATTGAGTTCTACAACACGATTCCGCCCTCAAAATTTTTCTATAAAATGTATAGGTGCCTGGCCAGCGCACCTTTTCAATTTTCAAAAACGTTGACATGCTCCGAAAAAAAATTCCTATGCGACGTAAATTGAGTTCTACCACACGATTCCGCCCTCAACATTTTTCTAAAAAATATCTAAGTGCCTGGCCTGCGCACTTTTTCAATTTTCAAAAAGTTGACATGCCCCGAAAAAAAAATTCCTATGCGACGTAAATTGAGTTCTACAACAAGATTCCGTCGCTCCAAATTTTTCTAAAAAATTTGTGAGTGCCTGGCCAGCGCACTTTTTCAATTTTCAAAAATGTTGACATGATCCGAAAAAAAATTCCTATGCGACGTAAATTGAGTTCTACAACACGATTCCGCCCTCAAAATTTTTCTAAGAAATTTCTAAGTGCCCTGGCCAGTGCACTTTTTCAATTTTCAAAAACGTTGACATGCTCCGAAAAAAAAATTCCTATGCTACGTAAATTGAGTTCTACCACACGATTCCGCCCCTCAACATTTTTCTAAAAAATATCTAAGTGCCTGGCCTGCGCACTTTTTCAATTTTCAAAAAGTTGACATGCCCCGAAAAAAAAATTCCTATGCGACGTAAATTGAGTTCTACAACAAGATTCCGTCGCTCCAAATTTTTCTAAAAAATTTGTGAGGGCCTGGCCAGCGCACTTTTTCAATTTTCAAAAATGTTGACATGCCCCGAAAAAAAAATCCTATGCGACGTAAATTGAGTTCTACAACACGATTTCGCTGCTCCAAATTTTTCTAAAAAATTTGTGAGGGCCTGGCTAGCGCACTTTTTCAATTTTCAAAAACTTTGACATGCTCCAAGAAAAATTCCTATGCGACGTAAATTGAGTTCTACAACACGATTCCGCCCTCAAAATTTTTCTAAGAAATTTCTAAGTGCCAGCGCACTTTTTCAATTTTCAAAAATGTTGACATGCTCCGAAAAAAATTCCTATGCGACGTAAATTGAGTTCTACAACACGATTCCGCCTTCCAAATTTTTCTAAAAAAATTCTAAGTGCCTGGCCAGCGCACTTTTTCAATTTTAAAAAATGTTGACATGCTCCGAAAAAAAAATTACTATGCGACGTAAATTGAGTTCTACAACACGATTCCGCCCTCAAAATTTTTCTATAAAATTTATAAGTGCCTGGCCAGCGCACCTTTTCAATTTTCAAAAATGTTGACATGCTCCGAAAAGAAAATTCCTATGCGACGTAAATTGAGTTCTACAACACGATTCCGCCCTCAAAATTTTTCTAAGAAATTTCTAAGTGCCTGGCCAGCGCACTTTTTCAATTTTCAAAAACGTTGACATGCTCGGAAAAAAAAATTACTATGCGACGTAAATTGAGTTCAACAAACGATTCCGCCCTCAAAATTTTTCTAAAAAATTTCTCAATTTTCAAAAATGTTGACATGCTCCGAAAAAAAATTCCTATGCGACGTAAATTGAGTTCTACAAAACGATTCCGCCCTCAAAATTTTTCTAAAAAATTTCTCAATTTTCAAAAATGTTGACATGCTCCGAAAAAAAAATTCCTTTGCGACGTAAATTGAGTTCTACAAAACGATTCCGCCCTCAAAATTTTTCTAAAAACTTTTTGAGTGCCTGGCCAGCGCACTTTTTTAATTTTCAAAAATTTTGACATGCTTCAAAAAGAAAATTCCTATGCGACGTAAATTGAGTTCTACAAACGATTCCGCCCTCAAAATTTTTCTAAAAAATTTCTCAATATTCAAAAATGTTGACATGCTCCGAAAAAAAATTCCTTTGCGACGTAAACTGAGTTCTACAAAACGATTCCGCCCTCAAAATTCCTATGCGACGTAAATTGAGTTCTACCACACGATTCCGCCCTCAAGATTTTTCTAAAAAATATCTATATTTTAATTTTCAAAAATGTTGACATGCTCCGAAAAGAAAATTCCTATGCGACGTAAATTGAGTTCTACCACACGATTCCGCCCTCAAAATTTTTCTAAAAAATTTCTAAGTTCCAGGCCAGCGCACTTTTTTAATTTTCAAATATGTTGACATGCTCCGAAAAGAAAATTACTATGCGACGTAAATTGAGTTCTACAACACGATTCCGCCCTCAAAATTTTTCTATAAAATGTATAGGTGCCTGGCCAGCGCACCTTTTCAATTTTCAAAAATGTTGACATGCTCCGAAAAGAAAATTCCTATGCGACGTAAATTGAGTTCTACAACACGATTCCGCCCTCAACATTTTTCTAAAAAATATCTAAGTGCCTGGCCTGCGCACTTTTTCAATTTTCAAAAAGTTGACATGCCCCGAAAAAAAAATTCCTATGCGACGTAAATTGAGTTCTACAACAAGATTCCGTCGCTCCAAATTTTTCTACAAAATTTGTGAGGGCCTGGCCAGCGCACTTTTTCAATTTTCAAAAATGTTGACATGCCCCGAAAAAAAAATCCTATGCGACGTAAATTGAGTTCTACAACACGATTCCGCCTTCAAAACTTTTCTAAGAAATTTCTAAGTGCCCTGGCCAGTGCACTTTTTCAATTTTCAAAAACGTTGACATGCTCCGAAAAAAAAAAATTCCTATGCTACGTAAATTGAGTTCTACCACACGATTCCGCCCCTCAACATTTTTCTAAAAAATATCTAAGTGCCTGGCCTGCGCACTTTTTCAATTTTCAAAAAGTTGACATGCCCCGAAAAAAAATTCCTATGCGACGTAAATTGAGTTCTACAACAAGATTCCGTCGCTCCAAATTTTTCTAAAAAATTTGTGAGGGCCTGGCCAGCGCACTTTTTCAATTTTCAAAAATGTTGACATGCCCCGAAAAAAAAATCCTATGCGACGTAAATTGAGTTCTACAACACGATTCCGCCCTCAAAATTTTTCTAAGAAATTTCTAAGTGCCAGCGCACTTTTTCAATTTTCAAAAATGTTGACATGCTCCGAAAAAAAAAATACTATGCGACGTAAATTGAGTTCTACAACACGATTCCGCCCTCAAAATTTTTCTATAAAATTTATAAGTGCCTGGCCAGCGCACCTTTTCAATTTTCAAAAATGTTGACATGCTCCGAAAAGAAAATTCCTATGCGACGTAAATTGAGTTCTACAACACAATTCCGCCCTCAAAATTTTTCTAAGAAATTTCTAAGTGCCTGGCCAGCGCACTTTTTCAATTTTCAAAAACGTTGACATGCTCGGAAAAAAAAATTACTATGCGACGTAAATTGAGTTCAACAAACGATTCCGCCCTCAAAATTTTTCTAAAAAATTTCTCAATTTTCAAAAATGTTGACATGCTCCGAAAAAAAATTCCTATGCGACGTAAATTGAGTTCTACAAAACGATTCCGCCCTCAAAATTTTTCTAAAAAATTTCTCAATTTTCAAAAATGTTGACATGCTCCGAAAAAAAAATTCCTTTGCGACGTAAATTGAGTTCTACAAAACGATTCCGCCCTCAAAATTTTTCTAAAAACTTTTTGAGTGCCTGGCCAGCGCACTTTTTTAATTTTCAAAAATTTTGACATGCTTCAAAAAGAAAATTCCTATGCGACGTAAATTGAGTTCTACAAACGATTCCGCCCTCAAAATTTTTCTAAAAAATTTCTCAATATTCAAAAATGTTGACATGCTCCGAAAAAAAATTCCTTTGCGACGTAAACTGAGTTCTACAAAACGATTCCGCCCTCAAAATTCCTATGCGACGTAAATTGAGTTCTACCACACGATTCCGCCCTCAAAATTTTTCTAAAAAATATCTAAGTTCCTGGCCAGCGCACTTTTTTAATTTTCAAAAATGTTGACATTCTCCGAAAAGAAAATTCCTATGCGACGTAAATTGAGTTCTACCACACGATTCCGCCCTCAAAATTTTTCTAAAAAATTTCTAAGTTCCAGGCCAGCGCACTTTTTTAATTTTCAAATATGTTGACATGCTCCGAAAAGAAAATTACTATGCGACGTAAATTGAGTTCTACAACACGATTCCGCCCTCAAAATTTTTCTATAAAATGTATAGGTGCCTGGCCAGCGCACCTTTTCAATTTTCAAAAATGTTGACATGCTCCGAAAAGAAAATTCCTATGCGACGTAAATTGAGTTCTACAACACGATTCCGCCCTCAAAATTTTTCTATAAAATGTATAGGTGCCTGGCCAGCGCACCTTTTCAATTTTCAAAAACGTTGACATGCTCCGAAAAAAAATTCCTATGCGACGTAAATTGAGTTCTACCACACGATTCCGCCCTCAACATTTTTCTAAAAAATATCTAAGTGCCTGGCCTGC
Organism: Pseudeuparius sepicola; assembly: GCA_963920635.1. NCBI lineage: Eukaryota > Metazoa > Arthropoda > Insecta > Coleoptera > Anthribidae > Pseudeuparius > Pseudeuparius sepicola. Next base: position 58,705,279 of record OY987301.1, on the reverse strand, counting down.
GCACTTTTTCAATTTTCAAAAAGTTGACATGCCCCGAAAAAAAAATTCCTATGCGACGTAAATTGAGTTCTACAACAAGATTCCGTCGCTCCAAATTTTTCTAAAAAATTTGTGAGGGCCTGGCCAGCGCACTTTTTCAATTTTCAAAAATGTTGACATGCCCCGAAAAAAAAATCCTATGCGACGTAAATTGAGTTCTACAACACGATTCCGCCTTCAAAATTTTTCTAAGAAATTTCTAAGTGCCCTGGCCAGTGCACTTTTTCAATTTTCAAAAACGTTGACATGCTCCGAAAAAAAAAAATTCCTATGCTACGTAAATTGAGTTCTACCACACGATTCCGCCCCTCAACATTTTTCTAAAAAATATCTAAGTGCCTGGCCTGCGCACTTTTTCAATTTTCAAAAAGTTGACATGCCCCGAAAAAAAATTCCTATGCGACGTAAATTGAGTTCTACAACAAGATTCCGTCGCTCCAAATTTTTCTAAAAAATTTGTGAGGGCCTGGCCAGCGCACTTTTTCAATTTTCAAAAATGTTGACATGCCCCGAAAAAAAAATCCTATGCGACGTAAATTGAGTTCTACAACACGATTCCGCCCTCAAAATTTTTCTAAGAAATTTCTAAGTGCCAGCGCACTTTTTCAATTTTCAAAAATGTTGACATGCTCCGAAAAAAAAAATACTATGCGACGTAAATTGAGTTCTACAACACGATTCCGCCCTCAAAATTTTTCTATAAAATTTATAAGTGCCTGGCCAGCGCACCTTTTCAATTTTCAAAAATGTTGACATGCTCCGAAAAGAAAATTCCTATGCGACGTAAATTGAGTTCTACAACACAATTCCGCCCTCAAAATTTTTCTAAGAAATTTCTAAGTGCCTGGCCAGCGCACTTTTTCAATTTTCAAAAACGTTGACATGCTCGGAAAAAAAAATTACTATGCGACGTAAATTGAGTTCAACAAACGATTCCGCCCTCAAAATTTTTCTAAAAAATTTCTCAATTTTCAAAAATGTTGACATGCTCCGAAAAAAAATTCCTATGCGACGTAAATTGAGTTCTACAAAACGATTCCGCCCTCAAAATTTTTCTAAAAAATTTCTCAATTTTCAAAAATGTTGACATGCTCCGAAAAAAAAATTCCTTTGCGACGTAAATTGAGTTCTACAAAACGATTCCGCCCTCAAAATTTTTCTAAAAACTTTTTGAGTGCCTGGCCAGCGCACTTTTTTAATTTTCAAAAATTTTGACATGCTTCAAAAAGAAAATTCCTATGCGACGTAAATTGAGTTCTACAAACGATTCCGCCCTCAAAATTTTTCTAAAAAATTTCTCAATATTCAAAAATGTTGACATGCTCCGAAAAAAAATTCCTTTGCGACGTAAACTGAGTTCTACAAAACGATTCCGCCCTCAAAATTCCTATGCGACGTAAATTGAGTTCTACCACACGATTCCGCCCTCAAAATTTTTCTAAAAAATATCTAAGTTCCTGGCCAGCGCACTTTTTTAATTTTCAAAAATGTTGACATTCTCCGAAAAGAAAATTCCTATGCGACGTAAATTGAGTTCTACCACACGATTCCGCCCTCAAAATTTTTCTAAAAAATTTCTAAGTTCCAGGCCAGCGCACTTTTTTAATTTTCAAATATGTTGACATGCTCCGAAAAGAAAATTACTATGCGACGTAAATTGAGTTCTACAACACGATTCCGCCCTCAAAATTTTTCTATAAAATGTATAGGTGCCTGGCCAGCGCACCTTTTCAATTTTCAAAAATGTTGACATGCTCCGAAAAGAAAATTCCTATGCGACGTAAATTGAGTTCTACAACACGATTCCGCCCTCAAAATTTTTCTATAAAATGTATAGGTGCCTGGCCAGCGCACCTTTTCAATTTTCAAAAACGTTGACATGCTCCGAAAAAAAATTCCTATGCGACGTAAATTGAGTTCTACCACACGATTCCGCCCTCAACATTTTTCTAAAAAATATCTAAGTGCCTGGCCTGCGCACTTTTTCAATTTTCAAAAAGTTGACATGCCCCGAAAAAAAAAATCCTATGCGACGTAAATTGAGTTCTACAACAAGATTCCGTCGCTCCAAATTTTTCTAAAAAATTTGTGAGGGCCTGGCCAGCGCACTTTTTCAATTTTCAAAAATGTTGACATGCCCCGAAAAAAAAATCCTATGCGACGTAAATTGAGTTCTACAACACGATTCCGCCCTCAAAATTTTTCTAAGAAATTTCTAAGTGCCCTGGCCAGTGCACTTTTTCAATTTTCAAAAACGTTGACATGCTCCGAAAAAAAAATTCCTATGCTACGTAAATTGAGTTCTACCACACGATTCCGCCCCTCAACATTTTTCTAAAAAATATCTAAGTGCCTGGCCTGCGCACTTTTTCAATTTTCAAAAAGTTGACATGCCCCGAAAAAAAAATTCCTATGCGACGTAAATTGAGTTCTACAACAAGATTCCGTCGCTCCAAATTTTTCTAAAAAATTTGTGAGGGCCTGGCCAGCGCACTTTTTCAATTTTCAAAAATGTTGACATGCCCCGAAAAAAAAATCCTATGCGACGTAAATTGAGTTCTACAACACGATTTCGCTGCTCCAAATTTTTCTAAAAAATTTGTGAGGGCCTGGCCAGCGCACTTTTTCAATTTTCAAAAATGTTGACATGCCCCGAAAAAAAAATCCTATGCGACGTAAATTGAGTTCTACAACACGATTTCGCTGCTCCAAATTTTTCTAAAAAATTTGTGAGGGCCTGGCTAGCGCACTTTTTCAATTTTCAAAAACTTTGACATGCTCCAAAAAAAATTCCTATGCGACGTAAATTGAGTTCTACAACACGATTCCGCCCTCAAAATTTTTCTAAGAAATTTCTAAGTGCCAGCGCACTTTTTCAATTTTCAAAAATGTTGACATGCTCCGAAAAAAATTCCTATGCGACGTAAATTGAGTTCTACAACACGATTCCGCCCTCAAAATTTTTCTATAAAATGTATAGGTGCCTGGCCAGCGCACCTTTTCAATTTTCAAAAACGTTGACATGCTCCGAAAAAAAATTCCTATGCGACGTAAATTGAGTTCTACCACACGATTCCGCCCTCAACATTTTTCTAAAAAATATCTAAGTGCCTGGCCTGCGCACTTTTTCAATTTTCAAAAAGTTGACATGCCCCGAAAAAAAAATTCCTATGCGACGTAAATTGAGTTCTACAACAAGATTCCGTCGCTCCAAATTTTTCTAAAAAATTTGTGAGTGCCTGGCCAGCGCACTTTTTCAATTTTCAAAAACGTTGACATGCTCGGAAAAAAAAATTACTATGCGACGTAAATTGAGTTCAACAAACGATTCCGCCCTCAAAATTTTTCTAAAAAATTTCTCAATTTTCAAAAATGTTGACATGCTCCGAAAAAAAATTCCTATGCGACGTAAATTGAGTTCTACAAAACGATTCCGCCCTCAAAATTTTTCTAAAAAATTTCTCAATTTTCAAAAATGTTGACATGCTCCGAAAAAAAAATTCCTTTGCGACGTAAATTGAGTTCTACAAAACGATTCCGCCCTCAAAATTTTTCTAAAAACTTTTTGAGTGCCTGGCCAGCGCACTTTTTTAATTTTCAAAAATTTTGACATGCTTCAAAAAGAAAATTCCTATGCGACGTAAATTGAGTTCTACAAACGATTCCGCCCTCAAAATTTTTCTAAAAAATTTCTCAATATTCAAAAATGTTGACATGCTCCGAAAAAAAATTCCTTTGCGACGTAAACTGAGTTCTACAAAACGATTCCGCCCTCAAAATTCCTATGCGACGTAAATTGAGTTCTACCACACGATTCCGCCCTCAAAATTTTTCTAAAAAATATCTAAGTTCCTGGCCAGCGCACTTTTTTAATTTTCAAAAATGTTGACATGCTCCGAAAAGAAAATTCCTATGCGACGTAAATTGAGTTCTACCACACGATTCCGCCCTCAAAATTTTTCTAAAAAATTTCTAAGTTCCAGGCCAGCGCACTTTTTTAATTTTCAAATATGTTGACATGCTCCGAAAAGAAAATTACTATGCGACGTAAATTGAGTTCTACAACACGATTCCGCCCTCAAAATTTTTCTATAAAATGTATAGGTGCCTGGCCAGCGCACCTTTTCAATTTTCAAAAATGTTGACATGCTCCGAAAAGAAAATTCCTATGCGACGTAAATTGAGTTCTACAACACGATTCCGCCCTCAAAATTTTTCTATAAAATGTTTAGGTGCCTGGCCAGCGCACCTTTTCAATTTTCAAAAACGTTGACATGCTCCGAAAAAAAATTCCTATGCGACGTAAATTGAGTTCTACCACACGATTCCGCCCTCAACATTTTTCTAAAAAATATCTAAGTGCCTGGCCTGCGCACTTTTTCAATTTTCAAAAAGTTGACATGCCCCGAAAAAAAAATTCCTATGCGACGTAAATTGAGTTCTACAACAAGATTCCGTCGCTCCAAATTTTTCTAAAAAATTTGTGAGGGCCTGGCCAGCGCACTTTTTCAATTTTCAAAAATGTTGACATGCCCCGAAAAAAAAATCCTATGCGACGTAAATTGAGTTCTACAACACGATTCCGCCCTCAAAATTTTTCTAAGAAATTTCTAAGTGCCCTGGCCAGTGCACTTTTTCAATTTTCAAAAACGTTGACATGCTCCGAAAAAAAAATTCCTATGCTACGTAAATTGAGTTCTACCACACGATTCCGCCCCTCAACATTTTTCTAAAAAATATCTAAGTGCCTGGCCTGCGCACTTTTTCAATTTTCAAAAAGTTGACATGCCCCGAAAAAAAAATTCCTATGCGACGTAAATTGAGTTCTACAACAAGATTCCGTCGCTCCAAATTTTTCTAAAAAATTTGTGAGGGCCTGGCCAGCGCACTTTTTCAATTTTCAAAAATGTTGACATGCCCCGAAAAAAAAATCCTATGCGACGTAAATTGAGTTCTACAACACGATTTCGCTGCTCCAAATTTTTCTAAAAAATTTGTGAGGGCCTGGCCAGCGCACTTTTTCAATTTTCAAAAATGTTGACATGCCCCGAAAAAAAAATCCTATGTGACGTAAATTAAGTTCTACAACACGATTTCGCTGCTCCAAATTTTTCTAAAAAATTTGTGAGGGCCTGGCTAGCGCACTTTTTCAATTTTCAAAAACTTTGACATGCTCCAAAAAAAATTCCTATGCGACGTAAATTGAGTTCTACAACACGATTCCGCCCTCAAAATTTTTCTAAGAAATTTCTAAGTGCCAGCGCACTTTTTCAATTTTCAAAAATGTTGACATGCTCCGAAAAAAATTCCTATGCGACGTAAATTGAGTTCTACAACACGATTCCGCCCTCAAAATTTTTCTATAAAATGTATAGGTGCCTGGCCAGCGCACCTTTTCAATTTTCAAAAAAGGTTGACATGCTCCGAAAAAAAATTCCTATGCGACGTAAATTGAGTTCTACCACACGATTCCGCCCTCAACATTTTTCTAAAAAATATCTAAGTGCCTGGCCTGCGCACTTTTTCAATTTTCAAAAAGTAGACATGCCCCGAAAAAAAAATTCCTATGCGACGTAAATTGAGTTCTACAACAAGATTCCGTCGCTCCAAATTTTTCTAAAAAATTTGTGAGTGCCTGGCCAGCGCACTTTTTCAATTTTCAAAAATGTTGACATGATCCGAAAAAAAATTCCTATGCGACGTAAATTGAGTTCTACAACACGATTCCGCCCTCAAAATTTTTCTAAGAAATTTCTAAGTGCCCTGGCCAGTGCACTTTTTCAATTTTCAAAAACGTTGACATGCTCCGAAAAAAAAATTCCTATGCTACGTAAATTGAGTTCTACCACACGATTCCGCCCCTCAACATTTTTCTAAAAAATATCTAAGTGCCTGGCCTGCGCACTTTTTCAATTTTCAAAAAGTTGACATGCCCCGAAAAAAAAATTCCTATGCGACGTAAATTGAGTTCTACAACAAGATTCCGTCGCTCCAAATTTTTCTAAAAAATTTGTGAGGGCCTGGCCAGCGCACTTTTTCAATTTTCAAAAATGTTGACATGCCCCGAAAAAAAAATCCTATGCGACGTAAATTGAGTTCTACAACACGATTTCGCTGCTCCAAATTTTTCTAAAAAATTTGTGAGGGCCTGGCTAGCGCACTTTTTCAATTTTCAAAAACTTTGACATGCTCCAAAAAAAATTCCTATGCGACGTAAATTGAGTTCTACAACACGATTCCGCCCTCAAAATTTTTCTAAGAAATTTCTAAGTGCCAGCGCACTTTTTCAATTTTCAAAAATGTTGACATGCTCCGAAAAAAATTCCTATGCGACGTAAATTGAGTTCTACAACACGATTCCGCCTTCCAAATTTTTCTAAAAAAATTCTAAGTGCCTGGCCAGCGCACTTTTTCAATTTTCAAAAATGTTGACATGCTCCGAATAAAAAATTACTATGCGACGTAAATTGAGTTCTACAACACGATTCCGCCTTCAAAATTTTTCTATAAAATTTATAAGTGCCTGGCCAGCGCACCTTTTCAATTTTCAAAAATGTTGACATGCTCCGAAAAAAATTCCTATGCGACGTAAATTGAGTTCTACAACACGATTCCGCCTTCCAAATTTTTCTAAAAAAATTCTAAGTGCCTGGCCAGCGCACTTTTTCAATTTTCAAAAATGTTGACATGCTCCGAATAAAAAATTACTATGCGACGTAAATTGAGTTCTACAACACGATTCCGCCTTCAAAATTTTTCTATAAAATTTATAAGTGCCTGGCCAGCGCACCTTTTCAATTTTCAAAAATGTTGACATGCTCCGAAAAAAAATTCCTATGCGACGTAAATTGAGTTCTACCACACGATTCCGCCCTCAAAATTTTTCTAAGATATTTCTAAGTGCCGGGCCAGCGCACTTTTTCAATTTTCAAAAACGTTGACATGCTCCGAAAAAAAAATTCCTATGCGACGTAAATTGAGTTCTACCACACGATTCCGCCCTCAACATTTTTCTAAAAAATATCTAAGTGCCTGGCCTGCGCACTTTTTCAATTTTCAAAAAGTTGACATGCCCCGAAAAAAAAATTCCTATGCGACGTAAATTGAGTTCTACAACAAGATTCCGTCGCTCCAAATTTTTCTAAAAAATTTGTGAGGGCCTGGCCAGCGCACTTTTTCAATTTTCAAAAATGTTGACATGCCCCGAAAAAAAAATCCTATGCGACGTAAATTGAGTTCTACAACACGATTTCGCTGCTCCAAATTTTTCTAAAAAATTTGTGAGGGCCTGGCTAGCGCACTTTTTCAATTTTCAAAAACTTTGACATGCTCCAAAAAAAATTCCTATGCAACGTAAATTGAGTCCTACAACACGATTCCGCCTTCCAAATTTTTCTAAAAAAATTCTAAGTGCCTGGCCGGCGCACTTTTTCAATTTTCAAAAATGTTGACATGCTCCGAATAAAAAATTATTATGCGACGTAAATTGAGTTCTACAACACGATTCCGCCTTCAAAATTTTTCTATAAAATTTATAAGTGCCTGGCCAGCGCACTTTTTCAATTTTAAAAATGTTGACATGCTCCGAAAAAAAAAATTTCTAAGTTCCTGGCCAGCGCACTTTTTTAATTTTCAAAAATGTTGACATGCTCCGAAAAGAAAATTCCTATGCGACGTAAATTGAGTTCTACAACACGATTCCGCCCTCAAAATTTTTCTAAGAAATTTCTAAGTGCCAGCGCACTTTTTCAATTTTCAAAAATGTTGACATGCTCCGAAAAAAAATCCTATGCGACGTAAATTGAGTTCTACCACACGATTCCGCCCTCAAAAGTTTTCTAAGATATTTCTAAGTGCCGGGCCAGCGCACTTTTTCAATTTTCAAAAATGTTGACATGCTCCGAAAAGAAAATTCCTATGCGACGTAAATTGAGGTCTACCACACGATTCCGCCCTCAAAATTTTTCTAAAAAATTTCTAAGTGTCTGGTTAGCACACTTTTTCAATTTTCAAAAATGTTGAATGCTCTTCAAAAAAATTCCTATGCGACGTAAATTGAGTTCTAGAACAGGATTCCGCCCTCAAAATTTTTCTAAAAAATTTCCAAGTGCCTGGCCAGCGCACTTTTTCAATTTTCAAAAATGTTGACATGCTCCCAAAGAAAACTCCTATGCGACGTAAATTGAGTTCTACCACACGATTCCGCCCTCAACATTTTTCTAAAAAATATCTAAGTGCCTGGATAGCGCACTTTTTCAATTTTCAAAAACGTTGACATGCTCCAAAAAAAATTCCTATGCGACGTAAATTGAGTCCTACAACACGATATCGGCCTGCAAATTTTTCTAAAAAATTTCTAAGTGCCTGGCAAGCGCACTTTTTCAATTTTCAAAATCGTTGACAAGCTCCGAAAAAAAAAATTCCTATGCGACGTAAATTGAGTTCTACCACACGATTCCGCCCTCAACATTTTTCTAAAAAATATCTAAGTGCCGGGCCAGCGCACTTTTTCAATTTTCAAAAATGTTGACATGCTCCAAAAAGAAAATTCCTATGCGACGTAAATTGAGGTCTATCACACGATTCCGCCCTCAAAATTTTTCTAAAAAATTTCTAAGTGACTGGTTAGCACACTTTTTCAATTTTCAAAAATGTTGAATGCTCGGCAAAAAAATTCCTATGCGACGTAAATTGAGTTCAACAACACGATTCCGCCCTCAAAATTTTTCTAAAAAATTTCCAAGTGCCTGGCCAGCGCACTTTTTCAATTTTCGAAAATGTTGACATGCTCAAAAAAGAAAATTCCTATGCGACGTAAATTGAGTTCTACAACAAGATTCCGCCGCTCCAAATTTTTCTAAAAAATTTGTGAGCTCCTGGATAGCGCACTTTTTCAATTTTCAAAAACGTTGACATGCTCCAAAAAAAATTCCTATGCGACGTAAATTGAGTCCTACAACACGATATCGGCCTCCAAATTTTTCTAAAAAATTTCTAAGTGCCTGGCAAGCGCACTTTTTCAATTTTCAAAATCGTTGACAAGCTCCAAAAAAAAATTCCTATGCGACGTAAATTGAGTTCTACCACACGATTCCACCCTCAACATTTTTCTAAAAAATATCTAAGTGTCTGGCCAGCGCACTTTTTCAATTTTCAAAAATGTTGACATGCCTCGAAAAAAAAATCCTATGCGACGTAAATTGAGTTCTACAACACGATTCCGCCTTCAAAATTTTTCTATAAAATTTATAAGTGCCTGGCCAGCGCACCTTTTCAATTTTCAAAAATGTTGACATGCTCCGAAAAAAAATTCCTATGCGACGTAAATTGAGTTCTACCACACGATTCCGCCCTCAAAATTTTTCTAAGATATTTCTAAGTGCCGGGCCAGCGCACTTTTTCAATTTTCAAAAACGTTGACATGCTCCGAAAAAAAAATTCCTATGCGACGTAAATTGAGTTCTACCACACGATTCCGCCCTCAACATTTTTCTAAAAAATATCTAAGTGCCTGGCCTGCGCACTTTTTCAATTTTCAAAAAGTTGACATGCCCCGAAAAAAGAATTCCTATGCGACGTAAATTGAGTTCTACAACAAGATTCCGTCGCTCCAAATTTTTCTAAAAAATTTGTGAGGGCCTGGCCAGCGCACTTTTTCAATTTTCAAAAATGTTGACATGCTCCGAATAAAAAATTACTATGCGACGTAAATTGAGTTCTACAACACGATTCCGCCTTCAAAATTTTTCTATAAAATTTATAAGTGCCTGGCCAGCGCACCTTTTCAATTTTCAAAAATGTTGACATGCTCCGAAAAAAAATTCCTATGCGACGTAAATTGAGTTCTACCACACGATTCCGCCCTCAAAATTTTTCTAAGATATTTCTAAGTGCCGGGCCAGCGCACTTTTTCAATTTTCAAAAACGTTGACATGCTCCGAAAAAAAAATTCCTATGCGACGTAAATTGAGTTCTACCACACGATTCCGCCCTCAACATTTTTCTAAAAAATATCTAAGTGCCTGGCCTGCGCACTTTTTCAATTTTCAAAAAGTTGACATGCCCCGAAAAAAAAATTCCTATGCGACGTAAATTGAGTTCTACAACAAGATTCCGTCGCTCCAAATTTTTCTAAAAAATTTGTGAGGGCCTGGCCAGCGAACTTTTTCAATTTTCAAAAATGTTGACATGCCCCGAAAAAAAAATCCTATGCGACGTAAATTGAGTTCTACAACACGATTTCGCTGCTCCAAATTTTTCTAAAAAATTTGTGAGGGCCTGGCTAGCGCACTTTTTCAATTTTCAAAAACTTTGACATGCTCCAAAAAAAATTCCTATGCAACGTAAATTGAGTCCTACAACACGATTCCGCCTTCCAAATTTTTCTAAAAAAATTCTAAGTGCCTGGCCGGCGCACTTTTTCAATTTTCAAAAATGTTGACATGCTCCGAATAAAAAATTATTATGCGACGTAAATTGAGTTCTACAACACGATTCCGCCTTCAAAATTTTTCTATAAAATTTATAAGTGCCTGGCCAGCGCACTTTTTCAATTTTAAAAATGTTGACATGCTCCGAAAAAAAAAAATTTCTAAGTTCCTGGCCAGCGCACTTTTTTAATTTTCAAAAATGTTGACATGCTCCGAAAAGAAAATTCCTATGCGACGTAAATTGAGTTCTACAACACGATTCCGCCCTCAAAATTTTTCTAAGAAATTTCTAAGTGCCAGCGCACTTTTTCAATTTTCAAAAATGTTGACATGCTCCGAAAAAAATTCTTATGCGACGTAAATTGAGTTCTACAACACGATTCCGCCTTCCAATTTTTTCTAAAAAAATTCTAAGTGCCTGGCTTTTTCAATTTTCAAAAATGTTGACATGCTCCGAAAAGAAAATTCCTCTGCGACGTAAATTGAGGTCTACCACACGATTCCGCCCTCAAAATTTTTCTAAGATATTTCTAAGTGCCGGGCCAGCGCACTTTTTCAATTTTCAAAAACGTTGACATGCTCCGAAAAAAAAATTCCTATGCGACGTAAATTGAGTTCTACCACACGATTCCGCCCTCAACATTTTTCTAAAAAATATCTAAGTGCCTGGCCTGCGCACTTTTTCAATTTTCAAAAATGTTGACATGCTCCGAAAAGAAAATTCCTATGCGACGTAAATTGAGGTCTACCACACGATTCCGCCCTCAAAATTTTTCTAAAAAATTTCTAAGTGTCTGGTTAGCACACTTTTTCAATTTTCAAAAATGTTGAATGCTCTTCAAAAAAATTCCTATGCGACGTAAATTGAGTTCTAGAACAGGATTCCGCCCTCAAAATTTTTCTAAAAAATTTCCAAGTGCCTGGCCAGCGCACTTTTTCAATTTTCAAAAATGTTGACATGCTCCCAAAGAAAACTCCTATGCGACGTAAATTGAGTTCTACCACACGATTCCGCCCTCAACATTTTTCTAAAAAATATCTAAGTGCCTGGATAGCGCACTTTTTCAATTTTCAAAAACGTTGACATGCTCCAAAAAAAATTCCTATGCGACGTAAATTGAGTCCTACAACACGATATCGGCCTGCAAATTTTTCTAAAAAATTTCTAAGTGCCTGGCAAGCGCACTTTTTCAATTTTCAAAATCGTTGACAAGCTCCGAAAAAAAAAATTCCTATGCGACGTAAATTGAGTTCTACCACACGATTCCGCCCTCAACATTTTTCTAAAAAATATCTAAGTGCCGGGCCAGCGCACTTTTTCAATTTTCAAAAATGTTGACATGCTCCAAAAAGAAAATTCCTATGCGACGTAAATTGAGGTCTATCACACGATTCCGCCCTCAAAATTTTTCTAAAAAATTTCTAAGTGACTGGTTAGCACACTTTTTCAATTTTCAAAAATGTTGAATGCTCGGCAAAAAAATTCCTATGCGACGTAAATTGAGTTCAACAACACGATTCCGCCCTCAAAATTTTTCTAAAAAATTTCCAAGTGCCTGGCCAGCGCACTTTTTCAATTTTCGAAAATGTTGACATGCTCAAAAAAGAAAATTCCTATGCGACGTAAATTGAGTTCTACAACAAGATTCCGCCGCTCCAAATTTTTCTAAAAAATTTGTGAGCTCCTGGATAGCGCACTTTTTCAATTTTCAAAAACGTTGACATGCTCCAAAAAAAATTCCTATGCGACGTAAATTGAGTCCTACAACACGATATCGGCCTCCAAATTTTTCTAAAAAATTTCTAAGTGCCTGGCAAGCGCACTTTTTCAATTTTCAAAATCGTTGACAAGCTCCAAAAAAAAATTCCTATGCGACGTAAATTGAGTTCTACCACACGATTCCACCCTCAACATTTTTCTAAAAAATATCTAAGTGTCTGGCCAGCGCACTTTTTCAATTTTCAAAAATGTTGACATGCCTCGAAAAAAAAATCCTATGCGACGTAAATTGAGTTCTACAACACGATTCCGCCTTCAAAATTTTTCTATAAAATTTATAAGTGCCTGGCCAGCGCACCTTTTCAATTTTCAAAAATGTTGACATGCTCCGAAAAAAAATTCCTATGCGACGTAAATTGAGTTCTACCACACGATTCCGCCCTCAAAATTTTTCTAAGATATTTCTAAGTGCCGGGCCAGCGCACTTTTTCAATTTTCAAAAACGTTGACATGCTCCGAAAAAAAAATTCCTATGCGACGTAAATTGAGTTCTACCACACGATTCCGCCCTCAACATTTTTCTAAAAAATATCTAAGTGCCTGGCCTGCGCACTTTTTCAATTTTCAAAAAGTTGACATGCCCCGAAAAAAGAATTCCTATGCGACGTAAATTGAGTTCTACAACAAGATTCCGTCGCTCCAAATTTTTCTAAAAAATTTGTGAGGGCCTGGCCAGCGCACTTTTTCAATTTTCAAAAATGTTGACATGCTCCGAATAAAAAATTACTATGCGACGTAAATTGAGTTCTACAACACGATTCCGCCTTCAAAATTTTTCTATAAAATTTATAAGTGCCTGGCCAGCGCACCTTTTCAATTTTCAAAAATGTTGACATGCTCCGAAAAAAAATTCCTATGCGACGTAAATTGAGTTCTACCACACGATTCCGCCCTCAAAATTTTTCTAAGATATTTCTAAGTGCCGGGCCAGCGCACTTTTTCAATTTTCAAAAACGTTGACATGCTCCGAAAAAAAAATTCCTATGCGACGTAAATTGAGTTCTACCACACGATTCCGCCCTCAACATTTTTCTAAAAAATATCTAAGTGCCTGGCCTGCGCACTTTTTCAATTTTCAAAAAGTTGACATGCCCCGAAAAAAAAATTCCTATGCGACGTAAATTGAGTTCTACAACAAGATTCCGTCGCTCCAAATTTTTCTAAAAAATTTGTGAGGGCCTGGCCAGCGAACTTTTTCAATTTTCAAAAATGTTGACATGCCCCGAAAAAAAAATCCTATGCGACGTAAATTGAGTTCTACAACACGATTTCGCTGCTCCAAATTTTTCTAAAAAATTTGTGAGGGCCTGGCTAGCGCACTTTTTCAATTTTCAAAAACTTTGACATGCTCCAAAAAAAATTCCTATGCAACGTAAATTGAGTCCTACAACACGATTCCGCCTTCCAAATTTTTCTAAAAAAATTCTAAGTGCCTGGCCGGCGCACTTTTTCAATTTTCAAAAATGTTGACATGCTCCGAATAAAAAATTATTATGCGACGTAAATTGAGTTCTACAACACGATTCCGCCTTCAAAATTTTTCTATAAAATTTATAAGTGCCTGGCCAGCGCACTTTTTCAATTTTAAAAATGTTGACATGCTCCGAAAAAAAAAAATTTCTAAGTTCCTGGCCAGCGCACTTTTTTAATTTTCAAAAATGTTGACATGCTCCGAAAAGAAAATTCCTATGCGACGTAAATTGAGTTCTACAACACGATTCCGCCCTCAAAATTTTTCTAAGAAATTTCTAAGTGCCAGCGCACTTTTTCAATTTTCAAAAATGTTGACATGCTCCGAAAAAAATTCTTATGCGACGTAAATTGAGTTCTACAACACGATTCCGCCTTCCAATTTTTTCTAAAAAAATTCTAAGTGCCTGGCTTTTTCAATTTTCAAAAATGTTGACATGCTCCGAAAAGAAAATTCCTCTGCGACGTAAATTGAGGTCTACCACACGATTCCGCCCTCAAAATTTTTCTAAGATATTTCTAAGTGCCGGGCCAGCGCACTTTTTCAATTTTCAAAAACGTTGACATGCTCCGAAAAAAAAATTCCTATGCGACGTAAATTGAGTTCTACCACACGATTCCGCCCTCAACATTTTTCTAAAAAATATCTAAGTGCCTGGCCTGCGCACTTTTTCAATTTTCAAAAAGTTGACATGCCCCGAAAAAAGAATTCCTATGCGACGTAAATTGAGTTCTACAACAAGATTCCGTCGCTCCAAATTTTTCTAAAAAATTTGTGAGGGCCTGGCCAGCGCACTTTTTCAATTTTCAAAAATGTTGACATGCCCCGAAAAAAAAATCCTATGCGACGTAAATTGAGTTCTACAACACGATTTCGCTGCTCCAAATTTTTCTAAAAAATTTGTGAGGGCCTGGCTAGCGCACTTTTTCAATTTTCAAAAACTTTGACATGCTCCAAAAAAAATTCCTATGCAACGTAAATTGAGTCCTACAACACGATTCCGCCTTCCAAATTTTTCTAAAAAAATTCTAAGTGCCTGGCCGGCGCACTTTTTCAATTTTCAAAAATGTTGACATGCTCCGAATAAAAAATTATTATGCGACGTAAATTGAGTTCTACAACACGATTCCGCCTTCAAAATTTTTCTATAAAATTTATAAGTGCCTGGCCAGCGCACTTTTTCAATTTTAAAAATGTTGACATGCTCCGAAAAAAAAAAATTTCTAAGTTCCTGGCCAGCGCACTTTTTTAATTTTCAAAAATGTTGACATGCTCCGAAAAGAAAATTCCTATGCGACGTAAATTGAGTTCTACAACACGATTCCGCCCTCAAAATTTTTCTAAGAAATTTCTAAGTGCCAGCGCACTTTTTCAATTTTCAAAAATGTTGACATGCTCCGAAAAAAATTCTTATGCGACGTAAATTGAGTCCTACAACACGATTCCGCCTTCCAAATTTTTCTAAAAAAATTCTAAGTGCCTGGCCGGCGCACTTTTTCAATTTTCAAAAATGTTGACATGCTCCGAATAAAAAATTATTATGCGACGTAAATTGAGTTCTACAACACGATTCCGCCTTCAAAATTTTTCTATAAAATTTATAAGTGCCTGGCCAGCGCACTTTTTCAATTTTAAAAATGTTGACATGCTCCGAAAAAAAAAAATTTCTAAGTTCCTGGCCAGCGCACTTTTTTAATTTTCATAAATGTTGACATGCTCCGAAAAGAAAATTCCTATGCGACGTAAATTGAGTTCTACAACACGATTCCGCCCTCAAAATTTTTCTAAGAAATTTCTAAGTGCCAGCGCACTTTTTCAATTTTCAAAAATGTTGACATGCTCCGAAAAAAAATCCTATGCGACGTAAATTGAGTTCTACCACACGATTCCGCCCTCAAAAGTTTTCTAAGATATTTCTAAATGCCGGGCCAGCGCACTTTTTCAATTTTCAAAAATGTTGACATGCTCCGAAAAGAAAATTCCTCTGCGACGTAAATTGAGGTCTACCACACGATTCCGCCCTCAAAATTTTTCTAAAAAATTTCTAAGTGTCTGGTTAGCACACTTTTTCAATTTTCAAAAATGTTGAATGCTCGGCAAAAAAATTCCTATGCGACGTAAATTGAGTTCTACAACAGGATTCCGCCTTCAAAATTTTTCTAAAAAATTTCCAAGTGCCTGGCCAGCGCACTTTTTCAATTTTCAAAAATGTTGACATGCTCCCAAAGAAAACTCCTATGCGACGTAAATTGAGTTCTACCACACGATTCCGCCCTCAACATTTTTCTAAAAAATATCTAAGTGCCTGGATAGCGCACTTTTTCAATTTTCAAAAACGTTGACATGCTCCAAAAAAAATTCCTATGCGACGTAAATTGAGTCCTACAACACGATATCGGCCTGCAAATTTTTCTAAAAAATTTCTAAGTGCCTGGCAAGCGCACTTTTTCAATTTTCAAAATCGTTGACAAGCTCCGAAAAAAAAAATTCCTATGCGACGTAAATTGAGTTCTACCACACGATTCCGCCCTCAACATTTTTCTAAAAAATATCTAAGTGCCGGGCCAGCGCACTTTTTCAATTTTCAAAAATGTTGACATGTTCCGAAAAGAAAATTCCTATGCGACGTAAATTGAGGTCTATCACACGATTCCGCCCTCAACATTTTTCTAAAAAATATCTAAGTGCCTGGCCTGCGCACTTTTTCAATTTTCAAAAAGTTGACATGCCCCGAAAAAAAAAATTCCTATGCGACGTAAATTGAGTTCTACAACACGATTCCGCCCTCAAAATTTTTCTATAAAATTTATAAGTGCCTGGCCAGCGCACCTTTTCAATTTTCAAAAATGTTGACATGCTCCGAAAAGAAAATTCCTATGCGACGTAAATTGATTTCTACGAAACGATTCTGCCCTCAAAATTTTTCTAAAAAATTTCTGAGTTCCTGGCCAGCGCACTTTTTTAATTTTCAAAAATTTTGACATGCTTCGAAAAGAAAATTCCTATGCGACGTAAATTGAGTTCTACCACACGATTCCGCCCTCCAAATTTTTCTAAAAAAATTCTAAGTGCCGGGCCAGCGCATTTTTTCAATTTTCAAAAATGTTGACATGCTCCGAAAAGAAAAATTCCTATGCGACGTAAATTGAGTTCTACCACACGATTCCACCCTCAAAATGTTCTAAAAAATATCTAAGTGCCTGGCCAGCGCACTTTTTCAATTTTCAAAAATGTTGACATGATCTGAAAAAAAAGTCAGTCCTATGCGACGTAAATTGAGTTCTAACACCAGATTCCGCCCTCAAAATTTTTCTAAAAAATTTGTAAGTTCCTGGCCAGCGCACTTCTTCAAATTTCAAAAATGTTGACAAGCTCCGAAAAGAAAATTCCTATGCGACGTAAATTGAGTCCTACAACACGATATCGGCCTCCAAATTTTTCTAAAAAATTTTTAAGTGCCTGGCCAGCGTACTTTTTCAATTTTCAAAAATGTTGACATAATCCGAAAAAAAATTTCTACGCGACGTAAATTGAGTTCTACAAAACGATTCTGCCCTCAAAATTTTTCTACAAAATTTCTGAGTGCCTGGCCAGCGCACTTTTTTAATTTTCAAAAATTTTGACATGCTTCGAAAAGAAAATTTCTATGCGACGTAAATTGAGTTCTACCACACGATTCCGCCCTCAAAATTTTTCTAAAAAATATCTAAGTGCCTGGCCAGCGCACTTTTTCAATTTTCAAAAATGTTGACATGCTCCGAAAAAAAATTCCTATGCGACGTAAATTGAGTTCTACGATTCCGCCCTCAAAATTTTTCTAAAAAATTTCTAAGTTCCAGGCCAGCGCACTTTTTTAATTTTCAAAAATGTTGACATGCTCCGAAAAGAAAATTCCTATGCGACGTAAATTTAGTTCTACAACACGATTCCGCCCTCAAAATTTTTCTATAAAATTTATAAGTGCCTGGCCAGCGCACCTTTTCAATTTTCAAAAATGTTGACATGCTCCGAAAAGAAAATTCCTATGCGACGTAAATTGAGTTCTACAAAACGATTCTGCCCTCAAAATTTTAAGTGCCTGGCCAGCCTACTTTTTCAATTTTCAAAAATGTTGACATAATCCGAAAAAAAAATTCCTACGCGACGTAAATTGAGTTCTATAAAACGATTCTGCCCTCAAAATTTTTCTAAAAAATTTCTGAGTGCCTGGCCAGCGCACTTTTTTAATTTTCAAAAATTTTGACATGCTTCGAAAAGAAAATTCCTATGCGACGTAAATTGAGTTCTACCACACGATTCCGCCCTCCAAATTTTTCTAAAAAAATTCTAAGTGCCGGGCCAGCGCATTTTTTCAATTTTCAAAAATGTTGACATGCTCAGAAAAGAAAATTCCTATGCGACGTAAATTGAGTTCTACCACACGATTCCACCCTCAAAATTTTTCTAAAAAATATCTAAGTGCCTGGCCAGCGCACTTTTTCAATTTTCAAAAATGTTGACATGATCTGAAAAAAAAGTCCTATGCGACGTAAATTGAGTTCTAACACCAGATTCCGCCCTCCAAATTTTTCTAAAAAAATTCTAAGTGCCGGGCCAGCGCACTTTTTCAATTTTCAAAAATGTTGACATGCTCCGAAAAAAAATTACTATGCGACGTAAATTGAGTTCTACAACACGATTCCGCCCTCAATATTTTTCTATAAAATTTATAAGTGCCTGGCCAGCGCACCTTTTCAATTTTCAAAAATGTTGACATGCTCCGAAAAGAAAATTCCTATGCGACGTAAATTGAGTTCTACAACACGATTCCGCCCTCAAAATTTTTCTAAGAAATTTCTAAGTGCCTGGCCAGCGCACTTTTTCAATTTTCAAAAACGTTGACATGCTCGGAAAAAAAAATTACTATGCGACGTAAATTGAGTTCAACAAACGATTCCGCCCTCAAAATTTTTCTAAAAAATTTCTCAATTTTCAAAAATGTTGACATGCTCCGAAAAAAAATTCCTATGCGACGTAAATTGAGTTCTACAACACGATTCCGCCCTCAAAATTTTTCTATAAAATGTATAGTTGCCTGGCCAGCGCACCTTTTCAATTTTCAAAAACGTTGACATGCTCCGAAAAAAAATTCCTATGCGACGTAAATTGAGTTCTACCACACGATTCCGCCCTCAACATTTTTCTAAAAAATATCTAAGTGCCTGGCCTGCGCACTTTTTCAATTTTCAAAAATGTTGACATGCTCCGAAAAGAAAATTCCTATGCGACGTAAATTGAGGTCTACCACACGATTCCGCCCTCAAAATTTTTCTAAAAAATTTCTAAGTGTCTGGTTAGCACACTTTTTCAATTTTCAAAAATGTTGAATGCTCTTCAAAAAAATTCCTATGCGACGTAAATTGAGTTCTAGAACAGGATTCCGCCCTCAAAATTTTTCTAAAAAATTTCCAAGTGCCTGGCCAGCGCACTTTTTCAATTTTCAAAAATGTTGACATGCTCCCAAAGAAAACTCCTATGCGACGTAAATTGAGTTCTACCACACGATTCCGCCCTCAACATTTTTCTAAAAAATATCTAAGTGCCTGGATAGCGCACTTTTTCAATTTTCAAAAACGTTGACATGCTCCAAAAAAAATTCCTATGCGACGTAAATTGAGTCCTACAACACGATATCGGCCTGCAAATTTTTCTAAAAAATTTCTAAGTGCCTGGCAAGCGCACTTTTTCAATTTTCAAAATCGTTGACAAGCTCCGAAAAAAAAAATTCCTATGCGACGTAAATTGAGTTCTACCACACGATTCCGCCCTCAACATTTTTCTAAAAAATATCTAAGTGCCGGGCCAGCGCACTTTTTCAATTTTCAAAAATGTTGACATGCTCCAAAAAGAAAATTCCTATGCGACGTAAATTGAGGTCTATCACACGATTCCGCCCTCAAAATTTTTCTAAAAAATTTCTAAGTGACTGGTTAGCACACTTTTTCAATTTTCAAAAATGTTGAATGCTCGGCAAAAAAATTCCTATGCGACGTAAATTGAGTTCAACAACACGATTCCGCCCTCAAAATTTTTCTAAAAAATTTCCAAGTGCCTGGCCAGCGCACTTTTTCAATTTTCGAAAATGTTGACATGCTCAAAAAAGAAAATTCCTATGCGACGTAAATTGAGTTCTACAACAAGATTCCGCCGCTCCAAATTTTTCTAAAAAATTTGTGAGCTCCTGGATAGCGCACTTTTTCAATTTTCAAAAACGTTGACATGCTCCAAAAAAAATTCCTATGCGACGTAAATTGAGTCCTACAACACGATATCGGCCTCCAAATTTTTCTAAAAAATTTCTAAGTGCCTGGCAAGCGCACTTTTTCAATTTTCAAAATCGTTGACAAGCTCCAAAAAAAAATTCCTATGCGACGTAAATTGAGTTCTACCACACGATTCCACCCTCAACATTTTTCTAAAAAATATCTAAGTGTCTGGCCAGCGCACTTTTTCAATTTTCAAAAATGTTGACATGCCTCGAAAAAAAAATCCTATGCGACGTAAATTGAGTTCTACAACACGATTCCGCCTTCAAAATTTTTCTATAAAATTTATAAGTGCCTGGCCAGCGCACCTTTTCAATTTTCAAAAATGTTGACATGCTCCGAAAAAAAATTCCTATGCGACGTAAATTGAGTTCTACCACACGATTCCGCCCTCAAAATTTTTCTAAGATATTTCTAAGTGCCGGGCCAGCGCACTTTTTCAATTTTCAAAAACGTTGACATGCTCCGAAAAAAAAATTCCTATGCGACGTAAATTGAGTTCTACCACACGATTCCGCCCTCAACATTTTTCTAAAAAATATCTAAGTGCCTGGCCTGCGCACTTTTTCAATTTTCAAAAAGTTGACATGCCCCGAAAAAAGATTTCCTATGCGACGTAAATTGAGTTCTACAACAAGATTCCGTCGCTCCAAATTTTTCTAAAAAATTTGTGAGGGCCTGGCCAGCGCACTTTTTCAATTTTCAAAAATGTTGACATGCTCCGAATAAAAAATTACTATGCGACGTAAATTGAGTTCTACAACACGATTCCGCCTTCAAAATTTTTCTATAAAATTTATAAGTGCCTGGCCAGCGCACCTTTTCAATTTTCAAAAATGTTGACATGCTCCGAAAAAAAATTCCTATGCGACGTAAATTGAGTTCTACCACACGATTCCGCCCTCAAAATTTTTCTAAGATATTTCTAAGTGCCGGGCCAGCGCACTTTTTCAATTTTCAAAAACGTTGACATGCTCCGAAAAAAAAATTCCTATGCGACGTAAATTGAGTTCTACCACACGATTCCGCCCTCAACATTTTTCTAAAAAATATCTAAGTGCCTGGCCTGCGCACTTTTTCAATTTTCAAAAAGTTGACATGCCCCGAAAAAAAAATTCCTATGCGACGTAAATTGAGTTCTACAACAAGATTCCGTCGCTCCAAATTTTTCTAAAAAATTTGTGAGGGCCTGGCCAGCGAACTTTTTCAATTTTCAAAAATGTTGACATGCCCCGAAAAAAAAATCCTATGCGACGTAAATTGAGTTCTACAACACGATTTCGCTGCTCCAAATTTTTCTAAAAAATTTGTGAGGGCCTGGCTAGCGCACTTTTTCAATTTTCAAAAACTTTGACATGCTCCAAAAAAAATTCCTATGCAACGTAAATTGAGTCCTACAACACGATTCCGCCTTCCAAATTTTTCTAAAAAAATTCTAAGTGCCTGGCCGGCGCACTTTTTCAATTTTCAAAAATGTTGACATGCTCCGAATAAAAAATTATTATGCGACGTAAATTGAGTTCTACAACACGATTCCGCCTTCAAAATTTTTCTATAAAATTTATAAGTGCCTGGCCAGCGCACTTTTTCAATTTTAAAAATGTTGACATGCTCCGAAAAAAAAAAATTTCTAAGTTCCTGGCCAGCGCACTTTTTTAATTTTCAAAAATGTTGACATGCTCCGAAAAGAAAATTCCTATGCGACGTAAATTGAGTTCTACAACACGATTCCGCCCTCAAAATTTTTCTAAGAAATTTCTAAGTGCCAGCGCACTTTTTCAATTTTCAAAAATGTTGACATGCTCCGAAAAAAATTCTTATGCGACGTAAATTGAGTTCTACAACACGATTCCGCCTTCCAATTTTTTCTAAAAAAATTCTAAGTGCCTGGCTTTTTCAATTTTCAAAAATGTTGACATGCTCCGAAAAGAAAATTCCTCTGCGACGTAAATTGAGGTCTACCACACGATTCCGCCCTCAAAATTTTTCTAAGATATTTCTAAGTGCCGGGCCAGCGCACTTTTTCAATTTTCAAAAACGTTGACATGCTCCGAAAAAAAAATTCCTATGCGACGTAAATTGAGTTCTACCACACGATTCCGCCCTCAACATTTTTCTAAAAAATATCTAAGTGCCTGGCCTGCGCACTTTTTCAATTTTCAAAAAGTTGACATGCCCCGAAAAAAGAATTCCTATGCGACGTAAATTGAGTTCTACAACAAGATTCCGTCGCTCCAAATTTTTCTAAAAAATTTGTGAGGGCCTGGCCAGCGCACTTTTTCAATTTTCAAAAATGTTGACATGCCCCGAAAAAAAAATCCTATGCGACGTAAATTGAGTTCTACAACACGATTTCGCTGCTCCAAATTTTTCTAAAAAATTTGTGAGGGCCTGGCTAGCGCACTTTTTCAATTTTCAAAAACTTTGACATGCTCCAAAAAAAATTCCTATGCAACGTAAATTGAGTCCTACAACACGATTCCGCCTTCCAAATTTTTCTAAAAAAATTCTAAGTGCCTGGCCGGCGCACTTTTTCAATTTTCAAAAATGTTGACATGCTCCGAATAAAAAATTATTATGCGACGTAAATTGAGTTCTACAACACGATTCCGCCTTCAAAATTTTTCTATAAAATTTATAAGTGCCTGGCCAGCGCACTTTTTCAATTTTAAAAATGTTGACATGCTCCGAAAAAAAAAAATTTCTAAGTTCCTGGCCAGCGCACTTTTTTAATTTTCAAAAATGTTGACATGCTCCGAAAAGAAAATTCCTATGCGACGTAAATTGAGTTCTACAACACGATTCCGCCCTCAAAATTTTTCTAAGAAATTTCTAAGTGCCAGCGCACTTTTTCAATTTTCAAAAATGTTGACATGCTCCGAAAAAAATTCTTATGCGACGTAAATTGAGTCCTACAACACGATTCCGCCTTCCAAATTTTTCTAAAAAAATTCTAAGTGCCTGGCCGGCGCACTTTTTCAATTTTCAAAAATGTTGACATGCTCCGAATAAAAAATTATTATGCGACGTAAATTGAGTTCTACAACACGATTCCGCCTTCAAAATTTTTCTATAAAATTTATAAGTGCCTGGCCAGCGCACTTTTTCAATTTTAAAAATGTTGACATGCTCCGAAAAAAAAAAATTTCTAAGTTCCTGGCCAGCGCACTTTTTTAATTTTCATAAATGTTGACATGCTCCGAAAAGAAAATTCCTATGCGACGTAAATTGAGTTCTACAACACGATTCCGCCCTCAAAATTTTTCTAAGAAATTTCTAAGTGCCAGCGCACTTTTTCAATTTTCAAAAATGTTGACATGCTCCGAAAAAAAATCCTATGCGACGTAAATTGAGTTCTACCACACGATTCCGCCCTCAAAAGTTTTCTAAGATATTTCTAAATGCCGGGCCAGCGCACTTTTTCAATTTTCAAAAATGTTGACATGCTCCGAAAAGAAAATTCCTCTGCGACGTAAATTGAGGTCTACCACACGATTCCGCCCTCAAAATTTTTCTAAAAAATTTCTAAGTGTCTGGTTAGCACACTTTTTCAATTTTCAAAAATGTTGAATGCTCGGCAAAAAAATTCCTATGCGACGTAAATTGAGTTCTACAACAGGATTCCGCCTTCAAAATTTTTCTAAAAAATTTCCAAGTGCCTGGCCAGCGCACTTTTTCAATTTTCAAAAATGTTGACATGCTCCCAAAGAAAACTCCTATGCGACGTAAATTGAGTTCTACCACACGATTCCGCCCTCAACATTTTTCTAAAAAATATCTAAGTGCCTGGATAGCGCACTTTTTCAATTTTCAAAAACGTTGACATGCTCCAAAAAAAATTCCTATGCGACGTAAATTGAGTCCTACAACACGATATCGGCCTGCAAATTTTTCTAAAAAATTTCTAAGTGCCTGGCAAGCGCACTTTTTCAATTTTCAAAATCGTTGACAAGCTCCGAAAAAAAAAATTCCTATGCGACGTAAATTGAGTTCTACCACACGATTCCGCCCTCAACATTTTTCTAAAAAATATCTAAGTGCCGGGCCAGCGCACTTTTTCAATTTTCAAAAATGTTGACATGTTCCGAAAAGAAAATTCCTATGCGACGTAAATTGAGGTCTATCACACGATTCCGCCCTCAACATTTTTCTAAAAAATATCTAAGTGCCTGGCCTGCGCACTTTTTCAATTTTCAAAAAGTTGACATGCCCCGAAAAAAAAAATTCCTATGCGACGTAAATTGAGTTCTACAACACGATTCCGCCCTCAAAATTTTTCTATAAAATTTATAAGTGCCTGGCCAGCGCACCTTTTCAATTTTCAAAAATGTTGACATGCTCCGAAAAGAAAATTCCTATGCGACGTAAATTGATTTCTACGAAACGATTCTGCCCTCAAAATTTTTCTAAAAAATTTCTGAGTTCCTGGCCAGCGCACTTTTTTAATTTTCAAAAATTTTGACATGCTTCGAAAAGAAAATTCCTATGCGACGTAAATTGAGTTCTACCACACGATTCCGCCCTCCAAATTTTTCTAAAAAAATTCTAAGTGCCGGGCCAGCGCATTTTTTCAATTTTCAAAAATGTTGACATGCTCCGAAAAGAAAAATTCCTATGCGACGTAAATTGAGTTCTACCACACGATTCCACCCTCAAAATGTTCTAAAAAATATCTAAGTGCCTGGCCAGCGCACTTTTTCAATTTTCAAAAATGTTGACATGATCTGAAAAAAAAGTCAGTCCTATGCGACGTAAATTGAGTTCTAACACCAGATTCCGCCCTCAAAATTTTTCTAAAAAATTTGTAAGTTCCTGGCCAGCGCACTTCTTCAAATTTCAAAAATGTTGACAAGCTCCGAAAAGAAAATTCCTATGCGACGTAAATTGAGTCCTACAACACGATATCGGCCTCCAAATTTTTCTAAAAAATTTTTAAGTGCCTGGCCAGCGTACTTTTTCAATTTTCAAAAATGTTGACATAATCCGAAAAAAAATTTCTACGCGACGTAAATTGAGTTCTACAAAACGATTCTGCCCTCAAAATTTTTCTACAAAATTTCTGAGTGCCTGGCCAGCGCACTTTTTTAATTTTCAAAAATTTTGACATGCTTCGAAAAGAAAATTTCTATGCGACGTAAATTGAGTTCTACCACACGATTCCGCCCTCAAAATTTTTCTAAAAAATATCTAAGTGCCTGGCCAGCGCACTTTTTCAATTTTCAAAAATGTTGACATGCTCCGAAAAAAAATTCCTATGCGACGTAAATTGAGTTCTACGATTCCGCCCTCAAAATTTTTCTAAAAAATTTCTAAGTTCCAGGCCAGCGCACTTTTTTAATTTTCAAAAATGTTGACATGCTCCGAAAAGAAAATTCCTATGCGACGTAAATTTAGTTCTACAACACGATTCCGCCCTCAAAATTTTTCTATAAAATTTATAAGTGCCTGGCCAGCGCACCTTTTCAATTTTCAAAAATGTTGACATGCTCCGAAAAGAAAATTCCTATGCGACGTAAATTGAGTTCTACAAAACGATTCTGCCCTCAAAATTTTAAGTGCCTGGCCAGCCTACTTTTTCAATTTTCAAAAATGTTGACATAATCCGAAAAAAAAATTCCTACGCGACGTAAATTGAGTTCTATAAAACGATTCTGCCCTCAAAATTTTTCTAAAAAATTTCTGAGTGCCTGGCCAGCGCACTTTTTTAATTTTCAAAAATTTTGACATGCTTCGAAAAGAAAATTCCTATGCGACGTAAATTGAGTTCTACCACACGATTCCGCCCTCCAAATTTTTCTAAAAAAATTCTAAGTGCCGGGCCAGCGCATTTTTTCAATTTTCAAAAATGTTGACATGCTCAGAAAAGAAAATTCCTATGCGACGTAAATTGAGTTCTACCACACGATTCCACCCTCAAAATTTTTCTAAAAAATATCTAAGTGCCTGGCCAGCGCACTTTTTCAATTTTCAAAAATGTTGACATGATCTGAAAAAAAAGTCCTATGCGACGTAAATTGAGTTCTAACACCAGATTCCGCCCTCCAAATTTTTCTAAAAAAATTCTAAGTGCCGGGCCAGCGCACTTTTTCAATTTTCAAAAATGTTGACATGCTCCGAAAAAAAATTACTATGCGACGTAAATTGAGTTCTACAACACGATTCCGCCCTCAATATTTTTCTATAAAATTTATAAGTGCCTGGCCAGCGCACCTTTTCAATTTTCAAAAATGTTGACATGCTCCGAAAAGAAAATTCCTATGCGACGTAAATTGAGTTCTACAACACGATTCCGCCCTCAAAATTTTTCTAAGAAATTTCTAAGTGCCTGGCCAGCGCACTTTTTCAATTTTCAAAAACGTTGACATGCTCGGAAAAAAAAATTACTATGCGACGTAAATTGAGTTCAACAAACGATTCCGCCCTCAAAATTTTTCTAAAAAATTTCTCAATTTTCAAAAATGTTGACATGCTCCGAAAAAAAATTCCTATGCGACGTAAATTGAGTTCTACAACACGATTCCGCCCTCAAAATTTTTCTATAAAATGTATAGTTGCCTGGCCAGCGCACCTTTTCAATTTTCAAAAACGTTGACATGCTCCGAAAAAAAATTCCTATGCGACGTAAATTGAGTTCTACCACACGATTCCGCCCTCAACATTTTTCTAAAAAATATCTAAGTGCCTGGCCTGCGCACTTTTTCAATTTTCAAAAATGTTGACATGCTCCGAAAAGAAAATTCCTATGCGACGTAAATTGAGGTCTACCACACGATTCCGCCCTCAAAATTTTTCTAAAAAATTTCTAAGTGTCTGGTTAGCACACTTTTTCAATTTTCAAAAATGTTGAATGCTCTTCAAAAAAATTCCTATGCGACGTAAATTGAGTTCTAGAACAGGATTCCGCCCTCAAAATTTTTCTAAAAAATTTCCAAGTGCCTGGCCAGCGCACTTTTTCAATTTTCAAAAATGTTGACATGCTCCCAAAGAAAACTCCTATGCGACGTAAATTGAGTTCTACCACACGATTCCGCCCTCAACATTTTTCTAAAAAATATCTAAGTGCCTGGATAGCGCACTTTTTCAATTTTCAAAAACGTTGACATGCTCCAAAAAAAATTCCTATGCGACGTAAATTGAGTCCTACAACACGATATCGGCCTGCAAATTTTTCTAAAAAATTTCTAAGTGCCTGGCAAGCGCACTTTTTCAATTTTCAAAATCGTTGACAAGCTCCGAAAAAAAAAATTCCTATGCGACGTAAATTGAGTTCTACCACACGATTCCGCCCTCAACATTTTTCTAAAAAATATCTAAGTGCCGGGCCAGCGCACTTTTTCAATTTTCAAAAATGTTGACATGCTCCAAAAAGAAAATTCCTATGCGACGTAAATTGAGGTCTATCACACGATTCCGCCCTCAAAATTTTTCTAAAAAATTTCTAAGTGACTGGTTAGCACACTTTTTCAATTTTCAAAAATGTTGAATGCTCGGCAAAAAAATTCCTATGCGACGTAAATTGAGTTCAACAACACGATTCCGCCCTCAAAATTTTTCTAAAAAATTTCCAAGTGCCTGGCCAGCGCACTTTTTCAATTTTCGAAAATGTTGACATGCTCAAAAAAGAAAATTCCTATGCGACGTAAATTGAGTTCTACAACAAGATTCCGCCGCTCCAAATTTTTCTAAAAAATTTGTGAGCTCCTGGATAGCGCACTTTTTCAATTTTCAAAAACGTTGACATGCTCCAAAAAAAATTCCTATGCGACGTAAATTGAGTCCTACAACACGATATCGGCCTCCAAATTTTTCTAAAAAATTTCTAAGTGCCTGGCAAGCGCACTTTTTCAATTTTCAAAATCGTTGACAAGCTCCAAAAAAAAATTCCTATGCGACGTAAATTGAGTTCTACCACACGATTCCACCCTCAACATTTTTCTAAAAAATATCTAAGTGTCTGGCCAGCGCACTTTTTCAATTTTCAAAAATGTTGACATGCCTCGAAAAAAAAATCCTATGCGACGTAAATTGAGTTCTACAACACGATTCCGCCTTCAAAATTTTTCTATAAAATTTATAAGTGCCTGGCCAGCGCACCTTTTCAATTTTCAAAAATGTTGACATGCTCCGAAAAAAAATTCCTATGCGACGTAAATTGAGTTCTACCACACGATTCCGCCCTCAAAATTTTTCTAAGATATTTCTAAGTGCCGGGCCAGCGCACTTTTTCAATTTTCAAAAACGTTGACATGCTCCGAAAAAAAAATTCCTATGCGACGTAAATTGAGTTCTACCACACGATTCCGCCCTCAACATTTTTCTAAAAAATATCTAAGTGCCTGGCCTGCGCACTTTTTCAATTTTCAAAAAGTTGACATGCCCCGAAAAAAGATTTCCTATGCGACGTAAATTGAGTTCTACAACAAGATTCCGTCGCTCCAAATTTTTCTAAAAAATTTGTGAGGGCCTGGCCAGCGCACTTTTTCAATTTTCAAAAATGTTGACATGCTCCGAATAAAAAATTACTATGCGACGTAAATTGAGTTCTACAACACGATTCCGCCTTCAAAATTTTTCTATAAAATTTATAAGTGCCTGGCCAGCGCACCTTTTCAATTTTCAAAAATGTTGACATGCTCCGAAAAAAAATTCCTATGCGACGTAAATTGAGTTCTACCACACGATTCCGCCCTCAAAATTTTTCTAAGATATTTCTAAGTGCCGGGCCAGCGCACTTTTTCAATTTTCAAAAACGTTGACATGCTCCGAAAAAAAAATTCCTATGCGACGTAAATTGAGTTCTACCACACGATTCCGCCCTCAACATTTTTCTAAAAAATATCTAAGTGCCTGGCCTGCGCACTTTTTCAATTTTCAAAAAGTTGACATGCCCCGAAAAAAAAATTCCTATGCGACGTAAATTGAGTTCTACAACAAGATTCCGTCGCTCCAAATTTTTCTAAAAAATTTGTGAGGGCCTGGCCAGCGAACTTTTTCAATTTTCAAAAATGTTGACATGCCCCGAAAAAAAAATCCTATGCGACGTAAATTGAGTTCTACAACACGATTTCGCTGCTCCAAATTTTTCTAAAAAATTTGTGAGGGCCTGGCTAGCGCACTTTTTCAATTTTCAAAAACTTTGACATGCTCCAAAAAAAATTCCTATGCAACGTAAATTGAGTCCTACAACACGATTCCGCCTTCCAAATTTTTCTAAAAAAATTCTAAGTGCCTGGCCGGCGCACTTTTTCAATTTTCAAAAATGTTGACATGCTCCGAATAAAAAATTATTATGCGACGTAAATTGAGTTCTACAACACGATTCCGCCTTCAAAATTTTTCTATAAAATTTATAAGTGCCTGGCCAGCGCACTTTTTCAATTTTAAAAATGTTGACATGCTCCGAAAAAAAAAAATTTCTAAGTTCCTGGCCAGCGCACTTTTTTAATTTTCAAAAATGTTGACATGCTCCGAAAAGAAAATTCCTATGCGACGTAAATTGAGTTCTACAACACGATTCCGCCCTCAAAATTTTTCTAAGAAATTTCTAAGTGCCAGCGCACTTTTTCAATTTTCAAAAATGTTGACATGCTCCGAAAAAAATTCTTATGCGACGTAAATTGAGTTCTACAACACGATTCCGCCTTCCAATTTTTTCTAAAAAAATTCTAAGTGCCTGGCTTTTTCAATTTTCAAAAATGTTGACATGC
This sequence comes from Pseudeuparius sepicola, assembly GCA_963920635.1. NCBI lineage: Eukaryota > Metazoa > Arthropoda > Insecta > Coleoptera > Anthribidae > Pseudeuparius > Pseudeuparius sepicola. The sequence continues at coordinate 58,675,547 of OY987301.1, read as the reverse complement.
TCCGAAAAGAAAATTCCTCTGCGACGTAAATTGAGGTCTACCACACGATTCCGCCCTCAAAATTTTTCTAAGATATTTCTAAGTGCCGGGCCAGCGCACTTTTTCAATTTTCAAAAACGTTGACATGCTCCGAAAAAAAAATTCCTATGCGACGTAAATTGAGTTCTACCACACGATTCCGCCCTCAACATTTTTCTAAAAAATATCTAAGTGCCTGGCCTGCGCACTTTTTCAATTTTCAAAAAGTTGACATGCCCCGAAAAAAGAATTCCTATGCGACGTAAATTGAGTTCTACAACAAGATTCCGTCGCTCCAAATTTTTCTAAAAAATTTGTGAGGGCCTGGCCAGCGCACTTTTTCAATTTTCAAAAATGTTGACATGCCCCGAAAAAAAAATCCTATGCGACGTAAATTGAGTTCTACAACACGATTTCGCTGCTCCAAATTTTTCTAAAAAATTTGTGAGGGCCTGGCTAGCGCACTTTTTCAATTTTCAAAAACTTTGACATGCTCCAAAAAAAATTCCTATGCAACGTAAATTGAGTCCTACAACACGATTCCGCCTTCCAAATTTTTCTAAAAAAATTCTAAGTGCCTGGCCGGCGCACTTTTTCAATTTTCAAAAATGTTGACATGCTCCGAATAAAAAATTATTATGCGACGTAAATTGAGTTCTACAACACGATTCCGCCTTCAAAATTTTTCTATAAAATTTATAAGTGCCTGGCCAGCGCACTTTTTCAATTTTAAAAATGTTGACATGCTCCGAAAAAAAAAAATTTCTAAGTTCCTGGCCAGCGCACTTTTTTAATTTTCAAAAATGTTGACATGCTCCGAAAAGAAAATTCCTATGCGACGTAAATTGAGTTCTACAACACGATTCCGCCCTCAAAATTTTTCTAAGAAATTTCTAAGTGCCAGCGCACTTTTTCAATTTTCAAAAATGTTGACATGCTCCGAAAAAAATTCTTATGCGACGTAAATTGAGTCCTACAACACGATTCCGCCTTCCAAATTTTTCTAAAAAAATTCTAAGTGCCTGGCCGGCGCACTTTTTCAATTTTCAAAAATGTTGACATGCTCCGAATAAAAAATTATTATGCGACGTAAATTGAGTTCTACAACACGATTCCGCCTTCAAAATTTTTCTATAAAATTTATAAGTGCCTGGCCAGCGCACTTTTTCAATTTTAAAAATGTTGACATGCTCCGAAAAAAAAAAATTTCTAAGTTCCTGGCCAGCGCACTTTTTTAATTTTCATAAATGTTGACATGCTCCGAAAAGAAAATTCCTATGCGACGTAAATTGAGTTCTACAACACGATTCCGCCCTCAAAATTTTTCTAAGAAATTTCTAAGTGCCAGCGCACTTTTTCAATTTTCAAAAATGTTGACATGCTCCGAAAAAAAATCCTATGCGACGTAAATTGAGTTCTACCACACGATTCCGCCCTCAAAAGTTTTCTAAGATATTTCTAAATGCCGGGCCAGCGCACTTTTTCAATTTTCAAAAATGTTGACATGCTCCGAAAAGAAAATTCCTCTGCGACGTAAATTGAGGTCTACCACACGATTCCGCCCTCAAAATTTTTCTAAAAAATTTCTAAGTGTCTGGTTAGCACACTTTTTCAATTTTCAAAAATGTTGAATGCTCGGCAAAAAAATTCCTATGCGACGTAAATTGAGTTCTACAACAGGATTCCGCCTTCAAAATTTTTCTAAAAAATTTCCAAGTGCCTGGCCAGCGCACTTTTTCAATTTTCAAAAATGTTGACATGCTCCCAAAGAAAACTCCTATGCGACGTAAATTGAGTTCTACCACACGATTCCGCCCTCAACATTTTTCTAAAAAATATCTAAGTGCCTGGATAGCGCACTTTTTCAATTTTCAAAAACGTTGACATGCTCCAAAAAAAATTCCTATGCGACGTAAATTGAGTCCTACAACACGATATCGGCCTGCAAATTTTTCTAAAAAATTTCTAAGTGCCTGGCAAGCGCACTTTTTCAATTTTCAAAATCGTTGACAAGCTCCGAAAAAAAAAATTCCTATGCGACGTAAATTGAGTTCTACCACACGATTCCGCCCTCAACATTTTTCTAAAAAATATCTAAGTGCCGGGCCAGCGCACTTTTTCAATTTTCAAAAATGTTGACATGTTCCGAAAAGAAAATTCCTATGCGACGTAAATTGAGGTCTATCACACGATTCCGCCCTCAACATTTTTCTAAAAAATATCTAAGTGCCTGGCCTGCGCACTTTTTCAATTTTCAAAAAGTTGACATGCCCCGAAAAAAAAAATTCCTATGCGACGTAAATTGAGTTCTACAACACGATTCCGCCCTCAAAATTTTTCTATAAAATTTATAAGTGCCTGGCCAGCGCACCTTTTCAATTTTCAAAAATGTTGACATGCTCCGAAAAGAAAATTCCTATGCGACGTAAATTGATTTCTACGAAACGATTCTGCCCTCAAAATTTTTCTAAAAAATTTCTGAGTTCCTGGCCAGCGCACTTTTTTAATTTTCAAAAATTTTGACATGCTTCGAAAAGAAAATTCCTATGCGACGTAAATTGAGTTCTACCACACGATTCCGCCCTCCAAATTTTTCTAAAAAAATTCTAAGTGCCGGGCCAGCGCATTTTTTCAATTTTCAAAAATGTTGACATGCTCCGAAAAGAAAAATTCCTATGCGACGTAAATTGAGTTCTACCACACGATTCCACCCTCAAAATGTTCTAAAAAATATCTAAGTGCCTGGCCAGCGCACTTTTTCAATTTTCAAAAATGTTGACATGATCTGAAAAAAAAGTCAGTCCTATGCGACGTAAATTGAGTTCTAACACCAGATTCCGCCCTCAAAATTTTTCTAAAAAATTTGTAAGTTCCTGGCCAGCGCACTTCTTCAAATTTCAAAAATGTTGACAAGCTCCGAAAAGAAAATTCCTATGCGACGTAAATTGAGTCCTACAACACGATATCGGCCTCCAAATTTTTCTAAAAAATTTTTAAGTGCCTGGCCAGCGTACTTTTTCAATTTTCAAAAATGTTGACATAATCCGAAAAAAAATTTCTACGCGACGTAAATTGAGTTCTACAAAACGATTCTGCCCTCAAAATTTTTCTACAAAATTTCTGAGTGCCTGGCCAGCGCACTTTTTTAATTTTCAAAAATTTTGACATGCTTCGAAAAGAAAATTTCTATGCGACGTAAATTGAGTTCTACCACACGATTCCGCCCTCAAAATTTTTCTAAAAAATATCTAAGTGCCTGGCCAGCGCACTTTTTCAATTTTCAAAAATGTTGACATGCTCCGAAAAAAAATTCCTATGCGACGTAAATTGAGTTCTACGATTCCGCCCTCAAAATTTTTCTAAAAAATTTCTAAGTTCCAGGCCAGCGCACTTTTTTAATTTTCAAAAATGTTGACATGCTCCGAAAAGAAAATTCCTATGCGACGTAAATTTAGTTCTACAACACGATTCCGCCCTCAAAATTTTTCTATAAAATTTATAAGTGCCTGGCCAGCGCACCTTTTCAATTTTCAAAAATGTTGACATGCTCCGAAAAGAAAATTCCTATGCGACGTAAATTGAGTTCTACAAAACGATTCTGCCCTCAAAATTTTAAGTGCCTGGCCAGCCTACTTTTTCAATTTTCAAAAATGTTGACATAATCCGAAAAAAAAATTCCTACGCGACGTAAATTGAGTTCTATAAAACGATTCTGCCCTCAAAATTTTTCTAAAAAATTTCTGAGTGCCTGGCCAGCGCACTTTTTTAATTTTCAAAAATTTTGACATGCTTCGAAAAGAAAATTCCTATGCGACGTAAATTGAGTTCTACCACACGATTCCGCCCTCCAAATTTTTCTAAAAAAATTCTAAGTGCCGGGCCAGCGCATTTTTTCAATTTTCAAAAATGTTGACATGCTCAGAAAAGAAAATTCCTATGCGACGTAAATTGAGTTCTACCACACGATTCCACCCTCAAAATTTTTCTAAAAAATATCTAAGTGCCTGGCCAGCGCACTTTTTCAATTTTCAAAAATGTTGACATGATCTGAAAAAAAAGTCCTATGCGACGTAAATTGAGTTCTAACACCAGATTCCGCCCTCCAAATTTTTCTAAAAAAATTCTAAGTGCCGGGCCAGCGCACTTTTTCAATTTTCAAAAATGTTGACATGCTCCGAAAAAAAATTACTATGCGACGTAAATTGAGTTCTACAACACGATTCCGCCCTCAATATTTTTCTATAAAATTTATAAGTGCCTGGCCAGCGCACCTTTTCAATTTTCAAAAATGTTGACATGCTCCGAAAAGAAAATTCCTATGCGACGTAAATTGAGTTCTACAACACGATTCCGCCCTCAAAATTTTTCTAAGAAATTTCTAAGTGCCTGGCCAGCGCACTTTTTCAATTTTCAAAAACGTTGACATGCTCGGAAAAAAAAATTACTATGCGACGTAAATTGAGTTCAACAAACGATTCCGCCCTCAAAATTTTTCTAAAAAATTTCTCAATTTTCAAAAATGTTGACATGCTCCGAAAAAAAATTCCTATGCGACGTAAATTGAGTTCTACAAAACGATTCCGCCCTCAAAATTTTTCTAAAAAATTTCTCAATTTTCAAAAATGTTGACATGCTCCGAAAAAAAATTCCTTTGCGACGTAAATTGAGTTCTACAAAACGATTCCGCCCTCAAAATTTTTCTAAAAACTTTTTGAGTGCCTGGCCAGCGCACTTTTTTAATTTTCAAAAATTTTGACATGCTTCAAAAAGAAAATTCCTATGCGACGTAAATTGAGTTCTACAAACGATTCCGCCCTCAAAATTTTTCTAAAAAATTTCTCAATATTCAAAAATGTTGACATGCTCCGAAAAAAAATTCCTTTGCGACGTAAACTGAGTTCTACAAAACGATTCCGCCCTCAAAATTCCTATGCGACGTAAATTGAGTTCTACCACACGATTCCGCCCTCAAAATTTTTCTAAAAAATTTCTAAGTTCCAGGCCAGCGCACTTTTTTAATTTTCAAATATGTTGACATGCTCCGAAAAGAAAATTACTATGCGACGTAAATTGAGTTCTACAACACGATTCCGCCCTCAAAATTTTTCTATAAAATGTATAGGTGCCTGGCCAGCGCACCTTTTCAATTTTCAAAAATGTTGACATGCTCCGAAAAGAAAATTCCTATGCGACGTAAATTGAGTTCTACAACACGATTCCGCCCTCAAAATTTTTCTATAAAATGTATAGGTGCCTGGCCAGCGCACCTTTTCAATTTTCAAAAACGTTGACATGCTCCGAAAAAAAATTCCTATGCGACGTAAATTGAGTTCTACCACACGATTCCGCCCTCAACATTTTTCTAAAAAATGTATAGGTGCCTGGCCAGCGCACTTTTTCAATTTTCAAAAATGTTGACATGCTCCCAAAGAAAACTCCTATGCGACGTAAATTGAGTTCTACCACACGATTCCGCCCTCAACATTTTTCTAAAAAATATCTAAGTGTCTGGTTAGCACACTTTTTCAATTTTCAAAAATGTTGAATGCTCGGCAAAAAAATTCCTATGCGACGTAAATTGAGTTCTACAACAGGATTCCGCCTTCAAAATTTTTCTAAAAAATTTCCAAGTGCCTGGCCAGCGCACTTTTTCAATTTTCAAAAATGTTGACATGCTCCCAAAGAAAACTCCTATGCGACGTAAATTGAGTTCTACCACACGATTCCGCCCTCAACATTTTTCTAAAAAATATCTAAGTGCCTGGATAGCGCACTTTTTCAATTTTCAAAAACGTTGACATGCTCCAAAAAAAATTCCTATGCGACGTAAATTGAGTCCTACAACACGATATCGGCCTGCAAATTTTTCTAAAAAATTTCTAAGTGCCTGGCAAGCGCACTTTTTCAATTTTCAAAATCGTTGACAAGCTCCGAAAAAAAAAATTCCTATGCGACGTAAATTGAGTTCAACCACACGATTCCGCCCTCAACATTTTTCTAAAAAATATCTAAGTGCCGGGCCAGCGCACTTTTTCAATTTTCAAAAATGTTGACATGCTCCGAAAAGAAAATTCCTATGCGACGTAAATTGAGGTCTATCACACGATTCCGCCCTCAACATTTTTCTAAAAAATATCTAAGTGCCTGGCCTGCGCACTTTTTCAATTTTCAAAAAGTTGACATGCCCCGAAAAAAAAAATTCCTATGCGACGTAAATTGAGTTCTACAACAAGATTCCGTCGCTCCAAATTTTTCTAAAAAATTTGTGAGTGCCTGGCCAGCGCACTTTTTCAATTTTCAAAAATGTTGACATGATCCGAAAAAAAATTCCTATGCGACGTAAATTGAGTTCTACAACACGATTCCGCCCTCAAAATTTTTCTAAGAAATTTCTAAGTGCCCTGGCCAGTGCACTTTTTCAATTTTCAAAAACGTTGACATGCGCCGAAAAAAAAATTCCTATGCTACGTAAATTGAGTTCTACCACACGATTCCGCCCCTCAACATTTTTCTAAAAAATATCTAAGTGCCTGGCCTGCGCACTTTTTCAATTTTCAAAAAGTTGACATGCCCCAAAAAAAAAATTCCTATGCGACGTAAATTGAGTTCTACAACAAGATTCCGTCGCTCCAAATTTTTCTAAAAAATTTGTGAGGGCCTGGCCAGCGCACTTTTTCAATTTTCAAAAATGTTGACATGCCCCGAAAAAAAAATCCTATGCGACGTAAATTGAGTTCTACAACACGATTTCGCTGCTCCAAATTTTTCTAAAAAATTTGTGATTGCCTGGCTAGCGCACTTTTTCAATTTTCAAAAACTTTGACATGCTCCAAAAAAACTTCCTATGCGACGTAAATTGAGTTCTACAACACGATTCCGCCCTCAAAATTTTTCTAAGAAATTTCTAAGTGCCAGCGCACTTTTTCAATTTTCAAAAATGTTGACATGCTCCGAAAAAAATTCCTATGCGACGTAAATTGAGTTCTACAACACGATTCCGCCTTCCAAATTTTTCTAAAAAAATTCTAAGTGCCTGGCCAGCGCACTTTTTCAATTTTCAAAAATGTTGACATGCTCCGAATAAAAAATTACTATGCGACGTAAATTGAGTTCTACAACACGATTCCGCCTTCAAAATTTTTCTATAAAATTTATAAGTGCCTGGCCAGCGCACCTTTTCAATTTTCAAAAATGTTGACATGCTCCGAAAAAAATTCCTATGCGACGTTAATTGAGTTCTACAACACGATTCCGCCTTCCAAATTTTTCTAAAAAAATTCTAAGTGCCTGGCCAGCGCACTTTTTCAATTTTCAAAAATGTTGACATGCTCCGAATAAAAAATTACTATGCGACGTAAATTGAGTTCTACAACACGATTCCGCCTTCAAAATTTTTCTATAAAATTTATAAGTGCCTGGCCAGCGCACCTTTTCAATTTTCAAAAATGTTGACATGCTCCGAAAAAAAATTCCTATGCGACGTAAATTGAGTTCTACCACACGATTCCGCCCTCAAAATTTTTCTAAGATATTTCTAAGTGCCGGGCCAGCGCACTTTTTCAATTTTCAAAAACGTTGACATGCTCCGAAAAAAAAATTCCTATGCGACGTAAATTGAGTTCTACCACACGATTCCGCCCTCAACATTTTTCTAAAAAATATCTAAGTGCCTGGCCTGCGCACTTTTTCAATTTTCAAAAAGTTGACATGCCCCGAAAAAAAAATTCCTATGCGACGTAAATTGAGTTCTACAACAAGATTCCGTCGCTCCAAATTTTTCTAAAAAATTTGTGAGGGCCTGGCCAGCGCACTTTTTCAATTTTCAAAAATGTTGACATGCCCCGAAAAAAAAATCCAATGCGACGTAAATTGAGTTCTACAACACGATTTCGCTGCTCCAAATTTTTCTAAAAAATTTGTGAGGGCCTGGCTAGCGCACTTTTTCAATTTTCAAAAACTTTGACATGCTCCAAAAAAAATTCCTATGCAACGTAAATTGAGTCCTACAACACGATTCCGCCTTTCAAATTTTTCTAAAAAAATTCTAAGTGCCTGGCCGGCGCACTTTTTCAATTTTCAAAAATGTTGACATGCTCCGAATAAAAAATTATTATGCGACGTAAATTGAGTTCTACAACACGATTCCGCCTTCAAAATTTTTCTATAAAATTTATAAGTGCCTGGCCAGCGCACTTTTTCAATTTTAAAAATGTTGACATGCTCCGAAAAAAAAAAATTTCTAAGTTCCTGGCCAGCGCACTTTTTTAATTTTCATAAATGTTGACATGCTCCGAAAAGAAAATTCCTATGCGACGTAAATTGAGTTCTACAACACGATTCCGCCCTCAAAATTTTTCTAAGAAATTTCTAAGTGCCAGCGCACTTTTTCAATTTTCAAAAATGTTGACATGCTCCGAAAAAAAATCCTATGCGACGTAAATTGAGTTCTACCACACGATTCCGCCCTCAAAAGTTTTCTAAGATATTTCTAAGTGCCGGGCCAGCGCACTTTTTCAATTTTCAAAAATGTTGACATGCTCCGAAAAGAAAATTCCTCTGCGACGTAAATTGAGGTCTACCACACGATTCCGCCCTCAAAATTTTTCTAAAAAATTTCTAAGTGTCTGGTTAGCACACTTTTTCAATTTTCAAAAATGTTGAATGCTCGGCAAAAAAATTCCTATGCGACGTAAATTGAGTTCTACAACAGGATTCCGCCCTCAAAATTTTTCTAAAAAATTTCCAAGTGCCTGGCCAGCGCACTTTTTCAATTTTCAAAAATGTTGACATGCTCCCAAAGAAAACTCCTATGCGACGTAAATTGAGTTCTACCACACGATTCCGCCCTCAACATTTTTCTAAAAAATATCTAAGTGCCTGGATAGCGCACTTTTTCAATTTTCAAAAACGTTGACATGCTCCAAAAAAAATTCCTATGCGACGTAAATTGAGTCCCACAACACGATATCGGCCTGCAAATTTTTCTAAAAAATTTCCAAGTGTCTGGCCAGCGCACTTTTTCAATTTTCAAAAATGTTGACATGCCTCGAAAGAAAAATCCTATGCGACGTAAATTGAGTTCTACAACACGATTCCGCCTTCAAAATTTTTCTATAAAATTTATAAGTGCCTGGCCAGCGCACCTTTTCAATTTTCAAAAATGTTGACATGCTCCGAAAAAAAATTCCTATGCGACGTAAATTGAGTTCTACCACACGATTCCGCCCTCAAAATTTTTCTAAGATATTTCTAAGTGCCGGGCCAGCGCACTTTTTCAATTTTCAAAAACGTTGACATGCTCCGAAAAAAAAATTCCTATGCGACGTAAATTGAGTTCTACCACACGATTCCGCCCTCAACATTTTTCTAAAAAATATCTAAGTGCCTGGCCTGCGCACTTTTTTCAATTTTCAAAAAGTTGACATGCCCCGAAAAAAAAATTCCTATGCGACGTAAATTGAGTTCTAAAACAAGATTCCGTCGCTCCAAATTTTTCTAAAAAATTTGTGAGGGCCTGGCCAGCGCACTTTTTCAATTTTCAAAAATGTTGACATGCTCCGAATAAAAAATTACTATGCGACGTAAATTGAGTTCTACAACACGATTCCGCCTTCAAAATTTTTCTATAAAATTTATAAGTGCCTGGCCAGCGCACCTTTTCAATTTTCAAAAATGTTGACATGCTCCGAAAAAAAATTCCTATGCGACGTAAATTGAGTTCTACCACACGATTCCGCCCTCAAAATTTTTCTAAGATATTTCTAAGTGCCGGGCCAGCGCACTCTTTCAATTTTCAAAAACGTTGACATGCTCCGAAAAAAAAATTCCTATGCGACGTAAATTGCGTTCTACCACACGATTCCGCCCTCAACATTTTTCTAAAAAATATCTAAGTGCCTGGCCTGCGCACTTTTTCAATTTTCAAAAAGTTGACATGCCCCGAAAAAAAAATTCCTATGCGACGTAAATTGAGTTCTACAACAAGATTCCGTCGCTCCAAATTTTTCTAAAAAATTTGTGAGGGCCTGGCCAGCGCACTTTTTCAATTTTCAAAAATGTTGACATGCCCCGAAAAAAAAATCCTATGCGACGTAAATTGAGTTCTACAACACGATTTCGCTGCTCCAAATTTTTCTAAAAAATTTGTGAGGGCCTGGCTAGCGCACTTTTTCAATTTTCAAAAACTTTGACATGCTCCAAAAAAAATTCCTATTCAACGTAAATTGAGTCCTACAACACGATTCCGCCTTCCAAATTTTTCTAAAAAAATTCTAAGTGCCTGGCCGGCGCACTTTTTCAATTTTCAAAAATGTTGACATGCTCCGAATAAAAAATTATTATGCGACGTAAATTGAGTTCTACAACACGATTCCGCCTTCAAAATTTTTCTATAAAATTTATAAGTGCCTGGCCAGCGCACTTTTTCAATTTTAAAAATGTTGACATGCTCCGAAAAAAAAAAAATTCTAAGTTCCTGGCCAGCGCACTTTTTTAATTTTCAAAAATGTTGACATGCTCCGAAAAGAAAATTCCTATGCGACGTAAATTGAGTTCTACAACACGATTCCGCCCTCAAAATTTTTCTAAGAAATTTCTAAGTGCCAGCGCACTTTTTCAATTTTCAAAAATGTTGACATGCTCCGAAAAAAAAATTACTATGCGACGTAAATTGAGTTCTACGATTCCGCCCTCAAAATTTTTCTAAAAAATTTCTAAGTTCCAGGCCAGCGAACCTTTTCAATTTTCAAAAATGTTGACATGCTCCGAAAAGAAAATTCCTATGCGACGTAAATTGAGTTCTACAACACGATTCCGCCCTCAAAATTTTTCTAAGAAATTTCTAAGTGCCTGGCCAGCGCACTTTTTCAATTTTCAAAAACGTTGACATGCTCGAAAAAAAAATTACTTTGCGACGTAAATTGAGTTCTACAAACGATTCCGCCCTCAAAATTTTTCTAAAAAATTTCTCATTTTTCAAAAATGTTGACATGCTCCGAAAAAAAATTTTTATGCGACGTAAATTGAGTTCTACAAAACGATTCCGCCCTCAAAATTTTTCTAAAAAATTTCTCAATTTTCAAAAATGTTGACATGCTCCGAAAAAAAATTCCTTTGCGACGTAAATTGAGTTCTACAAAACGATTCCGCCCTCAAAATTTTTCTAATAACTTTTTGAGTGCCTGGCCAGCGCACTTTTTTAATTTTCAAAAATGTTGACATGCTTCAAAAAGAAAATTCCTATGCGACGTAAATTGAGTTCTACAAACGATTCCGCCCTCAAAATTTTTCTAAAAAATTTCTCAATTTTCAAAAATGTTGACATGCTTCGAAAAGAAAATTCCTATGCGACGTAAATTGAGTTCTACAACACGATTCCGCCCTCAAAATTTTTCTATAAAATTTATAAGTGCCTGGCCAGCGCACCTTTTCAATTTTCAAAAATGTTGACATGCTCCGAAAAGAAAATTCCTATGCGACGTAAATTGATTTCTACAAAACGATTCTGCCCTCAAAATTTTTCTAAAAAATTTCTGAGTTCCTGGCCAGCGCACTTTTTTAATTTTCAAAAATTTTGACATGCTTCGAAAAGAAAATTCCTATGCGACGTAAATTGAGTAATACCACACGATTCCGCCCTCCAAATTTTTCTAAAAAAATTCTAAGTGCCGGGCCAGCGCATTTTTTCAATTTTCAAAAATGTTGACATGCTCCGAAAAGAAAAATTCCTATGCGACGTAAATTGAGTTCTACCACACGATTCCACCCTCAAAATGTTCTAAAAAATATCTAAGTGCCTGGCCAGCGCACTTTTTCAATTTTCAAAAATGTTGACATGATCTGAAAAAAAAGTCAGTCCTATGCGACGTAAATTGAGTTCTAACACCAGATTCCGCCCTCAAAATTTTTCTAAAAAATTTGTAAGTTCCTGGCCAGCGCACTTCTTCAAATTTCAAAAATGTTGACAAGCTCCGAAAAGAAAATTCCTATGCGACGTAAATTGAGTCCTACAACACGATATCGGCCTCCAAATTTTTCTAAAAAATTTTTAAGTGCCTGGCCAGCGTTCTTTTTCAATTTTCAAAAATGTTGACATAATCCGAAAAAAAATTTCTACGCGACGTAAATTGAGTTCTACAAAACGATTCTGCCCTCAAAATTTTTCTACAAAATTTCTGAGTGCCTGGCCAGCGCACTTTTTTAATTTTCAAAAATTTTGACATGCTTCGAAAAGAAAATTCCTATGCGACGTAAATTGAGTTCTACCACACGATTCCGCCCTCCAAATTTTTCTAAAAAAATTCTAAGTGCCGGGCCAGCGCATTTTTTCAATTTTCAAAAATGTTGACATGCTCCGAAAAAAAATTCCTATGCGACGTAAATTGAGTTCTACGATTCCGCCCTCAAAATTTTTCTAAAAAATTTCTAAGTTCCAGGCCAGCGCACTTTTTTAATTTTCAAAAATGTTGACATGCTCCGAAAAGAAAATTCCTATGCGACGTAAATTTAGTTCTACAACACGATTCCGCCCTCAAAATTTTTCTATAAAATTTATAAGTGCCTGGCCAGCGCACCTTTTCAATTTTCAAAAATGTTGACATGCTCCGAAAAGAAAATTCCTATGCGACGTAAATTGAGTTCTACAAAACGATTCTGCCCTCAAAATTTTAAGTGCCTGGCCAGCCTACTTTTTCAATTTTCAAAAATGTTGACATAATCCGAAAAAAAAATTCCTACGCGACGTAAATTGAGTTCTACAAAACGATTCTGCCCTCAAAATTTTTCTAAAAAATTTCTGAGTGCCTGGCCAGCGCACTTTTTTAATTTTCAAAAATTTTGACATGCTTCGAAAAGAAAATTCCTATGCGACGTAAATTGAGTTCTACCACACGATTCCGCCCTCCAAATTTTTCTAAAAAAATTCTAAGTGCCGGGCCAGCGCATTTTTTCAATTTTCAAAAATGTTGACATGCTCCGAAAAGAAAATTCCTATGCGACGTAAATTGAGTTCTACCACACGATTCCACCCTCAAAATTTTTCTAAAAAATATCTAAGTGCCTGGCCAGCGCACTTTTTCAATTTTCAAAAATGTTGACATGATCTGAAAAAAAAGTCCTATGCGACGTAAATTGAGTTCTAACACCAGATTCCGCCCTCCAAATTTTTCTAAAAAAATTCTAAGTGCCGGGCCAGCGCACTTTTTCAATTTTCAAAAATGTTGACATGCTCCGAAAAAAAATTACTATGCGACGTAAATTGAGTTCTACAACACGATTCCGCCCTCAATATTTTTCTATAAAATTTATAAGTGCCTGGCCAGCGCACCTTTTCAATTTTCAAAAATGTTGACATGCTCCGAAAAGAAAATTCCTATGCGACGTAAATTGAGTTCTACAACACGATTCCGCCCTCAAAATTTTTCTAAGAAATTTCTAAGTGCCTGGCCAGCGCACTTTTTCAATTTTCAAAAACGTTGACATGCTCGGAAAAAAAAATTACTATGCGACGTAAATTGAGTTCAACAAACGATTCCGCCCTCAAAATTTTTCTAAAAAATTTCTCAATTTTCAAAAATGTTGACATGCTCCGAAAAAAAATTCCTATGCGACGTAAATTGAGTTCTACAAAACGATTCCGCCCTCAAAATTTTTCTAAAAAATTTCTCAATTTTCAAAAATGTTGACATGCTCCGAAAAAAAATTCCTTTGCGACTTAAATTGAGTTCTACAAAACGATTCCGCCCTCAAAATTTTTCTAAAAACTTTTTGAGTGCCTGGCCAGCGCACTTTTTTAATTTTCAAAAATTTTGACATGCTTCAAAAAGAAAATTCCTATGCGACGTAAATTGAGTTCTACAAACGATTCCGCCCTCAAAATTTTTCTAAAAAATTTCTCAATATTCAAAAATGTTGACATGCTCCGAAAAAAAATTCCTTTGCGACGTAAACTGAGTTCTACAAAACGATTCCGCCCTCAAAATTCCTATGCGACGTAAATTGAGTTCTACCACACGATTCCGCCCTCAAAATTTTTCTAAAAAATTTCTAAGTTCCAGGCCAGCGCACTTTTTTAATTTTCAAATATGTTGACATGCTCCGAAAAGAAAATTACTATGCGACGTAAATTGAGTTCTACAACACGATTCCGCCCTCAAAATTTTTCTATAAAATGTATAGGTGCCTGGCCAGCGCACCTTTTCAATTTTCAAAAATGTTGACATGCTCCGAAAAGAAAATTCCTATGCGACGTAAATTGAGTTCTACAACACGATTCCGCCCTCAAAATTTTTCTATAAAATGTATAGGTGCCTGGCCAGCGCACCTTTTCAATTTTCAAAAACGTTGACATGCTCCGAAAAAAAATTCCTATGCGACGTAAATTGAGTTCTACCACACGATTCCGCCCTCAACATTTTTCTAAAAAATGTATAGGTGCCTGGCCAGCGCACTTTTTCAATTTTCAAAAAGTTGACATGCCCCGAAAAAAAAATTCTTATGCGACGTAAATTGAGTTCTACAAGATTCCGTCGCTCCAAATTTTTCTAAAAAATTTGTGAGGGCCTGGCCAGCGCACTTTTTCAATTTTCAAAAATGTTGGCATGCCCCGAAAAAAAAATCCTATGCGACGTAAATTGAGTTCTACAACGCGATTCCGCCCTCAAAATTTTTCTAAGAAATTTCTAAGTGCCCTGGCCAGTGCACTTTTTCAATTTTCAAAAACGTTGACATGCTCCGAAAAAAAAATTCCTATGCGACGTAAATTGAGTTCTACAACACGATTTCGCTGCTCCAAATTTTTCTAAAAAATTTGTGAGGGCCTGGCCAGCGCACTTTTTCAATTTTCAAAAATGTTGACATGCCCCGAAAAAAAAATCCTATGCGACGTAAATTGAGTTCTACAACACGATTTCGCTGCTCCAAATTTTTCTAAAAAATTTGTGAGGGCCTGGCTAGCGCACTTTTTCAATTTTCAAAAACTTTGACATGCTCCAAAAAAAATTCCTATGCGACGTAAATTGAGTTCTACAACACGATTCCGCCCTCAAAATTTTTCTAAGAAATTTCTAAGTGCCAGCGCACTTTTTCAATTTTCAAAAATGTTGACATGCTCCGAAAAAAATTCCTATGCGACGTAAATTGACTTCTACAACACGATTCCGCCCTCAAAATTTTTCTATAAAATGTATAGGTGCCTGGCCAGCGCACCTTTTCAATTTTCAAAAACGTTGACATGCTCCGAAAAAAAATTCCTATGCGACGTAAATTGAGTTCTACAACACGATTCCGCCCTCAAAATTTTTCTAAGAAATTTCTAAGTGCCTGGCCAGCGCACTTTTTCAATTTTCAAAAACGTTGACATGCTCGGAAAAAAAATTACTATGCGACGTAAATTGAGTTCTACAACACGATTCCGCCCTTAAAATTTTTCTATAAAATGTATAGGTGCCTGGCCAGCGCACCTTTTCAATTTTCAAAAACGTTGACATGCTCCGAAAAAAAATTCCTCTGCGACGTAAATTGAGTTCTACCACACGATTCCGCACTCAACATTTTTCTAAAAAATATCTAAGTGCCTGGCCTGCGCACTTTTTTAATTTTCAAAAATGTTGACATGCTCCGAAAAGAAAATTCCTATGCGACGTAAATTGAGTTCTACCACACGATTCCGCCCTCAACATTTTTCTAAAAAATATCTAAGTGCCTGGCCTGCGCACTTTTTCAATTTTCAAAAAGTTGACATGCCCCGAAAAAAAAATTCCTATGCGACGTAAATTGAGTTCTACAACAAGATTCCGTCGCTCCAAATTTTTCTAAAAAATTTGTGAGGGCCTGGCCAGCGCACTTTTTCAATTTTCAAAAATGTTGACATGCCCCGAAAAAAAAATCCTATGCGACGTAAATTGAGTTCTACAACACGATTTCGCTGCTCCAAATTTTTCTAAAAAATTTGTGAGGGCCTGGCCAGCGCACTTTTTCAATTTTCAAAAATGTTGACATGCCCCGAAAAAAAAATCCTATGCGACGTAAATTGAGTTCTACAACACGATTTCGCTGCTCCAAATTTTTCTAAAAAATTTGTGAGGGCCTGGCTAGCGCACTTTTTCAATTTTCAAAAACTTTGACATGCTCCAAAAAAAATTCCTATGCGACGTAAATTGAGTTCTACAACACGATTCCGCCCTCAAAATTTTTCTAAGAAATTTCTAAGTGCCAGCGCACTTTTTCAATTTTCAAAAATGTTGACATGCTCCGAAAAAAATTCCTATGCGACGTAAATTGAGTTCTACAACACGATTCCGCCCTCAAAATTTTTCTATAAAATGTATAGGTGCCTGGCCAGCGCACCTTTTCAATTTTCAAAAACGTTGACATGCTCCGAAAAAAAATTCCTATGCGACGTAAATTGAGTTCTACCACACGATTCCGCCCTCAACATTTTTCTAAAAAATATCTAAGTGCCTGGCCTGCGCACTTTTTCAATTTTCAAAAAGTTGACATGCCCCGAAAAAAAAATTCCTATGCGACGTAAATTGAGTTCTACAAGATTCCGTCGCTCCAAATTTTTCTAAAAAATTTGTGAGTGCCTGGCCAGCGCACTTTTTCAATTTTCAAAAATGTTGACATGATCCGAAAAAAAATTCCTATGCGACGTAAATTGAGTTCTACAACACGATTCCGCCCTAAAAATTTTTCTAAGAAATTTCTAAGTGCCCTGGCCAGTGCACTTTTTCAATTTTCAAAAACGTTGACATGCTCCGAAAAAAAAATTCCTATGTTACGTAAATTGAGTTCTACCACACGATTCCGCCCCTCAACATTTTTCTAAAAAATATCTAAGTGCCTGGCCTGCGCACTTTTTCAATTTTCAAAAAGTTGACATGCCCCGAAAAAAAAATTCCTATGCGACGTAAATTGAGTTCTACAACAAGATTCCGTCGCTCCAAATTTTTCTAAAAAATTTGTGAGGGCCTGGCCAGCGCACTTTTTCAATTTTCAAAAATGTTGACATGCCCCGAAAAAAAATCCTATGCGACGTAAATTGAGTTCTACAACACGATTTCGCTGCTCCAAATTTTTCTAAAAAATTTGTGAGGGCCTGGCTAGCGCACTTTTTCAATTTTCAAAAACTTTGACATGATCCAAAAAAAATTCCTATGCGACGTAAATTGAGTTCTACAACACGATTCCGCCCTCAAAATTTTTCTAAGAAATTTCTAAGTGCCAGCGCACTTTTTCAATTTTCAAAAATGTTGACATGCTCCGAAAAAAATTCCTATGCGACGTAAATTGAGTTCTACAACAGGATTCCGCCCTCAAAATTTTTCTAAAAAATTTCCAAGTGCCTGGCCAGCGCACTTTTTCAATTTTCAAAAATGTTGACATGCTCCCAAAGAAAACTCCTATGCGACGTAAATTGAGTTCTACCACACGATTCCGCCCTCAACATTTTTCTAAAAAATATCTAAGTGCCTGGATAGCGCACTTTTTCAATTTTCAAAAACGTTGACATGCTCCAAAAAAAATTCCTATGCGACGTAAATTGAGTCCCACAACACGATATCGGCCTGCAAATTTTTCTAAAAAATTTCCAAGTGTCTGGCCAGCGCACTTTTTCAATTTTCAAAAATGTTGACATGCCTCGAAAGAAAAATCCTATGCGACGTAAATTGAGTTCTACAACACGATTCCGCCTTCAAAATTTTTCTATAAAATTTATAAGTGCCTGGCCAGCGCACCTTTTCAATTTTCAAAAATGTTGACATGCTCCGAAAAAAAATTCCTATGCGACGTAAATTGAGTTCTACCACACGATTCCGCCCTCAAAATTTTTCTAAGATATTTCTAAGTGCCGGGCCAGCGCACTTTTTCAATTTTCAAAAACGTTGACATGCTCCGAAAAAAAAATTCCTATGCGACGTAAATTGAGTTCTACCACACGATTCCGCCCTCAACATTTTTCTAAAAAATATCTAAGTGCCTGGCCTGCGCACTTTTTTCAATTTTCAAAAAGTTGACATGCCCCGAAAAAAAAATTCCTATGCGACGTAAATTGAGTTCTAAAACAAGATTCCGTCGCTCCAAATTTTTCTAAAAAATTTGTGAGGGCCTGGCCAGCGCACTTTTTCAATTTTCAAAAATGTTGACATGCTCCGAATAAAAAATTACTATGCGACGTAAATTGAGTTCTACAACACGATTCCGCCTTCAAAATTTTTCTATAAAATTTATAAGTGCCTGGCCAGCGCACCTTTTCAATTTTCAAAAATGTTGACATGCTCCGAAAAAAAATTCCTATGCGACGTAAATTGAGTTCTACCACACGATTCCGCCCTCAAAATTTTTCTAAGATATTTCTAAGTGCCGGGCCAGCGCACTCTTTCAATTTTCAAAAACGTTGACATGCTCCGAAAAAAAAATTCCTATGCGACGTAAATTGCGTTCTACCACACGATTCCGCCCTCAACATTTTTCTAAAAAATATCTAAGTGCCTGGCCTGCGCACTTTTTCAATTTTCAAAAAGTTGACATGCCCCGAAAAAAAAATTCCTATGCGACGTAAATTGAGTTCTACAACAAGATTCCGTCGCTCCAAATTTTTCTAAAAAATTTGTGAGGGCCTGGCCAGCGCACTTTTTCAATTTTCAAAAATGTTGACATGCCCCGAAAAAAAAATCCTATGCGACGTAAATTGAGTTCTACAACACGATTTCGCTGCTCCAAATTTTTCTAAAAAATTTGTGAGGGCCTGGCTAGCGCACTTTTTCAATTTTCAAAAACTTTGACATGCTCCAAAAAAAATTCCTATTCAACGTAAATTGAGTCCTACAACACGATTCCGCCTTCCAAATTTTTCTAAAAAAATTCTAAGTGCCTGGCCGGCGCACTTTTTCAATTTTCAAAAATGTTGACATGCTCCGAATAAAAAATTATTATGCGACGTAAATTGAGTTCTACAACACGATTCCGCCTTCAAAATTTTTCTATAAAATTTATAAGTGCCTGGCCAGCGCACTTTTTCAATTTTAAAAATGTTGACATGCTCCGAAAAAAAAAAAATTCTAAGTTCCTGGCCAGCGCACTTTTTTAATTTTCAAAAATGTTGACATGCTCCGAAAAGAAAATTCCTATGCGACGTAAATTGAGTTCTACAACACGATTCCGCCCTCAAAATTTTTCTAAGAAATTTCTAAGTGCCAGCGCACTTTTTCAATTTTCAAAAATGTTGACATGCTCCGAAAAAAAAATTACTATGCGACGTAAATTGAGTTCTACGATTCCGCCCTCAAAATTTTTCTAAAAAATTTCTAAGTTCCAGGCCAGCGAACCTTTTCAATTTTCAAAAATGTTGACATGCTCCGAAAAGAAAATTCCTATGCGACGTAAATTGAGTTCTACAACACGATTCCGCCCTCAAAATTTTTCTAAGAAATTTCTAAGTGCCTGGCCAGCGCACTTTTTCAATTTTCAAAAACGTTGACATGCTCGAAAAAAAAATTACTTTGCGACGTAAATTGAGTTCTACAAACGATTCCGCCCTCAAAATTTTTCTAAAAAATTTCTCATTTTTCAAAAATGTTGACATGCTCCGAAAAAAAATTTTTATGCGACGTAAATTGAGTTCTACAAAACGATTCCGCCCTCAAAATTTTTCTAAAAAATTTCTCAATTTTCAAAAATGTTGACATGCTCCGAAAAAAAATTCCTTTGCGACGTAAATTGAGTTCTACAAAACGATTCCGCCCTCAAAATTTTTCTAATAACTTTTTGAGTGCCTGGCCAGCGCACTTTTTTAATTTTCAAAAATGTTGACATGCTTCAAAAAGAAAATTCCTATGCGACGTAAATTGAGTTCTACAAACGATTCCGCCCTCAAAATTTTTCTAAAAAATTTCTCAATTTTCAAAAATGTTGACATGCTTCGAAAAGAAAATTCCTATGCGACGTAAATTGAGTTCTACAACACGATTCCGCCCTCAAAATTTTTCTATAAAATTTATAAGTGCCTGGCCAGCGCACCTTTTCAATTTTCAAAAATGTTGACATGCTCCGAAAAGAAAATTCCTATGCGACGTAAATTGATTTCTACAAAACGATTCTGCCCTCAAAATTTTTCTAAAAAATTTCTGAGTTCCTGGCCAGCGCACTTTTTTAATTTTCAAAAATTTTGACATGCTTCGAAAAGAAAATTCCTATGCGACGTAAATTGAGTAATACCACACGATTCCGCCCTCCAAATTTTTCTAAAAAAATTCTAAGTGCCGGGCCAGCGCATTTTTTCAATTTTCAAAAATGTTGACATGCTCCGAAAAGAAAAATTCCTATGCGACGTAAATTGAGTTCTACCACACGATTCCACCCTCAAAATGTTCTAAAAAATATCTAAGTGCCTGGCCAGCGCACTTTTTCAATTTTCAAAAATGTTGACATGATCTGAAAAAAAAGTCAGTCCTATGCGACGTAAATTGAGTTCTAACACCAGATTCCGCCCTCAAAATTTTTCTAAAAAATTTGTAAGTTCCTGGCCAGCGCACTTTTTCAATTTTCAAAAATGTTGACATGCTCCGAAAAAAAATTACTATGCGACGTAAATTGAGTTCTACAACACGATTCCGCCCTCAATATTTTTCTATAAAATTTATAAGTGCCTGGCCAGCGCACCTTTTCAATTTTCAAAAATGTTGACATGCTCCGAAAAGAAAATTCCTATGCGACGTAAATTGAGTTCTACAACACGATTCCGCCCTCAAAATTTTTCTAAGAAATTTCTAAGTGCCTGGCCAGCGCACTTTTCAATTTTCAAAAACGTTGACATGCTCGGAAAAAAAAATTACTATGCGACGTAAATTGAGTTCAACAAACGATTCCGCCCTCAAAATTTTTCTAAAAAATTTCTCAATTTTCAAAAATGTTGACATGCTCCGAAAAAAAATTCCTATGCGACGTAAATTGAGTTCTACAAAACGATTCCGCCCTCAAAATTTTTCTAAAAAATTTCTCAATTTTCAAAAATGTTGACATGCTCCGAAAAAAAATTCCTTTGCGACTTAAATTGAGTTCTACAAAACGATTCCGCCCTCAAAATTTTTCTAAAAACTTTTTGAGTGCCTGGCCAGCGCACTTTTTTAATTTTCAAAAATTTTGACATGCTTCAAAAAGAAAATTCCTATGCGACGTAAATTGAGTTCTACAAACGATTCCGCCCTCAAAATTTTTCTAAAAAATTTCTCAATATTCAAAAATGTTGACATGCTCCGAAAAAAAATTCCTTTGCGACGTAAACTGAGTTCTACAAAACGATTCCGCCCTCAAAATTCCTATGCGACGTAAATTGAGTTCTACCACACGATTCCGCCCTCAAAATTTTTCTAAAAAATTTCTAAGTTCCAGGCCAGCGCACTTTTTTAATTTTCAAATATGTTGACATGCTCCGAAAAGAAAATTACTATGCGACGTAAATTGAGTTCTACAACACGATTCCGCCCTCAAAATTTTTCTATAAAATGTATAGGTGCCTGGCCAGCGCACCTTTTCAATTTTCAAAAATGTTGACATGCTCCGAAAAGAAAATTCCTATGCGACGTAAATTGAGTTCTACAACACGATTCCGCCCTCAAAATTTTTCTATAAAATGTATAGGTGCCTAGCCAGCGCACCTTTTCAATTTTCAAAAACGTTGACATGCTCCGAAAAAAAATTCCTATGCGACGTAAATTGAGTTCTACCACACGATTCCGCCCTCAACATTTTTCTAAAAAATGTATAGGTGCCTGGCCAGCGCACTTTTTCAATTTTCAAAAAGTTGACATGCCCCGAAAAAAAAATTCTTATGCGACGTAAATTGAGTTCTACAAGATTCCGTCGCTCCAAATTTTTCTAAAAAATTTGTGAGGGCCTGGCCAGCGCACTTTTTCAATTTTCAAAAATGTTGGCATGCCCCGAAAAAAAAATCCTATGCGACGTAAATTGAGTTCTACAACGCGATTCCGCCCTCAAAATTTTTCTAAGAAATTTCTAAGTGCCCTGGCCAGTGCACTTTTTCAATTTTCAAAAACGTTGACATGCTCCGAAAAAAAAATTCCTATGCGACGTAAATTGAGTTCTACAACACGATTTCGCTGCTCCAAATTTTTCTAAAAAATTTGTGAGGGCCTGGCCAGCGCACTTTTTCAATTTTCAAAAATGTTGACATGCCCCGAAAAAAAAAATCCTATGCGACGTAAATTGAGTTCTACAACACGATTTCGCTGCTCCAAATTTTTCTAAAAAATTTGTGAGGGCCTGGCTAGCGCACTTTTTCAATTTTCAAAAACTTTGACATGCTCCAAAAAAAATTCCTATGCGACGTAAATTGAGTTCTACAACACGATTCCGCCCTCAAAATTTTTCTAAGAAATTTCTAAGTGCCAGCGCACTTTTTCAATTTTCAAAAATGTTGACATGCTCCGAAAAAAATTCCTATGCGACGTAAATTGACTTCTACAACACGATTCCGCCCTCAAAATTTTTCTATAAAATGTATAGGTGCCTGGCCAGCGCACCTTTTCAATTTTCAAAAACGTTGACATGCTCCGAAAAAAAATTCCTATGCGACGTAAATTGAGTTCTACAACACGATTCCGCCCTCAAAATTTTTCTAAGAAATTTCTAAGTGCCTGGCCAGCGCACTTTTTCAATTTTCAAAAACGTTGACATGCTCGGAAAAAAAATTACTATGCGACGTAAATTGAGTTCTACAACACGATTCCGCCCTTAAAATTTTTCTATAAAATGTATAGGTGCCTGGCCAGCGCACCTTTTCAATTTTCAAAAACGTTGACATGCTCCGAAAAAAAATTCCTCTGCGACGTAAATTGAGTTCTACCACACGATTCCGCACTCAACATTTTTCTAAAAAATATCTAAGTGCCTGGCCTGCGCACTTTTTTAATTTTCAAAAATGTTGACATGCTCCGAAAAGAAAATTCCTATGCGACGTAAATTGAGTTCTACCACACGATTCCGCCCTCAACATTTTTCTAAAAAATATCTAAGTGCCTGGCCTGCGCACTTTTTCAATTTTCAAAAAGTTGACATGCCCCGAAAAAAAAATTCCTATGCGACGTAAATTGAGTTCTACAACAAGATTCCGTCGCTCCAAATTTTTCTAAAAAATTTGTGAGGGCCTGGCCAGCGCACTTTTTCAATTTTCAAAAATGTTGACATGCCCCGAAAAAAAAATCCTATGCGACGTAAATTGAGTTCTACAACACGATTTCGCTGCTCCAAATTTTTCTAAAAAATTTGTGAGGGCCTGGCCAGCGCACTTTTTCAATTTTCAAAAATGTTGACATGCCCCGAAAAAAAAATCCTATGCGACGTAAATTGAGTTCTACAACACGATTTCGCTGCTCCAAATTTTTCTAAAAAATTTGTGAGGGCCTGGCTAGCGCACTTTTTCAATTTTCAAAAACTTTGACATGCTCCAAAAAAAATTCCTATGCGACGTAAATTGAGTTCTACAACACGATTCCGCCCTCAAAATTTTTCTAAGAAATTTCTAAGTGCCAGCGCACTTTTTCAATTTTCAAAAACTTTGACATGCTCCAAAAAAAATTCCTATGCGACGTAAATTGAGTTCTACAACACGATTCCGCCCTCAAAATTTTTCTAAGAAATTTCTAAGTGCCAGCGCACTTTTTCAATTTTCAAAAATGTTGACATGCTCCGAAAAAAATTCCTATGCGACGTAAATTGAGTTCTACAACACGATTCCGCCCTCAAAATTTTTCTATAAAATGTATAGGTGCCTGGCCAGCGCACCTTTTCAATTTTCAAAAACGTTGACATGCTCCGAAAAAAAATTCCTATGCGACGTAAATTGAGTTCTACCACACGATTCCGCCCTCAACATTTTTCTAAAAAATATCTAAGTGCCTGGCCTGCGCACTTTTTCAATTTTCAAAAAGTTGACATGCCCCGAAAAAAAAATTCCTATGCGACGTAAATTGAGTTCTACAAGATTCCGTCGCTCCAAATTTTTCTAAAAAATTTGTGAGTGCCTGGCCAGCGCACTTTTTCAATTTTCAAAAATGTTGACATGATCCGAAAAAAAATTCCTATGCGACGTAAATTGAGTTCTACAACACGATTCCGCCCTAAAAATTTTTCTAAGAAATTTCTAAGTGCCCTGGCCAGTGCACTTTTTCAATTTTCAAAAACGTTGACATGCTCCGAAAAAAAAATTCCTATGTTACGTAAATTGAGTTCTACCACACGATTCCGCCCCTCAACATTTTTCTAAAAAATATCTAAGTGCCTGGCCTGCGCACTTTTTCAATTTTCAAAAAGTTGACATGCCCCGAAAAAAAAATTCCTATGCGACGTAAATTGAGTTCTACAACAAGATTCCGTCGCTCCAAATTTTTCTAAAAAATTTGTGAGGGCCTGGCCAGCGCACTTTTTCAATTTTCAAAAATGTTGACATGCCCCGAAAAAAAATCCTATGCGACGTAAATTGAGTTCTACAACACGATTTCGCTGCTCCAAATTTTTCTAAAAAATTTGTGAGGGCCTGGCTAGCGCACTTTTTCAATTTTCAAAAACTTTGACATGATCCAAAAAAAATTCCTATGCGACGTAAATTGAGTTCTACAACACGATTCCGCCCTCAAAATTTTTCTAAGAAATTTCTAAGTGCCAGCGCACTTTTTCAATTTTCAAAAATGTTGACATGCTCCGAAAAAAATTCCTATGCGACGTAAATTGAGTTCTACAACACGATTCCGCCTTCCAAATTTTTCTAAAAAAATTCTAAGTGCCTGGCCAGCGCACTTTTTCAATTTTCAAAAATGTTGACATGCTCCGAATAAAAAATTACTATGCGACGTAAATTGAGTTCTACAACACGATTCCGCCTTCAAAATTTTTCTATAAAATTTATAAGTGCCTGGCCAGCGCACCTTTTCAATTTTCAAAAATGTTGACATGCTCCGAAAAGAAAATTCCTATGCGACGTAAATTGAGTTCTACAACACGATTCCGCCTTCAAAATTTTTCTATAAAATTTATAAGTGCCTGGCCAGCGCACCTTTTCAATTTTCAAAAATGTTGACATGCTCCGAAAAAAATTCCTATGCGACGTAAATTGAGTTCTACAACACGATTCCGCCTTCCAAATTTTTCTAAAAAAATTCTAAGTGCCTGGCCAGCGCACTTTTTCAATTTTCAAAAACTTTGACATGCTCCAAAAAAAATTCCTATGCGACGTAAATTGAGTTCTACAACACGATTCCGCCCTCAAAATTTTTCTATAAAATGTATAGGTGCCTGGCCAGCGCACCTTTTCAATTTTCAAAAACGTTGACATGCTCCGAAAAAAAATTCCTATGCGACGTAAATTGAGTTCTACCACACGATTCCGCCCTCAACATTTTTCTAAAAAATATCTAAGTGCCTGGCCTGCGCACTTTTTCAATTTTCAAAAAGTTGACATGCCCCGAAAAAAAAATTCCTATGCGACGTAAATTGAGTTCTACAACAAGATTCCGTCGCTCCAAATTTTTCTAAAAAATTTGTGAGGGCCTGGCCAGCGCACTTTTTCAATTTTCAAAAACTTTGACATGATCCAAAAAAAATTCCTATGCGACGTAAATTGAGTTCTACAACACGATTCCGCCCTCAAAATTTTTCTAAGAAATTTCTAAGTGCCAGCGCACTTTTTCAATTTTCAAAAATGTTGACATGCTCCGAAAAAAATTCCTATGCGACGTAAATTGAGTTCTACAACACGATTCCGCCTTCCAAATTTTTCTAAAAAAATTCTAAGTGCCTGGCCAGCGCACTTTTTCAATTTTCAAAAATGTTGACATGCTCCGAATAAAAAATTACTATGCGACGTAAATTGAGTTCTACAACACGATTCCGCCTTCAAAATTTTTCTATAAAATTTATAAGTGCCTGGCCAGCGCACCTTTTCAATTTTCAAAAATGTTGACATGCTCCGAAAAGAAAATTCCTATGCGACGTAAATTGAGTTCTACAACACGATTCCGCCTTCAAAATTTTTCTATAAAATTTATAAGTGCCTGGCCAGCGCACCTTTTCAATTTTCAAAAATGTTGACATGCTCCGAAAAAAATTCCTATGCGACGTAAATTGAGTTCTACAACACGATTCCGCCTTCAAAATTTTTCTATAAAATTTATAAGTGCCTGGCCAGCGCACCTTTTCAATTTTCAAAAATGTTGACATGCTCCGAAAAAAATTCCTTTGCGACGTAAATTGAGTTCTACAACACGATTCCGCCTTCCAAATTTTTCTAAAAAAATTCTAAGTGCCTGGCCAGCGCACTTTTTCAATTTTCAAAAACTTTGACATGCTCCAAAAAAAATTCCTATGCGACGTAAATTGAGTTCTACAACACGATTCCGCCCTCAAAATTTTTCTATAAAATGTATAGGTGCCTGGCCAGCGCACCTTTTCAATTTTCAAAAACGTTGACATGCTCCGAAAAAAAATTCCTATGCGACGTAAATTGAGTTCTACCACACGATTCCGCCCTCAACATTTTTCTAAAAAATATCTAAGTGCCTGGCCTGCGCACTATTTCAATTTTCAAAAAGTTGACATGCCCCGAAAAAAAAATTCCTATGCGACGTAAATTGAGTTCTACAACAAGATTCCGTCGCTCCAAATTTTTCTAAAAAATTTGTGAGGGCCTGGCCAGCGCACTTTTTCAATTTTCAAAAACTTTGACATGATCCAAAAAAAATTCCTATGCGACGTAAATTGAGTTCTACAACACGATTCCGCCCTCAAAATTTTTCTAAGAAATTTCTAAGTGCCAGCGCACTTTTTCAATTTTCAAAAATGTTGACATGCTCCGAAAAAAATTCCTATGCGACGTAAATTGAGTTCTACAACACGATTCCGCCTTCCAAATTTTTCTAAAAAAATTCTAAGTGCCTGGCCAGCGCACTTTTTCAATTTTCAAAAATGTTGACATGTTCCGAATAAAAAATTACTATGCGACGTAAATTGAGTTCTACAACACGATTCCGCCTTCAAAATTTTTCTATAAAATTTATAAGTGCCTGGCCAGCGCACCTTTTCAATTTTCAAAAATGTTGACATGCTCCGAAAAGAAAATTCCTATGCGACGTAAATTGAGTTCTACAACACGATTCCGCCTTCAAAATTTTTCTATAAAATTTATAAGTGCCTGGCCAGCGCACCTTTTCAATTTTCAAAAATGTTGACATGCTCCGAAAAAAATTCCTATGCGACGTAAATTGAGTTCTACAACACGATTCCGCCTTCCAAATTTTTCTAAAAAAATTCTAAGTGCCTGGCCAGCGCACTTTTTCAATTTTCAAAAATGTTGACATGCTCCGAATAAAAAATTACTATGCGACGTAAATTGAGTTCTACAACACGATTCCGCCTTCAAAATTTTTCTATAAAATTTATAAGTGCCTGGCCATCGCACCTTTTCAATTTTCAAAAATGTTGACATGCTCCGAAAAGAAAATTCCTATGCGACGTAAATTGAGTTCTACAAAACGATTCTGCCCTCAAAATTTTAAGTGCCTGGCCAGCCTACTTTTTCAATTTTCAAAAATGTTGACATAATCCGAAAAAAAATTCCTACGCGACGTAAATTGAGTTCTACAAAACGATTCTGCCCTCAAAATTTTTCTAAAAAATTTCTGAGTGCCTGGCCAGCGCACTTTTTTAATTTTCAAAAATTTTGACATGCTTCGAAAAGAAAATTCCTATGCGACGTAAATTGAGTTCTACCACACGATTCCGCCCTCCAAATTTTTCTAAAAAAATTCTAAGTGCCGGGCCAGCGCATTTTTTCAATTTTCAAAAATGTTGACATGCTCCGAAAAGAAAATTCCTATGCGACGTAAATTGAGTTCTACCACACGATTCCACCCTCAAAATTTTTCTAAAAAATATCTAAGTGCCTGGCCAGCGCACTTTTTCAATTTTCAAAAATGTTGACATGATCTGAAAAAAAAGTCCTATGCGACGTAAATTGAGTTCTAACAGCAGATTCCGCCCTCAAAATTTTTCTAAAAAATTTCTAAGTTCCAGGCCAGCGCACTTTTTTAATTTTCAAAAATGTTGACATGCTCCGAAAAGAAAATTCCTATGCGACGTAAATTGAGTTCTACAACACGATTCCGCCCTCAAAATTTTTCTATAAAATTTATAAGTGTCGGGCCAGCGCACTTTTTTAATTTTCAAAAATTTTGACATGCTTCGAAAAGAAAATTCCTATGCGACGTAAATTGAGTTCTACCACACGATTCCGCCCTCCAAATTTTTCTAAAAAAATTCTAAGTGCCGGGCCAGCGCATTTTTTCAATTTTCAAAAATGTTGACATGCTCCGAAAAGAAAATTCCTATGCGACGTGAATTGAGTCCTACAACACGATATCGGCCTCCAAATTTTTCTAAAAAATTTTTAAGTGCCTGGCCAGCGTACTTTTTCAATTTTCAAAAATGTTGACATAATCCGAAAAAAAATTCCTACGCGACGTAAATTGAGTTCTACAAAACGATTCTGCCCTCAAAATTTTTCTAAAAAATTTCTGAGTGCCTGGCCAGCGCACTTTTTTAATTTTCAAAAATTTTGACATGCTTCGAAAAGAAAATTCCTATGCGACGTAAATTGAGTTCTACCACACGATTCCACCCTCAAAATTTTTCTAAAAAATATCTAAGTGCCTGGCCAGCGCACTTTTTCAATTTTCAAAAATGTTGACATGATCTGAAAAAAAAGTCCTATGCGACGTAAATTGAGTTCTAACACCAGATTCCGGCCTCAAAATTTTTCTAAAAAATTTGGAAGTGCCTGGCCAGCGCACTTTTTCAAATTTCAAAAATGTTGACAAGCTCCGAAAAGAAAATTCCTATGCGACGTGAATTGAGTCCTACAACACGATATCGGCCTCCCCGAAAAAATTTTTCTAAAAAATTTGTGAGTGCCTGGCCAGCGCACTTTTTCAATTTTCAAAAATGTTGACATGATCCGAAAAAAAATTCCTATGCGACGTAAATTGAGTTCTACAACACGATTCCGCCCTCAAAATTTTTCTAAGAAATTTCTAAGTGCCCTGGCCAGTGCACTTTTTCAATTTTCAAAAACGTTGACATGCTCCGAACAAAAAATTCCTATGTTACGTAAATTGAGTTCTACCACACGATTCCGCCCCTCAACATTTTTCTAAAAAATATCTAAGTGCCTGGCCTGCGCACTTTTTCAATTTTCAAAAAGTTGACATGCCCCGAAAAAAAAATTCCTATGCGACGTAAATTGAGTTCTACAACAAGATTCCGTCGCTCCAAATTTTTCTAAAAAATTTGTGAGGGCCTGGCCAGCGCACTTTTTCAATTTTCAAAAATGTTGACATGCCCCGAAAAAAAAATCCTATGCGACGTAAATTGAGTTCTACAACACGATTTCGCTGCTCCAAATTTTTCTAAAAAATTTGTGAGGGCCTGGCTAGCGCACTTTTTCAATTTTCAAAAACTTTGACATGATCCAAAAAAAATTCCTATGCGACGTAAATTGAGTTCTACAACACGATTCCGCCCTTAAAATTTTTCTAAGAAATTTCTAAGTGCCAGCGCACTTTTTCAATTTTCAAAAATGTTGACATGCTCCGAAAAAAATTCCTATGCGACGTAAATTGAGTTCTACAACACGATTCCGCCTTCAAAATTTTTCTATAAAATTTATAAGTGCCTGGCCAGCGCACCTTTTCAATTTTCAAAACTGTTGACATGCTCCGAAAAGAAAATTCCTATGCGACGTAAATTGAGTTCTACAACACGATTCCGCCTTCAAAATTTTTCTATAAAATTTATAAGTGCCTGGCCAGCGCACCTTTTCAATTTTCAAAAATGTTGACATGCTCCGAAAAAAATTCCTATGCGACGTAAATTGAGTTCTACAACACGATTCCGCCTTCCAAATTTTTCTAAAAAAATTCTAAGTGCCTGGCCAGCGCACTTTTTCAATTTTCAAAAATGTTGACATGCTCCGAATAAAAAATTACTATGCGACGTAAATTGAGTTCTACAACACGATTCCGCCTTCAAAATTTTTCTATAAAATTTATAAGTGCCTGGCCAGCGCACCTTTTCAATTTTCAAAAATGTTGACATGCTCCGAAAAGAAAATTCCTATGCGACGTAAATTGAGTTCTACAAAACGATTCTGCCCTCAAAATTTTAAATGCCTGGCCAGCCTACTTTTTCAATTTTCAAAAATGTTGACATAATCCGAAAAAAAATTCCTACGCGACGTAAATTGAGTTCTACAAAACGATTCTGCCCTCAAAATTTTTCTAAAAAATTTCTGAGTGCCTGGCCAGCGCACTTTTTTAATTTTCAAAAATTTTGACATGCTTCGAAAAGAAAATTCCTATGCGACGTAAATTGAGTTCTACCACACGATTCCGCCCTCCAAATTTTTCTAAAAAAATTCTAAGTGCCGGGCCAGCGCATTTTTTCAATTTTCAAAAATGTTGACATGCTCCGAAAAGAAAATTCCTATGCGACGTAAATTGAGTTCTACAACACGATTCCGCCTTCAAAATTTTTCTATAAAATTTATAAGTGCCTGGCCAGCGCACCTTTTCAATTTTCAAAAATGTTGACATGCTCCGAAAAGAAAATTCCTATGCGACGTAAATTGAGTTCTACAAAACGATTCTGCCCTCAAAATTTTAAATGCCTGGCCAGCCTACTTTTTCAATTTTCAAAAATGTTGACATAATCCGAAAAAAAATTCCTACGCGACGTAAATTGAGTTCTACAAAACGATTCTGCCCTCAAAATTTTTCTAAAAAATTTCTGAGTGCCTGGCCAGCGCACTTTTTTAATTTTCAAAAATTTTGACATGCTTCGAAAAGAAAATTCCTATGCGACGTAAATTGAGTTCTACCACACGATTCCACCCTCAAAATTTTTCTAAAAAATATCTAAGTGCCTGGCCAGCGCACTTTTTCAATTTTCAAAAATGTTGACATGATCTGAAAAAAAAGTCCTATGCGACGTAAATTGAGTTCTAACACCAGATTCCGGCCTCAAAATTTTTCTAAAAAATTTGGAAGTGCCTGTCCAGCGCACTTTTTCAAATTTCAAAAATGTTGACAAGCTCCGAAAAGAAAATTCCTATGCGACGTGAATTGAGTCCTACAACACGATATCGGCCTCCAAATTTTTCTAAAAAATTTTTAAGTGCCTGGCCAGCGTACTTTTTCAATTTTCAAAAATGTTGACATAATCCGAAAAAAAATTCCTACGCGACGTAAATTGAGTTCTACAAAACGATTCTGCCCTCAAAATTTTTCTAAAAAATTTCTGAGTGCCTGGCCAGCGCACTTTTTTAATTTTCAAAAATTTTGACATGCTTCCAAAAGAAAATTCCTATGCGACGTAAATTGAGTTCTACCACACGATTCCGCCCTCCAAATTTTTCTAAAAAAATTCTAAGTGCCGGGCCAGCGCATTTTTTCAATTTTCAAAAATGTTGACATGCTCCGAAAAGAAAATTCCTATGCGACGTAAATTGAGTTCTACCACACGATTCCACCCTCAAAATTTTTCTAAAAAATATCTAAGTGCCTGGCCAGCGCACTTTTTCAAATTTCAAAAATGTTGACAAGCTCCGAAAAGAAAATTCCTATGCGACGTAAATTGAGTCCTACAACACGATATCGGCCTCCAAATTTTTCTAAAAAATTTTTAAGTGCCTGGCCAGCGTACTTTTTCAATTTTCAAAAATGTTGACATAATCCGAAAAAAAATTCCTACGCGACGTAAATTGAGTTCTACAAAACGATTCTGCCCTCAAAATTTTTCTAAAAAATTTCTGAGTGCCTGGCCAGCGCACTTTTTTAATTTTCAAAAATTTTGACATGCTTCGAAAAGAAAAAGTCCTATGCGACGTAAATTGAGTTCTAACACCAGATTCCGGCCTCAAAATTTTTCTAAAAAATTTGGAAGTGCCTGTCCAGCGCACTTTTTCAAATTTCAAAAATGTTGACAAGCTCCGAAAAGAAAATTCCTATGCGACGTGAATTGAGTCCTACAACACGATATCGGCCTCCAAATTTTTCTAAAAAATTTTTAAGTGCCTGGCCAGCGTACTTTTTCAATTTTCAAAAATGTTGACATAATCCGAAAAAAAATTCCTACGCGACGTAAATTGAGTTCTACAAAACGATTCTGCCCTCAAAATTTTTCTAAAAAATTTCTGAGTGCCTGGCCAGCGCACTTTTTTAATTTTCAAAAATTTTGACATGCTTCCAAAAGAAAATTCCTATGCGACGTAAATTGAGTTCTACCACACGATTCCGCCCTCCAAATTTTTCTAAAAAAATTCTAAGTGCCGGGCCAGCGCATTTTTTCAATTTTCAAAAATGTTGACATGCTCCGAAAAGAAAATTCCTATGCGACGTAAATTGAGTTCTACCACACGATTCCACCCTCAAAATTTTTCTAAAAAATATCTAAGTGCCTGGCCAGCGCACTTTTTCAAATTTCAAAAATGTTGACAAGCTCCGAAAAGAAAATTCCTATGCGACGTAAATTGAGTCCTACAACACGATATCGGCCTCCAAATTTTTCTAAAAAATTTTTAAGTGCCTGGCCAGCGTACTTTTTCAATTTTCAAAAATGTTGACATAATCCGAAAAAAAATTCCTACGCGACGTAAATTGAGTTCTACAAAACGATTCTGCCCTCAAAATTTTTCTAAAAAATTTCTGAGTGCCTGGCCAGCGCACTTTTTTAATTTTCAAAAATTTTGACATGCTTCGAAAAGAAAATTCCTATGCGACGTAAATTGAGTTCTACCACACGATTCCGCCCTCCAAATTTTTCTAAAAAAATTCTAAGTGCCGGGCCAGCGCACTTTTTCAATTTTCAAAAATGTTGACATGCTCCGAAAAAAAAATTACTATGCGACGTAAATTGAGTTCTACAACACGATTCCGCCCTCAAAATTTTTCTATAAAATTTATAAGTGCCTGGCCAGCGCACCTATTCAATTTTCAAAAATGTTGACATGCTCCGAAAAGAAAATTCCTATGCGACGTAAATTGAGTTCTACAACACAATTCCGCCCTCAAAATTTTTCTAAGAAATTTCTAAGTGCCTGGCCAGCGCACTTTTTCAATTTTCAAAAACGTTGACATGCTCGGAAAAAAAAATTACTATGCGACGTAAATTGAGTTCAACAAACGATTCCGCCCTCAAAATTTTTCTAAAAAATTTCTCAATTTTTAAAAATGTTGACATGCTCCGAAAAAAAATTCCTATGCGACGTAAATTGAGTTCTACAAAACGATTCCGCCCTCAAAATTTTTCTAAAAAATTTCTCAATTTTCAAAAATGTTGACATGCTCCGAAAAAAAATTCCTTTGCGACGTAAATTGAGTTCTACAAAACGATTCCGCCCTCAAAATTTTTCTAAAAACTTTTTGAGTGCCTGGCCAGCGCACTTTTTTAATTTTCAAAAATTTTGACATGCTTCAAAAAGAAAATTCCTATGCGACGTAAATTGAGTTCTACAAACGATTCCGCCCTCAAAATTTTTCTAAAAAATTTCTCAATATTCAAAAATGTTGACATGCTCCGAAAAAAAATTCCTTTGCGACGTAAACTGAGTTCTACAAAACGATTCCGCCCTCAAAATTCCTATGCGACGTAAATTGAGTTCTACCACACGATTCCGCCCTCAAAATTTTTCTAAAAAATATCTAAGTTCCTGGCCAGCGCACTTTTTTAATTTTCAAAAATGTTGACATGCTCCGAAAAGAAAATTCCTATGCGACGTAAATTGAGTTCTACCACACGATTCCGCCCTCAAAATTTTTCTAAAAAATTTCTAAGTTCCAGGCCAGCGCACTTTTTTAATTTTCAAATATGTTGACATGCTCCGAAAAGAAAATTACTATGCGACGTAAATTGAGTTCTACAACACGATTCCGCCCTCAAAATTTTTCTATAAAATGTATAGGTGCCTGGCCAGCGCACCTTTTCAATTTTCAAAAATGTTGACATGCTCCGAAAAGAAAATTCCTATGCGACGTAAATTGAGTTCTACAACACGATTCCGCCCTCAAAATTTTTCTATAAAATGTATAGGTGCCTGGCCAGCGCACCTTTTCAATTTTCAAAAACGTTGACATGCTCCGAAAAAAAATTCCTATGCGACGTAAATTGAGTTCTACCACACGATTCCGCCCTCAACATTTTTCTAAAAAATATCTAAGTGCCTGGCCTGCGCACTTTTTCAATTTTCAAAAAGTTGACATGCCCCGAAAAAAAAATTCCTATGCGACGTAAATTGAGTTCTACAACAAGATTCCGTCGCTCCAAATTTTTCTAAAAAATTTGTGAGGGCCTGGCCAGCGCACTTTTTCAATTTTCAAAAATGTTGACATGCCCCAAAAAAAAAATCCTATGCGACGTAAATTGAGTTCTACAACACGATTCCGCCCTCAAAATTTTTCTAAGAAATTTCTAAGTGCCCTGGCCAGTGCACTTTTTCAATTTTCAAAAACGTTGACATGCTCCGAAAAAAAAATTCCTATGCTACGTAAATTGAGTTCTACCACACGATTCCGCCCCTCAACATTTTTCTAAAAAATATCTAAGTGCCTGGCCTGCGCACTTTTTCAATTTTCAAAAAGTTGACATGCCCCGAAAAAAAAATTCCTATGCGACGTAAATTGAGTTCTACAACAAGATTCCGTCGCTCCAAATTTTTCTAAAAAATTTGTGAGGGCCTGGCCAGCGCACTTTTTCAATTTTCAAAAATGTTGACATGCCCCGAAAAAAAAATCCTATGCGACGTAAATTGAGTTCTACAACACGATTTCGCTGCTCCAAATTTTTCTAAAAAATTTGTGAGGGCCTGGCCAGCGCACTTTTTCAATTTTCAAAAATGTTGACATGCCCCGAAAAAAAAATCCTATGCGACGTAAATTGAGTTCTACAACACGATTTCGCTGCTCCAAATTTTTCTAAAAAATTTGTGAGGGCCTGGCTAGCGCACTTTTTCAATTTTCAAAAACTTTGACATGCTCCAAAAAAAATTCCTATGCGACGTAAATTGAGTTCTACAACACGATTCCGCCCTCAAAATTTTTCTAAGAAATTTCTAAGTGCCAGCGCACTTTTTCAATTTTCAAAAATGTTGACATGCTCCGAAAAAAATTCCTATGCGACGTAAATTGAGTTCTACAACACGATTCCGCCCTCAAAATTTTTCTATAAAATGTATAGGTGCCTGGCCAGCGCACCTTTTCAATTTTCAAAAACGTTGACATGCTCCGAAAAAAAATTCCTATGCGACGTAAATTGAGTTCTACCACACGATTCCGCCCTCAACATTTTTCTAAAAAATATCTAAGTGCCTGGCCTGCGCACTTTTTCAATTTTCAAAAAGTTGACATGCCCCGAAAAAAAAATTCCTATGCGACGTAAATTGAGTTCTACAACAAGATTCCGTCGCTCCAAATTTTTCTAAAAAATTTGTGAGTGCCTGGCCAGCGCACTTTTTCAATTTTCAAAAATGTTGACATGATCCGAAAAAAAATTCCTATGCGACGTAAATTGAGTTCTACAACACGATTCCGCCCTCAAAATTTTTCTAAGAAATTTCTAAGTGCCCTGGCCAGTGCACTTTTTCAATTTTCAAAAACGTTGACATGCTCCGAAAAAAAATTCCTTTGCGACGTAAACTGAGTTCTACAAAACGATTCCGCCCTCAAAATTCCTATGCGACGTAAATTGAGTTCTACCACACGATTCCGCCCTCAAAATTTTTCTAAAAAATATCTAAGTTCCTGGCCAGCGCACTTTTTTAATTTTCAAAAATGTTGACATGCTCCGAAAAGAAAATTCCTATGCGACGTAAATTGAGTTCTACCACACGATTCCGCCCTCAAAATTTTTCTAAAAAATTTCTAAGTTCCAGGCCAGCGCACTTTTTTAATTTTCAAATATGTTGACATGCTCCGAAAAGAAAATTACTATGCGACGTAAATTGAGTTCTACAACACGATTCCGCCCTCAAAATTTTTCTATAAAATGTATAGGTGCCTGGCCAGCGCACCTTTTCAATTTTCAAAAATGTTGACATGCTCCGAAAAGAAAATTCCTATGCGACGTAAATTGAGTTCTACAACACGATTCCGCCCTCAAAATTTTTCTATAAAATGTATAGGTGCCTGGCCAGCGCACCTTTTCAATTTTCAAAAACGTTGACATGCTCCGAAAAAAAATTCCTATGCGACGTAAATTGAGTTCTACCACACGATTCCGCCCTCAACATTTTTCTAAAAAATATCTAAGTGCCTGGCCTGCGCACTTTTTCAATTTTCAAAAAGTTGACATGCCCCGAAAAAAAAATTCCTATGCGACGTAAATTGAGTTCTACAACAAGATTCCGTCGCTCCAAATTTTTCTAAAAAATTTGTGAGGGCCTGGCCAGCGCACTTTTTCAATTTTCAAAAATGTTGACATGCCCCGAAAAAAAAATCCTATGCGACGTAAATTGAGTTCTACAACACGATTCCGCCCTCAAAATTTTTCTAAGAAATTTCTAAGTGCCCTGGCCAGTGCACTTTTTCAATTTTCAAAAACGTTGACATGCTCCGAAAAAAAAATTCCTATGCTACGTAAATTGAGTTCTACCACACGATTCCGCCCTCAACATTTTTCTAAAAAATATCTAAGTGCCTGGCCTGCGCACTTTTTCAATTTTCAAAAAGTTGACATGCCCCGAAAAAAAAATTCCTATGCGACGTAAATTGAGTTCTACAACAAGATTCCGTCGCTCCAAATTTTTCTAAAAAATTTGTGAGTGCCTGGCCAGCGCACTTTTTCAATTTTCAAAAATGTTGACATGATCCGAAAAAAAATTCCTATGCGACGTAAATTGAGTTCTACAACACGATTCCGCCCTCAAAATTTTTCTAAGAAATTTCTAAGTGCCCTGGCCAGTGCAATTTTTCAATTTTCAAAAACGTTGACATGCTCCGAAAAAAAATTCCTTTGCGACGTAAACTGAGTTCTACAAAACGATTCCGCCCTCAAAATTCCTATGCGACGTAAATTGAGTTCTACCACACGATTCCGCCCTCAAAATTTTTCTAAAAAATATCTAAGTTCCTGGCCAGCGCACTTTTTTAATTTTCAAAAATGTTGACATGCTCCGAAAAGAAAATTCCTATGCGACGTAAATTGAGTTCTACCACACGATTCCGCCCTCAAAATTTTTCTAAAAAATTTCTAAGTTCCAGGCCAGCGCACTTTTTTAATTTTCAAATATGTTGACATGCTCCGAAAAGAAAATTACTATGCGACGTAAATTGAGTTCTACAACACGATTCCGCCCTCAAAATTTTTCTATAAAATGTATAGGTGCCTGGCCAGCGCACCTTTTCAATTTTCAAAAATGTTGACATGCTCCGAAAAGAAAATTCCTATGCGACGTAAATTGAGTTCTACCACACGATTCCGCCCTCCAAATTTTTCTAAAAAAATTCTAAGTGCCGGGCCAGCGCATTTTTTCAATTTTCAAAAATGTTGACATGCTCCGAAAAGAAAATTCCTATGCGACGTAAATTGAGTTCTACCACACGATTCCACCCTCAAAATTTTTCTAAAAAATATCTAAGTGCCTGGCCAGCGCACTTTTTCAAATTTCAAAAATGTTGACAAGCTCCGAAAAGAAAATTCCTATGCGACGTAAATTGAGTCCTACAACACGATATCGGCCTCCAAATTTTTCTAAAAAATTTTTAAGTGCCTGGCCAGCGTACTTTTTCAATTTTCAAAAATGTTGACATAATCCGAAAAAAAATTCCTACGCGACGTAAATTGAGTTCTACAAAACGATTCTGCCCTCAAAATTTTTCTAAAAAATTTCTGAGTGCCTGGCCAGCGCACTTTTTTAATTTTCAAAAATTTTGACATGCTTCGAAAAGAAAAAGTCCTATGCGACGTAAATTGAGTTCTAACACCAGATTCCGGCCTCAAAATTTTTCTAAAAAATTTGGAAGTGCCTGTCCAGCGCACTTTTTCAAATTTCAAAAATGTTGACAAGCTCCGAAAAGAAAATTCCTATGCGACGTGAATTGAGTCCTACAACACGATATCGGCCTCCAAATTTTTCTAAAAAATTTTTAAGTGCCTGGCCAGCGTACTTTTTCAATTTTCAAAAATGTTGACATAATCCGAAAAAAAATTCCTACGCGACGTAAATTGAGTTCTACAAAACGATTCTGCCCTCAAAATTTTTCTAAAAAATTTCTGAGTGCCTGGCCAGCGCACTTTTTTAATTTTCAAAAATTTTGACATGCTTCCAAAAGAAAATTCCTATGCGACGTAAATTGAGTTCTACCACACGATTCCGCCCTCCAAATTTTTCTAAAAAAATTCTAAGTGCCGGGCCAGCGCATTTTTTCAATTTTCAAAAATGTTGACATGCTCCGAAAAGAAAATTCCTATGCGACGTAAATTGAGTTCTACCACACGATTCCACCCTCAAAATTTTTCTAAAAAATATCTAAGTGCCTGGCCAGCGCACTTTTTCAAATTTCAAAAATGTTGACAAGCTCCGAAAAGAAAATTCCTATGCGACGTAAATTGAGTCCTACAACACGATATCGGCCTCCAAATTTTTCTAAAAAATTTTTAAGTGCCTGGCCAGCGTACTTTTTCAATTTTCAAAAATGTTGACATAATCCGAAAAAAAATTCCTACGCGACGTAAATTGAGTTCTACAAAACGATTCTGCCCTCAAAATTTTTCTAAAAAATTTCTGAGTGCCTGGCCAGCGCACTTTTTTAATTTTCAAAAATTTTGACATGCTTCGAAAAGAAAATTCCTATGCGACGTAAATTGAGTTCTACCACACGATTCCGCCCTCCAAATTTTTCTAAAAAAATTCTAAGTGCCGGGCCAGCGCACTTTTTCAATTTTCAAAAATGTTGACATGCTCCGAAAAAAAAATTACTATGCGACGTAAATTGAGTTCTACAACACGATTCCGCCCTCAAAATTTTTCTATAAAATTTATAAGTGCCTGGCCAGCGCACCTATTCAATTTTCAAAAATGTTGACATGCTCCGAAAAGAAAATTCCTATGCGACGTAAATTGAGTTCTACAACACAATTCCGCCCTCAAAATTTTTCTAAGAAATTTCTAAGTGCCTGGCCAGCGCACTTTTTCAATTTTCAAAAACGTTGACATGCTCGGAAAAAAAAATTACTATGCGACGTAAATTGAGTTCAACAAACGATTCCGCCCTCAAAATTTTTCTAAAAAATTTCTCAATTTTTAAAAATGTTGACATGCTCCGAAAAAAAATTCCTATGCGACGTAAATTGAGTTCTACAAAACGATTCCGCCCTCAAAATTTTTCTAAAAAATTTCTCAATTTTCAAAAATGTTGACATGCTCCGAAAAAAAATTCCTTTGCGACGTAAATTGAGTTCTACAAAACGATTCCGCCCTCAAAATTTTTCTAAAAACTTTTTGAGTGCCTGGCCAGCGCACTTTTTTAATTTTCAAAAATTTTGACATGCTTCAAAAAGAAAATTCCTATGCGACGTAAATTGAGTTCTACAAACGATTCCGCCCTCAAAGTTTTTCTAAAAAATTTCTCAATATTCAAAAATGTTGACATGCTCCGAAAAAAAATTCCTTTGCGACGTAAACTGAGTTCTACAAAACGATTCCGCCCTCAAAATTCCTATGCGACGTAAATTGAGTTCTACCACACGATTCCGCCCTCAAAATTTTTCTAAAAAATATCTAAGTTCCTGGCCAGCGCACTTTTTTAATTTTCAAAAATGTTGACATGCTCCGAAAAGAAAATTCCTATGCGACGTAAATTGAGTTCTACCACACGATTCCGCCCTCAAAATTTTTCTAAAAAATTTCTAAGTTCCAGGCCAGCGCACTTTTTTAATTTTCAAATATGTTGACATGCTCCGAAAAGAAAATTACTATGCGACGTAAATTGAGTTCTACAACACGATTCCGCCCTCAAAATTTTTCTATAAAATGTATAGGTGCCTGGCCAGCGCACCTTTTCAATTTTCAAAAATGTTGACATGCTCCGAAAAGAAAATTCCTATGCGACGTAAATTGAGTTCTACAACACGATTCCGCCCTCAAAATTTTTCTATAAAATGTATAGGTGCCTGGCCAGCGCACCTTTTCAATTTTCAAAAACGTTGACATGCTCCGAAAAAAAATTCCTATGCGACGTAAATTGAGTTCTACCACACGATTCCGCCCTCAACATTTTTCTAAAAAATATCTAAGTGCCTGGCCTGCGCACTTTTTCAATTTTCAAAAAGTTGACATGCCCCGAAAAAAAAATTCCTATGCGACGTAAATTGAGTTCTACAACAAGATTCCGTCGCTCCAAATTTTTCTAAAAAATTTGTGAGGGCCTGGCCAGCGCACTTTTTCAATTTTCAAAAATGTTGACATGCCCCGAAAAAAAAATCCTATGCGACGTAAATTGAGTTCTACAACACGATTCCGCCCTCAAAATTTTTCTAAGAAATTTCTAAGTGCCCTGGCCAGTGCACTTTTTCAATTTTCAAAAACGTTGACATGCTCCGAAAAAAAAATTCCTATGCTACGTAAATTGAGTTCTACCACACGATTCCGCCCTCAACATTTTTCTAAAAAATATCTAAGTGCCTGGCCTGCGCACTTTTTCAATTTTCAAAAAGTTGACATGCCCCGAAAAAAAAATTCCTATGCGACGTAAATTGAGTTCTACAACAAGATTCCGTCGCTCCAAATTTTTCTAAAAAATTTGTGAGTGCCTGGCCAGCGCACTTTTTCAATTTTCAAAAATGTTGACATGATCCGAAAAAAAATTCCTATGCGACGTAAATTGAGTTCTACAACACGATTCCGCCCTCAAAATTTTTCTAAGAAATTTCTAAGTGCCCTGGCCAGTGCACTTTTTCAATTTTCAAAAACGTTGACATGCTCCGAAAAAAAATTCCTTTGCGACGTAAACTGAGTTCTACAAAACGATTCCGCCCTCAAAATTCCTATGCGACGTAAATTGAGTTCTACCACACGATTCCGCCCTCAAAATTTTTCTAAAAAATATCTAAGTTCCTGGCCAGCGCACTTTTTTAATTTTCAAAAATGTTGACATGCTCCGAAAAGAAAATTCCTATGCGACGTAAATTGAGTTCTACCACACGATTCCGCCCTCAAAATTTTTCTAAAAAATTTCTAAGTTCCAGGCCAGCGCACTTTTTTAATTTTCAAATATGTTGACATGCTCCGAAAAGAAAATTACTATGCGACGTAAATTGAGTTCTACAACACGATTCCGCCCTCAAAATTTTTCTATAAAATGTATAGGTGCCTGGCCAGCGCACCTTTTCAATTTTCAAAAATGTTGACATGCTCCGAAAAGAAAATTCCTATGCGACGTAAATTGAGTTCTACCACACGATTCCGCCCTCCAAATTTTTCTAAAAAAATTCTAAGTGCCGGGCCAGCGCATTTTTTCAATTTTCAAAAATGTTGACATGCTCCGAAAAGAAAATTCCTATGCGACGTAAATTGAGTTCTACCACACGATTCCACCCTCAAAATTTTTCTAAAAAATATCTAAGTGCCTGGCCAGCGCACTTTTTCAAATTTCAAAAATGTTGACAAGCTCCGAAAAGAAAATTCCTATGCGACGTAAATTGAGTCCTACAACACGATATCGGCCTCCAAATTTTTCTAAAAAATTTTTAAGTGCCTGGCCAGCGTACTTTTTCAATTTTCAAAAATGTTGACATAATCCGAAAAAAAATTCCTACGCGACGTAAATTGAGTTCTACAAAACGATTCTGCCCTCAAAATTTTTCTAAAAAATTTCTGAGTGCCTGGCCAGCGCACTTTTTTAATTTTCAAAAATTTTGACATGCTTCGAAAAGAAAAAGTCCTATGCGACGTAAATTGAGTTCTAACACCAGATTCCGGCCTCAAAATTTTTCTAAAAAATTTGGAAGTGCCTGTCCAGCGCACTTTTTCAAATTTCAAAAATGTTGACAAGCTCCGAAAAGAAAATTCCTATGCGACGTGAATTGAGTCCTACAACACGATATCGGCCTCCAAATTTTTCTAAAAAATTTTTAAGTGCCTGGCCAGCGTACTTTTTCAATTTTCAAAAATGTTGACATAATCCGAAAAAAAATTCCTACGCGACGTAAATTGAGTTCTACAAAACGATTCTGCCCTCAAAATTTTTCTAAAAAATTTCTGAGTGCCTGGCCAGCGCACTTTTTTAATTTTCAAAAATTTTGACATGCTTCCAAAAGAAAATTCCTATGCGACGTAAATTGAGTTCTACCACACGATTCCGCCCTCCAAATTTTTCTAAAAAAATTCTAAGTGCCGGGCCAGCGCATTTTTTCAATTTTCAAAAATGTTGACATGCTCCGAAAAGAAAATTCCTATGCGACGTAAATTGAGTTCTACCACACGATTCCACCCTCAAAATTTTTCTAAAAAATATCTAAGTGCCTGGCCAGCGCACTTTTTCAAATTTCAAAAATGTTGACAAGCTCCGAAAAGAAAATTCCTATGCGACGTAAATTGAGTCCTACAACACGATATCGGCCTCCAAATTTTTCTAAAAAATTTTTAAGTGCCTGGCCAGCGTACTTTTTCAATTTTCAAAAATGTTGACATAATCCGAAAAAAAATTCCTACGCGACGTAAATTGAGTTCTACAAAACGATTCTGCCCTCAAAATTTTTCTAAAAAATTTCTGAGTGCCTGGCCAGCGCACTTTTTTAATTTTCAAAAATTTTGACATGCTTCGAAAAGAAAATTCCTATGCGACGTAAATTGAGTTCTACCACACGATTCCGCCCTCCAAATTTTTCTAAAAAAATTCTAAGTGCCGGGCCAGCGCACTTTTTCAATTTTCAAAAATGTTGACATGCTCCGAAAAAAAAATTACTATGCGACGTAAATTGAGTTCTACAACACGATTCCGCCCTCAAAATTTTTCTATAAAATTTATAAGTGCCTGGCCAGCGCACCTATTCAATTTTCAAAAATGTTGACATGCTCCGAAAAGAAAATTCCTATGCGACGTAAATTGAG
The DNA here is from genome assembly GCA_963920635.1 of Pseudeuparius sepicola. Lineage (NCBI taxonomy): Eukaryota > Metazoa > Arthropoda > Insecta > Coleoptera > Anthribidae > Pseudeuparius > Pseudeuparius sepicola. The sequence continues at coordinate 58,632,367 of OY987301.1, read as the reverse complement.
TTCTACAACACAATTCCGCCCTCAAAATTTTTCTAAGAAATTTCTAAGTGCCTGGCCAGCGCACTTTTTCAATTTTCAAAAACGTTGACATGCTCGGAAAAAAAAATTACTATGCGACGTAAATTGAGTTCAACAAACGATTCCGCCCTCAAAATTTTTATAAAAAATTTCTCAATTTTTAAAAATGTTGACATGCTCCGAAAAAAAATTCCTATGCGACGTAAATTGAGTTCTACAAAACGATTCCGCCCTCAAAATTTTTCTAAAAAATTTCTCAATTTTCAAAAATGTTGACATGCTCCGAAAAAAAATTCCTTTGCGACGTAAATTGAGTTCTACAAAACGATTCCGCCCTCAAAATTTTTCTAAAAACTTTTTGAGTGCCTGGCCAGCGCACTTTTTTAATTTTCAAAAATTTTGACATGCTTCAAAAAGAAAATTCCTATGCGACGTAAATTGAGTTCTACAAACGATTCCGCCCTCAAAATTTTTCTAAAAAATTTCTCAATATTCAAAAATGTTGACATGCTCCGAAAAAAAATTCCTTTGCGACGTAAACTGAGTTCTACAAAACGATTCCGCCCTCAAAATTCCTATGCGACGTAAATTGAGTTCTACCACACGATTCCGCCCTCAAAATTTTTCTAAAAAATATCTAAGTTCCTGGCCAGCGCACTTTTTTAATTTTCAAAAATGTTGACATGCTCCGAAAAGAAAATTCCTATGCGACGTAAATTGAGTTCTACCACACGATTCCGCCCTCAAAATTTTTCTAAAAAATTTCTAAGTTCCAGGCCAGCGCACTTTTTTAATTTTCAAATATGTTGACATGCTCCGAAAAGAAAATTACTATGCGACGTAAATTGAGTTCTACAACACGATTCCGCCCTCAAAATTTTTCTATAAAATGTATAGGTGCCTGGCCAGCGCACCTTTTCAATTTTCAAAAATGTTGACATGCTCCGAAAAGAAAATTCCTATGCGACGTAAATTGAGTTCTACAACACGATTCCGCCCTCAAAATTTTTCTATAAAATGTATAGGTGCCTGGCCAGCGCACCTTTTCAATTTTCAAAAACGTTGACATGCTCCGAAAAAAAATTCCTATGCGACGTAAATTGAGTTCTACCACACGATTCCGCCCTCAACATTTTTCTAAAAAATATCTAAGTGCCTGGCCTGCGCACTTTTTCAATTTTCAAAAAGTTGACATGCCCCGAAAAAAAAATTCCTATGCGACGTAAATTGAGTTCTACAACAAGATTCCGTCGCTCCAAATTTTTCTAAAAAATTTGTGAGGGCCTGGCCAGCGCACTTTTTCAATTTTCAAAAATGTTGACATGCCCCAAAAAAAAAATCCTATGCGACGTAAATTGAGTTCTACAACACGATTCCGCCCTCAAAATTTTTCTAAGAAATTTCTAAGTGCCCTGGCCAGTGCACTTTTTCAATTTTCAAAAACGTTGACATGCTCCGAAAAAAAAATTCCTATGCTACGTAAATTGAGTTCTACCACACGATTCCGCCCCTCAACATTTTTCTAAAAAATATCTAAGTGCCTGGCCTGCGCACTTTTTCAATTTTCAAAAAGTTGACATGCCCCGAAAAAAAAATTCCTATGCGACGTAAATTGAGTTCTACAACAAGATTCCGTCGCTCCAAATTTTTCTAAAAAATTTGTGAGGGCCTGGCCAGCGCACTTTTTCAATTTTCAAAAATGTTGACATGCCCCGAAAAAAAAATCCTATGCGACGTAAATTGAGTTCTACAACACGATTTCGCTGCTCCAAATTTTTCTAAAAAATTTGTGAGGGCCTGGCCAGCGCACTTTTTCAATTTTCAAAAATGTTGACATGCCCCGAAAAAAAAATCCTATGCGACGTAAATTGAGTTCTACAACACGATTTCGCTGCTCCAAATTTTTCTAAAAAATTTGTGAGGGCCTGGCTAGCGCACTTTTTCAATTTTCAAAAACTTTGACATGCTCCAAAAAAAATTCCTATGCGACGTAAATTGAGTTCTACAACACGATTCCGCCCTCAAAATTTTTCTAAGAAATTTCTAAGTGCCAGCGCACTTTTTCAATTTTCAAAAATGTTGACATGCTCCGAAAAAAATTCCTATGCGACGTAAATTGAGTTCTACAACACGATTCCGCCCTCAAAATTTTTCTATAAAATGTATAGGTGCCTGGCCAGCGCACCTTTTCAATTTTCAAAAACGTTGACATGCTCCGAAAAAAAATTCCTATGCGACGTAAATTGAGTTCTACCACACGATTCCGCCCTCAACATTTTTCTAAAAAATATCTAAGTGCCTGGCCTGCGCACTTTTTCAATTTTCAAAAAGTTGACATGCCCCGAAAAAAAAATTCCTATGCGACGTAAATTGAGTTCTACAACAAGATTCCGTCGCTCCAAATTTTTCTAAAAAATTTGTGAGTGCCTGGCCAGCGCACTTTTTCAATTTTCAAAAATGTTGACATGATCCGAAAAAAAATTCCTATGCGACGTAAATTGAGTTCTACAACACGATTCCGCCCTCAAAATTTTTCTAAGAAATTTCTAAGTGCCCTGGCCAGTGCACTTTTTCAATTTTCAAAAACGTTGACATGCTCCGAAAAAAAATTCCTTTGCGACGTAAACTGAGTTCTACAAAACGATTCCGCCCTCAAAATTCCTATGCGACGTAAATTGAGTTCTACCACACGATTCCGCCCTCAAAATTTTTCTAAAAAATATCTAAGTTCCTGGCCAGCGCACTTTTTTAATTTTCAAAAATGTTGACATGCTCCGAAAAGAAAATTCCTATGCGACGTAAATTGAGTTCTACCACACGATTCCGCCCTCAAAATTTTTCTAAAAAATTTCTAAGTTCCAGGCCAGCGCACTTTTTTAATTTTCAAATATGTTGACATGCTCCGAAAAGAAAATTACTATGCGACGTAAATTGAGTTCTACAACACGATTCCGCCCTCAAAATTTTTCTATAAAATGTATAGGTGCCTGGCCAGCGCACCTTTTCAATTTTCAAAAATGTTGACATGCTCCGAAAAGAAAATTCCTATGCGACGTAAATTGAGTTCTACAACACGATTCCGCCCTCAAAATTTTTCTATAAAATGTATAGGTGCCTGGCCAGCGCACCTTTTCAATTTTCAAAAACGTTGACATGCTCCGAAAAAAAATTCCTATGCGACGTAAATTGAGTTCTACCACACGATTCCGCCCTCAACATTTTTCTAAAAAATATCTAAGTGCCTGGCCTGCGCACTTTTTCAATTTTCAAAAAGTTGACATGCCCCGAAAAAAAAATTCCTATGCGACGTAAATTGAGTTCTACAACAAGATTCCGTCGCTCCAAATTTTTCTAAAAAATTTGTGAGGGCCTGGCCAGCGCACTTTTTCAATTTTCAAAAATGTTGACATGCCCCGAAAAAAAAATCCTATGCGAAGTAAATTGAGTTCTACAACACGATTCCGCCCTCAAAATTTTTCTAAGAAATTTCTAAGTGCCCTGGCCAGCGCACTTTTTCAATTTTCACAAATGTTGACATGCTCCGAAAAGAAAATTCCTATGCGACGTAAATTGAGTTCTACAACACAATTCCGCCCTCAAAACTTTTCTATAAAATGTATAGGTGCCTGGCCAGCGCACCTTTTCAATTTTCAAAAACGTTGACATGCTCCGAAAAAAAATTCCTATGCGACGTAAATTGAGTTCTACCACACGATTCCGCCCTCAACATTTTTCTAAAAAATATCTAAGTGCCTGGCCTGCGCACTTTTTCAATTTTCAAAAAGTTGACATGCCCCGAAAAAAAAATTCCTATGCGACGTAAATTGAGTTCTACAACAAGATTCCGTCGCTCCAAATTTTTCTAAAAAATTTGTGAGTGCCTGGCCAGCGCACTTTTTCAATTTTCAAAAATGTTGACATGATCCGAAAAAAAATTCCTATGCGACGTAAATTGAGTTCTACAACACGATTCCGCCCTCAAAATTTTTCTAAGAAATTTCTAAGTGCCCTGGCCAGTGCACTTTTTCAATTTTCAAAAACGTTGACATGCTCCGAAAAAAAATTCCTTTGCGACGTAAACTGAGTTCTACAAAACGATTCCGCCCTCAAAATTCCTATGCGACGTAAATTGAGTTCTACCACACGATTCCGCCCTCAAAATTTTTCTAAAAAATATCTAAGTTCCTGGCCAGCGCACTTTTTTAATTTTCAAAAATGTTGACATGCTCCGAAAAGAAAATTCCTATGCGACGTAAATTGAGTTCTACCACACGATTCCGCCCTCAAAATTTTTCTAAAAAATTTCTAAGTTCCAGGCCAGCGCACTTTTTTAATTTTCAAATATGTTGACATGCTCCGAAAAGAAAATTACTATGCGACGTAAATTGAGTTCTACAACACGATTCCGCCCTCAAAATTTTTCTATAAAATGTATAGGTGCCTGGCCAGCGCACCTTTTCAATTTTCAAAAATGTTGACATGCTCCGAAAAGAAAATTCCTATGCGACGTAAATTGAGTTCTACAACACGATTCCGCCCTCAAAATTTTTCTATAAAATGTATAGGTGCCTGGCCAGCGCACCTTTTCAATTTTCAAAAACGTTGACATGCTCCGAAAAAAAATTCCTATGCGACGTAAATTGAGTTCTACCACACGATTCCGCCCTCAACATTTTTCTAAAAAATATCTAAGTGCCTGGCCTGCGCACTTTTTCAATTTTCAAAAAGTTGACATGCCCCGAAAAAAAAATTCCTATGCGACGTAAATTGAGTTCTACAACAAGATTCCGTCGCTCCAAATTTTTCTAAAAAATTTGTGAGGGCCTGGCCAGCGCACTTTTTCAATTTTCAAAAATGTTGACATGCCCCGAAAAAAAAATCCTATGCGAAGTAAATTGAGTTCTACAACACGATTCCGCCCTCAAAATTTTTCTAAGAAATTTCTAAGTGCCCTGGCCAGCGCACTTTTTCAATTTTCACAAATGTTGACATGCTCCGAAAAGAAAATTCCTATGCGACGTAAATTGAGTTCTACAACACAATTCCGCCCTCAAAACTTTTCTAAAAAATTTCTAAGTGCCTGGCCAGCGCACTTTGTCAATTTTCAAAAACGTTGACATACTCCGAAAAAAAAAAATACTATACGACGTAAATTGAGTTTTACAACACGATTCCGCCGTCAAAATTTTTCTAAAAAATTTCTAAGTTCCAGGCCAGCGCACTTTTTTAATTTTCAAATATGTTGACATGCTCCGAAAAGAAAATTACTATGCGACGTAAATTGAGTTCTACAACACGATTCCGCCCTCAAAATTTTTCTATAAAATGTATAGGTGCCTGGCCAGCGCACCTTTTCAATTTTCAAAAATGTTGACATGCTCCGAAAAGAAAATTCCTATGCGACGTAAATTGAGTTCTACAACACGATTCCGCCCTCAAAATTTTTCTAAGAAATTTCTAAGTGCCCTGGCCAGTGCACTTTTTCAATTTTCAAAAACGTTGACATGCTCCGAAAAAAAATTCCTTTGCGACGTAAACTGAGTTCTACAAAACGATTCCGCCCTCAAAATTCCTATGCGACGTAAATTGAGTTCTACCACACGATTCCGCCCTCAAAATTTTTCTAAAAAATATCTAAGTTCCTGGCCAGCGCACTTTTTTAATTTTCAAAAATGTTGACATGCTCCGAAAAGAAAATTCCTATGCGACGTAAATTGAGTTCTACCACACGATTCCGCCCTCAAAATTTTTCTAAAAAATTTCTAAGTTCCAGGCCAGCGCACTTTTTTAATTTTCAAATATGTTGACATGCTCCGAAAAGAAAATTACTATGCGACGTAAATTGAGTTCTACAACACGATTCCGCCCTCAAAATTTTTCTAAGAAATTTCTAAGTGCCCTGGCCAGTGCACTTTTTCAATTTTCAAAAACGTTGACATGCTCCGAAAAAAAATTCCTTTGCGACGTAAACTGAGTTCTACAAAACGATTCCGCCCTCAAAATTCCTATGCGACGTAAATTGAGTTCTACCACACGATTCCGCCCTCAAAATTTTTCTAAAAAATATCTAAGTTCCTGGCCAGCGCACTTTTTTAATTTTCAAAAATGTTGACATGCTCCGAAAAGAAAATTCCTATGCGACGTAAATTGAGTTCTACCACACGATTCCGCCCTCAAAATTTTTCTAAAAAATTTCTAAGTTCCAGGCCAGCGCACTTTTTTAATTTTCAAATATGTTGACATGCTCCGAAAAGAAAATTACTATGCGACGTAAATTGAGTTCTACAACACGATTCCGCCCTCAAAATTTTTCTATAAAATGTATAGGTGCCTGGCCAGCGCACCTTTTCAATTTTCAAAAATGTTGACATGCTCCGAAAAGAAAATTCCTATGCGACGTAAATTGAGTTCTACAACACGATTCCGCCCTCAAAATTTTTCTATAAAATGTATAGGTGCCTGGCCAGCGCACCTTTTCAATTTTCAAAAACGTTGACATGCTCCGAAAAAAAATTCCTATGCGACGTAAATTGAGTTCTACCACACGATTCCGCCCTCAACATTTTTCTAAAAAATATCTAAGTGCCTGGCCTGCGCACTTTTTCAATTTTCAAAAAGTTGACATGCCCCGAAAAAAAAATTCCTATGCGACGTAAATTGAGTTCTACAACAAGATTCCGTCGCTCCAAATTTTTCTAAAAAATTTGTGAGGGCCTGGCCAGCGCACTTTTTCAATTTTCAAAAATGTTGACATGCCCCGAAAAAAAAATCCTATGCGAAGTAAATTGAGTTCTACAACACGATTCCGCCCTCAAAATTTTTCTAAGAAATTTCTAAGTGCCCTGGCCAGCGCACTTTTTCAATTTTCACAAATGTTGACATGCTCCGAAAAGAAAATTCCTATGCGACGTAAATTGAGTTCTACAACACAATTCCGCCCTCAAAACTTTTCTATAAAATGTATAGGTGCCTGGCCAGCGCACCTTTTCAATTTTCAAAAACGTTGACATGCTCCGAAAAAAAATTCCTATGCGACGTAAATTGAGTTCTACCACACGATTCCGCCCTCAACATTTTTCTAAAAAATATCTAAGTGCCTGGCCTGCGCACTTTTTCAATTTTCAAAAAGTTGACATGCCCCGAAAAAAAAATTCCTATGCGACGTAAATTGAGTTCTACAACAAGATTCCGTCGCTCCAAATTTTTCTAAAAAATTTGTGAGTGCCTGGCCAGCGCACTTTTTCAATTTTCAAAAATGTTGACATGATCCGAAAAAAAATTCCTATGCGACGTAAATTGAGTTCTACAACACGATTCCGCCCTCAAAATTTTTCTAAGAAATTTCTAAGTGCCCTGGCCAGTGCACTTTTTCAATTTTCAAAAACGTTGACATGCTCCGAAAAAAAATTCCTTTGCGACGTAAACTGAGTTCTACAAAACGATTCCGCCCTCAAAATTCCTATGCGACGTAAATTGAGTTCTACCACACGATTCCGCCCTCAAAATTTTTCTAAAAAATATCTAAGTTCCTGGCCAGCGCACTTTTTTAATTTTCAAAAATGTTGACATGCTCCGAAAAGAAAATTCCTATGCGACGTAAATTGAGTTCTACCACACGATTCCGCCCTCAAAATTTTTCTAAAAAATTTCTAAGTTCCAGGCCAGCGCACTTTTTTAATTTTCAAATATGTTGACATGCTCCGAAAAGAAAATTACTATGCGACGTAAATTGAGTTCTACAACACGATTCCGCCCTCAAAATTTTTCTATAAAATGTATAGGTGCCTGGCCAGCGCACCTTTTCAATTTTCAAAAATGTTGACATGCTCCGAAAAGAAAATTCCTATGCGACGTAAATTGAGTTCTACAACACGATTCCGCCCTCAAAATTTTTCTATAAAATGTATAGGTGCCTGGCCAGCGCACCTTTTCAATTTTCAAAAACGTTGACATGCTCCGAAAAAAAATTCCTATGCGACGTAAATTGAGTTCTACCACACGATTCCGCCCTCAACATTTTTCTAAAAAATATCTAAGTGCCTGGCCTGCGCACTTTTTCAATTTTCAAAAAGTTGACATGCCCCGAAAAAAAAATTCCTATGCGACGTAAATTGAGTTCTACAACAAGATTCCGTCGCTCCAAATTTTTCTAAAAAATTTGTGAGGGCCTGGCCAGCGCACTTTTTCAATTTTCAAAAATGTTGACATGCCCCGAAAAAAAAATCCTATGCGAAGTAAATTGAGTTCTACAACACGATTCCGCCCTCAAAATTTTTCTAAGAAATTTCTAAGTGCCCTGGCCAGCGCACTTTTTCAATTTTCACAAATGTTGACATGCTCCGAAAAGAAAATTCCTATGCGACGTAAATTGAGTTCTACAACACAATTCCGCCCTCAAAACTTTTCTAAAAAATTTCTAAGTGCCTGGCCAGCGCACTTTGTCAATTTTCAAAAACGTTGACATACTCCGAAAAAAAAAAATACTATACGACGTAAATTGAGTTTTACAACACGATTCCGCCGTCAAAATTTTTCTAAAAAAATTCTAAGTGCCTGGCCCGCGCACTTTTTCAATTTTCAAAAACGTTGACATGCTCCGAAAAGAAACTTGCTATGCGACGTAAATTGAGTTCTACAACAAGATTCCGCTCTCAAAATTTTTCTAAAAAATTTTTAAATGCCTGGCCAGCGCACTTTTTCAATTTTTAAAAACGTTGACATGCGCCGAAAAAAAAATACTATGAGACGTAAATTGAGTTTTACAACAGATTCCGCCGTCAAAATTTTTCTAAAAAAAATCTAAGTGCCTGGCCCGCGCACTTTTTCAATTTTCAAAAACGTTGACATGCTCCGAAAAAAAAAATACTTTACGACGTAAATTGAGTTTTACAACACGATTCCGCCGTCAAAATTTTTCTAAAAAAATTATAAGTGCCTAGCCAGCGCACTTTTTCAATTTTCAAAAACGTTGACATGCTTCGAAAAAAAAATACTATGCGACGTAAATTGAGTTTTACAACACGATTTCGCCATCAAAATTTTTCTAAAAAAATTATAAGTGCCTGGCCAGCGCACTTTGTCAATTTTCAAAAACGTTGACATGCTCCGAAAAAAAAATACTATACGAGGTAAATTGAGTTTTACAACACGATTCCGCCGTCAAAATATTTCTAAAAAATTTCAGAGTGCCTGGCCCGCGCACTTTTTCAATTTTCAAAAACGTTGACATGCTCCGAAAAGAAAATTGCTATGCGACGTAAATTGAGTTCTACAACACGATTCCGCCCTCAAAATTTTTCTAAAAAATTTCTAATTGCCTGGCCAGCGCACTTTCTCAATTTTCAAAAATGTTGACATGCTCCGAAAATAAAATTCCTATGCGACGTAAATTGAGTCCTAAAACCCGATTCAGCCCTCAAAATTTTTATAAAAAATTTCTAAGTGCCTGGCCAGCGCACTTTTTCAATTTTCAAAAATGTTGACATGCTCCGAAAAGAAAATTCCTATGCGACGTAAATTGAGTCCAACAACACGATTCCGCCCTCAAAACTTTTCTAAAAAATTTCTAAGTGCCTGGCCAGCGCACTTATTCAATTTTTAAAAACGTTGACATGCTCCGAAAAAAAAAATACTATCCGACGTAAATTGAGTTTTACAACACGATTCCGCCCTCAAAACTTTTCTAAAAAATTTCTAAGTGCCTGGCCAGCGCACTTTGTCAATTTTCAAAAACGTTGACATACTCCAAAAAAAAATACTATACGACGTAAATTGAGTTTTACAACACGATTCCGCCGTCAAAATTTTTCTAAAAAAATTCTAAGTGCCTGGCCCGCGCACTTTTTCAATTTTCAAAAACGTTGACATGCTCCGAAAAGAAACTTGCTATGCGACGTAAATTGAGTTCTACAACACGATTCCGCCATCAAAATTTTTCTATACAATTTCTAAGTGCCTGGCCAGCGCACTTTTTCAATTTTCAGAAATTTTGACATGCTCCGAAAAGAAAATTCCTATGCGACGTAAATTGAGTCCTACAACACGATTCCGCCCTCAAAACTTTTCTAAAAAATTTCTAAGTGCCTGGCCAGCGCACTTTTTCAATTTTCAAAAACGTTGACATGCTCCGAAAAAAAATTCCTATGCGACGTAAATTGAGTTCAACCACACGATTCGGCCCTCAAAATTTTTCTAAAAAATTTCTAATTGCCTGGCCAGCGCACTTTTTCAATTTTCAAAAACGTTGACATGCTCCGAAAAAAAAAACTATGCGACGTAAATTGAGTTTTACAACACGACTCCGCCGTCAAAAAAATTTTAAGTGCCTGGCCAGCGCACTTTTTCAATTTTCACAAATGTTGACATGCTCCGAAAAGAAAATTCCTATGCGACGTAAATTGAGTTCTACAACACAATTCCGCCCTCAAAATTTTTCTAAAAAATTTCTAAGTGCCTGGCCCGCGCACTTTTTCAATTTTCAAAAACGTTGACATGCTCCGAAAAGAAAATTCCTATGCGACGTAAATTGAGTTCTACAACACAATTCCGCCCTCAAAATTTTTCTAAAAAATTTCTAAATGCCTGGCCAGCGTACTTTTTCAATTTTTAAAAATGTTGACATGCTCCGAAAAGAAAATTCCTATGCGACGTAAATTGAGTCCAACAACACGATTCCGCCCTCAAAACTTTTCTAAAAAATTTCTAAGTGCCTGGCCAGCGCACTTTTTCTATTTTTAAAAACGTTGACATGCTCCGAAAAAAAAATACTATGAGACGTAAGTTGAGTTTTACAACAGATTCCGCCGTCAAAATTTTTCTAAAAAAATTCTAAGTGCCTGGCCCGCGCACTTTTTCAATTTTCAAAAACGTTGACATGCTCCGAAAAGAAAATTCCTATGCGACGTAAATTGAGTTCTACCACACGATTCCGCCCTCAAAATTTTTCTAAAAAATTTCTAAGTTCCAGGCCAGCGCACTTTTTTAATTTTCAAATATGTTGACATGCTCCGAAAAGAAAATTACTATGCGACGTAAATTGAGTTCTACAACACGATTCCGCCCTCAAAATTTTTCTATAAAATGTATAGGTGCCTGGCCAGCGCACCTTTTCAATTTTCAAAAATGTTGACATGCTCCGAAAAGAAAATTCCTATGCGACGTAAATTGAGTTCTACAACACGATTCCGCCCTCAAAATTTTTCTATAAAATGTATAGGTGCCTGGCCAGCGCACCTTTTCAATTTTCAAAAACGTTGACATGCTCCGAAAAAAAATTCCTATGCGACGTAAATTGAGTTCTACCACACGATTCCGCCCTCAACATTTTTCTAAAAAATATCTAAGTGCCTGGCCTGCGCACTTTTTCAATTTTCAAAAAGTTGACATGCCCCGAAAAAAAAATTCCTATGCGACGTAAATTGAGTTCTACAACAAGATTCCGTCGCTCCAAATTTTTCTAAAAAATTTGTGAGGGCCTGGCCAGCGCACTTTTTCAATTTTCAAAAATGTTGACATGCCCCAAAAAAAAAATCCTATGCGACGTAAATTGAGTTCTACAACACGATTCCGCCCTCAAAATTTTTCTAAGAAATTTCTAAGTGCCCTGGCCAGTGCACTTTTTCAATTTTCAAAAACGTTGACATGCTCCGAAAAAAAAATTCCTATGCTACGTAAATTGAGTTCTACCACACGATTCCGCCCCTCAACATTTTTCTAAAAAATATCTAAGTGCCTGGCCTGCGCACTTTTTCAATTTTCAAAAAGTTGACATGCCCCGAAAAAAAAATTCCTATGCGACGTAAATTGAGTTCTACAACAAGATTCCGTCGCTCCAAATTTTTCTAAAAAATTTGTGAGGGCCTGGCCAGCGCACTTTTTCAATTTTCAAAAATGTTGACATGCCCCGAAAAAAAAATCCTATGCGACGTAAATTGAGTTCTACAACACGATTTCGCTGCTCCAAATTTTTCTAAAAAATTTGTGAGGGCCTGGCCAGCGCACTTTTTCAATTTTCAAAAATGTTGACATGCCCCGAAAAAAAAATCCTATGCGACGTAAATTGAGTTCTACAACACGATTTCGCTGCTCCAAATTTTTCTAAAAAATTTGTGAGGGCCTGGCTAGCGCACTTTTTCAATTTTCAAAAACTTTGACATGCTCCAAAAAAAATTCCTATGCGACGTAAATTGAGTTCTACAACACGATTCCGCCCTCAAAATTTTTCTAAGAAATTTCTAAGTGCCAGCGCACTTTTTCAATTTTCAAAAATGTTGACATGCTCCGAAAAAAATTCCTATGCGACGTAAATTGAGTTCTACAACACGATTCCGCCCTCAAAATTTTTCTATAAAATGTATAGGTGCCTGGCCAGCGCACCTTTTCAATTTTCAAAAACGTTGACATGCTCCGAAAAAAAATTCCTATGCGACGTAAATTGAGTTCTACCACACGATTCCGCCCTCAACATTTTTCTAAAAAATATCTAAGTGCCTGGCCTGCGCACTTTTTCAATTTTCAAAAAGTTGACATGCCCCGAAAAAAAAATTCCTATGCGACGTAAATTGAGTTCTACAACAAGATTCCGTCGCTCCAAATTTTTCTAAAAAATTTGTGAGTGCCTGGCCAGCGCACTTTTTCAATTTTCAAAAATGTTGACATGATCCGAAAAAAAATTCCTATGCGACGTAAATTGAGTTCTACAACACGATTCCGCCCTCAAAATTTTTCTAAGAAATTTCTAAGTGCCCTGGCCAGTGCACTTTTTCAATTTTCAAAAACGTTGACATGCTCCGAAAAAAAATTCCTTTGCGACGTAAACTGAGTTCTACAAAACGATTCCGCCCTCAAAATTCCTATGCGACGTAAATTGAGTTCTACCACACGATTCCGCCCTCAAAATTTTTCTAAAAAATATCTAAGTTCCTGGCCAGCGCACTTTTTTAATTTTCAAAAATGTTGACATGCTCCGAAAAGAAAATTCCTATGCGACGTAAATTGAGTTCTACCACACGATTCCGCCCTCAAAATTTTTCTAAAAAATTTCTAAGTTCCAGGCCAGCGCACTTTTTTAATTTTCAAATATGTTGACATGCTCCGAAAAGAAAATTACTATGCGACGTAAATTGAGTTCTACAACACGATTCCGCCCTCAAAATTTTTCTATAAAATGTATAGGTGCCTGGCCAGCGCACCTTTTCAATTTTCAAAAATGTTGACATGCTCCGAAAAGAAAATTCCTATGCGACGTAAATTGAGTTCTACAACACGATTCCGCCCTCAAAATTTTTCTATAAAATGTATAGGTGCCTGGCCAGCGCACCTTTTCAATTTTCAAAAACGTTGACATGCTCCGAAAAAAAATTCCTATGCGACGTAAATTGAGTTCTACCACACGATTCCGCCCTCAACATTTTTCTAAAAAATATCTAAGTGCCTGGCCTGCGCACTTTTTCAATTTTCAAAAAGTTGACATGCCCCGAAAAAAAAATTCCTATGCGACGTAAATTGAGTTCTACAACAAGATTCCGTCGCTCCAAATTTTTCTAAAAAATTTGTGAGGGCCTGGCCAGCGCACTTTTTCAATTTTCAAAAATGTTGACATGCCCCGAAAAAAAAATCCTATGCGAAGTAAATTGAGTTCTACAACACGATTCCGCCCTCAAAATTTTTCTAAGAAATTTCTAAGTGCCCTGGCCAGCGCACTTTTTCAATTTTCACAAATGTTGACATGCTCCGAAAAGAAAATTCCTATGCGACGTAAATTGAGTTCTACAACACAATTCCGCCCTCAAAACTTTTCTATAAAATGTATAGGTGCCTGGCCAGCGCACCTTTTCAATTTTCAAAAACGTTGACATGCTCCGAAAAAAAATTCCTATGCGACGTAAATTGAGTTCTACCACACGATTCCGCCCTCAACATTTTTCTAAAAAATATCTAAGTGCCTGGCCTGCGCACTTTTTCAATTTTCAAAAAGTTGACATGCCCCGAAAAAAAAATTCCTATGCGACGTAAATTGAGTTCTACAACAAGATTCCGTCGCTCCAAATTTTTCTAAAAAATTTGTGAGTGCCTGGCCAGCGCACTTTTTCAATTTTCAAAAATGTTGACATGATCCGAAAAAAAATTCCTATGCGACGTAAATTGAGTTCTACAACACGATTCCGCCCTCAAAATTTTTCTAAGAAATTTCTAAGTGCCCTGGCCAGTGCACTTTTTCAATTTTCAAAAACGTTGACATGCTCCGAAAAAAAATTCCTTTGCGACGTAAACTGAGTTCTACAAAACGATTCCGCCCTCAAAATTCCTATGCGACGTAAATTGAGTTCTACCACACGATTCCGCCCTCAAAATTTTTCTAAAAAATATCTAAGTTCCTGGCCAGCGCACTTTTTTAATTTTCAAAAATGTTGACATGCTCCGAAAAGAAAATTCCTATGCGACGTAAATTGAGTTCTACCACACGATTCCGCCCTCAAAATTTTTCTAAAAAATTTCTAAGTTCCAGGCCAGCGCACTTTTTTAATTTTCAAATATGTTGACATGCTCCGAAAAGAAAATTACTATGCGACGTAAATTGAGTTCTACAACACGATTCCGCCCTCAAAATTTTTCTATAAAATGTATAGGTGCCTGGCCAGCGCACCTTTTCAATTTTCAAAAATGTTGACATGCTCCGAAAAGAAAATTCCTATGCGACGTAAATTGAGTTCTACAACACGATTCCGCCCTCAAAATTTTTCTATAAAATGTATAGGTGCCTGGCCAGCGCACCTTTTCAATTTTCAAAAACGTTGACATGCTCCGAAAAAAAATTCCTATGCGACGTAAATTGAGTTCTACCACACGATTCCGCCCTCAACATTTTTCTAAAAAATATCTAAGTGCCTGGCCTGCGCACTTTTTCAATTTTCAAAAAGTTGACATGCCCCGAAAAAAAAATTCCTATGCGACGTAAATTGAGTTCTACAACAAGATTCCGTCGCTCCAAATTTTTCTAAAAAATTTGTGAGGGCCTGGCCAGCGCACTTTTTCAATTTTCAAAAATGTTGACATGCCCCGAAAAAAAAATCCTATGCGAAGTAAATTGAGTTCTACAACACGATTCCGCCCTCAAAATTTTTCTAAGAAATTTCTAAGTGCCCTGGCCAGCGCACTTTTTCAATTTTCACAAATGTTGACATGCTCCGAAAAGAAAATTCCTATGCGACGTAAATTGAGTTCTACAACACAATTCCGCCCTCAAAACTTTTCTAAAAAATTTCTAAGTGCCTGGCCAGCGCACTTTGTCAATTTTCAAAAACGTTGACATACTCCGAAAAAAAAAAATACTATACGACGTAAATTGAGTTTTACAACACGATTCCGCCGTCAAAATTTTTCTAAAAAATTTCTAAGTTCCAGGCCAGCGCACTTTTTTAATTTTCAAATATGTTGACATGCTCCGAAAAGAAAATTACTATGCGACGTAAATTGAGTTCTACAACACGATTCCGCCCTCAAAATTTTTCTATAAAATGTATAGGTGCCTGGCCAGCGCACCTTTTCAATTTTCAAAAATGTTGACATGCTCCGAAAAGAAAATTCCTATGCGACGTAAATTGAGTTCTACAACACGATTCCGCCCTCAAAATTTTTCTAAGAAATTTCTAAGTGCCCTGGCCAGTGCACTTTTTCAATTTTCAAAAACGTTGACATGCTCCGAAAAAAAATTCCTTTGCGACGTAAACTGAGTTCTACAAAACGATTCCGCCCTCAAAATTCCTATGCGACGTAAATTGAGTTCTACCACACGATTCCGCCCTCAAAATTTTTCTAAAAAATATCTAAGTTCCTGGCCAGCGCACTTTTTTAATTTTCAAAAATGTTGACATGCTCCGAAAAGAAAATTCCTATGCGACGTAAATTGAGTTCTACCACACGATTCCGCCCTCAAAATTTTTCTAAAAAATTTCTAAGTTCCAGGCCAGCGCACTTTTTTAATTTTCAAATATGTTGACATGCTCCGAAAAGAAAATTACTATGCGACGTAAATTGAGTTCTACAACACGATTCCGCCCTCAAAATTTTTCTAAGAAATTTCTAAGTGCCCTGGCCAGTGCACTTTTTCAATTTTCAAAAACGTTGACATGCTCCGAAAAAAAATTCCTTTGCGACGTAAACTGAGTTCTACAAAACGATTCCGCCCTCAAAATTCCTATGCGACGTAAATTGAGTTCTACCACACGATTCCGCCCTCAAAATTTTTCTAAAAAATATCTAAGTTCCTGGCCAGCGCACTTTTTTAATTTTCAAAAATGTTGACATGCTCCGAAAAGAAAATTCCTATGCGACGTAAATTGAGTTCTACCACACGATTCCGCCCTCAAAATTTTTCTAAAAAATTTCTAAGTTCCAGGCCAGCGCACTTTTTTAATTTTCAAATATGTTGACATGCTCCGAAAAGAAAATTACTATGCGACGTAAATTGAGTTCTACAACACGATTCCGCCCTCAAAATTTTTCTATAAAATGTATAGGTGCCTGGCCAGCGCACCTTTTCAATTTTCAAAAATGTTGACATGCTCCGAAAAGAAAATTCCTATGCGACGTAAATTGAGTTCTACAACACGATTCCGCCCTCAAAATTTTTCTATAAAATGTATAGGTGCCTGGCCAGCGCACCTTTTCAATTTTCAAAAACGTTGACATGCTCCGAAAAAAAATTCCTATGCGACGTAAATTGAGTTCTACCACACGATTCCGCCCTCAACATTTTTCTAAAAAATATCTAAGTGCCTGGCCTGCGCACTTTTTCAATTTTCAAAAAGTTGACATGCCCCGAAAAAAAAATTCCTATGCGACGTAAATTGAGTTCTACAACAAGATTCCGTCGCTCCAAATTTTTCTAAAAAATTTGTGAGGGCCTGGCCAGCGCACTTTTTCAATTTTCAAAAATGTTGACATGCCCCGAAAAAAAAATCCTATGCGAAGTAAATTGAGTTCTACAACACGATTCCGCCCTCAAAATTTTTCTAAGAAATTTCTAAGTGCCCTGGCCAGCGCACTTTTTCAATTTTCACAAATGTTGACATGCTCCGAAAAGAAAATTCCTATGCGACGTAAATTGAGTTCTACAACACAATTCCGCCCTCAAAACTTTTCTATAAAATGTATAGGTGCCTGGCCAGCGCACCTTTTCAATTTTCAAAAACGTTGACATGCTCCGAAAAAAAATTCCTATGCGACGTAAATTGAGTTCTACCACACGATTCCGCCCTCAACATTTTTCTAAAAAATATCTAAGTGCCTGGCCTGCGCACTTTTTCAATTTTCAAAAAGTTGACATGCCCCGAAAAAAAAATTCCTATGCGACGTAAATTGAGTTCTACAACAAGATTCCGTCGCTCCAAATTTTTCTAAAAAATTTGTGAGTGCCTGGCCAGCGCACTTTTTCAATTTTCAAAAATGTTGACATGATCCGAAAAAAAATTCCTATGCGACGTAAATTGAGTTCTACAACACGATTCCGCCCTCAAAATTTTTCTATAAAATGTATAGGTGCCTGGCCAGCGCACCTTTTCAATTTTCAAAAATGTTGACATGCTCCGAAAAGAAAATTCCTATGCGACGTAAATTGAGTTCTACAACACGATTCCGCCCTCAAAATTTTTCTATAAAATGTATAGGTGCCTGGCCAGCGCACCTTTTCAATTTTCAAAAACGTTGACATGCTCCGAAAAAAAATTCCTATGCGACGTAAATTGAGTTCTACCACACGATTCCGCCCTCAACATTTTTCTAAAAAATATCTAAGTGCCTGGCCTGCGCACTTTTTCAATTTTCAAAAAGTTGACATGCCCCGAAAAAAAAATTCCTATGCGACGTAAATTGAGTTCTACAACAAGATTCCGTCGCTCCAAATTTTTCTAAAAAATTTGTGAGGGCCTGGCCAGCGCACTTTTTCAATTTTCAAAAATGTTGACATGCCCCAAAAAAAAAATCCTATGCGACGTAAATTGAGTTCTACAACACGATTCCGCCCTCAAAATTTTTCTAAGAAATTTCTAAGTGCCCTGGCCAGTGCACTTTTTCAATTTTCAAAAACGTTGACATGCTCCGAAAAAAAAATTCCTATGCTACGTAAATTGAGTTCTACCACACGATTCCGCCCCTCAACATTTTTCTAAAAAATATCTAAGTGCCTGGCCTGCGCACTTTTTCAATTTTCAAAAAGTTGACATGCCCCGAAAAAAAAATTCCTATGCGACGTAAATTGAGTTCTACAACAAGATTCCGTCGCTCCAAATTTTTCTAAAAAATTTGTGAGGGCCTGGCCAGCGCACTTTTTCAATTTTCAAAAATGTTGACATGCCCCGAAAAAAAAATCCTATGCGACGTAAATTGAGTTCTACAACACGATTTCGCTGCTCCAAATTTTTCTAAAAAATTTGTGAGGGCCTGGCCAGCGCACTTTTTCAATTTTCAAAAATGTTGACATGCCCCGAAAAAAAAATCCTATGCGACGTAAATTGAGTTCTACAACACGATTTCGCTGCTCCAAATTTTTCTAAAAAATTTGTGAGGGCCTGGCTAGCGCACTTTTTCAATTTTCAAAAACTTTGACATGCTCCAAAAAAAATTCCTATGCGACGTAAATTGAGTTCTACAACACGATTCCGCCCTCAAAATTTTTCTAAGAAATTTCTAAGTGCCAGCGCACTTTTTCAATTTTCAAAAATGTTGACATGCTCCGAAAAAAATTCCTATGCGACGTAAATTGAGTTCTACAACACGATTCCGCCCTCAAAATTTTTCTATAAAATGTATAGGTGCCTGGCCAGCGCACCTTTTCAATTTTCAAAAACGTTGACATGCTCCGAAAAAAAATTCCTATGCGACGTAAATTGAGTTCTACCACACGATTCCGCCCTCAACATTTTTCTAAAAAATATCTAAGTGCCTGGCCTGCGCACTTTTTCAATTTTCAAAAAGTTGACATGCCCCGAAAAAAAAATTCCTATGCGACGTAAATTGAGTTCTACAACAAGATTCCGTCGCTCCAAATTTTTCTAAAAAATTTGTGAGTGCCTGGCCAGCGCACTTTTTCAATTTTCAAAAATGTTGACATGATCCGAAAAAAAATTCCTATGCGACGTAAATTGAGTTCTACAACACGATTCCGCCCTCAAAATTTTTCTAAGAAATTTCTAAGTGCCCTGGCCAGTGCACTTTTTCAATTTTCAAAAACGTTGACATGCTCCGAAAAAAAATTCCTTTGCGACGTAAACTGAGTTCTACAAAACGATTCCGCCCTCAAAATTCCTATGCGACGTAAATTGAGTTCTACCACACGATTCCGCCCTCAAAATTTTTCTAAAAAATATCTAAGTTCCTGGCCAGCGCACTTTTTTAATTTTCAAAAATGTTGACATGCTCCGAAAAGAAAATTCCTATGCGACGTAAATTGAGTTCTACCACACGATTCCGCCCTCAAAATTTTTCTAAAAAATTTCTAAGTTCCAGGCCAGCGCACTTTTTTAATTTTCAAATATGTTGACATGCTCCGAAAAGAAAATTACTATGCGACGTAAATTGAGTTCTACAACACGATTCCGCCCTCAAAATTTTTCTATAAAATGTATAGGTGCCTGGCCAGCGCACCTTTTCAATTTTCAAAAATGTTGACATGCTCCGAAAAGAAAATTCCTATGCGACGTAAATTGAGTTCTACAACACGATTCCGCCCTCAAAATTTTTCTATAAAATGTATAGGTGCCTGGCCAGCGCACCTTTTCAATTTTCAAAAACGTTGACATGCTCCGAAAAAAAATTCCTATGCGACGTAAATTGAGTTCTACCACACGATTCCGCCCTCAACATTTTTCTAAAAAATATCTAAGTGCCTGGCCTGCGCACTTTTTCAATTTTCAAAAAGTTGACATGCCCCGAAAAAAAAATTCCTATGCGACGTAAATTGAGTTCTACAACAAGATTCCGTCGCTCCAAATTTTTCTAAAAAATTTGTGAGGGCCTGGCCAGCGCACTTTTTCAATTTTCAAAAATGTTGACATGCCCCGAAAAAAAAATCCTATGCGAAGTAAATTGAGTTCTACAACACGATTCCGCCCTCAAAATTTTTCTAAGAAATTTCTAAGTGCCCTGGCCAGTGCACTTTTTCAATTTTCAAAAACGTTGACATGCTCCGAAAAAAAAATTCCTATGCTACGTAAATTGAGTTCTACCACACGATTCCGCCCTCAACATTTTTCTAAAAAATATCTAAGTGCCTGGCCTGCGCACTTTTTCAATTTTCAAAAAGTTGACATGCCCCGAAAAAAAAATTCCTATGCGACGTAAATTGAGTTCTACAACAAGATTCCGTCGCTCCAAATTTTTCTAAAAAATTTGTGAGTGCCTGGCCAGCGCACTTTTTCAATTTTCAAAAATGTTGACATGATCCGAAAAAAAATTCCTATGCGACGTAAATTGAGTTCTACAACACGATTCCGCCCTCAAAATTTTTCTAAGAAATTTCTAAGTGCCCTGGCCAGTGCACTTTTTCAATTTTCAAAAACGTTGACATGCTCCGAAAAAAAATTCCTTTGCGACGTAAACTGAGTTCTACAAAACGATTCCGCCCTCAAAATTCCTATGCGACGTAAATTGAGTTCTACCACACGATTCCGCCCTCAAAATTTTTCTAAAAAATATCTAAGTTCCTGGCCAGCGCACTTTTTTAATTTTCAAAAATGTTGACATGCTCCGAAAAGAAAATTCCTATGCGACGTAAATTGAGTTCTACCACACGATTCCGCCCTCAAAATTTTTCTAAAAAATTTCTAAGTTCCAGGCCAGCGCACTTTTTTAATTTTCAAATATGTTGACATGCTCCGAAAAGAAAATTACTATGCGACGTAAATTGAGTTCTACAACACGATTCCGCCCTCAAAATTTTTCTATAAAATGTATAGGTGCCTGGCCAGCGCACCTTTTCAATTTTCAAAAATGTTGACATGCTCCGAAAAGAAAATTCCTATGCGACGTAAATTGAGTTCTACAACACGATTCCGCCCTCAAAATTTTTCTATAAAATGTATAGGTGCCTGGCCAGCGCACCTTTTCAATTTTCAAAAACGTTGACATGCTCCGAAAAAAAATTCCTATGCGACGTAAATTGAGTTCTACCACACGATTCCGCCCTCAACATTTTTCTAAAAAATATCTAAGTGCCTGGCCTGCGCACTTTTTCAATTTTCAAAAAGTTGACATGCCCCGAAAAAAAAATTCCTATGCGACGTAAATTGAGTTCTACAACAAGATTCCGTCGCTCCAAATTTTTCTAAAAAATTTGTGAGGGCCTGGCCAGCGCACTTTTTCAATTTTCAAAAATGTTGACATGCCCCGAAAAAAAAATCCTATGCGACGTAAATTGAGTTCTACAACACGATTCCGCCCTCAAAATTTTTCTAAGAAATTTCTAAGTGCCCTGGCCAGTCCACTTTTTCAATTTTCAAAAACGTTGACATGCTCCGAAAAAAAAATTCCTATGCTACGTAAATTGAGTTCTACCACACGATTCCGCCCCTCAACATTTTTCTAAAAAATATCTAAGTGCCTGGCCTGCGCACTTTTTCAATTTTCAAAAAGTTGACATGCCCCGAAAAAAAAATTCCTATGCGACGTAAATTGAGTTCTACAACACGATTTCGCTGCTCCAAATTTTTCTAAAAAATTTGTGAGGGCCTGGCCAGCGCACTTTTTCAATTTTCAAAAATGTTGACATGCCCGAAAAAAAAATCCTATGCGACGTAAATTGAGTTCTACAACACGATTTCGCTGCTCCAAATTTTTCTAAAAAATTTGTGAGGGCCTGGCTAGCGCACTTTTTCAATTTTCAAAAACTTTGACATGCTCCAAAAAAAATTCCTATGCGACGTAAATTGAGTTCTACAACACGATTCCGCCCTCAAAATTTTTCTAAGAAATTTCTAAGTGCCAGCGCACTTTTTCAATTTTCAAAAATGTTGACATGCTCCGAAAAAAATTCCTATGCGACGTAAATTGAGTTCTACAACACGATTCCGCCCTCAAAATTTTTCTATAAAATGTATAGTTGCCTGGCCAGCGCACCTTTTCAATTTTCAAAAACGTTGACATGCTCCGAAAAAAAATTCCTATGCGACGTAAATTGAGTTCTACCACACGATTCCGCCCTCAACATTTTTCTAAAAAATATCTAAGTGCCTGGCCTGCGCACTTTTTCAATTTTCAAAAAGTTGACATGCCCCGAAAAAAAAATTCCTATGCGACGTAAATTGAGTTCTACAACAAGATTCCGTCGCTCCAAATTTTTCTAAAAAATTTGTGAGTGCCTGGCCAGCGCACTTTTTCAATTTTCAAAAATGTTGACATGATCCGAAAAAAAATTCCTATGCGACGTAAATTGAGTTCTACAACACGATTCCGCCCTCAAAATTTTTCTAAGAAATTTCTAAGTGCCCTGGCCAGTGCACTTTTTCAATTTTCAAAAACGTTGACATGCTCCGAAAAAAAAATTCCTATGCTACGTAAATTGAGTTCTACCACACGATTCCGCCCCTCAACATTTTTCTAAAAAATATCTAAGTGCCTGGCCTGCGCACTTTTTCAATTTTCAAAAAGTTGACATGCCCCGAAAAAAAAATTCCTATGCGACGTAAATTGAGTTCTACAACAAGATTCCGTCGCTCCAAATTTTTCTAAAAAATTTGTGAGGGCCTGGCCAGCGCACTTTTTCAATTTTCAAAAATGTTGACATGCCCCGAAAAAAAAATCCTATGCGACGTAAATTGAGTTCTACAACACGATTTCGCTGCTCCAAATTTTTCTAAAAAATTTGTGAGGGCCTGGCTAGCGCACTTTTTCAATTTTCAAAAACTTTGACATGCTCCAAAAAAAATTCCTATGCGACGTAAATTGAGTTCTACAACACGATTCCGCCCTCAAAATTTTTCTAAGAAATTTCTAAGTGCCAGCGCACTTTTTCAATTTTCAAAAATGTTGACATGCTCCGAAAAAAATTCCTATGCGACGTAAATTGAGTTCTACAACACGATTCCGCCTTCCAAATTTTTCTAAAAAAATTCTAAGTGCCTGGCCAGCGCACTTTTTCAATTTTCAAAAATGTTGACATGCTCCGAAAAAAAAATTACTATGCGACGTAAATTGAGTTCTACAACACGATTCCGCCCTCAAAATTTTTCTATAAAATTTATAAGTGCCTGGCCAGCGCACCTTTTCAATTTTCAAAAATGTTGACATGCTCCGAAAAGAAAATTCCTATGCGACGTAAATTGAGTTCTACAACACAATTCCGCCCTCAAAATTTTTCTAAGAAATTTCTAAGTTCCTGGCCAGCGCACTTTTTCAATTTTCAAAAACGTTGACATGCTCGGAAAAAAAATTACTATGCGACGTAAATTGAGTTCAACAAACGATTCCGCCCTCAAAATTTTTCTAAAAAATTTCTCAATTTTCAAAAATGTTGACATGCTCCGAAAAAAAAATTCCTTTGCGACGTAAATTGAGTTCTACAAAACGATTCCGCCCTCAAAATTTTTCTAAAAACTTTTTGAGTGCCTGGCCAGCGCACTTTTTTAATTTTCAAAAATTTTGACATGCTTCAAAAAGAAAATTCCTATGCGACGTAAATTGAGTTCTACAAACGATTCCGCCCTCAAAATTTTTCTAAAAAATTTCTCAATACTCAAAAATGTTGACATGCTCCGAAAAAAAATTCCTTTGCGACGTAAACTGAGTTCTTCAAAACGATTCCGCCCTCAAAATTCCTATGCGACGTAAATTGAGTTCTACCACACGATTCCGCCCTCAAAATTTTTCTAAAAAATATCTAAGTTCCTGGCCAGCGCACTTTTTTAATTTTCAAAAATGTTGACATGCTCCGAAAAGAAAATTCCTATGCGACGTAAATTGAGTTCTACCACACGATTCCGCCCTCAAAATTTTTCTAAAAAATTTCTAAGTTCCAGGCCAGCGCACTTTTTTAATTTTCAAATATGTTGACATGCTCCGAAAAGAAAATTACTATGCGACGTAAATTGAGTTCTACAACACGATTCCGCCCTCAAAATTTTTCTATAAAATGTATAGGTGCCTGGCCAGCGCACCTTTTCAATTTTCAAAAATGTTGACATGCTCCGAAAAGAAAATTCCTATGCGACGTAAATTGAGTTCTACAACACGATTCCGCCCTCAAAATTTTTCTATAAAATGTATAGGTGCCTGGCCAGCGCACCTTTTCAATTTTCAAAAACGTTGACATGCTCCGAAAAAAAATTCCTATGCGACGTAAATTGAGTTCTACCACACGATTCCGCCCTCAACATTTTTCTAAAAAATATCTAAGTGCCTGGCCTGCGCACTTTTTCAATTTTCAAAAAGTTGACATGCCCCGAAAAAAAAATTCCTATGCGACGTAAATTGAGTTCTACAACAAGATTCCGTCGCTCCAAATTTTTCTAAAAAATTTGTGAGGGCCTGGCCAGCGCACTTTTTCAATTTTCAAAAATGTTGACATGCCCCGAAAAAAAAATCCTATGCGACGTAAATTGAGTTCTACAACACGATTCCGCCCTCAAAATTTTTCTAAGAAATTTCTAAGTGCCCTGGCCAGTGCACTTTTTCAATTTTCAAAAACGTTGACATGCTCCGAAAAAAAAAATTCCTATGCTACGTAAATTGAGTTCTACCGCACGATTCCGCCCCTCAACATTTTTCTAAAAAATATCTAAGTGCCTGGCCTGCGCACTTTTTCAATTTTCAAAAAGTTGACATGCCCCGAAAAAAAAATTCCTATGCGACGTAAATTGAGTTCTACAACAAGATTCCGTCGCTCCAAATTTTTCTAAAAAATTTGTGAGGGCCTGGCCAGCGCACTTTTTCAATTTTCAAAAATGTTGACATGCCCCGAAAAAAAAATCCTATGCGACGTAAATTGAGTTCTACAACACGATTTCGCTGCTCCAAATTTTTCTAAAAAATTTGTGAGGGCCTGGCTAGCGCACTTTTTCAATTTTCAAAAACTTTGACATGCTCCGAAAAAAAAATTCCTATGCGACGTAAATTGAGTTCTACAAACGATTCCGCCCTCAAAATTTTTCTAAAAAATTTCTCAATACTCAAAAATGTTGACATGCTCCGAAAAAAAATTCCTTTGCGACGTAAACTGAGTTCTTCAAAACGATTCCGCCCTCAAAATTCCTATGCGACGTAAATTGAGTTCTACCACACGATTCCGCCCTCAAAATTTTTCTAAAAAATATCTAAGTTCCTGGCCAGCGCACTTTTTTAATTTTCAAAAATGTTGACATGCTCCGAAAAGAAAATTCCTATGCGACGTAAATTGAGTTCTACCACACGATTCCGCCCTCAAAATTTTTCTAAAAAATTTCTAAGTTCCAGGAAAGCGCACTTTTTTAATTTTCAAATATGTTGACATGCTCCGAAAAGAAAATTACTATGCGACGTAAATTGAGTTCTACAACACGATTCCGCCCTCAAAATTTTTCTATAAAATGTATAGGTGCCTGGCCAGCGCACCTTTTCAATTTTCAAAAATGTTGACATGCTCCGAAAAGAAAATTCCTATGCGACGTAAATTGAGTTCTACAACACGATTCCGCCCTCAAAATTTTTCTATAAAATGTATAGGTGCCTGGCCAGCGCACCTTTTCAATTTTCAAAAACGTTGACATGCTCCGAAAAAAAATTCCTATGCGACGTAAATTGAGTTCTACCACACGATTCCGCCCTCAACATTTTTCTAAAAAATATCTAAGTGCCTGGCCTGCGCACTTTTTCAATTTTCAAAAAGTTGACATGCCCCGAAAAAAAAATTCCTATGCGACGTAAATTGAGTTCTACAACAAGATTCCGTCGCTCCAAATTTTTCTAAAAAATTTGTGAGGGCCTGGCCAGCGCACTTTTTCAATTTTCAAAAATGTTGACATGCCCCGAAAAAAAAATCCTATGCGACGTAAATTGAGTTCTACAACACGATTCCGCCCTCAAAATTTTTCTAAGAAATTTCTAAGTGCCCTGGCCAGTGCACTTTTTCAATTTTCAAAAACGTTGACATGCTCCGAAAAAAAAAATTCCTATGCTACGTAAATTGAGTTCTACCGCACGATTCCGCCCCTCAACATTTTTCTAAAAAATATCTAAGTGCCTGGCCTGCGCACTTTTTCAATTTTCAAAAAGTTGACATGCCCCGAAAAAAAAATTCCTATGCGACGTAAATTGAGTTCTACAACAAGATTCCGTCGCTCCAAATTTTTCTAAAAAATTTGTGAGGGCCTGGCCAGCGCACTTTTTCAATTTTCAAAAATGTTGACATGCCCCGAAAAAAAAATCCTATGCGACGTAAATTGAGTTCTACAACACGATTTCGCTGCTCCAAATTTTTCTAAAAAATTTGTGAGGGCCTGGCTAGCGCACTTTTTCAATTTTCAAAAACTTTGACATGCTCCAAAAAAAATTCCTATGCAACGTAAATTGAGTCCTACAACACGATTCCGCCTTCCAAATTTTTCTAAAAAAATTCTAAGTGCCTGGCCGGCGCACTTTTTCAATTTTCAAAAATGTTGACATGCTCCGAATAAAAAATTATTATGCGACGTAAATTGAGTTCTACAACACGATTCCGCCTTCAAAATTTTTCTATAAAATTTATAAGTGCCTGGCCAGCGCACTTTTTCAATTTTAAAAATGTTGACATGCTCCGAAGAAAAAAAATTTCTAAGTTCCTGGCCAGCGCACTTTTTTAATTTTCAAAAATGTTGACATGCTCCGAAAAGAAAATTCCTATGCGACGTAAATTGAGTTCTACAACACGATTCCGCCCTCAAAATTTTTCTAAGAAATTTCCAAGTGCCAGCGCACTTTTTCAATTTTCAAAAATGTTGACATGCTCCGAAAAAAAATCCTATGCGACGTAAATTGAGTTCTACCACACGATTCCGCCCTCAAAAGTTTTCTAAGATATTTCTAAGTGCCGGGCCAGCGCACTTTTTCAATTTTCAAAAATGTTGACATGCTCCGAAAAGAAAATTCCTATGCGACGTAAATTGAGGTCTACCACACGATTCCGCCCTCAAAATTTTTCTAAAAAATTTCTAAGTGTCTGGTTAGCACACTTTTTCAATTTTCAAAAATGTTGAATGCTCGGCAAAAAAATTCCTATGCGACGTAAATTGAGTTCTACAACAGGATTCCGCCCTCAACATTTTTCTAAAAAATATCTAAGTGCCTGGATAGCGCACTTTTTCAATTTTCAAAAACGTTGACATGCTCCAAAAAAAATTCCTATGCGACGTAAATTGAGTCCTACAACACGATATCGGCCTGCAAATTTTTCTAAAAAAATTTCTAAGTGCCTGGCAAGCGCACTTTTTCAATTTTCAAAATCGTTGACAAGCTCCGAAAACAAAAATTCCTATGCGACGTAAATTGAGTTCTACCACACGATTCCGCCCTCAAAATTTTTCTAAAAAATTTCTAAGTTCCAGGCCAGCGCACTTTTTTAATTTTCAAATATGTTGACATGCTCCGAAAAGAAAATTACTATGCGACGTAAATTGAGTTCTACAACACGATTCCGCCCTCAAAATTTTTCTATAAAATGTATAGGTGCCTGGCCAGCGCACCTTTTCAATTTTCAAAAATGTTGACATGCTCCGAAAAGAAAATTCCTATGCGACGTAAATTGAGTTCTACAACACGATTCCGCCCTCAAAATTTTTCTATAAAATGTATAGGTGCCTGGCCAGCGCACCTTTTCAATTTTCAAAAACGTTGACATGCTCCGAAAAAAAATTCCTATGCGACGTAAATTGAGTTCTACCACACGATTCCGCCCTCAACATTTTTCTAAAAAATATCTAAGTGCCTGGCCTGCGCACTTTTTCAATTTTCAAAAAGTTGACATGCCCCGAAAAAAAAATTCCTATGCGACGTAAATTGAGTTCTACAACAAGATTCCGTCGCTCCAAATTTTTCTAAAAAATTTGTGAGGGCCTGGCCAGCGCACTTTTTCAATTTTCAAAAATGTTGACATGCCCCGAAAAAAAAATCCTATGCGACGTAAATTGAGTTCTACAACACGATTCCGCCCTCAAAATTTTTCTAAGAAATTTCTAAGTGCCCTGGCCAGTGCACTTTTTCAATTTTCAAAAACGTTGACATGCTCCGAAAAAAAAAATTCCTATGCTACGTAAATTGAGTTCTACCGCACGATTCCGCCCCTCAACATTTTTCTAAAAAATATCTAAGTGCCTGGCCTGCGCACTTTTTCAATTTTCAAAAAGTTGACATGCCCCGAAAAAAAAATTCCTATGCGACGTAAATTGAGTTCTACAACAAGATTCCGTCGCTCCAAATTTTTCTAAAAAATTTGTGAGGGCCTGGCCAGCGCACTTTTTCAATTTTCAAAAATGTTGACATGCCCCGAAAAAAAAATCCTATGCGACGTAAATTGAGTTCTACAACACGATTTCGCTGCTCCAAATTTTTCTAAAAAATTTGTGAGGGCCTGGCTAGCGCACTTTTTCAATTTTCAAAAACTTTGACATGCTCCAAAAAAAATTCCTATGCAACGTAAATTGAGTCCTACAACACGATTCCGCCTTCCAAATTTTTCTAAAAAAATTCTAAGTGCCTGGCCGGCGCACTTTTTCAATTTTCAAAAATGTTGACATGCTCCGAATAAAAAATTATTATGCGACGTAAATTGAGTTCTACAACACGATTCCGCCTTCAAAATTTTTCTATAAAATTTATAAGTGCCTGGCCAGCGCACTTTTTCAATTTTAAAAATGTTGACATGCTCCGAAGAAAAAAAATTTCTAAGTTCCTGGCCAGCGCACTTTTTTAATTTTCAAAAATGTTGACATGCTCCGAAAAGAAAATTCCTATGCGACGTAAATTGAGTTCTACAACACGATTCCGCCCTCAAAATTTTTCTAAGAAATTTCCAAGTGCCAGCGCACTTTTTCAATTTTCAAAAATGTTGACATGCTCCGAAAAAAAATCCTATGCGACGTAAATTGAGTTCTACCACACGATTCCGCCCTCAAAAGTTTTCTAAGTTATTTCTAAGTGCCGGGCCAGCGCACTTTTTCAATTTTCAAAAATGTTGACATGCTCCGAAAAGAAAATTCCTATGCGACGTAAATTGAGGTCTACCACACGATTCCGCCCTCAAAATTTTTCTAAAAAATTTCTAAGTGTCTGGTTAGCACACTTTTTCAATTTTCAAAAATGTTGAATGCTCGGCAAAAAAATTCCTATGCGACGTAAATTGAGTTCTACAACAGGATTCCGCCCTCAACATTTTTCTAAAAAATATCTAAGTGCCTGGATAGCGCACTTTTTCAATTTTCAAAAACGTTGACATGCTCCAAAAAAATTCCTATGCGACGTAAATTGAGTCCTACAACA
Organism: Pseudeuparius sepicola; assembly: GCA_963920635.1. Classification (NCBI taxonomy): domain Eukaryota; kingdom Metazoa; phylum Arthropoda; class Insecta; order Coleoptera; family Anthribidae; genus Pseudeuparius; species Pseudeuparius sepicola. Next base: position 58,602,874 of record OY987301.1, on the reverse strand, counting down.
CGATATCGGCCTGCAAATTTTTCTAAAAAAATTTCTAAGTGCCTGGCAAGCGCACTTTTTCAATTTTCAAAATCGTTGACAAGCTCCGAAAACAAAAATTCCTATGCGACGTAAATTGAGTTCTACCACACGATTCCGCCCTCAACATTTTTCTAAAAAATATCTAAGTGCCGGGCCAGCGCACTTTTTCAATTTTCAAAAATGTTGACATGCTCCGAAAAGAAAATTCCTATGCGACGTAAATTGAGGTCTATCACACGATTCCGCCCTCAAAATTTTTCTAAAAAATTTCTAAGTGACTGGTTAGCACACTTTTTCAATTTTCAAAAATGTTGAATGCTCGGCAAAAAAATTCCTATGCGACGTAAATTGAGTTCAACAACACGATTCCGCCCTTAAAATTTTTCTAAAAAATTTCCAAGTGCCTGGCCAGCGCACTTTTTCAATTTTCGAAAATGTTGACATGCTCAAAAAAGAAAATTCCTATGCGACGTAAATTGAGTTCTACAACAAGATTCCGCCGCTCCAAATTTTTCTAAAAAATTTGTGAGGGCCTGGATAGCGCACTTTTTCAATTTTCAAAAACGTTGACATGCTCCAAAAAAAATTCCTATGCGACGTAAATTGAGTCCTACAACACGATATCGGCCTCCAAATTTTTCTAAAAAATTTCTAAGTGCCTGGCAAGCGCACTTTTTCAATTTTCAAAATCGTTGACAAGCTCCAAAAAAAAAATTCCTATGCGACGTAAATTGAGTTCTACCACACGATTCCACCCTCAACATTTTTCTAAAAAATATCTAAGTGTCTGGCCAGCGCACTTTTTCAATTTTCAAAAATGTTGACATGCCTCGAAAAAAAAATCCTATGCGACGTAAATTGAGTTCTACAACACGATTCCGCCTTCAAAATTTTTCTATAAAATTTATAAGTGCCTGGCCAGCGCACCTTTTCAATTTTCAAAAATGTTGACATGCTCCGAAAAAAAATTCCTATGCGACGTAAATTGAGTTCTACCACACGATTCCGCCCTCAAAATTTTTCTAAGATATTTCTAAGTGCCGGGCCAGCGCACTTTTTCAATTTTCAAAAACGTTGACATGCTCCGAAAAAAAAATTCCTATGCGACGTAAATTGAGTTCTACCACACGATTCCGCCCTCAACATTTTTCTAAAAAATATCTAAGTGCCTGGCCTGCGCACATTTTCAATTTTCAAAAAGTTGACATGCCCCGAAAAAAAAATTCCTATGCGACGTAAATTGAGTTCTACAACAAGATTCCGTCGCTCCAAATTTTTCTAAAAAATTTGTGAGGGCCTGGCCAGCGCACTTTTTCAATTTTCAAAAATGTTGACATGCTCCGAATAAAAAATTACTATGCGACGTAAATTGAGTTCTACAACACGATTCCGCCTTCAAAATTTTTCTATAAAATTTATAAGTGCCTGGCCAGCGCACCTTTTCAATTTTCAAAAATGTTGACATGCTCCGAAAAAAAATTCCTATGCGACGTAAATTGAGTTCTACCACACGATTCCGCCCTCAAAATTTTTCTAAGATATTTCTAAGTGCCGGGCCAGCGCACTTTTTCAATTTTCAAAAACGTTGACATGCTCCGAAAAAAAAATTCCTATGCGACGTAAATTGAGTTCTACCACACGATTCCGCCCTCAACATTTTTCTAAAAAATATCTAAGTGCCTGGCCTGCGCACTTTTTCAATTTTCAAAAAGTTGACATGCCCCGAAAAAAAAATTCCTATGCGACGTAAATTGAGTTCTACAACAAGATTCCGTCGCTCCAAATTTTTCTAAAAAATTTGTGAGGCCCTGGCCAGCGCACTTTTTCAATTTTCAAAAATGTTGACATGCCCCGAAAAAAAAATCCTATGCGACGTAAATTGAGTTCTACAAAATGATTCCGCCCTCAAAATTTTTCTAAAAAATTTCTCAATTTTCAAAAATGTTGACATGCTCCGAAAAAAAATTCCTTTGCGACGTAAATTGAGTTCTACAAAACGATTCCGCCCTCAAAATTTTTCTAAAAACTTTTTGAGTGCCTGGCCAGCGCACTTTTTTAATTTTAAAAAATTTTGACATGCTTCAAAAAGAAAATTCCTATGCGACGTAAATTGAGTTCTACAAACGATTCCGCCCTCAAAATTTTTCTAAAAAATTTCTCAATATTCAAAAATGTTGACATGCTCCGAAAAAAAATTCCTTTGCGACGTAAACTGAGTTCTACAAAACGATTCCGCCCTCAAAATTCCTATGCGACGTAAATTGAGTTCTACCACACGATTCCGCCCTCAAAATTTTTCTAAAAAATATCTAAGTTCCTGGCCAGCGCACTTTTTTAATTTTCAAAAATGTTGACATGCTCCGAAAAGAAAATTCCTATGCGACGTAAATTGAGTTCTACCACACGATTCCGCCCTCAAAAGTTTTCTAAGATATTTCTAAGTTCCAGGCCAGCGCACTTTTTTAATTTTCAAAAATGTTGACATGCTCCGAAAAGAAAATTCCTATGCGACGTAAATTGAGTTCTACAACACGATTCCGCCCTCAAAATTTTTCTATAAAATGTATAGGTGCCTGGCCAGCGCACCTTTTCAATTTTCAAAAACGTTGACATGCTCCGAAAAAAAATTCCTATGCGACGTAAATTGAGTTCTACCACACGATTCCGCCCTCAACATTTTTCTAAAAAATATCTAAGTGCCTGGCCTGCGCACTTTTTCAATTTTCAAAAAGTTGACATGCCCCGAAAAAAAAATTCCTATGCGACGTAAATTGAGTTCTACAACAAGATTCCGTCGCTCCAAATTTTTCTAAAAAATTTGTGAGGGCCTGGCCAGCGCACTTTTTCAATTTTCAAAAATGTTGACATGCCCCGAAAAAAAAATCCTATGCGACGTAAATTGAGTTCTACAACACGATTTCGCTGCTCCAAATTTTTCTAAAAAATTTGTGAGGGCCTGGCTAGCGCACTTTTTCAATTTTCAAAAACTTTGACATGCTCCAAAAAAAATTCCTATGCGACGTAAATTGAGTTCTACAACACGATTCCGCCCTCAAAATTTTTCTAAGAAATTTCTAAGTGCCAGCGCACTTTTTCAATTTTCAAAAATGTTGACATGCTCCGAAAAAAATTCCTATGCGACGTAAATTGAGTTCTACAACACGATTCCGCCCTCAAAATTTTTCTATAAAATGTATAGGTGCCTGGCCAGCGCACCTTTTCAATTTTCAAAAACGTTGACATGCTCCGAAAAAAAATTCCTATGCGACGTAAATTGAGTTCTACCACACGATTCCGTCGCTCCAAATTTTTCTAAAAAATTTGTGAGTGCCTGGCCAGCGCACTTTTTCAATTTTCAAAAATGTTGACATGATCCGAAAAAAAATTCCTATGCGACGTAAATTGAGTTCTACAACACGATTCCGCCCTCAAAATTTTTCTAAGAAATTTCTAAGTGCCCTGGCCAGTGCACTTTTTCAATTTTCAAAAACGTTGACATGCTCCGAAAAAAAATTCCTATGCTACGTAAATTGAGTTCTACCACACGATTCCGCCCCTCAACATTTTTCTAAAAAATATCTAAGTGCCTGGCCTGCGCACTTTTTCAATTTTCAAAAAGTTGACATGCCCCGAAAAAAAAATTCCTATGCGACGTAAATTGAGTTCTACAACAAGATTCCGTCGCTCCAAATTTTTCTAAAAAATTTGTGAGGGCCTGGCCAGCGCACTTTTTCAATTTTCAAAAATGTTGACATGCCCCGAAAAAAAAATCCTATGCGACGTAAATTGAGTTCTACAACACGATTTCGCTGCTCCAAATTTTTCTAAAAAATTTGTGAGGGCCTGGCTAGCGCACTTTTTCAATTTTCAAAAACTTTGACATGCTCCAAAAAAAATTCCTATGCGACGTAAATTGAGTTCTACAACACGATTCCGCCCTCAAAATTTTTCTAAGAAATTTCTAAGTGCCAGCGCACTTTTTCAATTTTCAAAAATGTTGACATGCTCCGAAAAAAATTCCTATGCGACGTAAATTGAGTTCTACAACACGATTCCGCCTTCCAAATTTTTCTAAAAAAATTCTAAGTACCTGGCCAGCGCACTTTTTCAATTTTCAAAAATGTTGACATGCTCCGAATAAAAAATTACTATGCGACGTAAATTGAGTTCTACAACACGATTCCGCCTTCAAAATTTTTCTATAAAATTTATAAGTGCCTGGCCAGCGCACCTTTTCAATTTTCAAAAATGTTGACATGCTCCGAAAAAAATTCCTATGCGACGTAAATTGAGTTCTACAACACGATTCCGCCTTCCAAATTTTTCTAAAAAAATTCTAAGTGCCTGGCCAGCGCACTTTTTCAATTTTCAAAAATGTTGACATGCTCCGAATAAAAAATTACTATGCGACGTAAATTGAGTTCTACAACACGATTCCGCCTTCAAAATTTTTCTATAAAATTTATAAGTGCCTGGCCAGCGCACCTTTTCAATTTTCAAAAATGTTGACATGCTCCGAAAAAAAATTCCTATGCGACGTAAATTGAGTTCTACCACACGATTCCGCCCTCAAAATTTTTCTAAGATATTTCTAAGTGCCGGGCCAGCGCACTTTTTCAATTTTCAAAAACGTTGACATGCTCCGAAAAAAAAATTCCTATGCGACGTAAATTGAGTTCTACCACACGATTCCGCCCTCAACATTTTTCTAAAAAATATCTAAGTGCCTGGCCTGCGCACTTTTTCAATTTTCAAAAAGTTCACATGCCCCGAAAAAAAAATTCCTATGCGACGTAAATTGAGTTCTACAACAAGATTCCGTCGCTCCAAATTTTTCTAAAAAATTTGTGAGGGCCTGGCCAGCGCACTTTTTCAATTTTCAAAAATGTTGACATGCTCCGAATAAAAAATTACTATGCGACGTAAATTGAGTTCTACAACACGATTCCGCCTTCAAAATTTTTCTATAAAATTTATAAGTGCCTGGCCAGCGCACCTTTTCAATTTTCAAAAATGTTGACATGCTCCGAAAAAAAATTCCTATGCGACGTAAATTGAGTTCTACCACACGATTCCGCCTTCAAAATTTTTCTATAAAATTTATAAGTGCCTGGCCAGCGCACTTTTTCAATTTTCAAAAATGTTGACATGCTCCGAATAAAAAATTACTATGCGACGTAAATTGAGTTCTACAACACGATTCCGCCTTCAAAATTTTTCTATAAAATTTATAAGTGCCTGGCCAGCGCACCTTTTCAATTTTCAAAAATGTTGACATGCTCCGAAAAAAATTCCTATGCGACGTAAATTGAGTTCTACAACACGATTCCGCCTTCCAAATTTTTCTAAAAAAATTCTAAGTGCCTGGCCAGCGCACTTTTTCAATTTTCAAAAATGTTGACATGCTCCGAATAAAAAATTACTATGCGACGTAAATTGAGTTCTACAACACGATTCCGCCTTCAAAATTTTTCTATAAAATTTATAAGTGCCTGGCCAGCGCACCTTTTCAATTTTCAAAAATGTTGACATGCTCCGAAAAAAAATTCCTATGCGACGTAAATTGAGTTCTACCACACGATTCCGCCCTCAAAATTTTTCTAAGATATTTCTAAGTGCCGGGCCAGCGCACTTTTTCAATTTTCAAAAACGTTGACATGCTCCGAAAAAAAAATTCCTATGCGACGTAAATTGAGTTCTACCACACGATTCCGCCCTCAACATTTTTCTAAAAAATATCTAAGTGCCTGGCCTGCGCACTTTTTCAATTTTCAAAAAGTTCACATGCCCCGAAAAAAAAATTCCTATGCGACGTAAATTGAGTTCTACAACAAGATTCCGTCGCTCCAAATTTTTCTAAAAAATTTGTGAGGGCCTGGCCAGCGCACTTTTTCAATTTTCAAAAATGTTGACATGCCCCGAAAAAAAAATCCTATGCGACGTAAATTGAGTTCTACAACACGATTTCGCTGCTCCAAATTTTTCTAAAAAATTTGTGAGGGCCTGGCTAGCGCACTTTTTCAATTTTCAAAAACTTTGACATGCTCCAAAAAAAATTCCTATGCAACGTAAATTGAGTCCTACAACACGATTCCGCCTTCCAAATTTTTCTAAAAAAATTCTAAGTGCCTGGCCGGCGCACTTTTTCAATTTTCAAAAATGTTGACATGCTCCGAATAAAAAATTATTATGCGACGTAAATTGAGTTCTACAACACGATTCCGCCTTCAAAATTTTTCTATAAAATTTATAAGTGCCTGGCCAGCGCACTTTTTCAATTTTAAAAATGTTGACATGCTCCGAAAAAAAAAAATTTCTAAGTTCCTGGCCAGCGCACTTTTTTAATTTTCAAAAATGTTGACATGCTCCGAAAAGAAAATTCCTATGCGACGTAAATTGAGTTCTACAACACGATTCCGCCCTCAAAATTTTTCTAAGAAATTTCTAAGTGCCAGCGCACTTTTTCAATTTTCAAAAATGTTGACATGCTCCGAAAAAAAATCCTATGCGACGTAAATTGAGTTCTACCACACGATTCCGCCCTCAAAAGTTTTCTAAGATATTTCTAAGTGCCGGGCCAGCGCACTTTTTCAATTTTCAAAAATGTTGACATGCTCCGAAAAGAAAATTCCTATGCGACGTAAATTGAGGTCTACCACACGATTCCGCCCTCAAAATTTTTCTAAAAAATTTCTAAGTGTCTGGTTAGCACACTTTTTCAATTTTCAAAAATGTTGAATGCTCGGCAAAAAAATTCCTATGCGACGTAAATTGAGTTCTACAACAGGATTCCGCCCTCAACATTTTTCTAAAAAATATCTAAGTGCCTGGATAGCGCACTTTTTCAATTTTCAAAAACGTTGACATGCTCCAAAAAAAATTCCTATGCGACGTAAATTGAGTCCTACAACACGATATCGGCCTGCAAATTTTTCTAAAAAATTTCTAAGTGCCTGGCAAGCGCACTTTTTCAATTTTCAAAATCGTTGACAAGCTCCGAAAAAAAAAATTCCTATGCGACGTAAATTGAGTTCTACCACACGATTCCGCCCTCAACATTTTTCTAAAAAATATCTAAGTGCCGGGCCAGCGCACTTTTTCAATTTTCAAAAATGTTGACATGCTCCGAAAAGAAAATTCCTATGCGACGTAAATTGAGGTCTATCACACGATTCCGCCCTCAAAATTTTTCTAAAAAATTTCTAAGTGACTGGTTAGCACACTTTTTCAATTTTCAAAAATGTTGAATGCTCGGCAAAAAAATTCCTATGCGACGTAAATTGAGTTCAACAACACGATTCCGCCCTCAAAATTTTTCTAAAAAATTTCCAAGTGCCTGGCCAGCGCACTTTTTCAATTTTCGAAAATGTTGTCATGCTCAAAAAAGAAAATTCCTATGCGACGTAAATTGAGTTCTACAACAAGATTCCGCCGCTCCAAATTTTTCTAAAAAATTTGTGAGGGCCTGGATAGCGCACTTTTTCAATTTTCAAAAACGTTGACATGCTCCAAAAAAAATTCCTATGCGACGTAAATTGAGTCCTACAACACGATATCGGCCTCCAAATTTTTCTAAAAAATTTCTAAGTGCCTGGCAAGCGCACTTTTTCAATTTTCAAAATCGTTGACAAGCTCCAAAAAAAAAATTCCTATGCGACGTAAATTGAGTTCTACCACACGATTCCACCCTCAACATTTTTCTAAAAAATATCTAAATGTCTGGCCAGCGCACTTTTTCAATTTTCAAAAATGTTGACATGCCTCGAAAAAAAAATCCTATGCGACGTAAATTGAGTTCTACAACACGATTCCGCCTTCAAAATTTTTCTATAAAATTTATAAGTGCCTGGCCAGCGCACCTTTTCAATTTTCAAAAATGTTGACATGCTCCGAAAAAAAATTCCTATGCGACGTAAATTGAGTTCTACCACACGATTCCGCCCTCAAAATGTTTCTAAGATATTTCTAAGTGCCGGGCCAGCGCACTTTTTCAATTTTCAAAAAGTTGACATGCCCCGAAAAAAAAATTCCTATGCGACGTAAATTGAGTTCTACAACAAGATTCCGTCGCTCCAAATTTTTCTAAAAAATTTGTGAGGGCCTGGCCAGCGCACTTTTTCAATTTTCAAAAATGTTGACATGCTCCGAATAAAAAATTACTATGCGACGTAAATTGAGTTCTACAACACGATTCCGCCTTCAAAATTTTTCTATAAAATTTATAAGTGCCTGGCCAGCGCACCTTTTCAATTTTCAAAAATGTTGACATGCTCCGAAAAAAAATTCCTATGCGACGTAAATTGAGTTCTACCACACGATTCCGCCCTCAAAATTTTTCTAAGATATTTCTAAGTGCCGGGCCAGCGCACTTTTTCAATTTTCAAAAACGTTGACATGCTCCGAAAAAAAAATTCCTATGCGACGTAAATTGAGTTCTACCACACGATTCCGCCCTCAACATTTTTCTAAAAAATATCTAAGTGCCTGGCCTGCGCACTTTTTCAATTTTCAAAAAGTTGACATGCCCCGAAAAAAAAATTCCTATGAGACGTAAATTGAGTTCTACAACAAGATTCCGTCGCTCCAAATTTTTCTAAAAAATTTGTGAGGCCCTGGCCAGCGCACTTTTTCAATTTTCAAAAATGTTGACATGCCCCGAAAAAAAAATCCTATGCGACGTAAATTGAGTTCTACAACACGATTTCGCTGCTCCAAATTTTTCTAAAAAATTTGTGAGGGCCTGGCTAGCGCACTTTTTCAATTTTCAAAAACTTTGACATGCTCCAAAAAAAATTCCTATGCAACGTAAATTGAGTCCTACAACACGATTCCGCCTTCCAAATTTTTCTAAAAAAATTCTAAGTGCCTGGCCGGCGCACTTTTTCAATTTTCAAAAATGTTGACATGCTCCGAATAAAAAATTATTATGCGACGTAAATTGAGTTCTACAACACGATTCCGCATTCAAAATTTTTCTATAAAATTTATAAGTGCCTGGCCAGCGCACTTTTTCAATTTTAAAAATGTTGACATGCTCCGAAAAAAAAAATTTCTAAGTTCCTGGCCAGCGCACTTTTTTAATTTTCAAAAATGTTGACATGCTCCGAAAAGAAAATTCCTATGCGACGTAAATTGAGTTCTACAACACGATTCCGCCCTCAAAATTTTTCTAAGAAATTTCTAAGTGCCAGCGCACTTTTTCAATTTTCAAAAATGTTGACATGCTCCGAAAAAAATTCTTATGCGACGTAAATTGAGTTCTACAACACGATTCCGCCTTCCAATTTTTTCTAAAAAAATTCTAAGTGCCTGGCCAGCGCACTTTTTCAATTTTCAAAAATGTTGACATGCTCCGAATAAAAAATTACTATGCGACGTAAATTGAGTTCTACAACACGATTCCGCCTTCAAAATTTTTCTATAAAATTTATAAGTGCCTGGCCAGCGCACCTTTTCAATTTTCAAAAATGTTGACATGCTCCGAAAAGAAAATTCCTATGCGACGTAAATTGAGTTCTACAAAACGATTCTGCCCTCAAAATTTTAAGTGCCTGGCCAGCCTACTTTTTCAATTTTCAAAAATGTTGACATAATCCGAAAAAAAATTCCTACGCGACGTAAATTGAGTTCTACAAAACGATTCTGCCCTCAAAATTTTTCTAAAAAATTTCTGAGTGCCTGGCCAGCGCACTTTTTTAATTTTCAAAAATTTTGACATGCTTCGAAAAGAAAATTCCTATGCGACGTAAATTGAGTTCTACCACACAATTCCGCCCTCCAAATTTTTCTAAAAAAATTCTAAGTGCCGGGCCAGCGCATTTTTTCAATTTTCAAAAATGTTGACATGCTCCGAAAAGAAAATTCCTATGCGACGTAAATTGAGTTCTACCACACGATTCCACCCTCAAAATTTTTCTAAAAAATATCTAAGTGCCTGGCCAGCGCACTTTTTCAATTTTCAAAAATGTTGACATGCTCCGAATAAAAAATTACTATGCGACGTAAATTGAGTTCTACAACACGATTCCGCCTTCAAAATTTTTCTATAAAATTTATAAGTGCCTGGCCAGCGCACCTTTTCAATTTTCAAAAATGTTGACATGCTCCGAAAAGAAAATTCCTATGCGACGTAAATTGAGTTCTACAAAACGATTCTGCCCTCAAAATTTTAAGTGCCTGGCCAGCCTACTTTTTCAATTTTCAAAAATGTTGACATAATCCGAAAAAAAATTCCTACGCGACGTAAATTGAGTTCTACAAAACGATTCTGCCCTCAAAATTTTTCTAAAAAATTTCTGAGTGCCTGGCCAGCGCACTTTTTTAATTTTCAAAAATTTTGACATGCTTCGAAAAGAAAATTCCTATGCGACGTAAATTGAGTTCTACCACACAATTCCGCCCTCCAAATTTTTCTAAAAAAATTCTAAGTGCCGGGCCAGCGCATTTTTTCAATTTTCAAAAATGTTGACATGCTTCGAAAAGAAAATTCCTATGCGACGTAAATTGAGTTCTACCACACAATTCCGCCCTCCAAATTTTTCTAAAAAAATTCTAAGTGCCGGGCCAGCGCATTTTTTCAATTTTCAAAAATGTTGACATGCTCCGAAAAAAATTCTTATGCGACGTAAATTGAGTTCTACAACACGATTCCGCCTTCCAATTTTTTCTAAAAAAATTCTAAGTGCCTGGCCAGCGCACTTTTTCAATTTTCAAAAATGTTGACATGCTCCGAATAAAAAATTACTATGCGACGTAAATTGAGTTCTACAACACGATTCCGCCTTCAAAATTTTTCTATAAAATTTATAAGTGCCTGGCCAGCGCACCTTTTCAATTTTCAAAAATGTTGACATGCTCCGAAAAGAAAATTCCTATGCGACGTAAATTGAGTTCTACAAAACGATTCTGCCCTCAAAATTTTAAGTGCCTGGCCAGCCTACTTTTTCAATTTTCAAAAATGTTGACATAATCCGAAAAAAAATTCCTACGCGACGTAAATTGAGTTCTACAAAACGATTCTGCCCTCAAAATTTTTCTAAAAAATTTCTGAGTGCCTGGCCAGCGCACTTTTTTAATTTTCAAAAATTTTGACATGCTTCGAAAAGAAAATTCCTATGCGACGTAAATTGAGTTCTACCACACAATTCCGCCCTCCAAATTTTTCTAAAAAAATTCTAAGTGCCGGGCCAGCGCATTTTTTCAATTTTCAAAAATGTTGACATGCTCCGAAAAGAAAATTCCTATGCGACGTAAATTGAGTTCTACCACACGATTCCACCCTCAAAATTTTTCTAAAAAATATCTAAGTGCCTGGCCAGCGCACTTTTTCAATTTTCAAAAATGTTGACATGCTCCGAATAAAAAATTACTATGCGACGTAAATTGAGTTCTACAACACGATTCCGCCTTCAAAATTTTTCTATAAAATTTATAAGTGCCTGGCCAGCGCACCTTTTCAATTTTCAAAAATGTTGACATGCTCCGAAAAGAAAATTCCTATGCGACGTAAATTGAGTTCTACAAAACGATTCTGCCCTCAAAATTTTAAGTGCCTGGCCAGCCTACTTTTTCAATTTTCAAAAATTTTGACATAATCCGAAAAAAAATTCCTACGCGACGTAAATTGAGTTCTACAAAACGATTCTGCCCTCAAAATTTTTCTAAAAAATTTCTGAGTGCCTGGCCAGCGCACTTTTTTAATTTTCAAAAATTTTGACATGCTTCGAAAAGAAAATTCCTATGCGACGTAAATTGAGTTCTACCACACGATTCCGCCCTCCAAATTTTTCTAAAAAAATTCTAAGTGCCGGGCCAGCGCATTTTTTCAATTTTCAAAAATGTTGACATGCTCCGAAAAGAAAATTCCTATGCGACGTAAATTGAGTTCTACCACACGATTCCACCCTCAAAATTTTTCTAAAAAATATCTAAGTGCCTGGCCAGCGCACTTTTTCAATTTTCAAAAATGTTGACATGATCTGAAAAAAAAGTCCTATGCGACGTAAATTGAGTTCTAACACCAGATTCCGGCCTCAAAATTTTTCTAAAAAATTTGGAAGTGCCGGGCCAGCGCATTTTTTCAATTTTCAAAAATGTTGACATGCTCCGAAAAGAAAATTCCTATGCGACGTGAATTGAGTCCTACAACACGATATCGGCCTCCAAATTTTTCTAAAAAATTTTTAAGTGCCTGGCCAGCGTACTTTTTCAATTTTCAAAAATGTTGACATAATCCGAAAAAAAATTCCTACGCGACGTAAATTGAGTTCTACAAAACGATTCTGCCCTCAAAATTTTTCTAAAAAATTTCTGAGTGCCTGGCCAGCGCACTTTTTTAATTTTCAAAAATTTTGACATGCTTCGAAAAGAAAATTCCTATGCGACGTAAATTGAGTTCTACCACACGATTCCACCCTCAAAATTTTTCTAAAAAATATCTAAGTGCCTGGCCAGCGCACTTTTTCAATTTTCAAAAATGTTGACATGATCTGAAAAAAAAGTCCTATGCGACGTAAATTGAGTTCTAACACCAGATTCCGGCCTCAAAATTTTTCTAAAAAATTTGGAAGTGCCTGGCCAGCGCACTTTTTCAAATTTCAAAAATGTTGACAAGCTCCGAAAAGAAAATTCCTATGCGACGTGAATTGAGTCCTACAACACGATATCGGCCTCCAAATTTTTCTAAAAAATTTTTAAGTGCCTGGCCAGCGTACTTTTTCAATTTTCAAAAATGTTGACATAATCCGAAAAAAAATTCCTACGCGACGTAAATTGAGTTCTACAAAACGATTCTGCCCTCAAAATTTTTCTAAAAATTTCTGAGTGCCTGGCCAGCGCACTTTTTTAATTTTCAAAAATTTTGACATGCTTCGAAAAGAAAATTCCTATGCGACGTAAATTGAGTTCTACCACACGATTCCGCCCTCCAAATTTTTCTAAAAAAATTCTAAGTGCCGGGCCAGCGCATTTTTTCAATTTTCAAAAATGTTGACATGCTCCGAAAAGAAAATTCCTATGCGACGTAAATTGAGTTCTACCACACGATTCCACCCTCAAAATTTTTCTAAAAAATATCTAAGTGCCTGGCCAGCGCACTTTTTCAAATTTCAAAAATGTTGACAAGCTCCGAAAAGAAAATTCCTATGCGACGTAAATTGAGTCCTACAACACGATATCGGCCTCCAAATTTTTCTAAAAAATTTTTAAGTGCCTGGCCAGCGTACTTTTTCAATTTTCAAAAATGTTGACATAATCCGAAAAAAAATTCCTACGCGACGTAAATTGAGTTCTACAAAACGATTCTGCCCTCAAAATTTTTCTAAAAAATTTCTGAGTGCCTGGCCAGCGCACTTTTTTAATTTTCAAAAATTTTGACATGCTTCGAAAAGAAAATTCCTAAGCGACGTAAATTGAGTTCTACCACACGATTCCGCCCTCCAAATTTTTCTACAAAAATTCTAAGTGCCGGGCCAGCGCACTTTTTCAATTTTCAAAAATGTTGACATGCTCCGAAAAAAAAATTACTATGCGACGTAAATTGAGTTCTACAACACGATTCGCCCTCAAAATTTTTCTATAAAATTTATAAGTGCCTGGCCAGCGCACCTATTCAATTTTCAAAAATGTTGACATGCTCCGAAAAGAAAATTCCTATGCGACGTAAATTGAGTTCTACAACACAATTCCGCCCTCAAAATTTTTCTAAGAAATTTCTCAATTTTCAAAAATGTTGACATGCTCCGAAAAAAAATTCCTATGCGACGTAAATTGAGTTCTACAAAACGATTCCGCCCTCAAAATTTTTCTAAAAAATTTCTCAATTTTCAAAAATGTTGACATGCTCCGAAAAAAAATTCCTTTGCGACGTAAATTGAGTTCTACAAAACGATTCCGCCCTCAAAATTTTTCTAAAAACTTTTTGAGTGCCTGGCCAGCGCACTTTTTTAATTTTCAAAAATTTTGACATGCTTCAAAAAGAAAATTCCTATGCGACGTAAATTGAGTTCTACAAACGATTCCGCCCTCAAAATTTTTCTAAAAAATTTCTCAATATTCAAAAATGTTGACATGCTCCGAAAAAAAATTCCTTTGCGACGTAAACTGAGTTCTACAAAACGATTCCGCCCTCAAAATTCCTATGCGACGTAAATTGAGTTCTACCACACGATTCCGCCCTCAAAATTTTTCTAAGAAATTTCTCAATTTTCAAAAATGTTGACATGCTCCGAAAAAAAATTCCTATGCGACGTAAATTGAGTTCTACAAAACGATTCCGCCCTCAAAATTTTTCTAAAAAATTTCTCAATTTTCAAAAATTTTGACATGCTCCGAAAAAAAATTCCTTTGCGACGTAAATTGAGTTCTACAAAACGATTCCGCCCTCAAAATTTTTCTAAAAACTTTTTGAGTGCCTGGCCAGCGCACTTTTTCAATTTTCAAAAACGTTGACATGCTCGGAAAAAAAAATTACTATGCGACGTAAATTGAGTTCAACAAACGATTCCGCCCTCAAAATTTTTCTAAAAAATTTCTCAATTTTTAAAAATGTTGACATGCTCCGAAAAAAAATTCCTATGCGACGTAAATTGAGTTCTACCACACGATTCCGCCCTCAAAATTTTTCTAAGATATTTCTAAGTGCCGGGCCAGCGCACTTTTTCAATTTTCAAAAACGTTGACATGCTCCGAAAAAAAAATTCCTATGCGACGTAAATTGAGTTCTACCACACGATTCCGCCCTCAACATTTTTCTAAAAAATATCTAAGTGCCTGGCCTGCGCACTTTTTCAATTTTCAAAAAGTTGACATGCCCCGAAAAAAAAATTCCTATGCGACGTAAATTGAGTTCTACACCAAGATTCCGTCGCTCCAAATTTTTCTAAAAAATTTGTGAGGGCCTGGCCAGCGCACTTTTTCAATTTTCAAAAATGTTGACATGCTCCGAATAAAAAATTACTATGCGACGTAAATTGAGTTCTACAACACGATTCCGCCCTCAAAATTTTTCTAAAAACTTTTTGAGTGCCTAAAATTTTTCTAAGAAATTTCTCAATTTTCAAAAATGTTGACATGCTCCGAAAAAAAATTCCTATGCGACGTAAATTGAGTTCTACAAAACGATTCCGCCCTCAAAATTTTTCTAAAAAATTTCTCAATTTTCAAAAATTTTGACATGCTCCGAAAAAAAATTCCTTTGCGACGTAAATTGAGTTCTACAAAACGATTCCGCCCTCAAAATTTTTCTAAAAACTTTTTGAGTGCCTGGCCAGCGCACTTTTTCAATTTTCAAAAACGTTGACATGCTCGGAAAAAAAAATTACTATGCGACGTAAATTGAGTTCAACAAACGATTCCGCCCTCAAAATTTTTCTAAAAAATTTCTCAATTTTTAAAAATGTTGACATGCTCCGAAAAAAAATTCCTATGCGACGTAAATTGAGTTCTACCACACGATTCCGCCCTCAAAATTTTTCTAAGATATTTCTAAGTGCCGGGCCAGCGCACTTTTTCAATTTTCAAAAACGTTGACATGCTCCGAAAAAAAAATTCCTATGCGACGTAAATTGAGTTCTACCACACGATTCCGCCCTCAACATTTTTCTAAAAAATATCTAAGTGCCTGGCCTGCGCACTTTTTCAATTTTCAAAAAGTTGACATGCCCCGAAAAAAAAATTCCTATGCGACGTAAATTGAGTTCTACACCAAGATTCCGTCGCTCCAAATTTTTCTAAAAAATTTGTGAGGGCCTGGCCAGCGCACTTTTTCAATTTTCAAAAATGTTGACATGCTCCGAATAAAAAATTACTATGCGACGTAAATTGAGTTCTACAACACGATTCCGCCTTAAAAATTTTTCTATAAAATTTATAAGTGCCTGGCCAGCGCACCTTTTCAATTTTCAAAAATGTTGACATGCTCCGAAAAAAAATTCCTATGCGACGTAAATTGAGTTCTACCACACAATTCCGCCCTCAAAATTTTTCTAAGATATTTCTAAGTGCCGGGCCAGCGCACTTTTTCAATTTTCAAAAACGTTGACATGCTCCGAAAAAAAAATTCCTATGCGACGTAAATTGAGTTCTACCACACGATTCCGCCCTCAACATTTTTCTAAAAAATATCTAAGTGCCTGGCCTGCGCACTTTTTCAATTTTCAAAAAGTTGACATGCCCCGAAAAAAAAATTCCTATGCGACGTAAATTGAGTTCTACAACAAGATTCCGTCGCTCCACATTTTTCTAAAAAATTTGTGAGGCCCTGGCCAGCGCACTTTTTCAATTTTCAAAAATGTTGACATGCCCCGAAAAAAAAATCCTATGCGACGTAAATTGAGTTCTACAACACGATTTCGCTGCTCCAAATTTTTCTAAAAAATTTGTGAGGGCCTGGCTAGCGCACTTTTTCAATTTTCAAAAACTTTGACATGCTCCAAAAAAAATTCCTATGCAACGTAAATTGAGTCCTACAACACGATTCCGCCTTCCAAATTTTTCTAAAAAAATTCTAAGTGCCTGGCCGGCGCACTTTTTCAATTTTCAAAAATGTTGACATGCTCCGAATAAAAAATTACTATGCGACGTAAATTGAGTTCTACAACACGATTCCGCCTTCAAAATTTTTCTATAAAATTTATAAGTGCCTGGCCAGCGCACCTTTTCAATTTTCAAAAATGTTGACATGCTAAGAAAAGAAAATTCCTATGCGACGTAAATTGAGGTCTACCACACGATTCCGCCCTCAAAATTTTTCTAAAAAATTTCTAAGTGTCTGGTTAGCACACTTTTTCAATTTTCAAAAATGTTGAATGCTCGGCAAAAAAATTCCTATGCGACCTAAATTGAGTTCTACAACACGATTCCGCCCTCAAAATTTTTCTAAGAAATTTCTAAGTGCCAGCGCACTTTTTCAATTTTCAAAAATGTTGACATGCTCCGAAAAAAATTCTTATGCGTCGTAAATTGAGTTCTACAACACGATTCCGCCTTCCAATTTTTTCTAAAAAAATTCTAAGTGCCTGGCCAGCGCACTTTTTCAATTTTCAAAAATGTTGACATGCTCCGAATAAAAAATTACTATGCGACGTAAATTGAGTTCTACAACACGATTCCGCCTTCAAAATTTTTCTATAAAATTTATAAGGGCCTGGCCAGCGCACCTTTTCAATTTTCAAAAATGTTGACATGCTCCGAAAAAAAATTCCTATGCGACGTAAATTGAGTTCTACCACACGATTCCGCCCTCAAAAGTTTTCTAAGATATTTCTAAGTTCCAGGCCAGCGCACTTTTTTAATTTTCAAAAATGTTGACATGCTCCGAAAAAAAATTCCTATGCGACGTAAATTGAGTTCTACCACACGATTCCGCCCTCAAAAGTTTTCTAAGATATTTCTAAGTTCCAGGCCAGCGCACTTTTTTAATTTTCAAAAATGTTGACATGCTCCGAAAAGAAAATTCCTATGAGACGTAAATTGAGTTCTACAACAAGATTCCGTCGCTCCAAATTTTTCTAAAAAATTTGTGAGGCCCTGGCCAGCGCACTTTTTCAATTTTCAAAAATGTTGACATGCCCCGAAAAAAAAATCCTATGCGACGTAAATTGAGTTCTACAACACGATTTCGCTGCTCCAAATTTTTCTAAAAAATTTGTGAGGGCCTGGCTAGCGCACTTTTTCAATTTTCAAAAACTTTGACATGCTCCAAAAAAAATTCCTATGCAACGTAAATTGAGTCCTACAACACGATTCCGCCTTCCAAATTTTTCTAAAAAAATTCTAAGTGCCTGGCCGGCGCACTTTTTCAATTTTCAAAAATGTTGACATGCTCCGAATAAAAAATTATTATGCGACGTAAATTGAGTTCTACAACACGATTCCGCATTCAAAATTTTTCTATAAAATTTATAAGTGCCTGGCCAGCGCACTTTTTCAATTCTAAAAATGTTGACATGCTCCGAAAAAAAAAATTTCTAAGTTCCTGGCCAGCGCACTTTTTTAATTTTCAAAAATGTTGACATGCTCCGAAAAGAAAATTCCTATGCGACGTAAATTGAGTTCTACAACACGATTCCGCCCTCAAAATTTTTCTAAGAAATTTCTAAGTGCCAGCGCACTTTTTCAATTTTCAAAAATGTTGACATGCTCCGAAAAAAATTCTTATGCGACGTAAATTGAGTTCTACAACACGATTCCGCCTTCCAATTTTTTCTAAAAAAATTCTAAGTGCCTGGCCAGCGCACTTTTTCAATTTTCAAAAATGTTGACATGCTCCGAATAAAAAATTACTATGCGACGTAAATTGAGTTCTACAACACGATTCCGCCTTCAAAATTTTTCTATAAAATTTATAAGTGCCTGGCCAGCGCACCTTTTCAATTTTCAAAAATGTTGACATGCTCCGAAAAGAAAATTCCTATGCGACGTAAATTGAGTTCTACAAAACGATTCTGCCCTCAAAATTTTAAGTGCCTGGCCAGCCTACTTTTTCAATTTTCAAAAATGTTGACATAATCCGAAAAAAAATTCCTACGCGACGTAAATTGAGTTCTACAAAACGATTCTGCCCTCAAAATTTTTCTAAAAAATTTCTGAGTGCCTGGCCAGCGCACTTTTTTAATTTTCAAAAATTTTGACATGCTTCGAAAAGAAAATTCCTATGCGACGTAAATTGAGTTCTACCACACAATTCCGCCCTCCAAATTTTTCTAAAAAAATTCTAAGTGCCGGGCCAGCGCATTTTTTCAATTTTCAAAAATGTTGACATGCTCCGAAAAGAAAATTCCTATGCGACGTAAATTGAGTTCTACCACACGATTCCACCCTCAAAATTTTTCTAAAAAATATCTAAGTGCCTGGCCAGCGCACTTTTTCAATTTTCAAAAATGTTGACATGCTCCGAATAAAAAATTACTATGCGACGTAAATTGAGTTCTACAACACGATTCCGCCTTCAAAATTTTTCTATAAAATTTATAAGTGCCTGGCCAGCGCACCTTTTCAATTTTCAAAAATGTTGACATGCTCCGAAAAGAAAATTCCTATGCGACGTAAATTGAGTTCTACAAAACGATTCTGCCCTCAAAATTTTAAGTGCCTGGCCAGCCTACTTTTTCAATTTTCAAAAATGTTGACATAATCCGAAAAAAAATTCCTACGCGACGTAAATTGAGTTCTACAAAACGATTCTGCCCTCAAAATTTTTCTAAAAAATTTCTGAGTGCCTGGCCAGCGCACTTTTTCAATTTTCAAAAATGTTGACATGCTCCGAAAAGAAAATTCCTATGCGACGTAAATTGAGTTCTACCACACGATTCCACCCTCAAAATTTTTCTAAAAAATATCTAAGTGCCTGGCCAGCGCACTTTTTCAATTTTCAAAAATGTTGACATGATCTGAAAAAAAAGTCCTATGCGACGTAAATTGAGTTCTAACACCAGATTCCGGCCTCAAAATTTTTCTAAAAAATTTGGAAGTGCCGGGCCAGCGCATTTTTTCAATTTTCAAAAATGTTGACATGCTCCGAAAAGAAAATTCCTATGCGACGTGAATTGAGTCCTACAACACGATATCGGCCTCCAAATTTTTCTAAAAAATTTTTAAGTGCCTGGCCAGCGTACTTTTTCAATTTTCAAAAATGTTGACATAATCCGAAAAAAAATTCCTACGCGACGTAAATTGAGTTCTACAAAACGATTCTGCCCTCAAAATTTTTCTAAAAAATTTCTGAGTGCCTGGCCAGCGCACTTTTTTAATTTTCAAAAATTTTGACATGCTTCGAAAAGAAAATTCCTATGCGACGTAAATTGAGTTCTACCACACGATTCCACCCTCAAAATTTTTCTAAAAAATATCTAAGTGCCTGGCCAGCGCACTTTTTCAATTTTCAAAAATGTTGACATGATCTGAAAAAAAAGTCCTATGCGACGTAAATTGAGTTCTAAAACCAGATTCCGGCCTCAAAATTTTTCTAAAAAATTTGGAAGTGCCTGGCCAGCGCACTTTTTCAAATTTCAAAAATGTTGACAAGCTCCGAAAAGAAAATTCCTATGCGACGTGAATTGAGTCCTACAACACGATATCGGCCTCCAAATTTTTCTAAAAAAATTTTAAGTGCCTGGCCAGCGTACTTTTTCAATTTTCAAAAATGTTGACATAATCCGAAAAAAAATTCCTACGCGACGTAAATTGAGTTCTACAAAACGATTCTGCCCTCAAAATTTTTCTAAAAATTTCTGAGTGCCTGGCCAGCGCACTTTTTTAATTTTCAAAAATTTTGACATGCTTCGAAAAGAAAATTCCTATGCGACGTAAATTGAGTTCTACCACACGATTCCGCCCTCCAAATTTTTCTAAAAAAATTCTAAGTGCCGGGCCAGCGCATTTTTTCAATTTTCAAAAATGTTGACATGCTCCGAAAAGAAAATTCCTATGCGACGTAAATTGAGTTCTACCACACGATTCCACCCTCAAAATTTTTCTAAAAAATATCTAAGTGCCTGGCCAGCGCACTTTTTCAAATTTCAAAAATGTTGACAAGCTCCGAAAAGAAAATTCCTATGCGACGTAAATTGAGTCCTACAACACGATATCGGCCTCCAAATTTTTCTAAAAAATTTTTAAGTGCCTGGCCAGCGTACTTTTTCAATTTTCAAAAATGTTGACATAATCCGAAAAAAAATTCCTACGCGACGTAAATTGAGTTCTACAAAACGATTCTGCCCTCAAAATTTTTCTAAAAAATTTCTGAGTGCCTGGCCAGCGCACTTTTTTAATTTTCAAAAATTTTGACATGCTTCGAAAAGAAAATTCCTAAGCGACGTAAATTGAGTTCTACCACACGATTCCGCCCTCCAAATTTTTCTACAAAAATTCTAAGTGCCGGGCCAGCGCACTTTTTCAATTTTCAAAAATGTTGACATGCTCCGAAAAAAAAATTACTATGCGACGTAAATTGAGTTCTACAACACGATTCGCCCTCAAAATTTTTCTATAAAATTTATAAGTGCCTGGCCAGCGCACCTATTCAATTTTCAAAAATGTTGACATGCTCCGAAAAGAAAATTCCTATGCGACGTAAATTGAGTTCTACAACACAATTCCGCCCTCAAAATTTTTCTAAGAAATTTCTCAATTTTTAAAAATGTTGACATGCTCCGAAAAAAAATTCCTATGCGACGTAAATTGAGTTCTACAAAACGATTCCGCCCTCAAAATTTTTCTAAAAAATTTCTCAATTTTCAAAAATGTTGACATGCTCCGAAAAAAAATTCCTTTGCGACGTAAATTGAGTTCTACAAAACGATTCCGCCCTCAAAATTTTTCTAAAAACTTTTTGAGTGCCTGGCCAGCGCACTTTTTTAATTTTCAAAAATTTTGACATGCTTCAAAAAGAAAATTCCTATGCGACGTAAATTGAGTTCTACAAACGATTCCGCCCTCAAAATTTTTCTAAAAAATTTCTCAATATTCAAAAATGTTGACATGCTCCGAAAAAAAATTCCTTTGCGACGTAAACTGAGTTCTACAAAACGATTCCGCCCTCAAAATTCCTATGCGACGTAAATTGAGTTCTACCACACGATTCCGCCCTCAAAATTTTTCTAAGAAATTTCTCAATTTTCAAAAATGTTGACATGCTCCGAAAAAAAATTCCTATGCGACGTAAATTGAGTTCTACAAAACGATTCCGCCCTCAAAATTTTTCTAAAAAATTTCTCAATTTTCAAAAATTTTGACATGCTCCGAAAAAAAATTCCTTTGCGACGTAAATTGAGTTCTACAAAACGATTCCGCCCTCAAAATTTTTCTAAAAACTTTTTGAGTGCCTGGCCAGCGCACTTTTTCAATTTTCAAAAACGTTGACATGCTCGGAAAAAAAAATTACTATGCGACGTAAATTGAGTTCAACAAACGATTCCGCCCTCAAAATTTTTCTAAAAAATTTCTCAATTTTTAAAAATGTTGACATGCTCCGAAAAAAAATTCCTATGCGACGTAAATTGAGTTCTACCACACGATTCCGCCCTCAAAATTTTTCTAAGATATTTCTAAGTGCCGGGCCAGCGCACTTTTTCAATTTTCAAAAACGTTGACATGCTCCGAAAAAAAAATTCCTATGCGACGTAAATTGAGTTCTACCACACGATTCCGCCCTCAACATTTTTCTAAAAAATATCTAAGTGCCTGGCCTGCGCACTTTTTCAATTTTCAAAAAGTTGACATGCCCCGAAAAAAAAATTCCTATGCGACGTAAATTGAGTTCTACAACAAGATTCCGTCGCTCCAAATTTTTCTAAAAAATTTGTGAGGGCCTGGCCAGCGCACTTTTTCAATTTTCAAAAATGTTGACATGCTCCGAATAAAAAATTACTATGCGACGTAAATTGAGTTCTACAACACGATTCCGCCTTAAAAATTTTTCTATAAAATTTATAAGTGCCTGGCCAGCGCACCTTTTCAATTTTCAAAAATGTTGACATGCTCCGAAAAAAAATTCCTATGCGACGTAAATTGAGTTCTACCACACAATTCCGCCCTCAAAATTTTTCTAAGATATTTCTAAGTGCCGGGCCAGCGCACTTTTTCAATTTTCAAAAACGTTGACATGCTCCGAAAAAAAAATTCCTATGCGACGTAAATTGAGTTCTACCACACGATTCCGCCCTCAACATTTTTCTAAAAAATATCTAAGTGCCTGGCCTGCGCACTTTTTCAATTTTCAAAAAGTTGACATGCCCCGAAAAAAAAATTCCTATGCGACGTAAATTGACTTCTACAACAAGATTCCGTCGCTCCACATTTTTCTAAAAAATTTGTGAGGCCCTGGCCAGCGCACTTTTTCAATTTTCAAAAATGTTGACATGCCCCGAAAAAAAAATCCTATGCGACGTAAATTGAGTTCTACAACACGATTTCGCTGCTCCAAATTTTTCTAAAAAATTTGTGAGGGCCTGGCTAGCGCACTTTTTCAATTTTCAAAAACTTTGACATGCTCCAAAAAAAATTCCTATGCAACGTAAATTGAGTCCTACAACACGATTCCGCCTTCCAAATTTTTCTAAAAAAATTCTAAGTGCCTGGCCGGCGCACTTTTTCAATTTTCAAAAATGTTGACATGCTCCGAATAAAAAATTACTATGCGACGTAAATTGAGTTCTACAACACGATTCCGCCTTCAAAATTTTTCTATAAAATTTATAAGTGCCTGGCCAGCGCACCTTTTCAATTTTCAAAAATGTTGACATGCTAAGAAAAGAAAATTCCTATGCGACGTAAATTGAGGTCTACCACACGATTCCGCCCTCAAAATTTTTCTAAAAAATTTCTAAGTGTCTGGTTAGCACACTTTTTCAATTTTCAAAAATGTTGAATGCTCGACAAAAAAATTCCTATGCGACCTAAATTGAGTTCTACAACACGATTCCGCCCTCAAAATTTTTCTAAGAAATTTCTAAGTGCCAGCGCACTTTTTCAATTTTCAAAAATGTTGACATGCTCCGAAAAAAATTCTTATGCGTCGTAAATTGAGTTCTACAACACGATTCCGCCTTCCAATTTTTTCTAAAAAAATTCTAAGTGCCTGGCCAGCGCACTTTTTCAATTTTCAAAAATGTTGACATGCTCCGAATAAAAAATTACTATGCGACGTAAATTGAGTTCTACAACACGATTCCGCCTTCAAAATTTTTCTATAAAATTTATAAGTGCCTGGCCAGCGCACCTTTTCAATTTTCAAAAATGTTGACATGCTCCGAAAAAAAATTCCTATGCGACGTAAATTGAGTTCTACCACACGATTCCGCCCTCAAAAGTTTTCTAAGATATTTCTAAGTTCCAGGCCAGCGCACTTTTTTAATTTTCAAAAATGTTGACATGCTCCGAAAAGAAAATTCCTATGCGACGTAAATTGAGTTCTACAACACGATTCCGCCCTCAAAATTTTTCTATAAAATTTATAAGTGCCGGGCCAGCGCACTTTTTTAATTTTCAAAAATTTTGACATGCTTCGAAAAGAAAATTCCTATGCGACGTAAATTGAGTTCTACCACACGATTCCGCCCTCCAAATTTTTCTAAAAAAATTCTAAGTGCCGGGCCAGCGCATTTTTTCAATTTTCAAAAATGTTGACATGCTCCGAAAAGAAAATTCCTATGCGACGTGAATTGAGTCCTACAACACGATATCGGCCTCCAAATTTTTCTAAAAAATTTATAAGTGCCGGGCCAGCGCACTTTTTTAATTTTCAAAAATTTTGACATGCTTCGAAAAGAAAATTCCTATGCGACGTAAATTGAGTTCTACAACACGATTCCGCCCTCAAAATTTTTCTATAAAATTTATAAGTGCCGGGCCAGCGCACTTTTTTAATTTTCAAAAATTTTGACATGCTTCGAAAAGAAAATTCCTATGCGACGTAAATTGAGTTCTACCACACGATTCCGCCCTCCAAATTTTTCTAAAAAAATTCTAAGTGCCGGGCCAGCGCATTTTTTCAATTTTCAAAAATGTTGACATGCTCCGAAAAGAAAATTCCTATGCGACGTGAATTGAGTCCTACAACACGATATCGGCCTCCAAATTTTTCTAAAAAATTTTTAAGTGCCTGGCCAGCGTACTTTTTCAATTTTCAAAAATGTTGACATAATCCGAAAAAAAATTCCTACGCGACGTAAATTGAGTTCTACAAAACGATTCCGCCCTCAAAATTTTTCTATAAAATTTATAAGTGCCGGGCCAGCGCACTTTTTTAATTTTCAAAAATTTTGACATGCTTCGAAAAGAAAATTCCTATGCGACGTAAATTGAGTTCTACCACACGATTCCGCCCTCCAAATTTTTCTAAAAAAATTCTAAGTGCCGGGCCAGCGCATTTTTTCAATTTTCAAAAATGTTGACATGCTCCGAAAAGAAAATTCCTATGCGACGTGAATTGAGTCCTACAACACGATATCGGCCTCCAAATTTTTCTAAAAAATTTTTAAGTGCCTGGCCAGCGTACTTTTTCAATTTTCAAAAATGTTGACATAATCCGAAAAAAAATTCCTACGCGACGTAAATTGAGTTCTACAAAACGATTCTGCCCTCAAAATTTTTCTAAAAAATTTCTGAGTGCCTGGCCAGCGCACTTTTTTAATTTTCAAAAATTTTGACATGCTTCGAAAAGAAAATTCCTATGCGACGTAAATTGAGTTCTACCACACGATTCCACCCTCAAAATTTTTCTAAAAAATATCTAAGTGCCTGGCCAGCGCACTTTTTCAATTTTCAAAAATGTTGACATGATCTGAAAAAAAAGTCCTATGCGACGTAAATTGAGTTCTAACACCAGATTCCGGCCTCAAAATTTTTCTAAAAAATTTGGAAGTCCTGGCCAGCGCACTTTTTCAAATTTCAAAAATGTTGACAAGCTCCGAAAAGAAAATTCCTATGCGACGTGAATTGAGTCCTACAACACGATATCGGCCTCCAAATTTTTCTAAAAAATTTTTAAGTGCCTGGCCAGCGTACTTTTTCAATTTTCAAAAATGTTGACATAATCCGAAAAAAAATTCCTACGCGACGTAAATTGAGTTCTACAAAACGATTCTGCCCTCAAAATTTTTCTAAAAATTTCTGAGTGCCTGGCCAGCGCACTTTTTTAATTTTCAAAAATTTTGACATGCTTCGAAAAGAAAATTCCTATGCGACGTAAATTGAGTTCTACCACACGATTCCGCCCTCCAAATTTTTCTAAAAAAATTCTAAGTGCCGGGCCAGCGCATTTTTTCAATTTTCAAAAATGTTGACATGCTCCGAAAAGAAAATTCCTATGCGACGTAAATTGAGTTCTACCACACGATTCCACCCTCAAAATTTTTCTAAAAAATATCTAAGTGCCTGGCCAGCGCACTTTTTCAAATTTCAAAAATGTTGACAAGCTCCGAAAAGAAAATTCCTATGCGACGTAAATTGAGTCCTACAACACGATATCGGCCTCCAAATTTTTCTAAAAAATTTTTAAGTGCCTGGCCAGCGTACTTTTTCAATTTTCAAAAATGTTGACATAATCCGAAAAAAAATTCCTACGCGACGTAAATTGAGTTCTACAAAACGATTCTGCCCTCAAAATTTTTCTAAAAAATTTCTGAGTGCCTGGCCAGCGCACTTTTTTAATTTTCAAAAATTTTGACATGCTTCGAAAAGAAAATTCCTATGCGACGTAAATTGAGTTCTACCACACGATTCCGCCCTCCAAATTTTTCTAAAAAAATTCTAAGTGCCGGGCCAGCGCACTTTTTCAATTTTCAAAAATGTTGACATGCTCCGAAAAAAAAATTACTATGCGACGTAAATTGAGTTCTACAACACGATTCCGCCCTCAAAATTTTTCTATAAAATTTATAAGTGCCTGGCCAGCGCACCTATTCAATTTTCAAAAATGTTGACATGCTCCGAAAAGAAAATTCCTATGCGACGTAAATTGAGTTCTACAACACAATTCCGCCCTCAAAATTTTTCTAAGAAATTTCTCAATTTTCAAAAATGTTGACATGCTCCGAAAAAAAATTCCTATGCGACGTAAATTGAGTTCTACAAAACGATTCCGCCCTCAACATTTTTCTAAAAAATTTCTCAATTTTCAAAAATGTTGACATGCTCCGAAAAAAAATTCCTTTGCGACGTAAATTGAGTTCTACAAAACGATTCCGCCCTCAAAATTTTTCTAAAAACTTTTTGAGTGCCTGGCCAGCGCACTTTTTTAATTTTCAAAAATTTTGACATGCTTCAAAAAGAAAATTCCTATGCGACGTAAATTGAGTTCTACAAACGATTCCGCCCTCAAAATTTTTCTAAAAAATTTCTCAATATTCAAAAATGTTGACATGCTCCGAAAAAAAATTCCTTTGCGACGTAAACTGAGTTCTACAAAACGATTCCGCCCTCAAAATTCCTATGCGACGTAAATTGAGTTCTACCACACGATTCCGCCCTCAAAATTTTTCTAATAAATTTCTCAATTTTCAAAAATGTTGACATGCTCCGAAAAAAAATTCCTATGCGACGTAAATTGAGTTCTACAAAACGATTCCGCCCTCAAAATTTTTCTAAAAAATTTCTCAATTTTCAAAAATGTTGACATGCTCCGAAAAAAAATTCCTTTGCGACGTAAATTGAGTTCTACAAAACGATTCCGCCCTCAAAATTTTTCTAAAAACTTTTTGAGTGCCTGGCCAGCGCACTTTTTCAATTTTCAAAAACGTTGACATGCTCGGAAAAAAAAATTACTATGCGACGTAAATTGAGTTCAACAAACGATTCCGCCCTCAAAATTTTTCTAAAAAATTTCTCAATTTTTAAAAATGTTGACATGCTCCGAAA
Source organism: Pseudeuparius sepicola (assembly GCA_963920635.1). Taxonomy (NCBI): domain Eukaryota; kingdom Metazoa; phylum Arthropoda; class Insecta; order Coleoptera; family Anthribidae; genus Pseudeuparius; species Pseudeuparius sepicola. The sequence goes on along the minus strand of OY987301.1, from coordinate 58,575,499 downwards.
AAAAATTCCTATGCGACGTAAATTGAGTTCTACAAAACGATTCCGCCCTCAAAATTTTTCTAAAAAATTTCTCAATTTTCAAAAATGTTGACATGCTCCGAAAAAAAATTCCTTTGCGACGTAAATTGAGTTCTACAAAACGATTCCGCCCTCAAAATTTTTCTAAAAACTTTTTGAGTGCCTGGCCAGCGCACTTTTTTAATTTTCAAAAATTTTGACATGCTTCAAAAAGAAAATTCCTATGCGATGTAAATTGAGTTCTACAAACGATTCCGCCCTCAAAATTTTTCTAAAAAATTTCTCAATATTCAAAAATGTTGACATGCTCCGAAAAAAAATTCCTTTGCGACGTAAACTGAGTTCTACAAAACGATTCCGCCCTCAAAATTCCTATGCGACGTAAATTGAGTTCTACCACACGATTCCGCCCTCAAAATTTTTCTAAAAAATATCTAAGTTCCTGGCCAGCGCACTTTTTTAATTTTCAAAAATGTTGACATGCTCCGAAAAGAAAATTCCTATGCGACGTAAATTGAGTTCTACCACACGATTCCGCCCTCAAAATTTTTCTAAAAAATTTCTAAGTTCCAGGCCAGCGCACTTTTTTAATTTTCAAATATGTTGACATGCTCCGAAAAGAAAATTACTATGCGATGTAAATTGAGTTCTACAACACGATTCCGCCCTCAAAATTTTTCTATAAAATGTATAGGTGCCTGGCCAGCGCACCTTTTCAATTTTCAAAAATGTTGACATGCTCCGAAAAGAAAATTCCTATGCGACGTAAATTGAGTTCTACAACACGATTCCGCCCTCAAAATTTTTCTATAAAATGTATAGGTGCCTGGCCAGCGCACCTTTTCAATTTTCAAAAACGTTGACATGCTCCGAAAAAAAATTCCTATGCGACGTAAATTGAGTTCTACCACACGATTCCGCCCTCAACATTTTTCTAAAAAATATCTAAGTGCCTGGCCTGCGCACTTTTTCAATTTTCAAAAAGTTGACATGCCCCGAAAAAAAAATTCCTATGCGACGTAAATTGAGTTCTACAACAAGATTCCGTCGCTCCAAATTTTTCTAAAAAATTTGTGAGGGCCTGGCCAGCGCACTTTTTCAATTTTCAAAAATGTTGACATGCCCCGAAAAAAAAATCCTATGCGACGTAAATTGAGTTCTACAACACGATTCCGCCCTCAAAATTTTTCTAAGAAATTTCTAAGTGCCCTGGCCAGTGCACTTTTTCAATTTTCAAAAACGTTGACATGCTCCGAAAAAAAAATTCCTATGCTACGTAAATTGAGTTCTACCACACGATTCCGCCCCTCAACATTTTTCTAAAAAATATCTAAGTGCCTGCGCACTTTTTCAATTTTCAAAAAGTTGACATGCCCCGAAAAAAAAATTCCTATGCGACGTAAATTGAGTTCTACAACAAGATTCCGTCGCTCCAAATTTTTCTAAAAAATTTGTGAGGGCCTGGCCAGCGCACTTTTTCAATTTTCAAAAATGTTGACATGCCCCGAAAAAAAAATCCTATGCGACGTAAATTGAGTTCTACAACACGATTTCGCTGCTCCAAATTTTTCTAAAAAATTTGTGAGGGCCTGGCTAGCGCACTTTTTCAATTTTCAAAAACTTTGACATGCTCCAAAAAAAATTCCTATGCGACGTAAATTGAGTTCTACAACACGATTCCGCCCTCAAAATTTTTCTAAGAAATTTCTAAGTGCCAGCGCACTTTTTCAATTTTCAAAAATGTTGACATGCTCCGAAAAAAAATCCTATGCGACGTAAATTGAGTTCTACAACACGATTCCGCCCTCAAAATTTTTCTATAAAATGTATGGGTGCCTGGCCAGCGCACCTTTTCAATTTTCAAAAACGTTGACATGCTCCGAAAAAAAATTCCTATGCGACGTAAATTGAGTTCTACCACACGATTCCGCCCTCAACATTTTTCTAAAAAATATCTAAGTGCCTGGCCTGCGCACTTTTTCAATTTTCAAAAAGTTGACATGCCCCGAAAAAAAAATTCCTATGCGACGTAAATTGAGTTCTACAACAAGATTCCGTCGCTCCAAATTTTTCTAAAAAATTTGTGAGTGCCTGGCCAGCGCACTTTTTCAATTTTCAAAAATGTTGACATGATCCGAAAAAAAATTCCTATGCGACGTAAATTGAGTTCTACAACACGATTCCGCCCTCAAAATTTTTCTAAGTAATTTCTAAGTGCCCTGGCCAGTGCACTTTTTCAATTTTCAAAAACGTTGACATGCTCCGAAAAAAAAATTCCTATGCTACGTAAATTGAGTTCTACCACACGATTCCGCCCCTCAACATTTTTCTAAAAAATATCTAAGTGCCTGGCCTGCGCACTTTTTCAATTTTCAAAAAGTTGACATGCCCCGAAAAAAAAATTCCTATGCGACGTAAATTGAGTTCTACAACAAGATTCCGTCGCTCCAAATTTTTCTAAAAAATTTGCGAGGGCCTGGCCAGCGCACTTTTTCAATTTTCAAAAATGTTGACATGCCCCGAAAAAAAAATCCTATGCGACGTAAATTGAGTTCTACAACACGATTTCGCTGCTCCAAATTTTTCTAAAAAAATTGTGAGGGCCTGGCTAGCGCACTTTTTCAATTTTCAAAAACTTTGACATGCTCCAAAAAAAATTCCTATGCGACGTAAATTGAGTTCTACAACACGATTCCGCCCTCAAAATTTTTCTAAGAAATTTCTAAGTGCCAGCGCACTTTTTCAATTTTCAAAAATGTTGACATGCTCCGAAAAAAATTCCTATGCGACGTAAATTGAGTTCTACAACACGATTCCGCCTTCCAAATTTTTCTAAAAAAATTCTAAGTGCCTGGCCAGCGCACTTTTTCAATTTTCAAAAATGTTGACATAATCCGAAAAAAAATTCCTACGCGACGTAAATTGAGTTCTACAAAACGATTCTGCCCTCAAAATTTTTCTAAAAATTTCTGAGTGCCTGGCCAGCGCACTTTTTTAATTTTCAAAAATTTTGACATGCTCCGAAAAGAAAATTCCTATGCGACGTAAATTGAGTTCTACCACACGATTCCACCCTCAAAATTTTTCTAAAAAATATCTAAGTGCCTGGCCAGCGCACTTTTTCAAATTTCAAAAATGTTGACAAGCTCCGAAAAGAAAATTCCTATGCGACGTAAATTGAGTCCTACAACACGATATCGGCCTCCAAATTTTTCTAAAAAATTTTTAAGTGCCTGGCCAGCGTACTTTTTCAATTTTCAAAAATGTTGACATAATCCGAAAAAAAATTCCTACGCGACGTAAATTGAGTTCTACAAAACGATTCTGCCCTCAAAATTTTTCTAAAAAATTTCTGAGTGCCTGGCCAGCGCACTTTTTTAATTTTCAAAAATTTTGACATGCTTCGAAAAGAAAATTCCTATGCGACGTAAATTGAGTTCTACCACACGATTCCGCCCTCCAAATTTTTCTAAGAAATTTCTCAATTTTCAAAAATGTTGACATGCTCCGAAAAAAAATTCCTATGCGACGTAAATTGAGTTCTATAAAACGATTCCGCCCTCAAAATTTTTCTAAAAAATTTCTCAATTTTCAAAAATGTTGACATGCTCCGAAAAAAAATTCCTTTGCGACGTAAATTGAGTTCTACAAAACGATTCCGCCCTCAAAATTTTTCTAAAAACTTTTTGAGTGCCTGGCCAGCGCACTTTTTTAATTTTCAAAAATTTTGACATGCTTCAAAAAGAAAATTCCTATGCGACGTAAATTGAGTTCTACAAACGATTCCGCCCTCAAAATTTTTCTAAAAAATTTCTCAATATTCAAAAATGTTGACATGCTCCGAAAAAAAATTCCTTTGCGACGTAAACTGAGTTCTACAAAACGATTCCGCCCTCAAAATTCCTATGCGACGTAAATTGAGTTCTACCACACGATTCCGCCCTCAAAATTTTTCTAATAAATTTCTCAATTTTCAAAAATGTTGACATGCTCCGAAAAAAAATTCCTATGCGACGTAAATTGAGTTCTACAAAATGATTCCGCCCTCAAAATTTTTCTAAAAAATTTCTCAATTTTCAAAAATGTTGACATGCTCCGAAAAAAAATTCCTTTGCGACGTAAATTGAGTTCTACAAAACGATTCCGCCCTCAAAATTTTTCTAAAAACTTTTTGAGTGCCTGGCCAGCGCACTTTTTCAATTTTCAAAAACGTTGACATGCTCGGAAAAAAAAATTACTATGCGACGTAAATTGAGTTCAACAAACGATTCCGCCCTCAAAATTTTTCTAAAAAATTTCTCAATTTTTAAAAATGTTGACATGCTCCGAAAAAAAATTCCTATGCGACGTAAATTGAGTTCTACAAAACGATTCCGCCCTCAAAATTTTTCTAAAAAATTTCTCAATTTTCAAAAATGTTGACATGCTCCGAAAAAAAATTCCTTTGCGACGTAAATTGAGTTCTACAAAACGATTCCGCCCTCAAAATTTTTCTAAAAACTTTTTGAGTGCCTGGCCAGCGCACTTTTTTAATTTTCAAAAATTTTGACATGCTTCAAAAAGAAAATTCCTATGCGACGTAAATTGAGTTCTACAAACGATTCCGCCCTCAAAATTTTTCTAAAAAATTTCTCAATATTCAAAAATGTTGACATGCTCCGAAAAAAAATTCCTTTGCGACGTAAACTGAGTTCTACAAAACGATTCCGCCCTCAAAATTCCTATGCGACGTAAATTGAGTTCTACCACACGATTCCGCCCTCAAAATTTTTCTAAAAAATATCTAAGTTCCTGGCCAGCGCACTTTTTTAATTTTCAAAAATGTTGACATGCTCCGAAAAGAAAATTCCTATGCGACGTAAATTGAGTTCTACCACACGATTCCGCCCTCAAAATTTTTCTAAAAAATTTCTAAGTTCCAGGCCAGCGCACTTTTTTAATTTTCAAATATGTTGACATGCTCCGAAAAGAAAATTACTATGCGACGTAAATTTAGTTCTACAACACGATTCCGCCCTCAAAATTTTTCTATAAAATGTATAGGTGCCTGGCCAGCGCACCTTTTCAATTTTCAAAAATGTTGACATGCTCCGAAAAGAAAATTCCTATGCGACGTAAATTGAGTTCTACAACACGATTCCGCCCTCAAAATTTTTCTATAAAATGTATAGGTGCCTGGCCAGCGCACCTTTTCAATTTTCAAAAACGTTGACATGCTCCGAAAAAAAATTCCTATGCGACGTAAATTGAGTTCTACCACACGATTCCGCCCTCAACATTTTTCTAAAAAATATCTAAGTGCCTGGCCTGCGCACTTTTTCAATTTTCAAAAAGTTGACATGCCCCGAAAAAAAAATTCCTATGCGACGTAAATTGAGTTCTACAACAAGATTCCGTCGCTCCAAATTTTTCTAAAAAATTTGTGAGGGCCTGGCCAGCGCACTTTTTCAATTTTCAAAAATGTTGACATGCCCCGAAAAAAAAATCCTATGCGACGTAAATTGAGTTCTACAACACGATTCCGCCCTCAAAATTTTTCTAAGAAATTTCTAAGTGCCCTGGCCAGTGCACTTTTTCAATTTTCAAAAACGTTGACATGCTCCGAAAAAAAAATTCCTATGCTACGTAAATTGAGTTCTACCACACGATTCCGCCCCTCAACATTTTTCTAAAAAATATCTAAGTGCCTGGCCTGCGCACTTTTTCAATTTTCAAAAAGTTGACATGCCCCGAAAAAAAAATTCCTATGCGACGTAAATTGAGTTCTACAACAAGATTCCGTCGCTCCAAATTTTTCTAAAAAATTTGTGAGGGCCTGGCCAGCGCACTTTTTCAATTTTCAAAAATGTTGACATGCCCCGAAAAAAAAATCCTATGCGACGTAAATTGAGTTCTACAACACGATTTCGCTGCTCCAAATTTTTCTAAAAAATTTGTGAGGGCCTGGCCAGCGCACTTTTTCAATTTTCAAAAATGTTGACATGCCCCGAAAAAAAAATCCTATGCGACGTAAATTGAGTTCTACAACACGATTTCGCTGCTCCAAATTTTTCTAAAAAATTTGTGAGGGCCTGGCTAGCGCACTTTTTCAATTTTCAAAAACTTTGACATGCTCCAAAAAAAATTCCTATGCGACGTAAATTGAGTTCTACAACACGATTCCGCCCTCAAAATTTTTCTAAGAAATTTCTAAGTGCCAGCGCACTTTTTCAATTTTCAAAAATGTTGACATGCTCCGAAAAAAATTCCTATGCGACGTAAATTGAGTTCTACAACACGATTCCGCCCTCAAAATTTTTCTATAAAATGTATAGGTGCCTGGCCAGCGCACCTTTTCAATTTTCAAAAACGTTGACATGCTCCGAAAAAAAATTCCTATGCGACGTAAATTGAGTTCTACCACACGATTCCGCCCTCAATATTTTTCTAAAAAATATCTAAGTGCCTGGCCTGCGCACTTTTTCAATTTTCAAAAAGTTGACATGCCCCGAAAAAAAAATTCCTATGCGACGTAAATTGAGTTCTACAACAAGATTCCGTCGCTCCAAATTTTTCTAAAAAATTTGTGAGTGCCTGGCCAGCTCACTTTTTCAATTTTCAAAAATGTTGACATGATCCGAAAAAAAATTCCTATGCGACGTAAATTGAGTTCTACAACACGATTCCGCCCTCAAAATTTTTCTAAGAAATTTCTAAGTGCCCTGGCCAGTGCACTTTTTCAATTTTCAAAAACGTTGACATGCTCCGAAAAAAAAATTCCTATGCTACGTAAATTGAGTTCTACCACACGATTCCGCCCCTCAACATTTTTCTAAAAAATATCTAAGTGCCTGGCCTGCGCACTTTTTCAATTTTCAAAAAGTTGACATGCCCCAAAAAAAAAAATTCCTATGCGACGTAAATTGAGTTCTACAACAAGATTCCGTCGCTCCAAATTTTTCTAAAAATTTGTGAGGGCCTGGCCAGCGCACTTTTTCAATTTTCAAAAATGTTGACATGCCCCGAAAAAAAAATCCTATGCGACGTAAATTGAGTTCTACAACACGATTTCGCTGCTCCAAATTTTTCTAAAAAATTTGTGAGGGCCTGGCCAGCGCACCTTTTCAATTTTCAAAAATGTTGACATGCTCCGAAAAGAAAATTCCTATGCGACGTAAATTGAGTTCTACAAAACGATTCTGCCCTCAAAATTTTAAGTGCCTGGCCAGCCTACTTTTTCAATTTTCAAAAATGTTGACATAATCCGAAAAAAAATTCCTACGCGACGTAAATTGAGTTCTACAAAACGATTCTGCCCTCAAAATTTTTCTAAAAAATTTCTGAGTGCCTGGCCAGCGCACTTTTTTAATTTTCAAAAATTTTGACATGCTTCGAAAAGAAAATTCCTATGCGACGTAAATTGAGTTCTACCACACGATTCCGCCCTCCAAATTTTTCTAAAAAAATTCTAAGTGCCGGGCCAGCGCATTTTTTCAATTTTCAAAAATGTTGACATGCTCCGAAAAGAAAATTCCTATGCGACGTAAATTGAGCTCTACCACACGATTCCACCCTCAAAATTCACCACACGATTCCACCCTGGCCAGCGCACCTTTTCAATTTTCAAAAATGTTGACATGCTCCGAAAAGAAAATTCCTATGCGACGTAAATTGAGTTCTACAAAACGATTCTGCCCTCAAAATTTTAAGTGCCTGGCCAGCCTACTTTTTCAATTTTCAAAAATGTTGACATAATCCGAAAAAAAATTCCTACGCGACGTAAATTGAGTTCTACAAAACGATTCTGCCCTCAAAATTTTTCTAAAAAATTTCTGAGTGCCTGGCCAGCGCACTTTTTTAATTTTCAAAAATGTTGACATGCTCCGAAAAGAAAATTCCTATGCGACGTAAATTGAGTTCTACAACACGATTCCGCCCTCAAAATTTTTCTATAAAATTTATAAGTGCCGGGCCAGCGCACTTTTTTAATTTTTAAAAATTTTGACATGCTTCGAAAAGAAAATTCCTATGCGACGTGAATTGAGTCCTACAACACGATATCGGCCTCCAAATTTTTCTAAAAAATTTTTAAGTGCCTGGCCAGCCTACTTTTTCAATTTTCAAAAATGTTGACATAATCCGAAAAAAAATTCCTACGCGACGTAAATTGAGTTCTACAAAACGATTCTGCCCTCAAAATTTTTCTAAAAAATTTCTGAGTGCCTGGCCAGCGCACTTTTTTAATTTTCAAAAATTTTGACATGCTTCGAAAAGAAAATTCCTATGCGACGTAAATTGAGTTCTACCACACGATTCCGCCCTCCAAATTTTTCTAAAAAAATTCTAAGTGCCGGGCCAGCGCATTTTTTCAATTTTCAACAATGTTGACATGCTCCGAAAAGAAAATTCCTATGCGACGTAAATTGAGTTCTACCACACGATTCCACCCTCAAAATTTTTCTAAAAAATATCTAAGTGCCTGGCCAGCGTACTTTTTCAATTTTCAAAAATGTTGACATAATCCGAAAAAAAATTCCTACGCGACGTAAATTGAGTTCTACAAAACGATTCTGCCCTCAAAATTTTTCTAAAAAATTTCTGAGTGCCTGGCCAGCGCACTTTTTTAATTTTCAAAAATTTTGACATGCTTCGAAAAGAAAATTCCTATGCGACGTAAATTGAGTTCTACCACACGATTCCGCCCTCCAAATTTTTCTAAAAAAATTCTAAGTGCCGGGCCAGCGCACTTTTTCAATTTTCAAAAATGTTGACATGCTCCGAAAAAAAAATTACTATGCGACGTAAATTGAGTTCTACAACACGATTCCGCCCTCAAAATTTTTCTATAAAATTTATAACTGCCTGGCCAGCGCACCTATTCAATTTTCAAAAATGTTGACATGCTCCGAAAAGAAAATTCCTATGCGACGTAAATTGAGTTCTACAACACAATTCCGCCCTCAAAATTTTTCTAAGAAATTTCTCAATTTTCAAAAATGTTGACATGCTCCGAAAAAAAATTCCTATGCGACGTAAATTGAGTTCTACAAAACGATTCCCCCCTCAAAATTTTTCTAAAAAATTTCTCAATTTTCAAAAATGTTGACATGCTCCGAAAAAAAATTCCTTTGCGACGTAAATTGAGTTCTACAAAACGATTCCGCCCTCAAAATTTTTCTAAAAACTTTTTGAGTGCCTGGCCAGCGCACTTTTTTAATTTTCAAAAATTTTGACATGCTTCAAAAAGAAAATTCCTATGCGACGTAAATTGAGTTCTACAAACGATTCCGCCCTCAAAATTTTTCTAAAAAATTTCTCAATATTCAAAAATGTTGACATGCTCCGAAAAAAAATTCCTTTGCGACGTAAACTGAGTTCTACAAAACGATTCCGCCCTCAAAATTCCTATGCGACGTAAATTGAGTTCTACCACACGATTCCGCCCTCAAAATTTTTCTAAGAAATTTCTCAATTTTCAAAAATGTTGACATGCTCCGAAAAAAAATTCCTATGCGACGTAAATTGAGTTCTACAAAACGATTCCGCCCTCAAAATTTTTCTAAAAAATTTCTCAATTTTCAAAAATGTTGACATGCTCCGAAAAAAAATTCCTTTGCGACGTAAATTGAGTTCTACAAAACGATTCCGCCCTCAAAATTTTTCTAAAAACTTTTTGAGTGCCTGGCCAGCGCACTTTTTCAATTTTCAAAAACGTTGACATGCTCGGAAAAAAAAATTACTATGCGACGTAAATTGAGTTCAACAAACGATTCCGCCCTCAAAATTTTTCTAAAAAATTTCTCAATTTTTAAAAATGTTGACATGCTCCGAAAAAAAATTCCTATGCGACTTAAATTGAGTTCTACAAAACGATTCCGCCCTCAAAATTTTTCTAAAAAATTTCTCAATTTTCAAAAATGTTGACATGCTAAGAAAAAAAATTCCTTTGCGACGTAAATTGAGTTCTACAAAACGATTCCGCCCTCAAAATTTTTCTAAAAACTTTTTGAGTGCCTGGCCAGCGCACTTTTTTAATTTTCAAAAATTTTGACATGCTTCAAAAAGAAAATTCCTATGCGACGTAAATTGAGTTCTACAAACGATTCCGCCCTCAAAATTTTTCTAAAAAATTTCTCAATATTCAAAAATGTTGACATGCTCCGAAAAAAAATTCCTTTGCGACGTAAACTGAGTTCTACAAAACGATTCCGCCCTCAAAATTCCTATGCGACGTAAATTGAGTTCTACCACACGATTCCGCCCTCAAAATTTTTCTAAAAAATATCTAAGTTCCTGGCCAGCGCACTTTTTTAATTTTCAAAAATGTTGACATGCTCCGAAAAGAAAATTCCTATGCGACGTAAATTGAGTTCTACCACACGATTCCGCCCTCAAAATTTTTCTAAAAAATTTCTAAGTTCCAGGCCAGCGCACTTTTTCAATTTTCAAAAATGTTGACATGCTCCGAAAAAAAAATTACTATGCGACGTAAATTGAGTTCTACAACACGATTCCGCCCTCAAAATTTTTCTATAAAATTTATAACTGCCTGGCCAGCGCACCTATTCAATTTTCAAAAATGTTGACATGCTCCGAAAAGAAAATTCCTATGCGACGTAAATTGAGTTCTACAACACAATTCCGCCCTCAAAATTTTTCTAAGAAATTTCTCAATTTTCAAAAATGTTGACATGCTCCGAAAAAAAATTCCTATGCGACGTAAATTGAGTTCTACAAAACGATTCCCCCCTCAAAATTTTTCTAAAAAATTTCTCAATTTTCAAAAATGTTGACATGCTCCGAAAAAAAATTCCTTTGCGACGTAAATTGAGTTCTACAAAACGATTCCGCCCTCAAAATTTTTCTAAAAACTTTTTGAGTGCCTGGCCAGCGCACTTTTTTAATTTTCAAAAATTTTGACATGCTTCAAAAAGAAAATTCCTATGCGACGTAAATTGAGTTCTACAAACGATTCCGCCCTCAAAATTTTTCTAAAAAATTTCTCAATTTTCAAAAATGTTGACATGCTAAGAAAAAAAATTCCTTTGCGACGTAAATTGAGTTCTACAAAACGATTCCGCCCTCAAAATTTTTCTAAAAACTTTTTGAGTGCCTGGCCAGCGCACTTTTTTAATTTTCAAAAATTTTGACATGCTTCAAAAAGAAAATTCCTATGCGACGTAAATTGAGTTCTACAAAACGATTCCGCCCTCAAAATTCCTATGCGACGTAAATTGAGTTCTACAAAACGATTCCGCCCTCAAAATTCCTATGCGACGTAAATTGAGTTCTACCACACGATTCCGCCCTCAAAATTTTTCTAAAAAATATCTAAGTTCCTGGCCAGCGCACTTTTTTAATTTTCAAAAATGTTGACATGCTCCGAAAAGAAAATTCCTATGCGACGTAAATTGAGTTCTACCACACGATTCCGCCCTCAAAATTTTTCTAAAAAATTTCTAAGTTCCAGGCCAGCGCACTTTTTTAATTTTCAAATATGTTGACATGCTCCGAAAAGAAAATTCCTATGCGACGTAAATTGAGTTCTACCACACGATTCCGCCCTCAAAATTTTTCTAAAAAATTTCTAAGTTCCAGGCCAGCGCACTTTTTTAATTTTCAAATATGTTGACATGCTCCGAAAAGAAAATTACTATGCGACGTAAATTGAGTTCTACAACACGATTCCGCCCTCAAAATTTTTCTAAAAAATTTCTCAATATTCAAAAATGTTGACATGCTCCGAAAAAAAATTCCTTTGCGACGTAAACTGAGTTCTACAAAACGATTCCGCCCTCAAAATTCCTATGCGACGTAAATTGAGTTCTACCACACGATTCCGCCCTCAAAATTTTTCTAAAAAATATCTAAGTTCCTGGCCAGCGCACTTTTTTAATTTTCAAAAATGTTGACATGCTCCGAAAAGAAAATTCCTATGCGACGTAAATTGAGTTCTACCACACGATTCCGCCCTCAAAATTTTTCTAAAAAATTTCTAAGTTCCAGGCCAGCGCACTTTTTTAATTTTCAAATATGTTGACATGCTCCGAAAAGAAAATTACTATGCGACGTAAATTGAGTTCTACAACACGATTCCGCCCTCAAAATTTTTCTATAAAATGTATAGGTGCCTGGCCAGCGCACCTTTTCAATTTTCAAAAATGTTGACATGCTCCGAAAAGAAAATTCCTATGCGACGTAAATTGAGTTCTACAACACGATTCCGCCCTCAAAATTTTTCTATAAAATGTATAGGTGCCTGGCCAGCGCACCTTTTCAATTTTCAAAAACGTTGACATGCTCCGAAAAAAAATTCCTATGCGACGTAAATTGAGTTCTACCACACGATTCCGCCCTCAACATTTTTCTAAAAAATATCTAAGTGCCCTGGCCAGTGCACTTTTTCAATTTTCAAAAACGTTGACATGCTCCGAAAAAAAAATTCCTATGCTACGTAAATTGAGTTCTACCACACGATTCCGCCCCTCAACATTTTTCTAAAAAATATCTAAGTGCCCTGGCCAGTGCACTTTTTCAATTTTCAAAAACGTTGACATGCTCCGAAAAAAAAATTCCTATGCTACGTAAATTGAGTTCTACCACACGATTCCGCCCCTCAACATTTTTCTAAAAAATATCTAAGTGCCTGGCCTGCGCACTTTTTCAATTTTCAAAAAGTTGACATGCCCCGAAAAAAAAATTCCTATGCGACGTAAATTGAGTTCTACAACAAGATTCCGTCGCTCCAAATTTTTCTAAAAAATTTGTGAGGGCCTGGCCAGCGCTCTTTTTCAATTTTCAAAAATGTTGACATGCCCCGAAAAAAAAATCCTATGCGACGTAAATTGAGTTCTACAACACGATTCCGCCCTCAAAATTTTTCTAAGAAATTTCTAAGTGCCCTGGCCAGTGCACTTTTTCAATTTTCAAAAACGTTGACATGCTCCGAAAAAAAAATTCCTATGCTACGTAAATTGAGTTCTACCACACGATTCCGCCCCTCAACATTTTTCTAAAAAATATCTAAGTGCCTGGCCTGCGCACTTTTTCAATTTTCAAAAAGTTGACATGCCCCGAAAAAAAAATTCCTATGCGACGTAAATTGAGTTCTACAACAAGATTCCGTCGCTCCAAATTTTTCTAAAAAATTTGTGAGGGCCTGGCCAGCGCACTTTTTCAATTTTCAAAAATGTTGACATGCCCCGAAAAAAAAATCCTATGCGACGTAAATTGAGTTCTACAACACGATTTCGCTGCTCCAAATTTTTCTAAAAAATTTGTGAGGGCCTGGCTAGCGCACTTTTTCAATTTTCAAAAACTTTGACATGCTCCAAAAAAAATTCCTATGCGACGTAAATTGAGTTCTACAACACGATTCCGCCCTCAAAATTTTTCTATAAAATGTATAGGTGCCTGGCCAGCGCACCTTTTCAATTTTCAAAAACGTTGACATGCTCCGAAAAAAAATTCCTATGCGACGTAAATTGAGTTCTACCACACGATTGCGCCCTCAACATTTTTCTAAAAAATATCTAAGTGCCTGGCCTGCGCACTTTTTCAATTTTCAAAAAGTTGACATGCCATGAAAAAAAAATTCCTATGCGACGTAAATTGAGTTCTACAACAAGATTCCGTCGCTCCAAATTTTTCTAAAAAATTTGCGAGGGCCTGGCCAGCGCACTTTTTCAATTTTCAAAAATGTTGACATGCCCCGAAAAAAAAATCCTATGCGACGTAAATTGAGTTCTACAACACGATTTCGCTGCTCCAAATTTTTCTAAAAAATTTGTGAGGGCCTGGCTAGCGCACTTTTTCAATTTTCAAAAACTTTGACATGCTCCAAAAAAAATTCCTATGCGACGTAAATTGAGTTCTACAACACGATTCCGCCCTCAAAATTTTTCTAAGAAATTTCTAAGTGCCAGCGCACTTTTTCAATTTTCAAAAATGTTGACATGCTCCGAAAAAAATTCCTATGCGACGTAAATTGAGTTCTACAAAACGATTCCGCCCTCAAAATTTTTCTAAAAACTTTTTGAGTGCCTGGCCAGCGCACTTTTTTAATTTTCAAAAATGTTGACATGCTCCGAAAAAAAAATTACTATGCGACGTAAATTGAGTTCTACAACACGATTCCGCCCTCAAAATTTTTCTAAAAACTTTTTGAGTGCCTGGCCAGCGCACTTTTTTAATTTTCAAAAATTTTGACATGCTTCAAAAAGAAAATTCCTATGCGACGTAAATTGAGTTCTACAAACGATTCCGCCCTCAAAATTTTTCTAAGAAATTTCTAAGTGCCTGGCCAGCGCACTTTTTCAATTTTCAAAAACGTTGACATGCTCGGAAAAAAAATTACTATGCGACGTAAATTGAGTTCAACAAACGATTCCGCCCTCAAAATTTTTCTAAAAAATTTCTCAATTTTCAAAAATGTTGACATGCTCCGAAAAAAAATTCCTATGCGACGTAAATTGAGTTCTACAAAACGATTCCGCCCTCAAAATTTTTCTAAAAAATTTCTCAATTTTCAAAAATGTTGACATGCTCCGAAAAAAAATTCCTTTGCGACGTAAATTGAGTTCTACAAAACGATTCCGCCCTCAAAATTTTTCTAAAAACTTTTTGAGTGCCTGGCCAGCGCACTTTTTTAATTTTCAAAAATTTTGACATGCTTCAAAAAGAAAATTCCTATGCGACGTAAATTGAGTTCTACAAACGATTCCGCCCTCAAAATTTTTCTAAGAAATTTCTAAGTGCCTGGCCAGCGCACTTTTTCAATTTTCAAAAACGTTGACATGCTCGGAAAAAAAATTACTATGCGACGTAAATTGAGTTCAACAAACGATTCCGCCCTCAAAATTTTTCTAAAAAATTTCTCAATTTTCAAAAATGTTGACATGCTCCGAAAAAAAAATTACTATGCGACGTAAATTGAGTTCTACAACACGATTCCGCCCTCAAAATTTTTCTAAAAAATTTCTCAATTTTCAAAAATGTTGACATGCTCCGAAAAAAAAATTCCTTTGCGACGTAAATTGAGTTCTACAAAACGATTCCGCCCTCAAAATTTTTCTAAAAACTTTTTGAGTGCCTGGCCAGCGCACTTTTTTAATTTTCAAAAATTTTGACATGCTTCAAAAAGAAAATTCCTATGCGACGTAAATTGAGTTCTACAAACGATTCCGCCCTCAAAATTTTTCTAAGAAATTTCTAAGTGCCTGGCCAGCGCACTTTTTCAATTTTCAAAAACGTTGACATGCTCGGAAAAAAAATTACTATGCGACGTAAATTGAGTTCAACAAACGATTCCGCCCTCAAAATTTTTCTAAAAAATTTCTCAATTTTCAAAAATGTTGACATGCTCCGAAAAAAAATTCCTATGCGACGTAAATTGAGTTCTACAAAACGATTCCGCCCTCAAAATTTTTCTAAAAAATTTCTCAATTTTCAAAAATGTTGACATGCTCCGAAAAAAAAATTCCTTTGCGACGTAAATTGAGTTCTACAAAACGATTCCGCCCTCAAAATTTTCTAAAAACTTTTTGAGTGCCTGGCCAGCGCACTTTTTTAATTTTCAAAAATTTTGACATGCTTCAAAAAGAAAATTCCTATGCGACGTAAATTGAGTTCTACAAACGATTCCGCCCTCAAAATTTTTCTAAAAAATTTCTCAATATTCAAAAATGTTGACATGCTCCGAAAAAAAATTCCTTTGCGACGTAAACTGAGTTCTACAAAACGATTCCGCCCTCAAAATTCCTATGCGACGTAAATTGAGTTCTACCACACGATTCCGCCCTCAAAATTTTTCTAAAAAATATCTAAGTTCCTGGCCAGCGCACTTTTTTAATTTTCAAAAATGTTGACATGCTCCGAAAAGAAAATTCCTATGCGACGTAAATTGAGTTCTACCACACGATTCCGCCCTCAAAATTTTTCTAAAAAATATCTAAGTTCCTGGCCAGCGCACTTTTTTAATTTTCAAAAATGTTGACATGCTCCGAAAAGAAAATTCCTATGCGACGTAAATTGAGTTCTACAACACGATTCCGCCCTCAAAATTTTTCTATAAAATGTATAGGTGCCTGGCCAGCGCACCTTTTCAATTTTCAAAAACGTTGACATGCTCCGAAAAAAAATTCCTATGCGACGTAAATTGAGTTCTACCACACGATTCCGCCCTCAACATTTTTCTAAAAAATATCTAAGTGCCTGGCCTGCGCACTTTTTCAATTTTCAAAAAGTTGACATGCCCCGAAAAAAAAATTCCTATGCGACGTAAATTGAGTTCTACCACACGATTCCGCCCCTCAACATTTTTCTAAAAAATATCTAAGTGCCTGGCCTGCGCACTTTTTCAATTTTCAAAAAGTTGACATGCCCCGAAAATAAAATTCCTATGCGACGTAAATTGAGTTCTACAACAAGATTCCGTCGCTCCAAATTTTTCTAAAAAATTTGTGAGGGCCTGGCCAGCGCACTTTTTCAATTTTCAAAAATGTTGACATGCCCCGAAAAAAAAATCCTATGCGACGTAAATTGAGTTCTACAACACGATTTCGCTGCTCCAAATTTTTCTAAAAAATTTGTGAGGGCCTGGCCAGCGCACTTTTTCAATTTTCAAAAATGTTGACATGCCCAAAAAAAAAATCCTATGCGACGTAAATTGAGTTCTACAACACGATTTCGCTGCTCCAAATTTTTCTAAAAAATTTGTGAGGGCCTGGCCAGCGCACTTTTTCAATTTTCAAAAATGTTGACATGCCCCGAAAAAAAAATCCTATGCGACGTAAATTGAGTTCTACAACACGATTTCGCTGCTCCAAATTTTTCTAAAAAATTTGTGAGGGCCTGGCCAGCGCACTTTTTCAATTTTCAAAAAGTTGACATGCCCCGAAAAAAAAATCCTATGCGACGTAAATTGAGTTCTACAACACGATTTCGCTGCTCCAAATTTTTCTAAAAAATTTGTGAGGGCCTGGCTAGCGCACTTTTTCAATTTTCAAAAACTTTGACATGCTCCAAAAAAAATTCCTATGCGACGTAAATTGAGTTCTACAAACGATTCCGCCCTCAAAATTTTTCTAAAAAATTTCTCAATATTCAAAAATGTTGACATGCTCCGAAAAAAAATTCCTTTGCGACGTAAACTGAGTTCTACAAAACGATTCCGCCCTCAAAATTCCTATGCGATGTAAATTGAGTTCTACCACACGATTCCGCCCTCAAAATTTTTCTAAAAAATATCTAAGTTCCTGGCCAGCGCACTTTTTTAATTTTCAAAAATGTTGACATGCTCCGAAAAGAAAATTCCTATGCGACGTAAATTGAGTTCTACCACACGATTCCGCCCTCAAAATTTTTCTAAAAAATATCTAAGTTCCTGGCCAGCGCACTTTTTTAATTTTCAAAAATGTTGACATGCTCCGAAAAGAAAATTCCTATGCGACGTAAATTGAGTTCTACAACACGATTCCGCCCTCAAAATTTTTCTATAAAATGTATAGGTGCCTGGCCAGCGCACCTTTTCAATTTTCAAAAACGTTGACATGCTCCGAAAAAAAATTCCTATGCGACGTAAATTGAGTTCTACCACACGATTCCGCCCTCAACATTTTTCTAAAAAATATCTAAGTGCCTGGCCTGCGCACTTTTTCAATTTTCAAAAAGTTGACATGCCCCGAAAAAAAAATTCCTATGCGACGTAAATTGAGTTCTACCACACGATTCCGCCCCTCAACATTTTTCTAAAAAATATCTAAGTGCCTGGCCTGCGCACTTTTTCAATTTTCAAAAAGTTGACATGCCCCGAAAATAAAATTCCTATGCGACGTAAATTGAGTTCTACAACAAGATTCCGTCGCTCCAAATTTTTCTAAAAAATTTGTGAGGGCCTGGCCAGCGCACTTTTTCAATTTTCAAAAATGTTGACATGCCCCGAAAAAAAAATCCTATGCGACGTAAATTGAGTTCTACAACACGATTTCGCTGCTCCAAATTTTTCTAAAAAATTTGTGAGGGCCTGGCCAGCGCACTTTTTCAATTTTCAAAAATGTTGACATGCCCAAAAAAAAAAATCCTATGCGACGTAAATTGAGTTCTACAACACGATTTCGCTGCTCCAAATTTTTCTAAAAAATTTGTGAGGGCCTGGCCAGCGCACTTTTTCAATTTTCAAAAATGTTGACATGCCCCGAAAAAAAAATCCTATGCGACGTAAATTGAGTTCTACAACACGATTTCGCTGCTCCAAATTTTTCTAAAAAATTTGTGAGGGCCTGGCCAGCGCACTTTTTCAATTTTCAAAAAGTTGACATGCCCCGAAAAAAAAATCCTATGCGACGTAAATTGAGTTCTACAACACGATTCCGCCCTCAAAATTTTTCTAAGTAATTTCTAAGTGCCCTGGCCAGTGCACTTTTTCAATTTTCAAAAACGTTGACATGCTCCGAAAAAAAAATTCCTATGCTACGTAAATTGAGTTCTACCACACGATTCCGCCCCTCAACATTTTTCTAAGAAATTTCTAAGTGCCAGCGCACTTTTTCAATTTTCAAAAATGTTGACATGCTCCGAAAAAAATTCCTATGCGACGTAAATTGAGTTCTACAACACGATTCCGCCTTCCAAATTTTTCTAAAAAAATTCTAAGTGCCTGGCCAGCGCACTTTTTCAATTTTCAAAAATGTTGACATGCTCCGAAAAAAAAATTACTATGCGACGTAAATTGAGTTCTACAACACGATTCCGCCCTCAAAATTTTTCTATAAAATTTAAAGTGCCTGGCCAGCGCACCTTTTCAATTTTCAAAAATGTTGACATGCTCCGAAAAGAAAATTCCTATGCGACGTAAATTGAGTTCTACAACACAATTCCGCCCTCAAAATTTTTCTAAGAAATTTCTAAGTGCCTGGCCAGCGCACTTTTTCAATTTTCAAAAACGTTGACATGCTCGGAAAAAAAATTACTATGCGACGTAAATTGAGTTCAACAAACGATTCCGCCCTCAAAATTTTTCTAAAAAATTTCTCAATTTTCAAAAATTTTGACATGCTTCAAAAAGAAAATTCCTATGCGACGTAAATTGAGTTCTACAAACGATTCCGCCCTCAAAAATTTTCTAAAAAATTTCTCAATATTCAAAAATGTTGACATGCTCCGAAAAAAAATTCCTTTGCGACGTAAACTGAGTTCTACAAAACGATTCCGCCCTCAAAATTCCTATGCGACGTAAATTGAGTTCTACCACACGATTCCGCCCTCAAAATTTTTCTAAAAAATATCTAAGTTCCTGGCCAGCGCACTTTTTTAATTTTCAAAAATGTTGACATGCTCCGAAAAGAAAATTCCTATGCGACGTAAATTGAGTTCTACCACACGATTCCGCCCTCAAAATTTTTCTAAAAAATTTCTAAGTTCCAGGCCAGCGCACTTTTTTAATTTTCAAATATGTTGACATGCTCCGAAAAGAAAATTACTATGCGACGTAAATTGAGTTCTACAACACGATTCCGCCCTCAAAATTTTTCTATAAAATGTATAGGTGCCTGGCCAGCGCACCTTTTCAATTTTCAAAAATGTTGACATGCTCCGAAAAGAAAATTCCTATGCGACGTAAATTGAGTTCTACAACACGATTCCGCCCTCAAAATTTTTCTTTAAAATGTATAGGTGCCTGGCCAGCGCACCTTTTCAATTTTCAAAAACGTTGACATGCTCCGAAAAAAAATTCCTATGCGACGTAAATTGAGTTCTACCACACGATTCCGCCCTCAACATTTTTCTAAAAAATATCTAAGTGCCTGGCCTGCGCACTTTTTCAATTTTCAAAAAGTTGACATGCCCCGAAAAAAAAATTCCTATGCGACGTAAATTGAGTTCTACAACAAGATTCCGTCGCTCCAAATTTTTCTAAAAAATTTGTGAGGGCCTGGCCAGCGCACTTTTTCAATTTTCAAAAATGTTGACATGCCCCGAAAAAAAAATTCTATGCGACGTAAATTGAGTTCTACAACACGATTCCGCCCTCAAAATTTTTCTAAGAAATTTTTTAGAAAAATTTTGAGGGCGGAATCGTGTGGTAGAACTCAATTTACGTCGCATAGGAATTTTCTTTTCGGAGCATGTCAACATTTTTGAAAATTAAAAAAGTGCCCTGGCCAGTGCACTTTTTCAATTTTCAAAAACGTTGACATGCTCCGAAAAAAAAATTCCTATGCGACGTAAATTGAGTTCTACAACAAGATTCCGTCGCTCCAAATTTTTCTAAAAAATTTGTGAGGGCCTGGCCAGCGCACTTTTTCAATTTTCAAAAATGTTGACATGCCCCGAAAAAAAAATCCTATGCGACGTAAATTGAGTTCTACAACACGATTCCGCCCTCAAAATTTTTCTAAGAAATTTCTAAGTGCCAGCGCACTTTTTCAATTTTCAAAAATGTTGACATGCTCCGAAAAAAATTCCTATGCGACGTAAATTGAGTTCTACAACACGATTCCGCCCTCAAAATTTTTCTATAAAATGTATAGGTGCCTGGCCAGCGCACCTTTTCAATTTTCAAAAACGTTGACATGCTCCGAAAAAAAATTCCTATGCGACGTAAATTGAGTTCTACCACACGATTCCGCCCTCAACATTTTTCTAAAAAATATCTAAGTGCCTGGCCTGCGCACTTTTTCAATTTTCAAAAAGTTGACATGCCCCGAAAAAAAAATTCCTATGCGACGTAAATTGAGTTCTACAACAAGATTCCGTCGCTCCAAATTTTTCTAAAAAATTTGTGAGTGCCTGGCCAGCTCACTTTTTCAATTTTCAAAAATGTTGACATGATCCGAAAAAAAATTCCTATGCGACGTAAATTGAGTTCTACAACACGATTCCGCCCTCAAAATTTTTCTAAGAAATTTCTAAGTGCCCTGGCCAGTGCACTTTTTCAATTTTCAAAAACGTTGACATGCTCCGAAAAAAAAATTCCTATGCTACGTAAATTGAGTTCTACCACACGATTCCGCCCCTCAACATTTTTCTAAAAAATATCTAAGTGCCTGGCCTGCGCACTTTTTCAATTTTCAAAAAGTTGACATGCCCCAAAAAAAAAATTCCTATGCGACGTAAATTGAGTTCTACAACAAGATTCCGTCGCTCCAAATTTTTCTAAAAAATTTGTGAGGGCCTGGCCAGCGCACTTTTTCAATTTTCAAAAATGTTGACATGCCCCGAAAAAAAAATCCTATGCGACGTAAATTGAGTTCTACAACACGATTTCGCTGCTCCAAATTTTTCTAAAAAATTTGTGAGGGCCTGGCCAGCGCACCTTTTCAATTTTCAAAAATGTTGACATGCTCCGAAAAGAAAATTCCTATGCGACGTAAATTGAGTTCTACAAAACGATTCTGCCCTCAAAATTTTAAGTGCCTGGCCAGCCTACTTTTTCAATTTTCAAAAATGTTGACATAATCCGAAAAAAAATTCCTACGCGACGTAAATTGAGTTCTACAAAACGATTCTGCCCTCAAAATTTTTCTAAAAAATTTCTGAGTGCCTGGCCAGCGCACTTTTTAATTTTCAAAAATTTTGACATGCTTCGAAAAGAAAATTCCTATGCGACGTAAATTGAGTTCTACCACACGATTCCGCCCTCCAAATTTTTCTAAAAAAATTCTAAGTGCCGGGCCAGCGCATTTTTTCAATTTTCAAAAATGTTGACATGCTCCGAAAAGAAAATTCCTATGCGACGTGAATTGAGTCCTACAACACGATATCGGCCTCCAAATTTTTCTAAAAAATTTTTAAGTGCCTGGCCAGCGTACTTTTTCAATTTTCAAAAATGTTGACATAATCCGAAAAAAAATTCCTACGCGACGTAAATTGAGTTCTACAAAACGATTCTGCCCTCAAAATTTTTCTAAAAAATTTCTGAGTGCCTGGCCAGCGCACTTTTTTAATTTTCAAAAATTTTGACATGCTTCGAAAAGAAAATTCCTATGCGACGTAAATTGAGTTCTACCACACGATTCCACCCTCAAAATTTTTCTAAAAAATATCTAAGTGCCTGGCCAGCGCACTTTTTCAATTTTCAAAAATGTTGACATGATCTGAAAAAAAAGTCCTATGCGACGTAAATTGAGTTCTAACACCAGATTCCGGCCTCAAAATTTTTCTAAAAAATTTGGAAGTGCCTGGCCAGCGCACTTTTTCAAATTTCAAAAATGTTAACAAGCTCCGAAAAGAAAATTCCTATGCGACGTGAATTGAGTCCTACAACACGATATCGGCCTCCAAATTTTTCTAAAAAATTTTTAAGTGCCTGGCCAGCGTACTTTTTCAATTTTCAAAAATGTTGACATAATCCGAAAAAAAATTCCTACGCGACGTAAATTGAGTTCTACAAAACGATTCTGCCCTCAAAATTTTTCTAAAAATTTCTGAGTGCCTGGCCAGCGCACTTTTTTAATTTTCAAAAATTTTGACATGCTTCGAAAAGAAAATTCCTATGCGACGTAAATTGAGTTCTACCACACGATTCCGCCCTCCAAATTTTTCTAAAAAAATTCTAAGTGCCGGGCCAGCGCATTTTTTCAATTTTCAACAATGTTGACATGCTCCGAAAAGAAAATTCCTATGCGACGTAAATTGAGTTCTACCACACGATTCCACCCTCAAAATTTTTCTAAAAAATATCTAAGTGCCTGGCCAGCGCACTTTTTCAAATTTCAAAAATGTTGACAAGCTCCGAAAAGAAAATTCCTATGCGACGTAAATTGAGTCCTACAACACGATATCGGCCTCCAAATTTTTCTAAAAAATTTTTAAGTGCCTGGCCAGCATACTTTTTCAATTTTCAAAAATGTTGACATAATCCGAAAAAAAATTTCTACGCGACGTAAATTGAGTTCTACAAAACGATTCTGCCCTCAAAATTTTTCTAAAAAATTTCTGAGTGCCTGGCCAGCGCACTTTTTTAATTTTCAAAAATTTTGACATGCTTCGAAAAGAAAATTCCTATGCGACGTAAATTGAGTTCTACCACACGATTCCGCCCTCCAAATTTTTCTAAAAAAATTCTAAGTGCCGGGCCAGCGCACTTTTTCAATTTTCAAAAATGTTGACATGCTCCGAAAAAAAAATTACTATGCGACGTAAATTGAGTTCTACAACACGATTCCGCCCTCAAAATTTTTCTATAAAATTTATAACTGCCTGGCCAGCGCACCTATTCAATTTTCAAAAATGTTGACATGCTCCGAAAAGAAAATTCCTATGCGACGTAAATTGAGTTCTACAACACAATTCCGCCCTCAAAATTTTTCTAAGAAATTTCTCAATTTTCAAAAATGTTGACATGCTCCGAAAAAAAATTCCTATGCGACGTAAATTGAGTTCTACAAAACGATTCCGCCCTCAAAATTTTTCTAAAAAATTTCTCAATTTTCAAAAATGTTGACATGCTCCGAAAAAAAATTCCTTTGCGACGTAAATTGAGTTCTACAAAACGATTCCGCCCTCAAAATTTTTCTAAAAACTTTTTGAGTGCCTGGCCAGCGCACTTTTTTAATTTTCAAAAATTTTGACATGCTTCAAAAAGAAAATTCCTATGCGACGTAAATTGAGTTCTACAAACGATTCCGCCCTCAAAATTTTTCTAAAAAATTTCTCAATATTCAAAAATGTTGACATGCTCCGAAAAAAAATTCCTTTGCGACGTAAACTGAGTTCTACAAAACGATTCCGCCCTCAAAATTCCTATGCGACGTAAATTGAGTTCTACCACACGATTCCGCCCTCAAAATTTTTCTAAGAAATTTCTCAATTTTCAAAAATGTTGACATGCTCCGAAAAAAAATTCCTATGCGACGTAAATTGAGTTCTACAAAACGATTCCGCCCTCAAAATTTTTCTAAAAAATTTCTCAATTTTCAAAAATGTTGACATGCTCCGAAAAAAAATTCCTTTGCGACGTAAATTGAGTTCTACAAAACGATTCGGCCCTCAAAATTTTTCTAAAAACTTTTTGAGTGCCTGGCCAGCGCACTTTTTCAATTTTCAAAAACGTTGACATGCTCGGAAAAAAAAATTACTATGCGACGTAAATTGAGTTCAACAAACGATTCCGCCCTCAAAATTTTTCTCAAAAATTTCTCAATTTTTAAAAATGTTGACATGCTCCGAAAAAAAATTCCTATGCGACTTAAATTGAGTTCTACAAAACGATTCCGCCCTCAAAATTTTTCTAAAAAATTTCTCAATTTTCAAAAATGTTGACATGCTCCGAAAAAAAATTCCTTTGCGACGTAAATTGAGTTCTACAAAACGATTCCGCCCTCAAAATTTTTCTAAAAACTTTTTGAGTGCCTGGCCAGCGCACTTTTTTAATTTTCAAAAATTTTGACATGCTTCAAAAAGAAAATTCCTATGCGACGTAAATTGAGTTCTACAAACGATTCCGCCCTCAAAATTTTTCTAAAAAATTTCTCAATATTCAAAAATGTTGACATGCTCCGAAAAAAAATTCCTTTGCGACGTAAACTGAGTTCTACAAAACGATTCCGCCCTCAAAATTCCTATGCGACGTAAATTGAGTTCTACCACACGATTCCGCCCTCAAAATTTTTCTAAAAAATATCTAAGTTCCTGGCCAGCGCACTTTTTTAATTTTCAAAAATGTTGACATGCTCCGAAAAGAAAATTCCTATGCGACGTAAATTGAGTTCTACCACACGATTCCGCCCTCAAAATTTTTCTAAAAAATTTCTAAGTTCCAGGCCAGCGCACTTTTTTAATTTTCAAATATGTTGACATGCTCCGAAAAGAAAATTACTATGCGACGTAAATTGAGTTCTACAACACGATTCCGCCCTCAAAATTTTTCTATAAAATGTATAGGTGCCTGGCCAGCGCACCTTTTCAATTTTCAAAAATGTTGACATGCTCCGAAAAGAAAATTCCTATGCGACGTAAATTGAGTTCTACAACACGATTCCGCCCTCAAAATTTTTCTATAAAATGTATAGGTGCCTGGCCAGCGCACCTTTTCAATTTTCAAAAACGTTGACATGCTCCGAAAAAAAATTCCTATGCGACGTAAATTGAGTTCTACCACACGATTCCGCCCTCAACATTTTTCTAAAAAATATCTAAGTGCCTGGCCTGCGCACTTTTTCAATTTTCAAAAAGTTGACATGCCCCGAAAAAAAAATTCCTATGCGACGTAAATTGAGTTCTACAACAAGATTCCGTCGCTCCAAATTTTTCTAAAAAATTTGTGAGGGCCTGGCCAGCGCACTTTTTCAATTTTCAAAAATGTTGACATGCCCCGAAAAAAAAATCCTATGCGACGTAAATTGAGTTCTACAACACGATTCCGCCCTCAAAATTTTTCTAAGAAATTTCTAAGTGCCCTGGCCAGTGCACTTTTTCAATTTTCAAAAACGTTGACATGCTCCGAAAAAAAAATTCCTATGCTACGTAAATTGAGTTCTACCACACGATTCCGCCCCTCAACATTTTTCTAAAAAATATCTAAGTGCCTGGCCTGCGCACTTTTTCAATTTTCAAAAAGTTGACATGCCCCGAAAAAAAAATTCCTATGCGACGTAAATTGAGTTCTACAACAAGATTCCGTCGCTCCAAATTTTTCTAAAAAATTTGTGAGGGCCTGGCCAGCGCACTTTTTCAATTTTCAAAAATGTTGACATGCCCCGAAAAAAAAATCCTATGCGACGTAAATTGAGTTCTACAACACGATTTCGCTGCTCCAAATTTTTCTAAAAAATTTGTGAGGGCCTGGCTAGCGCACTTTTTCAATTTTCAAAAACTTTGACATGCTCCAAAAAAAATTCCTATGCGACGTAAATTGAGTTCTACAACACGATTCCGCCCTCAAAATTTTTCTATAAAATGTATAGGTGCCTGGCCAGCGCACCTTTTCAATTTTCAAAAACGTTGACATGCTCCGAAAAAAAATTCCTATGCGACGTAAATTGAGTTCTACCACACGATTCCGCCCTCAACATTTTTCTAAAAAATATCTAAGTGCCTGGCCTGCGCACTTTTTCAATTTTCAAAAAGTTGACATGCCCCGAAAAAAAAATTCCTATGCGACGTAAATTGAGTTCTACAACAAGATTCCGTCGCTCCAAATTTTTCTAAAAAATTTGTGAGTGCCTGGCCAGCGCACTTTTTCAATTTTCAAAAATGTTGACATGATCCGAAAAAAAATTCCTATGCGACGTAAATTGAGTTCTACAAAACGATTCCGCCTTCAAAATTTTTCTAAAAAATTTCTCAATTTTCAAAAATGTTGACATGCTCCGAAAAAAAATTCCTTTGCGACGTAAATTGAGTTCTACAAAACGATTCCGCCCTCAAAATTTTTCTAAAAACTTTTTGAGTGCCTGGCCAGCGCACTTTTTTAATTTTCAAAAATTTTGACATGCTTCGAAAAGAAAATTCCTATGCGACGTAAATTGAGTTCTACCACACGATTCCGCCCTCCAAATTTTTCTAAAAAAATTCTAAGTGCCGGGCCAGCGCACTTTTTCAATTTTCAAAAATGTTGACATGCTCCGAAAAAAAAATTACTATGCGACGTAAATTGAGTTCTACAACACGATTCCGCCCTCAAAATTTTTCTATAAAATTTATAACTGCCTGGCCAGCGCACCTATTCAATTTTCAAAAATGTTGACATGCTCCGAAAAGAAAATTCCTATGCGACGTAAATTGAGTTCTACAACACAATTCCGCCCTCAAAATTTTTCTAAGAAATTTCTCAATTTTCAAAAATGTTGACATGCTCCGAAAAAAAATTCCTATGCGACGTAAATTGAGTTCTACAAAACGATTCCGCCCTCAAAATTTTTCTAAAAAATTTCTCAATTTTCAAAAATGTTGACATGCTCCGAAAAAAAATTCCTTTGCGACGTAAATTGAGTTCTACAAAACGATTCCGCCCTCAAAATTTTTCTATAAAATTTATAACTGCCTGGCCAGCGCACCTATTCAATTTTCAAAAATGTTGACATGCTCCGAAAAGAAAATTCCTATGCGACGTAAATTGAGTTCTACAACACAATTCCGCCCTCAAAATTTTTCTAAGAAATTTCTCAATTTTCAAAAATGTTGACATGCTCCGAAAAAAAATTCCTATGCGACGTAAATTGAGTTCTACAAAACGATTCCGCCCTCAAAATTTTTCTAAAAAATTTCTCAATTTTCAAAAATGTTGACATGCTCCGAAAAAAAATTCCTTTGCGACGTAAATTGAGTTCTACAAAACGATTCCGCCCTCAAAATTTTTCTATAAAATTTATAACTGCCTGGCCAGCGCACCTATTCAATTTTCAAAAATGTTGACATGCTCCGAAAAGAAAATTCCTATGCGACGTAAATTGAGTTCTACAACACAATTCCGCCCTCAAAATTTTTCTAAGAAATTTCTCAATTTTCA
This sequence comes from Pseudeuparius sepicola, assembly GCA_963920635.1. NCBI lineage: Eukaryota > Metazoa > Arthropoda > Insecta > Coleoptera > Anthribidae > Pseudeuparius > Pseudeuparius sepicola. The sequence continues at coordinate 58,548,054 of OY987301.1, read as the reverse complement.
AAAATGTTGACATGCTCCGAAAAAAAATTCCTATGCGACGTAAATTGAGTTCTACAAAACGATTCCGCCCTCAAAATTTTTCTAAAAAATTTCTCAATTTTCAAAAATGTTGACATGCTCCGAAAAAAAATTCCTTTGCGACGTAAATTGAGTTCTACAAAACGATTCCGCCCTCAAAATTTTTCTAAAAACTTTTTGAGTGCCTGGCCAGCGCACTTTTTTAATTTTCAAAAATTTTGACATGCTTCAAAAAGAAAATTCCTATGCGACGTAAATTGAGTTCTACAAACGATTCCGCCCTCAAAATTTTTCTAAAAAATTTCTCAATATTCAAAAATGTTGACATGCTCCGAAAAAAAATTCCTTTGCGACGTAAACTGAGTTCTACAAAACGATTCCGCCCTCAAAATTCCTATGCGACGTAAATTGAGTTCTACCACACGATTCCGCCCTCAAAATTTTTCTAAGAAATTTCTCAATTTTCAAAAATGTTGACATGCTCCGAAAAAAAATTCCTATGCGACGTAAATTGAGTTCTACAAAACGATTCCGCCCTCAAAATTTTTCTAAAAAATTTCTCAATTTTCAAAAATGTTGACATGCTCCGAAAAAAAATTCCTTTGCGACGTAAATTGAGTTCTACAAAACGATTCCGCCCTCAAAATTTTTCTAAAAACTTTTTGAGTGCCTGGCCAGCGCACTTTTTCAATTTTCAAAAACGTTGACATGCTCGGAAAAAAAAATTACTATGCGACGTAAATTGAGTTCAACAAACGATTCCGCCCTCAAAATTTTTCTCAAAAATTTCTCAATTTTTAAAAATGTTGACATGCTCCGAAAAAAAATTCCTATGCGACTTAAATTGAGTTCTACAAAACGATTCCGCCCTCAAAATTTTTCTAAAAAATTTCTCAATTTTCAAAAATGTTGACATGCTCCGAAAAAAAATTCCTTTGCGACGTAAATTGAGTTCTACAAAACGATTCCGCCCTCAAAATTTTTCTAAAAACTTTTTGAGTGCCTGGCCAGCGCACTTTTTTAATTTTCAAAAATTTTGACATGCTTCAAAAAGAAAATTCCTATGCGACGTAAATTGAGTTCTACAAACGATTCCGCCCTCAAAATTTTTCTAAAAAATTTCTCAATATTCAAAAATGTTGACATGCTCCGAAAAAAAATTCCTTTGCGACGTAAACTGAGTTCTACAAAACGATTCCGCCCTCAAAATTCCTATGCGACGTAAATTGAGTTCTACCACACGATTCCGCCCTCAAAATTTTTCTAAAAAATATCTAAGTTCCTGGCCAGCGCACTTTTTTAATTTTCAAAAATGTTGACATGCTCCGAAAAGAAAATTCCTATGCGACGTAAATTGAGTTCTACCACACGATTCCGCCCTCAAAATTTTTCTAAAAAATTTCTAAGTTCCAGGCCAGCGCACTTTTTTAATTTTCAAATATGTTGACATGCTCCGAAAAGAAAATTACTATGCGACGTAAATTGAGTTCTACAACACGATTCCGCCCTCAAAATTTTTCTATAAAATGTATAGGTGCCTGGCCAGCGCACCTTTTCAATTTTCAAAAATGTTGACATGCTCCGAAAAGAAAATTCCTATGCGACGTAAATTGAGTTCTACAACACGATTCCGCCCTCAAAATTTTTCTATAAAATGTATAGGTGCCTGGCCAGCGCACCTTTTCAATTTTCAAAAACGTTGACATGCTCCGAAAAAAAATTCCTATGCGACGTAAATTGAGTTCTACCACACGATTCCGCCCTCAACATTTTTCTAAAAAATATCTAAGTGCCTGGCCTGCGCACTTTTTCAATTTTCAAAAAGTTGACATGCCCCGAAAAAAAAATTCCTATGCGACGTAAATTGAGTTCTACAACAAGATTCCGTCGCTCCAAATTTTTCTAAAAAATTTGTGAGGGCCTGGCCAGCGCACTTTTTCAATTTTCAAAAATGTTGACATGCCCCGAAAAAAAAATCCTATGCGACGTAAATTGAGTTCTACAACACGATTCCGCCCTCAAAATTTTTCTAAGAAATTTCTAAGTGCCCTGGCCAGTGCACTTTTTCAATTTTCAAAAACGTTGACATGCTCCGAAAAAAAAATTCCTATGCTACGTAAATTGAGTTCTACCACACGATTCCGCCCCTCAACATTTTTCTAAAAAATATCTAAGTGCCTGGCCTGCGCACTTTTTCAATTTTCAAAAAGTTGACATGCCCCGAAAAAAAAATTCCTATGCGACGTAAATTGAGTTCTACAACAAGATTCCGTCGCTCCAAATTTTTCTAAAAAATTTGTGAGGGCCTGGCCAGCGCACTTTTTCAATTTTCAAAAATGTTGACATGCCCCGAAAAAAAAATCCTATGCGACGTAAATTGAGTTCTACAACACGATTTCGCTGCTCCAAATTTTTCTAAAAAATTTGTGAGGGCCTGGCTAGCGCACTTTTTCAATTTTCAAAAACTTTGACATGCTCCAAAAAAAATTCCTATGCGACGTAAATTGAGTTCTACAACACGATTCCGCCCTCAAAATTTTTCTATAAAATGTATAGGTGCCTGGCCAGCGCACCTTTTCAATTTTCAAAAACGTTGACATGCTCCGAAAAAAAATTCCTATGCGACGTAAATTGAGTTCTACCACACGATTCCGCCCTCAACATTTTTCTAAAAAATATCTAAGTGCCTGGCCTGCGCACTTTTTCAATTTTCAAAAAGTTGACATGCCCCGAAAAAAAAATTCCTATGCGACGTAAATTGAGTTCTACAACAAGATTCCGTCGCTCCAAATTTTTCTAAAAAATTTGTGAGTGCCTGGCCAGCGCACTTTTTCAATTTTCAAAAATGTTGACATGATCCGAAAAAAAATTCCTATGCGACGTAAATTGAGTTCTACCACACGATTCCGCCCTCAACATTTTTCTAAAAAATATCTAAGTGCCTGGCCTGCGCACTTTTTCAATTTTCAAAAAGTTGACATGCCCCGAAAAAAAAATTCCTATGCGACGTAAATTGAGTTCTACAACAAGATTCCGTCGCTCCAAATTTTTCTAAAAAATTTGTGAGTGCCTGGCCAGCGCACTTTTTCAATTTTCAAAAATGTTGACATGATCCGAAAAAAAATTCCTATGCGACGTAAATTGAGTTCTACCACACGATTCCGCCCTCAACATTTTTCTAAAAAATATCTAAGTGCCTGGCCTGCGCACTTTTTCAATTTTCAAAAAGTTGACATGCCCCGAAAAAAAAATTCCTATGCGACGTAAATTGAGTTCTACAACAAGATTCCGTCGCTCCAAATTTTTCTAAAAAATTTGTGAGTGCCTGGCCAGCGCACTTTTTCAATTTTCAAAAATGTTGACATGATCCGAAAAAAAATTCCTATGCAACGTAAATTGAGTTCTACAACACGATTCCGCCCTCAAAATTTTTCTAAGTAATTTCTAAGTGCCCTGGCCAGTGCACTTTTTCAATTTTCAAAAACGTTGACATGCTCCGAAAAAAAAATTCCTATGCTACGTAAATTGAGTTCTACCACACGATTCCGCCCCTCAACATTTTTCTAAAAAATATCTAAGTGCCTGGCCTGCGAACTTTTTCAATTTTCAAAAAGTTGACATGCCCCGAAAAAAAAATTCCTATGCGACGTAAATTGAGTTCTACAACAAGATTCCGTCGCTCCAAATTTTTCTAAAAAATTTGCGAGGGCCTGGCCAGCGCACTTTTTCAATTTTCAAAAATGTTGACATGCCCCGAAAAAAAAATCCTATGCGACGTAAATTGAGTTCTACAACACGATTTCGCTGCTCCAAATTTTTCTAAAAAATTTGTGAGGGCCTGGCTAGCGCACTTTTTCAATTTTCAAAAACTTTGACATGCTCCAAAAAAAATTCCTATGCGACGTAAATTGAGTTCTACAACACGATTCCGCCCTCAAAATTTTTCTAAGAAATTTCTAAGTGCCAGCGCACTTTTTCAATTTTCAAAAATGTTGACATGCTCCGAAAGAAATTCCTATGCGACGTAAATTGAGTTCTACAACACGATTCCGCCTTCCAAATTTTTCTAAAAAAATTCTAAGTGCCTGGCCAGCGCACTTTTTCAATTTTCAAAAATGTTGACATGCTCCGAAAAAAAAATTACTATGCGACGTAAATTGAGTTCTACAACACGATTCCGCCCTCAAAATTTTTCTAAAAAAATTCTAAGTGCCTGGCCAGCGCACTTTTTCAATTTTCAAAAATGTTGACATGCTCCGAAAAAAAATTCCTTTGCGACGTAAACTGAGTTCTACAAAACGATTCCGCCCTCAAAATTCCTATGCGACGTAAATTGAGTTCTACCACACGATTCCGCCCTCAAAATTTTTCTAAAAAATATCTAAGTTCCTGGCCAGCGCACTTTTTTAATTTTCAAAAATGTTGACATGCTCCGAAAAGAAAATTCCTATGCGACGTAAATTGAGTTCTACCACACGATTCCGCCCTCAAAATTTTTCTAAAAAATTTCTAAGTTCCAGGCCAGCGCACTTTTTTAATTTTCAAATATGTTGACATGCTCCGAAAAGAAAATTACTATGCGACGTAAATTGAGTTCTACAACACGATTCCGCCCTCAAAATTTTTCTATAAAATGTATAGGTGCCTGGCCAGCGCACCTTTTCAATTTTCAAAAATGTTGACATGCTCCGAAAAGAAAATTCCTATGCGACGTAAATTGAGTTCTACAACACGATTCCGCCCTCAAAATTTTTCTATAAAATGTATAGGTGCCTGGCCAGCGCACCTTTTCAATTTTCAAAAACGTTGACATGCTCCGAAAAAAAATTCCTATGCGACGTAAATTGAGTTCTACCACACGATTCCGCCCTCAACATTTTTCTAAAAAATATCTAAGTGCCTGGCCTGCGCACTTTTTCAATTTTCAAAAAGTTGACATGCCCCGAAAATAAAATTCCTATGCGACGTAAATTGAGTTCTACAACAAGATTCCGTCGCTCCAAATTTTTCTAAAAAATTTGTGAGGGCCTGGCCAGCGCACTTTTTCAATTTTCAAAAATGTTGACATGCCCCGAAAAAAAAATCCTATGCGACGTAAATTGAGTTCTACAACACGATTTCGCTGCTCCAAATTTTTCTAAAAAATTTGTGAGGGCCTGGCCAGCGCACTTTTTCAATTTTCAAAAATGTTGACATGCCCAAAAAAAAAATCCTATGCGACGTAAATTGAGTTCTACAACACGATTTCGCTGCTCCAAATTTTTCTAAAAAATTTGTGAGGGCCTGGCCAGCGCACTTTTTCAATTTTCAAAAATGTTGACATGCCCCGAAAAAAAAATCCTATGCGACGTAAATTGAGTTCTACAACACGATTTCGCTGCTCCAAATTTTTCTAAAAAATTTGTGAGGGCCTGGCCAGCGCACTTTTTCAATTTTCAAAAAGTTGACATGCCCCGAAAAAAAAATCCTATGCGACGTAAATTGAGTTCTACAACACGATTTCGCTGCTCCAAATTTTTCTAAAAAATTTGTGAGGGCCTGGCTAGCGCACTTTTTCAATTTTCAAAAACTTTGACATGCTCCAAAAAAAATTCCTATGCGACGTAAATTGAGTTCTACAAACGATTCCGCCCTCAAAATTTTTCTAAAAAATTTCTCAATATTCAAAAATGTTGACATGCTCCGAAAAAAAATTCCTTTGCGACGTAAACTGAGTTCTACAAAACGATTCCGCCCTCAAAATTCCTATGCGATGTAAATTGAGTTCTACCACACGATTCCGCCCTCAAAATTTTTCTAAAAAATATCTAAGTTCCTGGCCAGCGCACTTTTTTAATTTTCAAAAATGTTGACATGCTCCGAAAAGAAAATTCCTATGCGACGTAAATTGAGTTCTACCACACGATTCCGCCCTCAAAATTTTTCTAAAAAATATCTAAGTTCCTGGCCAGCGCACTTTTTTAATTTTCAAAAATGTTGACATGCTCCGAAAAGAAAATTCCTATGCGACGTAAATTGAGTTCTACAACACGATTCCGCCCTCAAAATTTTTCTATAAAATGTATAGGTGCCTGGCCAGCGCACCTTTTCAATTTTCAAAAACGTTGACATGCTCCGAAAAAAAATTCCTATGCGACGTAAATTGAGTTCTACCACACGATTCCGCCCTCAACATTTTTCTAAAAAATATCTAAGTGCCTGGCCTGCGCACTTTTTCAATTTTCAAAAAGTTGACATGCCCCGAAAAAAAAATTCCTATGCGACGTAAATTGAGTTCTACCACACGATTCCGCCCCTCAACATTTTTCTAAAAAATATCTAAGTGCCTGGCCTGCGCACTTTTTCAATTTTCAAAAAGTTGACATGCCCCGAAAATAAAATTCCTATGCGACGTAAATTGAGTTCTACAACAAGATTCCGTCGCTCCAAATTTTTCTAAAAAATTTGTGAGGGCCTGGCCAGCGCACTTTTTCAATTTTCAAAAATGTTGACATGCCCCGAAAAAAAAATCCTATGCGACGTAAATTGAGTTCTACAACACGATTTCGCTGCTCCAAATTTTTCTAAAAAATTTGTGAGGGCCTGGCCAGCGCACTTTTTCAATTTTCAAAAATGTTGACATGCCCAAAAAAAAAAATCCTATGCGACGTAAATTGAGTTCTACAACACGATTTCGCTGCTCCAAATTTTTCTAAAAAATTTGTGAGGGCCTGGCCAGCGCACTTTTTCAATTTTCAAAAATGTTGACATGCCCCGAAAAAAAAATCCTATGCGACGTAAATTGAGTTCTACAACACGATTTCGCTGCTCCAAATTTTTCTAAAAAATTTGTGAGGGCCTGGCCAGCGCACTTTTTCAATTTTCAAAAAGTTGACATGCCCCGAAAAAAAAATCCTATGCGACGTAAATTGAGTTCTACAACACGATTCCGCCCTCAAAATTTTTCTAAGTAATTTCTAAGTGCCTGGCCAGCGCACTTTTTCAATTTTCAAAAACGTTGACATGCTCGGAAAAAAAATTACTATGCGACGTAAATTGAGTTCAACAAACGATTCCGCCCTCAAAATTTTTCTAAAAAATTTCTCAATTTTCAAAAATTTTGACATGCTTCAAAAAGAAAATTCCTATGCGACGTAAATTGAGTTCTACCACACGATTCCGCCCTCAAAATTTTTCTAAAAAATTTCTAAGTTCCAGGCCAGCGCACTTTTTTAATTTTCAAATATGTTGACATGCTCCGAAAAGAAAATTACTATGCGACGTAAATTGAGTTCTACAAAACGATTCCGCCCTCAAAATTTTTCTATAAAATGTATAGGTGCCTGGCCAGCGCACCTTTTCAATTTTCAAAAATGTTGACATGCTCCGAAAAGAAAATTCCTATGCGACGTAAATTGAGTTCTACAACACGATTCCGCCCTCAAAATTTTTCTTTAAAATGTATAGGTGCCTGGCCAGCGCACCTTTTCAATTTTCAAAAACGTTGACATGCTCCGAAAAAAAATTCCTATGCGACGTAAATTGAGTTCTACCACACGATTCCGCCCTCAACATTTTTCTAAAAAATATCTAAGTGCCTGGCCTGCGCACTTTTTCAATTTTCAAAAAGTTGACATGCCCCGAAAAAAAAATTCCTATGCGACGTAAATTGAGTTCTACAACAAGATTCCGTCGCTCCAAATTTTTCTAAAAAATTTGTGAGGGCCTGGCCAGCGCACTTTTTCAATTTTCAAAAATGTTGACATGCCCCGAAAAAAAAATTCTATGCGACGTAAATTGAGTTCTACAACACGATTCCGCCCTCAAAATTTTTCTAAGAAATTTTTTAGAAAAATTTTGAGGGCGGAATCGTGTGGTAGAACTCAATTTACGTCGCATAGGAATTTTCTTTTCGGAGCATGTCAACATTTTTGAAAATTAAAAAAGTGCCCTGGCCAGTGCACTTTTTCAATTTTCAAAAACGTTGACATGCTCCGAAAAAAAAATTCCTATGCGACGTAAATTGAGTTCTACAACAAGATTCCGTCGCTCCAAATTTTTCTAAAAAATTTGTGAGGGCCTGGCCAGCGCACTTTTTCAATTTTCAAAAATGTTGACATGCCCCGAAAAAAAAATCCTATGCGACGTAAATTGAGTTCTACAACACGATTCCGCCCTCAAAATTTTTCTAAGAAATTTCTAAGTGCCAGCGCACTTTTTCAATTTTCAAAAATGTTGACATGCTCCGAAAAAAATTCCTATGCGACGTAAATTGAGTTCTACAACACGATTCCGCCCTCAAAATTTTTCTATAAAATGTATAGGTGCCTGGCCAGCGCACCTTTTCAATTTTCAAAAACGTTGACATGCTCCGAAAAAAAATTCCTATGCGACGTAAATTGAGTTCTACCACACGATTCCGCCCTCAACATTTTTCTAAAAAATATCTAAGTGCCTGGCCTGCGCACTTTTTCAATTTTCAAAAAGTTGACATGCCCCGAAAAAAAAATTCCTATGCGACGTAAATTGAGTTCTACAACAAGATTCCGTCGCTCCAAATTTTTCTAAAAAATTTGTGAGTGCCTGGCCAGCTCACTTTTTCAATTTTCAAAAATGTTGACATGATCCGAAAAAAAATTCCTATGCGACGTAAATTGAGTTCTACAACACGATTCCGCCCTCAAAATTTTTCTAAGAAATTTCTAAGTGCCCTGGCCAGTGCACTTTTTCAATTTTCAAAAACGTTGACATGCTCCGAAAAAAAAATTCCTATGCTACGTAAATTGAGTTCTACCACACGATTCCGCCCCTCAACATTTTTCTAAAAAATATCTAAGTGCCTGGCCTGCGCACTTTTTCAATTTTCAAAAAGTTGACATGCCCCAAAAAAAAAATTCCTATGCGACGTAAATTGAGTTCTACAACAAGATTCCGTCGCTCCAAATTTTTCTAAAAAATTTGTGAGGGCCTGGCCAGCGCACTTTTTCAATTTTCAAAAATGTTGACATGCCCCGAAAAAAAAATCCTATGCGACGTAAATTGAGTTCTACAACACGATTTCGCTGCTCCAAATTTTTCTAAAAAATTTGTGAGGGCCTGGCCAGCGCACCTTTTCAATTTTCAAAAATGTTGACATGCTCCGAAAAGAAAATTCCTATGCGACGTAAATTGAGTTCTACAAAACGATTCTGCCCTCAAAATTTTAAGTGCCTGGCCAGCCTACTTTTTCAATTTTCAAAAATGTTGACATAATCCGAAAAAAAATTCCTACGCGACGTAAATTGAGTTCTACAAAACGATTCTGCCCTCAAAATTTTTCTAAAAAATTTCTGAGTGCCTGGCCAGCGCACTTTTTAATTTTCAAAAATTTTGACATGCTTCGAAAAGAAAATTCCTATGCGACGTAAATTGAGTTCTACCACACGATTCCGCCCTCCAAATTTTTCTAAAAAAATTCTAAGTGCCGGGCCAGCGCATTTTTTCAATTTTCAAAAATGTTGACATGCTCCGAAAAGAAAATTCCTATGCGACGTGAATTGAGTCCTACAACACGATATCGGCCTCCAAATTTTTCTAAAAAATTTTTAAGTGCCTGGCCAGCGTACTTTTTCAATTTTCAAAAATGTTGACATAATCCGAAAAAAAATTCCTACGCGACGTAAATTGAGTTCTACAAAACGATTCTGCCCTCAAAATTTTTCTAAAAAATTTCTGAGTGCCTGGCCAGCGCACTTTTTTAATTTTCAAAAATTTTGACATGCTTCGAAAAGAAAATTCCTATGCGACGTAAATTGAGTTCTACCACACGATTCCACCCTCAAAATTTTTCTAAAAAATATCTAAGTGCCTGGCCAGCGCACTTTTTCAATTTTCAAAAATGTTGACATGATCTGAAAAAAAAGTCCTATGCGACGTAAATTGAGTTCTAACACCAGATTCCGGCCTCAAAATTTTTCTAAAAAATTTGGAAGTGCCTGGCCAGCGCACTTTTTCAAATTTCAAAAATGTTAACAAGCTCCGAAAAGAAAATTCCTATGCGACGTGAATTGAGTCCTACAACACGATATCGGCCTCAAAATTTTTCTAAAAAATTTTTAAGTGCCTGGCCAGCGTACTTTTTCAATTTTCAAAAATGTTGACATAATCCGAAAAAAAATTCCTACGCGACGTAAATTGAGTTCTACAAAACGATTCTGCCCTCAAAATTTTTCTAAAAATTTCTGAGTGCCTGGCCAGCGCACTTTTTTAATTTTCAAAAATTTTGACATGCTTCGAAAAGAAAATTCCTATGCGACGTAAATTGAGTTCTACCACACGATTCCGCCCTCCAAATTTTTCTAAAAAAATTCTAAGTGCCGGGCCAGCGCATTTTTTCAATTTTCAACAATGTTGACATGCTCCGAAAAGAAAATTCCTATGCGACGTAAATTGAGTTCTACCACACGATTCCACCCTCAAAATTTTTCTAAAAAATATCTAAGTGCCTGGCCAGCGCACTTTTTCAAATTTCAAAAATGTTGACAAGCTCCGAAAAGAAAATTCCTATGCGACGTAAATTGAGTCCTACAACACGATATCGGCCTCCAAATTTTTCTAAAAAATTTTTAAGTGCCTGGCCAGCATACTTTTTCAATTTTCAAAAATGTTGACATAATCCGAAAAAAAATTCCTACGCGACGTAAATTGAGTTCTACAAAACGATTCTGCCCTCAAAATTTTTCTAAAAAATTTCTGAGTGCCTGGCCAGCGCACTTTTTTAATTTTCAAAAATTTTGACATGCTTCGAAAAGAAAATTCCTATGCGACGTAAATTGAGTTCTACCACACGATTCCGCCCTCCAAATTTTTCTAAAAAAATTCTAAGTGCCGGGCCAGCGCACTTTTTCAATTTTCAAAAATGTTGACATGCTCCGAAAAAAAAATTACTATGCGACGTAAATTGAGTTCTACAACACGATTCCGCCCTCAAAATTTTTCTATAAAATTTATAACTGCCTGGCCAGCGCACCTATTCAATTTTCAAAAATGTTGACATGCTCCGAAAAGAAAATTCCTATGCGACGTAAATTGAGTTCTACAACACAATTCCGCCCTCAAAATTTTTCTAAGAAATTTCTCAATTTTCAAAAATGTTGACATGCTCCGAAAAAAAATTCCTATGCGACGTAAATTGAGTTCTACAAAACGATTCCGCCCTCAAAATTTTTCTAAAAAATTTCTCAATTTTCAAAAATGTTGACATGCTCCGAAAAAAAATTCCTTTGCGACGTAAATTGAGTTCTACAAAACGATTCCGCCCTCAAAATTTTTCTAAAAACTTTTTGAGTGCCTGGCCAGCGCACTTTTTTAATTTTCAAAAATTTTGACATGCTTCAAAAAGAAAATTCCTATGCGACGTAAATTGAGTTCTACAAACGATTCCGCCCTCAAAATTTTTCTAAAAAATTTCTCAATATTCAAAAATGTTGACATGCTCCGAAAAAAAATTCCTTTGCGACGTAAACTGAGTTCTACAAAACGATTCCGCCCTCAAAATTCCTATGCGACGTAAATTGAGTTCTACCACACGATTCCGCCCTCAAAATTTTTCTAAGAAATTTCTCAATTTTCAAAAATGTTGACATGCTCCGAAAAAAAATTCCTATGCGACGTAAATTGAGTTCTACAAAACGATTCCGCCCTCAAAATTTTTCTAAAAAATTTCTCAATTTTCAAAAATGTTGACATGCTCCGAAAAAAAATTCCTTTGCGACGTAAATTGAGTTCTACAAAACGATTCCGCCCTCAAAATTTTTCTAAAAACTTTTTGAGTGCCTGGCCAGCGCACTTTTTCAATTTTCAAAAACGTTGACATGCTCGGAAAAAAAAATTACTATGCGACGTAAATTGAGTTCAACAAACGATTCCGCCCTCAAAATTTTTCTCAAAAATTTCTCAATTTTTAAAAATGTTGACATGCTCCGAAAAAAAATTCCTATGCGACTTAAATTGAGTTCTACAAAACGATTCCGCCCTCAAAATTTTTCTAAAAAATTTCTCAATTTTCAAAAATGTTGACATGCTCCGAAAAAAAATTCCTTTGCGACGTAAATTGAGTTCTACAAAACGATTCCGCCCTCAAAATTTTTCTAAAAACTTTTTGAGTGCCTGGCCAGCGCACTTTTTTAATTTTCAAAAATTTTGACATGCTTCAAAAAGAAAATTCCTATGCGACGTAAATTGAGTTCTACAAACGATTCCGCCCTCAAAATTTTTCTAAAAAATTTCTCAATATTCAAAAATGTTGACATGCTCCGAAAAAAAATTCCTTTGCGACGTAAACTGAGTTCTACAAAACGATTCCGCCCTCAAAATTCCTATGCGACGTAAATTGAGTTCTACCACACGATTCCGCCCTCAAAATTTTTCTAAAAAATATCTAAGTTCCTGGCCAGCGCACTTTTTTAATTTTCAAAAATGTTGACATGCTCCGAAAAGAAAATTCCTATGCGACGTAAATTGAGTTCTACCACACGATTCCGCCCTCAAAATTTTTCTAAAAAATTTCTAAGTTCCAGGCCAGCGCACTTTTTTAATTTTCAAATATGTTGACATGCTCCGAAAAGAAAATTACTATGCGACGTAAATTGAGTTCTACAACACGATTCCGCCCTCAAAATTTTTCTATAAAATGTATAGGTGCCTGGCCAGCGCACCTTTTCAATTTTCAAAAATGTTGACATGCTCCGAAAAGAAAATTCCTATGCGACGTAAATTGAGTTCTACAACACGATTCCGCCCTCAACATTTTTCTAAAAAATATCTAAGTGCCTGGCCTGCGCACTTTTTCAATTTTCAAAAAGTTGACATGCCCCGAAAAAAAAATTCCTATGCGACGTAAATTGAGTTCTACAACAAGATTCCGTCGCTCCAAATTTTTCTAAAAAATTTGTGAGGGCCTGGCCAGCGCACTTTTTCAATTTTCAAAAATGTTGACATGCCCCGAAAAAAAAATCCTATGCGACGTAAATTGAGTTCTACAACACGATTCCGCCCTCAAAATTTTTCTAAGAAATTTCTAAGTGCCCTGGCCAGTGCACTTTTTCAATTTTCAAAAACGTTGACATGCTCCGAAAAAAAAATTCCTATGCTACGTAAATTGAGTTCTACCACACGATTCCGCCCCTCAACATTTTTCTAAAAAATATCTAAGTGCCTGGCCTGCGCACTTTTTCAATTTTCAAAAAGTTGACATGCCCCGAAAAAAAAATTCCTATGCGACGTAAATTGAGTTCTACAACAAGATTCCGTCGCTCCAAATTTTTCTAAAAAATTTGTGAGGGCCTGGCCAGCGCACTTTTTCAATTTTCAAAAATGTTGACATGCCCCGAAAAAAAAATCCTATGCGACGTAAATTGAGTTCTACAACACGATTTCGCTGCTCCAAATTTTTCTAAAAAATTTGTGAGGGCCTGGCTAGCGCACTTTTTCAATTTTCAAAAACTTTGACATGCTCCAAAAAAAATTCCTATGCGACGTAAATTGAGTTCTACAACACGATTCCGCCCTCAAAATTTTTCTATAAAATGTATAGGTGCCTGGCCAGCGCACCTTTTCAATTTTCAAAAACGTTGACATGCTCCGAAAAAAAATTCCTATGCGACGTAAATTGAGTTCTACCACACGATTCCGCCCTCAACATTTTTCTAAAAAATATCTAAGTGCCTGGCCTGCGCACTTTTTCAATTTTCAAAAAGTTGACATGCCCCGAAAAAAAAATTCCTATGCGACGTAAATTGAGTTCTACAACAAGATTCCGTCGCTCCAAATTTTTCTAAAAAATTTGTGAGTGCCTGGCCAGCGCACTTTTTCAATTTTCAAAAATGTTGACATGATCCGAAAAAAAATTCCTATGCGACGTAAATTGAGTTCTACAAAACGATTCCGCCCTCAAAATTTTTCTAAAAAATTTCTCAATTTTCAAAAATGTTGACATGCTCCGAAAAAAAATTCCTTTGCGACGTAAATTGAGTTCTACAAAACGATTCCGCCCTCAAAATTTTTCTAAAAACTTTTTGAGTGCCTGGCCAGCGCACTTTTTTAATTTTCAAAAATTTTGACATGCTTCGAAAAGAAAATTCCTATGCGACGTAAATTGAGTTCTACCACACGATTCCGCCCTCCAAATTTTTCTAAAAAAATTCTAAGTGCCGGGCCAGCGCACTTTTTCAATTTTCAAAAATGTTGACATGCTCCGAAAAAAAAATTACTATGCGACGTAAATTGAGTTCTACAACACGATTCCGCCCTCAAAATTTTTCTATAAAATTTATAACTGCCTGGCCAGCGCACCTATTCAATTTTCAAAAATGTTGACATGCTCCGAAAAGAAAATTCCTATGCGACGTAAATTGAGTTCTACAACACAATTCCGCCCTCAAAATTTTTCTAAGAAATTTCTCAATTTTCAAAAATGTTGACATGCTCCGAAAAAAAATTCCTATGCGACGTAAATTGAGTTCTACAAAACGATTCCGCCCTCAAAATTTTTCTAAAAAATTTCTCAATTTTCAAAAATGTTGACATGCTCCGAAAAAAAATTCCTTTGCGACGTAAATTGAGTTCTACAAAACGATTCCGCCCTCAAAATTTTTCTATAAAATTTATAACTGCCTGGCCAGCGCACCTATTCAATTTTCAAAAATGTTGACATGCTCCGAAAAGAAAATTCCTATGCGACGTAAATTGAGTTCTACAACACAATTCCGCCCTCAAAATTTTTCTAAGAAATTTCTCAATTTTCAAAAATGTTGACATGCTCCGAAAAAAAATTCCTATGCGACGTAAATTGAGTTCTACAAAACGATTCCGCCCTCAAAATTTTTCTAAAAAATTTCTCAATTTTCAAAAATGTTGACATGCTCCGAAAAAAAATTCCTTTGCGACGTAAATTGAGTTCTACAAAACGATTCCGCCCTCAAAATTTTTCTATAAAATTTATAACTGCCTGGCCAGCGCACCTATTCAATTTTCAAAAATGTTGACATGCTCCGAAAAGAAAATTCCTATGCGACGTAAATTGAGTTCTACAACACAATTCCGCCCTCAAAATTTTTCTAAGAAATTTCTCAATTTTCAAAAATGTTGACATGCTCCGAAAAAAAATTCCTATGCGACGTAAATTGAGTTCTACAAAACGATTCCGCCCTCAAAATTTTTCTAAAAAATTTCTCAATTTTCAAAAATGTTGACATGCTCCGAAAAAAAATTCCTTTGCGACGTAAATTGAGTTCTACAAAACGATTCCGCCCTCAAAATTTTTCTATAAAATTTATAACTGCCTGGCCAGCGCACCTATTCAATTTTCAAAAATGTTGACATGCTCCGAAAAGAAAATTCCTATGCGACGTAAATTGAGTTCTACAACACAATTCCGCCCTCAAAATTTTTCTAAGAAATTTCTCAATTTTCAAAAATGTTGACATGCTCCGAAAAAAAATTCCTATGCGACGTAAATTGAGTTCTACAAAACGATTCCGCCCTCAAAATTTTTCTAAAAAATTTCTCAATTTTCAAAAATGTTGACATGCTCCGAAAAAAAATTCCTTTGCGACGTAAATTGAGTTCTACAAAACGATTCCGCCCTCAAAATTTTTCTATAAAATTTATAACTGCCTGGCCAGCGCACCTATTCAATTTTCAAAAATGTTGACATGCTCCGAAAAGAAAATTCCTATGCGACGTAAATTGAGTTCTACAACACAATTCCGCCCTCAAAATTTTTCTAAGAAATTTCTCAATTTTCAAAAATGTTGACATGCTCCGAAAAAAAATTCCTATGCGACGTAAATTGAGTTCTACAAAACGATTCCGCCCTCAAAATTTTTCTAAAAAATTTCTCAATTTTCAAAAATGTTGACATGCTCCGAAAAAAAATTCCTTTGCGACGTAAATTGAGTTCTACAAAACGATTCCGCCCTCAAAATTTTTCTAAAAACTTTTTGAGTGCCTGGCCAGCGCACTTTTTTAATTTTCAAAAATTTTGACATGCTTCAAAAAGAAAATTCCTATGCGACGTAAATTGAGTTCTACAAACGATTCCGCCCTCAAAATTTTTCTAAAAAATTTCTCAATATTCAAAAATGTTGACATGCTCCGAAAAAAAATTCCTTTGCGACGGAAACTGAGTTCTACAAAACGATTCCGCCCTCAAAATTCCTATGCGACGTAAATTGAGTTCTACCACACGATTCCGCCCTCAAAATTTTTCTAAGAAATTTCTCAATTTTCAAAAATGTTGACATGCTCCGAAAAAAAATTCCTATGCGACGTAAATTGAGTTCTACAAAACGATTCCGCCCTCAAAATTTTTCTAAAAAATTTCTCAATTTTCAAAAATGTTGACATGCTCCGAAAAAAAATTCCTTTGCGACGTAAATTGAGTTCTACAAAACGATTCCGCCCTCAAAATTTTTCTAAAAACTTTTTGAGTGCCTGGCCAGCGCACTTTTTCAATTTTCAAAAACGTTGACATGCTCGGAAAAAAAAATTACTATGCGACGTAAATTGAGTTCAACAAACGATTCCGCCCTCAAAATTTTTCTCAAAAATTTCTCAATTTTTAAAAATGTTGACATGCTCCGAAAAAAAATTCCTATGCGACTTAAATTGAGTTCTACAAAACGATTCCGCCCTCAAAATTTTTCTAAAAAATTTCTCAATTTTCAAAAATGTTGACATGCTCCGAAAAAAAATTCCTTTGCGACGTAAATTGAGTTCTACAAAACGATTCCGCCCTCAAAATTTTTCTAAAAACTTTTTGAGTGCCTGGCCAGCGCACTTTTTTAATTTTCAAAAATTTTGACATGCTTCAAAAAGAAAATTCCTATGCGACGTAAATTGAGTTCTACAAACGATTCCGCCCTCAAAATTTTTCTAAAAAATTTCTCAATATTCAAAAATGTTGACATGCTCCGAAAAAAAATTCCTTTGCGACGTAAACTGAGTTCTACAAAACGATTCCGCCCTCAAAATTCCTATGCGACGTAAATTGAGTTCTACCACACGATTCCGCCCTCAAAATTTTTCTAAAAAATATCTAAGTTCCTGGCCAGCGCACTTTTTTAATTTTCAAAAATGTTGACATGCTCCGAAAAGAAAATTCCTATGCGACGTAAATTGAGTTCTACCACACGATTCCGCCCTCAAAATTTTTCTAAAAAATTTCTAAGTTCCAGGCCAGCGCACTTTTTTAATTTTCAAATATGTTGACATGCTCCGAAAAGAAAATTACTATGCGACGTAAATTGAGTTCTACAACACGATTCCGCCCTCAAAATTTTTCTATAAAATGTATAGGTGCCTGGCCAGCGCACCTTTTCAATTTTCAAAAATGTTGACATGCTCCGAAAAGAAAATTCCTATGCGACGTAAATTGAGTTCTACAACACGATTCCGCCCTCAAAATTTTTCTATAAAATGTATAGGTGCCTGGCCAGCGCACCTTTTCAATTTTCAAAAACGTTG
Organism: Pseudeuparius sepicola; assembly: GCA_963920635.1. Classification (NCBI taxonomy): domain Eukaryota; kingdom Metazoa; phylum Arthropoda; class Insecta; order Coleoptera; family Anthribidae; genus Pseudeuparius; species Pseudeuparius sepicola. The sequence goes on along the minus strand of OY987301.1, from coordinate 58,530,552 downwards.
ACATGCTCCGAAAAAAAATTCCTATGCGACGTAAATTGAGTTCTACCACACGATTCCGCCCTCAACATTTTTCTAAAAAATATCTAAGTGCCTGGCCTGCGCACTTTTTCAATTTTCAAAAAGTTGACATGCCCCGAAAAAAAAATTCCTATGCGACGTAAATTGAGTTCTACAACAAGATTCCGTCGCTCCAAATTTTTCTAAAAAATTTGTGAGGGCCTGGCCAGCGCACTTTTTCAATTTTCAAAAATGTTGACATGCCCCGAAAAAAAAATCCTATGCGACGTAAATTGAGTTCTACAACACGATTCCGCCCTCAAAATTTTTCTAAGAAATTTCTAAGTGCCCTGGCCAGTGCACTTTTTCAATTTTCAAAAACGTTGACATGCTCCGAAAAAAAAATTCCTATGCTACGTAAATTGAGTTCTACCACACGATTCCGCCCCTCAACATTTTTCTAAAAAATATCTAAGTGCCTGGCCTGCGCACTTTTTCAATTTTCAAAAAGTTGACATGCCCCGAAAAAAAAATTCCTATGCGACGTAAATTGAGTTCTACAACAAGATTCCGTCGCTCCAAATTTTTCTAAAAAATTTGTGAGGGCCTGGCCAGCGCACTTTTTCAATTTTCAAAAATGTTGACATGCCCCGAAAAAAAAATCCTATGCGACGTAAATTGAGTTCTACAACACGATTTCGCTGCTCCAAATTTTTCTAAAAAATTTGTGAGGGCCTGGCTAGCGCACTTTTTCAATTTTCAAAAACTTTGACATGCTCCAAAAAAAATTCCTATGCGACGTAAATTGAGTTCTACAACACGATTCCGCCCTCAAAATTTTTCTATAAAATGTATAGGTGCCTGGCCAGCGCACCTTTTCAATTTTCAAAAACGTTGACATGCTCCGAAAAAAAATTCCTATGCGACGTAAATTGAGTTCTACCACACGATTCCGCCCTCAACATTTTTCTAAAAAATATCTAAGTGCCTGGCCTGCGCACTTTTTCAATTTTCAAAAAGTTGACATGCCCCGAAAAAAAAATTCCTATGCGACGTAAATTGAGTTCTACAACAAGATTCCGTCGCTCCAAATTTTTCTAAAAAATTTGTGAGTGCCTGGCCAGCGCACTTTTTCAATTTTCAAAAATGTTGACATGATCCGAAAAAAAATTCCTATGCGACGTAAATTGAGTTCTACCACACGATTCCGCCCTCAACATTTTTCTAAAAAATATCTAAGTGCCTGGCCTGCGCACTTTTTCAATTTTCAAAAAGTTGACATGCCCCGAAAAAAAAATTCCTATGCGACGTAAATTGAGTTCTACAACAAGATTCCGTCGCTCCAAATTTTTCTAAAAAATTTGTGAGTGCCTGGCCAGCGCACTTTTTCAATTTTCAAAAATGTTGACATGATCCGAAAAAAAATTCCTATGCGACGTAAATTGAGTTCTACCACACGATTCCGCCCTCAACATTTTTCTAAAAAATATCTAAGTGCCTGGCCTGCGCACTTTTTCAATTTTCAAAAAGTTGACATGCCCCGAAAAAAAAATTCCTATGCGACGTAAATTGAGTTCTACAACAAGATTCCGTCGCTCCAAATTTTTCTAAAAAATTTGTAAGTGCCTGGCCAGCGCACTTTTTCAATTTTCAAAAATGTTGACATGATCCGAAAAAAAATTCCTATGCAACGTAAATTGAGTTCTACAACACGATTCCGCCCTCAAAATTTTTCTAAGTAATTTCTAAGTGCCCTGGCCAGTGCACTTTTTCAATTTTCAAAAACGTTGACATGCTCCGAAAAAAAAATTCCTATGCTACGTAAATTGAGTTCTACCACACGATTCCGCCCCTCAACATTTTTCTAAAAAATATCTAAGTGCCTGGCCTGCGCACTTTTTCAATTTTCAAAAAGTTGACATGCCCCGAAAAAAAAATTCCTATGCGACGTAAATTGAGTTCTACAACAAGATTCCGTCGCTCCAAATTTTTCTAAAAAATTTGCGAGGGCCTGGCCAGCGCACTTTTTCAATTTTCAAAAATGTTGACATGCCCCGAAAAAAAAATCCTATGCGACGTAAATTGAGTTCTACAACACGATTTCGCTGCTCCAAATTTTTCTAAAAAATTTGTGAGGGCCTGGCTAGCGCACTTTTTCAATTTTCAAAAACTTTGACATGCTCCAAAAAAAATTCCTATGCGACGTAAATTGAGTTCTACAACACGATTCCGCCCTCAAAATTTTTCTAAGAAATTTCTAAGTGCCAGCGCACTTTTTCAATTTTCAAAAATGTTGACATGCTCCGAAAAAAATTCCTATGCGACGTAAATTGAGTTCTACAACACGATTCCGCCTTCCAAATTTTTCTAAAAAAATTCTAAGTGCCTGGCCAGCGCACTTTTTCAATTTTCAAAAATGTTGACATGCTCCGAAAAAAAAATTACTATGCGACGTAAATTGAGTTCTACAACACGATTCCGCCCTCAAAATTTTTCTAAAAAAATTCTAAGTGCCTGGCCAGCGCACTTTTTCAATTTTCAAAAATGTTGACATGCTCCGAAAAAAAATTCCTTTGCGACGTAAACTGAGTTCTACAAAACGATTCCGCCCTCAAAATTCCTATGCGACGTAAATTGAGTTCTACCACACGATTCCGCCCTCAAAATTTTTCTAAAAAATATCTAAGTTCCTGGCCAGCGCACTTTTTTAATTTTCAAAAATGTTGACATGCTCCGAAAAGAAAATTCCTATGCGACGTAAATTGAGTTCTACCACACGATTCCGCCCTCAAAATTTTTCTAAAAAATTTCTAAGTTCCAGGCCAGCGCACTTTTTTAATTTTCAAATATGTTGACATGCTCCGAAAAGAAAATTACTATGCGACGTAAATTGAGTTCTACAACACGATTCCGCCCTCAAAATTTTTCTATAAAATGTATAGGTGCCTGGCCAGCGCACCTTTTCAATTTTCAAAAATGTTGACATGCTCCGAAAAGAAAATTCCTATGCGACGTAAATTGAGTTCTACAACACGATTCCGCCCTCAAAATTTTTCTATAAAATGTATAGGTGCCTGGCCAGCGCACCTTTTCAATTTTCAAAAACGTTGACATGCTCCGAAAAAAAATTCCTATGCGACGTAAATTGAGTTCTACCACACGATTCCGCCCTCAACATTTTTCTAAAAAATATCTAAGTGCCTGGCCTGCGCACTTTTTCAATTTTCAAAAAGTTGACATGCCCCGAAAAAAAAATTCCTATGCGACGTAAATTGAGTTCTACAACAAGATTCCGTCGCTCCAAATTTTTCTAAAAAATTTGTGAGGGCCTGGCCAGCGCACTTTTTCAATTTTCAAAAATGTTGACATGCCCCGAAAAAAAAATCCTATGCGACGTAAATTGAGTTCTACAACACGATTCCGCCCTCAAAATTTTTCTAAGAAATTTCTAAGTGCCCTGGCCAGTGCACTTTTTCAATTTTCAAAAACGTTGACATGCTCCGAAAAAAAAATTCCTATGCTACGTAAATTGAGTTCTACCACACGATTCCGCCCCTCAACATTTTTCTAAAAAATATCTAAGTGCCTGGCCTGCGCACTTTTTCAATTTTCAAAAAGTTGACATGCCCCGAAAAAAAAATTCCTATGCGACGTAAATTGAGTTCTACAACAAGATTCCGTCGCTCCAAATTTTTCTAAAAAATTTGTGAGGGCCTGGCCAGCGCACTTTTTCAATTTTCAAAAATGTTGACATGCCCCGAAAAAAAAATCCTATGCGACGTAAATTGAGTTCTACAACACGATTCCGCCCTCAAAATTTTTCTATAAAATGTATAGGTGCCTGGCCAGCGCACCTTTTCAATTTTCAAAAACGTTGACATGCTCCGAAAAAAAATTCCTATGCGACGTAAATTGAGTTCTACCACACGATTCCGCCCTCAACATTTTTCTAAAAAATATCTAAGTGCCTGGCCTGCGCACTTTTTCAATTTTCAAAAAGTTGACATGCCCCGAAAAAAAAATTCCTATGCGACGTAAATTGAGTTCTACAACAAGATTCCGTCGCTCCAAATTTTTCTAAAAAATTTGTGAGTGCCTGGCCAGCGCACTTTTTCAATTTTCAAAAATGTTGACATGATCCGAAAAAAAATTCCTATGCGACGTAAATTGAGTTCTACCACACGATTCCGCCCTCAACATTTTTCTAAAAAATATCTAAGTGCCTGGCCTGCGCACTTTTTCAATTTTCAAAAAGTTGACATGCCCCGAAAAAAAAATTCCTATGCGACGTAAATTGAGTTCTACAACAAGATTCCGTCGCTCCAAATTTTTCTAAAAAATTTGTGAGTGCCTGGCCAGCGCACTTTTTCAATTTTCAAAAATGTTGACATGATCCGAAAAAAAATTCCTATGCGACGTAAATTGAGTTCTACCACACGATTCCGCCCTCAACATTTTTCTAAAAAATATCTAAGTGCCTGGCCTGCGCACTTTTTCAATTTTCAAAAAGTTGACATGCCCCGAAAAAAAAATTCCTATGCGACGTAAATTGAGTTCTACAACAAGATTCCGTCGCTCCAAATTTTTCTAAAAAATTTGTGAGTGCCTGGCCAGCGCACTTTTTCAATTTTCAAAAATGTTGACATGATCCGAAAAAAAATTCCTATGCGACGTAAATTGAGTTCTACCACACGATTCCGCCCTCAACATTTTTCTAAAAAATATCTAAGTGCCTGGCCTGCGCACTTTTTCAATTTTCAAAAAGTTGACATGCCCCGAAAAAAAAATTCCTATGCGACGTAAATTGAGTTCTACAACAAGATTCCGTCGCTCCAAATTTTTCTAAAAAATTTGTGAGTGCCTGGCCAGCGCACTTTTTCAATTTTCAAAAATGTTGACATGATCCGAAAAAAAATTCCTATGCAACGTAAATTGAGTTCTACAACACGATTCCGCCCTCAAAATTTTTCTATAAAATGTATAGGTGCCTGGCCAGCGCACCTTTTCAATTTTCAAAAACGTTGACATGCTCCGAAAAAAAATTCCTATGCGACGTAAATTGAGTTCTACCACACGATTCCGCCCTCAACATTTTTCTAAAAAATATCTAAGTGCCTGGCCTGCGCACTTTTTCAATTTTCAAAAAGTTGACATGCCCCGAAAAAAAAATTCCTATGCGACGTAAATTGAGTTCTACCACACGATTCCGCCCCTCAACATTTTTCTAAAAAATATCTAAGTGCCTGGCCAGTGCACTTTTTCAATTTTCAAAAACGTTGACATGCTCCGAAAAAAAAATTCCTATGCTACGTAAATTGAGTTCTACCACACGATTCCGCCCCTCAACATTTTTCTAAAAAATATCTAAGTGCCTGGCCTGCGCACTTTTTCAATTTTCAAAAAGTTGACATGCCCCGAAAAAAAAATTCCTATGCGACGTAAATTGAGTTCTACAACAAGATTCCGTCGCTCCAAATTTTTCTAAAAAAATTCTAAGTGCCTGGCCAGCGCACTTTTTCAATTTTCAAAAATGTTGACATGCTCCGAAAAGAAAATTCCTATGCGACGTAAATTGAGTTCTACCACACGATTCCGCCCTCAAAATTTTTCTAAAAAATATCTAAGTTCCTGGCCAGCGCACTTTTTTAATTTTCAAAAATGTTGACATGCTCCGAAAAGAAAATTCCTATGCGACGTAAATTGAGTTCTACAACACGATTCCGCCCTCAAAATTTTTCTATAAAATGTATAGGTGCCTGGCCAGCGCACCTTTTCAATTTTCAAAAACGTTGACATGCTCCGAAAAAAAATTCCTATGCGACGTAAATTGAGTTCTACCACACGATTCCGCCCTCAACATTTTTCTAAAAAATATCTAAGTGCCTGGCCTGCGCACTTTTTCAATTTTCAAAAAGTTGACATGCCCCGAAAAAAAAATTCCTATGCGACGTAAATTGAGTTCTACCACACGATTCCGCCCCTCAACATTTTTTCTAAAAAATATCTAAGTGCCTGGCCTGCGCACTTTTTCAATTTTCAAAAAGTTGACATGCCCCGAAAATAAAATTCCTATGCGACGTAAATTGAGTTCTACAACAAGATTCCGTCGCTCCAAATTTTTCTAAAAAATTTGTGAGGGCCTGGCCAGCGCACTTTTTCAATTTTCAAAAATGTTGACATGCCCCGAAAAAAAAATCCTATGCGACGTAAATTGAGTTCTACAACAGGATTTCGCTGCTCCAAATTTTTCTAAAAAATTTGTGAGGGCCTGGCTAGCGCACTTTTTCAATTTTCAAAAACTTTGACATGCTCCAAAAAAAATTCCTATGCGACGTAAATTGAGTTCTACAACACGATTCCGCCCTCAAAATTTTTCTAAGAAATTTCTAAGTGCCAGCGCACTTTTTCAATTTTCAAAAATGTTGACATGCTCCGAAAAAAATTCCTATGCGACGTAAATTGAGTTCTACAACACGATTCCGCCTTCCAAATTTTTCTAAAAAAATTCTAAGTGCCTGGCCAGCGCACTTTTTCAATTTTCAAAAATGTTGACATGCTCCGAAAAAAAAATTACTATGCGACGTAAATTGAGTTCTACAACACGATTCCGCCCTCAAAATTTTTCTAAAAAATTTCTCAATTTTCAAAAATGTTGACATGCTCCGAAAAAAAAATTCCTTTGCGACGTAAATTGAGTTCTACAAAACGATTCCGCCCTCAAAATTTTTCTAAAAACTTTTTGAGTGCCTGGCCAGCGCACTTTTTTAATTTTCAAAAATTTTGACATGCTTCAAAAAGAAAATTCCTATGCGACGTAAATTGAGTTCTACAAACGATTCCGCCCTCAAAATTTTTCTAAGAAATTTCTAAGTGCCTGGCCAGCGCACTTTTTCAATTTTCAAAAACGTTGACATGCTCGGAAAAAAAATTACTATGCGACGTAAATTGAGTTCAACAAACGATTCCGCCCTCAAAATTTTTCTAAAAAATTTCTCAATTTTCAAAAATGTTGACATGCTCCGAAAAAAAATTCCTATGCGACGTAAATTGAGTTCTACAAAACGATTCCGCCCTCAAAATTTTTCTAAAAAATTTCTCAATTTTCAAAAATGTTGACATGCTCCGAAAAAAAAATTCCTTTGCGACGTAAATTGAGTTCTACAAAACGATTCCGCCCTCAAAATTTTTCTAAAAACTTTTTGAGTGCCTGGCCAGCGCACTTTTTTAATTTTCAAAAATTTTGACATGCTTCAAAAAGAAAATTCCTATGCGACGTAAATTGAGTTCTACAAAGGATTCCGCCCTCAAAATTTTTCTAAAAAATTTCTCAATATTCAAAAATGTTGACATGCTCCGAAAAAAAATTCCTTTGCGACGTAAACTGAGTTCTACAAAACGATTCCGCCCTCAAAATTCCTATGCGACGTAAATTGAGTTCTACCACACGATTCCGCCCTCAAAATTTTTCTAAAAAATATCTAAGTTCCTGGCCAGCGCACTTTTTTAATTTTCAAAAATGTTGACATGCTCCGAAAAGAAAATTCCTATGCGACGTAAATTGAGTTCTACCACACGATTCCGCCCTCAAAATTTTTCTAAAAAATATCTAAGTTCCTGGCCAGCGCACTTTTTTAATTTTCAAAAATGTTGACATGCTCCGAAAAGAAAATTCCTATGCGACGTAAATTGAGTTCTACAACACGATTCCGCCCTCAAAATTTTTCTATAAAATGTATAGGTGCCTGGCCAGCGCACCTTTTCAATTTTCAAAAACGTTGACATGCTCCGAAAAAAAATTCCTATGCGACGTAAATTGAGTTCTACCACACGATTCCGCCCTCAACATTTTTCTAAAAAATATCTAAGTGCCTGGCCTGCGCACTTTTTCAATTTTCAAAAAGTTGACATGCCCCGAAAAAAAAATTCCTATGCGACGTAAATTGAGTTCTACCACACGATTCCGCCCCTCAACATTTTTTCTAAAAAATATCTAAGTGCCTGGCCTGCGCACTTTTTCAATTTTCAAAAAGTTGACATGCCCCGAAAATAAAATTCCTATGCGACGTAAATTGAGTTCTACAACAAGATTCCGTCGCTCCAAATTTTTCTAAAAAATTTGTGAGGGCCTGGCCAGCGCACTTTTTCAATTTTCAAAAATGTTGACATGCCCCGAAAAAAAAATCCTATGCGACGTAAATTGAGTTCTACAACACGATTTCGCTGCTCCAAATTTTTCTAAAAAATTTGTGAGGGCCTGGCCAGCGCACTTTTTCAATTTTCAAAAATGTTGACATGCCCAAAAAAAAAAATCCTATGCGACGTAAATTGAGTTCTACAACACGATTTCGCTGCTCCAAATTTTTCTAAAAAATTTGTGAGGGCCTGGCCAGCGCACTTTTTCAATTTTCAAAAATGTTGACATGCCCCGAAAAAAAAATCCTATGCGACGTAAATTGAGTTCTACAACACGATTTCGCTGCTCCAAATTTTTCTAAAAAATTTGTGAGGGCCTGGCCAGCGCACTTTTTCAATTTTCAAAAAGTTGACATGCCCCGAAAAAAAAATCCTATGCGACGTAAATTGAGTTCTACAACACGATTTCGCTGCTCCAAATTTTTCTAAGAAATTTCTAAGTGCCCTGGCCAGTGCACTTTTTCAATTTTCAAAAACGTTGACATGCTCCGAAAAAAAAATTCCTATGCTACGTAAATTGAGTTCTACCACACGATTCCGCCCCTCAACATTTTTCTAAAAAATTTCTAAGTGCCTGGCCTGCGCACTTTTTCAATTTTCAAAAAGTTGACATGCCCCGAAAATAAAATTCCTATGCGACGTAAATTGAGTTCTACAACAAGATTCCGTCGCTCCAAATTTTTCTAAAAAATTTGTGAGGGCCTGGCCAGCGCACTTTTTCAATTTTCAAAAATGTTGACATGCCCCGAAAAAAAAATCCTATGCGACGTAAATTGAGTTCTACAACACGATTTCGCTGCTCCAAATTTTTCTAAAAAATTTGTGAGGGCCTGGCCAGCGCACTTTTTCAATTTTCAAAAATGTTGACATGCCCCGAAAAAAAAATCCTATGCGACGTAAATTGAGTTCTACAACACGATTTCGCTGCTCCAAATTTTTCTAAAAAATTTGTGAGGGCCTGGCCAGCGCACTTTTTCAATTTTCAAAAATGTTGACATGCTCCGAAAAAAATTCCTATGCGACGTAAATTGAGTTCTACAACACGATTCCGCCCTCAAAATTTTTCTATAAAATGTATAGGTGCCTGGCCAGCGCACCTTTTCAATTTTCAAAAACGTTGACATGCTCCGAAAAAAAATTCCTATGCGACGTAAATTGAGTTCTACCACACGATTCCGCCCTCAACATTTTTCTAAAAAATATCTAAGTGCCTGGCCTGCGCACTTTTTCAATTTTCAAAAAGTTGACATGCCCCGAAAAAAAAATTCCTATGCGACGTAAATTGAGTTCTCCAACAAGATTCCGTCGCTCCAAATTTTTCTAAAAAATTTGTGAGTGCCTGGCCAGCGCACTTTTTCAATTTTCAAAAATGTTGACATGATCCGAAAAAAAATTCCTATGCGACGTAAATTGAGTTCTACAACACGATTCCGCCCTCAAAATTTTTCTAAGAAATTTCTAAGTGCCCTGGCCAGTGCACTTTTTCAATTTTCAAAAACGTTGACATGCTCCGAAAAAAAAATTCCTATGCTACGTAAATTGAGTTCTACCACACGATTCCGTCCCTCAACATTTTTCTAAAAAATATCTAAGTGCCTGGCCTGCGCACTTTTTCAATTTTCAAAAAGTTGACATGCCCCAAAAAAAAAATTCCTATGCGACGTAAATTGAGTTCTACAACAAGATTCCGTCGCTCCAAATTTTTCTAAAAAATTTGTGAGGGCCTGGCCAGCGCACTTTTTCAATTTTCAAAAATGTTGACATGCCCCGAAAAAAAAATCCTATGCGACGTAAATTGAGTTCTACAACACGATTTCGCTGCTCCAAATTTTTCTAAAAAATTTGTGAGGGCCTGGCTAGCGCACTTTTTCAATTTTCAAAAACTTTGACATGCTCCAAAAAAAATTCCTATGCGACGTAAATTGAGTTCTACAACACGATTCCGCCCTCAAAATTTTTCTAAGAAATTTCTAAGTGCCAGCGCACTTTTTCAATTTTCAAAAATGTTGACATGCTCCGAAAAAAATTCCTATGCGACGTAAATTGAGTTCTACAACACGATTCCGCCTTCCAAATTTTTCTAAAAAAATTCTAAGTGCCTGGCCAGCGCACTTTTTCAATTTTCAAAAATGTTGACATGCTCCGAATAAAAAATTACTATGCGACGTAAATTGAGTTCTACAACACGATTCCGCCTTCAAAATTTTTCTATAAAATTTATAAGTGCCTGGCCAGCGCACCTTTTCAATTTTCAAAAATGTTGACATGCTCCGAAAAAAATTCCTATGCGACGTAAATTGAGTTCTACAACACGATTCCGCCTTCCAAATTTTTCTAAAAAAATTCTAAGTGCCTGGCCAGCGCACTTTTTCAATTTTCAAAAATGTTGACATGCTCCGAATAAAAAATTACTATGCGACGTAAATTGAGTTCTACAACACGATTCCGCCTTCAAAATTTTTCTATAAAATTTATAAGTGCCTGGCCAGCGCACCTTTTCAATTTTCAAAAATGTTGACATGCTCCGAAAAAAAATTCCTATGCGACGTAAATTGAGTTCTACCACACGATTCCGCCCTCAAAATTTTTCTAAGATATTTCTAAGTGCCGGGCCAGCGCACTTTTTCAATTTTCAAAAACGTTGACATGCTCCGAAAAAAAAATTCCTATGCGACGTAAATTGAGTTCTACCACACGATTCCGCCCTCAACATTTTTCTAAAAAATATCTAAGTGCCTGGCCTGCGCACTTTTTCAATTTTCAAAAAGTTGACATGCCCCGAAAAAAAAATTCCTATGCGACGTAAATTGAGTTCTACAACAAGATTCCGTCGCTCCAAATTTTTCTAAAAAATTTGTGAGGGCCTGGCCAGCGCACTTTTTCAATTTTCAAAAATGTTGACATGCCCCGAAAAAAAAATCCTATGCGACGTAAATTGAGTTCTACAACACGATTTCGCTGCTCCAAATTTTTCTAAAAAATTTGTGAGGGCCTGGCTAGCGCACTTTTTCAATTTTCAAAAACTTTGACATGCTCCAAAAAAAATTCCTATGCAACGTAAATTGAGTCCTACAACACGATTCCGCCTTCCAAATTTTTCTAAAAAAATTCTAAGTGCCTGGCCGGCGCACTTTTTCAATTTTCAAAAATGTTGACATGCTCCGAATAAAAAATTATTATGCGACGTAAATTGAGTTCTACAACACGATTCCGCCTTCAAAATTTTTCTATAAAATTTATAAGTGCCTGGCCAGCGCACTTTTTCAATTTTAAAAATGTTGACATGCTCCGAAAAAAAAAAATTTCTAAGTTCCTGGCCAGCGCACTTTTTTAATTTTCAAAAATGTTGACATGCTCCGAAAAGAAAATTCCTATGCGACGTAAATTGAGTTCTACAACACGATTCCGCCCTCAAAATTTTTCTAAGAAATTTCTAAGTGCCAGCGCACTTTTTCAATTTTCAAAAATGTTGACATGCTCCGAAAAAAAATCCTATGCGACGTAAATTGAGTTCTACCACACGATTCCGCCCTCAAAAGTTTTCTAAGATATTTCTAAGTGCCGGGCCAGCGCACTTTTTCAATTTTCAAAAATGTTGACATGCTCCGAAAAGAAAATTCCTCTGCGACGTAAATTGAGGTCTACCACACGATTCCGCCCTCAAAATTTTTCTAAAAAATTTCTAAGTGTCTGGTTAGCACACTTTTTCAATTTTCAAAAATGTTGAATGCTCGGCAAAAAAATTCCTATGCGACGTAAATTGAGTTCTACAACAGGATTCCGCCCTCAAAATTTTTCTAAAAAATTTCCAAGTGCCTGGCCAGCGCACTTTTTCAATTTTCAAAAATGTTGACATGCTCCCAAAGAAAACTCCTATGCGACGTAAATTGAGTTCTACCACACGATTCCGCCCTCAACATTTTTCTAAAAAATATGTAAGTGCCTGGATAGCGCACTTTTTCAATTTTCAAAAACGTTGACATGCTCCAAAAAAAATTCCTATGCGACGTAAATTGAGTCCTACAACACGATATCGGCCTGCAAATTTTTCTAAAAAATTTCTAAGTGCCTGGCAAGCGCACTTTTTCAATTTTCAAAATCGTTGACAAGCTCCGAAAAAAAAAATTCCTATGCGACGTAAATTGAGTTCTACCACACGATTCCGCCCTCAACATTTTTCTAAAAAATATCTAAGTGCCGGGCCAGCGCACTTTTTCAATTTTCAAAAATGTTGACATGCTCCGAAAAGAAAATTCCTATGCGACGTAAATTGAGGTCTATCACACGATTCCGCCCTCAAAATTTTTCTAAAAAATTTCTAAGTGACTGGTTAGCACACTTTTTCAATTTTCAAAAATGTTGAATGCTCGGCAAAAAAATTCCTATGCGACGTAAATTGAGTTCTACCACACGATTCCGCCCTCAACATTTTTCTAAAAAATATCTAAGTGCCTGGCCTGCGCACTTTTTCAATTTTCAAAAAGTTGACATGCCCCGAAAAAAAAATTCCTATGCGACGTAAATTGAGTTCTACAACAAGATTCCGTCGCTCCAAATTTTTCTAAAAAATTTGTGAGTGCCTGGCCAGCGCACTTTTTCAATTTTCAAAAATGTTGACATGATCCGAAAAAAAATTCCTATGCAACGTAAATTGAGTTCTACAACACGATTCCGCCCTCAAAATTTTTCTAAGTAATTTCTAAGTGCCCTGGCCAGTGCACTTTTTCAATTTTCAAAAACGTTGACATGCTCCGAAAAAAAAATTCCTATGCTACGTAAATTGAGTTCTACCACACGATTCCGCCCCTCAACATTTTTCTAAAAAGTATCTAAGTGCCTGGCCTGCGCACTTTTTCAATTTTCAAAAAGTTGACATGCCCCGAAAAAAAAATTCCTATGCGACGTAAATTGAGTTCTACAACAAGATTCCGTCGCTCCAAATTTTTCTAAAAAATTTGCGAGGGCCTGGCCAGCGCACTTTTTCAATTTTCAAAAATGTTGACATGCCCCGAAAAAAAAATCCTATGCGACGTAAATTGAGTTCTACAACACGATTTCGCTGCTCCAAATTTTTCTAAAAAATTTGTGAGGGCCTGGCTAGCGCACTTTTTCAATTTTCAAAAACTTTGACATGCTCCAAAAAAAATTCCTATGCGACGTAAATTGAGTTCTACAACACGATTCCGCCCTCAAAATTTTTCTAAGAAATTTCTAAGTGCCAGCGCACTTTTTCAATTTTCAAAAATGTTGACATGCTCCGAAAAAAATTCCTATGCGACGTAAATTGAGTTCTACAACACGATTCCGCCTTCCAAATTTTTCTAAAAAAATTCTAAGTGCCTGGCCAGCGCACTTTTTCAATTTTCAAAAATGTTGACATGCTCCGAAAAAAAAATTACTATGCGACGTAAATTGAGTTCTACAACACGATTCCGCCCTCAAAATTTTTCTAAAAAAATTCTAAGTGCCTGGCCAGCGCACTTTTTCAATTTTCAAAAATGTTGACATGCTCCGAAAAAAAATTCCTTTGCGACGTAAACTGAGTTCTACAAAACGATTCCGCCCTCAAAATTCCTATGCGACGTAAATTGAGTTCTACCACACGATTCCGCCCTCAAAATTTTTCTAAAAAATATCTAAGTTCCTGGCCAGCGCACTTTTTTAATTTTCAAAAATGTTGACATGCTCCGAAAAGAAAATTCCTATGCGACGTAAATTGAGTTCTACCACACGATTCCGCCCTCAAAATTTTTCTAAAAAATTTCTAAGTTCCAGGCCAGCGCACTTTTTTAATTTTCAAATATGTTGACATGCTCCGAAAAGAAAATTACTATGCGACGTAAATTGAGTTCTACAACACGATTCCGCCCTCAAAATTTTTCTATAAAATGTATAGGTGCCTGGCCAGCGCACCTTTTCAATTTTCAAAAATGTTGACATGCTCCGAAAAGAAAATTCCTATGCGACGTAAATTGAGTTCTACAACACGATTCCGCCCTCAAAATTTTTCTATAAAATGTATAGGTGCCTGGCCAGCGCACCTTTTCAATTTTCAAAAACGTTGACATGCTCCGAAAAAAAATTCCTATGCGACGTAAATTGAGTTCTACCACACGATTCCGCCCTCAACATTTTTCTAAAAAATATCTAAGTGCCTGGCCTGCGCACTTTTTCAATTTTCAAAAAGTTGACATGCCCCGAAAAAAAAATTCCTATGCGACGTAAATTGAGTTCTACAACAAGATTCCGTCGCTCCAAATTTTTCTAAAAAATTTGTGAGGGCCTGGCCAGCGCTCTTTTTCAATTTTCAAAAATGTTGACATGCCCCGAAAAAAAAATCCTATGCGACGTAAATTGAGTTCTACAACACGATTCCGCCCTCAAAATTTTTCTAAGAAATTTCTAAGTGCCCTGGCCAGTGCACTTTTTCAATTTTCAAAAACGTTGACATGCTCCGAAAAAAAAATTCCTATGCTACGTAAATTGAGTTCTACCACACGATTCCGCCCCTCAACATTTTTCTAAAAAATATCTAAGTGCCTGGCCTGCGCACTTTTTCAATTTTCAAAAAGTTGACATGCCCCGAAAAAAAAATTCCTATGCGACGTAAATTGAGTTCTACAACAAGATTCCGTCGCTCCAAATTTTTCTAAAAAATTTGTGAGGGCCTGGCCAGCGCACTTTTTCAATTTTCAAAAATGTTGACATGCCCCGAAAAAAAAATCCTATGCGACGTAAATTGAGTTCTACAACACGATTTCGCTGCTCCAAATTTTTCTAAAAAATTTGTGAGGGCCTGGCTAGCGCACTTTTTCAATTTTCAAAAACTTTGACATGCTCCAAAAAAAATTCCTATGCGACGTAAATTGAGTTCTACAACACGATTCCGCCCTCAAAATTTTTCTATAAAATGTATAGGTGCCTGGCCAGCGCACCTTTTCAATTTTCAAAAACGTTGACATGCTCCGAAAAAAAATTCCTATGCGACGTAAATTGAGTTCTACCACACGATTCCGCCCTCAACATTTTTCTAAAAAATATCTAAGTGCCTGGCCTGCGCACTTTTTCAATTTTCAAAAAGTTGACATGCCCCGAAAAAAAAATTCCTATGCGACGTAAATTGAGTTCTACAACAAGATTCCGTCGCTCCAAATTTTTCTAAAAAATTTGTGAGTGCCTGGCCAGCGCACTTTTTCAATTTTCAAAAATGTTGACATGATCCGAAAAAAAATTCCTATGCGACGTAAATTGAGTTCTACCACACGATTCCGCCCTCAACATTTTTCTAAAAAATATCTAAGTGCCTGGCCTGCGCACTTTTTCAATTTTCAAAAAGTTGACATGCCCCGAAAAAAAAATTCCTATGCGACGTAAATTGAGTTCTACAACAAGATTCCGTCGCTCCAAATTTTTCTAAAAAATTTGTGAGTGCCTGGCCAGCGCACTTTTTCAATTTTCAAAAATGTTGACATGATCCGAAAAAAAATTCCTATGCGACGTAAATTGAGTTCTACCACACGATTCCGCCCTCAACATTTTTCTAAAAAATATCTAAGTGCCTGGCCTGCGCACTTTTTCAATTTTCAAAAAGTTGACATGCCCCGAAAAAAAAATTCCTATGCGACGTAAATTGAGTTCTACAACAAGATTCCGTCGCTCCAAATTTTTCTAAAAAATTTGTGAGTGCCTGGCCAGCGCACTTTTTCAATTTTCAAAAATGTTGACATGATCCGAAAAAAAATTCCTATGCAACGTAAATTGAGTTCTACAACACGATTCCGCCCTCAAAATTTTTCTAAGTAATTTCTAAGTGCCCTGGCCAGTGCACTTTTTCAATTTTCAAAAACGTTGACATGCTCCGAAAAAAAAATTCCTATGCTACGTAAATTGAGTTCTACCACACGATTCCGCCCCTCAACATTTTTCTAAAAAATATCTAAGTGCCTGGCCTGCGCACTTTTTCAATTTTCAAAAAGTTGACATGCCCCGAAAAAAAAATTCCTATGCGACGTAAATTGAGTTCTACAACAAGATTCCGTCGCTCCAAATTTTTCTAAAAAATTTGCGAGGGCCTGGCCAGCGCACTTTTTCAATTTTCAAAAATGTTGACATGTCCCGAAAAAAAAAATCCTATGCGACGTAAATTGAGTTCTACAACACGATTTCGCTGCTCCAAATTTTTCTAAAAAATTTGTGAGGGCCTGGCTAGCGCACTTTTTCAATTTTCAAAAACTTTGACATGCTCCAAAAAAAATTCCTATGCGACGTAAATTGAGTTCTACAACACGATTCCGCCCTCAAAATTTGTCTAAGAAATTTCTAAGTGCCAGCGCACTTTTTCAATTTTCAAAAATGTTGACATGCTCCGAAAAAAATTCCTATGCGACGTAAATTGAGTTCTACAACACGATTCCGCCTTCCAAATTTTTCTAAAAAAATTCTAAGTGCCTGGCCAGCGCACTTTTTCAATTTTCAAAAATGTTGACATGCTCCGAAAAAAAAATTACTATGCGACGTAAATTGAGTTCTACAACACGATTCCGCCCTCAAAATTTTTCTAAAAAATTTCTCAATTTTCGAAAATGTTGACATGCTCCGAAAAAAAAATTCCTTTGCGACGTAAATTGAGTTCTACAAAACGATTCCGCCCTCAAAATTTTTCTAAAAACTTTTTGAGTGCCTGGCCAGCGCACTTTTTTAATTTTCAAAAATTTTGACATGCTTCAAAAAGAAAATTCCTATGCGACGTAAATTGAGTTCTACAAACGATTCCGCCCTCAAAATTTTTCTAAGAAATTTCTAAGTGCCTGGCCAGCGCACTTTTTCAATTTTCAAAAACGTTGACATGCTCGGAAAAAAAATTACTATGCGACGTAAATTGAGTTCAACAAACGATTCCGCCCTCAAAATTTTTCTAAAAAATTTCTCAATTTTCAAAAATGTTGACATGCTCCGAAAAAAAATTCCTATGCGACGTAAATTGAGTTCTACAAAACGATTCCGCCCTCAAAATTTTTCTAAAAACTTTTTGAGTGCCTGGCCAGCGCACTTTTTTAATTTTCAAAAATTTTGACATGCTTCAAAAAGAAAATTCCTATGCGACGTAAATTGAGTTCTACAAACGATTCCACCCTCAAAATTTTTCTAAAAAATTTCTCAATATTCAAAAATGTTGACATGCTCCGAAAAAAAATTCCTTTGCGACGTAAACTGAGTTCTACAAAACGATTCCGCCCTCAAAATTCCTATGCGACGTAAATTGAGTTCTACCACACGATTCCGCCCTCAAAATTTTTCTAAAAAATATCTAAGTTCCTGGCCAGCGCACTTTTTTAATTTTCAAAAATGTTGACATGCTCCGAAAAGAAAATTCCTATGCGACGTAAATTGAGTTCTACCACACGATTCCGCCCTCAAAATTTTTCTAAAAAATATCTAAGTTCCTGGCCAGCGCACTTTTTTAATTTTCAAAAATGTTGACATGCTCCGAAAAGAAAATTCCTATGCGACGTAAATTGAGTTCTACCACACGATTCCGCCCTCAAAATTTTTCTAAAAAATATCTAAGTTCCTGGCCAGCGCACTTTTTTAATTTTCAAAAATGTTGACATGCTCCGAAAAGAAAATTCCTATGCGACGTAAATTGAGTTCTACAACACGATTCCGCCCTCAAAATTTTTCTATAAAATGTATAGGTGCCTGGCCAGCGCACCTTTTCAATTTTCAAAAACGTTGACATGCTCCGAAAAAAAATTCCTATGCGACGTAAATTGAGTTCTACCACACGATTCCGCCCTCAACATTTTTCTAAAAAATATCTAAGTGCCTGGCCTGCGCACTTTTTCAATTTTCAAAAAGTTGACATGCCCCGAAAAAAAAATTCCTATGCGACGTAAATTGAGTTCTACCACACGATTCCGCCCCTCAACATTTTTTCTAAAAAATATCTAAGTGCCTGGCCTGCGCACTTTTTCAATTTTCAAAAAGTTGACATGCCCCGAAAATAAAATTCCTATGCGACGTAAATTGAGTTCTACAACAAGATTCCGTCGCTCCAAATTTTTCTAAAAAATTTGTGAGGGCCTGGCCAGCGCACTTTTTCAATTTTCAAAAATGTTGACATGCCCCGAAAAAAAAATCCTATGCGACGTAAATTGAGTTCTACAACACGATTTCGCTGCTCCAAATTTTTCTAAAAAATTTGTGAGGGCCTGGCCAGCGCACTTTTTCAATTTTCAAAAATGTTGACATGCCCAAAAAAAAAAATCCTATGCGACGTAAATTGAGTTCTACAACACGATTTCGCTGCTCCAAATTTTTCTAAAAAATTTGTGAGGGCCTGGCCAGCGCACTTTTTCAATTTTCAAAAATGTTGACATGCCCCGAAAAAAAAATCCTATGCGACGTAAATTGAGTTCTACAACACGATTTCGCTGCTCCAAATTTTTCTAAAAAATTTGTGAGGGCCTGGCCAGCGCACTTTTTCAATTTTCAAAAAGTTGACATGCCCCGAAAAAAAAATCCTATGCGACGTAAATTGAGTTCTACAACACGATTTCGCTGCTCCAAATTTTTCTAAGAAATTTCTAAGTGCCCTGGCCAGTGCACTTTTTCAATTTTCAAAAACGTTGACATGCTCCGAAAAAAAAATTCCTATGCTACGTAAATTGAGTTCTACCACACGATTCCGCCCCTCAACATTTTTCTAAAAAATTTCTAAGTGCCTGGCCTGCGCACTTTTTCAATTTTCAAAAAGTTGACATGCCCCGAAAATAAAATTCCTATGCGACGTAAATTGAGTTCTACAACAAGATTCCGTCGCTCCAAATTTTTCTAAAAAATTTGTGAGGGCCTGGCCAGCGCACTTTTTCAATTTTCAAAAATGTTGACATGCCCCGAAAAAAAAATCCTATGCGACGTAAATTGAGTTCTACAACACGATTTCGCTGCTCCAAATTTTTCTAAAAAATTTGTGAGGGCCTGGCCAGCGCACTTTTTCAATTTTCAAAAATGTTGACATGCCCCGAAAAAAAAATCCTATGCGACGTAAATTGAGTTCTACAACACGATTTCGCTGCTCCAAATTTTTCTAAAAAATTTGTGAGGGCCTGGCCAGCGCACTTTTTCAATTTTCAAAAATGTTGACATGCTCCGAAAAAAATTCCTATGCGACGTAAATTGAGTTCTACAACACGATTCCGCCCTCAAAATTTTTCTATAAAATGTATAGGTGCCTGGCCAGCGCACCTTTTCAATTTTCAAAAACGTTGACATGCTCCGAAAAAAAATTCCTATGCGACGTAAATTGAGTTCTACCACACGATTCCGCCCTCAACATTTTTCTAAAAAATATCTAAGTGCCTGGCCTGCGCACTTTTTCAATTTTCAAAAAGTTGACATGCCCCGGAAAAAAAATTCCTATGCGACGTAAATTGAGTTCTCCAACAAGATTCCGTCGCTCCAAATTTTTCTAAAAAATTTGTGAGTGCCTGGCCAGCGCACTTTTTCAATTTTCAAAAATGTTGACATGATCCGAAAAAAAATTCCTATGCGACGTAAATTGAGTTCTACAACACGATTCCGCCCTCAAAATTTTTCTAAGAAATTTCTAAGTGCCCTGGCCAGTGCACTTTTTCAATTTTCAAAAACGTTGACATGCTCCGAAAAAAAAATTCCTATGCTACGTAAATTGAGTTCTACCACACGATTCCGTCCCTCAACATTTTTCTAAAAAATATCTAAGTGCCTGGCCTGCGCACTTTTTCAATTTTCAAAAAGTTGACATGCCCCAAAAAAAAAATTCCTATGCGACGTAAATTGAGTTCTACAACAAGATTCCGTCGCTCCAAATTTTTCTAAAAAATTTGTGAGGGCCTGGCCAGCGCACTTTTTCAATTTTCAAAAATGTTGACATGCCCCGAAAAAAAAATCCTATGCGACGTAAATTGAGTTCTACAACACGATTTCGCTGCTCCAAATTTTTCTAAAAAATTTGTGAGGGCCTGGCTAGCGCACTTTTTCAATTTTCAAAAACTTTGACATGCTCCAAAAAAAATTCCTATGCGACGTAAATTGAGTTCTACAACACGATTCCGCCCTCAAAATTTTTCTAAGAAATTTCTAAGTGCCAGCGCACTTTTTCAATTTTCAAAAATGTTGACATGCTCCGAAAAAAATTCCTATGCGACGTAAATTGAGTTCTACAACACGATTCCGCCTTCCAAATTTTTCTAAAAAAATTCTAAGTGCCTGGCCAGCGCACTTTTTCAATTTTCAAAAATGTTGACATGCTCCGAATAAAAAATTACTATGCGACGTAAATTGAGTTCTACAACACGATTCCGCCTTCAAAATTTTTCTATAAAATTTATAAGTGCCTGGCCAGCGCACCTTTTCAATTTTCAAAAATGTTGACATGCTCCGAAAAAAATTCCTATGCGACGTAAATTGAGTTCTACAACACGATTCCGCCTTCCAAATTTTTCTAAAAAAATTCTAAGTGCCTGGCCAGCGCACTTTTTCAATTTTCAAAAATGTTGACATGCTCCGAATAAAAAATTACTATGCGACGTAAATTGAGTTCTACAACACGATTCCGCCTTCAAAATTTTTCTATAAAATTTATAAGTGCCTGGCCAGCGCACCTTTTCAATTTTCAAAAATGTTGACATGCTCCGAAAAAAAATTCCTATGCGACGTAAATTGAGTTCTACCACACGATTCCGCCCTCAAAATTTTTCTAAGATATTTCTAAGTGCCGGGCCAGCGCACTTTTTCAATTTTCAAAAACGTTGACATGCTCCGAAAAAAAAATTCCTATGCGACGTAAATTGAGTTCTACCACACGATTCCGCCCTCAACATTTTTCTAAAAAATATCTAAGTGCCTGGCCTGCGCACTTTTTCAATTTTCAAAAAGTTGACATGCCCCGAAAAAAAAATTCCTATGCGACGTAAATTGAGTTCTACAACAAGATTCCGTCGCTCCAAATTTTTCTAAAAAATTTGTGAGGGCCTGGCCAGCGCACTTTTTCAATTTTCAAAAATGTTGACATGCCCCGAAAAAAAAATCCTATGCGACGTAAATTGAGTTCTACAACACGATTTCGCTGCTCCAAATTTTTCTAAAAAATTTGTGAGGGCCTGGCTAGCGCACTTTTTCAATTTTCAAAAACTTTGACATGCTCCAAAAAAAATTCCTATGCAACGTAAATTGAGTCCTACAACACGATTCCGCCTTCCAAATTTTTCTAAAAAAATTCTAAGTGCCTGGCCGGCGCACTTTTTCAATTTTCAAAAATGTTGACATGCTCCGAATAAAAAATTATTATGCGACGTAAATTGAGTTCTACAACACGATTCCGCCTTCAAAATTTTTCTATAAAATTTATAAGTGCCTGGCCAGCGCACTTTTTCAATTTTAAAAATGTTGACATGCTCCGAAAAAAAAAAATTTCTAAGTTCCTGGCCAGCGCACTTTTTTAATTTTCAAAAATGTTGACATGCTCCGAAAAGAAAATTCCTATGCGACGTAAATTGAGTTCTACAACACGATTCCGCCCTCAAAATTTTTCTAAGAAATTTCTAAGTGCCAGCGCACTTTTTCAATTTTCAAAAATGTTGACATGCTCCGAAAAAAAATCCTATGCGACGTAAATTGAGTTCTACCACACGATTCCGCCCTCAAAAGTTTTCTAAGATATTTCTAAGTGCCGGGCCAGCGCACTTTTTCAATTTTCAAAAATGTTGACATGCTCCGAAAAGAAAATTCCTCTGCGACGTAAATTGAGGTCTACCACACGATTCCGCCCTCAAAATTTTTCTAAAAAATTTCTAAGTGTCTGGTTAGCACACTTTTTCAATTTTCAAAAATGTTGAATGCTCGGCAAAAAAATTCCTATGCGACGTAAATTGAGTTCTACAACAGGATTCCGCCCTCAAAATTTTTCTAAAAAATTTCCAAGTGCCTGGCCAGCGCACTTTTTCAATTTTCAAAAATGTTGACATGCTCCCAAAGAAAACTCCTATGCGACGTAAATTGAGTTCTACCACACGATTCCGCCCTCAACATTTTTCTAAAAAATATGTAAGTGCCTGGATAGCGCACTTTTTCAATTTTCAAAAACGTTGACATGCTCCAAAAAAAATTCCTATGCGACGTAAATTGAGTCCTACAACACGATATCGGCCTGCAAATTTTTCTAAAAAATTTCTAAGTGCCTGGCAAGCGCACTTTTTCAATTTTCAAAATCGTTGACAAGCTCCGAAAAAAAAAATTCCTATGCGACGTAAATTGAGTTCTACCACACGATTCCGCCCTCAACATTTTTCTAAAAAATATCTAAGTGCCGGGCCAGCGCACTTTTTCAATTTTCAAAAATGTTGACATGCTCCGAAAAGAAAATTCCTATGCGACGTAAATTGAGGTCTATCACACGATTCCGCCCTCAAAATTTTTCTAAAAAATTTCTAAGTGACTGGTTAGCACACTTTTTCAATTTTCAAAAATGTTGAATGCTCGGCAAAAAAATTCCTATGCGACGTAAATTGAGTTCTACCACACGATTCCGCCCTCAACATTTTTCTAAAAAATATCTAAGTGCCTGGCCTGCGCACTTTTTCAATTTTCAAAAAGTTGACATGCCCCGAAAAAAAAATTCCTATGCGACGTAAATTGAGTTCTACAACAAGATTCCGTCGCTCCAAATTTTTCTAAAAAATTTGTGAGTGCCTGGCCAGCGCACTTTTTCAATTTTCAAAAATGTTGACATGATCCGAAAAAAAATTCCTATGCAACGTAAATTGAGTTCTACAACACGATTCCGCCCTCAAAATTTTTCTAAGTAATTTCTAAGTGCCCTGGCCAGTGCACTTTTTCAATTTTCAAAAACGTTGACATGCTCCGAAAAAAAAATTCCTATGCTACGTAAATTGAGTTCTACCACACGATTCCGCCCCTCAACATTTTTCTAAAAAGTATCTAAGTGCCTGGCCTGCGCACTTTTTCAATTTTCAAAAAGTTGACATGCCCCGAAAAAAAAATTCCTATGCGACGTAAATTGAGTTCTACAACAAGATTCCGTCGCTCCAAATTTTTCTAAAAAATTTGCGAGGGCCTGGCCAGCGCACTTTTTCAATTTTCAAAAATGTTGACATGCCCCGAAAAAAAAATCCTATGCGACGTAAATTGAGTTCTACAACACGATTTCGCTGCTCCAAATTTTTCTAAAAAATTTGTGAGGGCCTGGCTAGCGCACTTTTTCAATTTTCAAAAACTTTGACATGCTCCAAAAAAAATTCCTATGCGACGTAAATTGAGTTCTACAACACGATTCCGCCCTCAAAATTTTTCTAAGAAATTTCTAAGTGCCAGCGCACTTTTTCAATTTTCAAAAATGTTGACATGCTCCGAAAAAAATTCCTATGCGACGTAAATTGAGTTCTACAACACGATTCCGCCTTCCAAATTTTTCTAAAAAAATTCTAAGTGCCTGGCCAGCGCACTTTTTCAATTTTCAAAAATGTTGACATGCTCCGAAAAAAAAATTACTATGCGACGTAAATTGAGTTCTACAACACGATTCCGCCCTCAAAATTTTTCTAAAAAAATTCTAAGTGCCTGGCCAGCGCACTTTTTCAATTTTCAAAAATGTTGACATGCTCCGAAAAAAAATTCCTTTGCGACGTAAACTGAGTTCTACAAAACGATTCCGCCCTCAAAATTCCTATGCGACGTAAATTGAGTTCTACCACACGATTCCGCCCTCAAAATTTTTCTAAAAAATATCTAAGTTCCTGGCCAGCGCACTTTTTTAATTTTCAAAAATGTTGACATGCTCCGAAAAGAAAATTCCTATGCGACGTAAATTGAGTTCTACCACACGATTCCGCCCTCAAAATTTTTCTAAAAAATTTCTAAGTTCCAGGCCAGCGCACTTTTTTAATTTTCAAATATGTTGACATGCTCCGAAAAGAAAATTACTATGCGACGTAAATTGAGTTCTACAACACGATTCCGCCCTCAAAATTTTTCTATAAAATGTATAGGTGCCTGGCCAGCGCACCTTTTCAATTTTCAAAAATGTTGACATGCTCCGAAAAGAAAATTCCTATGCGACGTAAATTGAGTTCTACAACACGATTCCGCCCTCAAAATTTTTCTATAAAATGTATAGGTGCCTGGCCAGCGCACCTTTTCAATTTTCAAAAACGTTGACATGCTCCGAAAAAAAATTCCTATGCGACGTAAATTGAGTTCTACCACACGATTCCGCCCTCAACATTTTTCTAAAAAATATCTAAGTGCCTGGCCTGCGCACTTTTTCAATTTTCAAAAAGTTGACATGCCCCGAAAAAAAAATTCCTATGCGACGTAAATTGAGTTCTACAACAAGATTCCGTCGCTCCAAATTTTTCTAAAAAATTTGTGAGGGCCTGGCCAGCGCTCTTTTTCAATTTTCAAAAATGTTGACATGCCCCGAAAAAAAAATCCTATGCGACGTAAATTGAGTTCTACAACACGATTCCGCCCTCAAAATTTTTCTAAGAAATTTCTAAGTGCCCTGGCCAGTGCACTTTTTCAATTTTCAAAAACGTTGACATGCTCCGAAAAAAAAATTCCTATGCTACGTAAATTGAGTTCTACCACACGATTCCGCCCCTCAACATTTTTCTAAAAAATATCTAAGTGCCTGGCCTGCGCACTTTTTCAATTTTCAAAAAGTTGACATGCCCCGAAAAAAAAATTCCTATGCGACGTAAATTGAGTTCTACAACAAGATTCCGTCGCTCCAAATTTTTCTAAAAAATTTGTGAGGGCCTGGCCAGCGCACTTTTTCAATTTTCAAAAATGTTGACATGCCCCGAAAAAAAAATCCTATGCGACGTAAATTGAGTTCTACAACACGATTTCGCTGCTCCAAATTTTTCTAAAAAATTTGTGAGGGCCTGGCTAGCGCACTTTTTCAATTTTCAAAAACTTTGACATGCTCCAAAAAAAATTCCTATGCGACGTAAATTGAGTTCTACAACACGATTCCGCCCTCAAAATTTTTCTATAAAATGTATAGGTGCCTGGCCAGCGCACCTTTTCAATTTTCAAAAACGTTGACATGCTCCGAAAAAAAATTCCTATGCGACGTAAATTGAGTTCTACCACACGATTCCGCCCTCAACATTTTTCTAAAAAATATCTAAGTGCCTGGCCTGCGCACTTTTTCAATTTTCAAAAAGTTGACATGCCCCGAAAAAAAAATTCCTATGCGACGTAAATTGAGTTCTACAACAAGATTCCGTCGCTCCAAATTTTTCTAAAAAATTTGTGAGTGCCTGGCCAGCGCACTTTTTCAATTTTCAAAAATGTTGACATGATCCGAAAAAAAATTCCTATGCGACGTAAATTGAGTTCTACCACACGATTCCGCCCTCAACATTTTTCTAAAAAATATCTAAGTGCCTGGCCTGCGCACTTTTTCAATTTTCAAAAAGTTGACATGCCCCGAAAAAAAAATTCCTATGCGACGTAAATTGAGTTCTACAACAAGATTCCGTCGCTCCAAATTTTTCTAAAAAATTTGTGAGTGCCTGGCCAGCGCACTTTTTCAATTTTCAAAAATGTTGACATGATCCGAAAAAAAATTCCTATGCGACGTAAATTGAGTTCTACCACACGATTCCGCCCTCAACATTTTTCTAAAAAATATCTAAGTGCCTGGCCTGCGCACTTTTTCAATTTTCAAAAAGTTGACATGCCCCGAAAAAAAAATTCCTATGCGACGTAAATTGAGTTCTACAACAAGATTCCGTCGCTCCAAATTTTTCTAAAAAATTTGTGAGTGCCTGGCCAGCGCACTTTTTCAATTTTCAAAAATGTTGACATGATCCGAAAAAAAATTCCTATGCAACGTAAATTGAGTTCTACAACACGATTCCGCCCTCAAAATTTTTCTAAGTAATTTCTAAGTGCCCTGGCCAGTGCACTTTTTCAATTTTCAAAAACGTTGACATGCTCCGAAAAAAAAATTCCTATGCTACGTAAATTGAGTTCTACCACACGATTCCGCCCCTCAACATTTTTCTAAAAAATATCTAAGTGCCTGGCCTGCGCACTTTTTCAATTTTCAAAAAGTTGACATGCCCCGAAAAAAAAATTCCTATGCGACGTAAATTGAGTTCTACAACAAGATTCCGTCGCTCCAAATTTTTCTAAAAAATTTGCGAGGGCCTGGCCAGCGCACTTTTTCAATTTTCAAAAATGTTGACATGTCCCGAAAAAAAAAATCCTATGCGACGTAAATTGAGTTCTACAACACGATTTCGCTGCTCCAAATTTTTCTAAAAAATTTGTGAGGGCCTGGCTAGCGCACTTTTTCAATTTTCAAAAACTTTGACATGCTCCAAAAAAAATTCCTATGCGACGTAAATTGAGTTCTACAACACGATTCCGCCCTCAAAATTTGTCTAAGAAATTTCTAAGTGCCAGCGCACTTTTTCAATTTTCAAAAATGTTGACATGCTCCGAAAAAAATTCCTATGCGACGTAAATTGAGTTCTACAACACGATTCCGCCTTCCAAATTTTTCTAAAAAAATTCTAAGTGCCTGGCCAGCGCACTTTTTCAATTTTCAAAAATGTTGACATGCTCCGAAAAAAAAATTACTATGCGACGTAAATTGAGTTCTACAACACGATTCCGCCCTCAAAATTTTTCTAAAAAATTTCTCAATTTTCGAAAATGTTGACATGCTCCGAAAAAAAAATTCCTTTGCGACGTAAATTGAGTTCTACAAAACGATTCCGCCCTCAAAATTTTTCTAAAAACTTTTTGAGTGCCTGGCCAGCGCACTTTTTTAATTTTCAAAAATTTTGACATGCTTCAAAAAGAAAATTCCTATGCGACGTAAATTGAGTTCTACAAACGATTCCGCCCTCAAAATTTTTCTAAGAAATTTCTAAGTGCCTGGCCAGCGCACTTTTTCAATTTTCAAAAACGTTGACATGCTCGGAAAAAAAATTACTATGCGACGTAAATTGAGTTCAACAAACGATTCCGCCCTCAAAATTTTTCTAAAAAATTTCTCAATTTTCAAAAATGTTGACATGCTCCGAAAAAAAATTCCTATGCGACGTAAATTGAGTTCTACAAAACGATTCCGCCCTCAAAATTTTTCTAAAAACTTTTTGAGTGCCTGGCCAGCGCACTTTTTTAATTTTCAAAAATTTTGACATGCTTCAAAAAGAAAATTCCTATGCGACGTAAATTGAGTTCTACAAACGATTCCACCCTCAAAATTTTTCTAAAAAATTTCTCAATATTCAAAAATGTTGACATGCTCCGAAAAAAAATTCCTTTGCGACGTAAACTGAGTTCTACAAAACGATTCCGCCCTCAAAATTCCTATGCGACGTAAATTGAGTTCTACCACACGATTCCGCCCTCAAAATTTTTCTAAAAAATATCTAAGTTCCTGGCCAGCGCACTTTTTTAATTTTCAAAAATGTTGACATGCTCCGAAAAGAAAATTCCTATGCGACGTAAATTGAGTTCTACCACACGATTCCGCCCTCAAAATTTTTCTAAAAAATATCTAAGTTCCTGGCCAGCGCACTTTTTTAATTTTCAAAAATGTTGACATGCTCCGAAAAGAAAATTCCTATGCGACGTAAATTGAGTTCTACAACACGATTCCGCCCTCAAAATTTTTCTATAAAATGTATAGGTGCCTGGCCAGCGCACCTTTTCAATTTTCAAAAACGTTGACATGCTCCGAAAAAAAATTCCTATGCGACGTAAATTGAGTTCTACCACACGATTCCGCCCTCAACATTTTTCTAAAAAATATCTAAGTGCCTGGCCTGCGCACTTTTTCAATTTTCAAAAAGTTGACATGCCCCGAAAAAAAAATTCCTATGCGACGTAAATTGAGTTCTACCACACGATTCCGCCCCTCAACATTTTTCTAAAAAATATCTAAGTGCCTGGCCTGCGCACTTTTTCAATTTTCAAAAAGTTGACATGCCCCGAAAATAAAATTCCTATGCGACGTAAATTGAGTTCTACAACAAGATTCCGTCGCTCCAAATTTTTCTAAAAAATTTGTGAGTGCCTGGCCAGCGCACTTTTTCAATTTTCAAAAATGTTGACATGATCCGAAAAAAAATTCCTATGCGACGTAAATTGAGTTCTACAACACGATTCCGCCCTCAAAATTTTTCTAAGTAATTTCTAAGTGCCCTGGCCAGTGCACTTTTTCAATTTTCAAAAACGTTGACATGCTCCGAAAAAAAAATTCCTATGCTACGTATATTGAGTTCTACCACACGATTCCGCCCTCAAAATTTTTCTAAGAAATTTCTAAGTGCCAGCGCACTTTTTCAATTTTCAAAAATGTTGACATGCTCCGAAAAAAAAATTCCTATGCGACGTAAATTGAGTTCTACAACAAGATTCCGTCGCTCCAAATTTTTCTAAAAAATTTGTGAGGGCCTGGCCAGCGCACTTTTTCAATTTTCAAAAATGTTGACATGCCCCGAAAAAAAAATCCTATGCGACGTAAATTGAGTTCTACAACACGATTTCGCTGCTCCAAATTTTTCTAAAAAATTTGTGAGGGCCTGGCTAGCGCACTTTTTCAATTTTCAAAAACTTTGACATGCTCCAAAAAAAATTCCTATGCGACGTAAATTGAGTTCTACAACACGATTCCGCCCTCAAAATTTTTCTAAGAAATTTCTAAGTGCCAGCGCACTTTTTCAATTTTCAAAAATGTTGACATGCTCCGAAAAAAATTCCTATGCGACGTAAATTGAGTTCTACAACACGATTCCGCCTTCCAAATTTTTCTAAAAAAATTCTAAGTGCCTGGCCAGCGCACTTTTTCAATTTTCAAAAATGTTGACATGCTCCGAATAAAAAATTACTATGCGACGTAAATTGAGTTCTACAACACGATTCCGCCTTCAAAATTTTTCTATAAAATTTATAAGTGCCTGGCCAGCGCACCTTTTCAATTTTCAAAAATGTTGACATGCTCCGAAAAAAATTCCTATGCGACGTAAATTGAGTTCTACAACACGATTCCGCCTTCCAAATTTTTCTAAAAAAATTCTAAGTGCCTGGCCAGCGCACTTTTTCAATTTTCAAAAATGTTGACATGCTCCGAATAAAAAATTACTATGCGACGTAAATTGAGTTCTACAACACGATTCCGCCTTCAAAATTTTTCTATAAAATTTATAAGTGCCTGGCCAGCGCACCTTTTCAATTTTCAAAAATGTTGACATGCTCCGAAAAAAAATTCCTATGCGACGTAAATTGAGTTCTACCACACGATTCCGCCCTCAAAATTTTTCTAAGATATTTCTAAGTGCCGGGCCAGCGCACTTTTTCAATTTTCAAAAACGTTGACATGCTCCGAAAAAAAAATTCCTATGCGACGTAAATTGAGTTCTACCACACGATTCCGCCCTCAACATTTTTCTAAAAAATATCTAAGTGCCTGGCCTGCGCACTTTTTCAATTTTCAAAAAGTTGACATGCCCCGAAAAAAAAATTCCTATGCGACGTAAATTGAGTTCTACAACAAGATTCCGTCGCTCCAAATTTTTCTAAAAAATTTGTGAGGGCCTGGCCAGCGCACTTTTTCAATTTTCAAAAATGTTGACATGCCCCGAAAAAAAAATCCTATGCGACGTAAATTGAGTTCTACAACACGATTTCGCTGCTCCAAATTTTTCTAAAAAATTTGTGAGGGCCTGGCTAGCGCACTTTTTCAATTTTCAAAAACTTTGACATGCTCCAAAAAAAATTCCTATGCAACGTAAATTGAGTCCTACAACACGATTCCGCCTTCCAAATTTTTCTAAAAAAATTCTAAGTGCCTGGCCGGCGCACTTTTTCAATTTTCAAAAATGTTGACATGCTCCGAATAAAAAATTATTATGCGACGTAAATTGAGTTCTACAACACGATTCCGCCTTCAAAATTTTTCTATAAAATTTATAAGTGCCTGGCCAGCGCACTTTTTCAATTTTAAAAATGTTGACATGCTCCGAAAAAAAAAAATTTCTAAGTTCCTGGCCAGCGCACTTTTTTAATTTTCAAAAATGTTGACATGCTCCGAAAAGAAAATTCCTATGCGACGTAAATTGAGTTCTACAACACGATTCCGCCCTCAAAATTTTTCTAAGAAATTTCTAAGTGCCAGCGCACTTTTTCAATTTTCAAAAATGTTGACATGCTCCGAAAAAAAATCCTATGCGACGTAAATTGAGTTCTACCACACGATTCCGCCCTCAAAAGTTTTCTAAGATATTTCTAAGTGCCGGGCCAGCGCACTTTTTCAATTTTCAAAAATGTTGACATGCTCCGAAAAGAAAATTCCTCTGCGACGTAAATTGAGGTCTACCACACGATTCCGCCCTCAAAATTTTTCTAAAAAATTTCTAAGTGTCTGGTTAGCACACTTTTTCAATTTTCAAAAATGTTGAATGCTCGGCAAAAAAATTCCTATGCGACGTAAATTGAGTTCTACAACAGGATTCCGCCCTCAAAATTTTTCTAAAAAATTTCCAAGTGCCTGGCCAGCGCACTTTTTCAATTTTCAAAAATGTTGACATGCTCCCAAAGAAAACTCCTATGCGACGTAAATTGAGTTCTACCACACGATTCCGCCCTCAACATTTTTCTAAAAAATATGTAAGTGCCTGGATAGCGCACTTTTTCAATTTTCAAAAACGTTGACATGCTCCAAAAAAAATTCCTATGCGACGTAAATTGAGTCCTACAACACGATATCGGCCTGCAAATTTTTCTAAAAAATTTCTAAGTGCCTGGCAAGCGCACTTTTTCAATTTTCAAAATCGTTGACAAGCTCCGAAAAAAAAAATTCCTATGCGACGTAAATTGAGTTCTACCACACGATTCCGCCCTCAACATTTTTCTAAAAAATATCTAAGTGCCGGGCCAGCGCACTTTTTCAATTTTCAAAAATGTTGACATGCTCCGAAAAGAAAATTCCTATGCGACGTAAATTGAGGTCTATCACACGATTCCGCCCTCAAAATTTTTCTAAAAAATTTCTAAGTGACTGGTTAGCACACTTTTTCAATTTTCAAAAATGTTGAATGCTCGGCAAAAAAATTCCTATGCGACGTAAATTGAGTTCTACCACACGATTCCGCCCTCAACATTTTTCTAAAAAATATCTAAGTGCCTGGCCTGCGCACTTTTTCAATTTTCAAAAAGTTGACATGCCCCGAAAAAAAAATTCCTATGCGACGTAAATTGAGTTCTACAACAAGATTCCGTCGCTCCAAATTTTTCTAAAAAATTTGTGAGTGCCTGGCCAGCGCACTTTTTCAATTTTCAAAAATGTTGACATGATCCGAAAAAAAATTCCTATGCAACGTAAATTGAGTTCTACAACACGATTCCGCCCTCAAAATTTTTCTAAGTAATTTCTAAGTGCCCTGGCCAGTGCACTTTTTCAATTTTCAAAAACGTTGACATGCTCCGAAAAAAAAATTCCTATGCTACGTAAATTGAGTTCTACCACACGATTCCGCCCCTCAACATTTTTCTAAAAAGTATCTAAGTGCCTGGCCTGCGCACTTTTTCAATTTTCAAAAAGTTGACATGCCCCGAAAAAAAAATTCCTATGCGACGTAAATTGAGTTCTACAACAAGATTCCGTCGCTCCAAATTTTTCTAAAAAATTTGCGAGGGCCTGGCCAGCGCACTTTTTCAATTTTCAAAAATGTTGACATGCCCCGAAAAAAAAATCCTATGCGACGTAAATTGAGTTCTACAACACGATTTCGCTGCTCCAAATTTTTCTAAAAAATTTGTGAGGGCCTGGCTAGCGCACTTTTTCAATTTTCAAAAACTTTGACATGCTCCAAAAAAAATTCCTATGCGACGTAAATTGAGTTCTACAACACGATTCCGCCCTCAAAATTTTTCTAAGAAATTTCTAAGTGCCAGCGCACTTTTTCAATTTTCAAAAATGTTGACATGCTCCGAAAAAAATTCCTATGCGACGTAAATTGAGTTCTACAACACGATTCCGCCTTCCAAATTTTTCTAAAAAAATTCTAAGTGCCTGGCCAGCGCACTTTTTCAATTTTCAAAAATGTTGACATGCTCCGAAAAAAAAATTACTATGCGACGTAAATTGAGTTCTACAACACGATTCCGCCCTCAAAATTTTTCTAAAAAAATTCTAAGTGCCTGGCCAGCGCACTTTTTCAATTTTCAAAAATGTTGACATGCTCCGAAAAAAAATTCCTTTGCGACGTAAACTGAGTTCTACAAAACGATTCCGCCCTCAAAATTCCTATGCGACGTAAATTGAGTTCTACCACACGATTCCGCCCTCAAAATTTTTCTAAAAAATATCTAAGTTCCTGGCCAGCGCACTTTTTTAATTTTCAAAAATGTTGACATGCTCCGAAAAGAAAATTCCTATGCGACGTAAATTGAGTTCTACCACACGATTCCGCCCTCAAAATTTTTCTAAAAAATTTCTAAGTTCCAGGCCAGCGCACTTTTTTAATTTTCAAATATGTTGACATGCTCCGAAAAGAAAATTACTATGCGACGTAAATTGAGTTCTACAACACGATTCCGCCCTCAAAATTTTTCTATAAAATGTATAGGTGCCTGGCCAGCGCACCTTTTCAATTTTCAAAAATGTTGACATGCTCCGAAAAGAAAATTCCTATGCGACGTAAATTGAGTTCTACAACACGATTCCGCCCTCAAAATTTTTCTATAAAATGTATAGGTGCCTGGCCAGCGCACCTTTTCAATTTTCAAAAACGTTGACATGCTCCGAAAAAAAATTCCTATGCGACGTAAATTGAGTTCTACCACACGATTCCGCCCTCAACATTTTTCTAAAAAATATCTAAGTGCCTGGCCTGCGCACTTTTTCAATTTTCAAAAAGTTGACATGCCCCGAAAAAAAAATTCCTATGCGACGTAAATTGAGTTCTACAACAAGATTCCGTCGCTCCAAATTTTTCTAAAAAATTTGTGAGGGCCTGGCCAGCGCTCTTTTTCAATTTTCAAAAATGTTGACATGCCCCGAAAAAAAAATCCTATGCGACGTAAATTGAGTTCTACAACACGATTCCGCCCTCAAAATTTTTCTAAGAAATTTCTAAGTGCCCTGGCCAGTGCACTTTTTCAATTTTCAAAAACGTTGACATGCTCCGAAAAAAAAATTCCTATGCTACGTAAATTGAGTTCTACCACACGATTCCGCCCCTCAACATTTTTCTAAAAAATATCTAAGTGCCTGGCCTGCGCACTTTTTCAATTTTCAAAAAGTTGACATGCCCCGAAAAAAAAATTCCTATGCGACGTAAATTGAGTTCTACAACAAGATTCCGTCGCTCCAAATTTTTCTAAAAAATTTGTGAGGGCCTGGCCAGCGCACTTTTTCAATTTTCAAAAATGTTGACATGCCCCGAAAAAAAAATCCTATGCGACGTAAATTGAGTTCTACAACACGATTTCGCTGCTCCAAATTTTTCTAAAAAATTTGTGAGGGCCTGGCTAGCGCACTTTTTCAATTTTCAAAAACTTTGACATGCTCCAAAAAAAATTCCTATGCGACGTAAATTGAGTTCTACAACACGATTCCGCCCTCAAAATTTTTCTATAAAATGTATAGGTGCCTGGCCAGCGCACCTTTTCAATTTTCAAAAACGTTGACATGCTCCGAAAAAAAATTCCTATGCGACGTAAATTGAGTTCTACCACACGATTCCGCCCTCAACATTTTTCTAAAAAATATCTAAGTGCCTGGCCTGCGCACTTTTTCAATTTTCAAAAAGTTGACATGCCCCGAAAAAAAAATTCCTATGCGACGTAAATTGAGTTCTACAACAAGATTCCGTCGCTCCAAATTTTTCTAAAAAATTTGTGAGTGCCTGGCCAGCGCACTTTTTCAATTTTCAAAAATGTTGACATGATCCGAAAAAAAATTCCTATGCGACGTAAATTGAGTTCTACCACACGATTCCGCCCTCAACATTTTTCTAAAAAATATCTAAGTGCCTGGCCTGCGCACTTTTTCAATTTTCAAAAAGTTGACATGCCCCGAAAAAAAAATTCCTATGCGACGTAAATTGAGTTCTACAACAAGATTCCGTCGCTCCAAATTTTTCTAAAAAATTTGTGAGTGCCTGGCCAGCGCACTTTTTCAATTTTCAAAAATGTTGACATGATCCGAAAAAAAATTCCTATGCGACGTAAATTGAGTTCTACCACACGATTCCGCCCTCAACATTTTTCTAAAAAATATCTAAGTGCCTGGCCTGCGCACTTTTTCAATTTTCAAAAAGTTGACATGCCCCGAAAAAAAAATTCCTATGCGACGTAAATTGAGTTCTACAACAAGATTCCGTCGCTCCAAATTTTTCTAAAAAATTTGTGAGTGCCTGGCCAGCGCACTTTTTCAATTTTCAAAAATGTTGACATGATCCGAAAAAAAATTCCTATGCAACGTAAATTGAGTTCTACAACACGATTCCGCCCTCAAAATTTTTCTAAGTAATTTCTAAGTGCCCTGGCCAGTGCACTTTTTCAATTTTCAAAAACGTTGACATGCTCCGAAAAAAAAATTCCTATGCTACGTAAATTGAGTTCTACCACACGATTCCGCCCCTCAACATTTTTCTAAAAAATATCTAAGTGCCTGGCCTGCGCACTTTTTCAATTTTCAAAAAGTTGACATGCCCCGAAAAAAAAATTCCTATGCGACGTAAATTGAGTTCTACAACAAGATTCCGTCGCTCCAAATTTTTCTAAAAAATTTGCGAGGGCCTGGCCAGCGCACTTTTTCAATTTTCAAAAATGTTGACATGTCCCGAAAAAAAAAATCCTATGCGACGTAAATTGAGTTCTACAACACGATTTCGCTGCTCCAAATTTTTCTAAAAAATTTGTGAGGGCCTGGCTAGCGCACTTTTTCAATTTTCAAAAACTTTGACATGCTCCAAAAAAAATTCCTATGCGACGTAAATTGAGTTCTACAACACGATTCCGCCCTCAAAATTTGTCTAAGAAATTTCTAAGTGCCAGCGCACTTTTTCAATTTTCAAAAATGTTGACATGCTCCGAAAAAAATTCCTATGCGACGTAAATTGAGTTCTACAACACGATTCCGCCTTCCAAATTTTTCTAAAAAAATTCTAAGTGCCTGGCCAGCGCACTTTTTCAATTTTCAAAAATGTTGACATGCTCCGAAAAAAAAATTACTATGCGACGTAAATTGAGTTCTACAACACGATTCCGCCCTCAAAATTTTTCTAAAAAATTTCTCAATTTTCGAAAATGTTGACATGCTCCGAAAAAAAAATTCCTTTGCGACGTAAATTGAGTTCTACAAAACGATTCCGCCCTCAAAATTTTTCTAAAAACTTTTTGAGTGCCTGGCCAGCGCACTTTTTTAATTTTCAAAAATTTTGACATGCTTCAAAAAGAAAATTCCTATGCGACGTAAATTGAGTTCTACAAACGATTCCGCCCTCAAAATTTTTCTAAGAAATTTCTAAGTGCCTGGCCAGCGCACTTTTTCAATTTTCAAAAACGTTGACATGCTCGGAAAAAAAATTACTATGCGACGTAAATTGAGTTCAACAAACGATTCCGCCCTCAAAATTTTTCTAAAAAATTTCTCAATTTTCAAAAATGTTGACATGCTCCGAAAAAAAATTCCTATGCGACGTAAATTGAGTTCTACAAAACGATTCCGCCCTCAAAATTTTTCTAAAAACTTTTTGAGTGCCTGGCCAGCGCACTTTTTTAATTTTCAAAAATTTTGACATGCTTCAAAAAGAAAATTCCTATGCGACGTAAATTGAGTTCTACAAACGATTCCACCCTCAAAATTTTTCTAAAAAATTTCTCAATATTCAAAAATGTTGACATGCTCCGAAAAAAAATTCCTTTGCGACGTAAACTGAGTTCTACAAAACGATTCCGCCCTCAAAATTCCTATGCGACGTAAATTGAGTTCTACCACACGATTCCGCCCTCAAAATTTTTCTAAAAAATATCTAAGTTCCTGGCCAGCGCACTTTTTTAATTTTCAAAAATGTTGACATGCTCCGAAAAGAAAATTCCTATGCGACGTAAATTGAGTTCTACCACACGATTCCGCCCTCAAAATTTTTCTAAAAAATATCTAAGTTCCTGGCCAGCGCACTTTTTTAATTTTCAAAAATGTTGACATGCTCCGAAAAGAAAATTCCTATGCGACGTAAATTGAGTTCTACAACACGATTCCGCCCTCAAAATTTTTCTATAAAATGTATAGGTGCCTGGCCAGCGCACCTTTTCAATTTTCAAAAACGTTGACATGCTCCGAAAAAAAATTCCTATGCGACGTAAATTGAGTTCTACCACACGATTCCGCCCTCAACATTTTTCTAAAAAATATCTAAGTGCCTGGCCTGCGCACTTTTTCAATTTTCAAAAAGTTGACATGCCCCGAAAAAAAAATTCCTATGCGACGTAAATTGAGTTCTACCACACGATTCCGCCCCTCAACATTTTTCTAAAAAATATCTAAGTGCCTGGCCTGCGCACTTTTTCAATTTTCAAAAAGTTGACATGCCCCGAAAATAAAATTCCTATGCGACGTAAATTGAGTTCTACAACAAGATTCCGTCGCTCCAAATTTTTCTAAAAAATTTGTGAGTGCCTGGCCAGCGCACTTTTTCAATTTTCAAAAATGTTGACATGATCCGAAAAAAAATTCCTATGCGACGTAAATTGAGTTCTACAACACGATTCCGCCCTCAAAATTTTTCTAAGTAATTTCTAAGTGCCCTGGCCAGTGCACTTTTTCAATTTTCAAAAACGTTGACATGCTCCGAAAAAAAAATTCCTATGCTACGTATATTGAGTTCTACCACACGATTCCGCCCTCAAAATTTTTCTAAGAAATTTCTAAGTGCCAGCGCACTTTTTCAATTTTCAAAAATGTTGACATGCTCCGAAAAAAATTCCTATGCGACGTAAATTGAGTTCTACAACACGATTCCGCCTTCCAAATTTTTCTAAAAAAATTCTAAGTGCCTGGCCAGCGCACTTTTTCAATTTTCAAAAATGTTGACATGCTCCGAAAAAAAAATTACTATGCGACGTAAATTGAGTTCTACAACACGATTCCGCCCTCAAAATTTTTCTAAAAAATTTCTCAATTTTCGAAAATGTTGACATGCTCCGAAAAAAAAATTCCTTTGCGACGTAAATTGAGTTCTACAAAACGATTCCGCCCTCAAAATTTTTCTAAAAACTTTTTGAGTGCCTGGCCAGCGCACTTTTTTAATTTTCAAAAATTTTGACATGCTTCAAAAAGAAAATTCCTATGCGACGTAAATTGAGTTCTACAAACGATTCCGCCCTCAAAATTTTTCTAAGAAATTTCTAAGTGCCTGGCCAGCGCACTTTTTCAATTTTCAAAAACGTTGACATGCTCGGAAAAAAAATTACTATGCGACGTAAATTGAGTTCAACAAACGATTCCGCCCTCAAAATTTTTCTAAAAAATTTCTCAATTTTCAAAAATGTTGACATGCTCCGAAAAAAAATTCCTATGCGACGTAAATTGAGTTCTACAAAACGATTCCGCCCTCAAAATTTTTCTAAAAAATTTCTCAATTTTCAAAAATGTTGACATGCTCCGAAAAAAAAATTCCTTTGCGACGTAAATTGAGTTCTACAAAACGATTCCGCCCTCAAAATTTTTCTAAAAACTTTTTGAGTGCCTGGCCAGCGCACTTTTTTAATTTTCAAAAATTTTGACATGCTTCAAAAAGAAAATTCCTATGCGACGTAAATTGAGTTCTACAAACGATTCCGCCCTCAAAATTTTTCTAAAAAATTTCTCAATATTCAAAAATGTTGACATGCTCCGAAAAAAAATTCCTTTGCGACGTAAACTGAGTTCTACAAAACGATTCCGCCCTCAAAATTCCTATGCGACGTAAATTGAGTTCTACCACACGATTCCGCCCTCAAAATTTTTCTAAAAAATATCTAAGTTCCTGGCCAGCGCACTTTTTTAATTTTCAAAAATGTTGACATGCTCCGAAAAGAAAATTCCTATGCGACGTAAATTGAGTTCTACCACACGATTCCGCCCTCAAAATTTTTCTAAAAAATATCTAAGTTCCTGGCCAGCGCACTTTTTTAATTTTCAAAAATGTTGACATGCTCCGAAAAGAAAATTCCTATGCGACGTAAATTGAGTTCTACAACACGATTCCGCCCTCAAAATTTTTCTATAAAATGTATAGGTGCCTGGCCAGCGCACCTTTTCAATTTTCAAAAACGTTGACATGCTCCGAAAAAAAATTCCTATGCGACGTAAATTGAGTTCTACCACACAATTCCGCCCTCAACATTTTTCTAAAAAATATCTAAGTGCCTGGCCTGCGCACTTTTTCAATTTTCAAAAAGTTGACATGCCCCGAAAAAAAAATTCCTATGCGACGTAAATTGAGTTCTACCACACGATTCCGCCCCTCAACATTTTTTCTAAAAAATATCTAAGTGCCTGGCCTGCGCACTTTTTCAATTTTCAAAAAGTTGACATGCCCCGAAA
Source organism: Pseudeuparius sepicola (assembly GCA_963920635.1). Lineage (NCBI taxonomy): Eukaryota > Metazoa > Arthropoda > Insecta > Coleoptera > Anthribidae > Pseudeuparius > Pseudeuparius sepicola. The sequence goes on along the minus strand of OY987301.1, from coordinate 58,491,740 downwards.
ATAAAATTCCTATGCGACGTAAATTGAGTTCTACAACAAGATTCCGTCGCTCCAAATTTTTCTAAAAAATTTGTGAGGGCCTGGCCAGCGCACTTTTTCAATTTTCAAAAATGTTGACATGCCCCGAAAAAAAAATCCTATGCGACGTAAATTGAGTTCTACAACACGATTTCGCTGCTCCAAATTTTTCTAAAAAATTTGTGAGGGCCTGGCCAGCGCACTTTTTCAATTTTCAAAAATGTTGACATGCCCAAAAAAAAAAATCCTATGCGACGTAAATTGAGTTCTACAACACGATTTCGCTGCTCCAAATTTTTCTAAAAAATTTGTGAGGGCCTGGCCAGCGCACTTTTTCAATTTTCAAAAATGTTGACATGCCCCGAAAAAAAAATCCTATGCGACGTAAATTGAGTTCTACAACACGATTTCGCTGCTCCAAATTTTTCTAAAAAATTTGTGAGGGCCTGGCCAGCGCACTTTTTCAATTTTCAAAAAGTTGACATGCCCCGAAAAAAAAATCCTATGCGACGTAAATTGAGTTCTACAACACGATTTCGCTGCTCCAAATTTTTCTAAGAAATTTCTAAGTGCCCTGGCCAGTGCACTTTTTCAATTTTCAAAAACGTTGACATGCTCCGAAAAAAAAATTCCTATGCTACGTAAATTGAGTTCTACCACACGATTCCGCCCCTCAACATTTTTCTAAAAAATATCTAAGTGCCTGGCCTACGCACTTTTTCAATTTTCAAAAAGTTGACATGCCCCGAAAATAAAATTCCTATGCGACGTAAATTGAGTTCTACAACAAGATTCCGTCGCTCCAAATTTTTCTAAAAAATTTGTGAGGGCCTGGCCAGCGCACTTTTTCAATTTTCAAAAATGTTGACATGCTCCGAAAAAAAATTCCTTTGCGACGTAAACTGAGTTCTACAAAACGATTCCGCCCTCAAAATTCCTATGCGACGTAAATTGAGTTCTACCACACGATTCCGCCCTCAAAATTTTTCTAAAAAATATCTAAGTTCCTGGCCAGCGCACTTTTTTAATTTTCAAAAATGTTGACATGCTCCGAAAAGAAAATTCCTATGCGACGTAAATTGAGTTCTACCACACGATTCCGCCCTCAAAATTTTTCTAAAAAATTTCTAAGTTCCAGGCCAGCGCACTTTTTTAATTTTCAAATATGTTGACATGCTCCGAAAAGAAAATTACTATGCGACGTAAATTGAGTTCTACAACACGATTCCGCCCTCAAAATTTTTCTATAAAATGTATAGGTGCCTGGCCAGCGCACCTTTTCAATTTTCAAAAATGTTGACATGCTCCGAAAAGAAAATTCCTATGCGACGTAAATTGAGTTCTACAACACGATTCCGCCCTCAAAATTTTTCTATAAAATGTATAGGTGCCTGGCCAGCGCACCTTTTCAATTTTCAAAAACGTTGACATGCTCCGAAAAAAAATTCCTATGCGACGTAAATTGAGTTCTACCACACGATTCCGCCCTCAACATTTTTCTAAAAAATATCTAAGTGCCTGGCCTGCGCACTTTTTCAATTTTCAAAAAGTTGACATGCCCCGAAAAAAAAATTCCTATGCGACGTAAATTGAGTTCTACAACAAGATTCCGTCGCTCCAAATTTTTCTAAAAAATTTGTGAGGGCCTGGCCAGCGCTCTTTTTCAATTTTCAAAAATGTTGACATGCCCCGAAAAAAAAATCCTATGCGACGTAAATTGAGTTCTACAACACGATTTCGCTGCTCCAAATTTTTCTAAAAAATTTGTGAGGGCCTGGCCAGCGCACTTTTTCAATTTTCAAAAAGTTGACATGCCCCGAAAAAAAAATCCTATGCGACGTAAATTGAGTTCTACAACACGATTTCGCTGCTCCAAATTTTTCTAAGAAATTTCTAAGTGCCCTGGCCAGTGCACTTTTTCAATTTTCAAAAACGTTGACATGCTCCGAAAAAAAAATTCCTATGCTACGTAAATTGAGTTCTACCACACGATTCCGCCCCTCAACATTTTTCTAAAAAATATCTAAGTGCCTGGCCTACGCACTTTTTCAATTTTCAAAAAGTTGACATGCCCCGAAAATAAAATTCCTATGCGACGTAAATTGAGTTCTACAACAAGATTCCGTCGCTCCAAATTTTTCTAAAAAATTTGTGAGGGCCTGGCCAGCGCACTTTTTCAATTTTCAAAAATGTTGACATGCTCCGAAAAAAAATTCCTTTGCGACGTAAACTGAGTTCTACAAAACGATTCCGCCCTCAAAATTCCTATGCGACGTAAATTGAGTTCTACCACACGATTCCGCCCTCAAAATTTTTCTAAAAAATATCTAAGTTCCTGGCCAGCGCACTTTTTTAATTTTCAAAAATGTTGACATGCTCCGAAAAGAAAATTCCTATGCGACGTAAATTGAGTTCTACCACACGATTCCGCCCTCAAAATTTTTCTAAAAAATTTCTAAGTTCCAGGCCAGCGCACTTTTTTAATTTTCAAATATGTTGACATGCTCCGAAAAGAAAATTACTATGCGACGTAAATTGAGTTCTACAACACGATTCCGCCCTCAAAATTTTTCTATAAAATGTATAGGTGCCTGGCCAGCGCACCTTTTCAATTTTCAAAAATGTTGACATGCTCCGAAAAGAAAATTCCTATGCGACGTAAATTGAGTTCTACAACACGATTCCGCCCTCAAAATTTTTCTATAAAATGTATAGGTGCCTGGCCAGCGCACCTTTTCAATTTTCAAAAACGTTGACATGCTCCGAAAAAAAATTCCTATGCGACGTAAATTGAGTTCTACCACACGATTCCGCCCTCAACATTTTTCTAAAAAATATCTAAGTGCCTGGCCTGCGCACTTTTTCAATTTTCAAAAAGTTGACATGCCCCGAAAAAAAAATTCCTATGCGACGTAAATTGAGTTCTACAACAAGATTCCGTCGCTCCAAATTTTTCTAAAAAATTTGTGAGGGCCTGGCCAGCGCACTTTTTCAATTTTCAAAAATGTTGACATGCTCCGAAAAAAAATTCCTTTGCGACGTAAACTGAGTTCTACAAAACGATTCCGCCCTCAAAATTCCTATGCGACGTAAATTGAGTTCTACCACACGATTCCGCCCTCAAAATTTTTCTAAAAAATATCTAAGTTCCTGGCCAGCGCACTTTTTTAATTTTCAAAAATGTTGACATGCTCCGAAAAGAAAATTCCTATGCGACGTAAATTGAGTTCTACCACACGATTCCGCCCTCAAAATTTTTCTAAAAAATTTCTAAGTTCCAGGCCAGCGCACTTTTTTAATTTTCAAATATGTTGACATGCTCCGAAAAGAAAATTACTATGCGACGTAAATTGAGTTCTACAACACGATTCCGCCCTCAAAATTTTTCTATAAAATGTATAGGTGCCTGGCCAGCGCACCTTTTCAATTTTCAAAAATGTTGACATGCTCCGAAAAGAAAATTCCTATGCGACGTAAATTGAGTTCTACAACACGATTCCGCCCTCAAAATTTTTCTATAAAATGTATAGGTGCCTGGCCAGCGCACCTTTTCAATTTTCAAAAACGTTGACATGCTCCGAAAAAAAATTCCTATGCGACGTAAATTGAGTTCTACCACACGATTCCGCCCTCAACATTTTTCTAAAAAATATCTAAGTGCCTGGCCTGCGCACTTTTTCAATTTTCAAAAAGTTGACATGCCCCGAAAAAAAAATTCCTATGCGACGTAAATTGAGTTCTACAACAAGATTCCGTCGCTCCAAATTTTTCTAAAAAATTTGTGAGGGCCTGGCCAGCGCTCTTTTTCAATTTTCAAAAACGTTGACATGCTCCGAAAAAAAAATTCCTATGCTACGTAAATTGAGTTCTACCACACGATTCCGCCCCTCAACATTTTTCTAAAAAATATCTAAGTGCCTGGCCTGCGCACTTTTTCAATTTTCAAAAAGTTGACATGCCCCGAAAAAAAAATTCCTATGCGACGTAAATTGAGTTCTACAACAAGATTCCGTCGCTCCAAATTTTTCTAAAAAATTTGTGAGGGCCTGGCCAGCGCACTTTTTCAATTTTCAAAAATGTTGACATGCCCCGAAAAAAAAATCCTATGCGACGTAAATTGAGTTCTACAACACGATTTCGCTGCTCCAAATTTTTCTAAAAAATTTGTGAGGGCCTGGCTAGCGCACTTTTTCAATTTTCAAAAACTTTGACATGCTCCAAAAAAAATTCCTATGCGACGTAAATTGAGTTCTACAACACGATTCCGCCCTCAAAATTTTTCTATAAAATGTATAGGTGCCTGGCCAGCGCACCTTTTCAATTTTCAAAAACGTTGACATGCTCCGAAAAAAAATTCCTATGCGACGTAAATTGAGTTCTACCACACGATTCCGCCCTCAACATTTTTCTAAAAAATATCTAAGTGCCTGGCCTGCGCACTTTTTCAATTTTCAAAAAGTTGACATGCCCCGAAAAAAAAATTCCTATGCGACGTAAATTGAGTTCTACAACAAGATTCCGTCGCTCCAAATTTTTCTAAAAAATTTGTGAGTGCCTGGCCAGCGCACTTTTTCAATTTTCAAAAATGTTGACATGATCCGAAAAAAAATTCCTATGCGACGTAAATTGAGTTCTACCACACGATTCCGCCCTCAACATTTTTCTAAAAAATATCTAAGTGCCTGGCCTGCGCACTTTTTCAATTTTCAAAAAGTTGACATGCCCCGAAAAAAAAATTCCTATGCGACGTAAATTGAGTTCTACAACAAGATTCCGTCGCTCCAAATTTTTCTAAAAAATTTGTGAGTGCCTGGCCAGCGCACTTTTTCAATTTTCAAAAATGTTGACATGATCCGAAAAAAAATTCCTATGCGACGTAAATTGAGTTCTACCACACGATTCCGCCCTCAACATTTTTCTAAAAAATATCTAAGTGCCTGGCCTGCGCACTTTTTCAATTTTCAAAAAGTTGACATGCCCCGAAAAAAAAATTCCTATGCGACGTAAATTGAGTTCTACAACAAGATTCCGTCGCTCCAAATTTTTCTAAAAAATTTGTGAGTGCCTGGCCAGCGCACTTTTTCAATTTTCAAAAATGTTGACATGATCCGAAAAAAAATTCCTATGCAACGTAAATTGAGTTCTACAACACGATTCCGCCCTCAAAATTTTTCTAAGTAATTTCTAAGTGCCCTGGCCAGTGCACTTTTTCAATTTTCAAAAACGTTGACATGCTCCGAAAAAAAAATTCCTATGCTACGTAAATTGAGTTCTACCACACGATTCCGCCCCTCAACATTTTTCTAAAAAATATCTAAGTGCCTGGCCTGCGCACTTTTTCAATTTTCAAAAAGTTGACATGCCCCGAAAAAAAAATTCCTATGCGACGTAAATTGAGTTCTACAACAAGATTCCGTCGCTCCAAATTTTTCTAAAAAATTTGCGAGGGCCTGGCCAGCGCACTTTTTCAATTTTCAAAAATGTTGACATGTCCCGAAAAAAAAAATCCTATGCGACGTAAATTGAGTTCTACAACACGATTTCGCTGCTCCAAATTTTTCTAAAAAATTTGTGAGGGCCTGGCTAGCGCACTTTTTCAATTTTCAAAAACTTTGACATGCTCCAAAAAAAATTCCTATGCGACGTAAATTGAGTTCTACAACACGATTCCGCCCTCAAAATTTGTCTAAGAAATTTCTAAGTGCCAGCGCACTTTTTCAATTTTCAAAAATGTTGACATGCTCCGAAAAAAATTCCTATGCGACGTAAATTGAGTTCTACAACACGATTCCGCCTTCCAAATTTTTCTAAAAAAATTCTAAGTGCCTGGCCAGCGCACTTTTTCAATTTTCAAAAATGTTGACATGCTCCGAAAAAAAAATTACTATGCGACGTAAATTGAGTTCTACAACACGATTCCGCCCTCAAAATTTTTCTAAAAAATTTCTCAATTTTCGAAAATGTTGACATGCTCCGAAAAAAAAATTCCTTTGCGACGTAAATTGAGTTCTACAAAACGATTCCGCCCTCAAAATTTTTCTAAAAACTTTTTGAGTGCCTGGCCAGCGCACTTTTTTAATTTTCAAAAATTTTGACATGCTTCAAAAAGAAAATTCCTATGCGACGTAAATTGAGTTCTACAAACGATTCCGCCCTCAAAATTTTTCTAAGAAATTTCTAAGTGCCTGGCCAGCGCACTTTTTCAATTTTCAAAAACGTTGACATGCTCGGAAAAAAAATTACTATGCGACGTAAATTGAGTTCAACAAACGATTCCGCCCTCAAAATTTTTCTAAAAAATTTCTCAATTTTCAAAAATGTTGACATGCTCCGAAAAAAAATTCCTATGCGACGTAAATTGAGTTCTACAAAACGATTCCGCCCTCAAAATTTTTCTAAAAAATTTCTCAATTTTCAAAAATGTTGACATGCTCCGAAAAAAAAATTCCTTTGCGACGTAAATTGAGTTCTACAAAACGATTCCGCCCTCAAAATTTTTCTAAAAACTTTTTGAGTGCCTGGCCAGCGCACTTTTTTAATTTTCAAAAATTTTGACATGCTTCAAAAAGAAAATTCCTATGCGACGTAAATTGAGTTCTACAAACGATTCCGCCCTCAAAATTTTTCTAAAAAATTTCTCAATATTCAAAAATGTTGACATGCTCCGAAAAAAAATTCCTTTGCGACGTAAACTGAGTTCTACAAAACGATTCCGCCCTCAAAATTCCTATGCGACGTAAATTGAGTTCTACCACACGATTCCGCCCTCAAAATTTTTCTAAAAAATATCTAAGTTCCTGGCCAGCGCACTTTTTTAATTTTCAAAAATGTTGACATGCTCCGAAAAGAAAATTCCTATGCGACGTAAATTGAGTTCTACCACACGATTCCGCCCTCAAAATTTTTCTAAAAAATATCTAAGTTCCTGGCCAGCGCACTTTTTTAATTTTCAAAAATGTTGACATGCTCCGAAAAGAAAATTCCTATGCGACGTAAATTGAGTTCTACAACACGATTCCGCCCTCAAAATTTTTCTATAAAATGTATAGGTGCCTGGCCAGCGCACCTTTTCAATTTTCAAAAACGTTGACATGCTCCGAAAAAAAATTCCTATGCGACGTAAATTGAGTTCTACCACACAATTCCGCCCTCAACATTTTTCTAAAAAATATCTAAGTGCCTGGCCTGCGCACTTTTTCAATTTTCAAAAAGTTGACATGCCCCGAAAAAAAAATTCCTATGCGACGTAAATTGAGTTCTACCACACGATTCCGCCCCTCAACATTTTTTCTAAAAAATATCTAAGTGCCTGGCCTGCGCACTTTTTCAATTTTCAAAAAGTTGACATGCCCCGAAAATAAAATTCCTATGCGACGTAAATTGAGTTCTACAACAAGATTCCGTCGCTCCAAATTTTTCTAAAAAATTTGTGAGGGCCTGGCCAGCGCACTTTTTCAATTTTCAAAAATGTTGACATGCCCCGAAAAAAAAATCCTATGCGACGTAAATTGAGTTCTACAACACGATTTCGCTGCTCCAAATTTTTCTAAAAAATTTGTGAGGGCCTGGCCAGCGCACTTTTTCAATTTTCAAAAATGTTGACATGCCCAAAAAAAAAAATCCTATGCGACGTAAATTGAGTTCTACAACACGATTTCGCTGCTCCAAATTTTTCTAAAAAATTTGTGAGGGCCTGGCCAGCGCACTTTTTCAATTTTCAAAAATGTTGACATGCCCCGAAAAAAAAATCCTATGCGACGTAAATTGAGTTCTACAACACGATTTCGCTGCTCCAAATTTTTCTAAAAAATTTGTGAGGGCCTGGCCAGCGCACTTTTTCAATTTTCAAAAAGTTGACATGCCCCGAAAAAAAAATCCTATGCGACGTAAATTGAGTTCTACAACACGATTTCGCTGCTCCAAATTTTTCTAAGAAATTTCTAAGTGCCCTGGCCAGTGCACTTTTTCAATTTTCAAAAACGTTGACATGCTCCGAAAAAAAAATTCCTATGCTACGTAAATTGAGTTCTACCACACGATTCCGCCCCTCAACATTTTTCTAAAAAATATCTAAGTGCCTGGCCTACGCACTTTTTCAATTTTCAAAAAGTTGACATGCCCCGAAAATAAAATTCCTATGCGACGTAAATTGAGTTCTACAACAAGATTCCGTCGCTCCAAATTTTTCTAAAAAATTTGTGAGGGCCTGGCCAGCGCACTTTTTCAATTTTCAAAAATGTTGACATGCTCCGAAAAAAAATTCCTTTGCGACGTAAACTGAGTTCTACAAAACGATTCCGCCCTCAAAATTCCTATGCGACGTAAATTGAGTTCTACCACACGATTCCGCCCTCAAAATTTTTCTAAAAAATATCTAAGTTCCTGGCCAGCGCACTTTTTTAATTTTCAAAAATGTTGACATGCTCCGAAAAGAAAATTCCTATGCGACGTAAATTGAGTTCCACCACACGATTCCGCCCTCAAAATTTTTCTAAAAAATTTCTAAGTTCCAGGCCAGCGCACTTTTTTAATTTTCAAATATGTTGACATGCTCCGAAAAGAAAATTACTATGCGACGTAAATTGAGTTCTACAACACGATTCCGCCCTCAAAATTTTTCTATAAAATGTATAGGTGCCTGGCCAGCGCACCTTTTCAATTTTCAAAAATGTTGACATGCTCCGAAAAGAAAATTCCTATGCGACGTAAATTGAGTTCTACAACACGATTCCGCCCTCAAAATTTTTCTATAAAATGTATAGGTGCCTGGCCAGCGCACCTTTTCAATTTTCAAAAACGTTGACATGCTCCGAAAAAAAAATTCCTATGCGACGTAAATTGAGTTCTACCACACGATTCCGCCCTCAACATTTTTCTAAAAAATATCTAAGTGCCTGGCCTGCGCACTTTTTCAATTTTCAAAAAGTTGACATGCCCCGAAAAAAAAATTCCTATGCGACGTAAATTGAGTTCTACAACAAGATTCCGTCGCTCCAAATTTTTCTAAAAAATTTGTGAGGGCCTGGCCAGCGCTCTTTTTCAATTTTCAAAAATGTTGACATGCCCCGAAAAAAAAATCCTATGCGACGTAAATTGAGTTCTACAACACGATTTCGCTGCTCCAAATTTTTCTAAAAAATTTGTGAGGGCCTGGCCAGCGCACTTTTTCAATTTTCAAAAAGTTGACATGCCCCGAAAAAAAAATCCTATGCGACGTAAATTGAGTTCTACAACACGATTTCGCTGCTCCAAATTTTTCTAAGAAATTTCTAAGTGCCCTGGCCAGTGCACTTTTTCAATTTTCAAAAACGTTGACATGCTCCGAAAAAAAAATTCCTATGCTACGTAAATTGAGTTCTACCACACGATTCCGCCCCTCAACATTTTTCTAAAAAATATCTAAGTGCCTGGCCTACGCACTTTTTCAATTTTCAAAAAGTTGACATGCCCCGAAAATAAAATTCCTATGCGACGTAAATTGAGTTCTACAACAAGATTCCGTCGCTCCAAATTTTTCTAAAAAATTTGTGAGGGCCTGGCCAGCGCACTTTTTCAATTTTCAAAAATGTTGACATGCTCCGAAAAAAAATTCCTTTGCGACGTAAACTGAGTTCTACAAAACGATTCCGCCCTCAAAATTCCTATGCGACGTAAATTGAGTTCTACCACACGATTCCGCCCTCAAAATTTTTCTAAAAAATATCTAAGTTCCTGGCCAGCGCACTTTTTTAATTTTCAAAAATGTTGACATGCTCCGAAAAGAAAATTCCTATGCGACGTAAATTGAGTTCTACCACACGATTCCGCCCTCAAAATTTTTCTAAAAAATTTCTAAGTTCCAGGCCAGCGCACTTTTTTAATTTTCAAATATGTTGACATGCTCCGAAAAGAAAATTACTATGCGACGTAAATTGAGTTCTACAACACGATTCCGCCCTCAAAATTTTTCTATAAAATGTATAGGTGCCTGGCCAGCGCACCTTTTCAATTTTCAAAAATGTTGACATGCTCCGAAAAGAAAATTCCTATGCGACGTAAATTGAGTTCTACAACAAGATTCCGTCGCTCCAAATTTTTCTAAAAAATTTGTGAGGGCCTGGCCAGCGCTCTTTTTCAATTTTCAAAAACGTTGACATGCTCCGAAAAAAAAATTCCTATGCTACGTAAATTGAGTTCTACCACACGATTCCGCCCCTCAACATTTTTCTAAAAAATATCTAAGTGCCTGGCCTGCGCACTTTTTCAATTTTCAAAAAGTTGACATGCCCCGAAAAAAAAATTCCTATGCGACGTAAATTGAGTTCTACAACAAGATTCCGTCGCTCCAAATTTTTCTAAAAAATTTGTGAGGGCCTGGCCAGCGCACTTTTTCAATTTTCAAAAATGTTGACATGCCCCGAAAAAAAAATCCTATGCGACGTAAATTGAGTTCTACAACACGATTTCGCTGCTCCAAATTTTTCTAAAAAATTTGTGAGGGCCTGGCTAGCGCACTTTTTCAATTTTCAAAAACTTTGACATGCTCCAAAAAAAATTCCTATGCGACGTAAATTGAGTTCTACAACACGATTCCGCCCTCAAAATTTTTCTATAAAATGTATAGGTGCCTGGCCAGCGCACCTTTTCAATTTTCAAAAACGTTGACATGCTCCGAAAAAAAATTCCTATGCGACGTAAATTGAGTTCTACCACACGATTCCGCCCTCAACATTTTTCTAAAAAATATCTAAGTGCCTGGCCTGCGCACTTTTTCAATTTTCAAAAAGTTGACATGCCCCGAAAAAAAAATTCCTATGCGACGTAAATTGAGTTCTACAACAAGATTCCGTCGCTCCAAATTTTTCTAAAAAATTTGTGAGTGCCTGGCCAGCGCACTTTTTCAATTTTCAAAAATGTTGACATGATCCGAAAAAAAATTCCTATGCGACGTAAATTGAGTTCTACCACACGATTCCGCCCTCAACATTTTTCTAAAAAATATCTAAGTGCCTGGCCTGCGCACTTTTTCAATTTTCAAAAAGTTGACATGCCCCGAAAAAAAAATTCCTATGCGACGTAAATTGAGTTCTACAACAAGATTCCGTCGCTCCAAATTTTTCTAAAAAATTTGTGAGTGCCTGGCCAGCGCACTTTTTCAATTTTCAAAAATGTTGACATGATCCGAAAAAAAATTCCTATGCGACGTAAATTGAGTTCTACCACACGATTCCGCCCTCAACATTTTTCTAAAAAATATCTAAGTGCCTGGCCTGCGCACTTTTTCAATTTTCAAAAAGTTGACATGCCCCGAAAAAAAAATTCCTATGCGACGTAAATTGAGTTCTACAACAAGATTCCGTCGCTCCAAATTTTTCTAAAAAATTTGTGAGTGCCTGGCCAGCGCACTTTTTCAATTTTCAAAAATGTTGACATGATCCGAAAAAAAATTCCTATGCAACGTAAATTGAGTTCTACAACACGATTCCGCCCTCAAAATTTTTCTAAGTAATTTCTAAGTGCCCTGGCCAGTGCACTTTTTCAATTTTCAAAAACGTTGACATGCTCCGAAAAAAAAATTCCTATGCTACGTAAATTGAGTTCTACCACACGATTCCGCCCCTCAACATTTTTCTAAAAAATATCTAAGTGCCTGGCCTGCGCACTTTTTCAATTTTCAAAAAGTTGACATGCCCCGAAAAAAAAATTCCTATGCGACGTAAATTGAGTTCTACAACAAGATTCCGTCGCTCCAAATTTTTCTAAAAAATTTGCGAGGGCCTGGCCAGCGCACTTTTTCAATTTTCAAAAATGTTGACATGTCCCGAAAAAAAAAATCCTATGCGACGTAAATTGAGTTCTACAACACGATTTCGCTGCTCCAAATTTTTCTAAAAAATTTGTGAGGGCCTGGCTAGCGCACTTTTTCAATTTTCAAAAACTTTGACATGCTCCAAAAAAAATTCCTATGCGACGTAAATTGAGTTCTACAACACGATTCCGCCCTCAAAATTTGTCTAAGAAATTTCTAAGTGCCAGCGCACTTTTTCAATTTTCAAAAATGTTGACATGCTCCGAAAAAAATTCCTATGCGACGTAAATTGAGTTCTACAACACGATTCCGCCTTCCAAATTTTTCTAAAAAAATTCTAAGTGCCTGGCCAGCGCACTTTTTCAATTTTCAAAAATGTTGACATGCTCCGAAAAAAAAATTACTATGCGACGTAAATTGAGTTCTACAACACGATTCCGCCCTCAAAATTTTTCTAAAAAATTTCTCAATTTTCGAAAATGTTGACATGCTCCGAAAAAAAAATTCCTTTGCGACGTAAATTGAGTTCTACAAAACGATTCCGCCCTCAAAATTTTTCTAAAAACTTTTTGAGTGCCTGGCCAGCGCACTTTTTTAATTTTCAAAAATTTTGACATGCTTCAAAAAGAAAATTCCTATGCGACGTAAATTGAGTTCTACAAACGATTCCGCCCTCAAAATTTTTCTAAAAAATTTCTCAATTTTCGAAAATGTTGACATGCTCCGAAAAAAAAATTCCTTTGCGACGTAAATTGAGTTCTACAAAACGATTCCGCCCTCAAAATTTTTCTAAAAACTTTTTGAGTGCCTGGCCAGCGCACTTTTTTAATTTTCAAAAATTTTGACATGCTTCAAAAAGAAAATTCCTATGCGACGTAAATTGAGTTCTACAAAACGATTCCGCCCTCAAAATTTTTCTAAAAACTTTTTGAGTGCCTGGCCAGCGCACTTTTTTAATTTTCAAAAATTTTGACATGCTTCAAAAAGAAAATTCCTATGCGACGTAAATTGAGTTCTACAAACGATTCCGCCCTCAAAATTTTTCTAAAAAATTTCTCAATATTCAAAAATGTTGACATGCTCCGAAAAAAAATTCCTTTGCGACGTAAACTGAGTTCTACAAAACGATTCCGCCCTCAAAATTCCTATGCGACGTAAATTGAGTTCTACCACACGATTCCGCCCTCAAAATTTTTCTAAAAAATATCTAAGTTCCTGGCCAGCGCACTTTTTTAATTTTCAAAAATGTTGACATGCTCCGAAAAGAAAATTCCTATGCGACGTAAATTGAGTTCTACAACACGATTCCGCCCTCAAAATTTTTCTATAAAATGTATAGGTGCCTGGCCAGCGCACCTTTTCAATTTTCAAAAACGTTGACATGCTCCGAAAAAAAATTCCTATGCAATGTAAATTGAGTTCTACCACACAATTCCGCCCTCAACATTTTTCTAAAAAATATCTAAGTGCCTGGCCTGCGCACTTTTTCAATTTTCAAAAAGTTGACATGCCCCGAAAAAAAAATTCCTATGCGACGTAAATTGAGTTCTACCACACGATTCCGCCCCTCAACATTTTTTCTAAAAAATATCTAAGTGCCTGGCCTGCGCACTTTTTCAATTTTCAAAAAGTTGACATGCCCCGAAAATAAAATTCCTATGCGACGTAAATTGAGTTCTACAACAAGATTCCGTCGCTCCAAATTTTTCTAAAAAATTTGTGAGGGCCTGGCCAGCGCACTTTTTCAATTTTCAAAAATGTTGACATGCCCCGAAAAAAAAATCCTATGCGACGTAAATTGAGTTCTACAACACGATTTCGCTGCTCCAAATTTTTCTAAAAAATTTGTGAGGGCCTGGCCAGCGCACTTTTTCAATTTTCAAAAATGTTGACATGCCCAAAAAAAAAAATCCTATGCGACGTAAATTGAGTTCTACAACACGATTTCGCTGCTCCAAATTTTTCTAAAAAATTTGTGAGGGCCTGGCCAGCGCACTTTTTCAATTTTCAAAAATGTTGACATGCCCCGAAAAAAAAATCCTATGCGACGTAAATTGAGTTCTACAACACGATTTCGCTGCTCCAAATTTTTCTAAAAAATTTGTGAGGGCCTGGCCAGCGCACTTTTTCAATTTTCAAAAAGTTGACATGCCCCGAAAAAAAAATCCTATGCGACGTAAATTGAGTTCTACAACACGATTTCGCTGCTCCAAATTTTTCTAAGAAATTTCTAAGTGCCCTGGCCAGTGCACTTTTTCAATTTTCAAAAACGTTGACATGCTCCGAAAAAAAAATTCCTATGCTACGTAAATTGAGTTCTACCACACGATTCCGCCCCTCAACATTTTTCTAAAAAATATCTAAGTGCCTGGCCTACGCACTTTTTCAATTTTCAAAAAGTTGACATGCCCCGAAAATAAAATTCCTATGCGACGTAAATTGAGTTCTACAACAAGATTCCGTCGCTCCAAATTTTTCTAAAAAATTTGTGAGGGCCTGGCCAGCGCACTTTTTCAATTTTCAAAAATGTTGACATGCTCCGAAAAAAAATTCCTTTGCGACGTAAACTGAGTTCTACAAAACGATTCCGCCCTCAAAATTCCTATGCGACGTAAATTGAGTTCTACCACACGATTCCGCCCTCAAAATTTTTCTAAAAAATATCTAAGTTCCTGGCCAGCGCACTTTTTTAATTTTCAAAAATGTTGACATGCTCCGAAAAGAAAATTCCTATGCGACGTAAATTGAGTTCTACCACACGATTCCGCCCTCAAAATTTTTCTAAAAAATTTCTAAGTTCCAGGCCAGCGCACTTTTTTAATTTTCAAATATGTTGACATGCTCCGAAAAGAAAATTACTATGCGACGTAAATTGAGTTCTACAACACGATTCCGCCCTCAAAATTTTTCTATAAAATGTATAGGTGCCTGGCCAGCGCACCTTTTCAATTTTCAAAAATGTTGACATGCTCCGAAAAGAAAATTCCTATGCGACGTAAATTGAGTTCTACAACACGATTCCGCCCTCAAAATTTTTCTATAAAATGTATAGGTGCCTGGCCAGCGCACCTTTTCAATTTTCAAAAACGTTGACATGCTCCGAAAAAAAATTCCTATGCGACGTAAATTGAGTTCTACCACACGATTCCGCCCTCAACATTTTTCTAAAAAATATCTAAGTGCCTGGCCTGCGCACTTTTTCAATTTTCAAAAAGTTGACATGCCCCGAAAAAAAAATTCCTATGCGACGTAAATTGAGTTCTACAACAAGATTCCGTCGCTCCAAATTTTTCTAAAAAATTTGTGAGGGCCTGGCCAGCGCTCTTTTTCAATTTTCAAAAATGTTGACATGCCCCGAAAAAAAAATCCTATGCGACGTAAATTGAGTTCTACAACACGATTTCGCTGCTCCAAATTTTTCTAAAAAATTTGTGAGGGCCTGGCCAGCGCACTTTTTCAATTTTCAAAAAGTTGACATGCCCCGAAAAAAAAATCCTATGCGACGTAAATTGAGTTCTACAACACGATTTCGCTGCTCCAAATTTTTCTAAGAAATTTCTAAGTGCCCTGGCCAGTGCACTTTTTCAATTTTCAAAAACGTTGACATGCTCCGAAAAAAAAATTCCTATGCTACGTAAATTGAGTTCTACCACACGATTCCGCCCCTCAACATTTTTCTAAAAAATATCTAAGTGCCTGGCCTACGCACTTTTTCAATTTTCAAAAAGTTGACATGCCCCGAAAATAAAATTCCTATGCGACGTAAATTGAGTTCTACAACAAGATTCCGTCGCTCCAAATTTTTCTAAAAAATTTGTGAGGGCCTGGCCAGCGCACTTTTTCAATTTTCAAAAATGTTGACATGCTCCGAAAAAAAATTCCTTTGCGACGTAAACTGAGTTCTACAAAACGATTCCGCCCTCAAAATTCCTATGCGACGTAAATTGAGTTCTACCACACGATTCCGCCCTCAAAATTTTTCTAAAAAATATCTAAGTTCCTGGCCAGCGCACTTTTTTAATTTTCAAAAATGTTGACATGCTCCGAAAAGAAAATTCCTATGCGACGTAAATTGAGTTCTACCACACGATTCCGCCCTCAAAATTTTTCTAAAAAATTTCTAAGTTCCAGGCCAGCGCACTTTTTTAATTTTCAAATATGTTGACATGCTCCGAAAAGAAAATTACTATGCGACGTAAATTGAGTTCTACAACACGATTCCGCCCTCAAAATTTTTCTATAAAATGTATAGGTGCCTGGCCAGCGCACCTTTTCAATTTTCAAAAATGTTGACATGCTCCGAAAAGAAAATTCCTATGCGACGTAAATTGAGTTCTACAACACGATTCCGCCCTCAAAATTTTTCTATAAAATGTATAGGTGCCTGGCCAGCGCACCTTTTCAATTTTCAAAAACGTTGACATGCTCCGAAAAAAAATTCCTATGCGACGTAAATTGAGTTCTACCACACGATTCCGCCCTCAACATTTTTCTAAAAAATATCTAAGTGCCTGGCCTGCGCACTTTTTCAATTTTCAAAAAGTTGACATGCCCCGAAAAAAAAATTCCTATGCGACGTAAATTGAGTTCTACAACAAGATTCCGTCGCTCCAAATTTTTCTAAAAAATTTGTGAGGGCCTGGCCAGCGCACTTTTTCAATTTTCAAAAATGTTGACATGCTCCGAAAAAAAATTCCTTTGCGACGTAAACTGAGTTCTACAAAACGATTCCGCCCTCAAAATTCCTATGCGACGTAAATTGAGTTCTACCACACGATTCCGCCCTCAAAATTTTTCTAAAAAATATCTAAGTTCCTGGCCAGCGCACTTTTTTAATTTTCAAAAATGTTGACATGCTCCGAAAAGAAAATTCCTATGCGACGTAAATTGAGTTCTACCACACGATTCCGCCCTCAAAATTTTTCTAAAAAATTTCTAAGTTCCAGGCCAGCGCACTTTTTTAATTTTCAAATATGTTGACATGCTCCGAAAAGAAAATTACTATGCGACGTAAATTGAGTTCTACAACACGATTCCGCCCTCAAAATTTTTCTATAAAATGTATAGGTGCCTGGCCAGCGCACCTTTTCAATTTTCAAAAATGTTGACATGCTCCGAAAAGAAAATTCCTATGCGACGTAAATTGAGTTCTACAACACGATTCCGCCCTCAAAATTTTTCTATAAAATGTATAGGTGCCTGGCCAGCGCACCTTTTCAATTTTCAAAAACGTTGACATGCTCCGAAAAAAAATTCCTATGCGACGTAAATTGAGTTCTACCACACGATTCCGCCCTCAACATTTTTCTAAAAAATATCTAAGTGCCTGGCCTGCGCACTTTTTCAATTTTCAAAAAGTTGACATGCCCCGAAAAAAAAATTCCTATGCGACGTAAATTGAGTTCTACAACAAGATTCCGTCGCTCCAAATTTTTCTAAAAAATTTGTGAGGGCCTGGCCAGCGCTCTTTTTCAATTTTCAAAAACGTTGACATGCTCCGAAAAAAAAATTCCTATGCTACGTAAATTGAGTTCTACCACACGATTCCGCCCCTCAACATTTTTCTAAAAAATATCTAAGTGCCTGGCCTGCGCACTTTTTCAATTTTCAAAAAGTTGACATGCCCCGAAAAAAAAATTCCTATGCGACGTAAATTGAGTTCTACAACAAGATTCCGTCGCTCCAAATTTTTCTAAAAAATTTGTGAGGGCCTGGCCAGCGCACTTTTTCAATTTTCAAAAATGTTGACATGCCCCGAAAAAAAAATCCTATGCGACGTAAATTGAGTTCTACAACACGATTTCGCTGCTCCAAATTTTTCTAAAAAATTTGTGAGGGCCTGGCTAGCGCACTTTTTCAATTTTCAAAAACTTTGACATGCTCCAAAAAAAATTCCTATGCGACGTAAATTGAGTTCTACAACACGATTCCGCCCTCAAAATTTTTCTATAAAATGTATAGGTGCCTGGCCAGCGCACCTTTTCAATTTTCAAAAACGTTGACATGCTCCGAAAAAAAATTCCTATGCGACGTAAATTGAGTTCTACCACACGATTCCGCCCTCAACATTTTTCTAAAAAATATCTAAGTGCCTGGCCTGCGCACTTTTTCAATTTTCAAAAAGTTGACATGCCCCGAAAAAAAAATTCCTATGCGACGTAAATTGAGTTCTACAACAAGATTCCGTCGCTCCAAATTTTTCTAAAAAATTTGTGAGTGCCTGGCCAGCGCACTTTTTCAATTTTCAAAAATGTTGACATGATCCGAAAAAAAATTCCTATGCGACGTAAATTGAGTTCTACCACACGATTCCGCCCTCAACATTTTTCTAAAAAATATCTAAGTGCCTGGCCTGCGCACTTTTTCAATTTTCAAAAAGTTGACATGCCCCGAAAAAAAAATTCCTATGCGACGTAAATTGAGTTCTACAACAAGATTCCGTCGCTCCAAATTTTTCTAAAAAATTTGTGAGTGCCTGGCCAGCGCACTTTTTCAATTTTCAAAAATGTTGACATGATCCGAAAAAAAATTCCTATGCGACGTAAATTGAGTTCTACCACACGATTCCGCCCTCAACATTTTTCTAAAAAATATCTAAGTGCCTGGCCTGCGCACTTTTTCAATTTTCAAAAAGTTGACATGCCCCGAAAAAAAAATTCCTATGCGACGTAAATTGAGTTCTACAACAAGATTCCGTCGCTCCAAATTTTTCTAAAAAATTTGTGAGTGCCTGGCCAGCGCACTTTTTCAATTTTCAAAAATGTTGACATGATCCGAAAAAAAATTCCTATGCAACGTAAATTGAGTTCTACAACACGATTCCGCCCTCAAAATTTTTCTAAGTAATTTCTAAGTGCCCTGGCCAGTGCACTTTTTCAATTTTCAAAAACGTTGACATGCTCCGAAAAAAAAATTCCTATGCTACGTAAATTGAGTTCTACCACACGATTCCGCCCCTCAACATTTTTCTAAAAAATATCTAAGTGCCTGGCCTGCGCACTTTTTCAATTTTCAAAAAGTTGACATGCCCCGAAAAAAAAATTCCTATGCGACGTAAATTGAGTTCTACAACAAGATTCCGTCGCTCCAAATTTTTCTAAAAAATTTGCGAGGGCCTGGCCAGCGCACTTTTTCAATTT
The DNA here is from genome assembly GCA_963920635.1 of Pseudeuparius sepicola. Taxonomy (NCBI): domain Eukaryota; kingdom Metazoa; phylum Arthropoda; class Insecta; order Coleoptera; family Anthribidae; genus Pseudeuparius; species Pseudeuparius sepicola. Next base: position 58,472,795 of record OY987301.1, on the reverse strand, counting down.
TCAAAAATGTTGACATGTCCCGAAAAAAAAAATCCTATGCGACGTAAATTGAGTTCTACAACACGATTTCGCTGCTCCAAATTTTTCTAAAAAATTTGTGAGGGCCTGGCTAGCGCACTTTTTCAATTTTCAAAAACTTTGACATGCTCCAAAAAAAATTCCTATGCGACGTAAATTGAGTTCTACAACACGATTCCGCCCTCAAAATTTGTCTAAGAAATTTCTAAGTGCCAGCGCACTTTTTCAATTTTCAAAAATGTTGACATGCTCCGAAAAAAATTCCTATGCGACGTAAATTGAGTTCTACAACACGATTCCGCCTTCCAAATTTTTCTAAAAAAATTCTAAGTGCCTGGCCAGCGCACTTTTTCAATTTTCAAAAATGTTGACATGCTCCGAAAAAAAAATTACTATGCGACGTAAATTGAGTTCTACAACACGATTCCGCCCTCAAAATTTTTCTAAAAAATTTCTCAATTTTCGAAAATGTTGACATGCTCCGAAAAAAAAATTCCTTTGCGACGTAAATTGAGTTCTACAAAACGATTCCGCCCTCAAAATTTTTCTAAAAACTTTTTGAGTGCCTGGCCAGCGCACTTTTTTAATTTTCAAAAATTTTGACATGCTTCAAAAAGAAAATTCCTATGCGACGTAAATTGAGTTCTACAAACGATTCCGCCCTCAAAATTTTTCTAAGAAATTTCTAAGTGCCTGGCCAGCGCACTTTTTCAATTTTCAAAAACGTTGACATGCTCGGAAAAAAAATTACTATGCGACGTAAATTGAGTTCAACAAACGATTCCGCCCTCAAAATTTTTCTAAAAAATTTCTCAATTTTCAAAAATGTTGACATGCTCCGAAAAAAAATTCCTATGCGACGTAAATTGAGTTCTACAAAACGATTCCGCCCTCAAAATTTTTCTAAAAACTTTTTGAGTGCCTGGCCAGCGCACTTTTTTAATTTTCAAAAATTTTGACATGCTTCAAAAAGAAAATTCCTATGCGACGTAAATTGAGTTCTACAAACGATTCCACCCTCAAAATTTTTCTAAAAAATTTCTCAATATTCAAAAATGTTGACATGCTCCGAAAAAAAATTCCTTTGCGACGTAAACTGAGTTCTACAAAACGATTCCGCCCTCAAAATTCCTATGCGACGTAAATTGAGTTCTACCACACGATTCCGCCCTCAAAATTTTTCTAAAAAATATCTAAGTTCCTGGCCAGCGCACTTTTTTAATTTTCAAAAATGTTGACATGCTCCGAAAAGAAAATTCCTATGCGACGTAAATTGAGTTCTACCACACGATTCCGCCCTCAAAATTTTTCTAAAAAATATCTAAGTTCCTGGCCAGCGCACTTTTTTAATTTTCAAAAATGTTGACATGCTCCGAAAAGAAAATTCCTATGCGACGTAAATTGAGTTCTACAACACGATTCCGCCCTCAAAATTTTTCGATAAAATGTATAGGTGCCTGGCCAGCGCACCTTTTCAATTTTCAAAAACGTTGACATGCTCCGAAAAAAAATTCCTATGCGACGTAAATTGAGTTCTACCACACGATTCCGCCCTCAACATTTTTCTAAAAAATATCTAAGTGCCTGGCCTGCGCACTTTTTCAATTTTCAAAAAGTTGACATGCCCCGAAAAAAAAATTCCTATGCGACGTAAATTGAGTTCTACCACACGATTCCGCCCCTCAACATTTTTCTAAAAAATATCTAAGTGCCTGGCCTGCGCACTTTTTCAATTTTCAAAAAGTTGACATGCCCCGAAAATAAAATTCCTATGCGACGTAAATTGAGTTCTACAACAAGATTCCGTCGCTCCAAATTTTTCTAAAAAATTTGTGAGTGCCTGGCCAGCGCACTTTTTCAATTTTCAAAAATGTTGACATGATCCGAAAAAAAATTCCTATGCGACGTAAATTGAGTTCTACAACACGATTCCGCCCTCAAAATTTTTCTAAGTAATTTCTAAGTGCCCTGGCCAGTGCACTTTTTCAATTTTCAAAAACGTTGACATGCTCCGAAAAAAAAATTCCTATGCTACGTATATTGAGTTCTACCACACGATTCCGCCCCTCAACATTTTTCTAAAAAATATCTAAGTGCCTGGCCTGCGCACTTTTTCAATTTTCAAAAAGTTGACATGCCCCGAAAAAAAAATTCCTATGCGACATAAATTGAGTTCTACAACAAGATTCCGTCGCTCCAAATTTTTCTAAAAAATTTGCGAGGGCCTGGCCAGCGCACTTTTTCAATTTTCAAAAATGTTGACATGCCCCGAAAAAAAAATCCTATGCGACGTAAATTGAGTTCTACAACACGATTTCGCTGCTCCAAATTTTTCTAAAAAATTTGTGAGGGCCTGGCTAGCGCACTTTTTCAATTTTCAAAAACTTTGACATGCTCCAAAAAAAATTCCTATGCGACGTAAATTGAGTTCTACAACACGATTCCGCCCTCAAAATTTTTCTAAGAAATTTCTAAGTGCCAGCGCACTTTTTCAATTTTCAAAAATGTTGACATGCTCCGAAAAAAATTCCTATGCGACGTAAATTGAGTTCTACAACACGATTCCGCCTTCCAAATTTTTCTAAAAAAATTCTAAGTGCCTGGCCAGCGCACTTTTTCAATTTTCAAAAATGTTGACATGCTCCGAAAAAAAAATTACTATGCGACGTAAATTGAGTTCTACAACACGATTCCGCCCTCAAAATTTTTCTAAAAAATTTCTCAATTTTCGAAAATGTTGACATGCTCCGAAAAAAAAATTCCTTTGCGACGTAAATTGAGTTCTACAAAACGATTCCGCCCTCAAAATTTTTCTAAAAACTTTTTGAGTGCCTGGCCAGCGCACTTTTTTAATTTTCAAAAATTTTGACATGCTTCAAAAAGAAAATTCCTATGCGACGTAAATTGAGTTCTACAAACGATTCCGCCCTCAAAATTTTTCTAAGAAATTTCTAAGTGCCTGGCCAGCGCACTTTTTCAATTTTCAAAAACGTTGACATGCTCGGAAAAAAAATTACTATGCGACGTAAATTGAGTTCAACAAACGATTCCGCCCTCAAAATTTTTCTAAAAAATTTCTCAATTTTCAAAAATGTTGACATGCTCCGAAAAAAAATTCCTATGCGACGTAAATTGAGTTCTACAAAACGATTCCGCCCTCAAAATTTTTCTAAAAAATTTCTCAATTTTCAAAAATGTTGACATGCTCCGAAAAAAAAATTCCTTTGCGACGTAAATTGAGTTCTACAAAACGATTCCGCCCTCAAAATTTTTCTAAAAACTTTTTGAGTGCCTGGCCAGCGCACTTTTTTAATTTTCAAAAATTTTGACATGCTTCAAAAAGAAAATTCCTATGCGACGTAAATTGAGTTCTACAAACGATTCCGCCCTCAAAATTTTTCTAAAAAATTTCTCAATATTCAAAAATGTTGACATGCTCCGAAAAAAAATTCCTTTGCGACGTAAACTGAGTTCTACAAAACGATTCCGCCCTCAAAATTCCTATGCGACGTAAATTGAGTTCTACCACACGATTCCGCCCTCAAAATTTTTCTAAAAAATATCTAAGTTCCTGGCCAGCGCACTTTTTTAATTTTCAAAAATGTTGACATGCTCCGAAAAGAAAATTCCTATGCGACGTAAATTGAGTTCTACCACACGATTCCGCCCTCAAAATTTTTCTAAAAAATATCTAAGTTCCTGGCCAGCGCACTTTTTTAATTTTCAAAAATGTTGACATGCTCCGAAAAGAAAATTCCTATGCGACGTAAATTGAGTTCTACAACACGATTCCGCCCTCAAAATTTTTCTATAAAATGTATAGGTGCCTGGCCAGCGCACCTTTTCAATTTTCAAAAACGTTGACATGCTCCGAAAAAAAATTCCTATGCGACGTAAATTGAGTTCTACCACACAATTCCGCCCTCAACATTTTTCTAAAAAATATCTAAGTGCCTGGCCTGCGCACTTTTTCAATTTTCAAAAAGTTGACATGCCCCGAAAAAAAAATTCCTATGCGACGTAAATTGAGTTCTACCACACGATTCCGCCCCTCAACATTTTTTCTAAAAAATATCTAAGTGCCTGGCCTGCGCACTTTTTCAATTTTCAAAAAGTTGACATGCCCCGAAAATAAAATTCCTATGCGACGTAAATTGAGTTCTACAACAAGATTCCGTCGCTCCAAATTTTTCTAAAAAATTTGTGAGGGCCTGGCCAGCGCACTTTTTCAATTTTCAAAAATGTTGACATGCCCCGAAAAAAAAATCCTATGCGACGTAAATTGAGTTCTACAACACGATTTCGCTGCTCCAAATTTTTCTAAAAAATTTGTGAGGGCCTGGCCAGCGCACTTTTTCAATTTTCAAAAATGTTGACATGCCCAAAAAAAAAAATCCTATGCGACGTAAATTGAGTTCTACAACACGATTTCGCTGCTCCAAATTTTTCTAAAAAATTTGTGAGGGCCTGGCCAGCGCACTTTTTCAATTTTCAAAAATGTTGACATGCCCCGAAAAAAAAATCCTATGCGACGTAAATTGAGTTCTACAACACGATTTCGCTGCTCCAAATTTTTCTAAAAAATTTGTGAGGGCCTGGCCAGCGCACTTTTTCAATTTTCAAAAAGTTGACATGCCCCGAAAAAAAAATCCTATGCGACGTAAATTGAGTTCTACAACACGATTTCGCTGCTCCAAATTTTTCTAAGAAATTTCTAAGTGCCCTGGCCAGTGCACTTTTTCAATTTTCAAAAACGTTGACATGCTCCGAAAAAAAAATTCCTATGCTACGTAAATTGAGTTCTACCACACGATTCCGCCCCTCAACATTTTTCTAAAAAATATCTAAGTGCCTGGCCTACGCACTTTTTCAATTTTCAAAAAGTTGACATGCCCCGAAAATAAAATTCCTATGCGACGTAAATTGAGTTCTACAACAAGATTCCGTCGCTCCAAATTTTTCTAAAAAATTTGTGAGGGCCTGGCCAGCGCACTTTTTCAATTTTCAAAAATGTTGACATGCCCCGAAAAAAAAATCCTATGCGACGTAAATTGAGTTCTACAACACGATTTCGCTGCTCCAAATTTTTCTAAAAAATTTGTGAGGGCCTGGCCAGCGCACTTTTTCAATTTTCAAAAATGTTGACATGCCCCGAAAAAAAAATCCTATGCGACGTAAATTGAGTTCTACAACACGATTTCGCTGCTCCAAATTTTTCTAAAAAATTTGTGAGGGCCTGGCCAGCGCACTTTTTCAATTTTCAAAAATGTTGACATGCTCCGAAAAAAATTCCTATGCGACGTAAATTGAGTTCTACAACACGATTCCGCCCTCAAAATTTTTCTATAAAATGTATAGGTGCCTGGCCAGCGCACCTTTTCAATTTTCAAAAACGTTGACATGCTCCGAAAAAAAATTCCTATGCGACGTAAATTGAGTTCTACCACACGATTCCGCCCTCAACATTTTTCTAAAAAATATCTAAGTGCCTGGCCTGCGCACTTTTTCAATTTTCAAAAAGTTGACATGCCCCGAAAAAAAAATTCCTATGCGACGTAAATTGAGTTCTACAACAAGATTCCGTCGCTCCAAATTTTTCTAAAAAATTTGTGAGTGCCTGGCCAGCGCACTTTTTCAATTTTCAAAAATGTTGACATGATCCGAAAAAAAATTCCTATGCGACGTAAATTGAGTTCTACAACACGATTCCGCCCTCAAAATTTTTCTAAGAAATTTCTAAGTGCCCTGGCCAGTGCACTTTTTCAATTTTCAAAAACGTTGACATGCTCCGAAAAAAAAATTCCTATGCTACGTAAATTGAGTTCTACCACACGATTCCGTCCCTCAACATTTTTCTAAAAAATATCTAAGTGCCTGGCCTGCGCACTTTTTCAATTTTCAAAAAGTTGACATGCCCCAAAAAAAAAATTCCTATGCGACGTAAATTGAGTTCTACAACAAGATTCCGTCGCTCCAAATTTTTCTAAAAAATTTGTGAGGGCCTGGCCAGCGCACTTTTTCAATTTTCAAAAATGTTGACATGCCCCGAAAAAAAAATCCTATGCGACGTAAATTGAGTTCTACAACACGATTTCGCTGCTCCAAATTTTTCTAAAAAATTTGTGAGGGCCTGGCTAGCGCACTTTTTCAATTTTCAAAAACTTTGACATGCTCCAAAAAAAATTCCTATGCGACGTAAATTGAGTTCTACAACACGATTCCGCCCTCAAAATTTTTCTAAGAAATTTCTAAGTGCCAGCGCACTTTTTCAATTTTCAAAAATGTTGACATGCTCCGAAAAAAATTCCTATGCGACGTAAATTGAGTTCTACAACACGATTCCGCCTTCCAAATTTTTCTAAAAAAATTCTAAGTGCCTGGCCTACGCACTTTTTCAATTTTCAAAAAGTTGACATGCCCCGAAAATAAAATTCCTATGCGACGTAAATTGAGTTCTACAACACGATTCCGCCTTCAAAATTTTTCTATAAAATTTATAAGTGCCTGGCCAGCGCACCTTTTCAATTTTCAAAAATGTTGACATGCTCCGAAAAAAATTCCTATGCGACGTAAATTGAGTTCTACAACACGATTCCGCCTTCCAAATTTTTCTAAAAAAATTCTAAGTGCCTGGCCAGCGCACTTTTTCAATTTTCAAAAATGTTGACATGCTCCGAATAAAAAATTACTATGCGACGTAAATTGAGTTCTACAACACGATTCCGCCTTCAAAATTTTTCTATAAAATTTATAAGTGCCTGGCCAGCGCACCTTTTCAATTTTCAAAAATGTTGACATGCTCCGAAAAAAAATTCCTATGCGACGTAAATTGAGTTCTACCACACGATTCCGCCCTCAAAATTTTTCTAAGATATTTCTAAGTGCCGGGCCAGCGCACTTTTTCAATTTTCAAAAACGTTGACATGCTCCGAAAAAAAAATTCCTATGCGACGTAAATTGAGTTCTACCACACGATTCCGCCCTCAACATTTTTCTAAAAAATATCTAAGTGCCTGGCCTGCGCACTTTTTCAATTTTCAAAAAGTTGACATGCCCCGAAAAAAAAATTCCTATGCGACGTAAATTGAGTTCTACAACAAGATTCCGTCGCTCCAAATTTTTCTAAAAAATTTGTGAGGGCCTGGCCAGCGCACTTTTTCAATTTTCAAAAATGTTGACATGCCCCGAAAAAAAAATCCTATGCGACGTAAATTGAGTTCTACAACACGATTTCGCTGCTCCAAATTTTTCTAAAAAATTTGTGAGGGCCTGGCTAGCGCACTTTTTCAATTTTCAAAAACTTTGACATGCTCCAAAAAAAATTCCTATGCAACGTAAATTGAGTCCTACAACACGATTCCGCCTTCCAAATTTTTCTAAAAAAATTCTAAGTGCCTGGCCGGCGCACTTTTTCAATTTTCAAAAATGTTGACATGCTCCGAATAAAAAATTATTATGCGACGTAAATTGAGTTCTACAACACGATTCCGCCTTCAAAATTTTTCTATAAAATTTATAAGTGCCTGGCCAGCGCACTTTTTCAATTTTAAAAATGTTGACATGCTCCGAAAAAAAAAAAATTTCTAAGTTCCTGGCCAGCGCACTTTTTTAATTTTCAAAAATGTTGACATGCTCCGAAAAGAAAATTCCTATGCGACGTAAATTGAGTTCTACAACACGATTCCGCCCTCAAAATTTTTCTAAGAAATTTCTAAGTGCCGGGCCAGCGCACTTTTTCAATTTTCAAAAATGTTGACATGCTCCGAAAAGAAAATTCCTCTGCGACGTAAATTGAGGTCTACCACACGATTCCGCCCTCAAAATTTTTCTAAAAAATTTCTAAGTGTCTGGTTAGCACACTTTTTCAATTTTCAAAAATGTTGAATGCTCGGCAAAAAAATTCCTATGCGACGTAAATTGAGTTCTACAACAGGATTCCGCCCTCAAAATTTTTCTAAAAAATTTCCAAGTGCCTGGCCAGCGCACTTTTCCAATTTTCAAAAATGTTGACATGCTCCCAAAGAAAACTCCTATGCGACGTAAATTGAGTTCTACCACACGATTCCGCCCTCAACATTTTTCTAAAAAATATCTAAGTGCCTGGATAGCGCACTTTTTCAATTTTCAAAAACGTTGACATGCTCCAAAAAAAATTCCTATGCGACGTAAATTGAGTCCTACAACACGATATCGGCCTGCAAATTTTTCTAAAAAATTTCTAAGTGCCTGGCAAGCGCACTTTTTCAATTTTCAAAATCGTTGACAAGCTCCGAAAAAAAAAATTCCTATGCGACGTAAATTGAGTTCTACCACACGATTCCGCCCTCAACATTTTTCTAAAAAATATCTAAGTGCCGGGCCAGCGCACTTTTTCAATTTTCAAAATCGTTGACAAGCTCCGAAAAAAAAAATTCCTATGCGACGTAAATTGAGTTCTACCACACGATTCCGCCCTCAACATTTTTCTAAAAAATATCTAAGTGCCGGGCCAGCGCACTTTTTCAATTTTCAAAAATGTTGACATGCTCCGAAAAGAAAATTCCTATGCGACGTAAATTGAGGTCTATCACACGATTCCGCCCTCAAAATTTTTCTAAAAAATTTCTAAGTGACTGGTTAGCACACTTTTTCAATTTTCAAAAATGTTGAATGCTCGGCAAAAAAATTCCTATGCGACGTAAATTGAGTTCTACCACACGATTCCGCCCTCAACATTTTTCTAAAAAATATCTAAGTGCCTGGCCTGCGCACTTTTTCAATTTTCAAAAAGTTGACATGCCCCGAAAAAAAAATTCCTATGCGACGTAAATTGAGTTCTACAACAAGATTCCGTCGCTCCAAATTTTTCTAAAAAATTTGTGAGTGCCTGGCCAGCGCACTTTTTCAATTTTCAAAAATGTTGACATGATCCGAAAAAAAATTCCTATGCAACGTAAATTGAGTTCTACAACACGATTCCGCCCTCAAAATTTTTCTAAGTAATTTCTAAGTGCCCTGGCCAGTGCACTTTTTCAATTTTCAAAAACGTTGACATGCTCCGAAAAAAAAATTCCTATGCTACGTAAATTGAGTTCTACCACACGATTCCGCCCCTCAACATTTTTCTAAAAAATATCTAAGTGCCTGGCCTGCGCACTTTTTCAATTTTCAAAAAGTTGACATGCCCCGAAAAAAAAATTCCTATGCGACGTAAATTGAGTTCTACAACAAGATTCCGTCGCTCCAAATTTTTCTAAAAAATTTGCGAGGGCCTGGCCAGCGCACTTTTTCAATTTTCAAAAATGTTGACATGCCCCGAAAAAAAAATCCTATGCGACGTAAATTGAGTTCTACAACACGATTTCTAAGAAATTTCTAAGTGCCGGGCCAGCGCACTTTTTCAATTTTCAAAAATGTTGACATGCTCCGAAAAGAAAATTCCTCTGCGACGTAAATTGAGGTCTACCACACGATTCCGCCCTCAAAATTTTTCTAAAAAATTTCTAAGTGTCTGGTTAGCACACTTTTTCAATTTTCAAAAATGTTGAATGCTCGGCAAAAAAATTCCTATGCGACGTAAATTGAGTTCTACAACAGGATTCCGCCCTCAAAATTTTTCTAAAAAATTTCCAAGTGCCTGGCCAGCGCACTTTTCCAATTTTCAAAAATGTTGACATGCTCCCAAAGAAAACTCCTATGCGACGTAAATTGAGTTCTACCACACGATTCCGCCCTCAACATTTTTCTAAAAAATATCTAAGTGCCTGGATAGCGCACTTTTTCAATTTTCAAAAACGTTGACATGCTCCAAAAAAAATTCCTATGCGACGTAAATTGAGTCCTACAACACGATATCGGCCTGCAAATTTTTCTAAAAAATTTCTAAGTGCCTGGCAAGCGCACTTTTTCAATTTTCAAAATCGTTGACAAGCTCCGAAAAAAAAAATTCCTATGCGACGTAAATTGAGTTCTACCACACGATTCCGCCCTCAACATTTTTCTAAAAAATATCTAAGTGCCGGGCCAGCGCACTTTTTCAATTTTCAAAATCGTTGACAAGCTCCGAAAAAAAAAATTCCTATGCGACGTAAATTGAGTTCTACCACACGATTCCGCCCTCAACATTTTTCTAAAAAATATCTAAGTGCCGGGCCAGCGCACTTTTTCAATTTTCAAAAATGTTGACATGCTCCGAAAAGAAAATTCCTATGCGACGTAAATTGAGGTCTATCACACGATTCCGCCCTCAAAATTTTTCTAAAAAATTTCTAAGTGACTGGTTAGCACACTTTTTCAATTTTCAAAAATGTTGAATGCTCGGCAAAAAAATTCCTATGCGACGTAAATTGAGTTCTACCACACGATTCCGCCCTCAACATTTTTCTAAAAAATATCTAAGTGCCTGGCCTGCGCACTTTTTCAATTTTCAAAAAGTTGACATGCCCCGAAAAAAAAATTCCTATGCGACGTAAATTGAGTTCTACAACAAGATTCCGTCGCTCCAAATTTTTCTAAAAAATTTGTGAGTGCCTGGCCAGCGCACTTTTTCAATTTTCAAAAATGTTGACATGATCCGAAAAAAAATTCCTATGCAACGTAAATTGAGTTCTACAACACGATTCCGCCCTCAAAATTTTTCTAAGTAATTTCTAAGTGCCCTGGCCAGTGCACTTTTTCAATTTTCAAAAACGTTGACATGCTCCGAAAAAAAAATTCCTATGCTACGTAAATTGAGTTCTACCACACGATTCCGCCCCTCAACATTTTTCTAAAAAATATCTAAGTGCCTGGCCTGCGCACTTTTTCAATTTTCAAAAAGTTGACATGCCCCGAAAAAAAAATTCCTATGCGACGTAAATTGAGTTCTACAACAAGATTCCGTCGCTCCAAATTTTTCTAAAAAATTTGCGAGGGCCTGGCCAGCGCACTTTTTCAATTTTCAAAAATGTTGACATGCCCCGAAAAAAAAATCCTATGCGACGTAAATTGAGTTCTACAACACGATTTCGCTGCTCCAAATTTTTCTAAAAAATTTGCGAGGGCCTGGCCAGCGCACTTTTTCAATTTTCAAAAATGTTGACATGCTCCGAAAAAAATTCCTATGCGACGTAAATTGAGTTCTACAACACGATTCCGCCTTCCAAATTTTTCTAAAAAAATTCTAAGTGCCTGGCCAGCGCACTTTTTCAATTTTCAAAAATGTTGACATGCTCCGAAAAAAAAATTACTATGCGACGTAAATTGAGTTCTACAACACGATTCCGCCCTCAAAATTTTTCTAAAAAATTTCTAAGTTCCAGGCCAGCGCACTTTTTTAATTTTCAAATATGTTGACATGCTCCGAAAAGAAAATTACTATGCGACGTAAATTGAGTTCTACAACACGATTCCGCCCTCAAAATTTTTCTATAAAATGTATAGGTGCCTGGCCAGCGCACTTTTTCAATTTTCAAAAATGTTGACATGCTCCGAAAAAAAATTCCTTTGCGACGTAAACTGAGTTCTACAAAACGATTCCGCCCTCAAAATTCCTATGCGACGTAAATTGAGTTCTACCACACGATTCCGCCCTCAAAATTTTTCTAAAAAATATCTAAGTTCCTGGCCAGCGCACTTTTTTAATTTTCAAAAATGTTGACATGCTCCGAAAAGAAAATTCCTATGCGACGTAAATTGAGTTCTACCACACGATTCCGCCCTCAAAATTTTTCTAAAAAATTTCTAAGTTCCAGGCCAGCGCACTTTTTTAATTTTCAAATATGTTGACATGCTCCGAAAAGAAAATTACTATGCGACGTAAATTGAGTTCTACAACACGATTCCGCCCTCAAAATTTTTCTATAAAATGTATAGGTGCCTGGCCAGCGCACCTTTTCAATTTTCAAAAATGTTGACATGCTCCGAAAAGAAAATTCCTATGCGACGTAAATTGAGTTCTACAACACGATTCCGCCCTCAAAATTTTTCTATAAAATGTATAGGTGCCTGGCCAGCGCACCTTTTCAATTTTCAAAAACGTTGACATGCTCCGAAAAAAAATTCCTATGCGACGTAAATTGAGTTCTACCACACGATTCCGCCCTCAACATTTTTCTAAAAAATATCTAAGTGCCTGGCCTGCGCACTTTTTCAATTTTCAAAAAGTTGACATGCCCCGAAAAAAAAATTCCTATGCGACGTAAATTGAGTTCTACAACAAGATTCCGTCGCTCCAAATTTTTCTAAAAAATTTGTGAGGGCCTGGCCAGCGCACTTTTTCAATTTTCAAAAATGTTGACATGCCCCGAAAAAAAAATCCTATGCGACGTAAATTGAGTTCTACAACACGATTCCGCCCTCAAAATTTTTCTAAGAAATTTCTAAGTGCCCTGGCCAGTGCACTTTTTCAATTTTCAAAAACGTTGACATGCTCCGAAAAAAAAATTCCTATGCTACGTAAATTGAGTTCTACCACACGATTCCGCCCCTCAACATTTTTCTAAAAAATATCTAAGTGCCTGGCCTGCGCACTTTTTCAATTTTCAAAAAGTTGACATGCCCCGAAAAAAAAATTCCTATGCGACGTAAATTGAGTTCTACAACCAGATTCCGTCGCTCCAAATTTTTCTAAAAAATTTGTGAGGGCCTGGCCAGCGCACTTTTTCAATTTTCAAAAATGTTGACATGCCCCGAAAAAAAAATCCTATGCGACGTAAATTGAGTTCTACAACACGATTTCGCTGCTCCAAATTTTTCTAAAAAATTTGTGAGGGCCTGGCTAGCGCACTTTTTCAATTTTCAAAAACTTTGACATGCTCCAAAAAAAATTCCTATGCGACGTAAATTGAGTTCTACAACACGATTCCGCCCTCAAAATTTTTCTATAAAATGTATAGGTGCCTGGCCAGCGCACCTTTTCAATTTTCAAAAACGTTGACATGCTCCGAAAAAAAATTCCTATGCGACGTAAATTGAGTTCTACCACACGATTCCGCCCTCAACATTTTTCTAAAAAATATCTAAGTGCCTGGCCTGCGCACTTTTTCAATTTTCAAAAAGTTGACATGCCCCGAAAAAAAAATTCCTATGCGACGTAAATTGAGTTCTACAACAAGATTCCGTCGCTCCAAATTTTTCTAAAAAATTTGTGAGTGCCTGGCCAGCGCACTTTTTCAATTTTCAAAAATGTTGACATGATCCGAAAAAAAATTCCTATGCGACGTAAATTGAGTTCTACCACACGATTCCGCCCTCAACATTTTTCTAAAAAATATCTAAGTGCCTGGCCTGCGCACTTTTTCAATTTTCAAAAAGTTGACATGCCCCGAAAAAAAAATTCCTATGCGACGTAAATTGAGTTCTACAACAAGATTCCGTCGCTCCAAATTTTTCTAAAAAATTTGTGAGTGCCTGGCCAGCGCACTTTTTCAATTTTCAAAAATGTTGACATGATCCGAAAAAAAATTCCTATGCGACGTAAATTGAGTTCTACCACACGATTCCGCCCTCAACATTTTTCTAAAAAATATCTAAGTGCCTGGCCTGCGCACTTTTTCAATTTTCAAAAAGTTGACATGCCCCGAAAAAAAAATTCCTATGCGACGTAAATTGAGTTCTACAACAAGATTCCGTCGCTCCAAATTTTTCTAAAAAATTTGTGAGTGCCTGGCAGCGCACTTTTTCAATTTTCAAAAATGTTGACATGATCCGAAAAAAAATTCCTATGCAACGTAAATTGAGTTCTACAACACGATTCCGCCCTCAAAATTTTTCTAAGTAATTTCTAAGTGCCCTGGCCAGTGCACTTTTTCAATTTTCAAAAACGTTGACATGCTCCGAAAAAAAAATTCCTATGCTACGTAAATTGAGTTCTACCACACGATTCCGCCCCTCAACATTTTTCTAAAAAATATCTAAGTGCCTGGCCTGCGCACTTTTTCAATTTTCAAAAAGTTGACATGCCCCGAAAAAAAAATTCCTATGCGACGTAAATTGAGTTCTACAACAAGATTCCGTCGCTCCAAATTTTTCTAAAAAATTTGCGAGGGCCTGGCCAGCGCACTTTTTCAATTTTCAAAAATGTTGACATGCCCCGAAAAAAAAATCCTATGCGACGTAAATTGAGTTCTACAACACGATTTCGCTGCTCCAAATTTTTCTAAAAAATTTGTGAGGGCCTGGCTAGCGCACTTTTTCAATTTTCAAAAACTTTGACATGCTCCAAAAAAAATTCCTATGCGACGTAAATTGAGTTCTACAACACGATTCCGCCCTCAAAATTTTTCTAAGAAATTTCTAAGTGCCAGCGCACTTTTTCAATTTTCAAAAATGTTGACATGCTCCGAAAAAAATTCATATGCGACGTAAATTGAGTTCTACAACACGATTCCGCCTTCCAAATTTTTCTAAAAAAATTCTAAGTGCCTGGCCAGCGCACTTTTTCAATTTTCAAAAATGTTGACATGCTCCGAAAAAAAAATTACTATGCGACGTAAATTGAGTTCTACAACACGATTCCGCCCTCAAAATTTTTCTAAAAAATTTCTCAATTTTCAAAAATGTTGACATGCTCCGAAAAAAAAATTCCTTTGCGACGTAAATTGAGTTCTACAAAACGATTCCGCCCTCAAAATTTTTCTAAAAACTTTTTGAGTGCCTGGCCAGCGCACTTTTTTAATTTTCAAAAATTTTGACATGCTTCAAAAAGAAAATTCCTATGCGACGTAAATTGAGTTCTACAAACGATTCCGCCCTCAAAATTTTTCTAAAAAATTTCTCAATATTCAAAAATGTTGACATGCTCCGAAAAAAAATTCCTTTGCGACGTAAACTGAGTTCTACAAAACGATTCCGCCCTCAAAATTCCTATGCGACGTAAATTGAGTTCTACCACACGATTCCGCCCTCAAAATTTTTCTAAAAAATATCTAAGTTCCTGGCCAGCGCACTTTTTTAATTTTCAAAAATGTTGACATGCTCCGAAAAGAAAATTCCTATGCGACGTAAATTGAGTTCTACCACACGATTCCGCCCTCAAAATTTTTCTAAAAAATATCTAAGTTCCTGGCCAGCGCACTTTTTTAATTTTCAAAAATGTTGACATGCTCCGAAAAGAAAATTCCTATGCGACGTAAATTGAGTTCTACAACACGATTCCGCCCTCAAAATTTTTCTATAAAATGTATAGGTGCCTGGCCAGCGCACCTTTTCAATTTTCAAAAACGTTGACATGCTCCGAAAAAAAATTCCTATGCGACGTAAATTGAGTTCTACCACACGATTCCGCCCTCAACATTTTTCTAAAAAATATCTAAGTGCCTGGCCTGCGCACTTTTTCAATTTTCAAAAAGTTGACATGCCCCGAAAAAAAAATTCCTATGCGACGTAAATTGAGTTCTACCACACGATTCCGCCCCTCAACATTTTTCTAAAAAATATCTAAGTGCCTGGCCTGCGCACTTTTTCAATTTTCAAAAAGTTGACATGCCCCGAAAATAAAATTCCTATGCGACGTAAATTGAGTTCTACAACAAGATTCCGTCGCTCCAAATTTTTCTAAAAAATTTGTGAGTGCCTGGCCAGCGCACTTTTTCAATTTTCAAAAATGTTGACATGATCCGAAAAAAAATTCCTATGCGACGTAAATTGAGTTCTACAACACGATTCCGCCCTCAAAATTTTTCTAAGTAATTTCTAAGTGCCCTGGCCAGTGCACTTTTTCAATTTTCAAAAACGTTGACATGCTCCGAAAAAAAAATTCCTATGCTACGTAAATTGAGTTCTACCACACGATTCCGCCCCTCAACATTTTTCTAAAAAATATCTAAGTGCCTGGCCTGCGCACTTTTTCAATTTTCAAAAAGTTGACATGCCCCGAAAAAAAAATTCCTATGCGACGTAAATTGAGTTCTACAACAAGATTCCGTCGCTCCAAATTTTTCTAAAAAATTTGCGAGGGCCTGGCCAGCGCACTTTTTCAATTTTCAAAAATGTTGACATGCCCCGAAAAAAAATCCTATGCGACGTAAATTGAGTTCTACAACACGATTTCGCTGCTCCAAATTTTTCTAAAAAATTTGTGAGGGCCTGGCTAGCGCACTTTTTCAATTTTCAAAAACTTTGACATGCTCCAAAAAAAATTCCTATGCGACGTAAATTGAGTTCTACAACACGATTCCGCCCTCAAAATTTTTCTAAGAAATTTCTAAGTGCCAGCGCACTTTTTCAATTTTCAAAAATGTTGACATGCTCCGAAAAAAATTCCTATGCGACGTAAATTGAGTTCTACAACACGATTCCGCCTTCCAAATTTTTCTAAAAAAATTCTAAGTGCCTGGCCAGCGCACTTTTTCAATTTTCAAAAATGTTGACATGCTCCGAAAAAAAAATTACTATGCGACGTAAATTGAGTTCTACAACACGATTCCGCCCTCAAAATTTTTCTAAAAAATTTCTCAATTTTCAAAAATGTTGACATGCTCCGAAAAAAAAATTCCTTTGCGACGTAAATTGAGTTCTACAAAACGATTCCGCCCTCAAAATTTTTCTAAAAACTTTTTGAGTGCCTGGCCAGCGCACTTTTTTAATTTTCAAAAATTTTGACATGCTTCAAAAAGAAAATTCCTATGAGACGTAAATTGAGTTCTACAAACGATTCCGCCCTCAAAATTTTTCTAAGAAATTTCTAAGTGCCTGGCCAGCGCACTTTTTCAATTTTCAAAAACGTTGACATGCTCGGAAAAAAAATTACTATGCGACGTAAATTGAGTTCAACAAACGATTCCGCCCTCAAAATTTTTCTAAAAAATTTCTCAATTTTCAAAAATGTTGACATGCTCCGAAAAAAAAATTCCTTTGCGACGTAAATTGAGTTCTACAAAACGATTCCGCCCTCAAAATTTTTCTAAAAACTTTTTGAGTGCCTGGAAAGCGCACTTTTTTAATTTTCAAAAATTTTGACATGCTTCAAAAAGAAAATTCCTATGCGACGTAAATTGAGTTCTACAAACGATTCCGCCCTCAAAATTTTTCTAAAAAATTTCTCAATATTCAAAAATGTTGACATGCTCCGAAAAAAAATTCCTTTGCGACGTAAACTGAGTTCTACAAAACGATTCCGCCCTCAAAATTCCTATGCGACGTAAATTGAGTTCTACCACACGATTCCGCCCTCAAAATTTTTCTAAAAAATATCTAAGTTCCTGGCCAGCGCACTTTTTTAATTTTCAAAAATGTTGACATGCTCCGAAAAGAAAATTCCTATGCGACGTAAATTGAGTTCTACCACACGATTCCGCCCTCAAAATTTTTCTAAAAAATATCTAAGTTCCTGGCCAGCGCACTTTTTTAATTTTCAAAAATGTTGACATGCTCCGAAAAGAAAATTCCTATGCGACGTAAATTGAGTTCTACAACACGATTCCGCCCTCAAAATTTTTCTATAAAATGTATAGGTGCCTGGCCAGCGCACCTTTTCAATTTTCAAAAACGTTGACATGCTCCGAAAAAAAATTCCTATGCGACGTAAATTGAGTTCTACCACACGATTCCGCCCTCAACATTTTTCTAAAAAATATCTAAGTGCCTGGCCTGCGCACTTTTTCAATTTTCAAAAAGTTGACATGCCCCGAAAAAAAAATTCCTATGCGACGTAAATTGAGTTCTACCACACGATTCCGCCCCTCAACATTTTTTCTAAAAAATATCTAAGTGCCTGGCCTGCGCACTTTTTCAATTTTCAAAAAGTTGACATGCCCCGAAAATAAAATTCCTATGCGACGTAAATTGAGTTCTACAACAAGATTCCGTCGCTCCAAATTTTTCTAAAAAATTTGTGAGGGCCTGGCCAGCGCACTTTTTCAATTTTCAAAAATGTTGACATGCCCCGAAAAAAAAATCCTATGCGACGTAAATTGAGTTCTACAACACGATTTCGCTGCTCCAAATTTTTCTAAAAAATTTGTGAGGGCCTGGCCAGCGCACTTTTTCAATTTTCAAAAATGTTGACATGCCCAAAAAAAAAATCCTATGCGACGTAAATTGAGTTCTACAACACGATTTCGCTGCTCCAAATTTTTCTAAAAAATTTGTGAGGGCCTGGCCAGCGCACTTTTTCAATTTTCAAAAATGTTGACATGCCCCGAAAAAAAAATCCTATGCGACGTAAATTGAGTTCTACAACACGATTTCGCTGCTCCAAATTTTTCTAAAAAATTTGTGAGGGCCTGGCCAGCGCACTTTTTCAATTTTCAAAAAGTTGACATGCCCCGAAAAAAAAATCCTATGCGACGTAAATTGAGTTCTACAACACGATTTCGCTGCTCCAAATTTTTCTAAGAAATTTCTAAGTGCCCTGGCCAGTGCACTTTTTCAATTTTCAAAAACGTTGACATGCTCCGAAAAAAAAATTCCTATGCTACGTAAATTGAGTTCTACCACACGATTCCGCCCCTCAACATTTTTCTAAAAAATATCTAAGTGCCTGGCCTGCGCACTTTTTCAATTTTCAAAAAGTTGACATGCCCCGAAAATACAATTCCTATGCGACGTAAATTGAGTTCTACAACAAGATTCCGTCGCTCCAAATTTTTCTAAAAAATTTGTGAGGGCCTGGCCAGCGCACTTTTTCAATTTTCAAAAATGTTGACATGCCCCGAAAAAAAAATCCTATGCGACGTAAATTGAGTTCTACAACACGATTTCGCTGCTCCAAATTTTTCTAAAAAATTTGTGAGGGCCTGGCCAGCGCACTTTTTCAATTTTCAAAAATGTTGACATGCCCCGAAAAAAAAATCCTATGCGACGTAAATTGAGTTCTACAACACGATTTCGCTGCTCCAAATTTTTCTAAAAAATTTGTGAGGGCCTGGCCAGCGCACTTTTTCAATTTTCAAAAATGTTGACATGCTCCGAAAAAAATTCCTATGCGACGTAAATTGAGTTCTACAACACGATTCCGCCCTCAAAATTTTTCTATAAAATGTATAGGTGCCTGGCCAGCGCACCTTTTCAATTTTCAAAAACGTTGACATGCTCCGAAAAAAAATTCCTATGCGACGTAAATTGAGTTCTACCACACGATTCCGCCCTCAACATTTTTCTAAAAAATATCTAAGTGCCTGGCCTGCGCACTTTTTCAATTTTCAAAAAGTTGACATGCCCCGAAAAAAAAATTCCTATGCGACGTAAATTGAGTTCTACAACAAGATTCCGTCGCTCCAAATTTTTCTAAAAAATTTGTGAGTGCCTGGCCAGCGCACTTTTTCAATTTTCAAAAATGTTGACATGATATGAAAAAAAAATTCCTATGCGACGTAAATTGAGTTCTACAACACGATTCCGCCCTCAAAATTTTTCTAAGAAATTTCTAAGTGCCCTGGCCAGTGCACTTTTTCAATTTTCAAAAACGTTGACATGCTCCGAAAAAAAAATTCCTATGCTACGTAAATTGAGTTCTACCACACGATTCCGTCCCTCAACATTTTTCTAAAAAATATCTAAGTGCCTGGCCTGCGCACTTTTTCAATTTTCAAAAAGTTGACATGCCCCAAAAAAAAATTCCTATGCGACGTAAATTGAGTTCTACAACAAGATTCCGTCGCTCCAAATTTTTCTAAAAAATTTGTGAGGGCCTGGCCAGCGCACTTTTTCAATTTTCAAAAATGTTGACATGCCCCGAAAAAAAAATCCTATGCGACGTAAATTGAGTTCTACAACACGATTTCGCTGCTCCAAATTTTTCTAAAAAATTTGTGAGGGCCTGGCTAGCGCACTTTTTCAATTTTCAAAAACTTTGACATGCTCCAAAAAAAATTCCTATGCGACGTAAATTGAGTTCTACAACACGATTCCGCCCTCAAAATTTTTCTAAGAAATTTCTAAGTGCCAGCGCACTTTTTCAATTTTCAAAAATGTTGACATGCTCCGAAAAAAATTCCTATGCGACGTAAATTGAGTTCTACAACACGATTCCGCCTTCCAAATTTTTCTAAAAAAATTCTAAGTGCCTGGCCAGCGCACTTTTTCAATTTTCAAAAATGTTGACATGCTCCGAATAAAAAATTACTATGCGACGTAAATTGAGTTCTACAACACGATTCCGCCTTCAAAATTTTTCTATAAAATTTATAAGTGCCTGGCCAGCGCACCTTTTCAATTTTCAAAAATGTTGACATGCTCCGAAAAAAATTCCTATGCGACGTAAATTGAGTTCTACAACACGATTCCGCCTTCCAAATTTTTCTAAAAAAATTCTAAGTGCCTGGCCAGCGCACTTTTTCAATTTTCAAAAATGTTGACATGCTCCGAATAAAAAATTACTATGCGACGTAAATTGAGTTCTACAACACGATTCCGCCTTCAAAATTTTTCTATAAAATTTATAAGTGCCTGGCCAGCGCACCTTTTCAATTTTCAAAAATGTTGACATGCTCCGAAAAAAAATTCCTATGCGACGTAAATTGAGTTCTACCACACGATTCCGCCCTCAAAATTTTTCTAAGATATTTCTAAGTGCCGGGCCAGCGCACTTTTTCAATTTTCAAAAACGTTGACATGCTCCGAAAAAAAAATTCCTATGCGACGTAAATTGAGTTCTACCACACGATTCCGCCCTCAAAATTTTTCTAAGATATTTCTAAGTGCCGGGCCAGCGCACTTTTTCAATTTTCAAAAACGTTGACATGCTCCGAAAAAAAAATTCCTATGCGACGTAAATTGAGTTCTACCACACGATTCCGCCCTCAACATTTTTCTAAAAAATATCTAAGTGCCTGGCCTGCGCACTTTTTCAATTTTCAAAAAGTTGACATGCCCCGAAAAAAAAATCCTATGCGACGTAAATTGAGTTCTACAACACGATTTCGCTGCTCCAAATTTTTCTAAAAAATTTGTGAGGGCCTGGCTAGCGCACTTTTTCAATTTTCAAAAACTTTGACATGCTCCAAAAAAAATTCCTATGCAACGTAAATTGAGTCCTACAACACGATTCCGCCTTCCAAATTTTTCTAAAAAAATTCTAAGTGCCTGGCCGGCGCACTTTTTTAATTTTCAAAAATGTTGACATGCTCCGAATAAAAAATTATTATGCGACGTAAATTGAGTTCTACAACACGATTCCGCCTTCAAAATTTTTCTATAAAATTTATAAGTGCCTGGCCAGCGCACTTTTTCAATTTTAAAAATGTTGACATGCTCCGAAAAAAAAAATTTCTAAGTTCCTGGCCAGCGCACTTTTTTAATTTTCAAAAATGTTGACATGCTCCGAAAAGAAAATTCCTATGCGACGTAAATTGAGTTCTACAACACGATTCCGCCCTCAAAATTTTTCTAAGAAATTTCTAAGTGCCAGCGCACTTTTTCAATTTTCAAAAATGTTGACATGCTCCGAAAAAAAATTCCTATGCGACGTAAATTGAGTTCTACCACACGATTCCGCCCTCAAAATTTTTCTAAGATATTTCTAAGTGCCGGGCCAGCGCACTTTTTCAATTTTCAAAAACGTTGACATGCTCCGAAAAAAAAATTCCTATGCGACGTAAATTGAGTTCTACCACACGATTCCGCCCTCAACATTTTTCTAAAAAATATCTAAGTGCCTGGCCTGCGCACTTTTTCAATTTTCAAAAAGTTGACATGCCCCGAAAAAAAAATTCCTATGCGACGTAAATTGAGTTCTACAACAAGATTCCGTCGCTCCAAATTTTTCTAAAAAATTTGTGAGGGCCTGGCCAGCGCACTTTTTCAATTTTCAAAAATGTTGACATGCTCCGAATAAAAAATTACTATGCGACGTAAATTGAGTTCTACAACACGATTCCGCCTTCAAAATTTTTCTATAAAATTTATAAGTGCCTGGCCAGCGCACCTTTTCAATTTTCAAAAATGTTGACATGCTCCGAAAAAAAATTCCTATGCGACGTAAATTGAGTTCTACCACACGATTCCGCCCTCAAAATTTTTCTAAGATATTTCTAAGTGCCGGGCCAGCGCACTTTTTCAATTTTCAAAAACGTTGACATGCTCCGAAAAAAAAATTCCTATGCGACGTAAATTGAGTTCTACCACACGATTCCGCCCTCAACATTTTTCTAAAAAATATCTAAGTGCCTGGCCTGCGCACTTTTTCAATTTTCAAAAAGTTGACATGCCCCGAAAAAAAAATTCCTATGCGACGTAAATTGAGTTCTACAACAAGATTCCGTCGCTCCAAATTTTTCTAAAAAATTTGTGAGGGCCTGGCCAGCGCACTTTTTCAATTTTCAAAAATGTTGACATGCTCCAAAAAAAATTCCTATGCAACGTAAATTGAGTCCTACAACACGATTCCGCCTTCCAAATTTTTCTAAAAAAAATCTAAGTGCCTGGCCGGCGCACTTTTTCAATTTTCAAAAATGTTGACATGCTCCGAATAAAAAATTATTATGCGACGTAAATTGAGTTCTACAACACGATTCCGCCTTCAAAATTTTTCTATAAAATTTATAAGTGCCTGGCCAGCGCACTTTTTCAATTTTAAAAATGTTGACATGCTCCGAAAAAAAAAATTTCTAAGTTCCTGGCCAGCGCACTTTTTTAATTTTCAAAAATGTTGACATGCTCCGAAAAGAAAATTCCTATGCGACGTAAATTGAGTTCTACAACACGATTCCGCCCTCAAAATTTTTCTAAGAAATTTCTAAGTGCCAGCGCACTTTTTCAATTTTCAAAAATGTTGACATGCTCCGAAAAAAATTCCTATGCGACGTAAATTGAGGTCTACCACACGATTCCGCCCTCAAAATTTTTCTAAAAAATTTCTAAGTGTCTGGTTAGCACACTTTTTCAATTTTCAAAAATGTTGAATGCTCGGCAAAAAAATTCCTATGCGACGTAAATTGAGTTCTACAACACGATTCCGCCCTCAAAATTTTTCTAAAAAATTTCCAAGTGCCTGGCCAGCGCACTTTTTCAATTTTCAAAAATGTTGACATGCTCCCAAAGAAAACTCCTATGCGACGTAAATTGAGTTCTACCACACGATTCCGCCCTCAACATTTTTCTAAAAAATATCTAAGTGCCTGGATAGCGCACTTTTTCAATTTTCAAAAACGTTGACATGCTCCAAAAAAAATTCCTATGCGACGTAAATTGAGTCCTACAACACGATATCGGCCTCCAAATTTTTCTAAAAAATTTCTAAGTGCCTGGCAAGCGCACTTTTTCAATTTTCAAAATCGTTGACAAGCTCCGAAAAAAAAAATTCCTATGCGACGTAAATTGAGTTCTACCACACGATTCCGCCCTCAACATTTTTCTAAAAAATATCTAAGTGCCGGGCCAGCGCACTTTTTCAATTTTCAAAAATGTTGACATGCTCCGAAAAGAAAATTCCTATGCGACGTAAATTGAGGTCTATCACACGATTCCGCCCTCAAAATTTTTCTAAAAAATTTCTAAGTGACTGGTTAGCACACTTTTTCAATTTTCAAAAATGTTGAATGCTCGGCAAAAAAATTCCTATGCGACGTAAATTGAGTTCAACAACACGATTCCGCCCTCAAAATTTTTCTAAAAAATTTCCAAGTGCCTGGCCAGCGCACTTTTTCAATTTTCGAAAATGTTGACATGCTCCCAAAAGAAAATTCCTATGCGACGTAAATTGAGTTCTACAACAAGATTCCGCCGCTCCAAATTTTTCTAAAAAATTTGTGAGGGCCTGGATAGCGCACTTTTTCAATTTTCAAAAACGTTGACATGCTCCAAAAAAAATTCCTATGCGACGTAAATTGAGTCCTACAACACGATATCGGCCTCCAAATTTTTCTAAAAAATTTCTAAGTGCCTGGCAAGCGCACTTTTTCAATTTTCAAAATCGTTGACAAGCTCCAAAAAAAAAATTCCTATGCGACGTAAATTGAGTTCTACCACACGATTCCACCCTCAACATTTTTCTAAAAAATATCTAAGTGTCTGGCCAGCGCACTTTTTCAATTTTCAAAAATGTTGACATGCCTCGAAAAAAAAATCCTATGCGACGTAAATTGAGTTCTACAACACGATTCCGCTGCTCCAAATTTTTCTAAAAAATATCTAAGTACCAGGCCAGCGCACTTTTTTAATTTTCAAAAATGTTGACATGCTCCGAAAAGAAAATTCCTATGCGACGTAAATTGAGTTCTACAACACGATTCCGCCCTCAAAATTTTTCTAATAAATTTCTAAGTGCCAGCGCACTTTTTCAATTTTCAAAAATGTTGACATGCTCCGAAAAAAATTCCTATGCGACGTAAATTGAGTTCTACAACACGATTCCGCCTTCCAAATTTTTCTAAAAAAATTCTAAGTGCCTGGCCAGCGCACTTTTTCAATTTTCAAAAATGTTGACATGCTCCGAATAAAAAATTACTATGCGACGTAAATTGAGTTCTACAACACGATTCCGCCTTCCAAATTTTTCTAAAAAAATTCTAAGTGCCTGGCCAGCGCACTTTTTCAATTTTCAAAAATGTTGACATGCTCCGAAAAAAAAATTACTATGCGACGTAAATTGAGTTCTACAACACGATTCCGCCCTCAAAATTTTTCTAAAAAATTTCTCAATTTTCAAAAATGTTGACATGCTCCGAAAAAAAAATTCCTTTGCGACGTAAATTGAGTTCTACAAAACGATTCCGCCCTCAAAATTTTTCTAAAAACTTTTTGAGTGCCTGGCCAGCGCACTTTTTTAATTTTCAAAAATGTTGACATGCTCCGAAAAAAAAATTACTATGCGACGTAAATTGAGTTCTACAACACGATTCCGCCTTCCAAATTTTTCTAAAAAAATTCTAAGTGCCTGGCCAGCGCACTTTTTCAATTTTCAAAAATGTTGACATGCTCCGAAAAAAAAATTACTATGCGACGTAAATTGAGTTCTACAACACGATTCCGCCCTCAAAATTTTTCTAAAAAATTTCTCAATTTTCAAAAATGTTGACATGCTCCGAAAAAAAAATTCCTTTGCGACGTAAATTGAGTTCTACAACACGATTCCGCCTTCCAAATTTTTCTAAAAAAATTCTAAGTGCCTGGCCAGCGCACTTTTTCAATTTTCAAAAATGTTGACATGCTCCGAAAAAAAAATTACTATGCGACGTAAATTGAGTTCTACAACACGATTCCGCCCTCAAAATTTTTCTAAAAAATTTCTCAATTTTCAAAAATGTTGACATGCTCCGAAAAAAAAATTCCTTTGCGACGTAAATTGAGTTCTACAAAACGATTCCGCCCTCAAAATTTTTCTAAAAACTTTTTGAGTGCCTGGCCAGCGCACTTTTTTAATTTTCAAAAATTTTGACATGCTTCAAAAAGAAAATTCCTATGCGACGTAAATTGAGTTCTACAAACGATTCCGCCCTCAAAATTTTTCTAAAAAATTTCTCAATATTCAAAAATGTTGACATGCTCCGAAAAAAAATTCCTTTGCGACGTAAACTGAGTTCTACAAAACGATTCCGCCCTCAAAATTCCTATGCGACGTAAATTGAGTTCTACCACACGATTCCGCCCTCAAAATTTTTCTAAAAAATATCTAAGTTCCTGGCCAGCGCACTTTTTTAATTTTCAAAAATGTTGACATGCTCCGAAAAGAAAATTCCTATGCGACGTAAATTGAGTTCTACCACACGATTCCGCCCTCAAAATTTTTCTAAAAAATATCTAAGTTCCTGGCCAGCGCACTTTTTTAATTTTCAAAAATGTTGACATGCTCCGAAAAGAAAATTCCTATGCGACGTAAATTGAGTTCTACAACACGATTCCGCCCTCAAAATTTTTCTATAAAATGTATAGGTGCCTGGCCAGCGCACCTTTTCAATTTTCAAAAACGTTGACATGCTCCGAAAAAAAATTCCTATGCGACGTAAATTGAGTTCTACCACACGATTCCGCCCTCAACATTTTTCTAAAAAATATCTAAGTGCCTGGCCTGCGCACTTTTTCAATTTTCAAAAAGTTGACATGCCCCGAAAAAAAAATTCCTATGCGACGTAAATTGAGTTCTACCACACGATTCCGCCCCTCAACATTTTTCTAAAAAATATCTAAGTGCCTGGCCTGCGCACTTTTTCAATTTTCAAAAAGTTGACATGCCCCGAAAATAAAATTCCTATGCGACGTAAATTGAGTTCTACAACAAGATTCCGTCGCTCCAAATTTTTCTAAAAAATTTGTGAGTGCCTGGCCAGCGCACTTTTTCAATTTTCAAAAATGTTGACATGATCCGAAAAAAAATTCCTATGCGACGTAAATTGAGTTCTACAACACGATTCCGCCCTCAAAATTTTTCTAAGTAATTTCTAAGTGCCCTGGCCAGTGCACTTTTTCAATTTTCAAAAACGTTGACATGCTCCGAAAAAAAAATTCCTATGCTACGTAAATTGAGTTCTACCACACGATTCCGCCCCTCAACATTTTTCTAAAAAATATCTAAGTGCCTGGCCTGCGCACTTTTTCAATTTTCAAAAAGTTGACATGCCCCGAAAAAAAAATTCCTATGCGACGTAAATTGAGTTCTACAACAAGATTCCGTCGCTCCAAATTTTTCTAAAAAATTTGCGAGGGCCTGGCCAGCGCACTTTTTCAATTTTCAAAAATGTTGACATGCCCCGAAAAAAAAATCCTATGCGACGTAAATTGAGTTCTACAACACGATTTCGCTGCTCCAAATTTTTCTAAAAAATTTGTGAGGGCCTGGCTAGCGCACTTTTTCAATTTTCAAAAACTTTGACATGCTCCAAAAAAAATTCCTATGCGACGTAAATTGAGTTCTACAACACGATTCCGCCCTCAAAATTTTTCTAAGAAATTTCTAAGTGCCAGCGCACTTTTTCAATTTTCAAAAATGTTGACATGCTCCGAAAAAAATTCCTATGCGACGTAAATTGAGTTCTACAACACGATTCCGCCTTCCAAATTTTTCTAAAAAAATTCTAAGTGCCTGGCCAGCGCACTTTTTCAATTTTCAAAAATGTTGACATGCTCCGAAAAAAAAATTACTATGCGACGTAAATTGAGTTCTACAAAACGATTCCGCCCTCAAAATTTTTCTAAAAAATTTCTCAATTTTCAAAAATGTTGACATGCTCCGAAAAAAAAATTCCTTTGCGACGTAAATTGAGTTCTACAAAACGATTCCGCCCTCAAAATTTTTCTAAAAACTTTTTGAGTGCCTGGCCAGCGCACTTTTTTAATTTTCAAAAATTTTGACATGCTTCAAAAAGAAAATTCCTATGAGACGTAAATTGAGTTCTACAAACGATTCCGCCCTCAAAATTTTTCTAAGAAATTTCTAAGTGCCTGGCCAGCGCACTTTTTCAATTTTCAAAAACGTTGACATGCTCGGAAAAAAAATTACTATGCGACGTAAATTGAGTTCAACAAACGATTCCGCCCTCAAAATTTTTCTAAAAAATTTCTCAATTTTCAAAAATGTTGACATGCTCCGAAAAAAAAATTCCTTTGCGACGTAAATTGAGTTCTACAACACGATTCCGCCTTCAAAATTTTTCTATAAAATTTATAAGTGCCTGGCCAGCGCACTTTTTCAATTTTAAAAATGTTGACATGCTCCGAAAAAAAAAAATTTCTAAGTTCCTGGCCAGCGCACTTTTTTAATTTTCAAAAATGTTGACATGCTCCGAAAAAAAAATTACTATGCGACGTAAATTGAGTTCTACAACACGATTCCGCCCTCAAAATTTTTCTAAAAAATTTCTCAATTTTCAAAAATGTTGACATGCTCCGAAAAAAAAATTCCTTTGCGACGTAAATTGAGTTCTACAAAACGATTCCGCCCTCAAAATTTTTCTAAAAACTTTTTGAGTGCCTGGCCAGCGCACTTTTTTAATTTTCAAAAATTTTGACATGCTTCAAAAAGAAAATTCCTATGCGACGTAAATTGAGTTCTACAAACGATTCCGCCCTCAAAATTTTTCTAAAAAATTTCTCAATATTCAAAAATGTTGACATGCTCCGAAAAAAAATTCCTTTGCGACGTAAACTGAGTTCTACAAAACGATTCCGCCCTCAAAATTCCTATGCGACGTAAATTGAGTTCTACCACACGATTCCGCCCTCAAAATTTTTCTAAAAAATATCTAAGTTCCTGGCCAGCCCACTTTTTTAATTTTCAAAAATGTTGACATGCTCCGAAAAGAAAATTCCTATGCGACGTAAATTGAGTTCTACCACACGATTCCGCCCTCAAAATTTTTCTAAAAAATATCTAAGTTCCTGGCCAGCGCACTTTTTTAATTTTCAAAAATGTTGACATGCTCCGAAAAGAAAATTCCTATGCGACGTAAATTGAGTTCTACAACACGATTCCGCCCTCAAAATTTTTCTATAAAATGTATAGGTGCCTGGCCAGCGCACCTTTTCAATTTTCAAAAACGTTGACATGCTCCGAAAAAAAATTCCTATGCGACGTAAATTGAGTTCTACCACACGATTCCGCCCTCAACATTTTTCTAAAAAATATCTAAGTGCCTGGCCTGCGCACTTTTTCAATTTTCAAAAAGTTGACATGCCCCGAAAAAAAAATTCCTATGCGACGTAAATTGAGTTCTACCACACGATTCCGCCCCTCAACATTTTTCTAAAAAATATCTAAGTGCCTGGCCTGCGCACTTTTTCAATTTTCAAAAAGTTGACATGCCCCGAAAATAAAATTCCTATGCGACGTAAATTGAGTTCTACAACAAGATTCCGTCGCTCCAAATTTTTCTAAAAAATTTGTGAGTGCCTGGCCAGCGCACTTTTTCAATTTTCAAAAATGTTGACATGATCCGAAAAAAAATTCCTATGCGACGTAAATTGAGTTCTACAACACGATTCCGCCCTCAAAATTTTTCTAAGTAATTTCTAAGTGCCCTGGCCAGTGCACTTTTTCAATTTTCAAAAACGTTGACATGCTCCGAAAAAAAAATTCCTATGCTACGTAAATTGAGTTCTACCACACGATTCCGCCCCTCAACATTTTTCTAAAAAATATCTAAGTGCCTGGCCTGCGCACTTTTTCAATTTTCAAAAAGTTGACATGCCCCGAAAAAAAAATTCCTATGCGACGTAAATTGAGTTCTACAACAAGATTCCGTCGCTCCAAATTTTTCTAAAAAATTTGCGAGGGCCTGGCCAGCGCACTTTTTCAATTTTCAAAAATGTTGACATGCCCCGAAAAAAAAATCCTATGCGACGTAAATTGAGTTCTACAACACGATTTCGCTGCTCCAAATTTTTCTAAAAAATTTGTGAGGGCCTGGCTAGCGCACTTTTTCAATTTTCAAAAACTTTGACATGCTCCAAAAAAAATTCCTATGCGACGTAAATTGAGTTCTACAACACGATTCCGCCCTCAAAATTTTTCTAAGAAATTTCTAAGTGCCAGCGCACTTTTTCAATTTTCAAAAATGTTGACATGCTCCGAAAAAAATTCCTATGCGACGTAAATTGAGTTCTACAACACGATTCCGCCTTCCAAATTTTTCTAAAAAAATTCTAAGTGCCTGGCCAGCGCACTTTTTCAATTTTCAAAAATGTTGACATGCTCCGAAAAAAAAATTACTATGCGACGTAAATTGAGTTCTACAACACGATTCCGCCCTCAAAATTTTTCTAAAAAATTTCTCAATTTTCAAAAATGTTGACATGCTCCGAAAAAAAAATTCCTTTGCGACGTAAATTGAGTTCTACAAAACGATTCCGCCCTCAAAATTTTTCTAAAAACTTTTTGAGTGCCTGGCCAGCGCACTTTTTTAATTTTCAAAAATTTTGACATGCTTCAAAAAGAAAATTCCTATGAGACGTAAATTGAGTTCTACAAACGATTCCGCCCTCAAAATTTTTCTAAGAAATTTCTAAGTGCCTGGCCAGCGCACTTTTTCAATTTTCAAAAACGTTGACATGCTCGGAAAAAAAATTACTATGCGACGTAAATTGAGTTCAACAAACGATTCCGCCCTCAAAATTTTTCTAAAAAATTTCTCAATTTTCAAAAATGTTGACATGCTCCGAAAAAAAAATTCCTTTGCGACGTAAATTGAGTTCTACAACACGATTCCGCCTTCAAAATTTTTCTATAAAATTTATAAGTGCCTGGCCAGCGCACTTTTTCAATTTTAAAAATGTTGACATGCTCCGAAAAAAAAAAATTTCTAAGTTCCTGGCCAGCGCACTTTTTTAATTTTCAAAAATGTTGACATGCTCCGAAAAGAAAATTCCTATGCGACGTAAATTGAGTTCTACAACACGATTCCGCCCTCAAAATTTTTCTAAGAAATTTCTAAGTGCCAGCGCACTTTTTCAATTTTCAAAAATGTTGACATGCTCCGAAAAAAAATTCCTATGCGACGTAAATTGAGTTCTACCACACGATTCCGCCCTCAAAATTTTTCTAAGATATTTCTAAGTGCCGGGCCAGCGCACTTTTTCAATTTTCAAAAACGTTGACATGCTCCGAAAAAAAAATTCCTATGCGACGTAAATTGAGTTCTACCACACGATTCCGCCCTCAACATTTTTCTAAAAAATATCTAAGTGCCTGGCCTGCGCACTTTTTCAATTTTCAAAAAGTTGACATGCCCCGAAAAAAAAATTCCTATGCGACGTAAATTGAGTTCTACAACAAGATTCCGTCGCTCCAAATTTTTCTAAAAAATTTGTGAGGGCCTGGCCAGCGCACTTTTTCAATTTTCAAAAATGTTGACATGCTCCGAATAAAAAATTACTATGCGACGTAAATTGAGTTCTACAACACGATTCCGCCTTCAAAATTTTTCTATAAAATTTATAAGTGCCTGGCCAGCGCACCTTTTCAATTTTCAAAAATGTTGACATGCTCCGAAAAAAAATTCCTATGCGACGTAAATTGAGTTCTACCACACGATTCCGCCCTCAAAATTTTTCTAAGATATTTCTAAGTGCCGGGCCAGCGCACTTTTTCAATTTTCAAAAACGTTGACATGCTCCGAAAAAAAAATTCCTATGCGACGTAAATTGAGTTCTACCACACGATTCCGCCCTCAACATTTTTCTAAAAAATATCTAAGTGCCTGGCCTGCGCACTTTTTCAATTTTCAAAAAGTTGACATGCCCCGAAAAAAAAATTCCTATGCGACGTAAATTGAGTTCTACAACAAGATTCCGTCGCTCCAAATTTTTCTAAAAAATTTGTGAGGGCCTGGCCAGCGCACTTTTTCAATTTTCAAAAATGTTGACATGCTCCAAAAAAAATTCCTATGCAACGTAAATTGAGTCCTACAACACGATTCCGCCTTCCAAATTTTTCTAAAAAAAATCTAAGTGCCTGGCCGGCGCACTTTTTCAATTTTCAAAAATGTTGACATGCTCCGAATAAAAAATTATTATGCGACGTAAATTGAGTTCTACAACACGATTCCGCCTTCAAAATTTTTCTATAAAATTTATAAGTGCCTGGCCAGCGCACTTTTTCAATTTTAAAAATGTTGACATGCTCCGAAAAAAAAAATTTCTAAGTTCCTGGCCAGCGCACTTTTTTAATTTTCAAAAATGTTGACATGCTCCGAAAAGAAAATTCCTATGCGACGTAAATTGAGTTCTACAACACGATTCCGCCCTCAAAATTTTTCTAAGAAATTTCTAAGTGCCAGCGCACTTTTTCAATTTTCAAAAATGTTGACATGCTCCGAAAAAAATTCCTATGCGACGTAAATTGAGGTCTACCACACGATTCCGCCCTCAAAATTTTTCTAAAAAATTTCTAAGTGTCTGGTTAGCACACTTTTTCAATTTTCAAAAATGTTGAATGCTCGGCAAAAAAATTCCTATGCGACGTAAATTGAGTTCTACAACACGATTCCGCCCTCAAAATTTTTCTAAAAAATTTCCAAGTGCCTGGCCAGCGCACTTTTTCAATTTTCAAAAATGTTGACATGCTCCCAAAGAAAACTCCTATGCGACGTAAATTGAGTTCTACCACACGATTCCGCCCTCAACATTTTTCTAAAAAATATCTAAGTGCCTGGATAGCGCACTTTTTCAATTTTCAAAAACGTTGACATGCTCCAAAAAAAATTCCTATGCGACGTAAATTGAGTCCTACAACACGATATCGGCCTCCAAATTTTTCTAAAAAATTTCTAAGTGCCTGGCAAGCGCACTTTTTCAATTTTCAAAATCGTTGACAAGCTCCGAAAAAAAAAATTCCTATGCGACGTAAATTGAGTTCTACCACACGATTCCGCCCTCAACATTTTTCTAAAAAATATCTAAGTGCCGGGCCAGCGCACTTTTTCAATTTTCAAAAATGTTGACATGCTCCGAAAAGAAAATTCCTATGCGACGTAAATTGAGGTCTATCACACGATTCCGCCCTCAAAATTTTTCTAAAAAATTTCTAAGTGACTGGTTAGCACACTTTTTCAATTTTCAAAAATGTTGAATGCTCGGCAAAAAAATTCCTATGCGACGTAAATTGAGTTCAACAACACGATTCCGCCCTCAAAATTTTTCTAAAAAATTTCCAAGTGCCTGGCCAGCGCACTTTTTCAATTTTCGAAAATGTTGACATGCTCCCAAAAGAAAATTCCTATGCGACGTAAATTGAGTTCTACAACAAGATTCCGCCGCTCCAAATTTTTCTAAAAAATTTGTGAGGGCCTGGATAGCGCACTTTTTCAATTTTCAAAAACGTTGACATGCTCCAAAAAAAATTCCTATGCGACGTAAATTGAGTCCTACAACACGATATCGGCCTCCAAATTTTTCTAAAAAATTTCTAAGTGCCTGGCAAGCGCACTTTTTCAATTTTCAAAATCGTTGACAAGCTCCAAAAAAAAAATTCCTATGCGACGTAAATTGAGTTCTACCACACGATTCCACCCTCAACATTTTTCTAAAAAATATCTAAGTGTCTGGCCAGCGCACTTTTTCAATTTTCAAAAATGTTGACATGCCTCGAAAAAAAAATCCTATGCGACGTAAATTGAGTTCTACAACACGATTCCGCTGCTCCAAATTTTTCTAAAAAATATCTAAGTACCAGGCCAGCGCACTTTTTTAATTTTCAAAAATGTTGACATGCTCCGAAAAGAAAATTCCTATGCGACGTAAATTGAGTTCTACAACACGATTCCGCCCTCAAAATTTTTCTAATAAATTTCTAAGTGCCAGCGCACTTTTTCAATTTTCAAAAATGTTGACATGCTCCGAAAAAAATTCCTATGCGACGTAAATTGAGTTCTACAACACGATTCCGCCTTCCAAATTTTTCTAAAAAAATTCTAAGTGCCTGGCCAGCGCACTTTTTCAATTTTCAAAAATGTTGACATGCTCCGAATAAAAAATTACTATGCGACGTAAATTGAGTTCTACAACACGATTCCGCCTTCCAAATTTTTCTAAAAAAATTCTAAGTGCCTGGCCAGCGCACTTTTTCAATTTTCAAAAATGTTGACATGCTCCGAAAAAAAAATTACTATGCGACGTAAATTGAGTTCTACAACACGATTCCGCCCTCAAAATTTTTCTAAAAAATTTCTCAATTTTCAAAAATGTTGACATGCTCCGAAAAAAAAATTCCTTTGCGACGTAAATTGAGTTCTACAAAACGATTCCGCCCTCAAAATTTTTCTAAAAACTTTTTGAGTGCCTGGCCAGCGCACTTTTTTAATTTTCAAAAATTTTGACATGCTTCAAAAAGAAAATTCCTATGCGACGTAAATTGAGTTCTACAAACGATTCCGCCCTCAAAATTTTTCTAAAAAATTTCTCAATATTCAAAAATGTTGACATGCTCCGAAAAAAAATTCCTTTGCGACGTAAACTGAGTTCTACAAAACGATTCCGCCCTCAAAATTCCTATGCGACGTAAATTGAGTTCTACCACACGATTCCGCCCTCAAAATTTTTCTAAAAAATATCTAAGTTCCTGGCCAGCGCACTTTTTTAATTTTCAAAAATGTTGACATGCTCCGAAAAGAAAATTCCTATGCGACGTAAATTGAGTTCTACCACACGATTCCGCCCTCAAAATTTTTCTAAAAAATATCTAAGTTCCTGGCCAGCGCACTTTTTTAATTTTCAAAAATGTTGACATGCTCCGAAAAGAAAATTCCTATGCGACGTAAATTGAGTTCTACAACACGATTCCGCCCTCAAAATTTTTCTATAAAATGTATAGGTGCCTGGCCAGCGCACCTTTTCAATTTTCAAAAACGTTGACATGCTCCGAAAAAAAATTCCTATGCGACGTAAATTGAGTTCTACCACACGATTCCGCCCTCAACATTTTTCTAAAAAATATCTAAGTGCCTGGCCTGCGCACTTTTTCAATTTTCAAAAAGTTGACATGCCCCGAAAAAAAAATTCCTATGCGACGTAAATTGAGTTCTACCACACGATTCCGCCCCTCAACATTTTTCTAAAAAATATCTAAGTGCCTGGCCTGCGCACTTTTTCAATTTTCAAAAAGTTGACATGCCCCGAAAATAAAATTCCTATGCGACGTAAATTGAGTTCTACAACAAGATTCCGTCGCTCCAAATTTTTCTAAAAAATTTGTGAGTGCCTGGCCAGCGCACTTTTTCAATTTTCAAAAATGTTGACATGATCCGAAAAAAAATTCCTATGCGACGTAAATTGAGTTCTACAACACGATTCCGCCCTCAAAATTTTTCTAAGTAATTTCTAAGTGCCCTGGCCAGTGCACTTTTTCAATTTTCAAAAACGTTGACATGCTCCGAAAAAAAAATTCCTATGCTACGTAAATTGAGTTCTACCACACGATTCCGCCCCTCAACATTTTTCTAAAAAATATCTAAGTGCCTGGCCTGCGCACTTTTTCAATTTTCAAAAAGTTGACATGCCCCGAAAAAAAAATTCCTATGCGACGTAAATTGAGTTCTACAACAAGATTCCGTCGCTCCAAATTTTTCTAAAAAATTTGCGAGGGCCTGGCCAGCGCACTTTTTCAATTTTCAAAAATGTTGACATGCCCCGAAAAAAAAATCCTATGCGACGTAAATTGAGTTCTACAACACGATTTCGCTGCTCCAAATTTTTCTAAAAAATTTGTGAGGGCCTGGCTAGCGCACTTTTTCAATTTTCAAAAACTTTGACATGCTCCAAAAAAAATTCCTATGCGACGTAAATTGAGTTCTACAACACGATTCCGCCCTCAAAATTTTTCTAAGAAATTTCTAAGTGCCAGCGCACTTTTTCAATTTTCAAAAATGTTGACATGCTCCGAAAAAAATTCCTATGCGACGTAAATTGAGTTCTACAACACGATTCCGCCTTCCAAATTTTTCTAAAAAAATTCTAAGTGCCTGGCCAGCGCACTTTTTCAATTTTCAAAAATGTTGACATGCTCCGAAAAAAAAATTACTATGCGACGTAAATTGAGTTCTACAACACGATTCCGCCCTCAAAATTTTTCTAAAAAATTTCTCAATTTTCAAAAATGTTGACATGCTCCGAAAAAAAAATTCCTTTGCGACGTAAATTGAGTTCTACAAAACGATTCCGCCCTCAAAATTTTTCTAAAAACTTTTTGAGTGCCTGGCCAGCGCACTTTTTTAATTTTCAAAAATTTTGACATGCTTCAAAAAGAAAATTCCTATGAGACGTAAATTGAGTTCTACAAACGATTCCGCCCTCAAAATTTTTCTAAGAAATTTCTAAGTGCCTGGCCAGCGCACTTTTTCAATTTTCAAAAACGTTGACATGCTCGGAAAAAAAATTACTATGCGACGTAAATTGAGTTCAACAAACGATTCCGCCCTCAAAATTTTTCTAAAAAATTTCTCAATTTTCAAAAATGTTGACATGCTCCGAAAAAAAAATTCCTTTGCGACGTAAATTGAGTTCTACAAAACGATTCCGCCCTCAAAATTTTTCTAAAAACTTTTTGAGTGCCTGGAAAGCGCACTTTTTTAATTTTCAAAAATTTTGACATGCTTCAAAAAGAAAATTCCTATGCGACGTAAATTGAGTTCTACAAACGATTCCGCCCTCAAAATTTTTCTAAAAAATTTCTCAATATTCAAAAATGTTGACATGCTCCGAAAAAAAATTCCTTTGCGACGTAAACTGAGTTCTACAAAACGATTCCGCCCTCAAAATTCCTATGCGACGTAAATTGAGTTCTACCACACGATTCCGCCCTCAAAATTTTTCTAAAAAATATCTAAGTTCCTGGCCAGCGCACTTTTTTAATTTTCAAAAATGTTGACATGCTCCGAAAAGAAAATTCCTATGCGACGTAAATTGAGTTCTACAACAAGATTCCGTCGCTCCAAATTTTTCTAAAAAATTTGTGAGGGCCTGGCCTGCGCACTTTTTCAATTTTCAAAAAGTTGACATGCCCCGAAAATAAAATTCCTATGCGACGTAAATTGAGTTCTACAACAAGATTCCGTCGCTCCAAATTTTTCTAAAAAATTTGTGAGGGCCTGGCCAGCGCACTTTTTCAATTTTCAAAAATGTTGACATGCCCCGAAAAAAAAATCCTATGCGACGTAAATTGAGTTCTACAACACGATTTCGCTGCTCCAAATTTTTCTAAAAAATTTGTGAGGGCCTGGCCAGCGCACTTTTTCAATTTTCAAAAATGTTGACATGCCCAAAAAAAAAAATCCTATGCGACGTAAATTGAGTTCTACAACACGATTTCGCTGCTCCAAATTTTTCTAAAAAATTTGTGAGGGCCTGGCCAGCGCACTTTTTCAATTTTCAAAAATGTTGACATGCCCCGAAAAAAAAATCCTATGCGACGTAAATTGAGTTCTACAACACGATTTCGCTGCTCCAAATTTTTCTAAAAAATTTGTGAGGGCCTGGCCAGCGCACTTTTTCAATTTTCAAAAAGTTGACATGCCCCGAAAAAAAAATCCTATGCGACGTAAATTGAGTTCTACAACACGATTTCGCTGCTCCAAATTTTTCTAAGAAATTTCTAAGTGCCCTGGCCAGTGCACTTTTTCAATTTTCAAAAACGTTGACATGCTCCGAAAAAAAAATTCCTATGCTACGTAAATTGAGTTCTACCACACGATTCCGCCCCTCAACATTTTTCTAAAAAATATCTAAGTGCCTGGCCTGCGCACTTTTTCAATTTTCAAAAAGTTGACATGCCCCGAAAATAAAATTCCTATGCGACGTAAATTGAGTTCTACAACAAGATTCCGTCGCTCCAAATTTTTCTAAAAAATTTGTGAGGGCCTGGCCAGCGCACTTTTTCAATTTTCAAAAATGTTGACATGCCCCGAAAAAAAAATCCTATGCGACGTAAATTGAGTTCTACAACACGATTTCGCTGCTCCAAATTTTTCTAAAAAATTTGTGAGGGCCTGGCCAGCGCACTTTTTCAATTTTCAAAAATGTTGACATGCCCCGAAAAAAAAATCCTATGCGACGTAAATTGAGTTCTACAACACGATTTCGCTGCTCCAAATTTTTCTAAAAAATTTGTGAGGGCCTGGCCAGCGCACTTTTTCAATTTTCAAAAATGTTGACATGCTCCGAAAAAAATTCCTATGCGACGTAAATTGAGTTCTACAACACGATTCCGCCCTCAAAATTTTTCTATAAAATGTATAGGTGCCTGGCCAGCGCACCTTTTCAATTTTCAAAAACGTTGACATGCTCCGAAAAAAAATTCCTATGCGACGTAAATTGAGTTCTACCACACGATTCCGCCCTCAACATTTTTCTAAAAAATATCTAAGTGCCTGGCCTGCGCACTTTTTCAATTTTCAAAAAGTTGACATGCCCCGAAAAAAAAATTCCTATGCGACGTAAATTGAGTTCTACAACAAGATTCCGTCGCTCCAAATTTTTCTAAAAAATTTGTGAGTGCCTGGCCAGCGCACTTTTTCAATTTTCAAAAATGTTGACATGATTTGAAAAAAAAATTCCTATGCGACGTAAATTGAGTTCTACAACACGATTTCGCTGCTCCAAATTTTTCTAAAAAATTTGTGAGGGCCTGGCCAGCGCACTTTTTCAATTTTCAAAAATGTTGACATGCTCCGAAAAAAATTCCTATGCGACGTAAATTGAGTTCTACAACACGATTCCGCCCTCAAAATTTTTCTATAAAATGTATAGGTGCCTGGCCAGCGCACCTTTTCAATTTTCAAAAACGTTGACATGCTCCGAAAAAAAATTCCTATGCGACGTAAATTGAGTTCTACCACACGATTCCGCCCTCAACATTTTTCTAAAAAATATCTAAGTGCCTGGCCTGCGCACTTTTTCAATTTTCAAAAAGTTGACATGCCCCGAAAAAAAAATTCCTATGCGACGTAAATTGAGTTCTACAACAAGATTCCGTCGCTCCAAATTTTTCTAAAAAATTTGTGAGTGCCTGGCCAGCGCACTTTTTCAATTTTCAAAAATGTTGACATGCTCCGAAAAAAATTCCTATGCGACGTAAATTGAGTTCTACAACAAGATTCCGTCGCTCCAAATTTTTCTAAAAAATTTGTGAGTGCCTGGCCAGCGCACTTTTTCAATTTTCAAAAATGTTGACATGATTTGAAAAAAAAATTCCTATGCGACGTAAATTGAGTTCTACAACACGATTTCGCTGCTCCAAATTTTTCTAAAAAATTTGTGAGGGCCTGGCCAGCGCACTTTTTCAATTTTCAAAAACGTTGACATGCTCCGAAAAAAAATTCCTATGCGACGTAAATTGAGTTCTACCACACGATTCCGCCCTCAACATTTTTCTAAAAAATATCTAAGTGCCTGGCCTGCGCACTTTTTCAATTTTCAAAAAGTTGACATGCCCCGAAAAAAAAATTCCTATGCGACGTAAATTGAGTTCTACAACAAGATTCCGTCGCTCCAAATTTTTCTAAAAAATTTGTGAGTGCCTGGCCAGCGCACTTTTTCAATTTTCAAAAATGTTGACATGATTTGAAAAAAAAATTCCTATGCGACGTAAATTGAGTTCTACAACACGATTTCGCTGCTCCAAATTTTTCTAAAAAATTTGTGAGGGCCTGGCCAGCGCACTTTTTCAATTTTCAAAAATGTTGACATGCCCCGAAAAAAAAATCCTATGCGACGTAAATTGAGTTCTACAACACGATTTCGCTGCTCCAAATTTTTCTAAAAAATTTGTGAGGGCCTGGCCAGCGCACTTTTTCAATTTTCAAAAAGTTGACATGCCCCGAAAAAAAAATCCTATGCGACGTAAATTGAGTTCTACAACACGATTTCGCTGCTCCAAATTTTTCTAAGAAATTTCTAAGTGCCCTGGCCAGTGCACTTTTTCAATTTTCAAAAACGTTGACATGCTCCGAAAAAAAAATTCCTATGCTACGTAAATTGAGTTCTACCACACGATTCCGCCCCTCAACATTTTTCTAAAAAATATCTAAGTGCCTGGCCTGCGCACTTTTTCAATTTTCAAAAAGTTGACATGCCCCGAAAATAAAATTCCTATGCGACGTAAATTGAGTTCTACAACAAGATTCCGTCGCTCCAAATTTTTCTAAAAAATTTGTGAGGGCCTGGCCAGCGCACTTTTTCAATTTTCAAAAATGTTGACATGCCCCGAAAAAAAAATCCTATGCGACGTAAATTGAGTTCTACAACACGATTTCGCTGCTCCAAATTTTTCTAAAAAATTTGTGAGGGCCTGGCCAGCGCACTTTTTCAATTTTCAAAAATGTTGACATGCCCCGAAAAAAAAATCCTATGCGACGTAAATTGAGTTCTACAACACGATTTCGCTGCTCCAAATTTTTCTAAAAAATTTGTGAGGGCCTGGCCAGCGCACTTTTTCAATTTTCAAAAATGTTGACATGCTCCGAAAAAAATTCCTATGCGACGTAAATTGAGTTCTACAACACGATTCCGCCCTCAAAATTTTTCTATAAAATGTATAGGTGCCTGGCCAGCGCACCTTTTCAATTTTCAAAAACGTTGACATGCTCCGAAAAAAAATTCCTATGCGACGTAAATTGAGTTCTACCACACGATTCCGCCCTCAACATTTTTCTAAAAAATATCTAAGTGCCTGGCCTGCGCACTTTTTCAATTTTCAAAAAGTTGACATGCCCCGAAAAAAAAATTCCTATGCGACGTAAATTGAGTTCTACAACAAGATTCCGTCGCTCCAAATTTTTCTAAAAAATTTGTGAGTGCCTGGCCAGCGCACTTTTTCAATTTTCAAAAATGTTGACATGATTTGAAAAAAAAATTCCTATGCGACGTAAATTGAGTTCTACAACACGATTTCGCTGCTCCAAATTTTTCTAAAAAATTTGTGAGGGCCTGGCCAGCGCACTTTTTCAATTTTCAAAAAGTTGACATGCCCCGAAAAAAAAATTCCTATGCGACGTAAATTGAGTTCTACAACAAGATTCCGTCGCTCCAAATTTTTCTAAAAAATTTGTGAGTGCCTGGCCAGCGCACTTTTTCAATTTTCAAAAATGTTGACATGCCCCGAAAAAAAAATCCTATGCGACGTAAATTGAGTTCTACAACACGATTTCGCTGCTCCAAATTTTTCTAAAAAATTTGTGAGGGCCTGGCCAGCGCACTTTTTCAATTTTCAAAAATGTTGACATGCTCCGAAAAAAATTCCTATGCGACGTAAATTGAGTTCTACAACACGATTCCGCCCTCAAAATTTTTCTAAGAAATTTCTAAGTGCCCTGGCCAGTGCACTTTTTCAATTTTCAAAAACGTTGACATGCTCCGAAAAAAAAATTCCTATGCTACGTAAATTGAGTTCTACCACACGATTCCGTCCCTCAACATTTTTCTAAAAAATATCTAAGTGCCTGGCCTGCGCACTTTTTCAATTTTCAAAAAGTTGACATGCCCCAAAAAAAAATTCCTATGCGACGTAAATTGAGTTCTACAACAAGATTCCGTCGCTCCAAATTTTTCTAAAAAATTTGTGAGGGCCTGGCCAGCGCACTTTTTCAATTTTCAAAAATGTTGACATGCCCCGAAAAAAAAATCCTATGCGACGTAAATTGAGTTCTACAACACGATTTCGCTGCTCCAAATTTTTCTAAAAAATTTGTGAGGGCCTGGCTAGCGCACTTTTTCAATTTTCAAAAACTTTGACATGCTCCAAAAAAAATTCCTATGCGACGTAAATTGAGTTCTACAACACGATTCCGCCCTCAAAATTTTTCTAAGAAATTTCTAAGTGCCAGCGCACTTTTTCAATTTTCAAAAATGTTGACATGCTCCGAAAAAAATTCCTATGCGACGTAAATTGAGTTCTACAACACGATTCCGCCTTCCAAATTTTTCTAAAAAAATTCTAAGTGCCTGGCCAGCGCACTTTTTCAATTTTCAAAAATGTTGACATGCTCCGAATAAAAAATTACTATGCGACGTAAATTGAGTTCTACAACACGATTCCGCCTTCAAAATTTTTCTATAAAATTTATAAGTGCCTGGCCAGCGCACCTTTTCAATTTTCAAAAATGTTGACATGCTCCGAAAAAAATTCCTATGCGACGTAAATTGAGTTCTACAACACGATTCCGCCTTCCAAATTTTTCTAAAAAAATTCTAAGTGCCTGGCCAGCGCACTTTTTCAATTTTCAAAAATGTTGACATGCTCCGAATAAAAAATTACTATGCGACGTAAATTGAGTTCTACAACACGATTCCGCCTTCAAAATTTTTCTATAAAATTTATAAGTGCCTGGCCAGCGCACCTTTTCAATTTTCAAAAATGTTGACATGCTCCGAAAAAAAATTCCTATGCGACGTAAATTGAGTTCTACCACACGATTCCGCCCTCAAAATTTTTCTAAGATATTTCTAAGTGCCGGGCCAGCGCACTTTTTCAATTTTCAAAAACGTTGACATGCTCCGAAAAAAAAATTCCTATGCGACGTAAATTGAGTTCTACCACACGATTCCGCCCTCAAAATTTTTCTAAGATATTTCTAAGTGCCGGGCCAGCGCACTTTTTCAATTTTCAAAAACGTTGACATGCTCCGAAAAAAAAATTCCTATGCGACGTAAATTGAGTTCTACCACACGATTCCGCCCTCAACATTTTTCTAAAAAATATCTAAGTGCCTGGCCTGCGCACTTTTTCAATTTTCAAAAAGTTGACATGCCCCGAAAAAAAAATCCTATGCGACGTAAATTGAGTTCTACAACACGATTTCGCTGCTCCAAATTTTTCTAAAAAATTTGTGAGGGCCTGGCCAGCGCACTTTTTCAATTTTCAAAAATGTTGACATGCTCCAAAAAAAATTCCTATGCAACGTAAATTGAGTCCTACAACACGATTCCGCCTTCCAAATTTTTCTAAAAAAAATCTAAGTGCCTGGCCGGCGCACTTTTTCAATTTTCAAAAATGTTGACATGCTCCGAATAAAAAATTATTATGCGACGTAAATTGAGTTCTACAACACGATTCCGCCTTCAAAATTTTTCTATAAAATTTATAAGTGCCTGGCCAGCGCACTTTTTCAATTTTAAAAATGTTGACATGCTCCGAAAAAAAAAATTTCTAAGTTCCTGGCCAGCGCACTTTTTTAATTTTCAAAAATGTTGACATGCTCCGAAAAGAAAATTCCTATGCGACGTAAATTGAGTTCTACAACACGATTCCGCCCTCAAAATTTTTCTAAGAAATTTCTAAGTGCCAGCGCCCTTTTTCAATTTTCAAAAATGTTGACATGCTCCGAAAAAAATTCCTATGCGACGTAAATTGAGGTCTACCACACGATTCCGCCCTCAAAATTTTTCTAAAAAATTTCTAAGTGTCTGGTTAGCACACTTTTTCAATTTTCAAAAATGTTGAATGCTCGGCAAAAAAATTCCTATGCGACGTAAATTGAGTTCTACAACACGATTCCGCCCTCAAAATTTTTCTAAAAAATTTCCAAGTGCCTGGCCAGCGCACTTTTTCAATTTTCAAAAATGTTGACATGCTCCCAAAGAAAACTCCTATGCGACGTAAATTGAGTTCTACCACACGATTCCGCCCTCAACATTTTTCTAAAAAATATCTAAGTGCCTGGATAGCGCACTTTTTCAATTTTCAAAAACGTTGACATGCTCCAAAAAAAATTCCTATGCGACGTAAATTGAGTCCTACAACACGATATCGGCCTCCAAATTTTTCTAAAAAATTTCTAAGTGCCTGGCAAGCGCACTTTTTCAATTTTCAAAATCGTTGACAAGCTCCGAAAAAAAAAATTCCTATGCGACGTAAATTGAGTTCTACCACACGATTCCGCCCTCAACATTTTTCTAAAAAATATCTAAGTGCCGGGCCAGCGCACTTTTTCAATTTTCAAAAATGTTGACATGCTCCGAAAAGAAAATTCCTATGCGACGTAAATTGAGGTCTATCACACGATTCCGCCCTCAAAATTTTTCTAAAAAATTTCTAAGTGACTGGTTAGCACACTTTTTCAATTTTCAAAAATGTTGAATGCTCGGCAAAAAAATTCCTATGCGACGTAAATTGAGTTCAACAACACGATTCCGCCCTCAAAATTTTTCTAAAAAATTTCCAAGTGCCTGGCCAGCGCACTTTTTCAATTTTCGAAAATGTTGACATGCTCCCAAAAGAAAATTCCTATGCGACGTAAATTGAGTTCTACAACAAGATTCCGCCGCTCCAAATTTTTCTAAAAAATTTGTGAGGGCCTGGATAGCGCACTTTTTCAATTTTCAAAAACGTTGACATGCTCCAAAAAAAATTCCTATGCGACGTAAATTGAGTCCTACAACACGATATCGGCCTCCAAATTT
This sequence comes from Pseudeuparius sepicola, assembly GCA_963920635.1. Taxonomy (NCBI): domain Eukaryota; kingdom Metazoa; phylum Arthropoda; class Insecta; order Coleoptera; family Anthribidae; genus Pseudeuparius; species Pseudeuparius sepicola. The sequence goes on along the minus strand of OY987301.1, from coordinate 58,429,064 downwards.
TTCTAAAAAATTTCTAAGTGCCTGGCAAGCGCACTTTTTCAATTTTCAAAATCGTTGACAAGCTCCAAAAAAAAAATTCCTATGCGACGTAAATTGAGTTCTACCACACGATTCCACCCTCAACATTTTTCTAAAAAATATCTAAGTGTCTGGCCAGCGCACTTTTTCAATTTTCAAAAATGTTGACATGCCTCGAAAAAAAAATCCTATGCGACGTAAATTGAGTTCTACAACACGATTCCGCTGCTCCAAATTTTTCTAAAAAATATCTAAGTACCAGGCCAGCGCACTTTTTTAATTTTCAAAAATGTTGACATGCTCCGAAAAGAAAATTCCTATGCGACGTAAATTGAGTTCTACAACACGATTCCGCCCTCAAAATTTTTCTAATAAATTTCTAAGTGCCAGCGCACTTTTTCAATTTTCAAAAATGTTGACATGCTCCGAAAAAAATTCCTATGCGACGTAAATTGAGTTCTACAACACGATTCCGCCTTCCAAATTTTTCTAAAAAAATTCTAAGTGCCTGGCCAGCGCACTTTTTCAATTTTCAAAAATGTTGACATGCTCCGAATAAAAAATTACTATGCGACGTAAATTGAGTTCTACAACACGATTCCGCCTTCCAAATTTTTCTAAAAAAATTCTAAGTGCCTGGCCAGCGCACTTTTTCAATTTTCAAAAATGTTGACATGCTCCGAAAAAAAAAATTCCTATGCGACGTAAATTGAGTTCTACAACAAGATTCCGTCGCTCCAAATTTTTCTAAAAAATTTGTGAGGGCCTGGCCAGCGCACTTTTTCAATTTTCAAAAATGTTGACATGCCCCGAAAAAAAATCCTATGCGACGTAAATTGAGTTCTACAACACGATTTCGCTGCTCCAAATTTTTCTAAAAAATTTGTGAGGGCCTGGCTAGCGCACTTTTTCAATTTTCAAAAACTTTGACATGCTCCAAAAAAAATTCCTATGCGACGTAAATTGAGTTCTACAACACGATTCCGCCCTCAAAATTTTTCTAAGAAATTTCTAAGTGCCAGCGCACTTTTTCAATTTTCAAAAATGTTGACATGCTCCGAAAAAAATTCCTATGCGACGTAAATTGAGTTCTACAACACGATTCCGCCTTCCAAATTTTTCTAAAAAAATTCTAAGTGCCTGGCCAGCGCACTTTTTCAATTTTCAAAAATGTTGACATGCTCCGAAAAAAAAATTACTATGCGACGTAAATTGAGTTCTACAACACGATTCCGCCTTCCAAATTTTTCTAAAAAAATTCTAAGTGCCTGGCCAGCGCACTTTTTCAATTTTCAAAAATGTTGACATGCTCCGAATAAAAAATTACTATGCGACGTAAATTGAGTTCTACAACACGATTCCGCCTTCAAAATTTTTCTATAAAATTTATAAGTGCCTGGCCAGCGCACCTTTTCAATTTTCAAAAATGTTGACATGCTCCGAAAAAAAATTCCTATGCGACGTAAATTGAGTTCTACCACCGATTCCGCCCTCAAAATTTTTCTAAGATATTTCTAAGTGCCGGGCCAGCGCACTTTTTCAATTTTCAAAAACGTTGACATGCTCCGAAAAAAAAATTCCTATGCGACGTAAATTGAGTTCTACCACACGATTCCGCCCTCAACATTTTTCTAAAAAATATCTAAGTGCCTGGCCTGCGCACTTTTTCAATTTTCAAAAAGTTGTCATGCCCCGAAAAAAAAATTCCTATGCGACGTAAATTGAGTTCTACAACAAGATTCCGTCGCTCCAAATTTTTCTAAAAAATTTGTGAGGGCCTGGCCAGCGCACTTTTTCAATTTTCAAAAATGTTGACATGCCCCGAAAAAAAAATCCTATGCGACGTAAATTGAGTTCTACAACACGATTTCGCTGCTCCAAATTTTTCTAAAAAATTTGTGAGGGCCTGGCTAGCGCACTTTTTCAATTTTCAAAAACTTTGACATGCTCCAATAAAAATTCCTATGCAACGTAAATTGAGTCCTACAACACGATTCCGCCTTCCAAATTTTTCTAAAAAAATTCTAAGTGCCTGGCCGGCGCACTTTTTCAATTTTCAAAAATGTTGACATGCTCCGAATAAAAAATTACTATGCGACGTAAATTGAGTTCTACAACACGATTCCGCCTTCAAAATTTTTCTATAAAATTTATAAGTGCCTGGCCAGCGCACTTTTTCAATTTTAAAAATGTTGACATGCTCCGAAAAAAAAAAATTTCTAAGTTCCTGGCCAGCGCACTTTTTTAATTTTCAAAAATGTTGACATGCTCCGAAAAGAAAATTCCTATGCGACGTAAATTGAGTTCTACAACACGATTCCGCCCTCAAAATTTTTCTAAGAAATTTCTAAGTGCCAGCGCACTTTTTCAATTTTCAAAAATGTTGATATGCTCCGAAAAAAATTCCTATGCGACGTAAATTGAGTTCTACAACACGATTCCGCCTTCCAATTTTTTCTAAAAAAATTCTAAGTGCCTGGCCAGCGCACTTTTTCAATTTTCAAAAATGTTGATATGCTCCGAAAAAAATTCCTATGCGACGTAAATTGAGTTCTACAACACGATTCCGCCTTCCAATTTTTTCTAAAAAAATTCTAAGTGCCTGGCCAGCGCACTTTTTCAATTTTCAAAAATGTTGACATGCTCCGAAAAGAAAATTCCTATGCGACGTAAATTGAGGTCTACCACACGATTCCGCCCTCAAAATTTTTCTAAAAAATTTCTAAGTGTCTGGTTAGCACACTTTTTCAATTTTCAAAAATGTTGAATGCTCGGCAAAAAAATTCCTATGCGACGTAAATTGAGTTCTACAACACGATTCCGCCCTCAAAATTTTTCTAAAAAATTTCCAAGTGCCTGGCCAGCGCACTTTTTCAATTTTCGAAAATGTTGACATGCTCCCAAAAGAAAATTCCTATGCGACGTAAATTGAGTTCTACAACAAGATTCCGCCGCTTCAAATTTTTCTAAAAAATTTGTGAGGGCCTGGATAGCGCACTTTTTCAATTTTCAAAAACGTTGGCATGCTCCAAAAAAAATTCCTATGCGACGTAAATTGAGTCCTACAACACGATATCGGCCTGCAAATTTTTCTAAAAAATTTCTAAGTGCCTGGCAAGCGCACTTTTTCAATTTTCAAAATCGTTGACAAGCTCCGAAAAAAAAATTCCTATGCGACGTAAATTGAGTTCTACCGCACGATTCCGCCCTCAACATTTTTCTAAAAAATATCTAAGTGCCGGGCCAGCGCACTTTTTCAATTTTCAAAAATGTTGACATGCTCCGAAAAGAAAATTCCTATGCGACGTAAATTGAGGTCTACCACACGATTCCGCCCTCAAAATTTTTCTAAAAAATTTCTAAGTGACTGGTTAGCACACTTTTTCAATTTTCAAAAATGTTGAATGCAAGGCAAAAAAATTCCTATGCGACGTAAATTGAGTTCAACAACACGATTCCGCCCTCAAAATTTTTCTAAAAAATTTCCAAGTGCCTGGCCAGCGCACTTTTTCAATTTTCGAAAATGTTGACATGCTCCCAAAATAAAATTCCTATGCGACGTAAATTGAGTTCTACAACAAGATTCCGCCGCTCCAAATTTTTCTAAAAAATTTGTGAGGGCCTGGATAGCGCCCTTTTTCAATTTTCAAAAACGTTGACATGCTCCAAAAAAAATTCCTATGCGACGTAAATTGAGTCCTACAACACGATATCGGCCTCCAAATTTTTCTAAAAAATTTCTAAGTGCCTGGCAAGCGCACTTTTTCAATTTTCAAAATCGTTGACAAGCTCCGAAAAAAAAAATTCCTATGCGACGTAAATTGAGTTCTACCACACGATTCCACCCTCAACATTTTTCTAAAAAATATCTAAGTGTCTGGCCAGCGCACTTTTTCAATTTTCAAAAATGTTGACATGCCCCGAAAAAAAAAATCCTATGCGACGTAAATTGAGTTCTACAACACGATTCCGCTGCTCCAAATTTTTCTAAAAAATATCTAAGTACCTGGCCAGCGCACTTTTTCAATTTTCAAAAATGTTGACATGCTCCGAAAAAAAAAATTCCTATGCGACGTAAATTGAGTTCTACAACACGATTCCGCCCTCAAAATTTTTCTAAAAAATTTCTAAGTTCCAGGCCAGCGCACTTTTTTAATTTTCAAAAATGTTGACATGCTCCGAAAAGAAAATTCCTATGCGACGTAAATTGAGTTCTACAACACGATTCCGCCCTCAAAATTTTTCTATAAAATTTATAAGTGCCTGGCCAGCGCACCTTTTCAATTTTCAAAAATGTTGACATGCTCCGAAAAGAAAATTCCTATGCGACGTAAATTGAGTTCTACAAAACGATTCTGCCCTAAAAATTTTTCTAAAAAATTTCTGAATGCCTGGCCAGCGCACTTTTTTAATTTTCAAAAATTTTGACATGCTTCGAAAAGAAAATTCCTATGCGACGTAAATTGAGTTCTACCACACGATTCCGTCCTCCAAATTTTTCTAAAAAATTTCTAAGTTCCAGGCCAGCGCACTTTTTTAATTTTCAAAAATGTTGACATGCTCCGAAAAGAAAATTCCTATGCGACGTAAATTGAGTTCTACAACACGATTCCGCCCGCAAAATTTTTCTATAAAATTTTTAAGTGCCTGGCCAGCGCACCTTTTCAATTTTCAAAAATGTTGACATGCTCCGAAAAGAAAATTCCTATGCGACGTAAATTGAGTTCTACAACACGATTCCGCCCTCAAAATTTTTCTAAGAAATTTCTAAGTGCCTGGCCAGCGCACTTTTTCAATTTTCAAAAACGTTGACATGCTCGGAAAAAAAAAATTGTTATGCGACGTAAATTGAGTTCTACAAACGATTCCGCCCTCAAAATTTTTCTAAAAAATTTCTAAATTTTCAAAAATGTTGACATGCTCCGAAAAAAAATTCCTATGCGACGTAAATTGAGTTCTACAAAACGATTCCGCCCTCAAAATTTTTCTAAAAAATTTCTCAATTTTCAAAAATGTTGACATGCTCCCAAAAAAAAATTCCTTTGCGACGTAAATTGAGTTCTACAAAACGATTCCGCCCTCAAAATTTTTCTAAAAACTTTTTGAGTGCCTGGCCAGCGCACTTTTTTAATTTTCAAAAATATTGACATGCTTCATAAAGAAAATTCCTATGCGACGTAAATTGAGTTCTACAAACGATTCCGCATTCAAAATTTTTCTAAAAAATTTCTCAGTTTTCAAAAATGTTGACATGCTCCGAAAAAAAATTCCTTTGCGACGTAAATTGAGTTCTACAAAACGATTCCGCCCTCAAAACTTTTCTAAAAACTTTTTGAGTGCCTGGCCAGCGCACTTATGTGAATTTCGATACGAAATGTTTTTTCCGCGTTACTTTCTGGGTATTTCTCTTTTAATGAGTCCTTAGAAGAGTGTGTGAACACAGTTTTTGCGAAATTGAATGGGAAATTATTGAATCAGGGATAATTTCGGAGCATTTGCTGAATTCCGCTGGTTCTTCGTCGATTCTCTGTTTTCTCGTAACTCTAGTTTTTTTGTGAATTTCGATACGAAATGTTTTTTCCGTGTTACTTTCCGTGTATTTCTCTTAATTTTAGTAGTAGAACAGTGTGCGAACACAGTTTTTGCGAAATTGAATGGGAAATTATTGAATCAGGGACAATTTCGGAGTATTTTCTGAATTCCGCTGGTTCTTTGTCGATTCTCTGTTTTCTCGTAACTTTAGTTTTTATGTGAATTTCGATACGAAATGTTCTTTCCGTGTTACTTTCTGGGTATTTCTCTTGAAATGAGTCCTTAGAACAGTGGGTGAACACAGTTTTTGCGAAATTGGACGGGAAATTATTGAATCACGGATAATTTCGGAGTATTTGCTGAATTCCGCTGGTTATACGTCGATTCACTGTTTTCTCGTAACTTTAGTTTTTATGTGAATTTCGATAGGAAATGTTCTTTCCGTGTTACTTTCTCTTTAAATGAGTTCTTAGAACAGTGTGCGAATACAGTTTTTGCGAAATAGAATGGGAAATTTTTGAATCAGGGATAATTTCGGAGTATTTGCTAAATTCCGCTGGTTATACGTCTCGTGATTTTAGTTTTTATGTGAATTTCGATAGGAAATGATCTTTTCTTGTTACTTTCTGTGTATTTCTCTTAAAATGAGCCTTAGTACAGTGTGTGAAAATAGTTAATTTGAAATTGGATGATTATTGAATGGATTGGATTGGATGATTATTGAATCAGGGACAATTTCGAAGTATTTGCTGATATCCGCTACGTCGATTCTCTGTTTTCTCTAGTTTTTTTGTGAATTTCGATAGGAAGTGTTCCTTTCGTATTACATTCCGTCTATATCTCATAAAATTAGTCCTTAGAACAGTGTGTGAAAACAGTTTTGCGAAATTGATTGGGGAATTATTGAATCAGGGATAACTTCGGAGCATTTGCTGAATTCCGCTGGTTATACATCGATTCTCTGTTTTCTCGTACCTTTAGTTTTTACGTGATTTCGATAGGAAATATTCTTTTCGTGTTACTTTCCGTGTATTTCTCTTAACCTTTGTAGTAGAACAGTAGAAATTCATAAAAACTAAAGTTACGAGAAAACAGTGAATCGATGTATAATTAGCAGAATTTAGCAAATACTCCGAAATTATCCCTGATTCAAAAATTTCCCATTCCATTTCGCAAAAACTGTGTTCGCACACTGTTCTAAGGACTCATTTTAAGAGAAATACACGAAAGTAACACGTAAAGAACATTTCCTATCGAAATTCACTATAAACTAAAGTTACGAGAAAACAGAATCGACGTATAACCAGAGGAATTCAGCAAATACTCCGAAATTATCCGTGATTCAATAATTTCCCATCCAATTTCGCAAAATCTGTGTTCACACATTGTTCTAAGGACTTATTTAAAGAGAAATACCCAGAAAGTAACACGAAAAGAACATTTCCTATCGAAATTCACTTAAAAACTAAAGTTACGAGCAAACAGAGAATCGACGTAGAACCAGCGGAATTCAGCAAATACTCTTTTGCTAAATTGGATGGGTAATTATTGAATCAGGGATAATTTCGAAGTATCTTTCGATAGGAAATGTTCTTTTCGTGTTACTTTCTCTGTATATCTCTTAAAATGAGTCCTTAGAATAGTGTGTGAAAACAGTTTTTGCGAAATTGGATGGGAAATTATCGAAATACGGATAATTTCGGAGTATTTTCTGAATTCCTCTGGTTATACGTCGATTCATGTTTTTGTCGTAAAATGTTCTTTCCGCGTTACTCTCTGGGTATTTCTCTTTAAATGAATCCTTAGAACAATGTGCGAACACAGTTTTTGCGAAATTGAATGGGAAATTGTCGAATCAGGGATAATTTCAGAGTATATGCTAAATTCCGCTGGTTATACGTCGATTCACTGTTTTCTCGTAACTTAAGTTTTTGTGTGAATTTCGATAGGAAATGTTCTTTCCGTGTTACTTTCTGGGTATTTCTCTTAATTTTAGTAGTAGAACAGTGTGCGAACACAGTTTTTGGGAAATTGAAGGGAAATTATTGAATCAGGGATAATTTCGGAGTATTTGCTGAATTACGCTGGTTCTTCGTCGATTCTCTGTTTGCTCGTAACTTTAGTTTTTATATGAATTTCGATAGGAAATGTTCTTTTCGTTTTACTTTCTGGGTATTTCTCTTTAAATTAGTCCTTAGAACAATGTGTGAACACAGTTTTTGCGAAAAGTAGAATGGGAAATTATTGAATCAGGGATAATTTCGGAGTATTTGCTAAATTCCGCTGGTTATACGTCGATTCAAATTCTCGTAACTTTAGTTTTTATGTGAATTACGATAGGAAATGTTCTTTTCGGGTTTCTTTCCGTCTATTTCTCTTAGTGTGTGAAAACAGTTTTTGCGTTTTTTTGTGAATTTCGATAGGAAATGTTCTTTTCGTGTTACTTTCTGTTTATTTCTCTTAAAATGAGTCGTTATAACAGTGTGCGAACACAGTTTTTGCGAAATTGAATGGGAAATTATTGATTCAGGGATAATTTCGGAGTATTTGCTGAATTCCGCTGGTTATACGTCGATTCACTGTTTTCTCGTAACTTTAGTTTTTATGTGAATTTCGATAGGAAATGTTCTTTCCGTGTTACTTTCTCTTTAAATGAGTTCTTAGAACAGTGTGCGAATACAGTTTTTGCGAAATGGAATGGGAAATTTTTGAATCAGGGATAATTTCGGAATATTTGCTAAATTCAGCTGTTATACGTCGATTCACTGTTTTCTCGTAACTTTAGTTTTTATGAATTTCTACTGTTGTGCTACAAAGGTTAAGAGAAATACACGGAAAGTAACACGAAAAGAATATTTCCTATCGAAATCACATATAAACTAAAGGTACGAGAAAACAGAGAATCGATGTACAACCAGCGGAATTCAGCAAATGCTCCGAAGTTATCCCTGATTCAATAATTTCACAATCAATTTCGCAAAACTGTTTTTACACACTGTTCTAAGGACTAATTTTAAGAGATATAGACGGAATGTAATACGAAAGGAACATTTCCTATCGAAATTCATATAAAAACTAAAGTTACGAGCAAACAGAGAATCGACGTAGAACCAGCGGAATTCAGCAAATACTCTATTGCTAAATTGGATGGGTAATTATTGAATCAGGGATAATTTCGAAGTATCTGCTGAATTCCGCTGGTTCTACGTCTATTCTCTGTTTTCTCGTAACTTTAGTTTTTATGTGAATTTCGATAGGAAATGTTCTTTTCGTGTTACTTTCTCTGTATATCTCCTAAAATGAGTCCTTCGAACAGTGTGTGAAAACAGTTTTTGCGAAATTGCACGGGAAATTATCGAAACACGGATAATTTCGGAGTATTTTCTGAATTCCTCTGGTTATACGTCGATTCATGTTTTTGTCGTAAAATGTTCTTTCCGTGTTACTTTCTGGGTATTTCTCTTTAAATGAGTCCTTAGAACAGTGTGTGAACACAGTTTTTGCGAAATTGGATGGGAAATTATTGAATCACGGATAATTTCGGCGTATTTGCTAAATTGCTTGTTATACGTCGATTCACTGTTTTCTCGTAACTTTACTTTTTATGTGAATTTCGATAGGAAATGTTCTTTTCGTGTTACTTTCCGTGTATTTCTCTTAATTTTTGTAGTAGAACAGTGTGCGAACACAGTTTTTGCGAAATTGAATGGGAAATTGTTGAATCAGGTATAATTTCGGAGTATTTGCTAAATTCCGCTGGTTATACGTCGATTCACTGTTTTCTCGTAACTTTAGTTTTTATGAATTTCTACTGTTGTACTACAAAGGTAAAGAGAAATACACGGAAAGTAACAAGAAAAGAATATCTCCTATCGAAATCATATAAAAACTAAAGGAACGAGAAAACAGAGAATCGATGTAGAACCAGCGGAATTCAGCAAATGCTCCGAAGTTATCCCTGATTCAATAATTTCCCAATCAATTTCGCAAAAACTGTTTTCACTCACTGTTCTAAGGACTGATTTTAAGAGATATAGACGGAATGTAATACGAAAGGAACATTTCCTATCGAAATTCACAAAAAAACTAAAGTTACGAGAAAACAGAGAACCGACGTAGAACCATCGGAAATTAGAAAATACTTCGAAATTGTCCCTGATTCCATAATTTCCCATCCAATTTCAAATTAACTATTTTCACACACTGTTCTAAGGCTCATTTTAAGAGAAATACACAGAAAGTAACAAGAAAAGAACATTTCCCATCGAAATTCACATAAAAACTAAAATTACGAGAAAACAGTGAATCGACGTATATCCAGCGGAATTTAGCAAATACACCGAAATTATCCCTGTTTCTATAATTTCCGTTTCAATTTCGCAAAAACTGTGTTCGCACACTGTTCTAAGGACTCATTTAAAGAGAAATACCCGGAAAGTAACACGGAAAGAACGATTCTCTGCGAGAAGCAGAGAATCAATGTAGAACCAGCGGAATTCAGAAAATACTCCGAAATTATCGGTGACTCAATAATTTCCCACCAATTTCGCAAAAACTGTTTTCACACATTGTTCTACTACTAAAATTAAGAGAATACACGGAAAGTAACACGAAAAGAACATTTCCTATCGAAATTCACATAAAAACTAAAGTTACGAGAAAACAGAGAATAGACGTAGAACCAGCGGAATTCAGCAAATACTTCGAAATTATCCCTGATTCAATAATTTCCCATCCAATTTAGCAAAAGAGTATTTGCTGGTTCTACGTCGATTCTCTGTTTGCTCGTAACTTTAGTTTTTATGTGAATTTCGATAGGAAATGTTCTTTTCGTTTTACTTTCCGTGTATTTCTCTTAATTTTAGTAGCAGAACAGTGTGCGAACACAGTTTTTGCGAAATTGAATGGGAAATTATTGAATCAGGGAAAATTTCGGAGTATTTACAAAATTCCGCTGGTTCTTCGCCGATTCTCTGTTTTCTCGTAACTTTAGTTTTTATGTGAATTTCGATACGAAATGTTCTTTCCGTGTTACTTTCTGGGTATTTCTCTTTAAATGAGTCCTTAGAACAGTGGGTGAACACAGTTTTTGCGAAATAGGATGGGAAATTATTGAATCACGGATAATTTCGGAGTATTTGCTGAATTCCGCTGGTTATACGTCGATTCACTGTTTTCTCGTAACTCTAGTTTTTATGTGAATTTCGATAGGAAATGTTCTTTCCGTGTTACTTTCTCTTTAAATGAGTTCTTAGAACAGTGTGCGAATACAGTTTTAGCGAAATGGAATGGGAAATTTTTGAATCAGGGATAATTTTGGAGTATTTGCTAAATTCCGCTGGTTATACGTCGATTCACTGTTTTCTCGTAACTTTAGTTTTTGTGAATTTCTACTGTTGTACTACAAAGGTAAAGAGAAATACACGGAAAGTAACAAGAAAAGAATATCTCCTATCGAAATCACATAAAAACTAAAGGTACGAGAAAACAGAGAATCGATGTAGAACCAGCGGAATTCAGCAAATGCTCCGAAGTTATCCCTGATTCAATAATTTCCCAATCAATTTCGCAAAAACTGTTTTCACACACTGTTCTAAGGACTGATTTTAAGAGATATAGACGTAATGTAATACGAAAGGAACATTTCCTATCGAAATTCACAAAAAAACTAAAGTTACGAGAAAACAGAGAATCGACGTAGAACCATCGGAAATTAGAAAATACTTCGAAATTGTCCCTGATTCCATAATTTCCCATCCAATTTCAAATTAACTATTTTCACACACTGTTCTAAGGCTCATTTTAAGAGAAATACACAGAAAGTAACACGAAAAGAATATTTCCTATCGAAATCACATATAAACTAAAGGTACGATAAAACAGAGAATCGATGTACAACCAGCGGAATTCAGCAAATGCTCCGAAGTTATCCCTGATAATCACAATCAATTTCGCAAAAACTGTTTTCACACACTGTTCTAAGGACTAATTTTAAGAGATATATACGGAATGTAATACGAAAGGAACATTTCCTATCGAAATTCACAAAAAAGCTAGAGAAAACAGAGAATCGACGTAGCGGAATTCAGCAAATACTTCGAAATTGTCCCTGATTCAATAATCATCCAATTTCAAATTAACTATTTTCACACACTGTTCTAAGGCCATTTTAAGAGAAATACACAATTATCCCTGTTTCAACAATTTCCCATTCAATTTCGCAAAAACTGTGTTCGCACACTGTTCTAATTACTCATTTAAAAAGAATTACCCGGAAACTAACACATTTCCTATCGAAATTCACATAAAAACTAAAGTTACGAGAAAACAGTGAATCGACGTATAACCAGAGGAATTCAGCAAATACTCCGAAATTATCCGTGATTCAATAATTTCCCATCCAATTTCGCAAAAACTGTGTTCGCACACTGTTCTACTACTAAAATTAACTAAAGTTACGAGAAAATACTCCTTTGCTAAATTGGATGGGAAATTATTGAATCAGGGATAATTTCGAAGTATTTGCTGAATTCCGCTGGTTCTACGTCTATTCTCTGTTTTCTCGTAACTTTAGTTAATTTTAGTAGTAGAACAGTGTGCGAACACAGTTTTTGCGAAATTGAATGGGAAATTATTGATTCAGGGATAATTTCGGAGTATTTGCTAAATTTCGCTTGTTATACGTCGATTCTCTGTTTTATCATAACTTTAGTTTTTATGTTAATTTCGATTGGAAATGTTCTTTAATTTCCCATCCAATTTAGCAAAAGAGTATTTGCTGAATTCCGCTGGTTCTACGTCGATTCTCTGTTTGCTCGTAACTTTAGTTTTTATGTGAATTTCGATAAGAAATGTTCTTTTCGTTTTACTTTCCGTCTATTTCTCTTAATTTTAGTAGTAGAACAGTGTGCGAATAAAGTTTTTGCGAAATTGAATGGGAAATTATTGAATCAGGGACAATTTCGGAGTATTTGCTGAATTCCGCTGGTTCTTCGTCGATTCTCTGTTTTCTCGTAACTTTAGTTTTTATGTGAATTTCGATACGAAATGTTCTTTCCGTGTTACTTTCTGGGTATTTCTCTTTAAATGAGTCCTTAGAACAGTGGGTGAACACAGTTTTTGCGAAATTGGATTGGAAATTATTGAATCACGGATAATTTCGGAGTATTTGCTGAATTCCGCTGGTTATACGTCGATTCACTGTTTTCTCGTAACTTTACTTTTTATGTGAATTTCGATAGGAAATGTTCATTCCGTGTTACTTTCTCTTTAAATGAGTCCTTAGAACAGTGTGTGAACACAGTTTTTGAGAAATTGAATAGGAAATTGTTGAATCAGGTATAATTTCGGAATATTTGCTAAATTCCGCTGGTTATACGTCGATTCACTGTTTTCTCGTAACTTTAGTTTTTATGAATTTCTACTGTTGAACTACAAAGGTTAAGAGAAATACACGGAAAGTAACACGAAAAGAATATTTCCTATCGAAATCACATATAAACTAAAGGTACGAGAAAACAGAGAATCGATGTACAACCAGCGGAATTCAGCAAATGCTCCGAAGTTATCTCTGATTCAATAATTTCCCATTCAATTCAATATTCTCTGTTTTCTCGTAACTTTAGTTTTTATGTGAATTTCGATAGGAAATGTTCTTTTCGTGTTACTTTCCGTGTATTTCTCTTAATTTTAGTAGTAGAACAGTGTGTGAAAACAGTTTTTGCGAAATTGGTGGGAAATTATTGAATCACCGATAATTTCGGAGTATTTTCTGAATTCCTCTGGTTATACGTCGATACACTGTTTTCTGGTAACTTTAGTTTTTATGTGAATTTCGATAGGAAATGTTCTTTCCGTGTTACTTTCTCTTTAAATGAGTTCTTAGAACAGTGTGCGAATACAGTTTTTGCGAAATGGAATGGGAAATTTTTGAATCAGGGATAATTTTGGAGTATTTGCTAAATTCCGCTGGTTATACGTCGATTCACTGTTTTCTCGTAACTTTAGTTTTTGTGAATTTCTACTGTTGTACTACAAAGGTAAAGAGAAATACACGGAAAGTAACAAGAAAAGAATATCTCCTATCGAAATCACATAAAAACTAAAGGTACGAGAAAACAGAGAATCGACGTAGAACCAGCGGAATTCAGCAAATGCTCCGAAGTTATCCCTGATTCAATAATTTCCCAATCAATCTCGCAAAAACTGTTTTCACACACTATTCTAAGGACTGATTTTAAGAGATATAGACGGAATGTAATACGAAAGGAACATTTCCTATCGAAATTCACAAAAAAACTAAAGTTACGAGAAAACAGAGAATCGACGTAGAACCATCGGAAATTAGAAAATACTTCGAAATTGTCCCTGATTCCATAATTTCCCATCCAATTTCAAATTAACTATTTTCACACACTGTTCTAAGGCTCATTTTAAGAGAAATACACAGAAAGTAACACGAAAAGAATATTTCCTATCGAAATCACATATAAACTAAAGGTACGAGAAAACAGAGAATCGATGTACAACCAGCGGAATTCAGCAAATGCTCCGAAGTTATCCCTGATACAATAATTTCACAATCAATTTCGCAAAAACTGTTTTCACACACTGTTCTAAGGACTAATTTTAAGAGATATATACGGAATGTAATACGAAAGGAACATTTCCTATCCAAATTCACAAAAAAACTAGAGAAAACAGAGAATCGACGTAGCGGAATTCAGCAAATACTTCGAAATTGTCCCTGATTCAATAATCATCCAATTTCAAATTAACTATTTTCACACACTGTTCTAAGGCCATTTTAAGAGAAATACACAATTATCCCTGTTTCAACAATTTCCCATTCAATTTCGCAAAAACTGTGTTCGCACACTGTTCTAAGGACTCATTTAAAAAGAATTACCCGGAAACTAACACATTTCCTATCGAAATTCACATAAAAACTAAAGTTACGAGAAAACAGTGAATCGACGTATAACCAGAGGAATTCAGCAAATACTCCGAAATTATCCGTGATTCAATAATTTCCCATCCAATTTCGCAAAAACTGTGTTCGCACACTGTTCTACTACTAAAATTAACTAAAGTTACGAGAAAATACTCCTTTGCTAAATTGGATGGGAAATTATTGAATCAGGGATAATTTCGAAGTATTTGCTGAATTCCGCTGGTTCTACGTCTATTCTCTGTTTTCTCGTAACTTTAGTTAATTTTAGTAGTAGAACAGTGTGCGAACACAGTTTTTGCGAAATTGAATGGGAAATTATTGATTCAGGGATAATTTCGGAGTATTTGCTAAATTCCGCTTGTTATACGTCGATTCTCTGTTTTATCATAACTTTAGTTTTTATGTTAATTTCGATTGGAAATGTTCTTTAATTTCCCATCCAATTTAGCAAAAGAGTATTTGCTGAATTCCGCTGGTTCTACGTCGATTCTCTGTTTGCTCGTAACTTTAGTTTTTATGTGAATTTCGATAAGAAATGTTCTTTTCGTTTTACTTTCCGTCTATTTCTCTTAATTTTAGTAGTAGAACAGTGTGCGAATAAAGTTTTTGCGAAATTGAATGGGAAATTATTGAATCAGGGACAATTTCGGAGTTTTTGCTGAATTCCGCTGGTTCTTCGTCGATTCTCTGTTTTCTCGTAACTTTAGTTTTTATGTGAATTTCGATACGAAATGTTCTTTCCGTGTTACTTTCTGGGTATTTCTCTTTAAATGAGTCCTTAGAACAGTGGGTGAACACAGTTTTTGCGAAATTGGATTGGAAATTATTGAATCACGGATAATTTCGGAGTATTTGCTGAATTCCGCTGGTTATACGTCGATTCACTGTTTTCTCGTAACTTTACTTTTTATGTGAATTTCGATAGGAAATGTTCATTCCGTGTTACTTTCTCTTTAAATGAGTCCTTAGAACAGTGTGTGAACACAGTTTTTGAGAAATTGAATAGGAAATTGTTGAATCAGGTATAATTTCGGAATATTTGCTAAATTCCGCTGGTTATACGTCGATTCACTGTTTTCTCGTAACTTTAGTTTTTATGAATTTCTACTGTTGTACTACAAAGGTTAAGAGAAATACACGGAAAGTAACACGAAAAGAATATTTCCTATCGAAATCACATATAAACTAAAGGTACGAGAAAACAGAGAATCGATGTACAACCAGCGGAATTCAGAAAATGCTCCGAAGTTATCTCTGATTCAATAATTTCCCATTCAATTTCGCAAAAACTGTGTTCGCACACTGTTCTACTACTAAACTTAAGAGAAATACACGGAAAGTAAAACGAAAGAACATTTCAAATCGAAATTCACATGAAAACTAAAGTTACGAGAAAACAGTGAATCGACGTATAACAAGTAATTTAGCAAATACGTTGAAATTATCCGTGATTCAATAATTTCCAATCCAATTTCGCAAAAACTGTGTTCACACACTGTTCTAAGGACTCATTTAAAGAGAAAAACCCAGAAAGTAACACGAAAGGAACATTTTCTATCGAAATTCACATAAAAACTAAAGTTACGAGCAAACAGAGAATCGACGTAGAACCAGCGGAAATATTCTTTTGCTAAATTGGATGGGAAATTATTGAATCAGGGATAATTTCGAAGTATTTGCTGAATTCCGCTGGTTCTACGTCTATTCTCTGTTTTCTCGTAACTTTAGTTTTTATGTGAATTTCGATAGGAAATGTTCTTTTCGTGTTACTTTCCGTGTATTTCTCTTAATTTTAGTAGTAGAACAGTGTGTGAAAACAGTTTTTGCGAAATTGGTGGGAAATTATTGAATCACCGATAATTTCGGAGTATTTTCTGAATTCCTCTGGTTATACGTCGATACACTGTTTTCTGGTAACTTTAGTTTTTATGTGAATTTCGATAGGAAATGTTCTTTCCGTGTTACTTTCTCTTTAAATGAGTCATTAGAACAGTGTGTGAACACAGTTTTTGCGAAATTGAATGGGAAATTGTTGAATCAGGTATAATTTCGGAGTAAATTCCGCTGGTTATATGTCGATTCACGGTTTTCTCGTAACTTTAGTTTTTATGAATTTCTACTGTTCTACTACAAAGGTTAAGAGAAATACACGGAAAGTAACAAGAAAAAAATATCTCCTATCGAAATCACATAAAAACTAAAGGTACGAGAAAACAGAGAATCGATGTAGAACCAGGGGAATTCAGCAAATGCTCCGAAGTTATCCCTGATTCAATAATTTCCCAATCAAATTCGCAAAAACTGTTTTCACACACTGTTCCTTAGAACAGTCCTTAGACTGATTTTAAGAGATATAGACGGAATGTAATACGAAAGGAACATTTCCTATCGAAATTCACAAAAAAACTAAAGTTACGAGGAAACAGAGAATCGACGTAGAACCATCGGAAATTAGAAAATACTTCGAAATTGTCCCTGATTCCATAATATCCCATCCAATTTCAAATTAACTATTTTCACACACTGTTCTAAGGCTCATTTTAAGAGAAATACACAGAAAGTAACAAGAAAAGAACATTTCCCATCGAAATTCACATAAAAACTAAAATTACGAGAAAACAGTGAATCGACGTATATCCAGCGGAATTTAGCAAATACACCGAAATTATCCCTGTTTCTATAATTTCCGTTTCAATTTCGCAAAAACTGTGTTCGCACACTGTTCTAAGGACTCATTTAAAGAGAAATACCCGGAAAGTAACACGGAAAGAACGATTCTCTGCGAGAAGCAGAGAATCAATGTAGAACCAGCGGAATTCAGAAAATACTCCGAAATTATCGGTGACTCAATAATTTCCCACCAATTTCGCAAAAACTGTTTTCACACATTGTTCTACTACTAAAATTAAGAGAATACACGGAATGTAACACGAAAAGAACATTTCCTATCGAAATTCACATAAAAACTAAAGTTACGAGAAAACAGAGAATAGACGTAGAACCAGCGGAATTCAGCAAATACTTCGAAATTATCCCTGATTCAATAATTTCCCATCCAATTTAGCAAAAGAGTATTTGCTGGTTCTACGTCGATTCTCTGTTTGCTCGTAACTTTAGTTTTTATGTGAATTTCGATAGGAAATGTTCTTTTCGTTTTACTTTCCGTGTATTTCTCTTAATTTTAGTAGCAGAACAGTGTGCGAACACAGTTTTTGCGAAATTGAATGGGAAATTATTGAATCAGGGAAAATTTCGGAGTATTTACTGAATTCCGCTTGTTCTTCGTCGATTCTCTGTTTTCTCGTAACTTTAGTTTTTATGTGAATTTCGATACGAAGTGTTCTTTCCGTGTTACTTTCTGGGTATTTCTCTTTAAATGAGTCCTTAGAACAGTGGGTGAACACAGTTTTTGCGAAATAGGATGGGAAATTATTGAATCACGGATAATTTCGGAGTATTTGCTGAATTCCGCTGGTTATACGTCGATTCACTGTTTTCTCGTAACTCTAGTTTTTATGTGAATTTCGATAGGAAATGTTCTTTCCGTGTTACTTTCTCTTTAAATGAGTTCTTAGAACAGTGTGCGAATACAGTTTTTGCGAAATGGAATGGGAAATTTTTGAATCAGGGATAATTTTGGAGTATTTGCTAAATTCCGCTGGTTATACGTCGATTCACTGTTTTCTCGTAACTTTAGTTTTTGTGAATTTCTACTGTTGTACTACAAAGGTAAAGAGAAATACACGGAAAGTAACAAGAAAAGAATATCTCCTATCGAAATCACATAAAAACTAAAGGTACGAGAAAACAGAGAATCGATGTAGAACCAGCGGAATTCAGCAAATGCTCCGAAGTTATCCCTGATTCAATAATTTCCCAATCAATCTCGCAAAAACTGTTTTCACACACTATTCTAAGGACTGATTTTAAGAGATATAGACGGAATGTAATACGAAAGGAACATTTCCTATCGAAATTCACAAAAAAACTAAAGTTACGAGAAAACAGAGAATCGACGTAGAACCATCGGAAATTAGAAAATACTTCGAAATTGTCCCTGATTCCATAATTTCCCATCCAATTTCAAATTAACTATTTTCACACACTGTTCTAAGGCTCATTTTAAGAGAAATACACAGAAAGTAACACGAAAAGAATATTTCCTATCGAAATCACATATAAACTAAAGGTACGAGAAAACAGAGAATCGATGTACAACCAGCGGAATTCAGCAAATGCTCCGAAGTTATCCCTGATACAATAATTTCACAATCAATTTCGCAAAAACTGTTTTCACACACTGTTCTAAGGACTAATTTTAAGAGATATATACGGAATGTAATACGAAAGGAACATTTCCTATCGAAATTCACAAAAAAACTAGAGAAAACAGAGAATCGACGTAGCGGAATTCAGCAAATACTTCGAAATTGTCCCTGATTCAATAATCATCCAATTTCAAATTAACTATTTTCACACACTGTTCTAAGGCCATTTTAAGAGAAATACACAATTATCCCTGTTTCAACAATTTCCCATTCAATTTCGCAAAAACTGTGTTCGCACACTGTTCTAAGGACTCATTTAAAAAGAATTACCCGGAAACTAACACATTTCCTATCGAAATTCACATAAAAACTAAAGTTACGAGAAAACAGTGAATCGACGTATAACCAGAGGAATTCAGCAAATACTCCGAAATTATCCGTGATTCAATAATTTCCCATTTCCCATTTCTACTGTTCTACTACAAAGGTTAAGATAAATACACGGAAAGTAACACGAAAAGAATGTTTCCTATCGAAATCACATAAAAACTAAAGGTACGAGAAACAGAGAATTGATGTAGAACCAGCGGAATTCAGCAAATGCTCCGAAGTTATCCCTGATTCAATAATTTCCCAATCCATTTCGCAAAACCTGTTTTCACACACTGTTCTAAGGACTGATTTTAAGAGATATACACGGAATGTAATACGAAAGGAACATTTCCTCTCGAAATTCACAAAAAAACTAAAGTTACGAGAAAGCAGAGAATCGACGTAGAACCAGTGGAATTAAGAAAATACTCCAAATTATCGGTGATTCAATAATTTCCCATCCAATTTAGCAAAAGAGTATTTGCTTAATTCCGCTGGTTCTGCGTCGATTCACTGTTTGCGCGTAACTTTAGTTTTTATGTGAATTTCGATAGGAAATGTTCTTTCCGTGTTACTTTCCGGGTATTTCTCTTTAAATGAGTCCTTAGAACAGTGTGTGAACACAGTTTTTGCGAAATTGGATGGGAAATTATTGAATCATGGATAATTTCGGAGGATTTTCTGAATTGTGTGAACACATTTTTTGCGAAATTGGTTGGGAAATTATTGAATCACCGATAATTTCGGCGTATTTGCTAAATTGCTTGTTATACATCGATTAACTGTTTTCTCGTAGTTTTCATGTGAATTTCGATAGGAAATGTTCTTTTCGTTTTACTTTCCGTGTATTTCTCGTAATTTTAGTAGTAGAAGAGTGTGCGAACACAGTTTTTGCGAAATTGGATGGGAAATTATTGAATCAGGGATAATTTCGGAGTATTTTCTGAATTCCTCTGGTTATACGTCGATTGATGTTTTTGTCGCAAAATGTTCTTTCCGTGTTACTCTCTGGGTATTTCTCTTTAAATGAATCCTTAGAACAATGTGCGAACCCAGTTTTTGCGAAATTGAATGAGAAATTGTCGAATCAGGGATAATTTCGGAGTATATGCTAAATTCCGCTGGTTATACGTCGATTCACTGTTTTCTCCAAACTTTAGTTTGTATGTGAATTTCGATAGGAAATGTTCTTTCCGTGTTACTTTCTGGGTATTTCTCTTTAAATCAATCCTTAGAACAATGTGCGAACACATTTTTTGCGAAATGGAATGGGAAATTTTTGAGTCAGGGATAATTCCGGAATATTTAACTTTAACTTTAACTTTAGTAACTAAAGAACTGTGTTCGCACACTGTTCTAAGAACTCATTTAAAGAGAAATACCCAGAAAGTAACAGGGAAAGAACATTTCCTATCGAAATTCACATAAAAACTAAAGTTACGAGCAAACAGAGAATCGACGTAGAACCAGCGGAAATACTCTTTTGCTAAATTGGATGGGAAATTATTGAATTAGGGATAATTTCGAAGTATTTGCTGAATTCCGCTGGTTCTACGTCTATCTCTGTTTTCTCGTAACTTTAGTTTTTATGTGAATTTCGATAGGAAATGTTCTTTCGGGTTACTTTCCGTGTATTTCTCTTAATTTTATTAGTAGAAAACAGTTTTTGCGAAATTGGTGGGAAATTATTGAATCACCGATAATTTCGGAGTATTTTCTGAATTCCGCTGGTTCTACTTCGATTCTCTGCTTTCTCGTAACTTTAGTCTTTATGTGAATTTCGATAGGAAATGTTCTTTTCGTGTTACTTTAAGTGTATTTCGCTTAATTTTAGTAGTAGAACAGTGTGTGAAAACAGTTTTTGCGAAATTGGTGGGAAATTATTGAATCACCGATAATTTCGGAGTATTTTCTGAATTCCAGCGGAATTGAGCAAATACTCCGAAATTATCCCTGATTCCATAATTTCCCATTCAATTTGCTTAATTCCGCTGGTTCTTCGTCGATTCTCTGTTTTCTCGTAACTTTAGTTTTCATGTGAATTTCGATACGAAATGTTCTTTCCGTGTTACTTTCTGGGTATTTCTCTTTAAATGAGTCCTTAGAACAGTGTGTGAACACAGTTTTTGCGAAATTAGTGGGAAATTATTGAATCACGGATAATTTCGGAGTATTTTCTGAATTCCTCTTGTTATACGTCGATACACTGTTTTCTCGTAGCTTTAGTTTTTATGAATTTCTACTGTTCTACTACAAAGGTTAAATACACGGAAAGTAACACGAAAAGATATTTCCTATCGAAATCAAATAAAAACTAAAGGTACGAGAAAACAGAGAATCGATGTAGAACCAGCGGAATTCAGAAAATACTCCGAAATTATCCGTGATTCAATAATGTCCCAATCAATTTCGCAAAAACTGTTTTCTAAGGACTGATTTTAAGAGATATACACGGAATATAATACGAAAGGAACATTTTCCTATCGAAATTCACAAAAAAACTAAAATTACGAGAAAACAGTGAATCGACGTATAACCAGCGGAATTTAGCAAATACTCCGAAATTATCCCTCTTTCAATAATTTCCCATTCAATTTCGCAAAAACTGTGTTCGCACACTGTTATAACGACTCATTTAAAGAGAAATACCCGGAAAGTAACACGGAAAGAACATTTCCTGTCGAAATTCACATAAAAACTAAAGTTACGAGAAAACAGTGAATCGACGTATAACCAGAGGAATTCAGAAAATCCTCCCCAATTATCCGTGATTCAATAATTTCCCATCCAATTTCGCAAAAACTGTGTTCACACATTGTTCTAAGGACTCATTTAAAGGGAAATACCCAGAAAGTAACACGAAAAGAACATTTCCTTCGTATCGAAATTCACATAAAAACTAAAGTCACGAGCAAACAGAGAATCGACGTAGAACCAGCGGAATTCAGCAAATACTCTTTTGCTAAATTGGATGGGATATTATTGAATCAGGGATAATTTCGAAATTTCGGAGTGTATTTCTCTTAATTTTAGTAGTATACACGGAAAGTAACACGAAAAGAACATTTCCTATCGAAATTCACATGAAAACTAAAGTTACGAGAAAACAGAGAATCGATGTAGAACCAGCGGAATTCAGCAAATGCTCCGAAATTATCTCTGATTCAATAATTTCCCATTCAATTTCGCAAAAACTGTGTTCGCACACGGTTCTACCACAAAGAGTAAGAGAAATACACGGAAAGTAACACGAAAATAACATTTCCTATCGAAATTCACATAAAAACTAAAGTTACGAGAAAACAGAGAATCGACGAAGAACCAGCGGAATTCAGCAAATACTCCATCCCTGATTCAATAAATTCCCATTCAATTTCGCAAAAACTGTGTTCGCACACTGTTCTACTACTAAAATTAAGAGAAATACACGGAAAGTAACACGAAAAGAACATTTCCTATCGAAATTCACATGAAAACTAAAGTTACGAGAAAACAGAGAATCGATGTAGAACCAGCGGAATTCAGCAAATGCTCCGAAATTATCCCTGATTCTGCTGAATTCCGCTGGTTCTACGTCGATTCTCTGTTTGCTTGTAACTTTAGTTTTTATGTGAATTTCGATAGGAAATGTTCTTTTCGTGTTACTTTCCGTGTATTTCTCTTAATTTTAGTAGTAGAACAGTGTGCGAACACAGTTTTTGCGAAATTGATTGGGAAATTATTGAATCAGGAATAACTTCGGAGCATTTGCTGAATTCCGCTGGTTCTACATCGATTCTCTGTTTTCTCGTAACTTTAGTTTTTATGTGAATTTCGATAGGAAATGTTCTTTTCGTGTTACTTTCCGTGTATTTCTCTTAATTTTAGTAGTAGAACAGTGTGCGAACACAGTTTTTGCGAAATTGATTGGGAAATTATTGAATCAGGAATAACTTCGGAGCATTTGCTGAATTCCGCTGGTTCTACATCGATTCTCTGTTTTCTCGTAACTTTAGTTTTTATGTGAATTTCGATAGGAAATGTTCTTTTCGTGTTACTTTCCGTGTATTTCTCTTAATTTTAGTAGTAGAACAGTGTGTGAACAAAGTTTTTGCGAAATGGAATGGGAAATTTTACTTTCCGTGTATTTCTCTTAACCTTTGTAGTAGAACAGTAGAAATTCATAAAAACTAAAGTTACGAGAAAACAGTGAATCGATGTATAAATAGCGGAATTTAGCAAATAATCCCTGATTAAAAAAATTCCCGTTCCATTTCGCAAAAACTGTGTTCGCACACTGTTCTAAGGACTCATTTTAAGAGAAATACACGAAAGTAACACGTAAAGAACATTTCCTATCGAAATTCACTAAAAACTAAAGTTACGAGAAAACAGAGAATCGACGAAGAACCAGCGGAATTCAGCAAATACTCCGAAATTATCCGTGATTCAATAATTTCCCATCCAATTTCGCAAAAACTGTGTTCACATATTGTTCTAAGGACTCAGTTACCCAGAAAGTAACACGAAAAGAACAATTCCTATCGAAATTCATATAAAAACTAAAGTTACGAGCAAACAGAGAATCGACGTAGAACCAGCGGAATTCAGCAAATACTCTTTTGCTAAATTGGATGGGTAATTATTGAATCAGGGATAATTTCGAAGTATCTGCTGAATTCCGCACGTCTATTCTCTGTTTTCTCGTAACTTTAGTTTTTATGTGAATTTCGATAGGAAATGTTCTTTTCGTGTTACTTTCTCTGTATATCTCTTAAAATGAGTCCTTAGAACAGTGTGTGAAAACAGTTTTTGCGAAATTGGATGGGAAATTATCGAAACACGGATAATGTCGGAGTATTTTCTGAATTCCTCTGGTTATACGTCGATTCATGTTTTTGTCTTAAAATGTTCTTTCCGTGTTACTCTCTGGGTATTTCTCTTTAAATGAATCCTTAGAACAATGTGCGAACACAGTTTTTGCGAAATTGAATGGGAAATTGTCGAATCAGGGATAATTTCGGAGTATATGCTAAATTCCGCTGGTTATACGTCGATTCACTGTTTTCTCGTAACTTAAGTTTTTGTGTGAATTTCGATAGGATATGTTCTTTTCGTTTTACTTTCCGTGTATTTCTCTTAATTTTAATACTAGAACAGTGTGCGAACACAGTTTTTGCGAAATTGGATGGGAAATTTTTGAATCAGGGATAATTTAGAAGGATTTGCTGAATTCCGCTGGTTCTACGTCTATTCTCTGTTTTCTCGTAACTTTAGTTTTTATGTGAATTTCGATAGGAAATGTTCTTTTCGTGTTACTTTCCGTGTATTTCTCTTAATTTTAGTAGTAGAACAGTGTGTGAACACAGTTTTTGCGAAATTGGATGGGAAATTATTGAATCACGGATAATTTCGGAGTATTTGCTGAATTCCGCTGGTTATACGTCGATTCACTGTTTTCTCGTAACTTTAGTTTTTAGTGAATTTCTATAGGAAATGTTCTTTACGTGTTACTTTCGTGTATTTCTCTTAAAATGAGTCGTTAGAATAGTGTGCGAACACAGTTTTTGCGAAATGGAATGGGAAATTTTTGAATCAGGGATAATTTCGGAGTATTTGCTAAATTCCGCTGGTTATACGTCGATTCACTGTCTTCTCGTAACTTTAGTTTTTATGAATTTCTACTGTTGTACTACAAAGGTTAAGAAAAATACACGGAAAGTAACACGAAAAGAATATTTCCTATCGAAATCACATAAAAACTAAAGGTACGAGAAAACAGAGAATCGATGTACAACCAGCGGAATTCAGCAAATGCTCCGAAGTTATCCCTGATTCAACAATTTCACAATCAATTTAGCAAAAACTGTTTTCACACACTGTTCTAAGGACTAATTTTAAGAGATATATACGGAATGTAATCCGAAAGGAACATTTCCTATCGAAATTCACAAAAAAACTAGAGAAAACAGAGAATCGACGTAGCGGAATTCAGCAAATACTTCGAAATTGTCCCTGATTCAATAATCATCCAATCCAATCCATTCAATAATCATCCAATTTCAAAGTAACTATTTTCACACACTGTTCTAAAGCCATTTTAAGAGAAATACACAGAAAGTAACAAGAAAAGATCATTTCCTATCGAAATTCACATAAAAACTAAAATTACGAGAAAACAGAGAATAGACGTAGAACCAGCGGAATTCAGCAAATATTTCGAAATTATCCCTGATTCAATAATTTCCCATCCAATTTAGCAAAAGAGTATTTGCTGAATTCCGCTGGTTCTACGTCGATTCTCTGTTTGCTCGTAACTTTAGTTTTTATGTGAATTTCGATAGGAAATGTTCTTTTCGTTTTACTTTGTGTGTATTTCTCTTAATTTTAGTAGTAGAACAGTGTGTAAACACAGTTTTTGCGAAATTGGATGGGAAATTATTGAATCACGGATAATTTCGGCGTATTTGCTAAATTGCTTGTTATACGTCGATTCACTGTTTTCTCGTAACTTTACTTTTTATATGAATTTCGATAGGAAATGTTCTTTTCGTGTTACTTTCGGGTATTTCTCTTTAAATGAGTAATTAAAACATTGTGTGAACACGGTTTTTGCGAAATTGTATGGGAAATTATAGAATCACGGATAATTTCGGCGTATTTGCTGAATTTCGCTGGTTCTTCGTCGATTCATTGTTTTCTCGTATCTTTACTTTTTTTGTGAATTTCGATACGAAATGTTTTTTCCGTGTTACTTTCCGTGTATTTCTCTTAATTTTAGTAGTAGAACAGTGTGCGAACACAGTTTTTGCGAAAAGTAGAATGGGAAATTATTGAATCAGGGATAATTTCGGAGTATTTGCTAAATTCCGCTGGTTATACGTCGATTCAAGTTCTCGTAACTTTAGTTTTTATGTGAATTACGATAGGAAATGTTCTTTTCGGGTTTCTTTCTGTCTATTTCTCTTAGTGTGTGAAAACAGTTTTTGCGTTTTTTTGTGAATTTCGATAGGAAATGTTCTTTTCGTGTTACTTTCTGTGTATTTCTCTTAAAATGAGTCCTTGGAACCGTGTGTAAAAATAGTTTTTGCGAAATTGGATGGGATAATTTCGAAGTTTTTGCTGAATTCCGCTGGTTCTACGTCGATTCTCTGTTTGCTCGTAACTTTAGTTTTTATGTGAATTTCGATAGGAAATGTTCTTATCGTGTTACTTTCGGGTATTTCTTTTTAAATGAGTAATTAAAACATTGTGTGAACACAGTTTTTGCGAAATTGGATGGGAAATTATAGAATCACGGATAATTTCGGCGTATTTGCTAAATTGCTTGTTATACGTCGATTCACTGTTTTCTCGTAACTTTAGTTTTTATGTGAAATTCGATAGGAAATGTTCTTTCCGTGTTACTTTCTCTTTAAATGAGTTCTTAGAACAGTGTGCGAATACAGTTTTTGCGAAATGGAATGGGAAATTTTTAATCAGGGATAATTTCGGAGTATTTGCTAAATTCCGCTGGTTCTACATCGATTCTCTGTTTTCTCGTACCTTTAGTTTTTATGTGAATTTCGATAGGAAATGATCTTTTCTTGTTACTTTCTGTGTATTTCTCTTAAAATGAGCCTTAGAACAGTGTGTGAAAATAGTTAATTTGAAATTGGATGATTATTGAATGGATTGGATTGGATGATTATTGAATCAGAGACAATTTCGAAGTATTTGCTGATTTCCGCTACGTCGATTCTCTGTTTTCTCTAGTTTTTTGGTGAATTTTGATAGGAAATGTTCCTTTCGTATTACATTCCGTCTATATCTCTTAAAATTAGTCCTTAGAACAGTGTGTGAAAACAGTTTTGCGAAATTGATTGGGAAATTATTGAATCAGGGATAACTTCGGAGTATTTGCTGAATTCCGCTGGTTCTACATCGATTCTCTGTTTTCTCGTACCTTTAGTTTTTATGTGATTTCGATAGGAAATATTCTTTTCGTGTTACTTTCCGTGTATTTCTCTTAACCTTTGTAGTAGAACAGTAGAAATTCATAAAAACTAAAGTTACGAGAAAACAGTGAATCGATGTATAAATAGCGGAATTTAGCAAATACTCCGAAATTATCCCTGATTCAAAAATTTCCCATTCCATGTCGCAAAAACTGTGTTCGCACACTGTTCTAAGGACTCATTTTAAGAGAAATACACGAAAGTAACACGTAAAGAACATTTCCTATCGAAATTCACTAAAAACTAAAGTTACGAGAAAACAGAGAATCGACGAGGAACCAGCGGAATTCAGCAAATACTCCGAAATTATCCGTGATTCAATAATTTCCCATCCAATTTCGCAAAAACTGTGTTCACACATTGTTCTAAGGACTCATTTAAAGAGAAATACCCAGAAAGTAACACGAAAAGAACATTTCCTATCGAAATTCATATAAAAACTAAAGTTACGAGCAAACAGAGAATCGACGTAGAACCAGCGGAATTCAGCAAATACTCTTTTGCTAAATTGGATGGGTAATTATTGAATCAGGGATAATTTCGAAGTATCTGCTGAATTCCGCTGGTTCTACGTCTATTCTCTGTTTTCTCGTAACTTTAGTTTTTATGTGAATTTCGATAGGAAATGTTCTTTTCGTGTTACTTTCTCTGTATATCTCTTAAAATGAGTCCTTAGAACAGTGTGTGAAAACAGTTTTTGCGAAATTGGATGGGAAATTATCGAAACACGGATAATGTCGGAGTATTTTCTGAATTCCTCTGGTTATACGTCGATTCATGTTTTTGTCTTAAAATGTTCTTTCCGTGTTACTCTCTGGGTATTTCTCTTTAAATGAATCCTTAGAACAATGTGCGAACACAGTTTTTGCGAAATTGAATGGGAAATTGTCGAATCAGGGATAATTTCGGAGTATATGCTAAATTCCGCTGGTTATACGTCGATTCACTGTTTTATCGTAACTTAAGTTTTTGTGTGAATTTCGATAGGATATATTCTTTTCGTTTTACTTTCCGTTTATTTCTCTTAATTTTAATACTAGAACAGTGTGCGAACACAGTTTCTGCGAAATTGGATGGGAAATTATTGAATCAGGGATAATTTCGAAGTATTTGCTGAATTCCGCTGGTTCTACGTCTATTCTCTGTTTTCTCGTAACTTTAGTTTTTATGTGAATTTCGATAGGAAATGTTCTTTTCGTGTTACTTTCCGTGTATTTCTCTTTACCTTTGTAGTACAACAGTAGAAATTCATAAAAACTAAAGTTACGAGAAAACAGTGTATCGACGTATAACCAGAGGAATTCAGAAAATACTGCGAAATTATCCCTGATTCAAAAATTTCCCATTCCATTTCGCAATAGGAAATGTTCTTTTCGTGTTACTTTCTCTGTATATCTCTTAAAATGAGTCCTTAGAACAGTGTGTGAAAACAGTTTTTGCGAAATTGGATGGGAAATTATCGAAACACGGATAATGTCGGAGTATTTTCTGAATTCCTCTGGTTATACGTCGATTCATGTTTTTGTCTTAAAATGTTCTTTCCGTGTTACTTTCTGGGTATTTCTCTTTAAATGAATCCTTAGAACAATGTGCGAACACAGTTTTTGCGAAATTGAATGGGAAATTGTCGAATCAGGGATAATTTCGGAGTATATGCTAAATTCCGCTGGTTATACGTCGATTCACTGTTTTATCGTAACTTAAGTTTTTGTGTGAATTTCGATAGGATATGTTCTTTTCGTTTTACTTTCCGTGTTTTTCTCTTAATTTTAATACTAGAACAGTGTGCGAACACAGTTTCTGCGAAATTGGATGGGAAATTATTGAATCAGGGATAATTTCGAAGTTTTTGCTGAATTCCGCTGGTTGTACGTCTATTCTCTGTTTTCTCGTAACTTTAGTTTTTATGTTAATTTCGATAGGAAATGTTCTTTTCGTGTTACTTTCCGTGTATTTCTCTTAATTTTAGTAGTAGAACAGTGTGTGTACACAGTTTTTGCGAAATTGGATGGGAAATTATTGAATCACGGATAATTTCGGCGTATTTGCTAAATTGCTTGTTATACGTCGATTCACTGTTTTCTCGTAACTTTACTTTTTATATGAATTTCAATAGGAAATGTTCTTTTCGTGTTACTTTCCGTGTATTTCTCTTAATTTTTGTAGTAGAACAGTGTGCGAACACAGTTTTTGCGAATTTGAATGGGAAATTATTGAATCATAGATAATTTCGGAGTATTTTCTGAATTCCTCTGGTTATACGTCGATACACTGTTTTCTCGTAACTTTAGTTTTTATGAATTTCTACTGTTGTACTACAAAGGTAAAGAGAAATACACGGAAAGTAACAAGAAAAGAATATTTCCTATCGAAATCACATAAAAACTAAAGGTACGAGAAAACAGAGAATCGATGTAGAACCAGCGGAACTCAGCAAATGCTCCGAAATTATCTCTGATTCAATAATTTCCCATTCAATTTCGCAAAAACTGTGTTCGCACACTGTTCTACCACAAAAAGTAAGAGAAATACACGGAAAGTAACACGAAAAGAACATTTCCTATCGAAATTCACATAAAAACTAAAGTTACGAGAAAACAGTGAATCGACGTATAACAAACAATTTAGCAAATACGCCGAAATTAACCGTGATTTAACCAATTTCGCAAAAGGTGTATTCACACAATTCAGAAAATACTCCGAAATTATCCGTGATTCAATAATTTCCCATCCAATTTAGCAAAAGAGTTACGAGAAAACAGAGAATCGATGTAGAACCAGCGGAATTCAGCAAATGCTCCGAAATTACCAAAAATTTTGATTTTTTTGATTCTGCTCAAATCCGCTGGTTCTACGTCGATTCTCTGTTTGCTTGTAACTTTATTTTTTATGTGAATTTCGATAGGAAATGTTCTTTTCGTGTTACTTTCGGATATTTCTCTTTAAATGAGTAATTAAAACATTGTGTGAACACAGTTTTTGCGAAATTGGATGGGAAATTATAGAATCACGGATAATTTCGGCGTATTTGCTAAATTGCTTGTTATACGTCGATTCACTGTTTTCTCGTAACTTTACTTTTTATGTGAATTTCGATAGGAAATGTTCTTTTCGTGTTACTTTCCGTGTATTTCTCTTAATTTTAGTAGTAGAACAGTGTGCGAACACAGTTTTTGCGAAATTGAATGGGAAATTATTGAATCAGGGACAATTTCGGAGTATTTGCTGAATTCCGCTGGTTCTTCGTCGATTCATTGTTTTCTCGTATCTTTACTTTTTTTGTGAATTTCGATACGAAATGTTTTTTCCGTGTTACTTTCCGTCTATTTCTCTTAATTTTAGTAGTAGAACAGTGTGCGAATAAAGTTTTTGCGAAATTGAATGGGAAATTAATGAATCAGGGACAATTTCGGAGTATTTGCTGAATTCCGCTGGTTCTTCGTCGATTCTCTGTTTTCTCGTAACTTTAGTTTTTATGTGAATTTCGATACGAAATGTTCTTTCCGTGTTACTTTCTGGGTATTTCTCTTTAAATGAGTCCTTAGAACAGTGGGTGAACACAGTTTTTGCGAAATTGGATTGGAAATTATTGAATCACGGATAATTTCGGAGTATTTGCTGAATTCCGCTGGTTATACGTCGATTCACTGTTTTCTCGTAACTTTACTTTTTATGTGAATTTCGATAGGAAATGTTCATTCCGTGTTACTTTCTCTTTAAATGAGTCCTTAGAACAGTGTGTGAACACAGTTTTTGAGAAATTGAATAGGAAATTGTTGAATCAGGTATAATTTCGGAATATTTGCTAAATTCCGCTGGTTATACGTCGATTCACTGTTTTCTCGTAACTTTAGTTTTTATGAATTTCTACTGTTGTACTACAAAGGTTAAGAGAAATACACGGAAAGTAACACGAAAAGAATATTTCCTATCGAAATCACATATAAACTAAAGGTACGAGAAAACAGAGAATCGATGTACAACCAGCGGAATTCAGAAAATGCTCCGAAGTTATCTCTGATTCAATAATTTCCCATTCAATTTCGCAAAAACTGTGTTCGCACACTGTTCTACTACTAAACTTAAGAGAAATACACGGAAAGTAAAACGAAAAGAACATTTCAAATCGAAATTCACATGAAAACTAAAGTTACGAGAAAACAGTGAATCGACGTATAACAAGTAATTTAGCAAATACGTTGAAATTATCCGTGATTCAATAATTTCCAATCCAATTTCGCAAAAACTGTGTTCACACACTGTTCTAAGGACTCATTTAAAGAGAAATACCCAGAAAGTAACACGAAAGGAACATTTTCTATCGAAATTCACATAAAAACTAAAGTTACGAGCAAACAGAGAATCGACGTAGAACCAGCGGAAATATTCTTTTGCTAAATTGGATGGGAAATTATTGAATCAGGGATAATTTCGAAGTATTTGCTGAATTCCGCTGGTTCTACGTCTATTCTCTGTTTTCTCGTAACTTTAGTTTTTATGTGAATTTCGATAGGAAATGTTCTTTTCGTGTTACTTTCCGTGTATTTCTCTTAATTTTAGTAGTAGAACAGTGTGTGAAAACAGTTTTTGCGAAATTGGTGGGAAATTATTGAATCACCGATAATTTCGGAGTATTTTCTGAATTCCTCTGGTTATACGTCGATACACTGTTTTCTGGTAACTTTAGTTTTTATGTGAATTTCGATAGGAAATGTTCTTTCCGTGTTACTTTCTCTTTAAATGAGTCATTAGAACAGTGTGTGAACACAGTTTTTGCGAAATTGAATGGGAAATTGTTGAATCAGGTATAATTTCGGAGTAAATTCCGCTGGTTATATGTCGATTCACGGTTTTCTCGTAACTTTAGTTTTTATGAATTTCTACTGTTCTACTACAAAGGTTAAGAGAAATACACGGAAAGTAACAAGAAAAAAATATCTCCTATCGAAATCACATAAAAACTAAAGGTACGAGAAAACAGAGAATCGATGTAGAACCAGGGGAATTCAGCAAATGCTCCGAAGTTATCCCTGATTCAATAATTTCCCAATCAAATTCGCAAAAACTGTTTTCACACACTGTTCCTTAGAACAGTCCTTAGACTGATTTTAAGAGATATAGACGGAATGTAATACGAAAGGAACATTTCCTATCGAAATTCACAAAAAAACTAAAGTTACGAGGAAACAGAGAATCGACGTAGAACCATCGGAAATTAGAAAATACTTCGAAATTGTCCCTGATTCCATAATATCCCATCCAATTTCAAATTAACTATTTTCACACACTGTTCTAAGGCTCATTTTAAGAGAAATACACAGAAAGTAACAAGAAAAGAACATTTCCCATCGAAATTCACATAAAAACTAAAATTACGAGAAAACAGTGAATCGACGTATATCCAGCGGAATTTAGCAAATACACCGAAATTATCCCTGTTTCTATAATTTCCGTTTCAATTTCGCAAAAACTGTGTTCGCACACTGTTCTAAGGACTCATTTAAAGAGAAATACCCGGAAAGTAACACGGAAAGAACGATTCTCTGCGAGAAGCAGAGAATCAATGTAGAACCAGCGGAATTCAGAAAATACTCCGAAATTATCGGTGACTCAATAATTTCCCACCAATTTCGCAAAAACTGTTTTCACACATTGTTCTACTACTAAAATTAAGAGAATACACGGAATGTAACACGAAAAGAACATTTCCTATCGAAATTCACATAAAAACTAAAGTTACGAGAAAACAGAGAATAGACGTAGAACCAGCGGAATTCAGCAAATACTTCGAAATTATCCCTGATTCAATAATTTCCCATCCAATTTAGCAAAAGAGTATTTGCTGGTTCTACGTCGATTCTCTGTTTGCTCGTAACTTTAGTTTTTATGTGAATTTCGATAGGAAATGTTCTTTTCGTTTTACTTTCCGTGTATTTCTCTTAATTTTAGTAGCAGAACAGTGTGCGAACACAGTTTTTGCGAAATTGAATGGGAAATTATTGAATCAGGGAAAATTTCGGAGTATTTACTGAATTCCGCTTGTTCTTCGTCGATTCTCTGTTTTCTCGTAACTTTAGTTTTTATGTGAATTTCGATACGAAATGTTCTTTCCGTGTTACTTTCTGGGTATTTCTCTTTAAATGAGTCCTTAGAACAGTGGGTGAACACAGTTTTTGCGAAATAGGATGGGAAATTATTGAATCACGGATAATTTCGGAGTATTTGCTGAATTCCGCTGGTTATACGTCGATTCACTGTTTTCTCGTAACTCTAGTTTTTATGTGAATTTCGATAGGAAATGTTCTTTCCGTGTTACTTTCTCTTTAAATGAGTTCTTAGAACAGTGTGCGAATACAGTTTTTGCGAAATGGAATGGGAAATTTTTGAATCAGGGATAATTTTGGAGTATTTGCTAAATTCCGCTGGTTATACGTCGATTCACTGTTTTCTCGTAACTTTAGTTTTTGTGAATTTCTACTGTTGTACTACAAAGGTAAAGAGAAATACACGGAAAGTAACAAGAAAAGAATATCTCCTATCGAAATCACATAAAAACTAAAGGTACGAGAAAACAGAGAATCGATGTAGAACCAGCGGAATTCAGCAAATGCTCCGAAGTTATCCCTGATTCAATAATTTCCCAATCAATCTCGCAAAAACTGTTTTCACACACTATTCTAAGGACTGATTTTAAGAGATATAGACGGAATGTAATACGAAAGGAACATTTCCTATCGAAATTCACAAAAAAAGTAAAGTTACGAGAAAACAGAGAATCGACGTAGAACCATCGGAAATTAGAAAATACTTCGAAATTGTCCCTGATTCCATAATTTCCCATCCAATTTCAAATTAACTATTTTCACACACTGTTCTAAGGCTCATTTTAAGAGAAATACACAGAAAGTAACACGAAAAGAATATTTCCTATCGAAATCACATATAAACTAAAGGTACGAGAAAACAGAGAATCGATGTACAACCAGCGGAATTCAGCAAATGCTCCGAAGTTATCCCTGATACAATAATTTCACAATCAATTTCGCAAAAACTGTTTTCACACACTGTTCTAAGGACTAATTTTAAGAGATATATACGGAATGTAATACGAAAGGAACATTTCCTATCGAAATTCACAAAAAAACTAGAGAAAACAGAGAATCGACGTAGCGGAATTCAGCAAATACTTCGAAATTGTCCCTGATTCAATAATCATCCAATTTCAAATTAACTATTTTCACACACTGTTCTAAGGCCATTTTAAGAGAAATACACAATTATCCCTGTTTCAACAATTTCCCATTCAATTTCGCAAAAACTGTGTTCGCACACTGTTCTAAGGACTCATTTAAAAAGAATTACCCGGAAACTAACACATTTCCTATCGAAATTCACATAAAAACTAAAGTTACGAGAAAACAGTGAATCGACGTATAACCAGAGGAATTCAGCAAATACTCCGAAATTATCCGTGATTCAATAATTTCCCATTTCCCATTTCTACTGTTCTACTACAAAGGTTAAGATAAATACACGGAAAGTAACACGAAAAGAATGTTTCCTATCGAAATCACATAAAAACTAAAGGTACGAGAAACAGAGAATTGATGTAGAACCAGCGGAATTCAGCAAATGCTCCGAAGTTATCCCTGATTCAATAATTTCCCAATCCATTTCGCAAAACCTGTTTTCACACACTGTTCTAAGGACTGATTTTAAGAGATATACACGGAATGTAATACGAAAGGAACATTTCCTCTCGAAATTCACAAAAAAACTAAAGTTACGAGAAAGCAGAGAATCGACGTAGAACCAGTGGAATTAAGAAAATACTCCAAATTATCGGTGATTCAATAATTTCCCATCCAATTTAGCAAAAGAGTATTTGCTTAATTCCGCTGGTTCTGCGTCGATTCACTGTTTGCGCGTAACTTTAGTTTTTATGTGAATTTCGATAGGAAATGTTCTTTCCGTGTTACTTTCCGGGTATTTCTCTTTAAATGAGTCCTTAGAACAGTGTGTGAACACAGTTTTTGCGAAATTGGATGGGAAATTATTGAATCATGGATAATTTCGGAGGATTTTCTGAATTGTGTGAACACATTTTTTGCGAAATTGGTTGGGAAATTATTGAATCACCGATAATTTCGGCGTATTTGCTAAATTGCTTGTTATACATCGATTAAC
The DNA here is from genome assembly GCA_963920635.1 of Pseudeuparius sepicola. Classification (NCBI taxonomy): domain Eukaryota; kingdom Metazoa; phylum Arthropoda; class Insecta; order Coleoptera; family Anthribidae; genus Pseudeuparius; species Pseudeuparius sepicola. The sequence continues at coordinate 58,393,758 of OY987301.1, read as the reverse complement.
TGTTTTCTCGTAGTTTTCATGTGAATTTCGATAGGAAATGTTCTTTTCGTTTTACTTTCCGTGTATTTCTCGTAATTTTAGTAGTAGAACAGTGTGCGAACACAGTTTTTGCGAAATTGAATGGGAAATTATTGAATCAGGGATAATTTCGGAGTATTTTCTGAATTCCTCTGGTTATACGTCGATTGATGTTTTTGTCGCAAAATGTTCTTTCCGTGTTACTCTCTGGGTATTTCTCTTTAAATGAATCCTTAGAACAATGTGCGAACCCAGTTTTTGCGAAATTGAATGAGAAATTGTCGAATCAGGGATAATTTCGGAGTATATGCTAAATTCCGCTGGTTATACGTCGATTCACTGTTTTCTCCAAACTTTAGTTTGTATGTGAATTTCGATAGGAAATGTTCTTTCCGTGTTACTTTCTGGGTATTTCTCTTTAAATCAATCCTTAGAACAATGTGCGAACACATTTTTTGCGAAATGGAATGGGAAATTTTTGAATCAGGGATAATTCCGGAATATTTAACTTTAACTTTAACTTTAGTAACTAAAGAACTGTGTTCGCACACTGTTCTAAGAACTCATTTAAAGAGAAATACCCAGAAAGTAACAGGGAAAGAACATTTCCTATCGAAATTCACATAAAAACTAAAGTTACGAGCAAACAGAGAATCGACGTAGAACCAGCGGAAATACTCTTTTGCTAAATTGGATGGGAAATTATTGAATTAGGGATAATTTCGAAGTATTTGCTGAATTCCGCTGGTTCTACGTCTATCTCTGTTTTCTCGTAACTTTAGTTTTTATGTGAATTTCGATAGGAAATGTTCTTTCGGGTTACTTTCCGTGTATTTCTCTTAATTTTATTAGTAGAAAACAGTTTTTGCGAAATTGGTGGGAAATTATTGAATCACCGATAATTTCGGAGTATTTTCTGAATTCCGCTGGTTCTACTTCGATTCTCTGCTTTCTCGTAACTTTAGTCTTTATGTGAATTTCGATAGGAAATGTTCTTTTCGTGTTACTTTAAGTGTATTTCGCTTAATTTTAGTAGTAGAACAGTGTGTGAAAACAGTTTTTGCGAAATTGGTGGGAAATTATTGAATCACCGATAATTTCGGAGTATTTTCTGAATTCCAGCGGAATTGAGCAAATACTCCGAAATTATCCCTGATTCCATAATTTCCCATTCAATTTGCTTAATTCCGCTGGTTCTTCGTCGATTCTCTGTTTTCTCGTAACTTTAGTTTTCATGTGAATTTCGATACGAAATGTTCTTTCCGTGTTACTTTCTGGGTATTTCTCTTTAAATGAGTCCTTAGAACAGTGTGTGAACACAGTTTTTGCGAAATTAGTGGGAAATTATTGAATCACGGATAATTTCGGAGTATTTTCTGAATTCCTCTTGTTATACGTCGATACACTGTTTTCTCGTAGCTTTAGTTTTTATGAATTTCTACTGTTCTACTACAAAGGTTAAATACACGGAAAGTAACACGAAAAGATATTTCCTATCGAAATCAAATAAAAACTAAAGGTACGAGAAAACAGAGAATCGATGTAGAACCAGCGGAATTCAGAAAATACTCCGAAATTATCCGTGATTCAATAATTTCCCATCCAATTTCGCAAAAACTGTGTTCACATATTGTTCTAAGGACTCAGTTACCCAGAAAGTAACACGAAAAGAACAATTCCTATCGAAATTCATATAAAAACTAAAGTTACGAGCAAACAGAGAATCGACGTAGAACCAGCGGAATTCAGCAAATACTCTTTTGCTAAATTGGATGGGTAATTATTGAATCAGGGATAATTTCGAAGTATCTGCTGAATTCCGCACGTCTATTCTCTGTTTTCTCGTAACTTTAGTTTTTATGTGAATTTCGATAGGAAATGTTCTTTTCGTGTTACTTTCTCTGTATATCTCTTAAAATGAGTCCTTAGAACAGTGTGTGAAAACAGTTTTTGCGAAATTGGATGGGAAATTATCGAAACACGGATAATGTCGGAGTATTTTCTGAATTCCTCTGGTTATACGTCGATTCATGTTTTTGTCTTAAAATGTTCTTTCCGTGTTACTCTCTGGGTATTTCTCTTTAAATGAATCCTTAGAACAATGTGCGAACACAGTTTTTGCGAAATTGAATGGGAAATTGTCGAATCAGGGATAATTTCGGAGTATATGCTAAATTCCGCTGGTTATACGTCGATTCACTGTTTTCTCGTAACTTAAGTTTTTGTGTGAATTTCGATAGGATATGTTCTTTTCGTTTTACTTTCCGTGTATTTCTCTTAATTTTAATACTAGAACAGTGTGCGAACACAGTTTTTGCGAAATTGGATGGGAAATTTTTGAATCAGGGATAATTTCGAAGTATTTGCTGAATTCCGCTGGTTCTACGTCTATTCTCTGTTTTCTCGTAACTTTAGTTTTTATGTGAATTTCGATAGGAAATGTTCTTTTCGTGTTACTTTCCGTGTATTTCTCTTAATTTTAGTAGTAGAACAGTGTGTGAACACAGTTTTTGCGAAATTGGATGGGAAATTATTGAATCACGGATAATTTCGGAGTATTTGCTGAATTCCGCTGGTTATACGTCGATTCACTGTTTTCTCGTAACTTTAGTTTTTAGTGAATTTCTACTGTTGTACTACAAAGGTTAAGAAAAATACACGGAAAGTAACACGAAAAGAATATTTCCTATCGAAATCACATAAAAACTAAAGGTACGAGAAAACAGAGAATCGATGTACAACCAGCGGAATTCAGCAAATGCTCCGAAGTTATCCCTGATTCAACAATTTCACAATCAATTTAGCAAAAACTGTTTTCACACACTGTTCTAAGGACTAATTTTAAGAGATATATACGGAATGTAATCCGAAAGGAACATTTCCTATCGAAATTCACAAAAAAACTAGAGAAAACAGAGAATCGACGTAGCGGAATTCAGCAAATACTTCGAAATTGTCCCTGATTCAATAATCATCCAATCCAATCCATTCAATAATCATCCAATTTCAAAGTAACTATTTTCACACACTGTTCTAAAGCCATTTTAAGAGAAATACACAGAAAGTAACAAGAAAAGATCATTTCCTATCGAAATTCACATAAAAACTAAAATTACGAGAAAACAGAGAATAGACGTAGAACCAGCGGAATTCAGCAAATATTTCGAAATTATCCCTGATTCAATAATTTCCCATCCAATTTAGCAAAAGAGTATTTGCTGAATTCCGCTGGTTCTACGTCGATTCTCTGTTTGCTCGTAACTTTAGTTTTTATGTGAATTTCGATAGGAAATGTTCTTTTCGTTTTACTTTGTGTGTATTTCTCTTAATTTTAGTAGTAGAACAGTGTGTAAACACAGTTTTTGCGAAATTGGATGGGAAATTATTGAATCACGGATAATTTCGGCGTATTTGCTAAATTGCTTGTTATACGTCGATTCACTGTTTTCTCGTAACTTTACTTTTTATATGAATTTCGATAGGAAATGTTCTTTTCGTGTTACTTTCGGGTATTTCTCTTTAAATGAGTAATTAAAACATTGTGTGAACACGGTTTTTGCGAAATTGTATGGGAAATTATAGAATCACGGATAATTTCGGCGTATTTGCTGAATTTCGCTGGTTCTTCGTCGATTCATTGTTTTCTCGTATCTTTACTTTTTTTGTGAATTTCGATACGAAATGTTTTTTCCGTGTTACTTTCCGTGTATTTCTCTTAATTTTAGTAGTAGAACAATGTGCGAACACAGTTTTTGCGAAAAGTAGAATGGGAAATTATTGAATCAGGGATAATTTCGGAGTATTTGCTAAATTCCGCTGGTTATACGTCGATTCAAGTTCTCGTAACTTTAGTTTTTATGTGAATTACGATAGGAAATGTTCTTTTCGGGTTTCTTTCTGTCTATTTCTCTTAGTGTGTGAAAACAGTTTTTGCGTTTTTTTGTGAATTTCGATAGGAAATGTTCTTTTCGTGTTACTTTCTGTGTATTTCTCTTAAAATGAGTCCTTGGAACCGTGTGTAAAAATAGTTTTTGCGAAATTGGATGGGATAATTTCGAAGTTTTTGCTGAATTCCGCTGGTTCTACGTCGATTCTCTGTTTGCTCGTAACTTTAGTTTTTATGTGAATTTCGATAGGAAATGTTCTTATCGTGTTACTTTCGGGTATTTCTTTTTAAATGAGTAATTAAAACATTGTGTGAACACAGTTTTTGCGAAATTGGATGGGAAATTATAGAATCACGGATAATTTCGGCGTATTTGCTAAATTGCTTGTTATACGTCGATTCACTGTTTTCTCGTAACTTTAGTTTTTATGTGAAATTCGATAGGAAATGTTCTTTCCGTGTTACTTTCTCTTTAAATGAGTTCTTAGAACAGTGTGCGAATACAGTTTTTGCGAAATGGAATGGGAAATTTTTAATCAGGGATAATTTCGGAGTATTTGCTAAATTCCGCTGGTTCTACATCGATTCTCTGTTTTCTCGTACCTTTAGTTTTTATGTGAATTTCGATAGGAAATGATCTTTTCTTGTTACTTTCTGTGTATTTCTCTTAAAATGAGCCTTAGAACAGTGTGTGAAAATAGTTAATTTGAAATTGGATGATTATTGAATGGATTGGATTGGATGATTATTGAATCAGAGACAATTTCGAAGTATTTGCTGATTTCCGCTACGTCGATTCTCTGTTTTCTCTAGTTTTTTGGTGAATTTTGATAGGAAATGTTCCTTTCGTATTACATTCCGTCTATATCTCATAAAATTAGTCCTTAGAACAGTGTGTGAAAACAGTTTTGCGAAATTGATTGGGAAATTATTGAATCAGGGATAACTTCGGAGTATTTGCTGAATTCCGCTGGTTCTACATCGATTCTCTGTTTTCTCGTACCTTTAGTTTTTATGTGATTTCGATAGGAAATATTCTTTTCGTGTTACTTTCCGTGTATTTCTCTTAACCTTTGTAGTAGAACAGTAGAAATTCATAAAAACTAAAGTTACGAGAAAACAGTGAATCGATGTATAAATAGCGGAATTTAGCAAATACTCCGAAATTATCCCTGATTCAAAAATTTCCCATTCCATGTCGCAAAAACTGTGTTCGCACACTGTTCTAAGGACTCATTTTAAGAGAAATACACGAAAGTAACACGTAAAGAACATTTCCTATCGAAATTCACTAAAAACTAAAGTTACGAGAAAACAGAGAATCGACGAGGAACCAGCGGAATTCAGCAAATACTCCGAAATTATCCGTGATTCAATAATTTCCCATCCAATTTCGCAAAAACTGTGTTCACACATTGTTCTAAGGACTCATTTAAAGAGAAATACCCAGAAAGTAACACGAAAAGAACATTTCCTATCGAAATTCATATAAAAACTAAAGTTACGAGCAAACAGAGAATCGACGTAGAACCAGCGGAATTCAGCAAATACTCTTTTGCTAAATTGGATGGGTAATTATTGAATCAGGGATAATTTCGAAGTATCTGCTGAATTCCGCTGGTTCTACGTCTATTCTCTGTTTTCTCGTAACTTTAGTTTTTATGTGAATTTCGATAGGAAATGTTCTTTTCGTGTTACTTTCTCTGTATATCTCTTAAAATGAGTCCTTAGAACAGTGTGTGAAAACAGTTTTTGCGAAATTGGATGGGAAATTATCGAAACACGGATAATGTCGGAGTATTTTCTGAATTCCTCTGGTTATACGTCGATTCATGTTTTTGTCTTAAAATGTTCTTTCCGTGTTACTCTCTGGGTATTTCTCTTTAAATGAATCCTTAGAACAATGTGCGAACACAGTTTTTGCGAAATTGAATGGGAAATTGTCGAATCAGGGATAATTTCGGAGTATATGCTAAATTCCGCTGGTTATACGTCGATTCACTGTTTTATCGTAACTTAAGTTTTTGTGTGAATTTCGATAGGATATATTCTTTTCGTTTTACTTTCCGTTTATTTCTCTTAATTTTAATACTAGAACAGTGTGCGAACACAGTTTCTGCGAAATTGGATGGGAAATTATTGAATCAGGGATAATTTCGAAGTATTTGCTGAATTCCGCTGGTTCTACGTCTATTCTCTGTTTTCTCGTAACTTTAGTTTTTATGTGAATTTCGATAGGAAATGTTCTTTTCGTGTTACTTTCCGTGTATTTCTCTTTACCTTTGTAGTACAACAGTAGAAATTCATAAAAACTAAAGTTACGAGAAAACAGTGTATCGACGTATAACCAGAGGAATTCAGAAAATACTCCGAAATTATCCCTGATTCAAAAATTTCCCATTCCATTTCGCAATAGGAAATGTTCTTTTCGTGTTACTTTCTCTGTATATCTCTTAAAATGAGTCCTTAGAACAGTGTGTGAAAACAGTTTTTGCGAAATTGGATGGGAAATTATCGAAACACGGATAATGTCGGAGTATTTTCTGAATTCCTCTGGTTATACGTCGATTCATGTTTTTGTCTTAAAATGTTCTTTCCGTGTTACTTTCTGGGTATTTCTCTTTAAATGAATCCTTAGAACAATGTGCGAACACAGTTTTTGCGAAATTGAATGGGAAATTGTCGAATCAGGGATAATTTCGGAGTATATGCTAAATTCCGCTGGTTATACGTCGATTCACTGTTTTATCGTAACTTAAGTTTTTGTGTGAATTTCGATAGGATATGTTCTTTTCGTTTTACTTTCCGTGTTTTTCTCTTAATTTTAATACTAGAACAGTGTGCGAACACAGTTTCTGCGAAATTGGATGGGAAATTATTGAATCAGGGATAATTTCGAAGTTTTTGCTGAATTCCGCTGGTTGTACGTCTATTCTCTGTTTTCTCGTAACTTTAGTTTTTATGTTAATTTCGATAGGAAATGTTCTTTTCGTGTTACTTTCCGTGTATTTCTCTTAATTTTAGTAGTAGAACAGTGTGTGAACACAGTTTTTGCGAAATTGGATGGGAAATTATTGAATCACGGATAATTTCGGCGTATTTGCTAAATTGCTTGTTATACGTCGATTCACTGTTTTCTCGTAACTTTACTTTTTATATGAATTTCAATAGGAAATGTTCTTTTCGTGTTACTTTCCGTGTATTTCTCTTAATTTTTGTAGTAGAACAGTGTGCGAACACAGTTTTTGCGAATTTGAATGGGAAATTATTGAATCATAGATAATTTCGGAGTATTTTCTGAATTCCTCTGGTTATACGTCGATACACTGTTTTCTCGTAACTTTAGTTTTTATGAATTTCTACTGTTGTACTAGAAAGGTAAAGAGAAATACACGGAAAGTAACAAGAAAAGAATATTTCCTATCGAAATCACATAAAAACTAAAGGTACGAGAAAACAGAGAATCGATGTAGAACCAGCGGAACTCAGCAAATGCTCCGAAATTATCTCTGATTCAATAATTTCCCATTCAATTTCGCAAAAACTGTGTTCGCACACTGTTCTACCACAAAAAGTAAGAGAAATACACGGAAAGTAACACGAAAAGAACATTTCCTATCGAAATTCACATAAAAACTAAAGTTACGAGAAAACAGTGAATCGACGTATAACAAGCAATTTAGCAAATACGCCGAAATTAACCGTGATTTAACCAATTTCGCAAAAGGTGTATTCACACAATTCAGAAAATACTCCGAAATTATCCGTGATTCAATAATTTCCCATCCAATTTAGCAAAAGAGTTACGAGAAAACAGAGAATCGATGTAGAACCAGCGGAATTCAGCAAATGCTCCGAAATTACCAAAAATTTTGATTTTTTTGATTCTGCTCAAATCCGCTGGTTCTACGTCGATTCTCTGTTTGCTTGTAACTTTAGTTTTTATGTGAATTTCGATAGGAAATGTTCTTTTCGTGTTACTTTCGGGTATTTCTCTTTAAATGAGTAATTAAAACATTGTGTGAACACAGTTTTTGCGAAATTGGATGGGAAATTATAGAATCACGGATAATTTCGGCGTATTTGCTAAATTGCTTGTTATACGTCGATTCACTGTTTTCTCGTAACTTTACTTTTTATGTGAATTTCGATAGGAAATGTTCTTTTCGTGTTACTTTCCGTGTATTTCTCTTAATTTTAGTAGTAGAACAGTGTGCGAACACAGTTTTTGCGAAATTGAATGGGAAATTATTGAATCAGGGATAATTTCGGAGTATTTGCTGAATTTCGCTGGTTCTTCGTCGATTCATTGTTTTCTCGTATCTTTACTTTTTTTGTGAATTTCGATACGAAATGTTTATTCCGTGTTACTTTCCGTGTATTTCTCTTAATTTTAGTAGTAGAACAGTGTGCGAACACAGTTTTTGCGAAAAGTAGAATGGGAAATTATTGAATCAGGGATAATTTCGGAGTATTTGCTAAATTCCGCTGGTTATACGTCGATTCAAGTTCTCGTAACTTTAGTTTTTATGTGAATTACGATAGGAAATGTTCTTTTCGGGTTTCTTTCCGTCTATTTCTCTTAGTGTGTGAAAACAGTTTTTGCGTTTTTTTGTGAATTTCGATAGGAAATGTTCTTTTCGTGTTACTTTCTGTGTATTTCTCTTAAAATGAGTCCTTGGAACCGTGTGTAAAAATAGTTTTTGCGAAATTGGATGGGATAATTTCGAAGTTTTTGCTGAATTCCGCTGGTTCTACGTCGATTTCTGTTTGCTCGTAACTTTAGTTTTTATGTGAATTTCGATAGGAAATGTTCTTTTCGTGTTACTTTCGGGTATTTCTCTTTAAATGAGTCCTTAGAACAGTGTGTGAACACAGTTTTTGCGAAATTGGATGAGAAATTATTGAGTCACGGATAATTTCGGAGTATTTGCTGAATTCCGCTGGTTCTTCGTCGATTCTCTGTTTTATCGTAACTTTAGTTTTTTTGTGAATTTCGATACGAAATGTTCTTTCCGTGTTACTTTCTGGGTATTTTCTCTTTAAAGAGTCCTTAGAACAATGTGTGAACACAGGTTTTGCGAAATTGGATGGGAAATTATTGAATCACGGATAATTTCGGTGTATTTGCTGAATTCCGCTGGATATACGTCGATTCACTGTTTTCTCGTAATTTTAGTTTTTATGTGAATTTCGATAGGAAATGATCTTTTCTTGTTAATTTCTGTGTATTTCTCTTAAAATGGCCTTAGAACAGTGTGTGAAAATAGTTAATTTGAAATTGGATGATTATTGAATGGATTGGATGGATGATTATTGAATCAGGGACAATTTCGGAGCATTTGCTGAATTCCGCTGGTTGTACATCGATTCTCTGTTTTCTCGTACCTTTAGTTTTTATGTGATTTCGATAAGAAATATTCTTTTCGTGTTACTTTCCGTGTATTTCTCTTAACCTTTGTAGTACAACAGTAGAAATTCATAAAAACTAAAGTTTCGAGAAGACAGTGAATCGACGTATATCCAGCGGAATTTAGCAAATACACCGAAATTATCCCTGTTTCTATAATTTCCGTTTCAATTTCGCAAAAACTGTGTTCGCACACTGTTCTAAGGACTCATTTAAAGAGAAATACCCGGAAAGTAACACGGAAAGAACGATTCTCTGCGAGAAGCAGAGAATCAATGTAGAACCAGCGGAATTCAGAAAATACTCCGAAATTATCGGTGACTCAATAATTTCCCACCAATTTCGCAAAAACTGTTTTCACACATTGTTCTACTACTAAAATTAAGAGAATACACGGAAAGTAACACGAAAAGAACATTTCCTATCGAAATTCACATAAAAACTAAAGTTACGAGAAAACAGAGAATAGACGTAGAACCAGCGGAATTCAGCAAATACTTCGAAATTATCCCTGATTCAATAATTTCCCATCCAATTTAGCAAAAGAGTATTTGCTGGTTCTACGTCGATTCTCTGTTTGCTCGTAACTTTAGTTTTTATGTGAATTTCGATAGGAAATGTTCTTTTCGTTTTACTTTCCGTGTATTTCTCTTAATTTTAGTAGCAGAACAGTGTGCGAACACAGTTTTTGCGAAATTGAATGGGAAATTATTGAATCAGGGAAAATTTCGGAGTATTTACAAAATTCCGCTGGTTCTTCGCCGATTCTCTGTTTTCTCGTAACTTTAGTTTTTATGTGAATTTCGATACGAAATGTTCTTTCCGTGTTACTTTCTGGGTATTTCTCTTTAAATGAGTCCTTAGAACAGTGGGTGAACACAGTTTTTGCGAAATAGGATGGGAAATTATTGAATCACGGATAATTTCGGAGTATTTGCTGAATTCCGCTGGTTATACGTCGATTCACTGTTTTCTCGTAACTCTAGTTTTTATGTGAATTTCGATAGGAAATGTTCTTTCCGTGTTACTTTCTCTTTAAATGAGTTCTTAGAACAGTGTGCGAATACAGTTTTAGCGAAATGGAATGGGAAATTTTTGAATCAGGGATAATTTTGGAGTATTTGCTAAATTCCGCTGGTTATACGTCGATTCACTGTTTTCTCGTAACTTTAGTTTTTGTGAATTTCTACTGTTGTACTACAAAGGTAAAGAGAAATACACGGAAAGTAACAAGAAAAGAATATCTCCTATCGAAATCACATAAAAACTAAAGGTACGAGAAAACAGAGAATCGATGTAGAACCAGCGGAATTCAGCAAATGCTCCGAAGTTATCCCTGATTCAATAATTTCCCTATCAATTTCGCAAAAACTGTTTTCACACACTGTTCTAAGGACTGATTTTAAGAGATATAGACGTAATGTAATACGAAAGGAACATTTCCTATCGAAATTCACAAAAAAACTAAAGTTACGAGAAAACAGAGAATCGACGTAGAACCATCGGAAATTAGAAAATACTTCGAAATTGTCCCTGATTCCATAATTTCCCATCCAATTTCAAATTAACTATTTTCACACACTGTTCTAAGGCTCATTTTAAGAGAAATACACAGAAAGTAACACGAAAAGAATATTTCCTATCGAAATCACATATAAACTAAAGGTACGATAAAACAGAGAATCGATGTACAACCAGCGGAATTCAGCAAATGCTCCGAAGTTATCCCTGATAATCACAATCAATTTCGCAAAAACTGTTTTCACACACTGTTCTAAGGACTAATTTTAAGAGATATATACGGAATGTAATACGAAAGGAACATTTCCTATCGAAATTCACAAAAAAGCTAGAGAAAACAGAGAATCGACGTAGCGGAATTCAGCAAATACTTCGAAATTGTCCCTGATTCAATAATCATCCAATTTAAAATTAACTATTTTCACACACTGTTCTAAGGCCATTTTAAGAGAAATACACAATTATCCCTGTTTCAACAATTTCCCATTCAATTTCGCAAAAACTGTGTTCGCACACTGTTCTAATTACTCATTTAAAAAGAATTACCCGGAAACTAACACATTTCCTATCGAAATTCACATAAAAACTAAAGTTACGAGAAAACAGTGAATCGACGTATAACCAGAGGAATTCAGCAAATACTCCGAAATTATCCGTGATTCAATAATTTCCCATCCAATTTCGCAAAAACTGTGTTCGCACACTGTTCTACTACTAAAATTAACTAAAGTTACGAGAAAATACTCCTTTGCTAAATTGGATGGGAAATTATTGAATCAGGGATAATTTCGAAGTATTTGCTGAATTCCGCTGGTTCTACGTCTATTCTCTGTTTTCTCGTAACTTTAGTTAATTTTAGTAGTAGAACAGTGTGCGAACACAGTTTTTGCGAAATTGAATGGGAAATTATTGATTCAGGGATAATTTCGGAGTATTTGCTAAATTTCGCTTGTTATACGTCGATTCTCTGTTTTATCATAACTTTAGTTTTTATGTTAATTTCGATTGGAAATGTTCTTTAATTTCCCATCCAATTTAGCAAAAGAGTATTGCTGAATTCCGCTGGTTCTACGTCGATTCTCTGTTTGCTCGTAACTTTAGTTTTTATGTGAATTTCGATAAGAAATGTTCTTTTCGTTTTACTTTCCGTCTATTTCTCTTAATTTTAGTAGTAGAACAGTGTGCGAATAAAGTTTTTGCGAAATTGAATGGGAAATTATTGAATCAGGGACAATTTCGGAGTATTTGCTGAATTCCGCTGGTTCTTCGTCGATTCTCTGTTTTCTCGTAACTTTAGTTTTTATGTGAATTTCGACACGAAATGTTCTTTCCGTGTTACTTTCTGGGTATTTCTCTTTAAATGAGTCCTTAGAACAGTGGGTGAACACAGTTTTTGCGAAATTGGATTGGAAATTATTGAATCACGGATAATTTCGGAGTATTTGCTGAATTCCGCTGGTTATACGTCGATTCACTGTTTTCTCGTAACTTTACTTTTTATGTGAATTTCGATAGGAAATGTTCATTCCGTGTTACTTTCTCTTTAAATGAGTCCTTAGAACAGTGTGTGAACACAGTTTTTGAGAAATTGAATAGGAAATTGTTGAATCAGGTATAATTTCGGAATATTTGCTAAATTCCGCTGGTTATACGTCGATTCACTGTTTTCTCGTAACTTTAGTTTTTATGAATTTCTACTGTTGAACTACAAAGGTTAAGAGAAATACACGGAAAGTAACACGAAAAGAATATTTCCTATCGAAATCACATATAAACTAAAGGTACGAGAAAACAGAGAATCGATGTACAACCAGCGGAATTCAGAAAATGCTCCGAAGTTATCTCTGATTCAATAATTTCCCATTCAATTTCGCAAAAACTGTGTTCGCACACTGTTCTACTACTAAACTTAAGAGAAATACCCAGAAAGTAACACGAAAGGAACATTTTCTATCGAAATTCACATAAAAACTAAAGTTACGAGCAAACAGAGAATCGACGTAGAACCAGCGGAAATATTCTTTTGCTAAATTGGATGGGAAATTATTGAATCAGGGATAATTTCGAAGTATTTGCTGAATTCCGCTGGTTCTACGTCTATTCTCTGTTTTCTCGTAACTTTAGTTTTTATGTGAATTTCGATAGGAAATGTTCTTTTCGTGTTACTTTCCGTGTATTTCTCTTAATTTTAGTAGTAGAACAGTGTGTGAAAACAGTTTTTGCGAAATTGGTGGGAAATTATTGAATCACCGATAATTTCGGAGTATTTTCTGAATTCCTCTGGTTATACGTCGATACACTGTTTTCTGGTAACTTTAGTTTTTATGTGAATTTCGATAGGAAATGTTCTTTCCGTGTTACTTTCTCTTTAAATGAGTCATTAGAACAGTGTGTGAACACAGTTTTTGCGAAATTGAATGGGAAATTGTTGAATCAGGTATAATTTCGGAGTAAATTCCGCTGGTTATACGTCGATTCACTGTTTTCTCGTAACTTTAGTTTTTGTGAATTTCTACTGTTGTACTACAAAGGTAAAGAGAAATACACGGAAAGTAACAAGAAAAGAATATCACCTATCGAAATCACATAAAAACTAAAGGTACGAGAAAACAGAGAATCGATGTAGAACCAGCGGAATTCAGCAAATGCTCCGAAGTTATCCCTGATTCAATAATTTCCCAATCAATCTCGCAAAAACTGTTTTCACACACTATTCTAAGGACTGATTTTAAGAGATATAGACGGAATGTAATACGAAAGGAACATTTCCTATCGAAATTCACAAAAAAACTAAAGTTACGAGAAAACAGAGAATCGACGTAGAACCATCGGAAATTAGAAAATACTTCGAAATTGTCCCTGATTCCATAATTTCCCATCCAATTTCAAATTAACTATTTTCACACACTGTTCTAAGGCTCATTTTAAGAGAAATACACAGAAAGTAACACGAAAAGAATATTTCCTATCGAAATCACATATAAACTAAAGGTACGAGAAAACAGAGAATCGATGTACAACCAGCGGAATTCAGCAAATGCTCCGAAGTTATCCCTGATACAATAATTTCACAATCAATTTCGCAAAAACTGTTTTCACACACTGTTCTAAGGACTAATTTTAAGAGATATATACGGAATGTAATACGAAAGGAACATTTCCTATCGAAATTCACAAAAAAACTAGAGAAAACAGAGAATCGACGTAGCGGAATTCAGCAAATACTTCGAAATTGTCCCTGATTCAATAATCATCCAATTTCAAATTAACTATTTTCACACACTGTTCTAAGGCCATTTTAAGAGAAATACACAATTATCCCTGTTTCAACAATTTCCCATTCAATTTCGCAAAAACTGTGTTCGCACACTGTTCTAAGGACTCATTTAAAAAGAATTACCCGGAAACTAACACATTTCCTATCGAAATTCACATAAAAACTAAAGTTACGAGAAAACAGTGAATCGACGTATAACCAGAGGAATTCAGCAAATACTCCGAAATTATCCGTGATTCAATAATTTCCCATTTCCCATTTCTACTGTTCTACTACAAAGGTTAAGATAAATACACGGAAAGTAACACGAAAAGAATGTTTCCTATCGAAATCACATAAAAACTAAAGGTACGAGAAACAGAGAATTGATGTAGAACCAGCGGAATTCAGCAAATGCTCCGAAGTTATCCCTGATTCAATAATTTCCCAATCCATTTGGCAAAACCTGTTTTCACACACTGTTCTAAGGACTGATTTTAAGAGATATACACGGAATGTAATACGAAAGGAACATTTCCTCTCGAAATTCACAAAAAAACTAAAGTTACGAGAAAGCAGAGAATCGACGTAGAACCAGTGGAATTAAGAAAATACTCCAAATTATCGGTGATTCAATAATTTCCCATCCAATTTAGCAAAAGAGTATTTGCTTAATTCCGCTGGTTCTGCGTCGATTCACTGTTTGCGCGTAACTTTAGTTTTTATGTGAATTTTGATAGGAAATGTTCTTTTCGTGTTACTTTCTGGGTATTTCTCTTTAAATGAGTCCTTAGAACAGTGTGTGAACACAGTTTTTGCGTAATTGGATGGGAAATTATTGAATCACGGATAATTTCGGAGGATTTTCTGAATTGTGTGAACTCGCACACTGTTCTAAGGACTCATTTAAAAAGAATTACCCGGAAACTAACACGGAAAGAACATTTCCTATCGAAATTCACATAAAAACTAAAGTTACGAGCAAACAGAGAATCGACGTAGAACCAGCGGAAATACTCTTTTGCTAAATTGGATGGGAAATTATTGAATCAGGGATAATTTCGAAGTATTTGCTGAATTCCGCTGGTTCTACGTCTATTCTCTGTTTTCTCGTAACTTTAGTTTTTATGTGAATTTCGATAGGAAATGTTCTTTTCGTTTTACTTTCCGTGTATTTCTCGTAATTTTAGTAGTAGAACAGTGTGCGAACACAGTTTTTGCGAAATTGGATGGGAAATTATTGAATCAGGGATAATTTCGGAGTATTTTCTGAATTCCTCTGGTTATACGTCGATTGATGTTTTTGTCGCAAAATGTTCTTTCCGTGTTACTCTCTGGGTATTTCTCTTTAAATGAATCCTTAGAACAATGTGCGAACCCAGTTTTTGCGAAATTGAATGAGAAATTGTCGAATCAGGGATAATTTCGGAGTATATGCTAAATTCCGCTGGTTATACGTCGATTCACTGTTTTCTCCAAACTTTAGTTTGTATGTGAATTTCGATAGGAAATGTTCTTTCCGTGTTACTTTCTGGGTATTTCTCTTTAAATCAATCCTTAGAACAATGTGCGAACACATTTTTTGCGAAATGGAATGGGAAATTTTTGAATCAGGGATAATTCCGGAATATTTAACTTTAACTTTAACTTTAGTAACTAAAGAACTGTGTTCGCACACTGTTCTAAGAACTCATTTAAAGAGAAATACCCAGAAAGTAACAGGGAAAGAACATTTCCTATCGAAATTCACATAAAAACTAAAGTTACGAGCAAACAGAGAATCGACGTAGAACCAGCGGAAATACTCTTTTGCTAAATTGGATGGGAAATTATTGAATTAGGGATAATTTCGAAGTATTTGCTGAATTCCGCTGGTTCTACGTCTATCTCTGTTTTCTCGTAACTTTAGTTTTTATGTGAATTTCGATAGGAAATGTTCTTTCGGGTTACTTTCCGTGTATTTCTCTTAATTTTATTAGTAGAAAACAGTTTTTGCGAAATTGGTGGGAAATTATTGAATCACCGATAATTTCGGAGTATTTTCTGAATTCCGCTGGTTCTACTTCGATTCTCTGCTTTCTCGTAACTTTAGTCTTTATGTGAATTTCGATAGGAAATGTTCTTTTCGTGTTACTTTAAGTGTATTTCGCTTAATTTTAGTAGTAGAACAGTGTGTGAAAACAGTTTTTGCGAAATTGGTGGGAAATTATTGAATCACCGATAATTTCGGAGTATTTTCTGAATTCCAGCGGAATTGAGCAAATACTCCGAAATTATCCCTGATTCCATAATTTCCCATTCAATTTGCTTAATTCCGCTGGTTCTTCGTCGATTCTCTGTTTTCTCGTAACTTTAGTTTTCATGTGAATTTCGATACGAAATGTTCTTTCCGTGTTACTTTCTGGGTATTTCTCTTTAAATGAGTCCTTAGAACAGTGTGTGAACACAGTTTTTGCGAAATTAGTGGGAAATTATTGAATCACGGATAATTTCGGAGTATTTTCTGAATTCCTCTTGTTATACGTCGATACACTGTTTTCTCGTAGCTTTAGTTTTTATGAATTTCTACTGTTCTACTACAAAGGTTAAATACACGGAAAGTAACACGAAAAGATATTTCCTATCGAAATCAAATAAAAACTAAAGGTACGAGAAAACAGAGAATCGATGTAGAACCAGCGGAATTCAGAAAATACTCCGAAATTATCCGTGATTCAATAATGTCCCAATCAATTTCGCAAAAACTGTTTTCTAAGGACTGATTTTAAGAGATATACACGGAATATAATACGAAAGGAACATTTTCCTATCGAAATTCACAAAAAAACTAAAATTACGAGAAAACAGTGAATCGACGTATAACCAGCGGAATTTAGCAAATACTCCGAAATTATCCCTCTTTCAATAATTTCCCATTCAATTTCGCAAAAACTGTGTTCGCACACTGTTATAACGACTCATTTAAAGAGAAATACCCGGAAAGTAACACGGAAAGAACATTTCCTGTCGAAATTCACATAAAAACTAAAGTTACGAGAAAACAGTGAATCGACGTATAACCAGAGGAATTCAGAAAATCCTCCCCAATTATCCGTGATTCAATAATTTCCCATCCAATTTCGCAAAAACTGTGTTCACACATTGTTCTAAGGACTCATTTAAAGGGAAATACCCAGAAAGTAACACGAAAAGAACATTTCCTTCGTATCGAAATTCACATAAAAACTAAAGTCACGAGCAAACAGAGAATCGACGTAGAACCAGCGGAATTCAGCAAATACTCTTTTGCTAAATTGGATGGGATATTATTGAATCAGGGATAATTTCGAAATTTCGGAGTGTATTTCTCTTAATTTTAGTAGTATACACGGAAAGTAACACGAAAAGAACATTTCCTATCGAAATTCACATGAAAACTAAAGTTACGAGAAAACAGAGAATCGATGTAGAACCAGCGGAATTCAGCAAATGCTCCGAAATTATCTCTGATTCAATAATTTCCCATCCAATTTAGCAAAGGAGTATTTTCTCGTAACTTTAGTTAATTTTAGTAGTAGAACAGTGTGCGAACACAGTTTTTGCGAAATTGGATGGGAAATTATTGAATCACGGATAATTTCGGAGTATTTGCTGAATTCCTCTGGTTATACGTCGATTCACTGTTTTCTCGTAACTTTAGTTTTTATGTGAATTTCGATAGGAAATGTGTTAGTTTCCGGGTAATTCTTTTTAAATGAGTAATTAGAACAGTGTGCGAATACAGTTTTAGCGAAATGGAATGGGAAATTTTTGAATCAGGGATAATTTTGGAGTATTTGCTAAATTCCGCTGGTTATACGTCGATTCACTGTTTTCTCGTAACTTTAGTTTTTGTGAATTTCTACTGTTGTACTACAAAGGTAAAGAGAAATACACGGAAAGTAACAAGAAAAGAATATCTCCTATCGAAATCACATAAAAACTAAAGGTACGAGAAAACAGAGAATCGATGTAGAACCAGCGGAATTCAGCAAATGCTCCGAAGTTATCCCTGATTCAATAATTTCCCAATCAATTTCGCAAAAACTGTTTTCACACACTGTTCTAAGGACTGATTTTAAGAGATATAGACGTAATGTAATACGAAAGGAACATTTCCTATCGAAATTCACAAAAAAACTAAAGTTACGAGAAAACAGAGAATCGACGTAGAACCATCGGAAATTAGAAAATACTTCGAAATTGTCCCTGATTCCATAATTTCCCATCCAATTTCAAATTAACTATTTTCACACACTGTTCTAAGGCTCATTTTAAGAGAAATACACAGAAAGTAACACGAAAAGAATATTTCCTATCGAAATCACATATAAACTAAAGGTACGATAAAACAGAGAATCGATGTACAACCAGCGGAATTCAGCAAATGCTCCGAAGTTATCCCTGATAATCACAATCAATTTCGCAAAAACTGTTTTCACACACTGTTCTAAGGACTAATTTTAAGAGATATATACGGAATGTAATACGAAAGGAACATTTCCTATCGAAATTCACAAAAAAGCTAGAGAAAACAGAGAATCGACGTAGCGGAATTCAGCAAATACTTCGAAATTGTCCCTGATTCAATAATCATCCAATTTCAAATTAACTATTTTCACACACTGTTCTAAGGCCATTTTAAGAGAAATACACAATTATCCCTGTTTCAACAATTTCCCATTCAATTTCGCAAAAACTGTGTTCGCACACTGTTCTAATTACTCATTTAAAAAGAATTACCCGGAAACTAACACATTTCCTATCGAAATTCACATAAAAACTAAAGTTACGAGAAAACAGTGAATCGACGTATAACCAGAGGAATTCAGCAAATACTCCGAAATTATCCGTGATTCAATAATTTCCCATCCAATTTCGCAAAAACTGTGTTCGCACACTGTTCTACTACTAAAATTAACTAAAGTTACGAGAAAATACTCCTTTGCTAAATTGGATGGGAAATTATTGAATCAGGGATAATTTCGAAGTATTTGCTGAATTCCGCTGGTTCTACGTCTATTCTCTGTTTTCTCGTAACTTTAGTTAATTTTAGTAGTAGAACAGTGTGCGAACACAGTTTTTGCGAAATTGAATGGGAAATTATTGATTCAGGGATAATTTCGGAGTATTTGCTAAATTTCGCTTGTTATACGTCGATTCTCTGTTTTATCATAACTTTAGTTTTTATGTTAATTTCGATTGGAAATGTTCTTTAATTTCCCATCCAATTTAGCAAAAGAGTATTGCTGAATTCCGCTGGTTCTACGTCGATTCTCTGTTTGCTCGTAACTTTAGTTTTTATGTGAATTTCGATAAGAAATGTTCTTTTCGTTTTACTTTCCGTCTATTTCTCTTAATTTTAGTAGTAGAACAGTGTGCGAATAAAGTTTTTGCGAAATTGAATGGGAAATTATTGAATCAGGGACAATTTCGGAGTATTTGCTGAATTCCGCTGGTTCTTCGTCGATTCTCTGTTTTCTCGTAACTTTAGTTTTTATGTGAATTTCGACACGAAATGTTCTTTCCGTGTTACTCTCTGGGTATTTCTCTTTAAATGAGTCCTTAGAACAGTGGGTGAACACAGTTTTTGCGAAATTGGATTGGAAATTATTGAATCACGGATAATTTCGGAGTATTTGCTGAATTCCGCTGGTTATACGTCGATTCACTGTTTTCTCGTAACTTTACTTTTTATGTGAATTTCGATAGGAAATGTTCATTCCGTGTTACTTTCTCTTTAAATGAGTCCTTAGAACAGTGTGTGAACACAGTTTTTGAGAAATTGAATAGGAAATTGTTGAATCAGGTATAATTTCGGAATATTTGCTAAATTCCGCTGGTTATACGTCGATTCACTGTTTTCTCGTAACTTTAGTTTTTATGAATTTCTACTGTTGAACTACAAAGGTTAAGAGAAATACACGGAAAGTAACACGAAAAGAATATTTCCTATCGAAATCACATATAAACTAAAGGTACGAGAAAACAGAGAATCGATGTACAACCAGCGGAATTCAGAAAATGCTCCGAAGTTATCTCTGATTCAATAATTTCCCATTCAATTTCGCAAAAACTGTGTTCGCACACTGTTCTACTACTAAACTTAAGAGAAATACCCAGAAAGTAACACGAAAGGAACATTTTCTATCGAAATTCACATAAAAACTAAAGTTACGAGCAAACAGAGAATCGACGTAGAACCAGCGGAAATATTCTTTTGCTAAATTGGATGGGAAATTATTGAATCAGGGATAATTTCGAAGTATTTGCTGAATTCCGCTGGTTCTACGTCTATTCTCTGTTTTCTCGTAACTTTAGTTTTTATGTGAATTTCGATAGGAAATGTTCTTTTCGTGTTACTTTCCGTGTATTTCTCTTAATTTTAGTAGTAGAACAGTGTGTGAAAACAGTTTTTGCGAAATTGGTGGGAAATTATTGAATCACCGATAATTTCGGAGTATTTTCTGAATTCCTCTGGTTATACGTCGATACACTGTTTTCTGGTAACTTTAGTTTTTATGTGAATTTCGATAGGAAATGTTCTTTCCGTGTTACTTTCTCTTTAAATGAGTCATTAGAACAGTGTGTGAACACAGTTTTTGCGAAATTGAATGGGAAATTGTTGAATCAGGTATAATTTCGGAGTAAATTCCGCTGGTTATACGTCGATTCACTGTTTTCTCGTAACTTTAGTTTTTGTGAATTTCTACTGTTGTACTACAAAGGTAAAGAGAAATACACGGAAAGTAACAAGAAAAGAATATCACCTATCGAAATCACATAAAAACTAAAGGTACGAGAAAACAGAGAATCGATGTAGAACCAGCGGAATTCAGCAAATGCTCCGAAGTTATCCCTGATTCAATAATTTCCCAATCAATCTCGCAAAAACTGTTTTCACACACTATTCTAAGGACTGATTTTAAGAGATATAGACGGAATGTAATACGAAAGGAACATTTCCTATCGAAATTCACAAAAAAACTAAAGTTACGAGAAAACAGAGAATCGACGTAGAACCATCGGAAATTAGAAAATACTTCGAAATTGTCCCTGATTCCATAATTTCCCATCCAATTTCAAATTAACTATTTTCACACACTGTTCTAAGGCTCATTTTAAGAGAAATACACAGAAAGTAACACGAAAAGAATATTTCCTATCGAAATCACATATAAACTAAAGGTACGAGAAAACAGAGAATCGATGTACAACCAGCGGAATTCAGCAAATGCTCCGAAGTTATCCCTGATACAATAATTTCACAATCAATTTCGCAAAAACTGTTTTCACACACTGTTCTAAGGACTAATTTTAAGAGATATATACGGAATGTAATACGAAAGGAACATTTCCTATCGAAATTCACAAAAAAACTAGAGAAAACAGAGAATCGACGTAGCGGAATTCAGCAAATACTTCGAAATTGTCCCTGATTCAATAATCATCCAATTTCAAATTAACTATTTTCACACACTGTTCTAAGGCCATTTTAAGAGAAATACACAATTATCCCTGTTTCAACAATTTCCCATTCAATTTCGCAAAAACTGTGTTCGCACACTGTTCTAAGGACTCATTTAAAAAGAATTACCCGGAAACTAACACATTTCCTATCGAAATTCACATAAAAACTAAAGTTACGAGAAAACAGTGAATCGACGTATAACCAGAGGAATTCAGCAAATACTCCGAAATTATCCGTGATTCAATAATTTCCCATTTCCCATTTCTACTGTTCTACTACAAAGGTTAAGATAAATACACGGAAAGTAACACGAAAAGAATGTTTCCTATCGAAATCACATAAAAACTAAAGGTACGAGAAACAGAGAATTGATGTAGAACCAGCGGAATTCAGCAAATGCTCCGAAGTTATCCCTGATTCAATAATTTCCCAATCCATTTGGCAAAACCTGTTTTCACACACTGTTCTAAGGACTGATTTTAAGAGATATACACGGAATGTAATACGAAAGGAACATTTCCTCTCGAAATTCACAAAAAAACTAAAGTTACGAGAAAGCAGAGAATCGACGTAGAACCAGTGGAATTAAGAAAATACTCCAAATTATCGGTGATTCAATAATTTCCCATCCAATTTAGCAAAAGAGTATTTGCTTAATTCCGCTGGTTCTGCGTCGATTCACTGTTTGCGCGTAACTTTAGTTTTTATGTGAATTTTGATAGGAAATGTTCTTTTCGTGTTACTTTCTGGGTATTTCTCTTTAAATGAGTCCTTAGAACAGTGTGTGAACACAGTTTTTGCGTAATTGGATGGGAAATTATTGAATCACGGATAATTTCGGAGGATTTTCTGAATTGTGTGAACTCGCACACTGTTCTAAGGACTCATTTAAAAAGAATTACCCGGAAACTAACACGGAAAGAACATTTCCTATCGAAATTCACATAAAAACTAAAGTTACGAGCAAACAGAGAATCGACGTAGAACCAGCGGAAATACTCTTTTGCTAAATTGGATGGGAAATTATTGAATCAGGGATAATTTCGAAGTATTTGCTGAATTCCGCTGGTTCTACGTCTATTCTCTGTTTTCTCGTAACTTTAGTTTTTATGTGAATTTCGATAGGAAATGTTCTTTTCGTTTTACTTTCCGTGTATTTCTCGTAATTTTAGTAGTAGAACAGTGTGCGAACACAGTTTTTGCGAAATTGGATGGGAAATTATTGAATCAGGGATAATTTCGGAGTATTTTCTGAATTCCTCTGGTTATACGTCGATTGATGTTTTTGTCGCAAAATGTTCTTTCCGTGTTACTCTCTGGGTATTTCTCTTTAAATGAATCCTTAGAACAATGTGCGAACCCAGTTTTTGCGAAATTGAATGAGAAATTGTCGAATCAGGGATAATTTCGGAGTATATGCTAAATTCCGCTGGTTATACGTCGATTCACTGTTTTCTCCAAACTTTAGTTTGTATGTGAATTTCGATAGGAAATGTTCTTTCCGTGTTACTTTCTGGGTATTTCTCTTTAAATCAATCCTTAGAACAATGTGCGAACACATTTTTTGCGAAATGGAATGGGAAATTTTTGAATCAGGGATAATTCCGGAATATTTAACTTTAACTTTAACTTTAGTAACTAAAGAACTGTGTTCGCACACTGTTCTAAGAACTCATTTAAAGAGAAATACCCAGAAAGTAACAGGGAAAGAACATTTCCTATCGAAATTCACATAAAAACTAAAGTTACGAGCAAACAGAGAATCGACGTAGAACCAGCGGAAATACTCTTTTGCTAAATTGGATGGGAAATTATTGAATTAGGGATAATTTCGAAGTATTTGCTGAATTCCGCTGGTTCTACGTCTATCTCTGTTTTCTCGTAACTTTAGTTTTTATGTGAATTTCGATAGGAAATGTTCTTTCGGGTTACTTTCCGTGTATTTCTCTTAATTTTATTAGTAGAAAACAGTTTTTGCGAAATTGGTGGGAAATTATTGAATCACCGATAATTTCGGAGTATTTTCTGAATTCCGCTGGTTCTACTTCGATTCTCTGCTTTCTCGTAACTTTAGTCTTTATGTGAATTTCGATAGGAAATGTTCTTTTCGTGTTACTTTAAGTGTATTTCGCTTAATTTTAGTAGTAGAACAGTGTGTGAAAACAGTTTTTGCGAAATTGGTGGGAAATTATTGAATCACCGATAATTTCGGAGTATTTTCTGAATTCCAGCGGAATTGAGCAAATACTCCGAAATTATCCCTGATTCCATAATTTCCCATTCAATTTGCTTAATTCCGCTGGTTCTTCGTCGATTCTCTGTTTTCTCGTAACTTTAGTTTTCATGTGAATTTCGATACGAAATGTTCTTTCCGTGTTACTTTCTGGGTATTTCTCTTTAAATGAGTCCTTAGAACAGTGTGTGAACACAGTTTTTGCGAAATTAGTGGGAAATTATTGAATCACGGATAATTTCGGAGTATTTTCTGAATTCCTCTTGTTATACGTCGATACACTGTTTTCTCGTAGCTTTAGTTTTTATGAATTTCTACTGTTCTACTACAAAGGTTAAATACACGGAAAGTAACACGAAAAGATATTTCCTATCGAAATCAAATAAAAACTAAAGGTACGAGAAAACAGAGAATCGATGTAGAACCAGCGGAATTCAGAAAATACTCCGAAATTATCCGTGATTCAATAATGTCCCAATCAATTTCGCAAAAACTGTTTTCTAAGGACTGATTTTAAGAGATATACACGGAATATAATACGAAAGGAACATTTTCCTATCGAAATTCACAAAAAAACTAAAATTACGAGAAAACAGTGAATCGACGTATAACCAGCGGAATTTAGCAAATACTCCGAAATTATCCCTCTTTCAATAATTTCCCATTCAATTTCGCAAAAACTGTGTTCGCACACTGTTATAACGACTCATTTAAAGAGAAATACCCGGAAAGTAACACGGAAAGAACATTTCCTGTCGAAATTCACATAAAAACTAAAGTTACGAGAAAACAGTGAATCGACGTATAACCAGAGGAATTCAGAAAATCCTCCCCAATTATCCGTGATTCAATAATTTCCCATCCAATTTCGCAAAAACTGTGTTCACACATTGTTCTAAGGACTCATTTAAAGGGAAATACCCAGAAAGTAACACGAAAAGAACATTTCCTTCGTATCGAAATTCACATAAAAACTAAAGTCACGAGCAAACAGAGAATCGACGTAGAACCAGCGGAATTCAGCAAATACTCTTTTGCTAAATTGGATGGGATATTATTGAATCAGGGATAATTTCGAAATTTCGGAGTGTATTTCTCTTAATTTTAGTAGTATACACGGAAAGTAACACGAAAAGAACATTTCCTATCGAAATTCACATGAAAACTAAAGTTACGAGAAAACAGAGAATCGATGTAGAACCAGCGGAATTCAGCAAATGCTCCGAAATTATCTCTGATTCAATAATTTCCCATCCAATTTAGCAAAGGAGTATTTTCTCGTAACTTTAGTTAATTTTAGTAGTAGAACAGTGTGCGAACACAGTTTTTGCGAAATTGGATGGGAAATTATTGAATCACGGATAATTTCGGAGTATTTGCTGAATTCCTCTGGTTATACGTCGATTCACTGTTTTCTCGTAACTTTAGTTTTTATGTGAATTTCGATAGGAAATGTGTTAGTTTCCGGGTAATTCTTTTTAAATGAGTAATTAGAACAGTGTGCGAATACAGTTTTAGCGAAATGGAATGGGAAATTTTTGAATCAGGGATAATTTTGGAGTATTTGCTAAATTCCGCTGGTTATACGTCGATTCACTGTTTTCTCGTAACTTTAGTTTTTGTGAATTTCTACTGTTGTACTACAAAGGTAAAGAGAAATACACGGAAAGTAACAAGAAAAGAATATCTCCTATCGAAATCACATAAAAACTAAAGGTACGAGAAAACAGAGAATCGATGTAGAACCAGCGGAATTCAGCAAATGCTCCGAAGTTATCCCTGATTCAATAATTTCCCAATCAATTTCGCAAAAACTGTTTTCACACACTGTTCTAAGGACTGATTTTAAGAGATATAGACGTAATGTAATACGAAAGGAACATTTCCTATCGAAATTCACAAAAAAACTAAAGTTACGAGAAAACAGAGAATCGACGTAGAACCATCGGAAATTAGAAAATACTTCGAAATTGTCCCTGATTCCATAATTTCCCATCCAATTTCAAATTAACTATTTTCACACACTGTTCTAAGGCTCATTTTAAGAGAAATACACAGAAAGTAACACGAAAAGAATATTTCCTATCGAAATCACATATAAACTAAAGGTACGATAAAACAGAGAATCGATGTACAACCAGCGGAATTCAGCAAATGCTCCGAAGTTATCCCTGATAATCACAATCAATTTCGCAAAAACTGTTTTCACACACTGTTCTAAGGACTAATTTTAAGAGATATATACGGAATGTAATACGAAAGGAACATTTCCTATCGAAATTCACAAAAAAGCTAGAGAAAACAGAGAATCGACGTAGCGGAATTCAGCAAATACTTCGAAATTGTCCCTGATTCAATAATCATCCAATTTCAAATTAACTATTTTCACACACTGTTCTAAGGCCATTTTAAGAGAAATACACAATTATCCCTGTTTCAACAATTTCCCATTCAATTTCGCAAAAACTGTGTTCGCACACTGTTCTAATTACTCATTTAAAAAGAATTACCCGGAAACTAACACATTTCCTATCGAAATTCACATAAAAACTAAAGTTACGAGAAAACAGTGAATCGACGTATAACCAGAGGAATTCAGCAAATACTCCGAAATTATCCGTGATTCAATAATTTCCCATCCAATTTCGCAAAAACTGTGTTCGCACACTGTTCTACTACTAAAATTAACTAAAGTTACGAGAAAATACTCCTTTGCTAAATTGGATGGGAAATTATTGAATCAGGGATAATTTCGAAGTATTTGCTGAATTCCGCTGGTTCTACGTCTATTCTCTGTTTTCTCGTAACTTTAGTTAATTTTAGTAGTAGAACAGTGTGCGAACACAGTTTTTGCGAAATTGAATGGGAAATTATTGATTCAGGGATAATTTCGGAGTATTTGCTAAATTTCGCTTGTTATACGTCGATTCTCTGTTTTATCATAACTTTAGTTTTTATGTTAATTTCGATTGGAAATGTTCTTTAATTTCCCATCCAATTTAGCAAAAGAGTATTTGCTGAATTCCGCTGGTTCTACGTCGATTCTCTGTTTGCTCGTAACTTTAGTTTTTATGTGAATTTCGATAAGAAATGTTCTTTTCGTTTTACTTTCCGTCTATTTCTCTTAATTTTAGTAGTAGAACAGTGTGCGAATAAAGTTTTTGCGAAATTGAATGGGAAGTTATTGAATCAGGGACAATTTCGGAGTATTTGCTGAATTCCGCTGGTTCTTCGTCGATTCTCTGTTTTCTCGTAACTTTAGTTTTTATGTGAATTTCGATACGAAATGTTCTTTCCGTGTTACTTTCTGGGTATTTCTCTTTAAATGAGTCCTTAGAACAGTGGGTGAACACAGTTTTTGCGAAATTGGATTGGAAATTATTGAATCACGGATAATTTCGGAGTATTTGCTGAATTCCGCTGGTTATACGTCGATTCACTGTTTTCTCGTAACTTTACTTTTTATGTGAATTTCGATAGGAAATGTTCATTCCGTGTTACTTTCTCTTTAAATGAGTCCTTAGAACAGTGTGTGAACACAGTTTTTGAGAAATTGAATAGGAAATTGTTGAATCAGGTATAATTTCGGAATATTTGCTAAATTCCGCTGGTTATACGTCGATTCACTGTTTTCTCGTAACTTTAGTTTTTATGAATTTCTACTGTTGAACTACAAAGGTTAAGAGAAATACACGGAAAGTAACACGAAAAGAATATTTCCTATCGAAATCACATATAAACTAAAGGTACGAGAAAACAGAGAATCGATGTACAACCAGCGGAATTCAGCAAATGCTCCGAAGTTATCTCTGATTCAATAATTTCCCATTCAATTCAATATTCTCTGTTTTCTCGTAACTTTAGTTTTTATGTGAATTTCGATAGGAAATGTTCTTTTCGTGTTACTTTCCGTGTATTTCTCTTAATTTTAGTAGTAGAACAGTGTGTGAAAACAGTTTTTGCGAAATTGGTGGGAAATTATTGAATCACCGATAATTTCGGAGTATTTTCTGAATTCCTCTGGTTATACGTCGATACACTGTTTTCTGGTAACTTTAGTTTTTATGTGAATTTCGATAGGAAATGTTCTTTCCGTGTTACTTTCTCTTTAAATGAGTTCTTAGAACAGTGTGCGAATACAGTTTTTGCGAAATGGAATGGGAAATTTTTGAATCAGGGATAATTTTGGAGTATTTGCTAAATTCCGCTGGTTATACGTCGATTCACTGTTTTCTCGTAACTTTAGTTTTTGTGAATTTCTACTGTTGTACTACAAAGGTAAAGAGAAATACACGGAAAGTAACAAGAAAAGAATATCTCCTATCGAAATCACATAAAAACTAAAGGTACGAGAAAACAGAGAATCGACGTAGAACCAGCGGAATTCAGCAAATGCTCCGAAGTTATCCCTGATTCAATAATTTCCCAATCAATCTCGCAAAAACTGTTTTCACACACTATTCTAAGGACTGATTTTAAGAGATATAGACGGAATGTAATACGAAAGGAACATTTCCTATCGAAATTCACAAAAAAACTAAAGTTACGAGAAAACAGAGAATCGACGTAGAACCATCGGAAATTAGAAAATACTTCGAAATTGTCCCTGATTCCATAATTTCCCATCCAATTTCAAATTAACTATTTTCACACACTGTTCTAAGGCTCATTTTAAGAGAAATACACAGAAAGTAACACGAAAAGAATATTTCCTATCGAAATCACATATAAACTAAAGGTACGAGAAAACAGAGAATCGATGTACAACCAGCGGAATTCAGCAAATGCTCCGAAGTTATCCCTGATACAATAATTTCACAATCAATTTCGCAAAAACTGTTTTCACACACTGTTCTAAGGACTAATTTTAAGAGATATATACGGAATGTAATACGAAAGGAACATTTCCTATCCAAATTCACAAAAAAACTAGAGAAAACAGAGAATCGACGTAGCGGAATTCAGCAAATACTTCGAAATTGTCCCTGATTCAATAATCATCCAATTTCAAATTAACTATTTTCACACACTGTTCTAAGGCCATTTTAAGAGAAATACACAATTATCCCTGTTTCAACAATTTCCCATTCAATTTCGCAAAAACTGTGTTCGCACACTGTTCTAAGGACTCATTTAAAAAGAATTACCCGGAAACTAACACATTTCCTATCGAAATTCACATAAAAACTAAAGTTACGAGAAAACAGTGAATCGACGTATAACCAGAGGAATTCAGCAAATACTCCGAAATTATCCGTGATTCAATAATTTCCCATTTCCCATTTCTACTGTTCTACTACAAAGGTTAAGATAAATACACGGAAAGTAACACGAAAAGAATGTTTCCTATCGAAATCACATAAAAACTAAAGGTACGAGAAACAGAGAATTGATGTAGAACCAGCGGAATTCAGCAAATGCTCCGAAGTTATCCCTGATTCAATAATTTCCCAATCCATTTCGCAAAACCTGTTTTCACACACTGTTCTAAGGACTGATTTTAAGAGATATAGACGTAATGTAATACGAAAGGAACATTTCCTATCGAAATTCACAAAAAAAACTAAAGTTACGAGAAAACAGAGAATCGACGTAGAACCATCGGAAATTAGAAAATACTTCGAAATTGTCCCTGATTCCATAATTTCCCATCCAATTTCAAATTAACTATTTTCACACACTGTTCTAAGGCTCATTTTAAGAGAAATACACAGAAAGTAACATGAAAAGAATATTTCCTATCGAAATCACATATAAACTAAAGGTACGATAAAACAGAGAATCGATGTACAACCAGCGGAATTCAGCAAATGCTCCGAAGTTATCCCTGATAATCACAATCAATTTCGCAAAAACTGTTTTCACACACTGTTCTAAGGACTAATTTTAAGAGATATATACGGAATGTAATACGAAAGGAACATTTCCTATCGAAATTCACAAAAAAGCTAGAGAAAACAGAGAATCGACGTAGCGGAATTCAGCAAATACTTCGAAATTGTCCCTGATTCAATAATCATCCAATTTCAAATTAACTATTTTCACACACTGTTCTAAGGCCATTTTAAGAGAAATACACAATTATCCCTGTTTCAACAATTTCCCATTCAATTTCGCAAAAACTGTGTTCGCACACTGTTCTAATTACTCATTTAAAAAGAATTACCCGGAAACTAACACATTTCCTATCGAAATTCACATAAAAACTAAAGTTACGAGAAAACAGTGAATCGACGTATAACCAGAGGAATTCAGCAAATACTCCGAAATTATCCGTGATTCAATAATTTCCCATCCAATTTCGCAAAAACTGTGTTCGCACACTGTTCTAATTACTCATTTAAAAAGAATTACCCGGAAACTAACACATTTCCTATCGAAATTCACATAAAAACTAAAGTTACGAGAAAACAGTGAATCGACGTATAACCAGAGGAATTCAGCAAATACTCCGAAATTATCCGTGATTCAATAATTTCCCATCCAATTTCGCAAAAACTGTGTTCGCACACTGTTCTACTACTAAAATTAACTAAAGTTACGAGAAAATACTCCTTTGCTAAATTGGATGGGAAATTATTGAATCAGGGATAATTTCGAAGTATTTGCTGAATTCCGCTGGTTCTACGTCTATTCTCTGTTTTCTCGTAACTTTAGTTAATTTTAGTAGTAGAACAGTGTGCGAACACAGTTTTTGCGAAATTGAATGGGAAATTATTGATTCAGGGATAATTTCGGAGTATTTGCTAAATTCCGCTTGTTATACGTCGATTCTCTGTTTTATCATAACTTTAGTTTTTATGTTAATTTCGATTGGAAATGTTCTTTAATTTCCCATCCAATTTAGCAAAAGAGTATTTGCTGAATTCCGCTGGTTCTAAGTCGATTCTCTGTTTGCTCGTAACTTTAGTTTTTATGTGAATTTCGATAAGAAATGTTCTTTTCGTTTTACTTTCCGTCTATTTCTCTTAATTTTAGTAGTAGAACAGTGTGCGAATAAAGTTTTTGCGAAATTGAATGGGAAATTATTGAATCAGGGACAATTTCGGAGTATTTGCTGAATTCCGCTGGTTCTTCGTCGATTCTCTGTTTTCTCGTAACTTTAGTTTTTATGTGAATTTCGATACGAAATGTTCTTTCCGTGTTACTTTCTGGGTATTTCTCTTTAAATGAGTCCTTAGAACAGTGGGTGAACACAGTTTTTGCGAAATTGGATTGGAAATTATTGAATCACGGATAATTTCGGAGTATTTGCTGAATTCCGCTGGTTATACGTCGATTCACTGTTTTCTCGTAACTTTACTTTTTATGTGAATTTCGATAGGAAATGTTCATTCCGTGTTACTTTCTCTTTAAATGAGTCCTTAGAACAGTGTGTGAACACAGTTTTTGAGAAATTGAATAGGAAATTGTTGAATCAGGTATAATTTCGGAATATTTGCTAAATTCCGCTGGTTATACGTCGATTCACTGTTTTCTCGTAACTTTAGTTTCTATGAATTTCTACTGTTGTACTACAAAGGTTAAGAGAAATACACGGAAAGTAACACGAAAAGAATATTTCCTATCGAAATCACATATAAACTAAAGGTACGAGAAAACAGAGAATCGATGTACAACCAGCGGAATTCAGAAAATGCTCCGAAGTTATCTCTGATTCAATAATTTCCCATTCAATTTCGCAAAAACTGTGTTCGCACACTGTTCTACTACTAAACTTAAGAGAAATACCCAGAAAGTAACACGAAAGGAACATTTTCTATCGAAATTCACATAAAAACTAAAGTTACGAGCAAACAGAGAATCGACGTAGAACCAGCGGAAATATTCTTTTGCTAAATTGGATGGGAAATTATTGAATCAGGGATAATTTCGAAGTATTTGCTGAATTCCGCTGGTTCTACGTCTATTCTCTGTTTTCTCGTAACTTTAGTTTTTATGTGAATTTCGATAGGAAATGTTCTTTTCGTGTTACTTTCCGTGTATTTCTCTTAATTTTAGTAGTAGAACAGTGTGTGAAAACAGTTTTTGCGAAATTGGTGGGAAATTATTGAATCACCGATAATTTCGGAGTATTTTCTGAATTCCTCTGGTTATACGTCGATACACTGTTTTCTGGTAACTTTAGTTTTTATGTGAATTTCGATAGGAAATGTTCTTTCCGTGTTACTTTCTCTTTAAATGAGTCATTAGAACAGTGTGTGAACACAGTTTTTGCGAAATTGAATGGGAAATTGTTGAATCAGGTATAATTTCGGAGTAAATTCCGCTGGTTATATGTCGATTCACGGTTTTCTCGTAACTTTAGTTTTTATGAATTTCTACTGTTCTACTACAAAGGTTAAGAGAAATACACGGAAAGTAACAAGAAAAAAATATCTCCTATCGAAATCACATAAAAACTAAAGGTACGAGAAAACAGAGAATCGATGTAGAACCAGGGGAATTCAGCAAATGCTCCGAAGTTATCCCTGATTCAATAATTTCCCAATCAAATTCGCAAAAACTGTTTTCACACACTGTTCCTTAGAACAGTCCTTAGACTGATTTTAAGAGATATAGACGGAATGTAATACGAAAGGAACATTTCCTATCGAAATTCACAAAAAAACTAAAGTTACGAGAAAACAGAGAATCGACGTAGAACCATCGGAAATTAGAAAATACTTCGAAATTGTCCCTGATTCCATAATATCCCATCCAATTTCAAATTAACTATTTTCACACACTGTTCTAAGGCTCATTTTAAGAGAAATACACAGAAAGTAACAAGAAAAGAACATTTCCCATCGAAATTCACATAAAAACTAAAATTACGAGAAAACAGTGAATCGACGTATATCCAGCGGAATTTAGCAAATACACCGAAATTATCCCTGTTTCTATAATTTCCGTTTCAATTTCGCAAAAACTGTGTTCGCACACTGTTCTAAGGACTCATTTAAAGAGAAATACCCGGAAAGTAACACGGAAAGAACGATTCTCTGCGAGAAGCAGAGAATCAATGTAGAACCAGCGGAATTCAGAAAATACTCCGAAATTATCGGTGACTCAATAATTTCCCACCAATTTCGCAAAAACTGTTTTCACACATTGTTCTACTACTAAAATTAAGAGAATACACGGAATGTAACACGAAAAGAACATTTCCTATCGAAATTCACATAAAAACTAAAGTTACGAGAAAACAGAGAATAGACGTAGAACCAGCGGAATTCAGCAAATACTTCGAAATTATCCCTGATTCAATAATTTCCCATCCAATTTAGCAAAAGAGTATTTGCTGGTTCTACGTCGATTCTCTGTTTGCTCGTAACTTTAGTTTTTATGTGAATTTCGATAGGAAATGTTCTTTTCGTTTTACTTTCCGTGTATTTCTCTTAATTTTAGTAGCAGAACAGTGTGCGAACACAGTTTTTGCGAAATTGAATGGGAAATTATTGAATCAGGGAAAATTTCGGAGTATTTACTGAATTCCGCTTGTTCTTCGTCGATTCTCTGTTTTCTCGTAACTTTAGTTTTTATGTGAATTTCGATACGAAATGTTCTTTCCGTGTTACTTTCTGGGTATTTCTCTTTAAATGAGTCCTTAGAACAGTGGGTGAACACAGTTTTTGCGAAATAGGATGGGAAATTATTGAATCACGGATAATTTCGGAGTATTTGCTGAATTCCGCTGGTTATACGTCGATTCACTGTTTTCTCGTAACTCTAGTTTTTATGTGAATTTCGATAGGAAATGTTCTTTCCGTGTTACTTTCTCTTTAAATGAGTTCTTAGAACAGTGTGCGAATACAGTTTTTGCGAAATGGAATGGGAAATTTTTGAATCAGGGATAATTTTGGAGTATTTTATTTATCCCTGATTCAATAATTTCCCAATCAATCTCGCAAAAACTGTTTTCACACACTATTCTAAGGACTGATTTTAAGAGATATAGACGGAATGTAATACGAAAGGAACATTTCCTATCGAAATTCACAAAAAAACTAAAGTTACGAGAAAACAGAGAATCGACGTAGAACCATCGGAAATTAGAAAATACTTCGAAATTGTCCCTGATTCCATAATTTCCCATCCAATTTCAAATTAACTATTTTCACACACTGTTCTAAGGCTCATTTTAAGAGAAATACACAGAAAGTAACACGAAAAGAATATTTCCTATCGAAATCACATATAAACTAAAGGTACGAGAAAACAGAGAATCGATGTACAACCAGCGGAATTCAGCAAATGCTCCGAAGTTATCCCTGATACAATAATTTCACAATCAATTTCGCAAAAACTGTTTTCACACACTGTTCTAAGGACTAATTTTAAGAGATATATACGGAATGTAATACGAAAGGAACATTTCCTATCGAAATTCACAAAAAAACTAGAGAAAACAGAGAATCGACGTAGCGGAATTCAGCAAATACTTCGAAATTGTCCCTGATTCAATAATCATCCAATTTCAAATTAACTATTTTCACACACTGTTCTAAGGCCATTTTAAGAGAAATACACAATTATCCCTGTTTCAACAATTTCCCATTCAATTTCGCAAAAACTGTGTTCGCACACTGTTCTAAGGACTCATTTAAAAAGAATTACCCGGAAACTAACACATTTCCTATCGAAATTCACATAAAAACTAAAGTTACGAGAAAACAGTGAATCGACGTATAACCAGAGGAATTCAGCAAATACTCCGAAATTATCCGTGATTCAATAATTTCCCATTTCCCATTTCTACTGTTCTACTACAAAGGTTAAGATAAATACACGGAAAGTAACACGAAAAGAATGTTTCCTATCGAAATCACATAAAAACTAAAGGTACGAGAAACAGAGAATTGATGTAGAACCAGCGGAATTCAGCAAATGCTCCGAAGTTATCCCTGATTCAATAATTTCCCAATCCATTTCGCAAAACCTGTTTTCACACACTGTTCTAAGGACTGATTTTAAGAGATATACACGGAATGTAATACGAAAGGAACATTTCCTCTCGAAATTCACAAAAAAACTAAAGTTACGAGAAAGCAGAGAATCGACGTAGAACCAGTGGAATTAAGAAAATACTCCAAATTATCGGTGATTCAATAATTTCCCATCCAATTTAGCAAAAGAGTATTTGCTTAATTCCGCTGGTTCTGCGTCGATTCACTGTTTGCGCGTAACTTTAGTTTTTATGTGAATTTCGATAGGAAATGTTCTTTTCGTGTTACTTTCTGGGTATTTCTCTTTAAATGAGTCCTTAGAACAGTGTGTGAACACAGTTTTTGCGTAATTGGATGGGAAATTATTGAATCACGGATAATTTCGGAGGATTTTCTGAATTGTGTGAACTCGCACACTGTTCTAAGGACTCATTTAAAAAGAATTACCCGGAAACTAACACGGAAAGAACATTTCCTATCGAAATTCACATAAAAACTAAAGTTACGAGCAAACAGAGAATCGACGTAGAACCAGCGGAAATACTCTTTTGCTAAATTGGATGGGAAATTATTGAATCAGGGATAATTTCGAAGTATTTGCTGAATTCCGCTGGTTCTACGTCTATTCTCTGTTTTCTCGTAACTTTAGTTTTTATGTGAATTTCGATAGGAAATGTTCTTTTTGTGTTACTTTCCGTGTATTTCTCTTAATTTTAGTAGTAGAACAGTGTGTGAAAACAGTTTTTGCGAAATTGGTGGGAAATTATTGAATCACCGATAATTTCGGAGTATTTTCTGAATTCCGCTGGTTCTACGTCGATTCTCTGCTTTCTCGTAACTTTAGTCTTTATGTGAATTTCGATAGGAAATGTTCTTTCCGTGTTACTTTCCGGGTATTTCTCTTTAAATGAGTCCTTAGAACAGTGTGTGAACACAGTTTTTGCGAAATTGGATGGGAAATTATTGAATCATGGATAATTTCGGAGGATTTTCTGAATTGTGTGAACACATTTTTTGCGAAATTGGTTGGGAAATTATTGAATCACCGATAATTTCGGCGTATTTGCTAAATTGCTTGTTATACATCGATTAACTGTTTTCTCGTAGTTTTCATGTGAATTTCGATAGGAAATGTTCTTTTCGTTTTACTTTCCGTGTATTTCTCGTAATTTTAGTAGTAGAACAGTGTGCGAACACAGTTTTTGCGAAATTGGATGGGAAATTATTGAATCAGGGATAATTTCGGAGTATTTTCTGAATTCCTCTGGTTATACGTCGATTGATGTTTTTGTCGCAAAATGTTCTTTCCGTGTTACTCTCTGGGTATTTCTCTTTAAATGAATCCTTAGAACAATGTGCGAACCCAGTTTTTGCGAAATTGAATGAGAAATTGTCGAATCAGGGATAATTTCGGAGTATATGCTAAATTCCGCTGGTTATACGTCGATTCACTGTTTTCTCCAAACTTTAGTTTGTATGTGAATTTCGATAGGAAATGTTCTTTCCGTGTTACTTTCTGGGTATTTCTCTTTAAATCAATCCTTAGAACAATGTGCGAACACATTTTTTGCGAAATGGAATGGGAAATTTTTGAATCAGGGATAATTCCGGAATATTTAACTTTAACTTTAACTTTAACTTTAGTAACTAAAGATCGACGTATAACCAGCGGAATTCAGCAAATACTCCGAAATTATCCGTGATTCAATAATTTCCCATCCAATTTCGCAAAAACTGTGTTCACACACTGTTCTACTACTAAAATTAAGAGAAATACACGGAAAGTAACACGAAAAGAACATTTCCTATCGAAATTCACATAAAAACTAAAGTTACGAGAAAACAGAGAATAGACGTAGAACCAGCGGAATTCAGCAAATACTTCGAAATTATCCCTGATTCAAAAATTTCCCATCCAATTTCGCAAAAACTGTGTTCGCACACTGTTCTAGTATTAAAATTAAGAGAAATACACGGAAAGTAAAACGAAAAGAACATATCCTATCGAAATTCACACAAAAACTTAAGTTACGAGAAAACAGTGAATCGACGTATAACCAGCGGAATTTAGCATATACTCCGAAATTATCCCTGATTCGACAATTTCCCATTCAATTTCGCAAAAACTGTGTTCGCACATTGTTCTAAGGATTCATTTAAAGAGAAATACCCAGAGAGTAACACGGAAAGAACATTTTAAGACAAAAACATGAATCGACGTATAACCAGAGGAATTCAGAAAATACTCCGACATTATCCGTGTTTCGATAATTTCCCATCCAATTTCGCAAAAACTGTTTTCACACACTGTTCTAAGGACTCATTTTAAGAGATATACAGAGAAAGTAACACGAAAAGAACATTTCCTATCGAAATTCACATAAAAACTAAAGTTACGAGAAAACAGAGAATAGACGTGCGGAATTCAGCAGATACTTCGAAATTATCCCTGATTCAATAATTACCCATCCAATTTAGCAAAAGAGTATTTGCTGAATTCCGCTGGTTCTACGTCGATTCTCTGTTTGCTCGTAACTTTAGTTTTTATATGAATTTCGATAGGAATTGTTCTTTTCGTGTTACTTTCTGGGTAACTGAGTCCTTAGAACAATATGTGAACACAGTTTTTGCGAAATTGGATGGGAAATTATTGAATCACGGATAATTTCGGAGTATTTGCTGAATTCCGCTGGTTCTTCGTCGATTCTCTGTTTTCTCGTAACTTTAGTTTTTAGTGAATTTCGATAGGAAATGTTCTTTACGTGTTACTTTCGTGTATTTCTCTTAAAATGAGTCCTTAGAACAGTGTGCGAACACAGTTTTTGCGAAATGGAACGGGAATTTTTTTAATCAGGGATTATTTGCTAAATTCCGCTATTTATACATCGATTCACTGTTTTCTCGTAACTTTAGTTTTTATGAATTTCTACTGTTCTACTACAAAGGTTAAGAGAAATACACGGAAAGTAAAATTTCCCATTCCATTTCGCAAAAACTTTGTTCACACACTGTTCTACTACTAAAATTAAGAGAAATACACGGAAAGTAACACGAAAAGAACATTTCCTATCGAAATTCACATAAAAACTAAAGTTACGAGAAAACAGAGAATCGATGTAGAACCAGCGGAATTCAGCAAATGCTCCGAAGTTATTCCTGATTCAATAATTTCCCAATCAATTTCGCAAAAACTGTGTTCGCACACTGTTCTACTACTAAAATTAAGAGAAATACACGGAAAGTAACACGAAAAGAACATTTCCTATCGAAATTCACATAAAAACTAAAGTCACGAGATAACAGAGAATCGATGTAGAACCAGCGGAATTCAGCAAATGCTCCGAAGTTATTCCTGATTCAATAATTTCCCAATCAATTTCGCAAAAACTGTGTTCGCACACTGTTCTACTACTAAAATTAAGAGAAATACACGGAAAGTAACACGAAAAGAACATTTCCTATCGAAATTCACATAAAAACTAAAGTTACAAGCAAACAGAGAATCGACGTAGAACCAGCGGAATTCAGCAGAATCAGGGATAATTTCGGAGCATTTGCTGAATTCCGCTGGTTCTACATCGATTCTCTGTTTTCTCGTAACTTTAGTTTTCATGTGAATTTCGATAGGAAATGTTCTTTTCGTGTTACTTTCCGTGTATTTCTCTTAATTTTAGTAGTAGAACAGTGTGCGAACACAGTTTTTGCGAAATTGAATGGGAATTTATTGAATCAGGGATGGAGTATTTGCTGAATTCCGCTGGTTCTTCGTCGATTCTCTGTTTTCTCGTAACTTTAGTTTTTATGTGAATTTCGATAGGAAATGTTATTTTCGTGTTACTTTCCGTGTATTTCTCTTACTCTTTGTGGTAGAACCGTGTGCGAACACAGTTTTTGCGAAATTGAATGGGAAATTATTGAATCAGAGATAATTTCGGAGCATATGCTGAATTCCGCTGGTTCTACATCGATTCTCTGTTTTCTCGTAACATTAGTTTTCATGTGAATTTCGATAGGAAATGTTCTTTTCGTGTTACTTTCCGTGTATACTACTAAAATTAAGAGAAATACACTCCGAAATTTCGAAATTATCCCTGATTCAATAATATCCCATCCAATTTAGCAAAAGAGTATTTGCTGAATTCCGCTGGTTCTACGTCGATTCTCTGTTTGCTCGTGACTTTAGTTTTTATGTGAATTTCGATACGAAGGAAATGTTCTTTTCGTGTTACTTTCTGGGTATTTCCCTTTAAATGAGTCCTTAGAACAATGTGTGAACACAGTTTTTGCGAAATTGGATGGGAAATTATTGAATCACGGATAATTGGGGAGGATTTTCTGAATTCCTCTGGTTATACGTCGATTCACTGTTTTCTCGTAACTTTAGTTTTTATGTCAATTTCGACAGGAAATGTTCTTTCCGTGTTACTTTCCGGGTATTTCTCTTTAAATGAGTCGTTATAACAGTGTGCGAACACAGTTTTTGCGAAATTGAATGGGAAATTATTGAAAGAGGGATAATTTCGGAGTATTTGCTAAATTCCGCTGGTTATACGTCGATTCACTGTTTTCTCGTAATTTTAGTTTTTTTGTGAATTTCGATAGGAAAATGTTCCTTTCGTATTATATTCCGTGTATATCTCTTAAAATCAGTCCTTAGAAAACAGTTTTTGCGAAATTGATTGGGACATTATTGAATCACGGATAATTTCGGAGTATTTTCTGAATTCCGCTGGTTCTACATCGATTCTCTGTTTTCTCGTACCTTTAGTTTTTATTTGATTTCGATAGGAAATATCTTTTCGTGTTACTTTCCGTGTATTTAACCTTTGTAGTAGAACAGTAGAAATTCATAAAAACTAAAGCTACGAGAAAACAGTGTATCGACGTATAACAAGAGGAATTCAGAAAATACTCCGAAATTATCCGTGATTCAATAATTTCCCACTAATTTCGCAAAAACTGTGTTCACACACTGTTCTAAGGACTCATTTAAAGAGAAATACCCAGAAAGTAACACGGAAAGAACATTTCGTATCGAAATTCACATGAAAACTAAAGTTACGAGAAAACAGAGAATCGACGAAGAACCAGCGGAATTAAGCAAATTGAATGGGAAATTATGGAATCAGGGATAATTTCGGAGTATTTGCTCAATTCCGCTGGAATTCAGAAAATACTCCGAAATTATCGGTGATTCAATAATTTCCCACCAATTTCGCAAAAACTGTTTTCACACACTGTTCTACTACTAAAATTAAGCGAAATACACTTAAAGTAACACGAAAAGAACATTTCCTATCGAAATTCACATAAAGACTAAAGTTACGAGAAAGCAGAGAATCGAAGTAGAACCAGCGGAATTCAGAAAATACTCCGAAATTATCGGTGATTCAATAATTTCCCACCAATTTCGCAAAAACTGTTTTCTACTAATAAAATTAAGAGAAATACACGGAAAGTAACCCGAAAGAACATTTCCTATCGAAATTCACATAAAAACTAAAGTTACGAGAAAACAGAGATAGACGTAGAACCAGCGGAATTCAGCAAATACTTCGAAATTATCCCTAATTCAATAATTTCCCATCCAATTTAGCAAAAGAGTATTTCCGCTGGTTCTACGTCGATTCTCTGTTTGCTCGTAACTTTAGTTTTTATGTGAATTTCGATAGGAAATGTTCTTTCCGTGTTACTTTCTGGGTATTTCTCTTTAAATCAATCCTTAGAACAATGTGCGAACACATTTTTTGCGAAATGGAATGGGAAATTTTTGAATCAGGGATAATTCCGGAATATTTAACTTTAACTTTAACTTTAACTTTAGTAACTAAAGAACTGTGTTCGCACACTGTTCTAAGAACTCATTTAAAGAGAAATACCCAGAAAGTAACAGGGAAAGAACATTTCCTATCGAAATTCACATAAAAACTAAAGTTACGAGCAAACAGAGAATCGACGTAGAACCAGCGGAAATACTCTTTTGCTAAATTGGATGGGAAATTATTGAATTAGGGATAATTTCGAAGTATTTGCTGAATTCCGCTGGTTCTACGTCTATCTCTGTTTTCTCGTAACTTTAGTTTTTATGTGAATTTCGATAGGAAATGTTCTTTCGGGTTACTTTCCGTGTATTTCTCTTAATTTTATTAGTAGAAAACAGTTTTTGCGAAATTGGTGGGAAATTATTGAATCACCGATAATTTCGGAGTATTTTCTGAATTCCGCTGGTTCTACTTCGATTCTCTGCTTTCTCGTAACTTTAGTCTTTATGTGAATTTCGATAGGAAATGTTCTTTTCGTGTTACTTTAAGTGTATTTCGCTTAATTTTAGTAGTAGAACAGTGTGTGAAAACAGTTTTTGCGAAATTGGTGGGAAATTATTGAATCACCGATAATTTCGGAGTATTTTCTGAATTCCAGCGGAATTGAGCAAATACTCCGAAATTATCCCTGATTCCATAATTTCCCATTCAATTTGCTTAATTCCGCTGGTTCTTCGTCGATTCTCTGTTTTCTCGTAACTTTAGTTTTCATGTGAATTTCGATACGAAATGTTCTTTCCGTGTTACTTTCTGGGTATTTCTCTTTAAATGAGTCCTTAGAACAGTGTGTGAACACAGTTTTTGCGAAATTAGTGGGAAATTATTGAATCACGGATAATTTCGGAGTATTTTCTGAATTCCTCTTGTTATACGTCGATACACTGTTTTCTCGTAGCTTTAGTTTTTATGAATTTCTACTGTTCTACTACAAAGGTTAAATACACGGAAAGTAACACGAAAAGATATTTCCTATCGAAATCAAATAAAAACTAAAGGTACGAGAAAACAGAGAATCGATGTAGAACCAGCGGAATTCAGAAAATACTCCGAAATTATCCGTGATTCAATAATGTCCCAATCAATTTCGCAAAAACTGTTTTCTAAGGACTGATTTTAAGAGATATACACGGAATATAATACGAAAGGAACATTTTCCTATCGAAATTCACAAAAAAACTAAAATTACGAGAAAACAGTGAATCGACGTATAACCAGCGGAATTTAGCAAATACTCCGAAATTATCCCTCTTTCAATAATTTCCCATTCAATTTCGCAAAAACTGTGTTCGCACACTGTTATAACGACTCATTT
Source organism: Pseudeuparius sepicola (assembly GCA_963920635.1). NCBI lineage: Eukaryota > Metazoa > Arthropoda > Insecta > Coleoptera > Anthribidae > Pseudeuparius > Pseudeuparius sepicola. The sequence continues at coordinate 58,351,883 of OY987301.1, read as the reverse complement.
AAAGAGAAATACCCGGAAAGTAACACGGAAAGAACATTTCCTGTCGAAATTGACATAAAAACTTAAGTTACGAGAAAACAGTGAATCGACGTATAACCAGAGGAATTCAGAAAATCCTCCCCAATTATCCGTGATTCAATAATTTCCCATCCAATTTCGCAAAAACTGTGTTCACACATTGTTCTAAGGACTCATTTAAAGGGAAATACCCAGAAAGTAACACGAAAAGAACATTTCCTTCGTATCGAAATTCACATAAAAACTAAAGTCACGAGCAAACAGAGAATCGACGTAGAACCAGCGGAATTCAGCAAATACTCTTTTGCTAAATTGGATGGGATATTATTGAATCAGGGATAATTTCGAAATTTCGGAGTGTATTTCTCTTAATTTTAGTAGTATACACGGAAAGTAACACGAAAAGAACATTTCCTATCGAAATTCACATGAAAACTAATGTTACGAGAAAACAGAGAATCGATGTAGAACCAGCGGAATTCAGCATATGCTCCGAAATTATCTCTGATTCAATAATTTCCCATTCAATTTCGCAAAAACTGTGTTCGCACACGGTTCTACCATAAAGAGTAAGAGAAATACACGGAAAGTAACACGAAAATAACATTTCCTATCGAAATTCACATAAAAACTAAAGTTACGAGAAAACAGAGAATCGACGAAGAACCAGCGGAATTCAGCAAATACTCCATCCCTGATTCAATAAATTCCCATTCAATTTCGCAAAAACTGTGTTCGCACACTGTTCTACTACTAAAATTAAGAGAAATACACGGAAAGTAACACGAAAAGAACATTTCCTATCGAAATTCACATGAAAACTAAAGTTACGAGAAAACAGAGAATCGATGTAGAACCAGCGGAATTCAGCAAATGCTCCGAAATTATCCCTGATTCTGCTGAATTCCGCTGGTTCTACGTCGATTCTCTGTTTGCTTGTAACTTTAGTTTTTATGTGAATTTCGATAGGAAATGTTCTTTTCGTGTTACTTTCCGTGTATTTCTCTTAATTTTAGTAGTAGAACAGTGTGCGAACACAGTTTTTGCGAAATTGATTGGGAAATTATTGAATCAGGAATAACTTCGGAGCATTTGCTGAATTCCGCTGGTTCTACATCGATTCTCTGTTATCTCGTGACTTTAGTTTTTATGTGAATTTCGATAGGAAATGTTCTTTTCGTGTTACTTTCCGTGTATTTCTCTTAATTTTAGTAGTAGAACAGTGTGCGAACACAGTTTTTGCGAAATTGATTGGGAAATTATTGAATCAGGAATAACTTCGGAGCATTTGCTGAATTCCGCTGGTTCTACATCGATTCTCTGTTTTCTCGTAACTTTAGTTTTTATGTGAATTTCGATAGGAAATGTTCTTTTCGTGTTACTTTCCGTGTATTTCTCTTAATTTTAGTAGTAGAACAGTGTGTGAACAAAGTTTTTGCGAAATGGAATGGGAAATTTTACTTTCCGTGTATTTCTCTTAACCTTTGTAGTAGAACAGTAGAAATTCATAAAAACTAAAGTTACGAGAAAACAGTGAATCGATGTATAAATAGCGGAATTTAGCAAATAATCCCTGATTAAAAAAATTCCCGTTCCATTTCGCAAAAACTGTGTTCGCACACTGTTCTAAGGACTCATTTTAAGAGAAATACACGAAAGTAACACGTAAAGAACATTTCCTATCGAAATTCACTAAAAACTAAAGTTACGAGAAAACAGAGAATCGACGAAGAACCAGCGGAATTCAGCAAATACTCCGAAATTATCCGTGATTCAATAATTTCCCATCCAATTTCGCAAAAACTGTGTTCACATATTGTTCTAAGGACTCAGTTACCCAGAAAGTAACACGAAAAGAACAATTCCTATCGAAATTCATATAAAAACTAAAGTTACGAGCAAACAGAGAATCGACGTAGAACCAGCGGAATTCAGCAAATACTCTTTTGCTAAATTGGATGGGTAATTATTGAATCAGGGATAATTTCGAAGTATCTGCTGAATTCCGCACGTCTATTCTCTGTTTTCTCGTAACTTTAGTTTTTATGTGAATTTCGATAGGAAATGTTCTTTTCGTGTTACTTTCTCTGTATATCTCTTAAAATGAGTCCTTAGAACAGTGTGTGAAAACAGTTTTTGCGAAATTGGATGGGAAATTATCGAAACACGGATAATGTCGGAGTATTTTCTGAATTCCTCTGGTTATACGTCGATTCATGTTTTTGTCTTAAAATGTTCTTTCCGTGTTACTCTCTGGGTATTTCTCTTTAAATGAATCCTTAGAACAATGTGCGAACACAGTTTTTGCGAAATTGAATGGGAAATTGTCGAATCAGGGATAATTTCGGAGTATATGCTAAATTCCGCTGGTTATACGTCGATTCACTGTTTTCTCGTAACTTAAGTTTTTGTGTGAATTTCGATAGGATATGTTCTTTTCGTTTTACTTTCCGTGTATTTCTCTTAATTTTAATACTAGAACAGTGTGCGAACACAGTTTTTGCGAAATTGGATGGGAAATTTTTGAATCAGGGATAATTTCGAAGTATTTGCTGAATTCCGCTGGTTCTACGTCTATTCTCTGTTTTCTCGTAACTTTAGTTTTTATGTGAATTTCGATAGGAAATGTTCTTTTCGTGTTACTTTCCGTGTATTTCTCTTAATTTTAGTAGTAGAACAGTGTGTGAACACAGTTTTTGCGAAATTGGATGGGAAATTATTGAATCACGGATAATTTCGGAGTATTTGCTGAATTCCGCTGGTTATACGTCGATTCACTGTTTTCTCGTAACTTTAGTTTTTAGTGAATTTCTATAGGAAATGTTCTTTACGTGTTACTTTCGTGTATTTCTCTTAAAATGAGTCGTTAGAATAGTGTGCGAACACAGTTTTTGCGAAATGGAATGGGAAATTTTTGAATCAGGGATAATTTCGGAGTATTTGCTAAATTCCGCTGGTTATACGTCGATTCACTGTCTTCTCGTAACTTTAGTTTTTATGAATTTCTACTGTTGTACTACAAAGGTTAAGAAAAATACACGGAAAGTAACACGAAAAGAATATTTCCTATCGAAATCACATAAAAACTAAAGGTACGAGAAAACAGAGAATCGATGTACAACCAGCGGAATTCAGCAAATGCTCCGAAGTTATCCCTGATTCAACAATTTCACAATCAATTTAGCAAAAACTGTTTTCACACACTGTTCTAAGGACTAATTTTAAGAGATATATACGGAATGTAATCCGAAAGGAACATTTCCTATCGAAATTCACAAAAAAACTAGAGAAAACAGAGAATCGACGTAGCGGAATTCAGCAAATACTTCGAAATTGTCCCTGATTCAATAATCATCCAATCCAATCCATTCAATAATCATCCAATTTCAAAGTAACTATTTTCACACACTGTTCTAAAGCCATTTTAAGAGAAATACACAGAAAGTAACAAGAAAAGATCATTTCCTATCGAAATTCACATAAAAACTAAAATTACGAGAAAACAGAGAATAGACGTAGAACCAGCGGAATTCAGCAAATATTTCGAAATTATCCCTGATTCAATAATTTCCCATCCAATTTAGCAAAAGAGTATTTGCTGAATTCCGCTGGTTCTACGTCGATTCTCTGTTTGCTCGTAACTTTAGTTTTTATGTGAATTTCGATAGGAAATGTTCTTTTCGTTTTACTTTGTGTGTATTTCTCTTAATTTTAGTAGTAGAACAGTGTGTAAACACAGTTTTTGCGAAATTGGATGGGAAATTATTGAATCACGGATAATTTCGGCGTATTTGCTAAATTGCTTGTTATACGTCGATTCACTGTTTTCTCGTAACTTTACTTTTTATGTGATTTCGATAAGAAATATTCTTTTCGTGTTACTTTCCGTGTATTTCTCTTAACCTTTGTAGTACAACAGTAGAAATTCATAAAAACTAAAGTTTCGAGAAGACAGTGAATCGACGTATATCCAGCGGAATTTAGCAAATACACCGAAATTATCCCTGTTTCTATAATTTCCGTTTCAATTTCGCAAAAACTGTGTTCGCACACTGTTCTAAGGACTCATTTAAAGAGAAATACCCGGAAAGTAACACGGAAAGAACGATTCTCTGCGAGAAGCAGAGAATCAATGTAGAACCAGCGGAATTCAGAAAATACTCCGAAATTATCGGTGACTCAATAATTTCCCACCAATTTCGCAAAAACTGTTTTCACACATTGTTCTACTACTAAAATTAAGAGAATACACGGAAAGTAACACGAAAAGAACATTTCCTATCGAAATTCACATAAAAACTAAAGTTACGAGAAAACAGAGAATAGACGTAGAACCAGCGGAATTCAGCAAATACTTCGAAATTATCCCTGATTCAATAATTTCCCATCCAATTTAGCAAAAGAGTATTTGCTGGTTCTACGTCGATTCTCTGTTTGCTCGTAACTTTACTTTTTATGTGAATTTCGATAGGAAATGTTCTTTTCGTTTTACTTTCCGTGTATTTCTCTTAATTTTAGTAGCAGAACAGTGTGCGAACACAGTTTTTGCGAAATTGAATGGGAAATTATTGAATCAGGGAAAATTTCGGAGTATTTACAAAATTCCGCTGGTTGTACATCGATTCTCTGTTTTCTCGTACCTTTAGTTTTTATGTGATTTCGATAAGAAATATTCTTTTCGTGTTACTTTCCGTGTATTTCTCTTAACCTTTGTAGTACAACAGTAGAAATTCATAAAAACTAAAGTTTCGAGAAGACAGTGAATCGACGTATATCCAGCGGAATTTAGCAAATACACCGAAATTATCCCTGTTTCTATAATTTCCGTTTCAATTTCGCAAAAACTGTGTTCGCACACTGTTCTAAGGACTCATTTAAAGAGAAATACCCGGAAAGTAACACGGAAAGAACGATTCTCTGCGAGAAGCAGAGAATCAATGTAGAACCAGCGGAATTCAGAAAATACTCCGAAATTATCGGTGACTCAATAATTTCCCACCAATTTCGCAAAAACTGTTTTCACACATTGTTCTACTACTAAAATTAAGAGAATACACGGAAAGTAACACGAAAAGAACATTTCCTATCGAAATTCACATAAAAACTAAAGTTACGAGAAAACAGAGAATAGACGTAGAACCAGCGGAATTCAGCAAATACTTCGAAATTATCCCTGATTCAATAATTTCCCATCCAATTTAGCAAAAGAGTATTTGCTGGTTCTACGTCGATTCTCTGTTTGCTCGTAACTTTAGTTTTTATGTGAATTTCGATAGGAAATGTTCTTTTCGTTTTACTTTCCGTGTATTTCTCTTAATTTTAGTAGCAGAACAGTGTGCGAACACAGTTTTTGCGAAATTGAATGGGAAATTATTGAATCAGGGAAAATTTCGGAGTATTTACAAAATTCCGCTGGTTCTTCGCCGATTCTCTGTTTTCTCGTAACTTTAGTTTTTATGTGAATTTCGATACGAAATGTTCTTTCCGTGTTACTTTCTGGGTATTTCTCTTTAAATGAGTCCTTAGAACAGTGGGTGAACACAGTTTTTGCGAAATAGGATGGGAAATTATTGAATCACGGATAATTTCGGAGTATTTGCTGAATTCCGCTGGTTATACGTCGATTCACTGTTTTCTCGTAACTCTAGTTTTTATGTGAATTTCGATAGGAAATGTTCTTTCCGTGTTACTTTCTCTTTAAATGAGTTCTTAGAACAGTGTGCGAATACAGTTTTAGCGAAATGGAATGGGAAATTTTTGAATCAGGGATAATTTTGGAGTATTGCTAAATTCCGCTGGTTATACGTCGATTCACTGTTTTCTCGTAACTTTAGTTTTTGTGAATTTCTACTGTTGTACTACAAAGGTAAAGAGAAATACACGGAAAGTAACAAGAAAAGAATATCTCCTATCGAAATCACATAAAAACTAAAGGTACGAGAAAACAGAGAATCGATGTAGAACCAGCGGAATTCAGCAAATGCTCCGAAGTTATCCCTGATTCAATAATTTCCCAATCAATTTCGCAAAAACTGTTTTCACACACTGTTCTAAGGACTGATTTTAAGAGATATAGACGTAATGTAATACGAAAGGAACATTTCCTATCGAAATTCACAAAAAAACTAAAGTTACGAGAAAACAGAGAATCGACGTAGAACCATCGGAAATTAGAAAATACTTCGAAATTGTCCCTGATTCCATAATTTCCCATCCAATTTCAAATTAACTATTTTCACACACTGTTCTAAGGCTCATTTTAAGAGAAATACACAGAAAGTAACACGAAAAGAATATTTCCTATCGAAATCACATATAAACTAAAGGTACGATAAAACAGAGAATCGATGTACAACCAGCGGAATTCAGCAAATGCTCCGAAGTTATCCCTGATAATCACAATCAATTTCGCAAAAACTGTTTTCACACACTGTTCTAAGGACTAATTTTAAGAGATATATACGGAATGTAATACGAAAGGAACATTTCCTATCGAAATTCACAAAAAAGCTAGAGAAAACAGAGAATCGACGTAGCGGAATTCAGCAAATACTTCGAAATTGTCCCTGATTCAATAATCATCCAATTTCAAATTAACTATTTTCACACACTGTTCTAAGGCCATTTTAAGAGAAATACACAATTATCCCTGTTTCAACAATTTCCCATTCAATTTCGCAAAAACTGTGTTCGCACACTGTTCTAATTACTCATTTAAAAAGAATTACCCGGAAACTAACACATTTCCTATCGAAATTCACATAAAAACTAAAGTTACGAGAAAACAGTGAATCGACGTATAACCAGAGGAATTCAGCAAATACTCCGAAATTATCCGTGATTCAATAATTTCCCATCCAATTTCGCAAAAACTGTGTTCGCACACTGTTCTACTACTAAAATTAACTAAAGTTACGAGAAAATACTCCTTTGCTAAATTGGATGGGAAATTATTGAATCAGGGATAATTTCGAAGTATTTGCTGAATTCCGCTGGTTCTACGTCTATTCTCTGTTTTCTCGTAACTTTAGTTAATTTTAGTAGTAGAACAGTGTGCGAACACAGTTTTTGCGAAATTGAATGGGAAATTATTGATTCAGGGATAATTTCGGAGTATTTGCTAAATTTCGCTTGTTATACGTCGATTCTCTGTTTTATCATAACTTTAGTTTTTATGTTAATTTCGATAAGAAATGTTCTTTTCGTTTTACTTTCCGTCTATTTCTCTTAATTTTAGTAGTAGAACAGTGTGCGAATAAAGTTTTTGCGAAATTGAATGGGAAATTATTGAATCAGGGACAATTTCGGAGTATTTGCTGAATTCCGCTGGTTCTTCGTCGATTCTCTGTTTTCTCGTAACTTTAGTTTTTATGTGAATTTCGATACGAAATGTTCTTTCCGTGTTACTTTCTGGGTATTTCTCTTTAAATGAGTCCTTAGAACAGTGGGTGAACACAGTTTTTGCGAAATTGGATTGGAAATTATTGAATCACGGATAATTTCGGAGTATTTGCTGAATTCCGCTGGTTATACGTCGATTCACTGTTTTCTCGTAACTTTACTTTTTATGTGAATTTCGATAGGAAATGTTCATTCCGTGTTACTTTCTCTTTAAATGAGTCCTTAGAACAGTGTGTGAACACAGTTTTTGAGAAATTGAATAGGAAATTGTTGAATCAGGTATAATTTCGGAATATTTGCTAAATTCCGCTGGTTATACGTCGATTCACTGTTTTCTCGTAACTTTAGTTTTTATGAATTTCTACTGTTGAACTACAAAGGTTAAGAGAAATACACGGAAAGTAACACGAAAAGAATATTTCCTATCGAAATCACATATAAAATAAAGGTACGAGAAAACAGAGAATCGATGTACAACCAGCGGAATTCAGCAAATGCTCCGAAGTTATCTCTGATTCAATAATTTCCCATTCAATTCAATATTCTCTGTTTTCTCGTAACTTTAGTTTTTATGTGAATTTCGATAGGAAATGTTCTTTTCGTGTTACTTTCCGTGTATTTCTCTTAATTTTAGTAGTAGAACAGTGTGTGAAAACAGTTTTTGCGAAATTGGTGGGAAATTATTGAATCACCGATAATTTCGGAGTATTTTCTGAATTCCTCTGGTTATACGTCGATACACTGTTTTCTGGTAACTTTAGTTTTTATGTGAATTTCGATAGGAAATGTTCTTTCCGTGTTACTTTCTCTTTAAATGAGTTCTTAGAACAGTGTGCGAATACAGTTTTTGCGAAATGGAATGGGAAATTTTTGAATCAGGGATAATTTTGGAGTATTTGCTAAATTCCGCTGGTTATACGTCGATTCACTGTTTTCTCGTAACTTTAGTTTTTGTGAATTTCTACTGTTGTACTACAAAGGTAAAGAGAAATACACGGAAAGTAACAAGAAAAGAATATCTCCTATCGAAATCACATAAAAACTAAAGGTACGAGAAAACAGAGAATCGACGTAGAACCAGCGGAATTCAGCAAATGCTCCGAAGTTATCCCTGATTCAATAATTTCCCAATCAATCTCGCAAAAACTGTTTTCACACACTATTCTAAGGACTGATTTTAAGAGATATAGACGGAATGTAATACGAAAGGAACATTTCCTATCGAAATTCACAAAAAAACTAAAGTTACGAGAAAACAGAGAATCGACGTAGAACCATCGGAAATTAGAAAATACTTCGAAATTGTCCCTGATTCCATAATTTCCCATCCAATTTCAAATTAACTATTTTCACACACTGTTCTAAGGCTCATTTTAAGAGAAATACACAGAAAGTAACACGAAAAGAATATTTCCTATCGAAATCACATATAAACTAAAGGTACGAGAAAACAGAGAATCGATGTACAACCAGCGGAATTCAGCAAATGCTCCGAAGTTATCCCTGATACAATAATTTCACAATCAATTTCGCAAAAACTGTTTTCACACACTGTTCTAAGGACTAATTTTAAGAGATATATACGGAATGTAATACGAAAGGAACATTTCCTATCCAAATTCACAAAAAAACTAGAGAAAACAGAGAATCGACGTAGCGGAATTCAGCAAATACTTCGAAATTGTCCCTGATTCAATAATCATCCAATTTCAAATTAACTATTTTCACACACTGTTCTAAGGCCATTTTAAGAGAAATACACAATTATCCCTGTTTCAACAATTTCCCATTCAATTTCGCAAAAACTGTGTTCGCACACTGTTCTAAGGACTCATTTAAAAAGAATTACCCGGAAACTAACACATTTCCTATCGAAATTCACATAAAAACTAAAGTTACGAGAAAACAGTGAATCGACGTATAACCAGAGGAATTCAGCAAATACTCCGAAATTATCCGTGATTCAATAATTTCCCATTTCCCATTTCTACTGTTCTACTACAAAGGTTAAGATAAATACACGGAAAGTAACACGAAAAGAATGTTTCCTATCGAAATCACATAAAAACTAAAGGTACGAGAAACAGAGAATTGATGTAGAACCAGCGGAATTCAGCAAATGCTCCGAAGTTATCCCTGATTCAATAATTTCCCAATCCATTTCGCAAAACCTGTTTTCACACACTGTTCTAAGGACTGATTTTAAGAGATATAGACGTAATGTAATACGAAAGGAACATTTCCTATCGAAATTCACAAAAAAAACTAAAGTTACGAGAAAACAGAGAATCGACGTAGAACCATCGGAAATTAGAAAATACTTCGAAATTGTCCCTGATTCCATAATTTCCCATCCAATTTCAAATTAACTATTTTCACACACTGTTCTAAGGCTCATTTTAAGAGAAATACACAGAAAGTAACATGAAAAGAATATTTCCTATCGAAATCACATATAAACTAAAGGTACGATAAAACAGAGAATCGATGTACAACCAGCGGAATTCAGCAAATGCTCCGAAGTTATCCCTGATAATCACAATCAATTTCGCAAAAACTGTTTTCACACACTGTTCTAAGGACTAATTTTAAGAGATATATACGGAATGTAATACGAAAGGAACATTTCCTATCGAAATTCACAAAAAAGCTAGAGAAAACAGAGAATCGACGTAGCGGAATTCAGCAAATACTTCGAAATTGTCCCTGATTCAATAATCATCCAATTTCAAATTAACTATTTTCACACACTGTTCTAAGGCCATTTTAAGAGAAATACACAATTATCCCTGTTTCAACAATTTCCCATTCAATTTCGCAAAAACTGTGTTCGCACACTGTTCTAATTACTCATTTAAAAAGAATTACCCGGAAACTAACACATTTCCTATCGAAATTCACATAAAAACTAAAGTTACGAGAAAACAGTGAATCGACGTATAACCAGAGGAATTCAGCAAATACTCCGAAATTATCCGTGATTCAATAATTTCCCATCCAATTTCGCAAAAACTGTGTTCGCACACTGTTCTAATTACTCATTTAAAAAGAATTACCCGGAAACTAACACATTTCCTATCGAAATTCACATAAAAACTAAAGTTACGAGAAAACAGTGAATCGACGTATAACCAGAGGAATTCAGCAAATACTCCGAAATTATCCGTGATTCAATAATTTCCCATCCAATTTCGCAAAAACTGTGTTCGCACACTGTTCTACTACTAAAATTAACTAAAGTTACGAGAAAATACTCCTTTGCTAAATTGGATGGGAAATTATTGAATCAGGGATAATTTCGAAGTATTTGCTGAATTCCGCTGGTTCTACGTCTATTCTCTGTTTTCTCGTAACTTTAGTTAATTTTAGTAGTAGAACAGTGTGCGAACACAGTTTTTGCGAAATTGAATGGGAAATTATTGATTCAGGGATAATTTCGGAGTATTTGCTAAATTCCGCTTGTTATACGTCGATTCTCTGTTTTATCATAACTTTAGTTTTTATGTTAATTTCGATTGGAAATGTTCTTTAATTTCCCATCCAATTTAGCAAAAGAGTATTTGCTGAATTCCGCTGGTTCTACGTCGATTCTCTGTTTGCTCGTAACTTTAGTTTTTATGTGAATTTCGATAAGAAATGTTCTTTTCGTTTTACTTTCCGTCTATTTCTCTTAATTTTAGTAGTAGAACAGTGTGCGAATAAAGTTTTTGCGAAATTGAATGGGAAATTATTGAATCAGGGACAATTTCGGAGTATTTGCTGAATTCCGCTGGTTCTTCGTCGATTCTCTGTTTTCTCGTAACTTTAGTTTTTATGTGAATTTCGATACGAAATGTTCTTTCCGTGTTACTTTCTGGGTATTTCTCTTTAAATGAGTCCTTAGAACAGTGGGTGAACACAGTTTTTGCGAAATTGGATTGGAAATTATTGAATCACGGATAATTTCGGAGTATTTGCTGAATTCCGCTGGTTATACGTCGATTCACTGTTTTCTCGTAACTTTACTTTTTATGAGAATTTCGATAGGAAATGTTCATTCCGTGTTACTTTCTCTTTAAATGAGTCCTTAGAACAGTGTGTGAACACAGTTTTTGAGAAATTGAATAGGAAATTGTTGAATCAGGTATAATTTCGGAATATTTGCTAAATTCCGCTGGTTATACGTCGATTCACTGTTTTCTCGTAACTTTAGTTTTTATGAATTTCTACTGTTGTACTACAAAGGTTAAGAGAAATACACGGAAAGTAACACGAAAAGAATATTTCCTATCGAAATCACATATAAACTAAAGGTACGAGAAAACAGAGAATCGATGTACAACCAGCGGAATTCAGAAAATGCTCCGAAGTTATCTCTGATTCAATAATTTCCCATTCAATTTCGCAAAAACTGTGTTCGCACACTGTTCTACTACTAAACTTAAGAGAAATACCCAGAAAGTAACACGAAAGGAACATTTTCTATCGAAATTCACATAAAAACTAAAGTTACGAGCAAACAGAGAATCGACGTAGAACCAGCGGAAATATTCTTTTGCTAAATTGGATGGGAAATTATTGAATCAGGGATAATTTCGAAGTATTTGCTGAATTCCGCTGGTTCTACGTCTATTCTCTGTTTTCTCGTAACTTTAGTTTTTATGTGAATTTCGATAGGAAATGTTCTTTTCGTGTTACTTTCCGTGTATTTCTCTTAATTTTAGTAGTAGAACAGTGTGTGAAAACAGTTTTTGCGAAATTGGTGGGAAATTATTGAATCACCGATAATTTCGGAGTATTTTCTGAATTCCTCTGGTTATACGTCGATACACTGTTTTCTGGTAACTTTAGTTTTTATGTGAATTTCGATAGGAAATGTTCTTTCCGTGTTACTTTCTCTTTAAATGAGTCATTAGAACAGTGTGTGAACACAGTTTTTGCGAAATTGAATGGGAAATTGTTGAATCAGGTATAATTTCGGAGTAAATTCCGCTGGTTATATGTCGATTCACGGTTTTCTCGTAACTTTAGTTTTTATGAATTTCTACTGTTCTACTACAAAGGTTAAGAGAAATACACGGAAAGTAACAAGAAAAAAATATCTCCTATCGAAATCACATAAAAACTAAAGGTACGAGAAAACAGAGAATCGATGTAGAACCAGGGGAATTCAGCAAATGCTCCGAAGTTATCCCTGATTCAATAATTTCCCAATCAAATTCGCAAAAACTGTTTTCACACACTGTTCCTTAGAACAGTCCTTAGACTGATTTTAAGAGATATAGACGGAATGTAATACGAAAGGAACATTTCCTATCGAAATTCACAAAAAAACTAAAGTTACGAGAAAACAGAGAATCGACGTAGAACCATCGGAAATTAGAAAATACTTCGAAATTGTCCCTGATTCCATAATATCCCATCCAATTTCAAATTAACTATTTTCACACACTGTTCTAAGGCTCATTTTAAGAGAAATACACAGAAAGTAACAAGAAAAGAACATTTCCCATCGAAATTCACATAAAAACTAAAATTACGAGAAAACAGTGAATCGACGTATATCCAGCGGAATTTAGCAAATACACCGAAATTATCCCTGTTTCTATAATTTCCGTTTCAATTTCGCAAAAACTGTGTTCGCACACTGTTCTAAGGACTCATTTAAAGAGAAATACCCGGAAAGTAACACGGAAAGAACGATTCTCTGCGAGAAGCAGAGAATCAATGTAGAACCAGCGGAATTCAGAAAATACTCCGAAATTATCGGTGACTCAATAATTTCCCACCAATTTCGCAAAAACTGTTTTCACACATTGTTCTACTACTAGAATTAAGAGAATACACGGAATGTAACACGAAAAGAACATTTCCTATCGAAATTCACATAAAAACTAAAGTTACGAGAAAACAGAGAATAGACGTAGAACCAGCGGAATTCAGCAAATACTTCGAAATTATCCCTGATTCAATAATTTCCCATCCAATTTAGCAAAAGAGTATTTGCTGGTTCTACGTCGATTCTCTGTTTGCTCGTAACTTTAGTTTTTATGTGAATTTCGATAGGAAATGTTCTTTTCGTTTTACTTTCCGTGTATTTCTCTTAATTTTAGTAGCAGAACAGTGTGCGAACACAGTTTTTGCGAAATTGAATGGGAAATTATTGAATCAGGGAAAATTTCGGAGTATTTACTGAATTCCGCTTGTTCTTCGTCGATTCTCTGTTTTCTCGTAACTTTAGTTTTTATGTGAATTTCGATACGAAATGTTCTTTCCGTGTTACTTTCTGGGTATTTCTCTTTAAATGAGTCCTTAGAACAGTGGGTGAACACAGTTTTTGCGAAATAGGATGGGAAATTATTGAATCACGGATAATTTCGGAGTATTTGCTGAATTCCGCTGGTTATACGTCGATTCACTGTTTTCTCGTAACTCTAGTTTTTATGTGAATTTCGATAGGAAATGTTCTTTCCGTGTTACTTTCTCTTTAAATGAGTTCTTAGAACAGTGTGCGAATACAGTTTTTGCGAAATGGAATGGGAAATTTTTGAATCAGGGATAATTTTGGAGTATTTGCTAAATTCCGCTGGTTATACGTCGATTCACTGTTTTCTCGTAACTTTAGTTTTTGTGAATTTCTACTGTTGTACTACAAAGGTAAAGAGAAATACACGGAAAGTAACAAGAAAAGAATATCACCTATCGAAATCACATAAAAACTAAAGGTACGAGAAAACAGAGAATCGATGTAGAACCAGCGGAATTCAGCAAATGCTCCGAAGTTATCCCTGATTCAATAATTTCCCAATCAATCTCGCAAAAACTGTTTTCACACACTATTCTAAGGACTGATTTTAAGAGATATAGACGGAATGTAATACGAAAGGAACATTTCCTATCGAAATTCACAAAAAAACTAAAGTTACGAGAAAACAGAGAATCGACGTAGAACCATCGGAAATTAGAAAATACTTCGAAATTGTCCCTGATTCCATAATTTCCCATCCAATTTCAAATTAACTATTTTCACACACTGTTCTAAGGCTCATTTTAAGAGAAATACACAGAAAGTAACACGAAAAGAATATTTCCTATCGAAATCACATATAAACTAAAGGTACGAGAAAACAGAGAATCGATGTACAACCAGCGGAATTCAGCAAATGCTCCGAAGTTATCCCTGATACAATAATTTCACAATCAATTTCGCAAAAACTGTTTTCACACACTGTTCTAAGGACTAATTTTAAGAGATATATACGGAATGTAATACGAAAGGAACATTTCCTATCGAAATTCACAAAAAAACTAGAGAAAACAGAGAATCGACGTAGCGGAATTCAGCAAATACTTCGAAATTGTCCCTGATTCAATAATCATCCAATTTCAAATTAACTATTTTCACACACTGTTCTAAGGCCATTTTAAGAGAAATACACAATTATCCCTGTTTCAACAATTTCCCATTCAATTTCGCAAAAACTGTGTTCGCACACTGTTCTAAGGACTCATTTAAAAAGAATTACCCGGAAACTAACACATTTCCTATCGAAATTCACATAAAAACTAAAGTTACGAGAAAACAGTGAATCGACGTATAACCAGAGGAATTCAGCAAATACTCCGAAATTATCCGTGATTCAATAATTTCCCATTTCCCATTTCTACTGTTCTACTACAAAGGTTAAGATAAATACACGGAAAGTAACACGAAAAGAATGTTTCCTATCGAAATCACATAAAAACTAAAGGTACGAGAAACAGAGAATTGATGTAGAACCAGCGGAATTCAGCAAATGCTCCGAAGTTATCCCTGATTCAATAATTTCCCAATCCATTTCGCAAAACCTGTTTTCACACACTGTTCTAAGGACTGATTTTAAGAGATATACACGGAATGTAATACGAAAGGAACATTTCCTCTCGAAATTCACAAAAAAACTAAAGTTACGAGAAAGCAGAGAATCGACGTAGAACCAGTGGAATTAAGAAAATACTCCAAATTATCGGTGATTCAATAATTTCCCATCCAATTTAGCAAAAGAGTATTTGCTTAATTCCGCTGGTTCTGCGTCGATTCACTGTTTGCGCGTAACTTTAGTTTTTATGTGAATTTCGATAGGAAATGTTCTTTTCGTGTTACTTTCTGGGTATTTCTCTTTAAATGAGTCCTTAGAACAGTGTGTGAACACAGTTTTTGCGTAATTGGATGGGAAATTATTGAATCACGGATAATTTCGGAGGATTTTCTGAATTGTGTGAACTCGCACACTGTTCTAAGGACTCATTTAAAAAGAATTACCCGGAAACTAACACGGAAAGAACATTTCCTATCGAAATTCACATAAAAACTAAAGTTACGAGCAAACAGAGAATCGACGTAGAACCAGCGGAAATACTCTTTTGCTAAATTGGATGGGAAATTATTGAATCAGGGATAATTTCGAAGTATTTGCTGAATTCCGCTGGTTCTACGTCTATTCTCTGTTTTCTCGTAACTTTAGTTTTTATGTGAATTTCGATAGGAAATGTTCTTTTTGTGTTACTTTCCGTGTATTTCTCTTAATTTTAGTAGTAGAACAGTGTGTGAAAACAGTTTTTGCGAAATTGGTGGGAAATTATTGAATCACCGATAATTTCGGAGTATTTTCTGAATTCCGCTGGTTCTACGTCGATTCTCTGCTTTCTCGTAACTTTAGTCTTTATGTGAATTTCGATAGGAAATGTTCTTTCCGTGTTACTTTCCGGGTATTTCTCTTTAAATGAGTCCTTAGAACAGTGTGTGAACACAGTTTTTGCGAAATTGGATGGGAAATTATTGAATCATGGATAATTTCGGAGGATTTTCTGAATTGTGTGAACACATTTTTTGCGAAATTGGTTGGGAAATTATTGAATCACCGATAATTTCGGCGTATTTGCTAAATTGCTTGTTATACATCGATTAACTGTTTTCTCGTAGTTTTCATGTGAATTTCGATAGGAAATGTTCTTTTCGTTTTACTTTCCGTGTATTTCTCGTAATTTTAGTAGTAGAACAGTGTGCGAACACAGTTTTTGCGAAATTGGATGGGAAATTATTGAATCAGGGATAATTTCGGAGTATTTTCTGAATTCCTCTGGTTATACGTCGATTGATGTTTTTGTCGCAAAATGTTCTTTCCGTGTTACTCTCTGGGTATTTCTCTTTAAATGAATCCTTAGAACAATGTGCGAACCCAGTTTTTGCGAAATTGAATGAGAAATTGTCGAATCAGGGATAATTTCGGAGTATATGCTAAATTCCGCTGGTTATACGTCGATTCACTGTTTTCTCCAAACTTTAGTTTGTATGTGAATTTCGATAGGAAATGTTCTTTCCGTGTTACTTTCTGGGTATTTCTCTTTAAATCAATCCTTAGAACAATGTGCGAACACATTTTTTGCGAAATGGAATGGGAAATTTTTGAATCAGGGATAATTCCGGAATATTTAACTTTAACTTTAACTTTAGTAACTAAAGAACTGTGTTCGCACACTGTTCTAAGAACTCATTTAAAGAGAAATACCCAGAAAGTAACAGGGAAAGAACATTTCCTATCGAAATTCACATAAAAACTAAAGTTACGAGCAAACAGAGAATCGACGTAGAACCAGCGGAAATACTCTTTTGCTAAATTGGATGGGAAATTATTGAATTAGGGATAATTTCGAAGTATTTGCTGAATTCCGCTGGTTCTACGTCTATCTCTGTTTTCTCGTAACTTTAGTTTTTATGTGAATTTCGATAGGAAATGTTCTTTCGGGTTACTTTCCGTGTATTTCTCTTAATTTTATTAGTAGAAAACAGTTTTTGCGAAATTGGTGGGAAATTATTGAATCACCGATAATTTCGGAGTATTTTCTGAATTCCGCTGGTTCTACTTCGATTCTCTGCTTTCTCGTAACTTTAGTCTTTATGTGAATTTCGATAGGAAATGTTCTTTTCGTGTTACTTTAAGTGTATTTCGCTTAATTTTAGTAGTAGAACAGTGTGTGAAAACAGTTTTTGCGAAATTGGTGGGAAATTATTGAATCACCGATAATTTCGGAGTATTTTCTGAATTCCAGCGGAATTGAGCAAATACTCCGAAATTATCCCTGATTCCATAATTTCCCATTCAATTTGCTTAATTCCGCTGGTTCTTCGTCGATTCTCTGTTTTCTCGTAACTTTAGTTTTCATGTGAATTTCGATACGAAATGTTCTTTCCGTGTTACTTTCTGGGTATTTCTCTTTAAATAAGTCCTTAGAACAGTGTGTGAACACAGTTTTTGCGAAATTAGTGGGAAATTATTGAATCACGGATAATTTCGGAGTATTTTCTGAATTCCTCTTGTTATACGTCGATACACTGTTTTCTCGTAGCTTTAGTTTTTATGAATTTCTACTGTTCTACTACAAAGGTTAAATACACGGAAAGTAACACGAAAAGATATTTCCTATCGAAATCAAATAAAAACTAAAGGTACGAGAAAACAGAGAATCGATGTAGAACCAGCGGAATTCAGAAAATACTCCGAAATTATCCGTGATTCAATAATGTCCCAATCAATTTCGCAAAAACTGTTTTCTAAGGACTGATTTTAAGAGATATACACGGAATATAATACGAAAGGAACATTTTCCTATCGAAATTCACAAAAAAACTAAAATTACGAGAAAACAGTGAATCGACGTATAACCAGCGGAATTTAGCAAATACTCCGAAATTATCCCTCTTTCAATAATTTCCCATTCAATTTCGCAAAAACTGTGTTCGCACACTGTTATAACGACTCATTTAAAGAGAAATACCCGGAAAGTAACACGGAAAGAACATTTCCTGTCGAAATTCACATAAAAACTAAAGTTACGAGAAAACAGTGAATCGACGTATAACCAGAGGAATTCAGAAAATCCTCCCCAATTATCCGTGATTCAATAATTTCCCATCCAATTTCGCAAAAACTGTGTTCACACATTGTTCTAAGGACTCATTTAAAGGGAAATACCCAGAAAGTAACACGAAAAGAACATTTCCTTCGTATCGAAATTCACATAAAAACTAAAGTCACGAGCAAACAGAGAATCGACGTAGAACCAGCGGAATTCAGCAAATACTCTTTTGCTAAATTGGATGGGATATTATTGAATCAGGGATAATTTCGAAATTTCGGAGTGTATTTCTCTTAATTTTAGTAGTATACACGGAAAGTAACACGAAAAGAACATTTCCTATCGAAATTCACATGAAAACTAAAGTTACGAGAAAACAGAGAATCGATGTAGAACCAGCGGAATTCAGCAAATGCTCCGAAATTATCTCTGATTCAATAATTTCCCATTCAATTTCGCAAAAACTGTGTTCGCACACGGTTCTACCACAAAGAGTAAGAGAAATACACGGAAAGTAACACGAAAATAACATTTCCTATCGAAATTCACATAAAAACTAAAGTTACGAGAAAACAGAGAATCGACGAAGAACCAGCGGAATTCAGCAAATACTCCATCCCTGATTCAATAAATTCCCATTCAATTTCGCAAAAACTGTGTTCGCACACTGTTCTACTACTAAAATTAAGAGAAATACACGGAAAGTAACACGAAAAGAACATTTCCTATCGAAATTCACATGAAAACTAAAGTTACGAGAAAACAGAGAATCGATGTAGAACCAGCGGAATTTAGCATATACTCCGAAATTATCCCTGATTCGACAATTTCCCATTCAATTTCGCAAAAACTGTGTTCGCACATTGTTCTAAGGATTCATTTAAAGAGAAATACCCAGAGAGTAACACGGAAAGAACAAAGTGAAAGTGAACAAAGTTTTTGCGAAATGGAATGGGAAATTTTACTTTCCGTGTATTTCTCTTAACCTTTGTAGTAGAACAGTAGAAATTCATAAAAACTAAAGTTACGAGAAAACAGTGAATCGATGTATAAATAGCGGAATTTAGCAAATAATCCCTGATTAAAAAAATTCCCGTTCCATTTCGCAAAAACTGTGTTCGCACACTGTTCTAAGGACTCATTTTAAGAGAAATACACGAAAGTAACACGTAAAGAACATTTCCTATCGAAATTCACTAAAAACTAAAGTTACGAGAAAACAGAGAATCGACGAAGAACCAGCGGAATTCAGCAAATACTCCGAAATTATCCGTGATTCAATAATTTCCCATCCAATTTCGCAAAAACTGTGTTCACATATTGTTCTAAGGACTCAGTTACCCAGAAAGTAACACGAAAAGAACAATTCCTATCGAAATTCATATAAAAACTAAAGTTACGAGCAAACAGAGAATCGACGTAGAACCAGCGGAATTCAGCAAATACTCTTTTGCTAAATTGGATGGGTAATTATTGAATCAGGGATAATTTCGAAGTATCTGCTGAATTCCGCACGTCTATTCTCTGTTTTCTCGTAACTTTAGTTTTTATGTGAATTTCGATAGGAAATGTTCTTTTCGTGTTACTTTCTCTGTATATCTCTTAAAATGAGTCCTTAGAACAGTGTGTGAAAACAGTTTTTGCGAAATTGGATGGGAAATTATCGAAACACGGATAATGTCGGAGTATTTTCTGAATTCCTCTGGTTATACGTCGATTCATGTTTTTGTCTTAAAATGTTCTTTCCGTGTTACTCTCTGGGTATTTCTCTTTAAATGAATCCTTAGAACAATGTGCGAACACAGTTTTTGCGAAATTGAATGGGAAATTGTCGAATCAGGGATAATTTCGGAGTATATGCTAAATTCCGCTGGTTATACGTCGATTCACTGTTTTCTCGTAACTTAAGTTTTTGTGTGAATTTCGATAGGATATGTTCTTTTCGTTTTACTTTCCGTGTATTTCTCTTAATTTTAATACTAGAACAGTGTGCGAACACAGTTTTTGCGAAATTGGATGGGAAATTTTTGAATCAGGGATAATTTCGAAGTATTTGCTGAATTCCGCTGGTTCTACGTCTATTCTCTGTTTTCTCGTAACTTTAGTTTTTATGTGAATTTCGATAGGAAATGTTCTTTTCGTGTTACTTTCCGTGTATTTCTCTTAATTTTAGTAGTAGAACAGTGTGTGAACACAGTTTTTGCGAAATTGGATGGGAAATTATTGAATCACGGATAATTTCGGAGTATTTGCTGAATTCCGCTGGTTATACGTCGATTCACTGTTTTCTCGTAACTTTAGTTTTTAGTGAATTTCTATAGGAAATGTTCTTTACGTGTTACTTTCGTGTATTTCTCTTAAAATGAGTCGTTAGAATAGTGTGCGAACACAGTTTTTGCGAAATGGAATGGGAAATTTTTGAATCAGGGATAATTTCGGAGTATTTGCTAAATTCCGCTGGTTATACGTCGATTCACTGTCTTCTCGTAACTTTAGTTTTTATGAATTTCTACTGTTGTACTACAAAGGTTAAGAAAAATACACGGAAAGTAACACGAAAAGAATATTTCCTATCGAAATCACATAAAAACTAAAGGTACGAGAAAACAGAGAATCGATGTACAACCAGCGGAATTCAGCAAATGCTCCGAAGTTATCCCTGATTCAACAATTTCACAATCAATTTAGCAAAAACTGTTTTCACACACTGTTCTAAGGACTAATTTTAAGAGATATATACGGAATGTAATCCGAAAGGAACATTTCCTATCGAAATTCACAAAAAAACTAGAGAAAACAGAGAATCGACGTAGCGGAATTCAGCAAATACTTCGAAATTGTCCCTGATTCAATAATCATCCAATCCAATCCATTCAATAATCATCCAATTTCAAAGTAACTATTTTCACACACTGTTCTAAAGCCATTTTAAGAGAAATACACAGAAAGTAACAAGAAAAGATCATTTCCTATCGAAATTCACATAAAAACTAAAATTACGAGAAAACAGAGAATAGACGTAGAACCAGCGGAATTCAGCAAATATTTCGAAATTATCCCTGATTCAATAATTTCCCATCCAATTTAGCAAAAGAGTATTTGCTGAATTCCGCTGGTTCTACGTCGATTCTCTGTTTGCTCGTAACTTTAGTTTTTATGTGAATTTCGATAGGAAATGTTCTTTTCGTTTTACTTTGTGTGTATTTCTCTTAATTTTAGTAGTAGAACAGTGTGTAAACACAGTTTTTGCGAAATTGGATGGGAAATTATTGAATCACGGATAATTTCGGCGTATTTGCTAAATTGCTTGTTATACGTCGATTCACTGTTTTCTCGTAACTTTACTTTTTATGTGATTTCGATAAGAAATATTCTTTTCGTGTTACTTTCCGTGTATTTCTCTTAACCTTTGTAGTACAACAGTAGAAATTCATAAAAACTAAAGTTTCGAGAAGACAGTGAATCGACGTATATCCAGCGGAATTTAGCAAATACACCGAAATTATCCCTGTTTCTATAATTTCCGTTTCAATTTCGCAAAAACTGTGTTCGCACACTGTTCTAAGGACTCATTTAAAGAGAAATACCCGGAAAGTAACACGGAAAGAACGATTCTCTGCGAGAAGCAGAGAATCAATGTAGAACCAGCGGAATTCAGAAAATACTCCGAAATTATCGGTGACTCAATAATTTCCCACCAATTTCGCAAAAACTGTTTTCACACATTGTTCTACTACTAAAATTAAGAGAATACACGGAAAGTAACACGAAAAGAACATTTCCTATCGAAATTCACATAAAAACTAAAGTTACGAGAAAACAGAGAATAGACGTAGAACCAGCGGAATTCAGCAAATACTTCGAAATTATCCCTGATTCAATAATTTCCCATCCAATTTCGCAAAAACTGTGTTCGCACACTGTTCTACTACTAAAATTAACTAAAGTTACGAGAAAATACTCCTTTGCTAAATTGGATGGGAAATTATTGAATCAGGGATAATTTCGAAGTATTTGCTGAATTCCGCTGGTTCTACGTCTATTCTCTGTTTTCTCGTAACTTTAGTTAATTTTAGTAGTAGAACAGTGTGCGAACACAGTTTTTGCGAAATTGAATGGGAAATTATTGATTCAGGGATAATTTCGGAGTATTTGCTAAATTCCGCTTGTTATACGTCGATTCTCTGTTTTATCATAACTTTAGTTTTTATGTTAATTTCGATTGGAAATGTTCTTTAATTTCCCATCCAATTTAGCAAAAGAGTATTTGCTGAATTCCGCTGGTTCTACGTCGATTCTCTGTTTGCTCGTAACTTTAGTTTTTATGTGAATTTCGATAAGAAATGTTCTTTTCGTTTTACTTTCCGTCTATTTCTCTTAATTTTAGTAGTAGAACAGTGTGCGAATAAAGTTTTTGCGAAATTGAATGGGAAATTATTGAATCAGGGACAATTTCGGAGTATTTGCTGAATTCCGCTGGTTCTTCGTCGATTCTCTGTTTTCTCGTAACTTTAGTTTTTATGTGAATTTCGATACGAAATGTTCTTTCCGTGTTACTTTCTGGGTATTTCTCTTTAAATGAGTCCTTAGAACAGTGGGTGAACACAGTTTTTGCGAAATTGGATTGGAAATTATTGAATCACGGATAATTTCGGAGTATTTGCTGAATTCCGCTGGTTATACGTCGATTCACTGTTTTCTCGTAACTTTACTTTTTATGTGAATTTCGATAGGAAATGTTAATTCCGTGTTACTTTCTCTTTAAATGAGTCCTTAGAACAGTGTGTGAACACAGTTTTTGAGAAATTGAATAGGAAATTGTTGAATCAGGTATAATTTCGGAATATTTGCTAAATTCCGCTGGTTATACGTCGATTCACTGTTTTCTCGTAACTTTAGTTTTTATGAATTTCTACTGTTGTACTACAAAGGTTAAGAGAAATACACGGAAAGTAACACGAAAAGAATATTTCCTATCGAAATCACATATAAACTAAAGGTACGAGAAAACAGAGAATCGATGTACAACCAGCGGAATTCAGAAAATGCTCCGAAGTTATCTCTGATTCAATAATTTCCCATTCAATTTCGCAAAAACTGTGTTCGCACACTGTTCTACTACTAAACTTAAGAGAAATACCCAGAAAGTAACACGAAAGGAACATTTTCTATCGAAATTCACATAAAAACTAAAGTTACGAGCAAACAGAGAATCGACGTAGAACCAGCGGAAATATTCTTTTGCTAAATTGGATGGGAAATTATTGAATCAGGGATAATTTCGAAGTATTTGCTGAATTCCGCTGGTTCTACGTCTATTCTCTGTTTTCTCGTAACTTTAGTTTTTATGTGAATTTCGATAGGAAATGTTCTTTTCGTGTTACTTTCCGTGTATTTCTCTTAATTTTAGTAGTAGAACAGTGTGTGAAAACAGTTTTTGCGAAATTGGTGGGAAATTATTGAATCACCGATAATTTCGGAGTATTTTCTGAATTCCTCTGGTTATACGTCGATACACTGTTTTCTGGTAACTTTAGTTTTTATGTGAATTTCGATAGGAAATGTTCTTTCCGTGTTACTTTCTCTTTAAATGAGTCATTAGAACAGTGTGTGAACACAGTTTTTGCGAAATTGAATGGGAAATTGTTGAATCAGGTATAATTTCGGAGTAAATTCCGCTGGTTATATGTCGATTCACGGTTTTCTCGTAACTTTAGTTTTTATGAATTTCTACTGTTCTACTACAAAGGTTAAGAGAAATACACGGAAAGTAACAAGAAAAAAATATCTCCTATCGAAATCACATAAAAACTAAAGGTACGAGAAAACAGAGAATCGATGTAGAACCAGGGGAATTCAGCAAATGCTCCGAAGTTATCCCTGATTCAATAATTTCCCAATCAAATTCGCAAAAACTGTTTTCACACACTGTTCCTTAGAACAGTCCTTAGACTGATTTTAAGAGATATAGACGGAATGTAATACGAAAGGAACATTTCCTATCGAAATTCACAAAAAAACTAAAGTTACGAGAAAACAGAGAATCGACGTAGAACCATCGGAAATTAGAAAATACTTCGAAATTGTGCCTGATTCCATAATATCCCATCCAATTTCAAATTAACTATTTTCACACACTGTTCTAAGGCTCATTTTAAGAGAAATACACAGAAAGTAACAAGAAAAGAACATTTCCCATCGAAATTCACATAAAAACTAAAATTACGAGAAAACAGTGAATCGACGTATATCCAGCGGAATTTAGCAAATACACCGAAATTATCCCTGTTTCTATAATTTCCGTTTCAATTTCGCAAAAACTGTGTTCGCACACTGTTCTAAGGACTCATTTAAAGAGAAATACCCGGAAAGTAACACGGAAAGAACGATTCTCTGCGAGAAGCAGAGAATCAATGTAGAACCAGCGGAATTCAGAAAATACTCCGAAATTATCGGTGACTCAATAATTTCCCACCAATTTCGCAAAAACTGTTTTCACACATTGTTCTACTACTAAAATTAAGAGAATACACGGAATGTAACACGAAAAGAACATTTCCTATCGAAATTCACATAAAAACTAAAGTTACGAGAAAACAGAGAATAGACGTAGAACCAGCGGAATTCAGCAAATACTTCGAAATTATCCCTGATTCAATAATTTCCCATCCAATTTAGCAAAAGAGTATTTGCTGGTTCTACGTCGATTCTCTGTTTGCTCGTAACTTTAGTTTTTATGTGAATTTCGATAGGAAATGTTCTTTTCGTTTTACTTTCCGTGTATTTCTCTTAATTTTAGTAGCAGAACAGTGTGCGAACACAGTTTTTGCGAAATTGAATGGGAAATTATTGAATCAGGGAAAATTTCGGAGTATTTACTGAATTCCGCTTGTTCTTCGTCGATTCTCTGTTTTCTCGTAACTTTAGTTTTTATGTGAATTTCGATACGAAATGTTCTTTCCGTGTTACTTTCTGGGTATTTCTCTTTAAATGAGTCCTTAGAACAGTGGGTGAACACAGTTTTTGCGAAATAGGATGGGAAATTATTGAATCACGGATAATTTCGGAGTATTTGCTGAATTCCGCTGGTTATACGTCGATTCACTGTTTTCTCGTAACTCTAGTTTTTATGTGAATTTCGATAGGAAATGTTCTTTCCGTGTTACTTTCTCTTTAAATGAGTTCTTAGAACAGTGTGCGAATACAGTTTTTGCGAAATGGAATGGGAAATTTTTGAATCAGGGATAATTTTGGAGTATTTGCTAAATTCCGCTGGTTATACGTCGATTCACTGTTTTCTCGTAACTTTAGTTTTTGTGAATTTCTACTGTTGTACTACAAAGGTAAAGAGAAATACACGGAAAGTAACAAGAAAAGAATATCACCTATCGAAATCACATAAAAACTAAAGGTACGAGAAAACAGAGAATCGATGTAGAACCAGCGGAATTCAGCAAATGCTCCGAAGTTATCCCTGATTCAATAATTTCCCAATCAATCTCGCAAAAACTGTTTTCACACACTATTCTAAGGACTGATTTTAAGAGATATAGACGGAATGTAATACGAAAGGAACATTTCCTATCGAAATTCACAAAAAAACTAAAGTTACGAGAAAACAGAGAATCGACGTAGAACCATCGGAAATTAGAAAATACTTCGAAATTGTCCCTGATTCCATAATTTCCCATCCAATTTCAAATTAACTATTTTCACACACTGTTCTAAGGCTCATTTTAAGAGAAATACACAGAAAGTAACACGAAAAGAATATTTCCTATCGAAATCACATATAAACTAAAGGTACGAGAAAACAGAGAATCGATGTACAACCAGCGGAATTCAGCAAATGCTCCGAAGTTATCCCTGATACAATAATTTCACAATCAATTTCGCAAAAACTGTTTTCACACACTGTTCTAAGGACTAATTTTAAGAGATATATACGGAATGTAATACGAAAGGAACATTTCCTATCGAAATTCACAAAAAAACTAGAGAAAACAGAGAATCGACGTAGCGGAATTCAGCAAATACTTCGAAATTGTCCCTGATTCAATAATCATCCAATTTCAAATTAACTATTTTCACACACTGTTCTAAGGCCATTTTAAGAGAAATACACAATTATCCCTGTTTCAACAATTTCCCATTCAATTTCGCAAAAACTGTGTTCGCACACTGTTCTAAGGACTCATTTAAAAAGAATTACCCGGAAACTAACACATTTCCTATCGAAATTCACATAAAAACTAAAGTTACGAGAAAACAGTGAATCGACGTATAACCAGAGGAATTCAGCAAATACTCCGAAATTATCCGTGATTCAATAATTTCCCATTTCCCATTTCTACTGTTCTACTACAAAGGTTAAGATAAATACACGGAAAGTAACACGAAAAGAATGTTTCCTATCGAAATCAC
Source organism: Pseudeuparius sepicola (assembly GCA_963920635.1). Classification (NCBI taxonomy): domain Eukaryota; kingdom Metazoa; phylum Arthropoda; class Insecta; order Coleoptera; family Anthribidae; genus Pseudeuparius; species Pseudeuparius sepicola. The sequence continues at coordinate 58,325,165 of OY987301.1, read as the reverse complement.
ATAAAAACTAAAGGTACGAGAAACAGAGAATTGATGTAGAACCAGCGGAATTCAGCAAATGCTCCGAAGTTATCCCTGATTCAATAATTTCCCAATCCATTTCGCAAAACCTGTTTTCACACACTGTTCTAAGGACTGATTTTAAGAGATATACACGGAATGTAATACGAAAGGAACATTTCCTCTCGAAATTCACAAAAAAACTAAAGTTACGAGAAAGCAGAGAATCGACGTAGAACCAGTGGAATTAAGAAAATACTCCAAATTATCGGTGATTCAATAATTTCCCATCCAATTTAGCAAAAGAGTATTTGCTTAATTCCGCTGGTTCTGCGTCGATTCACTGTTTGCGCGTAACTTTAGTTTTTATGTGAATTTCGATAGGAAATGTTCTTTTCGTGTTACTTTCTGGGTATTTCTCTTTAAATGAGTCCTTAGAACAGTGTGTGAACACAGTTTTTGCGTAATTGGATGGGAAATTATTGAATCACGGATAATTTCGGAGGATTTTCTGAATTGTGTGAACTCGCACACTGTTCTAAGGACTCATTTAAAAAGAATTACCCGGAAACTAACACGGAAAGAACATTTCCTATCGAAATTCACATAAAAACTAAAGTTACGAGCAAACAGAGAATCGACGTAGAACCAGCGGAAATACTCTTTTGCTAAATTGGATGGGAAATTATTGAATCAGGGATAATTTCGAAGTATTTGCTGAATTCCGCTGGTTCTACGTCTATTCTCTGTTTTCTCGTAACTTTAGTTTTTATGTGAATTTCGATAGGAAATGTTCTTTTTGTGTTACTTTCCGTGTATTTCTCTTAATTTTAGTAGTAGAACAGTGTGTGAAAACAGTTTTTGCGAAATTGGTGGGAAATTATTGAATCACCGATAATTTCGGAGTATTTTCTGAATTCCGCTGGTTCTACGTCGATTCTCTGCTTTCTCGTAACTTTAGTCTTTATGTGAATTTCGATAGGAAATGTTCTTTCCGTGTTACTTTCCGGGTATTTCTCTTTAAATGAGTCCTTAGAACAGTGTGTGAACACAGTTTTTGCGAAATTGGATGGGAAATTATTGAATCATGGATAATTTCGGAGGATTTTCTGAATTGTGTGAACACATTTTTTGCGAAATTGGTTGGGAAATTATTGAATCACCGATAATTTCGGCGTATTTGCTAAATTGCTTGTTATACATCGATTAACTGTTTTCTCGTAGTTTTCATGTGAATTTCGATAGGAAATGTTCTTTTCGTTTTACTTTCCGTGTATTTCTCGTAATTTTAGTAGTAGAACAGTGTGCGAACACAGTTTTTGCGAAATTGGATGGGAAATTATTGAATCAGGGATAATTTCGGAGTATTTTCTGAATTCCTCTGGTTATACGTCGATTGATGTTTTTGTCGCAAAATGTTCTTTCCGTGTTACTCTCTGGGTATTTCTCTTTAAATGAATCCTTAGAACAATGTGCGAACCCAGTTTTTGCGAAATTGAATGAGAAATTGTCGAATCAGGGATAATTTCGGAGTATATGCTAAATTCCGCTGGTTATACGTCGATTCACTGTTTTCTCCAAACTTTAGTTTGTATGTGAATTTCGATAGGAAATGTTCTTTCCGTGTTACTTTCTGGGTATTTCTCTTTAAATCAATCCTTAGAACAATGTGCGAACACATTTTTTGCGAAATGGAATGGGAAATTTTTGAATCAGGGATAATTCCGGAATATTTAACTTTAACTTTAACTTTAGTAACTAAAGAACTGTGTTCGCACACTGTTCTAAGAACTCATTTAAAGAGAAATACCCAGAAAGTAACAGGGAAAGAACATTTCCTATCGAAATTCACATAAAAACTAAAGTTACGAGCAAACAGAGAATCGACGTAGAACCAGCGGAAATACTCTTTTGCTAAATTGGATGGGAAATTATTGAATTAGGGATAATTTCGAAGTATTTGCTGAATTCCGCTGGTTCTACGTCTATCTCTGTTTTCTCGTAACTTTAGTTTTTATGTGAATTTCGATAGGAAATGTTCTTTCGGGTTACTTTCCGTGTATTTCTCTTAATTTTATTAGTAGAAAACAGTTTTTGCGAAATTGGTGGGAAATTATTGAATCACCGATAATTTCGGAGTATTTTCTGAATTCCGCTGGTTCTACTTCGATTCTCTGCTTTCTCGTAACTTTAGTCTTTATGTGAATTTCGATAGGAAATGTTCTTTTCGTGTTACTTTAAGTGTATTTCGCTTAATTTTAGTAGTAGAACAGTGTGTGAAAACAGTTTTTGCGAAATTGGTGGGAAATTATTGAATCACCGATAATTTCGGAGTATTTTCTGAATTCCAGCGGAATTGAGCAAATACTCCGAAATTATCCCTGATTCCATAATTTCCCATTCAATTTGCTTAATTCCGCTGGTTCTTCGTCGATTCTCTGTTTTCTCGTAACTTTAGTTTTCATGTGAATTTCGATACGAAATGTTCTTTCCGTGTTACTTTCTGGGTATTTCTCTTTAAATAAGTCCTTAGAACAGTGTGTGAACACAGTTTTTGCGAAATTAGTGGGAAATTATTGAATCACGGATAATTTCGGAGTATTTTCTGAATTCCTCTTGTTATACGTCGATACACTGTTTTCTCGTAGCTTTAGTTTTTATGAATTTCTACTGTTCTACTACAAAGGTTAAATACACGGAAAGTAACACGAAAAGATATTTCCTATCGAAATCAAATAAAAACTAAAGGTACGAGAAAACAGAGAATCGATGTAGAACCAGCGGAATTCAGAAAATACTCCGAAATTATCCGTGATTCAATAATGTCCCAATCAATTTCGCAAAAACTGTTTTCTAAGGACTGATTTTAAGAGATATACACGGAATATAATACGAAAGGAACATTTTCCTATCGAAATTCACAAAAAAACTAAAATTACGAGAAAACAGTGAATCGACGTATAACCAGCGGAATTTAGCAAATACTCCGAAATTATCCCTCTTTCAATAATTTCCCATTCAATTTCGCAAAAACTGTGTTCGCACACTGTTATAACGACTCATTTAAAGAGAAATACCCGGAAAGTAACACGGAAAGAACATTTCCTGTCGAAATTCACATAAAAACTAAAGTTACGAGAAAACAGTGAATCGACGTATAACCAGAGGAATTCAGAAAATCCTCCCCAATTATCCGTGATTCAATAATTTCCCATCCAATTTCGCAAAAACTGTGTTCACACATTGTTCTAAGGACTCATTTAAAGGGAAATACCCAGAAAGTAACACGAAAAGAACATTTCCTTCGTATCGAAATTCACATAAAAACTAAAGTCACGAGCAAACAGAGAATCGACGTAGAACCAGCGGAATTCAGCAAATACTCTTTTGCTAAATTGGATGGGATATTATTGAATCAGGGATAATTTCGAAATTTCGGAGTGTATTTCTCTTAATTTTAGTAGTATACACGGAAAGTAACACGAAAAGAACATTTCCTATCGAAATTCACATGAAAACTAAAGTTACGAGAAAACAGAGAATCGATGTAGAACCAGCGGAATTCAGCAAATGCTCCGAAATTATCTCTGATTCAATAATTTCCCATTCAATTTCGCAAAAACTGTGTTCGCACACGGTTCTACCACAAAGAGTAAGAGAAATACACGGAAAGTAACACGAAAATAACATTTCCTATCGAAATTCACATAAAAACTAAAGTTACGAGAAAACAGAGAATCGACGAAGAACCAGCGGAATTCAGCAAATACTCCATCCCTGATTCAATAAATTCCCATTCAATTTCGCAAAAACTGTGTTCGCACACTGTTCTACTACTAAAATTAAGAGAAATACACGGAAAGTAACACGAAAAGAACATTTCCTATCGAAATTCACATGAAAACTAAAGTTACGAGAAAACAGAGAATCGATGTAGAACCAGCGGAATTTAGCATATACTCCGAAATTATCCCTGATTCGACAATTTCCCATTCAATTTCGCAAAAACTGTGTTCGCACATTGTTCTAAGGATTCATTTAAAGAGAAATACCCAGAGAGTAACACGGAAAGAACAAAGTGAAAGTGAACAAAGTTTTTGCGAAATGGAATGGGAAATTTTACTTTCCGTGTATTTCTCTTAACCTTTGTAGTAGAACAGTAGAAATTCATAAAAACTAAAGTTACGAGAAAACAGTGAATCGATGTATAAATAGCGGAATTTAGCAAATAATCCCTGATTAAAAAAATTCCCGTTCCATTTCGCAAAAACTGTGTTCGCACACTGTTCTAAGGACTCATTTTAAGAGAAATACACGAAAGTAACACGTAAAGAACATTTCCTATCGAAATTCACTAAAAACTAAAGTTACGAGAAAACAGAGAATCGACGAAGAACCAGCGGAATTCAGCAAATACTCCGAAATTATCCGTGATTCAATAATTTCCCATCCAATTTCGCAAAAACTGTGTTCACATATTGTTCTAAGGACTCAGTTACCCAGAAAGTAACACGAAAAGAACAATTCCTATCGAAATTCATATAAAAACTAAAGTTACGAGCAAACAGAGAATCGACGTAGAACCAGCGGAATTCAGCAAATACTCTTTTGCTAAATTGGATGGGTAATTATTGAATCAGGGATAATTTCGAAGTATCTGCTGAATTCCGCACGTCTATTCTCTGTTTTCTCGTAACTTTAGTTTTTATGTGAATTTCGATAGGAAATGTTCTTTTCGTGTTACTTTCTCTGTATATCTCTTAAAATGAGTCCTTAGAACAGTGTGTGAAAACAGTTTTTGCGAAATTGGATGGGAAATTATCGAAACACGGATAATGTCGGAGTATTTTCTGAATTCCTCTGGTTATACGTCGATTCATGTTTTTGTCTTAAAATGTTCTTTCCGTGTTACTCTCTGGGTATTTCTCTTTAAATGAATCCTTAGAACAATGTGCGAACACAGTTTTTGCGAAATTGAATGGGAAATTGTCGAATCAGGGATAATTTCGGAGTATATGCTAAATTCCGCTGGTTATACGTCGATTCACTGTTTTCTCGTAACTTAAGTTTTTGTGTGAATTTCGATAGGATATGTTCTTTTCGTTTTACTTTCCGTGTATTTCTCTTAATTTTAATACTAGAACAGTGTGCGAACACAGTTTTTGCGAAATTGGATGGGAAATTTTTGAATCAGGGATAATTTCGAAGTATTTGCTGAATTCCGCTGGTTCTACGTCTATTCTCTGTTTTCTCGTAACTTTAGTTTTTATGTGAATTTCGATAGGAAATGTTCTTTTCGTGTTACTTTCCGTGTATTTCTCTTAATTTTAGTAGTAGAACAGTGTGTGAACACAGTTTTTGCGAAATTGGATGGGAAATTATTGAATCACGGATAATTTCGGAGTATTTGCTGAATTCCGCTGGTTATACGTCGATTCACTGTTTTCTCGTAACTTTAGTTTTTAGTGAATTTCTATAGGAAATGTTCTTTACGTGTTACTTTCGTGTATTTCTCTTAAAATGAGTCGTTAGAATAGTGTGCGAACACAGTTTTTGCGAAATGGAATGGGAAATTTTTGAATCAGGGATAATTTCGGAGTATTTGCTAAATTCCGCTGGTTATACGTCGATTCACTGTCTTCTCGTAACTTTAGTTTTTATGAATTTCTACTGTTGTACTACAAAGGTTAAGAAAAATACACGGAAAGTAACACGAAAAGAATATTTCCTATCACATAAAAACTAAAGGTACGAGAAAACAGAGAATCGATGTACAACCAGCGGAATTCAGCAAATGCTCCGAAGTTATCCCTGATTCAACAATTTCACAATCAATTTAGCAAAAACTGTTTTCACACACTGTTCTAAGGACTAATTTTAAGAGATATATACGGAATGTAATCCGAAAGGAACATTTCCTATCGAAATTCACAAAAAAACTAGAGAAAACAGAGAATCGACGTAGCGGAATTCAGCAAATACTTCGAAATTGTCCCTGATTCAATAATCATCCAATCCAATCCATTCAATAATCATCCAATTTCAAAGTAACTATTTTCACACACTGTTCTAAAGCCATTTTAAGAGAAATACACAGAAAGTAACAAGAAAAGATCATTTCCTATCGAAATTCACATAAAAACTAAAATTACGAGAAAACAGAGAATAGACGTAGAACCAGCGGAATTCAGCAAATATTTCGAAATTATCCCTGATTCAATAATTTCCCATCCAATTTAGCAAAAGAGTATTTGCTGAATTCCGCTGGTTCTACGTCGATTCTCTGTTTGCTCGTAACTTTAGTTTTTATGTGAATTTCGATAGGAAATGTTCTTTTCGTTTTACTTTGTGTGTATTTCTCTTAATTTTAGTAGTAGAACAGTGTGTAAACACAGTTTTTGCGAAATTGGATGGGAAATTATTGAATCACGGATAATTTCGGCGTATTTGCTAAATTGCTTGTTATACGTCGATTCACTGTTTTCTCGTAACTTTACTTTTTATGTGATTTCGATAAGAAATATTCTTTTCGTGTTACTTTCCGTGTATTTCTCTTAACCTTTGTAGTACAACAGTAGAAATTCATAAAAACTAAAGTTTCGAGAAGACAGTGAATCGACGTATATCCAGCGGAATTTAGCAAATACACCGAAATTATCCCTGTTTCTATAATTTCCGTTTCAATTTCGCAAAAACTGTGTTCGCACACTGTTCTAAGGACTCATTTAAAGAGAAATACCCGGAAAGTAACACGGAAAGAACGATTCTCTGCGAGAAGCAGAGAATCAATGTAGAACCAGCGGAATTCAGAAAATACTCCGAAATTATCGGTGACTCAATAATTTCCCACCAATTTCGCAAAAACTGTTTTCACACATTGTTCTACTACTAAAATTAAGAGAATACACGGAAAGTAACACGAAAAGAACATTTCCTATCGAAATTCACATAAAAACTAAAGTTACGAGAAAACAGAGAATAGACGTAGAACCAGCGGAATTCAGCAAATACTTCGAAATTATCCCTGATTCAATAATTTCCCATCCAATTTCGCAAAAACTGTGTTCGCACACTGTTCTACTACTAAAATTAACTAAAGTTACGAGAAAATACTCCTTTGCTAAATTGGATGGGAAATTATTGAATCAGGGATAATTTCGAAGTATTTGCTGAATTCCGCTGGTTCTACGTCTATTCTCTGTTTTCTCGTAACTTTAGTTAATTTTAGTAGTAGAACAGTGTGCGAACACAGTTTTTGCGAAATTGAATGGGAAATTATTGATTCAGGGATAATTTCGGAGTATTTGCTAAATTCCGCTTGTTATACGTCGATTCTCTGTTTTATCATAACTTTAGTTTTTATGTTAATTTCGATTGGAAATGTTCTTTAATTTCCCATCCAATTTAGCAAAAGAGTATTTGCTGAATTCCGCTGGTTCTACGTCTATTCTCTGTTTTCTCGTAACTTTAGTTTTTATGTGAATTTCGATAGGAAATGTTCTTTTCGTGTTACTTTCCGTGTATTTCTCTTAATTTTAGTAGTAGAACAGTGTGTGAAAACAGTTTTTGCGAAATTGGTGGGAAATTATTGAATCACCGATAATTTCGGAGTATTTTCTGAATTCCTCTGGTTATACGTCGATACACTGTTTTCTGGTAACTTTAGTTTTTATGTGAATTTCGATAGGAAATGTTCTTTCCGTGTTACTTTCTCTTTAAATGAGTCATTAGAACAGTGTGTGAACACAGTTTTTGCGAAATTGAATGGGAAATTGTTGAATCAGGTATAATTTCGGAGTAAATTCCGCTGGTTATATGTCGATTCACGGTTTTCTCGTAACTTTAGTTTTTATGAATTTCTACTGTTCTACTACAAAGGTTAAGAGAAATACACGGAAAGTAACAAGAAAAAAATATCTCCTATCGAAATCACATAAAAACTAAAGGTACGAGAAAACAGAGAATCGATGTAGAACCAGGGGAATTCAGCAAATGGTCCGAAGTTATCCCTGATTCAATAATTTCCCAATCAAATTCGCAAAAACTGTTTTCACACACTGTTCCTTAGAACAGTCCTTAGACTGATTTTAAGAGATATAGACGGAATGTAATACGAAAGGAACATTTCCTATCGAAATTCACAAAAAAACTAAAGTTACGAGAAAACAGAGAATCGACGTAGAACCATCGGAAATTAGAAAATACTTCGAAATTGTCCCTGATTCCATAATATCCCATCCAATTTCAAATTAACTATTTTCACACACTGTTCTAAGGCTCATTTTAAGAGAAATACACAGAAAGTAACAAGAAAAGAACATTTCCCATCGAAATTCACATAAAAACTAAAATTACGAGAAAACAGTGAATCGACGTATATCCAGCGGAATTTAGCAAATACACCGAAATTATCCCTGTTTCTATAATTTCCGTTTCAATTTCGCAAAAACTGTGTTCGCACACTGTTCTAAGGACTCATTTAAAGAGAAATACCCGGAAAGTAACACGGAAAGAACGATTCTCTGCGAGAAGCAGAGAATCAATGTAGAACCAGCGGAATTCAGAAAATACTCCGAAATTATCGGTGACTCAATAATTTCCCACCAATTTCGCAAAAACTGTTTTCACACATTGTTCTACTACTAAAATTAAGAGAATACACGGAATGTAACACGAAAAGAACATTTCCTATCGAAATTCACATAAAAACTAAAGTTACGAGAAAACAGAGAATAGACGTAGAACCAGCGGAATTCAGCAAATACTTCGAAATTATCCCTGATTCAATAATTTCCCATCCAATTTAGCAAAAGAGTATTTGCTGGTTCTACGTCGATTCTCTGTTTGCTCGTAACTTTAGTTTTTATGTGAATTTCGATAGGAAATGTTCTTTTCGTTTTACTTTCCGTGTATTTCTCTTAATTTTAGTAGCAGAACAGTGTGCGAACACAGTTTTTGCGAAATTGAATGGGAAATTATTGAATCAGGGAAAATTTCGGAGTATTTACTGAATTCCGCTTGTTCTTCGTCGATTCTCTGTTTTCTCGTAACTTTAGTTTTTATGTGAATTTCGATACGAAATGTTCTTTCCGTGTTACTTTCTGGGTATTTCTCTTTAAATGAGTCCTTAGAACAGTGGGTGAACACAGTTTTTGCGAAATAGGATGGGAAATTATTGAATCACGGATAATTTCGGAGTATTTGCTGAATTCCGCTGGTTATACGTCGATTCACTGTTTTCTCGTAACTCTAGTTTTTATGTGAATTTCGATAGGAAATGTTCTTTCCGTGTTACTTTCTCTTTAAATGAGTTCTTAGAACAGTGTGCGAATACAGTTTTTGCGAAATGGAATGGGAAATTTTTGAATCAGGGATAATTTTGGAGTATTTGCTAAATTCCGCTGGTTATACGTCGATTCACTGTTTTCTCGTAACTTTAGTTTTTGTGAATTTCTACTGTTGTACTACAAAGGTAAAGAGAAATACACGGAAAGTAACAAGAAAAGAATATCACCTATCGAAATCACATAAAAACTAAAGGTACGAGAAAACAGAGAATCGATGTAGAACCAGCGGAATTCAGCAAATGCTCCGAAGTTATCCCTGATTCAATAATTTCCCAATCAATCTCGCAAAAACTGTTTTCACACACTATTCTAAGGACTGATTTTAAGAGATATAGACGGAATGTAATACGAAAGGAACATTTCCTATCGAAATTCACAAAAAAACTAAAGTTACGAGAAAACAGAGAATCGACGTAGAACCATCGGAAATTAGAAAATACTTCGAAATTGTCCCTGATTCCATAATTTCCCATCCAATTTCAAATTAACTATTTTCACACACTGTTCTAAGGCTCATTTTAAGAGAAATACACAGAAAGTAACACGAAAAGAATATTTCCTATCGAAATCACATATAAACTAAAGGTACGAGAAAACAGAGAATCGATGTACAACCAGCGGAATTCAGCAAATGCTCCGAAGTTATCCCTGATACAATAATTTCACAATCAATTTCGCAAAAACTGTTTTCACACACTGTTCTAAGGACTAATTTTAAGAGATATATACGGAATGTAATACGAAAGGAACATTTCCTATCGAAATTCACAAAAAAACTAGAGAAAACAGAGAATCGACGTAGCGGAATTCAGCAAATACTTCGAAATTGTCCCTGATTCAATAATCATCCAATTTCAAATTAACTATTTTCACACACTGTTCTAAGGCCATTTTAAGAGAAATACACAATTATCCCTGTTTCAACAATTTCCCATTCAATTTCGCAAAAACTGTGTTCGCACACTGTTCTAAGGACTCATTTAAAAAGAATTACCCGGAAACTAACACATTTCCTATCGAAATTCACATAAAAACTAAAGTTACGAGAAAACAGTGAATCGACGTATAACCAGAGGAATTCAGCAAATACTCCGAAATTATCCGTGATTCAATAATTTCCCATTTCCCATTTCTACTGTTCTACTACAAAGGTTAAGATAAATACACGGAAAGTAACACGAAAAGAATGTTTCCTATCGAAATCACATAAAAACTAAAGGTACGAGAAACAGAGAATTGATGTAGAACCAGCGGAATTCAGCAAATGCTCCGAAGTTATCCCTGATTCAATAATTTCCCAATCCATTTCGCAAAACCTGTTTTCACACACTGTTCTAAGGACTGATTTTAAGAGATATACACGGAATGTAATACGAAAGGAACATTTCCTCTCGAAATTCACAAAAAAACTAAAGTTACGAGAAAGCAGAGAATCGACGTAGAACCAGTGGAATTAAGAAAATACTCCAAATTATCGGTGATTCAATAATTTCCCATCCAATTTAGCAAAAGAGTATTTGCTTAATTCCGCTGGTTCTGCGTCGATTCACTGTTTGCGCGTAACTTTAGTTTTTATGTGAATTTCGATAGGAAATGTTCTTTTCGTGTTACTTTCTGGGTATTTCTCTTTAAATGAGTCCTTAGAACAGTGTGTGAACACAGTTTTTGCGTAATTGGATGGGAAATTATTGAATCACGGATAATTTCGGAGGATTTTCTGAATTGTGTGAACTCGCACACTGTTCTAAGGACTCATTTAAAAAGAATTACCCGGAAACTAACACGGAAAGAACATTTCCTATCGAAATTCACATAAAAACTAAAGTTACGAGCAAACAGAGAATCGACGTAGAACCAGCGGAAATACTCTTTTGCTAAATTGGATGGGAAATTATTGAATCAGGGATAATTTCGAAGTATTTGCTGAATTCCGCTGGTTCTACGTCTATTCTCTGTTTTCTCGTAACTTTAGTTTTTATGTGAATTTCGATAGGAAATGTTCTTTTTGTGTTACTTTCCGTGTATTTCTCTTAATTTTAGTAGTAGAACAGTGTGTGAAAACAGTTTTTGCGAAATTGGTGGGAAATTATTGAATCACCGATAATTTCGGAGTATTTTCTGAATTCCGCTGGTTCTACGTCGATTCTCTGCTTTCTCGTAACTTTAGTCTTTATGTGAATTTCGATAGGAAATGTTCTTTCCGTGTTACTTTCCGGGTATTTCTCTTTAAATGAGTCCTTAGAACAGTGTGTGAACACAGTTTTTGCGAAATTGGATGGGAAATTATTGAATCATGGATAATTTCGGAGGATTTTCTGAATTGTGTGAACACATTTTTTGCGAAATTGGTTGGGAAATTATTGAATCACCGATAATTTCGGCGTATTTGCTAAATTGCTTGTTATACATCGATTAACTGTTTTCTCGTAGTTTTCATGTGAATTTCGATAGGAAATGTTCTTTTCGTTTTACTTTCCGTGTATTTCTCGTAATTTTAGTAGTAGAACAGTGTGCGAACACAGTTTTTGCGAAATTGGATGGGAAATTATTGAATCAGGGATAATTTCGGAGTATTTTCTGAATTCCTCTGGTTATACGTCGATTGATGTTTTTGTCGCAAAATGTTCTTTCCGTGTTACTCTCTGGGTATTTCTCTTTAAATGAATCCTTAGAACAATGTGCGAACCCAGTTTTTGCGAAATTGAATGAGAAATTGTCGAATCAGGGATAATTTCGGAGTATATGCTAAATTCCGCTGGTTATACGTCGATTCACTGTTTTCTCCAAACTTTAGTTTGTATGTGAATTTCGATAGGAAATGTTCTTTCCGTGTTACTTTCTGGGTATTTCTCTTTAAATCAATCCTTAGAACAATGTGCGAACACATTTTTTGCGAAATGGAATGGGAAATTTTTGAATCAGGGATAATTCCGGAATATTTAACTTTAACTTTAACTTTAGTAACTAAAGAACTGTGTTCGCACACTGTTCTAAGAACTCATTTAAAGAGAAATACCCAGAAAGTAACAGGGAAAGAACATTTCCTATCGAAATTCACATAAAAACTAAAGTTACGAGCAAACAGAGAATCGACGTAGAACCAGCGGAAATACTCTTTTGCTAAATTGGATGGGAAATTATTGAATTAGGGATAATTTCGAAGTATTTGCTGAATTCCGCTGGTTCTACGTCTATCTCTGTTTTCTCGTAACTTTAGTTTTTATGTGAATTTCGATAGGAAATGTTCTTTCGGGTTACTTTCCGTGTATTTCTCTTAATTTTATTAGTAGAAAACAGTTTTTGCGAAATTGGTGGGAAATTATTGAATCACCGATAATTTCGGAGTATTTTCTGAATTCCGCTGGTTCTACTTCGATTCTCTGCTTTCTCGTAACTTTAGTCTTTATGTGAATTTCGATAGGAAATGTTCTTTTCGTGTTACTTTAAGTGTATTTCGCTTAATTTTAGTAGTAGAACAGTGTGTGAAAACAGTTTTTGCGAAATTGGTGGGAAATTATTGAATCACCGATAATTTCGGAGTATTTTCTGAATTCCAGCGGAATTGAGCAAATACTCCGAAATTATCCCTGATTCCATAATTTCCCATTCAATTTGCTTAATTCCGCTGGTTCTTCGTCGATTCTCTGTTTTCTCGTAACTTTAGTTTTCATGTGAATTTCGATACGAAATGTTCTTTCCGTGTTACTTTCTGGGTATTTCTCTTTAAATAAGTCCTTAGAACAGTGTGTGAACACAGTTTTTGCGAAATTAGTGGGAAATTATTGAATCACGGATAATTTCGGAGTATTTTCTGAATTCCTCTTGTTATACGTCGATACACTGTTTTCTCGTAGCTTTAGTTTTTATGAATTTCTACTGTTCTACTACAAAGGTTAAATACACGGAAAGTAACACGAAAAGATATTTCCTATCGAAATCAAATAAAAACTAAAGGTACGAGAAAACAGAGAATCGATGTAGAACCAGCGGAATTCAGAAAATACTCCGAAATTATCCGTGATTCAATAATGTCCCAATCAATTTCGCAAAAACTGTTTTCTAAGGACTGATTTTAAGAGATATACACGGAATATAATACGAAAGGAACATTTTCCTATCGAAATTCACAAAAAAACTAAAATTACGAGAAAACAGTGAATCGACGTATAACCAGCGGAATTTAGCAAATACTCCGAAATTATCCCTCTTTCAATAATTTCCCATTCAATTTCGCAAAAACTGTGTTCGCACACTGTTATAACGACTCATTTAAAGAGAAATACCCGGAAAGTAACACGGAAAGAACATTTCCTGTCGAAATTCACATAAAAACTAAAGTTACGAGAAAACAGTGAATCGACGTATAACCAGAGGAATTCAGAAAATCCTCCCCAATTATCCGTGATTCAATAATTTCCCATCCAATTTCGCAAAAACTGTGTTCACACATTGTTCTAAGGACTCATTTAAAGGGAAATACCCAGAAAGTAACACGAAAAGAACATTTCCTTCGTATCGAAATTCACATAAAAACTAAAGTCACGAGCAAACAGAGAATCGACGTAGAACCAGCGGAATTCAGCAAATACTCTTTTGCTAAATTGGATGGGATATTATTGAATCAGGGATAATTTCGAAATTTCGGAGTGTATTTCTCTTAATTTTAGTAGTATACACGGAAAGTAACACGAAAAGAACATTTCCTATCGAAATTCACATGAAAACTAAAGTTACGAGAAAACAGAGAATCGATGTAGAACCAGCGGAATTCAGCAAATGCTCCGAAATTATCTCTGATTCAATAATTTCCCATTCAATTTCGCAAAAACTGTGTTCGCACACGGTTCTACCACAAAGAGTAAGAGAAATACACGGAAAGTAACACGAAAATAACATTTCCTATCGAAATTCACATAAAAACTAAAGTTACGAGAAAACAGAGAATCGACGAAGAACCAGCGGAATTCAGCAAATACTCCATCCCTGATTCAATAAATTCCCATTCAATTTCGCAAAAACTGTGTTCGCACACTGTTCTACTACTAAAATTAAGAGAAATACACGGAAAGTAACACGAAAAGAACATTTCCTATCGAAATTCACATGAAAACTAAAGTTACGAGAAAACAGAGAATCGATGTAGAACCAGCGGAATTTAGCATATACTCCGAAATTATCCCTGATTCGACAATTTCCCATTCAATTTCGCAAAAACTGTGTTCGCACATTGTTCTAAGGATTCATTTAAAGAGAAATACCCAGAGAGTAACACGGAAAGAACAAAGTGAAAGTGAACAAAGTTTTTGCGAAATGGAATGGGAAATTTTACTTTCCGTGTATTTCTCTTAACCTTTGTAGTAGAACAGTAGAAATTCATAAAAACTAAAGTTACGAGAAAACAGTGAATCGATGTATAAATAGCGGAATTTAGCAAATAATCCCTGATTAAAAAAATTCCCGTTCCATTTCGCAAAAACTGTGTTCGCACACTGTTCTAAGGACTCATTTTAAGAGAAATACACGAAAGTAACACGTAAAGAACATTTCCTATCGAAATTCACTAAAAACTAAAGTTACGAGAAAACAGAGAATCGACGAAGAACCAGCGGAATTCAGCAAATACTCCGAAATTATCCGTGATTCAATAATTTCCCATCCAATTTCGCAAAAACTGTGTTCACATATTGTTCTAAGGACTCAGTTACCCAGAAAGTAACACGAAAAGAACAATTCCTATCGAAATTCATATAAAAACTAAAGTTACGAGCAAACAGAGAATCGACGTAGAACCAGCGGAATTCAGCAAATACTCTTTTGCTAAATTGGATGGGTAATTATTGAATCAGGGATAATTTCGAAGTATCTGCTGAATTCCGCACGTCTATTCTCTGTTTTCTCGTAACTTTAGTTTTTATGTGAATTTCGATAGGAAATGTTCTTTTCGTGTTACTTTCTCTGTATATCTCTTAAAATGAGTCCTTAGAACAGTGTGTGAAAACAGTTTTTGCGAAATTGGATGGGAAATTATCGAAACACGGATAATGTCGGAGTATTTTCTGAATTCCTCTGGTTATACGTCGATTCATGTTTTTGTCTTAAAATGTTCTTTCCGTGTTACTCTCTGGGTATTTCTCTTTAAATGAATCCTTAGAACAATGTGCGAACACAGTTTTTGCGAAATTGAATGGGAAATTGTCGAATCAGGGATAATTTCGGAGTATATGCTAAATTCCGCTGGTTATACGTCGATTCACTGTTTTCTCGTAACTTAAGTTTTTGTGTGAATTTCGATAGGATATGTTCTTTTCGTTTTACTTTCCGTGTATTTCTCTTAATTTTAATACTAGAACAGTGTGCGAACACAGTTTTTGCGAAATTGGATGGGAAATTTTTGAATCAGGGATAATTTCGAAGTATTTGCTGAATTCCGCTGGTTCTACGTCTATTCTCTGTTTTCTCGTAACTTTAGTTTTTATGTGAATTTCGATAGGAAATGTTCTTTTCGTGTTACTTTCCGTGTATTTCTCTTAATTTTAGTAGTAGAACAGTGTGTGAACACAGTTTTTGCGAAATTGGATGGGAAATTATTGAATCACGGATAATTTCGGAGTATTTGCTGAATTCCGCTGGTTATACGTCGATTCACTGTTTTCTCGTAACTTTAGTTTTTAGTGAATTTCTATAGGAAATGTTCTTTACGTGTTACTTTCGTGTATTTCTCTTAAAATGAGTCGTTAGAATAGTGTGCGAACACAGTTTTTGCGAAATGGAATGGGAAATTTTTGAATCAGGGATAATTTCGGAGTATTTGCTAAATTCCGCTGGTTATACGTCGATTCACTGTCTTCTCGTAACTTTAGTTTTTATGAATTTCTACTGTTGTACTACAAAGGTTAAGAAAAATACACGGAAAGTAACACGAAAAGAATATTTCCTATCACATAAAAACTAAAGGTACGAGAAAACAGAGAATCGATGTACAACCAGCGGAATTCAGCAAATGCTCCGAAGTTATCCCTGATTCAACAATTTCACAATCAATTTAGCAAAAACTGTTTTCACACACTGTTCTAAGGACTAATTTTAAGAGATATATACGGAATGTAATCCGAAAGGAACATTTCCTATCGAAATTCACAAAAAAACTAGAGAAAACAGAGAATCGACGTAGCGGAATTCAGCAAATACTTCGAAATTGTCCCTGATTCAATAATCATCCAATCCAATCCATTCAATAATCATCCAATTTCAAAGTAACTATTTTCACACACTGTTCTAAAGCCATTTTAAGAGAAATACACAGAAAGTAACAAGAAAAGATCATTTCCTATCGAAATTCACATAAAAACTAAAATTACGAGAAAACAGAGAATAGACGTAGAACCAGCGGAATTCAGCAAATATTTCGAAATTATCCCTGATTCAATAATTTCCCATCCAATTTAGCAAAAGAGTATTTGCTGAATTCCGCTGGTTCTACGTCGATTCTCTGTTTGCTCGTAACTTTAGTTTTTATGTGAATTTCGATAGGAAATGTTCTTTTCGTTTTACTTTGTGTGTATTTCTCTTAATTTTAGTAGTAGAACAGTGTGTAAACACAGTTTTTGCGAAATTGGATGGGAAATTATTGAATCACGGATAATTTCGGCGTATTTGCTAAATTGCTTGTTATACGTCGATTCACTGTTTTCTCGTAACTTTACTTTTTATGTGATTTCGATAAGAAATATTCTTTTCGTGTTACTTTCCGTGTATTTCTCTTAACCTTTGTAGTACAACAGTAGAAATTCATAAAAACTAAAGTTTCGAGAAGACAGTGAATCGACGTATATCCAGCGGAATTTAGCAAATACACCGAAATTATCCCTGTTTCTATAATTTCCGTTTCAATTTCGCAAAAACTGTGTTCGCACACTGTTCTAAGGACTCATTTAAAGAGAAATACCCGGAAAGTAACACGGAAAGAACGATTCTCTGCGAGAAGCAGAGAATCAATGTAGAACCAGCGGAATTCAGAAAATACTCCGAAATTATCGGTGACTCAATAATTTCCCACCAATTTCGCAAAAACTGTTTTCACACATTGTTCTACTACTAAAATTAAGAGAATACACGGAAAGTAACACGAAAAGAACATTTCCTATCGAAATTCACATAAAAACTAAAGTTACGAGAAAACAGAGAATAGACGTAGAACCAGCGGAATTCAGCAAATACTTCGAAATTATCCCTGATTCAATAATTTCCCATCCAATTTCGCAAAAACTGTGTTCGCACACTGTTCTACTACTAAAATTAACTAAAGTTACGAGAAAATACTCCTTTGCTAAATTGGATGGGAAATTATTGAATCAGGGATAATTTCGAAGTATTTGCTGAATTCCGCTGGTTCTACGTCTATTCTCTGTTTTCTCGTAACTTTAGTTAATTTTAGTAGTAGAACAGTGTGCGAACACAGTTTTTGCGAAATTGAATGGGAAATTATTGATTCAGGGATAATTTCGGAGTATTTGCTAAATTCCGCTTGTTATACGTCGATTCTCTGTTTTATCATAACTTTAGTTTTTATGTTAATTTCGATTGGAAATGTTCTTTAATTTCCCATCCAATTTAGCAAAAGAGTATTTGCTGAATTCCGCTGGTTCTACGTCTATTCTCTGTTTTCTCGTAACTTTAGTTTTTATGTGAATTTCGATAGGAAATGTTCTTTTCGTGTTACTTTCCGTGTATTTCTCTTAATTTTAGTAGTAGAACAGTGTGTGAAAACAGTTTTTGCGAAATTGGTGGGAAATTATTGAATCACCGATAATTTCGGAGTATTTTCTGAATTCCTCTGGTTATACGTCGATACACTGTTTTCTGGTAACTTTAGTTTTTATGTGAATTTCGATAGGAAATGTTCTTTCCGTGTTACTTTCTCTTTAAATGAGTCATTAGAACAGTGTGTGAACACAGTTTTTGCGAAATTGAATGGGAAATTGTTGAATCAGGTATAATTTCGGAGTAAATTCCGCTGGTTATATGTCGATTCACGGTTTTCTCGTAACTTTAGTTTTTATGAATTTCTACTGTTCTACTACAAAGGTTAAGAGAAATACACGGAAAGTAACAAGAAAAAAATATCTCCTATCGAAATCACATAAAAACTAAAGGTACGAGAAAACAGAGAATCGATGTAGAACCAGGGGAATTCAGCAAATGGTCCGAAGTTATCCCTGATTCAATAATTTCCCAATCAAATTCGCAAAAACTGTTTTCACACACTGTTCCTTAGAACAGTCCTTAGACTGATTTTAAGAGATATAGACGGAATGTAATACGAAAGGAACATTTCCTATCGAAATTCACAAAAAAACTAAAGTTACGAGAAAACAGAGAATCGACGTAGAACCATCGGAAATTAGAAAATACTTCGAAATTGTCCCTGATTCCATAATATCCCATCCAATTTCAAATTAACTATTTTCACACACTGTTCTAAGGCTCATTTTAAGAGAAATACACAGAAAGTAACAAGAAAAGAACATTTCCCATCGAAATTCACATAAAAACTAAAATTACGAGAAAACAGTGAATCGACGTATATCCAGCGGAATTTAGCAAATACACCGAAATTATCCCTGTTTCTATAATTTCCGTTTCAATTTCGCAAAAACTGTGTTCGCACACTGTTCTAAGGACTCATTTAAAGAGAAATACCCGGAAAGTAACACGGAAAGAACGATTCTCTGCGAGAAGCAGAGAATCAATGTAGAACCAGCGGAATTCAGAAAATACTCCGAAATTATCGGTGACTCAATAATTTCCCACCAATTTCGCAAAAACTGTTTTCACACATTGTTCTACTACTAAAATTAAGAGAATACACGGAATGTAACACGAAAAGAACATTTCCTATCGAAATTCACATAAAAACTAAAGTTACGAGAAAACAGAGAATAGACGTAGAACCAGCGGAATTCAGCAAATACTTCGAAATTATCCCTGATTCAATAATTTCCCATCCAATTTAGCAAAAGAGTATTTGCTGGTTCTACGTCGATTCTCTGTTTGCTCGTAACTTTAGTTTTTATGTGAATTTCGATAGGAAATGTTCTTTTCGTTTTACTTTCCGTGTATTTCTCTTAATTTTAGTAGCAGAACAGTGTGCGAACACAGTTTTTGCGAAATTGAATGGGAAATTATTGAATCAGGGAAAATTTCGGAGTATTTACTGAATTCCGCTTGTTCTTCGTCGATTCTCTGTTTTCTCGTAACTTTAGTTTTTATGTGAATTTCGATACGAAATGTTCTTTCCGTGTTACTTTCTGGGTATTTCTCTTTAAATGAGTCCTTAGAACAGTGGGTGAACACAGTTTTTGCGAAATAGGATGGGAAATTATTGAATCACGGATAATTTCGGAGTATTTGCTGAATTCCGCTGGTTATACGTCGATTCACTGTTTTCTCGTAACTCTAGTTTTTATGTGAATTTCGATAGGAAATGTTCTTTCCGTGTTACTTTCTCTTTAAATGAGTTCTTAGAACAGTGTGCGAATACAGTTTTTGCGAAATGGAATGGGAAATTTTTGAATCAGGGATAATTTTGGAGTATTTGCTAAATTCCGCTGGTTATACGTCGATTCACTGTTTTCTCGTAACTTTAGTTTTTGTGAATTTCTACTGTTGTACTACAAAGGTAAAGAGAAATACACGGAAAGTAACAAGAAAAGAATATCACCTATCGAAATCACATAAAAACTAAAGGTACGAGAAAACAGAGAATCGATGTAGAACCAGCGGAATTCAGCAAATGCTCCGAAGTTATCCCTGATTCAATAATTTCCCAATCAATCTCGCAAAAACTGTTTTCACACACTATTCTAAGGACTGATTTTAAGAGATATAGACGGAATGTAATACGAAAGGAACATTTCCTATCGAAATTCACAAAAAAACTAAAGTTACGAGAAAACAGAGAATCGACGTAGAACCATCGGAAATTAGAAAATACTTCGAAATTGTCCCTGATTCCATAATTTCCCATCCAATTTCAAATTAACTATTTTCACACACTGTTCTAAGGCTCATTTTAAGAGAAATACACAGAAAGTAACACGAAAAGAATATTTCCTATCGAAATCACATATAAACTAAAGGTACGAGAAAACAGAGAATCGATGTACAACCAGCGGAATTCAGCAAATGCTCCGAAGTTATCCCTGATACAATAATTTCACAATCAATTTCGCAAAAACTGTTTTCACACACTGTTCTAAGGACTAATTTTAAGAGATATATACGGAATGTAATACGAAAGGAACATTTCCTATCGAAATTCACAAAAAAACTAGAGAAAACAGAGAATCGACGTAGCGGAATTCAGCAAATACTTCGAAATTGTCCCTGATTCAATAATCATCCAATTTCAAATTAACTATTTTCACACACTGTTCTAAGGCCATTTTAAGAGAAATACACAATTATCCCTGTTTCAACAATTTCCCATTCAATTTCGCAAAAACTGTGTTCGCACACTGTTCTAAGGACTCATTTAAAAAGAATTACCCGGAAACTAACACATTTCCTATCGAAATTCACATAAAAACTAAAGTTACGAGAAAACAGTGAATCGACGTATAACCAGAGGAATTCAGCAAATACTCCGAAATTATCCGTGATTCAATAATTTCCCATTTCCCATTTCTACTGTTCTACTACAAAGGTTAAGATAAATACACGGAAAGTAACACGAAAAGAATGTTTCCTATCGAAATCACATAAAAACTAAAGGTACGAGAAACAGAGAATTGATGTAGAACCAGCGGAATTCAGCAAATGCTCCGAAGTTATCCCTGATTCAATAATTTCCCAATCCATTTCGCAAAACCTGTTTTCACACACTGTTCTAAGGACTGATTTTAAGAGATATACACGGAATGTAATACGAAAGGAACATTTCCTCTCGAAATTCACAAAAAAACTAAAGTTACGAGAAAGCAGAGAATCGACGTAGAACCAGTGGAATTAAGAAAATACTCCAAATTATCGGTGATTCAATAATTTCCCATCCAATTTAGCAAAAGAGTATTTGCTTAATTCCGCTGGTTCTGCGTCGATTCACTGTTTGCGCGTAACTTTAGTTTTTATGTGAATTTCGATAGGAAATGTTCTTTTCGTGTTACTTTCTGGGTATTTCTCTTTAAATGAGTCCTTAGAACAGTGTGTG
Organism: Pseudeuparius sepicola; assembly: GCA_963920635.1. NCBI lineage: Eukaryota > Metazoa > Arthropoda > Insecta > Coleoptera > Anthribidae > Pseudeuparius > Pseudeuparius sepicola. The sequence goes on along the minus strand of OY987301.1, from coordinate 58,303,610 downwards.
AACACAGTTTTTGCGAAATTGGATTGGAAATTATTGAATCACGGATAATTTCGGAGTATTTGCTGAATTCCGCTGGTTATACGTCGATTCACTGTTTTCTCGTAACTTTACTTTTTATGTGAATTTCGATAGGAAATGTTCATTCCGTGTTACTTTCTCTTTAAATGAGTCCTTAGAACAGTGTGTGAACACAGTTTTTGAGAAATTGAATAGGAAATTGTTGAATCAGGTATAATTTCGGAATATTTGCTAAATTCCGCTGGTTATACGTCGATTCACTGTTTTCTCGTAACTTTAGTTTTTATGAATTTCTACTGTTGTACTACAAAGGTTAAGAGAAATACACGGAAAGTAACACGAAAAGAATATTTCCTATCGAAATCACATATAAACTAAAGGTACGAGAAAACAGAGAATCGATGTACAACCAGCGGAATTCAGAAAATGCTCCGAAGTTATCTCTGATTCAATAATTTCCCATTCAATTTCGCAAAAACTGTGTTCGCACACTGTTCTACTACTAAACTTAAGAGAAATACCCAGAAAGTAACACGAAAGGAACATTTTCTATCGAAATTCACATAAAAACTAAAGTTACGAGCAAACAGAGAATCGACGTAGAACCAGCGGAAATATTCTTTTGCTAAATTGGATGGGAAATTATTGAATCAGGGATAATTTCGAAGTATTTGCTGAATTCCGCTGGTTCTACGTCTATTCTCTGTTTTCTCGTAACTTTAGTTTTTATGTGAATTTCGATAGGAAATGTTCTTTTCGTGTTACTTTCCGTGTATTTCTCTTAATTTTAGTAGTAGAACAGTGTGTGAAAACAGTTTTTGCGAAATTGGTGGGAAATTATTGAATCACCGATAATTTCGGAGTATTTTCTGAATTCCTCTGGTTATACGTCGATACACTGTTTTCTGGTAACTTTAGTTTTTATGTGAATTTCGATAGGAAATGTTCTTTCCGTGTTACTTTCTCTTTAAATGAGTCATTAGAACAGTGTGTGAACACAGTTTTTGCGAAATTGAATGGGAAATTGTTGAATCAGGTATAATTTCGGAGTAAATTCCGCTGGTTATATGTCGATTCACGGTTTTCTCGTAACTTTAGTTTTTATGAATTTCTACTGTTCTACTACAAAGGTTAAGAGAAATACACGGAAAGTAACAAGAAAAAAATATCTCCTATCGAAATCACATAAAAACTAAAGGTACGAGAAAACAGAGAATCGATGTAGAACCAGGGGAATTCAGCAAATGCTCCGAAGTTATCCCTGATTCAATAATTTCCCAATCAAATTCGCATAACTGTTTTCACACACTGTTCCTTAGAACAGTCCTTAGACTGATTTTAAGAGATATAGACGGAATGTAATACGAAAGGAACATTTCCTATCGAAATTCACAAAAAAACTAAAGTTACGAGAAAACAGAGAATCGACGTAGAACCATCGGAAATTAGAAAATACTTCGAAATTGTCCCTGATTCCATAATATCCCATCCAATTTCAAATTAACTATTTTCACACACTGTTCTAAGGCTCATTTTAAGAGAAATACACAGAAAGTAACAAGAAAAGAACATTTCCCATCGAAATTCACATAAAAACTAAAATTACGAGAAAACAGTGAATCGACGTATATCCAGCGGAATTTAGCAAATACACCGAAATTATCCCTGTTTCTATAATTTCCGTTTCAATTTCGCAAAAACTGTGTTCGCACACTGTTCTAAGGACTCATTTAAAGAGAAATACCCGGAAAGTAACACGGAAAGAACGATTCTCTGCGAGAAGCAGAGAATCAATGTAGAACCAGCGGAATTCAGAAAATACTCCGAAATTAACGGTGACTCAATAATTTCCCACCAATTTCGCAAAAACTGTTTTCACACATTGTTCTACTACTAAAATTAAGAGAATACACGGAATGTAACACGAAAAGAACATTTCCTATCGAAATTCACATAAAAACTAAAGTTACGAGAAAACAGAGAATAGACGTAGAACCAGCGGAATTCAGCAAATACTTCGAAATTATCCCTGATTCAATAATTTCCCATCCAATTTAGCAAAAGAGTATTTGCTGGTTCTACGTCGATTCTCTGTTTGCTCGTAACTTTAGTTTTTATGTGAATTTCGATAGGAAATGTTCTTTTCGTTTTACTTTCCGTGTATTTCTCTTAATTTTAGTAGCAGAACAGTGTGCGAACACAGTTTTTGCGAAATTGAATGGGAAATTATTGAATCAGGGAAAATTTCGGAGTATTTACTGAATTCCGCTTGTTCTTCGTCGATTCTCTGTTTTCTCGTAACTTTAGTTTTTATGTGAATTTCGATACGAAATGTTCTTTCCGTGTTACTTTCTGGGTATTTCTCTTTAAATGAGTCCTTAGAACAGTGGGTGAACACAGTTTTTGCGAAATTGGATTGGAAATTATTGAATCACGGATAATTTCGGAGTATTTGCTGAATTCCGCTGGTTATACGTCGATTCACTGTTTTCTCGTAACTTTACTTTTTATGTGAATTTCGATAGGAAATGTTCATTCCGTGTTACTTTCTCTTTAAATGAGTCCTTAGAACAGTGTGTGAACACAGTTTTTGAGAAATTGAATAGGAAATTGTTGAATCAGGTATAATTTCGGAATATTTGCTAAATTCCGCTGGTTATACGTCGATTCACTGTTTTCTCGTAACTTTAGTTTTTATGAATTTCTACTGTTGTACTACAAAGGTTAAGAGAAATACACGGAAAGTAACACGAAAAGAATATTTCCTATCGAAATCACATATAAACTAAAGGTACGAGAAAACAGAGAATCGATGTACAACCAGCGGAATTCAGAAAATGCTCCGAAGTTATCTCTGATTCAATAATTTCCCATTCAATTTCGCAAAAACTGTGTTCGCACACTGTTCTACTACTAAACTTAAGAGAAATACCCAGAAAGTAACACGAAAGGAACATTTTCTATCGAAATTCACATAAAAACTAAAGTTACGAGCAAACAGAGAATCGACGTAGAACCAGCGGAAATATTCTTTTGCTAAATTGGATGGGAAATTATTGAATCAGGGATAATTTCGAAGTATTTGCTGAATTCCGCTGGTTCTACGTCTATTCTCTGTTTTCTCGTAACTTTAGTTTTTATGTGAATTTCGATAGGAAATGTTCTTTTCGTGTTACTTTCCGTGTATTTCTCTTAATTTTAGTAGTAGAACAGTGTGTGAAAACAGTTTTTGCGAAATTGGTGGGAAATTATTGAATCACCGATAATTTCGGAGTATTTTCTGAATTCCTCTGGTTATACGTCGATACACTGTTTTCTGGTAACTTTAGTTTTTATGTGAATTTCGATAGGAAATGTTCTTTCCGTGTTACTTTCTCTTTAAATGAGTCATTAGAACAGTGTGTGAACACAGTTTTTGCGAAATTGAATGGGAAATTGTTGAATCAGGTATAATTTCGGAGTAAATTCCGCTGGTTATATGTCGATTCACGGTTTTCTCGTAACTTTAGTTTTTATGAATTTCTACTGTTCTACTACAAAGGTTAAGAGAAATACACGGAAAGTAACAAGAAAAAAATATCTCCTATCGAAATCACATAAAAACTAAAGGTACGAGAAAACAGAGAATCGATGTAGAACCAGGGGAATTCAGCAAATGGTCCGAAGTTATCCCTGATTCAATAATTTCCCAATCAAATTCGCAAAAACTGTTTTCACACACTGTTCCTTAGAACAGTCCTTAGACTGATTTTAAGAGATATAGACGGAATGTAATACGAAAGGAACATTTCCTATCGAAATTCACAAAAAAACTAAAGTTACGAGAAAACAGAGAATCGACGTAGAACCATCGGAAATTAGAAAATACTTCGAAATTGTCCCTGATTCCATAATATCCCATCCAATTTCAAATTAACTATTTTCACACACTGTTCTAAGGCTCATTTTAAGAGAAATACACAGAAAGTAACAAGAAAAGAACATTTCCCATCGAAATTCACATAAAAACTAAAATTACGAGAAAACAGTGAATCGACGTATATCCAGCGGAATTTAGCAAATACACCGAAATTATCCCTGTTTCTATAATTTCCGTTTCAATTTCGCAAAAACTGTGTTCGCACACTGTTCTAAGGACTCATTTAAAGAGAAATACCCGGAAAGTAACACGGAAAGAACGATTCTCTGCGAGAAGCAGAGAATCAATGTAGAACCAGCGGAATTCAGAAAATACTCCGAAATTATCGGTGACTCAATAATTTCCCACCAATTTCGCAAAAACTGTTTTCACACATTGTTCTACTACTAAAATTAAGAGAATACACGGAATGTAACACGAAAAGAACATTTCCTATCGAAATTCACATAAAAACTAAAGTTACGAGAAAACAGAGAATAGACGTAGAACCAGCGGAATTCAGCAAATACTTCGAAATTATCCCTGATTCAATAATTTCCCATCCAATTTAGCAAAAGAGTATTTGCTGGTTCTACGTCGATTCTCTGTTTGCTCGTAACTTTAGTTTTTATGTGAATTTCGATAGGAAATGTTCTTTTCGTTTTACTTTCCGTGTATTTCTCTTAATTTTAGTAGCAGAACAGTGTGCGAACACAGTTTTTGCGAAATTGAATGGGAAATTATTGAATCAGGGAAAATTTCGGAGTATTTACTGAATTCCGCTTGTTCTTCGTCGATTCTCTGTTTTCTCGTAACTTTAGTTTTTATGTGAATTTCGATACGAAATGTTCTTTCCGTGTTACTTTCTGGGTATTTCTCTTTAAATGAGTCCTTAGAACAGTGGGTGAACACAGTTTTTGCGAAATAGGATGGGAAATTATTGAATCACGGATAATTTCGGAGTATTTGCTGAATTCCGCTGGTTATACGTCGATTCACTGTTTTCTCGTAACTCTAGTTTTTATGTGAATTTCGATAGGAAATGTTCTTTCCGTGTTACTTTCTCTTTAAATGAGTTCTTAGAACAGTGTGCGAATACAGTTTTTGCGAAATGGAATGGGAAATTTTTGAATCAGGGATAATTTTGGAGTATTTGCTAAATTCCGCTGGTTATACGTCGATTCACTGTTTTCTCGTAACTTTAGTTTTTGTGAATTTCTACTGTTGTACTACAAAGGTAAAGAGAAATACACGGAAAGTAACAAGAAAAGAATATCACCTATCGAAATCACATAAAAACTAAAGGTACGAGAAAACAGAGAATCGATGTAGAACCAGCGGAATTCAGCAAATGCTCCGAAGTTATCCCTGATTCAATAATTTCCCAATCAATCTCGCAAAAACTGTTTTCACACACTATTCTAAGGACTGATTTTAAGAGATATAGACGGAATGTAATACGAAAGGAACATTTCCTATCGAAATTCACAAAAAAACTAAAGTTACGAGAAAACAGAGAATCGACGTAGAACCATCGGAAATTAGAAAATACTTCGAAATTGTCCCTGATTCCATAATTTCCCATCCAATTTCAAATTAACTATTTTCACACACTGTTCTAAGGCTCATTTTAAGAGAAATACACAGAAAGTAACACGAAAAGAATATTTCCTATCGAAATCACATATAAACTAAAGGTACGAGAAAACAGAGAATCGATGTACAACCAGCGGAATTCAGCAAATGCTCCGAAGTTATCCCTGATACAATAATTTCACAATCAATTTCGCAAAAACTGTTTTCACACACTGTTCTAAGGACTAATTTTAAGAGATATATACGGAATGTAATACGAAAGGAACATTTCCTATCGAAATTCACAAAAAAACTAGAGAAAACAGAGAATCGACGTAGCGGAATTCAGCAAATACTTCGAAATTGTCCCTGATTCAATAATCATCCAATTTCAAATTAACTATTTTCACACACTGTTCTAAGGCCATTTTAAGAGAAATACACAATTATCCCTGTTTCAACAATTTCCCATTCAATTTCGCAAAAACTGTGTTCGCACACTGTTCTAAGGACTCATTTAAAAAGAATTACCCGGAAACTAACACATTTCCTATCGAAATTCACATAAAAACTAAAGTTACGAGAAAACAGTGAATCGACGTATAACCAGAGGAATTCAGCAAATACTCCGAAATTATCCGTGATTCAATAATTTCCCATTTCCCATTTCTACTGTTCTACTACAAAGGTTAAGATAAATACACGGAAAGTAACACGAAAAGAATGTTTCCTATCGAAATCACATAAAAACTAAAGGTACGAGAAACAGAGAATTGATGTAGAACCAGCGGAATTCAGCAAATGCTCCGAAGTTATCCCTGATTCAATAATTTCCCAATCCATTTCGCAAAACCTGTTTTCACACACTGTTCTAAGGACTGATTTTAAGAGATATACACGGAATGTAATACGAAAGGAACATTTCCTCTCGAAATTCACAAAAAAACTAAAGTTACGAGAAAGCAGAGAATCGACGTAGAACCAGTGGAATTAAGAAAATACTCCAAATTATCGGTGATTCAATAATTTCCCATCCAATTTAGCAAAAGAGTATTTGCTTAATTCCGCTGGTTCTGCGTCGATTCACTGTTTGCGCGTAACTTTAGTTTTTATGTGAATTTCGATAGGAAATGTTCTTTTCGTGTTACTTTCTGGGTATTTCTCTTTAAATGAGTCCTTAGAACAGTGTGTGAACACAGTTTTTGCGTAATTGGATGGGAAATTATTGAATCACGGATAATTTCGGAGGATTTTCTGAATTGTGTGAACTCGCACACTGTTCTAAGGACTCATTTAAAAAGAATTACCCGGAAACTAACACGGAAAGAACATTTCCTATCGAAATTCACATAAAAACTAAAGTTACGAGCAAACAGAGAATCGACGTAGAACCAGCGGAAATACTCTTTTGCTAAATTGGATGGGAAATTATTGAATCAGGGATAATTTCGAAGTATTTGCTGAATTCCGCTGGTTCTACGTCTATTCTCTGTTTTCTCGTAACTTTAGTTTTTATGTGAATTTCGATAGGAAATGTTCTTTTTGTGTTACTTTCCGTGTATTTCTCTTAATTTTAGTAGTAGAACAGTGTGTGAAAACAGTTTTTGCGAAATTGGTGGGAAATTATTGAATCACCGATAATTTCGGAGTATTTTCTGAATTCCGCTGGTTCTACGTCGATTCTCTGCTTTCTCGTAACTTTAGTCTTTATGTGAATTTCGATAGGAAATGTTCTTTCCGTGTTACTTTCCGGGTATTTCTCTTTAAATGAGTCCTTAGAACAGTGTGTGAACACAGTTTTTGCGAAATTGGATGGGAAATTATTGAATCATGGATAATTTCGGAGGATTTTCTGAATTGTGTGAACACATTTTTTGCGAAATTGGTTGGGAAATTATTGAATCACCGATAATTTCGGCGTATTTGCTAAATTGCTTGTTATACATCGATTAACTGTTTTCTCGTAGTTTTCATGTGAATTTCGATAGGAAATGTTCTTTTCGTTTTACTTTCCGTGTATTTCTCGTAATTTTAGTAGTAGAACAGTGTGCGAACACAGTTTTTGCGAAATTGGATGGGAAATTATTGAATCAGGGATAATTTCGGAGTATTTTCTGAATTCCTCTGGTTATACGTCGATTGATGTTTTTGTCGCAAAATGTTCTTTCCGTGTTACTCTCTGGGTATTTCTCTTTAAATGAATCCTTAGAACAATGTGCGAACCCAGTTTTTGCGAAATTGAATGAGAAATTGTCGAATCAGGGATAATTTCGGAGTATATGCTAAATTCCGCTGGTTATACGTCGATTCACTGTTTTCTCCAAACTTTAGTTTGTATGTGAATTTCGATAGGAAATGTTCTTTCCGTGTTACTTTCTGGGTATTTCTCTTTAAATCAATCCTTAGAACAATGTGCGAACACATTTTTTGCGAAATGGAATGGGAAATTTTTGAATCAGGGATAATTCCGGAATATTTAACTTTAACTTTAACTTTAGTAACTAAAGAACTGTGTTCGCACACTGTTCTAAGAACTCATTTAAAGAGAAATACCCAGAAAGTAACAGGGAAAGAACATTTCCTATCGAAATTCACATAAAAACTAAAGTTACGAGCAAACAGAGAATCGACGTAGAACCAGCGGAAATACTCTTTTGCTAAATTGGATGGGAAATTATTGAATTAGGGATAATTTCGAAGTATTTGCTGAATTCCGCTGGTTCTACGTCTATCTCTGTTTTCTCGTAACTTTAGTTTTTATGTGAATTTCGATAGGAAATGTTCTTTCGGGTTACTTTCCGTGTATTTCTCTTAATTTTATTAGTAGAAAACAGTTTTTGCGAAATTGGTGGGAAATTATTGAATCACCGATAATTTCGGAGTATTTTCTGAATTCCGCTGGTTCTACTTCGATTCTCTGCTTTCTCGTAACTTTAGTCTTTATGTGAATTTCGATAGGAAATGTTCTTTTCGTGTTACTTTAAGTGTATTTCGCTTAATTTTAGTAGTAGAACAGTGTGTGAAAACAGTTTTTGCGAAATTGGTGGGAAATTATTGAATCACCGATAATTTCGGAGTATTTTCTGAATTCCAGCGGAATTGAGCAAATACTCCGAAATTATCCCTGATTCCATAATTTCCCATTCAATTTGCTTAATTCCGCTGGTTCTTCGTCGATTCTCTGTTTTCTCGTAACTTTAGTTTTCATGTGAATTTCGATACGAAATGTTCTTTCCGTGTTACTTTCTGGGTATTTCTCTTTAAATAAGTCCTTAGAACAGTGTGTGAACACAGTTTTTGCGAAATTAGTGGGAAATTATTGAATCACGGATAATTTCGGAGTATTTTCTGAATTCCTCTTGTTATACGTCGATACACTGTTTTCTCGTAGCTTTAGTTTTTATGAATTTCTACTGTTCTACTACAAAGGTTAAATACACGGAAAGTAACACGAAAAGATATTTCCTATCGAAATCAAATAAAAACTAAAGGTACGAGAAAACAGAGAATCGATGTAGAACCAGCGGAATTCAGAAAATACTCCGAAATTATCCGTGATTCAATAATGTCCCAATCAATTTCGCAAAAACTGTTTTCTAAGGACTGATTTTAAGAGATATACACGGAATATAATACGAAAGGAACATTTTCCTATCGAAATTCACAAAAAAACTAAAATTACGAGAAAACAGTGAATCGACGTATAACCAGCGGAATTTAGCAAATACTCCGAAATTATCCCTCTTTCAATAATTTCCCATTCAATTTCGCAAAAACTGTGTTCGCACACTGTTATAACGACTCATTTAAAGAGAAATACCCGGAAAGTAACACGGAAAGAACATTTCCTGTCGAAATTCACATAAAAACTAAAGTTACGAGAAAACAGTGAATCGACGTATAACCAGAGGAATTCAGAAAATCCTCCCCAATTATCCGTGATTCAATAATTTCCCATCCAATTTCGCAAAAACTGTGTTCACACATTGTTCTAAGGACTCATTTAAAGGGAAATACCCAGAAAGTAACACGAAAAGAACATTTCCTTCGTATCGAAATTCACATAAAAACTAAAGTCACGAGCAAACAGAGAATCGACGTAGAACCAGCGGAATTCAGCAAATACTCTTTTGCTAAATTGGATGGGATATTATTGAATTTCGAAATTTCGGAGTGTATTTCTCTTAATTTTAGTAGTATACACGGAAAGTAACACGAAAAGAACATTTCCTATCGAAATTCACATGAAAACTAAAGTTACGAGAAAACAGAGAATCGATGTAGAACCAGCGGAATTCAGCAAATGCTCCGAAATTATCTCTGATTCAATAATTTCCCATTCAATTTCGCAAAAACTGTGTTCGCACACGGTTCTACCACAAAGAGTAAGAGAAATACACGGAAAGTAACACGAAAATAACATTTCCTATCGAAATTCACATAAAAACTAAAGTTACGAGAAAACAGAGAATCGACGAAGAACCAGCGGAATTCAGCAAATACTCCATCCCTGATTCAATAAATTCCCATTCAATTTCGCAAAAACTGTGTTCGCACACTGTTCTACTACTAAAATTAAGAGAAATACACGGAAAGTAACACGAAAAGAACATTTCCTATCGAAATTCACATGAAAACTAAAGTTACGAGAAAACAGAGAATCGATGTAGAACCAGCGGAATTCAGCAAATGCTCCGAAATTATCCCTGATTCTGCTGAATTCCGCTGGTTCTACGTCGATTCTCTGTTTGCTTGTAACTTTAGTTTTTATGTGAATTTCGATAGGAAATGTTCTTTTCGTGTTACTTTCCGTGTATTTCTCTTAATTTTAGTAGTAGAACAGTGTGCGAACACAGTTTTTGCGAAATTGATTGGGAAATTATTGAATCAGGAATAACTTCGGAGCATTTGCTGAATTCCGCTGGTTCTACATCGATTCTCTGTTTTCTCGTAACTTTAGTTTTTATGTGAATTTCGATAGGAAATGTTCTTTTCGTGTTACTTTCCGTGTATTTCTCTTAATTTTAGTAGTAGAACAGTGTGCGAACACAGTTTTTGCGAAATTGATTGGGAAATTAGTTTAGTTTTAGTGTATTGTGTATTTCTCTTTTAATGAGTCCTTAGAACAATGTGTGAACACAGTTTTTGCGAAATTGGATGGGAAATTATTGAATCACGGGTATCCGAGAGTATTTGCTGAATTCCTCTGGTTATACGTCGATTCACTGTTTTCTCGTAATTTTAGTTTTTATGTGAATTTCGATAGGAAATGATCTTTTCTTGTTACTTTCTGTGTATTTCTCTTAAAATGGCTTTAGAACAGTGTGTGAAAATAGTTAATTTGAAATTGGATGATTATTGAATGGATTGGATTGGATGATTATTGAATCAGGGACAATTTCGAAGTATTTGCTGATTTCCGCTACGTCGATTCTCTATTTTCTCTAGTTTTTTTGTGAATTTCGATAGGAAATGTTCCTTTCGTATTACATTCCGTCTATATCTCATAAAATTAGTCCTTAGAACAGTGTGTGAAAACAGTTTTGCGAAATTGATTGGGAAATTATTGAATCAGGGATAACTTCGGAGCATTTGCTGAATTCCGCTGGTTATACATCGATTCTCTGTTTTCTCGTACCTTTAGTTTTTATGTGATTTCGATAGGAAATATTCTTTTCGTGTTACTTTCCGTGTATTTCTCTTAATCTTTGTAGTAGAACAGTAGAAATTCATAAAAGCTAAAATTACGAGAAAACAGTGAATCGATGTATATATAGCGGAATTCAGCAAAAACTTCGAAATTATTCCATCCAATTTCGCAAAAACTATTTTTACACACGGTTCCAAGGACTCATTTTAAGAGAAATACACAGAAAGTAACACGAAAAGAACATTTCCTATCGAAATTCACAAAAAAACGCAAAAACTGTTTTCACACACTAAGAGAAATATACGGAAAGAAACCCGAAAAGAACATTTCCTATCGTAATTCACATAAAAACTAAAGTTACGAGAACTTGAATCGACGTATAACCAGCGGAATTTAGCAAATACTCCGAAATTATCCCTGATTCAATAATTTCCCATTCTACTTTTCGCAAAAACTGTGTTCGCACACTGTTCTACTACTAAAATTAAGAGAAATACACGGAAAGTAACACGAAAAGAACATTTCCTATCGAAATTCACATAAAAAGTAAAGTTACGAGAAAACAGTGAATCGACGTATAACAAGCAATTTAGCAAATACGCCGAAATTATCCGTGATTCTATAATTTCCCATCCAATTTCGCAAAAACTGTGTTCACACAATGTTTTAATTACTCATTTAAAGAGAAATACCCGAAAGTAACACGAAAAGAACATTTCCTATCGAAATTCACATAAAAACTAAAGTTACAAGCAAACAGAGAATCGACGTAGAACCAGCGGAATTCAGCAGAATCAGGGATAATTTCGGAGCATTTGCTGAATTCCGCTGGTTCTACATCGATTCTCTGTTTTCTCGAAACTCTTTTGCTAAATTGGATGGGAAATTATTGAATCACGGATAATTTCGGAGTATTTTCTGAATTGTGTGAATACACTTTTTGCGAAATTGGTTGAATCACGGTTAATTTCGGCGTATTTGCTAAATTGCTTGTTATACGTCGATTCACTGTTTTCTTGTAACTTTAGTTTTTATGTGAATTTCGATAGGAAATGTTCTTTTCGTGTTACTTTCCGTGTATTTATTTATTATTTCTCTTACTTTTTGTGGTAGAACAGTGTGCGAACACAGTTTTTGCGAAATTGAATGGGAAATTATTGAATCAGAGATAATTTCGGAGCATTTGCTGAATTCCGCTGGTTCCACATCGATTCTCTGTTTTCTCGTAACTTTAGTTTTTTTGTGAATTACGAAAGGAAATGTTCTTTTCGGGTTTCTTTCCGTCTATTTCTCTTAGTGTGTGAAAACAGTTTTTGCGTTTTTTTGTGAATATCGATACGAAATGTTCTTTCCGTGTTACTTTCTGGGTATTTTCTCTTTAAAGAGTCCTTAGAACAATGTGTGAACACAGGTTTTGCGAAATTGGATGGGAAATTATTGAATCACGGATAATTTCGGTGTATTTGCTGAATTCCGCTGGATATACGTCGATTCACTGTTTTCTCGTAATTTTAGTTTTTATGTGAATTTCGATAGGAAATGATCTTTTCTTGTTACTTTCTGTGTATTTCTCTTAAAATGGCCTTAGAACAGTGTGTGAAAATAGTTAATTTGAAATTGGATGATTATTGAATGGATTGGATTGGATGATTATTGAATCAGGGACAATTTCGAAGTATTTGCTGAATTCCGCTACGTCGATTCTCTGTTTTCTCTAGTTTTTTTGTGAATTTCGATAGGAAATGTTCCTTTCGTATTACATTCCGTATATATCTCTTAAAATTAGTCCTTAGAACAGTGTGTGAAAACAGTTTTTGCTAAATTGATTGTGAAATTATTGAATCAGGGATAACTTCGGAGCATTTGCTGAATTCCGCTGGTTGTACATCGATTCTCTGTTTTCTCGTACCTTTAGTTTTTATGTGATTTCGATAAGAAATATTCTTTTCATGTTACTTTCTCTTAACCTTTGTTGTACAACAGTAGAAATTCATAAAAACTAAAGTTACGAGAAGACAGTGAATCGACGTATAACCAGCGGAATTTAGCAAATACTCCGAAATTATCCCTGATTCAATAATTTCCCATCGAATTTCGCAAAAACTGTGTTCACACACTGTTCTACTACTAAAATTAAGAGAAATACACGGAAAGTAACACGAAAAGAACATTTCCTATCGAAATTCACATAAAAACTAAAGTTACGAGAAAACAGAGAATAGACGTAGAACCAGCGGAATTCAGCAAATACTTCGAAATTATCCCTGATTCAATAATTTCCCATCCAAAAGAGTATTTCCGCTGGCTCTACGTCGATTCTCTGTTTGATCGTAACTTTAGTTTTTATGTGAATTTCGATAGGAAATGTTCCTTTCATGTTACTTTCTGGGTATTTCTCTTTAAATGAGTCCTTAGAACAGTGTGTGAACACAGTTTTTGCGAAATTGGTGGGAAATGATTGAATCACGGATAATTTCGGAGTATTTTCTGAATTCCTCTTGTTATACGTCGATACCTGTTTTCTCGTAACTTTAGTTTTTATGAATTTCTACTGTTCTACTACAAAGGTTAAGAGAAATACACGGAAAGTAACACGAAAAGATATTTCCTATCGAAATCACATAAAAACTAAAGGTACGAGAAAACAGAGAATCGATGTAGAACCAGCGGAATTCAGCAAATGCTCCGAAGTTATCTCTCTTTCAATAATTTCCCATTCAATTTCGCAAAAACTGTGTTCGCACACTGTTCTAACGACTCATTTAAAGAGAAATACCCGGAAAGTAACACGGAAAGAACATTTCCTATCGAAATTCACAAAAAAAGTAAAGTTACAAGAAAACAGTGAATCGTCGTATAACCAGAGGAATTCAGAAAATACTCCGAAATTATCCGTGATTCAATAATTTCCCATCCAATTTAGCAAAAGAGTTTCGAGAAAACAGAGAATCGATGTAGAACCAGCGGAATTCAGCAAATGCTCCGAAATTATCCCTGATTCTGCTGAATTCCGCTGGTTCTACGTCGATTCTCTGTTTGCTTGTAACTTTAGTTTTTATGTGAATTTCGATAGGAAATGTTCTTTTCGTGTTACTTTCGGGTATTTCTCTTTAAATGAGTAATTAAAACATTGTGTGAACACAGTTTTTGCGAAATTGGATGGGAAATTATAGAATCACGGATAATTTCGGCGTATTTGCTAAATTGCTTGTTATACGTCGATTCACTGTTTTCTCGTAACTTTACTTTTTATGTGAATTTCGATAGGAAATGTTCTTTTCGTGTTACTTTCCGTGTATTTCTCTTAATTTTAGTAGTAGAACAGTGTGCGAACACAGTTTTTGCGAAAAGTAGAATGGGAAATTATTGAATCAGGGATAATTTCGGAGTATTTGCTAAATTCCGCTGGTTATACGTCGATTCAAGTTCTCGTAACTTTAGTTTTTATGTGAATTACGATAGGAAATGTTCTTTTCGGGTTTCTTTCCGTCTATTTCTCTTAGTGTGTGAAAACAGTTTTTGCGTTTTTTTGTGAATTTCGATAGGAAATGTTCTTTTCGTGTTACTTTCTGTGTATTTCTCTTAAAATGAGTCCTTGGAACCGTGTGTAAAAATAGTTTTTGCGAAATTGGATGGGATAATTTCGAAGTTTTTGCTGAATTCCGCTGGTTCTACGTCGATTCTCTGTTTGCTCGTAACTTTAGTTTTTATGTGAATTTCGATAGGAAATGTTCTTTTCGTGTTACTTTCGGGTATTTCTCTTTAAATGAGTAATTAAAACATTGTGTGAACACAGTTTTTGCGAAATTGGATGAGAAATTATAAAATCACGGATAATTTCGGCGTATTTGCTAAATTGCTTGTTATACGTCAATTCACTGTTTTCTCGTAACTTTACTTTTTATGTGAATTTCGATAGGAAATGTTCTTTTCGTGTTACTTTCCGTGTATTTCTCTTAATTTTAGTAGTAGAACAGTGTGCGAACACAGTTTTTGCGAAATTGAATGGGAAATTATTGAATCAGGGATAATTTCGGAATATTTGCTGAATTTCGCTGGTTCTTCGTCGATTCTCTGTTTTCTCGTAACTCTTGTTTTTTTGTGAATTTCGATACGAAATGTTTTTTCCGTGTTACTTTCCGTGTATTTCTCTTAATTTTAGTAGTAGAACAGTGTGCGAACACAGTTTTTGCTAAATTGAATGGGAAATTATTGAATCAGGGATGGAGTATTTGCTGAATTCCGCTGGTTCTTCGTCGATTCTCTGTTTTCTCGTAACTTTAGTTTTTATGTGAATTTCGATACGAAATGTTTTTTCCGCGATACTTACTGTGTATTTCTCTTTTAATGAGTCCTTAGAACAATGTGTGAACACAGTTTTTGCGAAATTGGATGGAAAATTATTGAATCACGGGTATCCGAGAGTATTTGCTGAATTCCTCTGGTTATACGTCGATTCACTGTTTTCTCGTAATTTTAGTTTTTATGTGAATTTCGATAGGAAATGATCTTTTCTTGTTACTTTCCGTGTATTTCTCTTAACCTTTGTAGTACAACAGTAGAAATTCATAAAAACTAAAGCTACGAGAAAACAGTGAATCGACGTATAACCAGCGGAATTCAGCAAATACTCCGAAATTATCCGTGATTCAATAATTTCCCATCCAATTTCGCAAAAACTGTGTTCACACACTGTTCTACTACTAAAATTAAGAGAAATACACGGAAAGTAACACGAAAAGAACATTTCCTATCGAAATTCACATAAAAACTAAAGTTACGAGAAAACAGAGAATAGACGTAGAACCAGCGGAATTCAGCAAATACTTCGAAATTATCCCTGATTCAATAATTTCCCTTCCAATTTAGCAAAAGAGTATTTGCTGAATTCCGCTGGTTCTACGTCGATTCTCTGTTTGCTCGTAACATTAGTTTTCATGTGAATTTCGATAGGAAATGTTCTTTTCGTGTTACTTTCCGTGTATTTCTCTTAATTTTAGTAGTAGAACAGTGTGCGAACACAGTTTTGATCAGGGATAATTTCGGAGTATTTGCTAAATTCCGCTGGTTATACGTCGATTCAAGTTCTCGCAACTTTAGTTTTTATGTGAATTACGATTGGAAATGTTCTTTTCGGTTTACTTCCGTGCAAAAACTGTGTTCACACACTGTTGTAAGGACTCATTTAAAGAGAAATACCCAGAAAGTAACGCGGAAAAAACATTTCGTATCAAAATTCACATAAAAACTAAAGTTACGAGAAAACAGAGAATCGATGTAGAACCAGCGGAACTGCTCCGAAGTTATTCCTGATTCAATAATTTCCCAATCAATTTCGCAAAAACTGTGTTCGCACACTGTTCTACTACTAAAATTAAGAGAAATACACGGAAAGTAAAAGGAAAAGAACATTTCCTATCGAAATTCACATGAAAAGTAAAGTTACGAGAAAACAGTGAATCGACGTATAACAAGCAATTTAGCAAATACGCCGAAATTATCCGTGATTCTATAATTTCCCATCCAATTTCGCAAAAACTGTGTTCACACAATGTTTTAATTACTTATTTAAAGAGAAATACCCGAAAGTAATACGAAAAGAACATTTCCTATCGAAATTCACATAAAAACTAAAGTTACGAGCAAACAGAGAATCGACGTAGAACCAGCGGAATTCAGCAAAAACTTCGAAATTATCCCATCCAATTTCGCAAAAACTATTCTTATACACGGTTCCAAGGACTCATTTTAAGAGAAATACACAGAAAGAAACCCGAAAAGAACATTTCCTATCGTAATTCACATAAAAACTAAAGTTACGAGAACTTGAATCGAAGTATAACCAGCGGAATTTAGCAAATACTAAGAAATTATCCCTGATTCAATAATTTCCCATTCTACTTTTCGCAAAAACTGTGTTCGCACACTGTTCTACTACTAAAATTAAGAGAAATACACGGAAAGTAAAAGGAAAAGAACATTTCCTATCGAAATTCACATAAAAACTAAAGTTACGAGAACTTGAATCGACGTATAACCAGCGGAATTTAGCAAATACTCCGAAATTATCCCTGATCAAAACTGTGTTCGCACACTGTTCTACTACTAAAATTAAGAGAAATACACGGAAAGTAACACGAAAAGAACATTTCCTATCGAAATTCACATGAAAACTAATGTTACGAGCAAACAGAGAATCGACGTAGAACCAGCGGAATTCAGCAAATACTCTTTTGCTAAATTGGATGGGAAATTATTGAATCAGGGATAATTTCCAAGTATTTGCTGAATTCCGCTGGTTCTACGTCTATTCTCTGTTTTCTCGTAACTTTAGTTTTTATGTGAATTTCGATAGGAAATGTTCTTTTCGTGTTACTTTCCGTGTATTTCTCTTAATTTTAGTAGTAGAACAATGTGTGAACACAGTTTTTGCGAAATTGGATGGGAAATTATTGAATCACGGATAATTTCGGAGTATTTGCTGAATTCCGCTGGTTATACGTCGATTCACTGTTTTCTCGTAACTTTAGTTATTAGTGAATTTCGATAGGAAATGTTCTTTACGTGTTACTTTCGTGTATTTCTCTTAAAATGAGTCCTTAGAACAGTGTGCGAACACAGTTTTTGCGAAATGGAATGGGAAATTTTTGAATCAGGGATAATTTCGGAGTATTTGCTAAGTTCCGCTCGTTATACGTCGATTCACTGTCTTCTCGTAGCTTTAGTTTTTATGAATTTCTACTGTTGTACTACAAAGGTTAAGAGAAATACACGAATAGTAACACGAAAAGAATATTTCCTATCGAAATCACATAAAAACTAAAGGTACGAGAAAACAGAGAATCGATGTACAACCAGCGGAATTCAGCAAATGCTCCGAAGTTATCCCTGATTCAATAATTTCACAATCAATTTAGCAAAAACTGTTTTCACACACTGTTCTAAGGACTAATTTTAAGAGATATATACGGAATGTAATACGAAAGGAACATTTCCTATCGAAATTCACAAAAAAACTGGAGAAAACAGAGAATCGACGTAGCGTAATTCAGCAAATACTTCGAAATTGTCCCTGATTCAATAATCATCCAAACCAATCCATTCAATAATCATCCAATTTCAAAGTAACTATTTTCACACACTGTTCTAAAGCCATTTTAAGAGAAATACACAGAAAGTAACAAGAAAAGATCAATTCCTATCGAAATTCACATAAAAACTAAAATTACGAGAAAACAGTGAATCGACGTATAACCAGAGGAATTCAGCAAATACTCTCGGATACCCGTGATTCAATAATTTCCCATCCAATTTCGCAAAAACTGTGTTCACACATTGTTCTAAGGACTCATTAAAAGAGAAATACACAGTAAGTATCGCGGAAAAAACATTTCGTATCGAAATTCACATAAAAACTAAAGTTACGAGAAAACAGAGAATCGACGAAGAACAAGCGGAATTCAGCAAATACTCCATCCCTGATTCAATAATTTCCCATTCAATTTAGCAAAAACTGTGTTCGCACACTGTTCTACTACTAAAATTAAGAGAAATACACGGAAAGTAACACGAAAAGAACATTTCCTATCGAAATTCACATGAAAACTAATGTTACGAGCAAACAGAGAATCGACGTAGAACCAGCGGAATCCAGCAAATACTCTTTTGCTAAATTAGATGGGAAATTATTGAATCAGGGATAATTTCGAAGTATTTGCTGAATTCCGCTGGTTCTACGTCTATTCTCTGTTTGCTCGTAACTTTAGTTTTTATGTGAATTTCGATAGGAAATGTTCTTTTCGTTTTACTTTCCGTGTATTTCTCTTAATTTTAGTAGTAGAACAGTGTGCGAACACAGTTTTTGCGAAATTGAATCGGAAATTATTGAATCAGGGACAATTTCGGAGTATTTTCTGAATTCCGCTGGTTCTTCGTAGATTCTCTGTTTTCTAGTAACTTTAGTTTTTATGTGAATTTCGATACGAAATGTTCTTTCCGTGTTACTTTCTGGGTATTTCTCTTGAAATGAGTCCTTAGAACAGTGGGTGAACACAGTTTTTGCGAAATTGGACGGGAAATTATTGAATCACGTTTAATTTCGGAGTATTTGCTGAATTCCGCTGGTTATACGTCGATTCACTGTTTTCTCGTAACTTTAGTTTTTATGTGAATTTCGATAGGAAATGTTCTTTCCGTGTTACTTTCTCTTTAAACGAGTTCTTAGAACAGTGTGCGAATACAGTTTTTGCGAAATAGAATGGGAAATTTTTGAATCAGGGATAATTTCGGAGTATTTGCTAAATTCCGCTGGTTATACGTCTCGTGATTTTAGTTTTTATGTGAATTTCGATAGGAAATGATCTATTCTTGTTACTTTCTGTGTATTTCTCTTAAAATGAGCCTTAGAACAGTGTGTGAAAATAGTTAATTTGAAATTGGATGATTATTGAATGGATTGGATTGGATGATTATTGAATCAGGGACAATTTCGAAGTATTTGCTGATTTCCGCTACGGCGATTCTCTGTTTTCTCTAGTTTTTTTGTGAATTTCGATAGGAAATGTTCCTTTCGTATTACATTCCGTCTATATCTCATAAAATTAGTCCTTAGAACAGTGTGTGAAAACAGTTTTGCGAAATTGATTGGGAAATTATTGAATCAGGGATAACTTCGGAGCATTTGCTGAATTCCGCTGGTTATACATCGATTCTCTGTTTTCTCGTACCTTTAGTTTTTATGTGATTTCGATAGGAAATATTCTTTTCGTGTTACTTTCCGTGTATTTCTCTTAATCTTTGTAGTAGAACAGTAGAAATTCATAAAAACTAAAGTTACGAGAAAACAGTGAATCGATGTATAAATAGCGGAATTCAGCAAAAACTTCGAAATTATCCCATCCAATTTCGCAAAAACTATTTTTACACACGGTTCCAAGGACTCATTTTAAGAGAAATACACAGAAAGTAACACGAAAAGAACATTTCCTATCGAAATTCACAAAAAAACGCAAAAACTGTTTTCACACACTAAGAGAAATAGACGGAAAGAAACCCGAAAAGAACATTTCCTATCGTAATTCACATAAAAACTAAAGTTACGAGAACTTGAATCGACGTATAACCAGCGGAATTTAGCAAATACTCCGAAATTATCCCTGATTCAATAATTTCCCATTCTACTTTTCGCAAAAACTGTGTTCGCACACTGTTCTACTACTAAAATTAAGAGAAATACACGGAAAGTAACACGAAAAGAACATTTCCTATCGAAATTCACATAAAAAGTAAAGTTACGAGAAAACAGTGAATCGACGTATAACAAGCAATTTAGCAAATACGCCGAAATTATCCGTGATTCTATAATTTCCCATCCAATTTCGCAAAAACTGTGTTCACACAATGTTTTAATTACTCATTTAAAGAGAAATACCCGAAAGTAACACGAAAAGAACATTTCCTATCGAAATTCACATAAAAACTAAAGTTACAAGCAAACAGAGAATCGACGTAGAACCAGCGGAATTCAGCAGAATCAGGGATAATTTCGGAGCATTTGCTGAATTCCGCTGGTTCTACATCGATTCTCTGTTTTCTCGAAACTCTTTAGCTAAATTGGATGGGAAATTATTGAATTACGGATAATTACGGAGTATTTTCTGAATTGTGTGAATACACTTTTTGCGAAATTGGTTGAATCACGGTTAATTTCGGCGTATTTGCTAAATTGCTTGTTATACGTCGATTCACTGTTTTCTCGTAACTTTAGTTTTTATGTGAATTTCGATAGGAAATGTTCTTTTCGTGTTACTTTCCGTGTATTTCTCTTACTTTTTGTGGTAGAACAGTGTGCGAACACAGTTTTTGCGAAATTGAATGGGAAATTATTGAATCAGAGATAATTTCGGAGCATTTGCTGAATTCCGCTGGTTCCACATCGATTCTCTGTTTTCTCGTAACTTTAGTTTTCATGTGAATTTCGATAGGAAATGTTCTTTTCGTGTTACTTTCCGTGTATTTCTCTTAATTTTAGTAGTAGAACAATGTGCGAACACAGTTTTTGCGAAATTGAATGGGAAATTATTGAATCAGGGATGGAGTATTTGCTGAATTCCGCTGGTTCTTCGTCGATTCTCTGTTTTATCGTAACTTTAGTTTTTATGTGAATTTCGATAGGAAATGTTCTTTTCGTGTTACTTTCCGTGTATTTCTCTTACTCTTTGTGGTAGAACAGTGTGCGAACACAGTTTTTGCGAAATTGAATGGGAAATTATTGAATCAGAGATAATTTCGGAGCATTTGCTGAATTCCGCTGGTTCTACATCGATTCTCTGTTTTCTCGTAACTTTAGTTTTCATGTGAATTTCGATAGGAAATGTTCTTTTCGTGTTACTTTTCGTGTATACTACTAAAATTAAGAGAAATACAAGGAAAGTAACACGGAAAAAATATTTCGTATCGAAATTCACAAAAAAACTAAAGTTACGAGGAAACAGAGAATCGACGAAGAACTAGCGGAATTCAGCAAATACTCCGAAATTATTCCTGATTCAATAATTTCCCATCCAATTTCGCAAAAACTGTGTTCACACAATGTTTTAAGGACTCATTTAAAGAGAAATACCCGAAAGTAACAAGAAAAGATCATTTCCTATCGAAATTCACATAAAAACTAAAATTAGGAGAAAACAGTGAATCGACGTATAACCAGAGGAATTCAGCAAATACTCTCGGATACCCGTGATTCAATAATTTCCCATCCAATTTCGCAAAAACTGTGTTCACACATTGTTCTAAGGACTCATTAAAAGAGAAATACACAGTAAGTATCGCGGAAAAAACATTTCGTATCGAAATTCACATAAAAACTAAAGTTACGAGAAAACAGAGAATCGACGAAGAACAAGCGGAATTCAGCAAATACTCCATCCCTGATTCAATAATTTCCCATTCAATTTAGCAAAAACTGTGTTC
This sequence comes from Pseudeuparius sepicola, assembly GCA_963920635.1. Lineage (NCBI taxonomy): Eukaryota > Metazoa > Arthropoda > Insecta > Coleoptera > Anthribidae > Pseudeuparius > Pseudeuparius sepicola. The sequence goes on along the minus strand of OY987301.1, from coordinate 58,281,498 downwards.
GCACACTGTTCTACTACTAAAATTAAGAGAAATACACGGAAAGTAACACGAAAAGAACATTTCCTATCGAAATTCACATGAAAACTAATGTTACGAGCAAACAGAGAATCGACGTAGAACCAGCGGAATCCAGCAAATACTCTTTTGCTAAATTAGATGGGAAATTATTGAATCAGGGATAATTTCGAAGTATTTGCTGAATTCCGCTGGTTCTACGTCTATTCTCTGTTTGCTCGTAACTTTAGTTTTTATGTGAATTTCGATAGGAAATGTTCTTTTCGTTTTACTTTCCGTGTATTTCTCTTAATTTTAGTAGTAGAACAGTGTGTGAACACAGTTTTTGCGAAATTCGATGGGAAATTATTGAATCAGGGATAATTTCGGAGCATTTGCTGAATTCCGCTGGTTCCACATCGATTCTCTGTTTTCTCGTAACTTTAGTTTTTATGTGAATTACGATAGGAAATGTTCTTTTCGGGTTTCTTTCCGTCTATTTCTCTTAGTGTGTGAAAACAGTTTTTGCGTTTTTTTGTGAATATCGATACGAAATGTTCTTTCCGTGTTACTTTCTGGGTATTTTCTCTTTAAAGAGTCCTTAGAACAATGTGTGAACACAGGTTTTGCGAAATTGGATGGGAAATTATTGAATCACGGATAAATTCGGTGTATTTGCTGAATTCCGCTGGATATACGTCGATTCACTGTTTTCTCGTAATTTTAGTTTTTATGTGAATTTCGATAGGAAATGATCTTTTCTTGTTACTTTCTGTGTATTTCTCTTAAAATGGCCTTAGAACAGTGTGTGAAAATAGTTAATTTGAAATTGGATGATTATTGAATGGATTGGATTGGATGATATTGAATCAGGGACAATTTCGAAGTATTTGCTGAATTCCGCTACGTCGATTCTCTGTTTTCTCTAGTTTTTTTGTGAATTTCGATAGGAAATGTTCCTTTCGTATTACATTCCGTATATATCTCTTAAAATTAGTCCTTAGAACAGTGTGTGAAAACAGTTTTTGCTAAATTGATTGTGAAATTATTGAATCAGGGATAACTTCGGAGCATTTGCTGAATTCCGCTGGTTGTACATCGATTCTCTGTTTTCTCGTACCTTTAGTTTTTATGTGATTTCGATAAGAAATATTCTTTTCATGTTACTTTCCGTGTATTTCTCTTAACCTTTGTAGTACAACAGTAGAAATTCATAAAAACTAAAGTTACGAGAAGACAGTGAATCGACGTATAACCAGCGGAATTTAGCAAATACTCCGAAATTATCCCTGATTCAATAATTTCCCATCGAATTTCGCAAAAACTGTGTTCACACACTGTTCTACTACTAAAGTTAAGAGAAATACACGGAAAGTAACACGAAAAGAACATTTCCTATCGAAATTCACATAAAAACTAAAGTTACGAGAAAACAGAGAATAGACGTAGTACCAGCGGAATTCAGCAAATACTTCGAAATTATCCCTGATTCAATAATTTCCCATCCAAAAGAGTATTTCCGCTGGCTCTACGTCGATTCTCTGTTTGCTCGTAACTTTAGTTTTTATGTGAATTTCGATAGGAAATGTTCCTTTCATGTTACTTTCTGGGTATTTCTCTTTAAATGAGTACTTAGAACAGTGTGTGAACACAGTTTTTGCGAAATTGGTGGGAAATTATTGAATCACGGATAATTTCGGAGTATTTTCTGAATTCCTCTTGTTATACGTCGATACACTGTTTTCTCGTAACTTTAGTTTTTATGAATTTCTACTGTTCTACTACAAAGGTTAAGAGAAATACACGGAAAGTAACACGAAAAGATATTTCCTATCGAAATCACATAAAAACTAAAGGTACGAGAAAACAGAGAATCGATGTAGAACCAGCGGAATTCAGAAAATACTCCGAAATTAACGGTGACTCAATAATTTCCCACCAATTTCGCAAAAACTGTTTTCACACATTGTTCTACTACTAAAATTAAGAGAATACACGGAATGTAACACGAAAAGAACATTTCCTATCGAAATTCACATAAAAACTAAAGTTACGAGAAAACAGAGAATAGACGTAGAACCAGCGGAATTCAGCAAATACTTCGAAATTATCCCTGATTCAATAATTTCCCATCCAATTTAGCAAAAGAGTATTTGCTGGTTCTACGTCGATTCTCTGTTTGCTCGTAACTTTAGTTTTTATGTGAATTTCGATAGGAAATGTTCTTTTCGTTTTACTTTCCGTGTATTTCTCTTAATTTTAGTAGCAGAACAGTGTGCGAACACAGTTTTTGCGAAATTGAATGGGAAATTATTGAATCAGGGAAAATTTCGGAGTATTTACTGAATTCCGCTTGTTCTTCGTCGATTCTCTGTTTTCTCGTAACTTTAGTTTTTATGTGAATTTCGATACGAAATGTTCTTTCCGTGTTACTTTCTGGGTATTTCTCTTTAAATGAGTCCTTAGAACAGTGGGTGAACACAGTTTTTGCGAAATTGGATTGGAAATTATTGAATCACGGATAATTTCGGAGTATTTGCTGAATTCCGCTGGTTATACGTCGATTCACTGTTTTCTCGTAACTTTACTTTTTATGTGAATTTCGATAGGAAATGTTCATTCCGTGTTACTTTCTCTTTAAATGAGTCCTTAGAACAGTGTGTGAACACAGTTTTTGAGAAATTGAATAGGAAATTGTTGAATCAGGTATAATTTCGGAATATTTGCTAAATTCCGCTGGTTATACGTCGATTCACTGTTTTCTCGTAACTTTAGTTTTTATGAATTTCTACTGTTGTACTACAAAGGTTAAGAGAAATACACGGAAAGTAACACGAAAAGAATATTTCCTATCGAAATCACATATAAACTAAAGGTACGAGAAAACAGAGAATCGATGTACAACCAGCGGAATTCAGAAAATGCTCCGAAGTTATCTCTGATTCAATAATTTCCCATTCAATTTCGCAAAAACTGTGTTCGCACACTGTTCTACTACTAAACTTAAGAGAAATACCCAGAAAGTAACACGAAAGGAACATTTTCTATCGAAATTCACATAAAAACTAAAGTTACGAGCAAACAGAGAATCGACGTAGAACCAGCGGAAATATTCTTTTGCTAAATTGGATGGGAAATTATTGAATCAGGGATAATTTCGAAGTATTTGCTGAATTCCGCTGGTTCTACGTCTATTCTCTGTTTTCTCGTAACTTTAGTTTTTATGTGAATTTCGATAGGAAATGTTCTTTTCGTGTTACTTTCCGTGTATTTCTCTTAATTTTAGTAGTAGAACAGTGTGTGAAAACAGTTTTTGCGAAATTGGTGGGAAATTATTGAATCACCGATAATTTCGGAGTATTTTCTGAATTCCTCTGGTTATACGTCGATACACTGTTTTCTGGTAACTTTAGTTTTTATGTGAATTTCGATAGGAAATGTTCTTTCCGTGTTACTTTCTCTTTAAATGAGTCATTAGAACAGTGTGTGAACACAGTTTTTGCGAAATTGAATGGGAAATTGTTGAATCAGGTATAATTTCGGAGTAAATTCCGCTGGTTATATGTCGATTCACGGTTTTCTCGTAACTTTAGTTTTTATGAATTTCTACTGTTCTACTACAAAGGTTAAGAGAAATACACGGAAAGTAACAAGAAAAAAATATCTCCTATCGAAATCACATAAAAACTAAAGGTACGAGAAAACAGAGAATCGATGTAGAACCAGGGGAATTCAGCAAATGGTCCGAAGTTATCCCTGATTCAATAATTTCCCAATCAAATTCGCAAAAACTGTTTTCACACACTGTTCCTTAGAACAGTCCTTAGACTGATTTTAAGAGATATAGACGGAATGTAATACGAAAGGAACATTTCCTATCGAAATTCACAAAAAAACTAAAGTTACGAGAAAACAGAGAATCGACGTAGAACCATCGGAAATTAGAAAATACTTCGAAATTGTCCCTGATTCCATAATATCCCATCCAATTTCAAATTAACTATTTTCACACACTGTTCTAAGGCTCATTTTAAGAGAAATACACAGAAAGTAACAAGAAAAGAACATTTCCCATCGAAATTCACATAAAAACTAAAATTACGAGAAAACAGTGAATCGACGTATATCCAGCGGAATTTAGCAAATACACCGAAATTATCCCTGTTTCTATAATTTCCGTTTCAATTTCGCAAAAACTGTGTTCGCACACTGTTCTAAGGACTCATTTAAAGAGAAATACCCGGAAAGTAACACGGAAAGAACGATTCTCTGCGAGAAGCAGAGAATCAATGTAGAACCAGCGGAATTCAGAAAATACTCCGAAATTATCGGTGACTCAATAATTTCCCACCAATTTCGCAAAAACTGTTTTCACACATTGTTCTACTACTAAAATTAAGAGAATACACGGAATGTAACACGAAAAGAACATTTCCTATCGAAATTCACATAAAAACTAAAGTTACGAGAAAACAGAGAATAGACGTAGAACCAGCGGAATTCAGCAAATACTTCGAAATTATCCCTGATTCAATAATTTCCCATCCAATTTAGCAAAAGAGTATTTGCTGGTTCTACGTCGATTCTCTGTTTGCTCGTAACTTTAGTTTTTATGTGAATTTCGATAGGAAATGTTCTTTTCGTTTTACTTTCCGTGTATTTCTCTTAATTTTAGTAGCAGAACAGTGTGCGAACACAGTTTTTGCGAAATTGAATGGGAAATTATTGAATCAGGGAAAATTTCGGAGTATTTACTGAATTCCGCTTGTTCTTCGTCGATTCTCTGTTTTCTCGTAACTTTAGTTTTTATGTGAATTTCGATACGAAATGTTCTTTCCGTGTTACTTTCTGGGTATTTCTCTTTAAATGAGTCCTTAGAACAGTGGGTGAACACAGTTTTTGCGAAATAGGATGGGAAATTATTGAATCACGGATAATTTCGGAGTATTTGCTGAATTCCGCTGGTTATACGTCGATTCACTGTTTTCTCGTAACTCTAGTTTTTATGTGAATTTCGATAGGAAATGTTCTTTCCGTGTTACTTTCTCTTTAAATGAGTTCTTAGAACAGTGTGCGAATACAGTTTTTGCGAAATGGAATGGGAAATTTTTGAATCAGGGATAATTTTGGAGTATTTGCTAAATTCCGCTGGTTATACGTCGATTCACTGTTTTCTCGTAACTTTAGTTTTTGTGAATTTCTACTGTTGTACTACAAAGGTAAAGAGAAATACACGGAAAGTAACAAGAAAAGAATATCACCTATCGAAATCACATAAAAACTAAAGGTACGAGAAAACAGAGAATCGATGTAGAACCAGCGGAATTCAGCAAATGCTCCGAAGTTATCCCTGATTCAATAATTTCCCAATCAATCTCGCAAAAACTGTTTTCACACACTATTCTAAGGACTGATTTTAAGAGATATAGACGGAATGTAATACGAAAGGAACATTTCCTATCGAAATTCACAAAAAAACTAAAGTTACGAGAAAACAGAGAATCGACGTAGAACCATCGGAAATTAGAAAATACTTCGAAATTGTCCCTGATTCCATAATTTCCCATCCAATTTCAAATTAACTATTTTCACACACTGTTCTAAGGCTCATTTTAAGAGAAATACACAGAAAGTAACACGAAAAGAATATTTCCTATCGAAATCACATATAAACTAAAGGTACGAGAAAACAGAGAATCGATGTACAACCAGCGGAATTCAGCAAATGCTCCGAAGTTATCCCTGATACAATAATTTCACAATCAATTTCGCAAAAACTGTTTTCACACACTGTTCTAAGGACTAATTTTAAGAGATATATACGGAATGTAATACGAAAGGAACATTTCCTATCGAAATTCACAAAAAAACTAGAGAAAACAGAGAATCGACGTAGCGGAATTCAGCAAATACTTCGAAATTGTCCCTGATTCAATAATCATCCAATTTCAAATTAACTATTTTCACACACTGTTCTAAGGCCATTTTAAGAGAAATACACAATTATCCCTGTTTCAACAATTTCCCATTCAATTTCGCAAAAACTGTGTTCGCACACTGTTCTAAGGACTCATTTAAAAAGAATTACCCGGAAACTAACACATTTCCTATCGAAATTCACATAAAAACTAAAGTTACGAGAAAACAGTGAATCGACGTATAACCAGAGGAATTCAGCAAATACTCCGAAATTATCCGTGATTCAATAATTTCCCATTTCCCATTTCTACTGTTCTACTACAAAGGTTAAGATAAATACACGGAAAGTAACACGAAAAGAATGTTTCCTATCGAAATCACATAAAAACTAAAGGTACGAGAAACAGAGAATTGATGTAGAACCAGCGGAATTCAGCAAATGCTCCGAAGTTATCCCTGATTCAATAATTTCCCAATCCATTTCGCAAAACCTGTTTTCACACACTGTTCTAAGGACTGATTTTAAGAGATATACACGGAATGTAATACGAAAGGAACATTTCCTCTCGAAATTCACAAAAAAACTAAAGTTACGAGAAAGCAGAGAATCGACGTAGAACCAGTGGAATTAAGAAAATACTCCAAATTATCGGTGATTCAATAATTTCCCATCCAATTTAGCAAAAGAGTATTTGCTTAATTCCGCTGGTTCTGCGTCGATTCACTGTTTGCGCGTAACTTTAGTTTTTATGTGAATTTCGATAGGAAATGTTCTTTTCGTGTTACTTTCTGGGTATTTCTCTTTAAATGAGTCCTTAGAACAGTGTGTGAACACAGTTTTTGCGAAATTGGATTGGAAATTATTGAATCACGGATAATTTCGGAGTATTTGCTGAATTCCGCTGGTTATACGTCGATTCACTGTTTTCTCGTAACTTTACTTTTTATGTGAATTTCGATAGGAAATGTTCATTCCGTGTTACTTTCTCTTTAAATGAGTCCTTAGAACAGTGTGTGAACACAGTTTTTGAGAAATTGAATAGGAAATTGTTGAATCAGGTATAATTTCGGAATATTTGCTAAATTCCGCTGGTTATACGTCGATTCACTGTTTTCTCGTAACTTTAGTTTTTATGAATTTCTACTGTTGTACTACAAAGGTTAAGAGAAATACACGGAAAGTAACACGAAAAGAATATTTCCTATCGAAATCACATATAAACTAAAGGTACGAGAAAACAGAGAATCGATGTACAACCAGCGGAATTCAGAAAATGCTCCGAAGTTATCTCTGATTCAATAATTTCCCATTCAATTTCGCAAAAACTGTGTTCGCACACTGTTCTACTACTAAACTTAAGAGAAATACCCAGAAAGTAACACGAAAGGAACATTTTCTATCGAAATTCACATAAAAACTAAAGTTACGAGCAAACAGAGAATCGACGTAGAACCAGCGGAAATATTCTTTTGCTAAATTGGATGGGAAATTATTGAATCAGGGATAATTTCGAAGTATTTGCTGAATTCCGCTGGTTCTACGTCTATTCTCTGTTTTCTCGTAACTTTAGTTTTTATGTGAATTTCGATAGGAAATGTTCTTTTCGTGTTACTTTCCGTGTATTTCTCTTAATTTTAGTAGTAGAACAGTGTGTGAAAACAGTTTTTGCGAAATTGGTGGGAAATTATTGAATCACCGATAATTTCGGAGTATTTTCTGAATTCCTCTGGTTATACGTCGATACACTGTTTTCTGGTAACTTTAGTTTTTATGTGAATTTCGATAGGAAATGTTCTTACCGTGTTACTTTCTCTTTAAATGAGTCATTAGAACAGTGTGTGAACACAGTTTTTGCGAAATTGAATGGGAAATTGTTGAATCAGGTATAATTTCGGAGTAAATTCCGCTGGTTATATGTCGATTCACGGTTTTCTCGTAACTTTAGTTTTTATGAATTTCTACTGTTCTACTACAAAGGTTAAGAGAAATACACGGAAAGTAACAAGAAAAAAATATCTCCTATCGAAATCACATAAAAACTAAAGGTACGAGAAAACAGAGAATCGATGTAGAACCAGGGGAATTCAGCAAATGCTCCGAAGTTATCCCTGATTCAATAATTTCCCAATCAAATTCGCAAAAACTGTTTTCACACACTGTTCCTTAGAACAGTCCTTAGACTGATTTTAAGAGATATAGACGGAATGTAATACGAAAGGAACATTTCCTATCGAAATTCACAAAAAAACTAAAGTTACGAGAAAACAGAGAATCGACGTAGAACCATCGGAAATTAGAAAATACTTCGAAATTGTCCCTGATTCCATAATATCCCATCCAATTTCAAATTAACTATTTTCACACACTGTTCTAAGGCTCATTTTAAGAGAAATACACAGAAAGTAACAAGAAAAGAACATTTCCCATCGAAATTCACATAAAAACTAAAATTACGAGAAAACAGTGAATCGACGTATATCCAGCGGAATTTAGCAAATACACCGAAATTATCCCTGTTTCTATAATTTCCGTTTCAATTTCGCAAAAACTGTGTTCGCACACTGTTCTAAGGACTCATTTAAAGAGAAATACCCGGAAAGTAACACGGAAAGAACGATTCTCTGCGAGAAGCAGAGAATCAATGTAGAACCAGCGGAATTCAGAAAATACTCCGAAATTAACGGTGACTCAATAATTTCCCACCAATTTCGCAAAAACTGTTTTCACACATTGTTCTACTACTAAAATTAAGAGAATACACGGAATGTAACACGAAAAGAACATTTCCTATCGAAATTCACATAAAAACTAAAGTTACGAGAAAACAGAGAATAGACGTAGAACCAGCGGAATTCAGCAAATACTTCGAAATTATCCCTGATTCAATAATTTCCCATCCAATTTAGCAAAAGAGTATTTGCTGGTTCTACGTCGATTCTCTGTTTGCTCGTAACTTTAGTTTTTATGTGAATTTCGATAGGAAATGTTCTTTTCGTTTTACTTTCCGTGTATTTCTCTTAATTTTAGTAGCAGAACAGTGTGCGAACACAGTTTTTGCGAAATTGAATGGGAAATTATTGAATCAGGGAAAATTTCGGAGTATTTACTGAATTCCGCTTGTTCTTCGTCGATTCTCTGTTTTCTCGTAACTTTAGTTTTTATGTGAATTTCGATACGAAATGTTCTTTCCGTGTTACTTTCTGGGTATTTCTCTTTAAATGAGTCCTTAGAACAGTGGGTGAACACAGTTTTTGCGAAATTGGATTGGAAATTATTGAATCACGGATAATTTCGGAGTATTTGCTGAATTCCGCTGGTTATACGTCGATTCACTGTTTTCTCGTAACTTTACTTTTTATGTGAATTTCGATAGGAAATGTTCATTCCGTGTTACTTTCTCTTTAAATGAGTCCTTAGAACAGTGTGTGAACACAGTTTTTGAGAAATTGAATAGGAAATTGTTGAATCAGGTATAATTTCGGAATATTTGCTAAATTCCGCTGGTTATACGTCGATTCACTGTTTTCTCGTAACTTTAGTTTTTATGAATTTCTACTGTTGTACTACAAAGGTTAAGAGAAATACACGGAAAGTAACACGAAAAGAATATTTCCTATCGAAATCACATATAAACTAAAGGTACGAGAAAACAGAGAATCGATGTACAACCAGCGGAATTCAGAAAATGCTCCGAAGTTATCTCTGATTCAATAATTTCCCATTCAATTTCGCAAAAACTGTGTTCGCACACTGTTCTACTACTAAACTTAAGAGAAATACCCAGAAAGTAACACGAAAGGAACATTTTCTATCGAAATTCACATAAAAACTAAAGTTACGAGCAAACAGAGAATCGACGTAGAACCAGCGGAAATATTCTTTTGCTAAATTGGATGGGAAATTATTGAATCAGGGATAATTTCGAAGTATTTGCTGAATTCCGCTGGTTCTACGTCTATTCTCTGTTTTCTCGTAACTTTAGTTTTTATGTGAATTTCGATAGGAAATGTTCTTTTCGTGTTACTTTCCGTGTATTTCTCTTAATTTTAGTAGTAGAACAGTGTGTGAAAACAGTTTTTGCGAAATTGGTGGGAAATTATTGAATCACCGATAATTTCGGAGTATTTTCTGAATTCCTCTGGTTATACGTCGATACACTGTTTTCTGGTAACTTTAGTTTTTATGTGAATTTCGATAGGAAATGTTCTTTCCGTGTTACTTTCTCTTTAAATGAGTCATTAGAACAGTGTGTGAACACAGTTTTTGCGAAATTGAATGGGAAATTGTTGAATCAGGTATAATTTCGGAGTAAATTCCGCTGGTTATATGTCGATTCACGGTTTTCTCGTAACTTTAGTTTTTATGAATTTCTACTGTTCTACTACAAAGGTTAAGAGAAATACACGGAAAGTAACAAGAAAAAAATATCTCCTATCGAAATCACATAAAAACTAAAGGTACGAGAAAACAGAGAATCGATGTAGAACCAGGGGAATTCAGCAAATGGTCCGAAGTTATCCCTGATTCAATAATTTCCCAATCAAATTCGCAAAAACTGTTTTCACACACTGTTCCTTAGAACAGTCCTTAGACTGATTTTAAGAGATATAGACGGAATGTAATACGAAAGGAACATTTCCTATCGAAATTCACAAAAAAACTAAAGTTACGAGAAAACAGAGAATCGACGTAGAACCATCGGAAATTAGAAAATACTTCGAAATTGTCCCTGATTCCATAATATCCCATCCAATTTCAAATTAACTATTTTCACACACTGTTCTAAGGCTCATTTTAAGAGAAATACACAGAAAGTAACAAGAAAAGAACATTTCCCATCGAAATTCACATAAAAACTAAAATTACGAGAAAACAGTGAATCGACGTATATCCAGCGGAATTTAGCAAATACACCGAAATTATCCCTGTTTCTATAATTTCCGTTTCAATTTCGCAAAAACTGTGTTCGCACACTGTTCTAAGGACTCATTTAAAGAGAAATACCCGGAAAGTAACACGGAAAGAACGATTCTCTGCGAGAAGCAGAGAATCAATGTAGAACCAGCGGAATTCAGAAAATACTCCGAAATTATCGGTGACTCAATAATTTCCCACCAATTTCGCAAAAACTGTTTTCACACATTGTTCTACTACTAAAATTAAGAGAATACACGGAATGTAACACGAAAAGAACATTTCCTATCGAAATTCACATAAAAACTAAAGTTACGAGAAAACAGAGAATAGACGTAGAACCAGCGGAATTCAGCAAATACTTCGAAATTATCCCTGATTCAATAATTTCCCATCCAATTTAGCAAAAGAGTATTTGCTGGTTCTACGTCGATTCTCTGTTTGCTCGTAACTTTAGTTTTTATGTGAATTTCGATAGGAAATGTTCTTTTCGTTTTACTTTCCGTGTATTTCTCTTAATTTTAGTAGCAGAACAGTGTGCGAACACAGTTTTTGCGAAATTGAATGGGAAATTATTGAATCAGGGAAAATTTCGGAGTATTTACTGAATTCCGCTTGTTCTTCGTCGATTCTCTGTTTTCTCGTAACTTTAGTTTTTATGTGAATTTCGATACGAAATGTTCTTTCCGTGTTACTTTCTGGGTATTTCTCTTTAAATGAGTCCTTAGAACAGTGGGTGAACACAGTTTTTGCGAAATAGGATGGGAAATTATTGAATCACGGATAATTTCGGAGTATTTGCTGAATTCCGCTGGTTATACGTCGATTCACTGTTTTCTCGTAACTCTAGTTTTTATGTGAATTTCGATAGGAAATGTTCTTTCCGTGTTACTTTCTCTTTAAATGAGTTCTTAGAACAGTGTGCGAATACAGTTTTTGCGAAATGGAATGGGAAATTTTTGAATCAGGGATAATTTTGGAGTATTTGCTAAATTCCGCTGGTTATACGTCGATTCACTGTTTTCTCGTAACTTTAGTTTTTGTGAATTTCTACTGTTGTACTACAAAGGTAAAGAGAAATACACGGAAAGTAACAAGAAAAGAATATCACCTATCGAAATCACATAAAAACTAAAGGTACGAGAAAACAGAGAATCGATGTAGAACCAGCGGAATTCAGCAAATGCTCCGAAGTTATCCCTGATTCAATAATTTCCCAATCAATCTCGCAAAAACTGTTTTCACACACTATTCTAAGGACTGATTTTAAGAGATATAGACGGAATGTAATACGAAAGGAACATTTCCTATCGAAATTCACAAAAAAACTAAAGTTACGAGAAAACAGAGAATCGACGTAGAACCATCGGAAATTAGAAAATACTTCGAAATTGTCCCTGATTCCATAATTTCCCATCCAATTTCAAATTAACTATTTTCACACACTGTTCTAAGGCTCATTTTAAGAGAAATACACAGAAAGTAACACGAAAAGAATATTTCCTATCGAAATCACATATAAACTAAAGGTACGAGAAAACAGAGAATCGATGTACAACCAGCGGAATTCAGCAAATGCTCCGAAGTTATCCCTGATACAATAATTTCACAATCAATTTCGCAAAAACTGTTTTCACACACTGTTCTAAGGACTAATTTTAAGAGATATATACGGAATGTAATACGAAAGGAACATTTCCTATCGAAATTCACAAAAAAACTAGAGAAAACAGAGAATCGACGTAGCGGAATTCAGCAAATACTTCGAAATTGTCCCTGATTCAATAATCATCCAATTTCAAATTAACTATTTTCACACACTGTTCTAAGGCCATTTTAAGAGAAATACACAATTATCCCTGTTTCAACAATTTCCCATTCAATTTCGCAAAAACTGTGTTCGCACACTGTTCTAAGGACTCATTTAAAAAGAATTACCCGGAAACTAACACATTTCCTATCGAAATTCACATAAAAACTAAAGTTACGAGAAAACAGTGAATCGACGTATAACCAGAGGAATTCAGCAAATACTCCGAAATTATCCGTGATTCAATAATTTCCCATTTCCCATTTCTACTGTTCTACTACAAAGGTTAAGATAAATACACGGAAAGTAACACGAAAAGAATGTTTCCTATCGAAATCACATAAAAACTAAAGGTACGAGAAACAGAGAATTGATGTAGAACCAGCGGAATTCAGCAAATGCTCCGAAGTTATCCCTGATTCAATAATTTCCCAATCCATTTCGCAAAACCTGTTTTCACACACTGTTCTAAGGACTGATTTTAAGAGATATACACGGAATGTAATACGAAAGGAACATTTCCTCTCGAAATTCACAAAAAAACTAAAGTTACGAGAAAGCAGAGAATCGACGTAGAACCAGTGGAATTAAGAAAATACTCCAAATTATCGGTGATTCAATAATTTCCCATCCAATTTAGCAAAAGAGTATTTGCTTAATTCCGCTGGTTCTGCGTCGATTCACTGTTTGCGCGTAACTTTAGTTTTTATGTGAATTTCGATAGGAAATGTTCTTTTCGTGTTACTTTCTGGGTATTTCTCTTTAAATGAGTCCTTAGAACAGTGTGTGAACACAGTTTTTGCGTAATTGGATGGGAAATTATTGAATCACGGATAATTTCGGAGGATTTTCTGAATTGTGTGAACTCGCACACTGTTCTAAGGACTCATTTAAAAAGAATTACCCGGAAACTAACACGGAAAGAACATTTCCTATCGAAATTCACATAAAAACTAAAGTTACGAGCAAACAGAGAATCGACGTAGAACCAGCGGAAATACTCTTTTGCTAAATTGGATGGGAAATTATTGAATCAGGGATAATTTCGAAGTATTTGCTGAATTCCGCTGGTTCTACGTCTATTCTCTGTTTTCTCGTAACTTTAGTTTTTATGTGAATTTCGATAGGAAATGTTCTTTTTGTGTTACTTTCCGTGTATTTCTCTTAATTTTAGTAGTAGAACAGTGTGTGAAAACAGTTTTTGCGAAATTGGTGGGAAATTATTGAATCACCGATAATTTCGGAGTATTTTCTGAATTCCGCTGGTTCTACGTCGATTCTCTGCTTTCTCGTAACTTTAGTCTTTATGTGAATTTCGATAGGAAATGTTCTTTCCGTGTTACTTTCCGGGTATTTCTCTTTAAATGAGTCCTTAGAACAGTGTGTGAACACAGTTTTTGCGAAATTGGATGGGAAATTATTGAATCATGGATAATTTCGGAGGATTTTCTGAATTGTGTGAACACATTTTTTGCGAAATTGGTTGGGAAATTATTGAATCACCGATAATTTCGGCGTATTTGCTAAATTGCTTGTTATACATCGATTAACTGTTTTCTCGTAGTTTTCATGTGAATTTCGATAGGAAATGTTCTTTTCGTTTTACTTTCCGTGTATTTCTCGTAATTTTAGTAGTAGAACAGTGTGCGAACACAGTTTTTGCGAAATTGGATGGGAAATTATTGAATCAGGGATAATTTCGGAGTATTTTCTGAATTCCTCTGGTTATACGTCGATTGATGTTTTTGTCGCAAAATGTTCTTTCCGTGTTACTCTCTGGGTATTTCTCTTTAAATGAATCCTTAGAACAATGTGCGAACCCAGTTTTTGCGAAATTGAATGAGAAATTGTCGAATCAGGGATAATTTCGGAGTATATGCTAAATTCCGCTGGTTATACGTCGATTCACTGTTTTCTCCAAACTTTAGTTTGTATGTGAATTTCGATAGGAAATGTTCTTTCCGTGTTACTTTCTGGGTATTTCTCTTTAAATCAATCCTTAGAACAATGTGCGAACACATTTTTTGCGAAATGGAATGGGAAATTTTTGAATCAGGGATAATTCCGGAATATTTAACTTTAACTTTAACTTTAGTAACTAAAGAACTGTGTTCGCACACTGTTCTAAGAACTCATTTAAAGAGAAATACCCAGAAAGTAACAGGGAAAGAACATTTCCTATCGAAATTCACATAAAAACTAAAGTTACGAGCAAACAGAGAATCGACGTAGAACCAGCGGAAATACTCTTTTGCTAAATTGGATGGGAAATTATTGAATTAGGGATAATTTCGAAGTATTTGCTGAATTCCGCTGGTTCTACGTCTATCTCTGTTTTCTCGTAACTTTAGTTTTTATGTGAATTTCGATAGGAAATGTTCTTTCGGGTTACTTTCCGTGTATTTCTCTTAATTTTATTAGTAGAAAACAGTTTTTGCGAAATTGGTGGGAAATTATTGAATCACCGATAATTTCGGAGTATTTTCTGAATTCCGCTGGTTCTACTTCGATTCTCTGCTTTCTCGTAACTTTAGTCTTTATGTGAATTTCGATAGGAAATGTTCTTTTCGTGTTACTTTAAGTGTATTTCGCTTAATTTTAGTAGTAGAACAGTGTGTGAAAACAGTTTTTGCGAAATTGGTGGGAAATTATTGAATCACCGATAATTTCGGAGTATTTTCTGAATTCCAGCGGAATTGAGCAAATACTCCGAAATTATCCCTGATTCCATAATTTCCCATTCAATTTGCTTAATTCCGCTGGTTCTTCGTCGATTCTCTGTTTTCTCGTAACTTTAGTTTTCATGTGAATTTCGATACGAAATGTTCTTTCCGTGTTACTTTCTGGGTATTTCTCTTTAAATAAGTCCTTAGAACAGTGTGTGAACACAGTTTTTGCGAAATTAGTGGGAAATTATTGAATCACGGATAATTTCGGAGTATTTTCTGAATTCCTCTTGTTATACGTCGATACACTGTTTTCTCGTAGCTTTAGTTTTTATGAATTTCTACTGTTCTACTACAAAGGTTAAATACACGGAAAGTAACACGAAAAGATATTTCCTATCGAAATCAAATAAAAACTAAAGGTACGAGAAAACAGAGAATCGATGTAGAACCAGCGGAATTCAGAAAATACTCCGAAATTATCCGTGATTCAATAATGTCCCAATCAATTTCGCAAAAACTGTTTTCTAAGGACTGATTTTAAGAGATATACACGGAATATAATACGAAAGGAACATTTTCCTATCGAAATTCACAAAAAAACTAAAATTACGAGAAAACAGTGAATCGACGTATAACCAGCGGAATTTAGCAAATACTCCGAAATTATCCCTCTTTCAATAATTTCCCATTCAATTTCGCAAAAACTGTGTTCGCACACTGTTATAACGACTCATTTAAAGAGAAATACCCGGAAAGTAACACGGAAAGAACATTTCCTGTCGAAATTCACATAAAAACTAAAGTTACGAGAAAACAGTGAATCGACGTATAACCAGAGGAATTCAGAAAATCCTCCCCAATTATCCGTGATTCAATAATTTCCCATCCAATTTCGCAAAAACTGTGTTCACACATTGTTCTAAGGACTCATTTAAAGGGAAATACCCAGAAAGTAACACGAAAAGAACATTTCCTTCGTATCGAAATTCACATAAAAACTAAAGTCACGAGCAAACAGAGAATCGACGTAGAACCAGCGGAATTCAGCAAATACTCTTTTGCTAAATTGGATGGGATATTATTGAATCAGGGATAATTTCGAAATTTCGGAGTGTATTTCTCTTAATTTTAGTAGTATACACGGAAAGTAACAC
Source organism: Pseudeuparius sepicola (assembly GCA_963920635.1). Classification (NCBI taxonomy): domain Eukaryota; kingdom Metazoa; phylum Arthropoda; class Insecta; order Coleoptera; family Anthribidae; genus Pseudeuparius; species Pseudeuparius sepicola. Next base: position 58,265,037 of record OY987301.1, on the reverse strand, counting down.
GAAAAGAACATTTCCTATCGAAATTCACATGAAAACTAAAGTTACGAGAAAACAGAGAATCGATGTAGAACCAGCGGAATTCAGCAAATGCTCCGAAATTATCTCTGATTCAATAATTTCCCATTCAATTTCGCAAAAACTGTGTTCGCACACGGTTCTACCACAAAGAGTAAGAGAAATACACGGAAAGTAACACGAAAATAACATTTCCTATCGAAATTCACATAAAAACTAAAGTTACGAGAAAACAGAGAATCGACGAAGAACCAGCGGAATTCAGCAAATACTCCATCCCTGATTCAATAAATTCCCATTCAATTTCGCAAAAACTGTGTTCGCACACTGTTCTACTACTAAAATTAAGAGAAATACACGGAAAGTAACACGAAAAGAACATTTCCTATCGAAATTCACATGAAAACTAAAGTTACGAGAAAACAGAGAATCGATGTAGAACCAGCGGAATTCAGCAAATGCTCCGAAATTATCCCTGATTCTGCTGAATTCCGCTGGTTCTACGTCGATTCTCTGTTTGCTTGTAACTTTAGTTTTTATGTGAATTTCGATAGGAAATGTTCTTTTCGTGTTACTTTCCGTGTATTTCTCTTAATTTTAGTAGTAGAACAGTGTGCGAACACAGTTTTTGCGAAATTGATTGGGAAATTATTGAATCAGGAATAACTTCGGAGCATTTGCTGAATTCCGCTGGTTCTACATCGATTCTCTGTTTTCTCGTAACTTTAGTTTTTATGTGAATTTCGATAGGAAATGTTCTTTTCGTGTTACTTTCCGTGTATTTCTCTTAATTTTAGTAGTAGAACAGTGTGCGAACACAGTTTTTGCGAAATTGATTGGGAAATTAGTTTAGTTTTAGTGTATTGTGTATTTCTCTTTTAATGAGTCCTTAGAACAATGTGTGAACACAGTTTTTGCGAAATTGGATGGGAAATTATTGAATCACGGGTATCCGAGAGTATTTGCTGAATTCCTCTGGTTATACGTCGATTCACTGTTTTCTCGTAATTTTAGTTTTTATGTGAATTTCGATAGGAAATGATCTTTTCTTGTTACTTTCTGTGTATTTCTCTTAAAATGGCTTTAGAACAGTGTGTGAAAATAGTTAATTTGAAATTGGATGATTATTGAATGGATTGGATTGGATGATTATTGAATCAGGGACAATTTCGAAGTATTTGCTGATTTCCGCTACGTCGATTCTCTATTTTCTCTAGTTTTTTTGTGAATTTCGATAGGAAATGTTCCTTTCGTATTACATTCCGTCTATATCTCATAAAATTAGTTCTTAGAACAGTGTGTGAAAACAGTTTTGCGAAATTGATTGGGAAATTATTGAATCAGGGATAACTTCGGAGCATTTGCTGAATTCCGCTGGTTATACATCGATTCTCTGTTTTCTCGTACCTTTAGTTTTTATGTGATTTCGATAGGAAATATTCTTTTCGTGTTACTTTCCGTGTATTTCTCTTAATCTTTGTAGTAGAACAGTAGAAATTCATAAAAGCTAAAATTACGAGAAAACAGTGAATCGATGTATATATAGCGGAATTCAGCAAAAACTTCGAAATTATTCCATCCAATTTCGCAAAAACTATTTTTACACACGGTTCCAAGGACTCATTTTAAGAGAAATACACAGAAAGTAACACGAAAAGAACATTTCCTATCGAAATTCACAAAAAAACGCAAAAACTGTTTTCACACACTAAGAGAAATATACGGAAAGAAACCCGAAAAGAACATTTCCTATCGTAATTCACATAAAAACTAAAGTTACGAGAACTTGAATCGACGTATAACCAGCGGAATTTAGCAAATACTCCGAAATTATCCCTGATTCAATAATTTCCCATTCTACTTTTCGCAAAAACTGTGTTCGCACACTGTTCTACTACTAAAATTAAGAGAAATACACGGAAAGTAACACGAAAAGAACATTTCCTATCGAAATTCACATAAAAAGTAAAGTTACGAGAAAACAGTGAATCGACGTATAACAAGCAATTTAGCAAATACGCCGAAATTATCCGTGATTCTATAATTTCCCATCCAATTTCGCAAAAACTGTGTTCACACAATGTTTTAATTACTCATTTAAAGAGAAATACCCGAAAGTAACACGAAAAGAACATTTCCTATCGAAATTCACATAAAAACTAAAGTTACAAGCAAACAGAGAATCGACGTAGAACCAGCGGAATTCAGCAGAATCAGGGATAATTTCGGAGCATTTGCTGAATTCCGCTGGTTCTACATCGATTCTCTGTTTTCTCGAAACTCTTTTGCTAAATTGGATGGGAAATTATTGAATCACGGATAATTTCGGAGTATTTTCTGAATTGTGTGAATACACTTTTTGCGAAATTGGTTGAATCACGGTTAATTTCGGCGTATTTGCTAAATTGCTTGTTATACGTCGATTCACTGTTTTCTTGTAACTTTAGTTTTTATGTGAATTTCGATAGGAAATGTTCTTTTCGTGTTACTTTCCGTGTATTTATTTATTATTTCTCTTACTTTTTGTGGTAGAACAGTGTGCGAACACAGTTTTTGCGAAATTGAATGGGAAATTATTGAATCAGAGATAATTTCGGAGCATTTGCTGAATTCCGCTGGTTCCACATCGATTCTCTGTTTTCTCGTAACTTTAGTTTTTTTGTGAATTACGAAAGGAAATGTTCTTTTCGGGTTTCTTTCCGTCTATTTCTCTTAGTGTGTGAAAACAGTTTTTGCGTTTTTTTGTGAATATCGATACGAAATGTTCTTTCCGTGTTACTTTCTGGGTATTTTCTCTTTAAAGAGTCCTTAGAACAATGTGTGAACACAGGTTTTGCGAAATTGGATGGGAAATTATTGAATCACGGATAATTTCGGTGTATTTGCTGAATTCCGCTGGATATACGTCGATTCACTGTTTTCTCGTAATTTTAGTTTTTATGTGAATTTCGATAGGAAATGATCTTTTCTTGTTACTTTCTGTGTATTTCTCTTAAAATGGCCTTAGAACAGTGTGTGAAAATAGTTAATTTGAAATTGGATGATTATTGAATGGATTGGATTGGATGATTATTGAATCAGGGACAATTTCGAAGTATTTGCTGAATTCCGCTACGTCGATTCTCTGTTTTCTCTAGTTTTTTTGTGAATTTCGATAGGAAATGTTCCTTTCGTATTACATTCCGTATATATCTCTTAAAATTAGTCCTTAGAACAGTGTGTGAAAACAGTTTTTGCTAAATTGATTGTGAAATTATTGAATCAGGGATAACTTCGGAGCATTTGCTGAATTCCGCTGGTTGTACATCGATTCTCTGTTTTCTCGTACCTTTAGTTTTTATGTGATTTCGATAAGAAATATTCTTTTCATGTTACTTTCTCTTAACCTTTGTTGTACAACAGTAGAAATTCATAAAAACTAAAGTTACGAGAAGACAGTGAATCGACGTATAACCAGCGGAATTTAGCAAATACTCCGAAATTATCCCTGATTCAATAATTTCCCATCGAATTTCGCAAAAACTGTGTTCACACACTGTTCTACTACTAAAATTAAGAGAAATACACGGAAAGTAACACGAAAAGAACATTTCCTATCGAAATTCACATAAAAACTAAAGTTACGAGAAAACAGAGAATAGACGTAGAACCAGCGGAATTCAGCAAATACTTCGAAATTATCCCTGATTCAATAATTTCCCATCCAAAAGAGTATTTCCGCTGGCTCTACGTCGATTCTCTGTTTGATCGTAACTTTAGTTTTTATGTGAATTTCGATAGGAAATGTTCCTTTCATGTTACTTTCTGGGTATTTCTCTTTAAATGAGTCCTTAGAACAGTGTGTGAACACAGTTTTTGCGAAATTGGTGGGAAATGATTGAATCACGGATAATTTCGGAGTATTTTCTGAATTCCTCTTGTTATACGTCGATACCTGTTTTCTCGTAACTTTAGTTTTTATGAATTTCTACTGTTCTACTACAAAGGTTAAGAGAAATACACGGAAAGTAACACGAAAAGATATTTCCTATCGAAATCACATAAAAACTAAAGGTACGAGAAAACAGAGAATCGATGTAGAACCAGCGGAATTCAGCAAATGCTCCGAAGTTATCTCTCTTTCAATAATTTCCCATTCAATTTCGCAAAAACTGTGTTCGCACACTGTTCTAACGACTCATTTAAAGAGAAATACCCGGAAAGTAACACGGAAAGAACATTTCCTATCGAAATTCACAAAAAAAGTAAAGTTACAAGAAAACAGTGAATCGTCGTATAACCAGAGGAATTCAGAAAATACTCCGAAATTATCCGTGATTCAATAATTTCCCATCCAATTTAGCAAAAGAGTTTCGAGAAAACAGAGAATCGATGTAGAACCAGCGGAATTCAGCAAATGCTCCGAAATTATCCCTGATTCTGCTGAATTCCGCTGGTTCTACGTCGATTCTCTGTTTGCTTGTAACTTTAGTTTTTATGTGAATTTCGATAGGAAATGTTCTTTTCGTGTTACTTTCGGGTATTTCTCTTTAAATGAGTAATTAAAACATTGTGTGAACACAGTTTTTGCGAAATTGGATGGGAAATTATAGAATCACGGATAATTTCGGCGTATTTGCTAAATTGCTTGTTATACGTCGATTCACTGTTTTCTCGTAACTTTACTTTTTATGTGAATTTCGATAGGAAATGTTCTTTTCGTGTTACTTTCCGTGTATTTCTCTTAATTTTAGTAGTAGAACAGTGTGCGAACACAGTTTTTGCGAAAAGTAGAATGGGAAATTATTGAATCAGGGATAATTTCGGAGTATTTGCTAAATTCCGCTGGTTATACGTCGATTCAAGTTCTCGTAACTTTAGTTTTTATGTGAATTACGATAGGAAATGTTCTTTTCGGGTTTCTTTCCGTCTATTTCTCTTAGTGTGTGAAAACAGTTTTTGCGTTTTTTTGTGAATTTCGATAGGAAATGTTCTTTTCGTGTTACTTTCTGTGTATTTCTCTTAAAATGAGTCCTTGGAACCGTGTGTAAAAATAGTTTTTGCGAAATTGGATGGGATAATTTCGAAGTTTTTGCTGAATTCCGCTGGTTCTACGTCGATTCTCTGTTTGCTCGTAACTTTAGTTTTTATGTGAATTTCGATAGGAAATGTTCTTTTCGTGTTACTTTCGGGTATTTCTCTTTAAATGAGTAATTAAAACATTGTGTGAACACAGTTTTTGCGAAATTGGATGAGAAATTATAAAATCACGGATAATTTCGGCGTATTTGCTAAATTGCTTGTTATACGTCAATTCACTGTTTTCTCGTAACTTTACTTTTTATGTGAATTTCGATAGGAAATGTTCTTTTCGTGTTACTTTCCGTGTATTTCTCTTAATTTTAGTAGTAGAACAGTGTGCGAACACAGTTTTTGCGAAATTGAATGGGAAATTATTGAATCAGGGATAATTTCGGAATATTTGCTGAATTTCGCTGGTTCTTCGTCGATTCTCTGTTTTCTCGTAACTCTTGTTTTTTTGTGAATTTCGATACGAAATGTTTTTTCCGTGTTACTTTCCGTGTATTTCTCTTAATTTTAGTAGTAGAACAGTGTGCGAACACAGTTTTTGCTAAATTGAATGGGAAATTATTGAATCAGGGATGGAGTATTTGCTGAATTCCGCTGGTTCTTCGTCGATTCTCTGTTTTCTCGTAACTTTAGTTTTTATGTGAATTTCGATACGAAATGTTTTTTCCGCGATACTTACTGTGTATTTCTCTTTTAATGAGTCCTTAGAACAATGTGTGAACACAGTTTTTGCGAAATTGGATGGAAAATTATTGAATCACGGGTATCCGAGAGTATTTGCTGAATTCCTCTGGTTATACGTCGATTCACTGTTTTCTCGTAATTTTAGTTTTTATGTGAATTTCGATAGGAAATGATCTTTTCTTGTTACTTTCCGTGTATTTCTCTTAACCTTTGTAGTACAACAGTAGAAATTCATAAAAACTAAAGCTACGAGAAAACAGTGAATCGACGTATAACCAGCGGAATTCAGCAAATACTCCGAAATTATCCGTGATTCAATAATTTCCCATCCAATTTCGCAAAAACTGTGTTCACACACTGTTCTACTACTAAAATTAAGAGAAATACACGGAAAGTAACACGAAAAGAACATTTCCTATCGAAATTCACATAAAAACTAAAGTTACGAGAAAACAGAGAATAGACGTAGAACCAGCGGAATTCAGCAAATACTTCGAAATTATCCCTGATTCAATAATTTCCCTTCCAATTTAGCAAAAGAGTATTTGCTGAATTCCGCTGGTTCTACGTCGATTCTCTGTTTGCTCGTAACATTAGTTTTCATGTGAATTTCGATAGGAAATGTTCTTTTCGTGTTACTTTCCGTGTATTTCTCTTAATTTTAGTAGTAGAACAGTGTGCGAACACAGTTTTGATCAGGGATAATTTCGGAGTATTTGCTAAATTCCGCTGGTTATACGTCGATTCAAGTTCTCGCAACTTTAGTTTTTATGTGAATTACGATTGGAAATGTTCTTTTCGGTTTACTTCCGTGCAAAAACTGTGTTCACACACTGTTGTAAGGACTCATTTAAAGAGAAATACCCAGAAAGTAACGCGGAAAAAACATTTCGTATCAAAATTCACATAAAAACTAAAGTTACGAGAAAACAGAGAATCGATGTAGAACCAGCGGAACTGCTCCGAAGTTATTCCTGATTCAATAATTTCCCAATCAATTTCGCAAAAACTGTGTTCGCACACTGTTCTACTACTAAAATTAAGAGAAATACACGGAAAGTAAAAGGAAAAGAACATTTCCTATCGAAATTCACATGAAAAGTAAAGTTACGAGAAAACAGTGAATCGACGTATAACAAGCAATTTAGCAAATACGCCGAAATTATCCGTGATTCTATAATTTCCCATCCAATTTCGCAAAAACTGTGTTCACACAATGTTTTAATTACTTATTTAAAGAGAAATACCCGAAAGTAATACGAAAAGAACATTTCCTATCGAAATTCACATAAAAACTAAAGTTACGAGCAAACAGAGAATCGACGTAGAACCAGCGGAATTCAGCAAAAACTTCGAAATTATCCCATCCAATTTCGCAAAAACTATTCTTATACACGGTTCCAAGGACTCATTTTAAGAGAAATACACAGAAAGAAACCCGAAAAGAACATTTCCTATCGTAATTCACATAAAAACTAAAGTTACGAGAACTTGAATCGAAGTATAACCAGCGGAATTTAGCAAATACTAAGAAATTATCCCTGATTCAATAATTTCCCATTCTACTTTTCGCAAAAACTGTGTTCGCACACTGTTCTACTACTAAAATTAAGAGAAATACACGGAAAGTAAAAGGAAAAGAACATTTCCTATCGAAATTCACATAAAAACTAAAGTTACGAGAACTTGAATCGACGTATAACCAGCGGAATTTAGCAAATACTCCGAAATTATCCCTGATCAAAACTGTGTTCGCACACTGTTCTACTACTAAAATTAAGAGAAATACACGGAAAGTAACACGAAAAGAACATTTCCTATCGAAATTCACATGAAACCTAATGTTACGAGCAAACAGAGAATCGACGTAGAACCAGCGGAATTCAGCAAATACTCTTTTGCTAAATTGGATGGGAAATTATTGAATCAGGGATAATTTCCAAGTATTTGCTGAATTCCGCTGGTTCTACGTCTATTCTCTGTTTTCTCGTAACTTTAGTTTTTATGTGAATTTCGATAGGAAATGTTCTTTTCGTGTTACTTTCCGTGTATTTCTCTTAATTTTAGTAGTAGAACAATGTGTGAACACAGTTTTTGCGAAATTGGATGGGAAATTATTGAATCACGGATAATTTCGGAGTATTTGCTGAATTCCGCTGGTTATACGTCGATTCACTGTTTTCTCGTAACTTTAGTTATTAGTGAATTTCGATAGGAAATGTTCTTTACGTGTTACTTTCGTGTATTTCTCTTAAAATGAGTCCTTAGAACAGTGTGCGAACACAGTTTTTGCGAAATGGAATGGGAAATTTTTGAATCAGGGATAATTTCGGAGTATTTGCTAAGTTCCGCTCGTTATACGTCGATTCACTGTCTTCTCGTAGCTTTAGTTTTTATGAATTTCTACTGTTGTACTACAAAGGTTAAGAGAAATACACGAATAGTAACACGAAAAGAATATTTCCTATCGAAATCACATAAAAACTAAAGGTACGAGAAAACAGAGAATCGATGTACAACCAGCGGAATTCAGCAAATGCTCCGAAGTTATCCCTGATTCAATAATTTCACAATCAATTTAGCAAAAACTGTTTTCACACACTGTTCTAAGGACTAATTTTAAGAGATATATACGGAATGTAATACGAAAGGAACATTTCCTATCGAAATTCACAAAAAAACTGGAGAAAACAGAGAATCGACGTAGCGTAATTCAGCAAATACTTCGAAATTGTCCCTGATTCAATAATCATCCAAACCAATCCATTCAATAATCATCCAATTTCAAAGTAACTATTTTCACACACTGTTCTAAAGCCATTTTAAGAGAAATACACAGAAAGTAACAAGAAAAGATCAATTCCTATCGAAATTCACATAAAAACTAAAATTACGAGAAAACAGTGAATCGACGTATAACCAGAGGAATTCAGCAAATACTCTCGGATACCCGTGATTCAATAATTTCCCATCCAATTTCGCAAAAACTGTGTTCACACATTGTTCTAAGGACTCATTAAAAGAGAAATACACAGTAAGTATCGCGGAAAAAACATTTCGTATCGAAATTCACATAAAAACTAAAGTTACGAGAAAACAGAGAATCGACGAAGAACAAGCGGAATTCAGCAAATACTCCATCCCTGATTCAATAATTTCCCATTCAATTTAGCAAAAACTGTGTTCGCACACTGTTCTACTACTAAAATTAAGAGAAATACACGGAAAGTAACACGAAAAGAACATTTCCTATCGAAATTCACATGAAAACTAATGTTACGAGCAAACAGAGAATCGACGTAGAACCAGCGGAATCCAGCAAATACTCTTTTGCTAAATTAGATGGGAAATTATTGAATCAGGGATAATTTCGAAGTATTTGCTGAATTCCGCTGGTTCTACGTCTATTCTCTGTTTGCTCGTAACTTTAGTTTTTATGTGAATTTCGATAGGAAATGTTCTTTTCGTTTTACTTTCCGTGTATTTCTCTTAATTTTAGTAGTAGAACAGTGTGCGAACACAGTTTTTGCGAAATTGAATCGGAAATTATTGAATCAGGGACAATTTCGGAGTATTTTCTGAATTCCGCTGGTTCTTCGTAGATTCTCTGTTTTCTAGTAACTTTAGTTTTTATGTGAATTTCGATACGAAATGTTCTTTCCGTGTTACTTTCTGGGTATTTCTCTTGAAATGAGTCCTTAGAACAGTGGGTGAACACAGTTTTTGCGAAATTGGACGGGAAATTATTGAATCACGTTTAATTTCGGAGTATTTGCTGAATTCCGCTGGTTATACGTCGATTCACTGTTTTCTCGTAACTTTAGTTTTTATGTGAATTTCGATAGGAAATGTTCTTTCCGTGTTACTTTCTCTTTAAACGAGTTCTTAGAACAGTGTGCGAATACAGTTTTTGCGAAATAGAATGGGAAATTTTTGAATCAGGGATAATTTCGGAGTATTTGCTAAATTCCGCTGGTTATACGTCTCGTGATTTTAGTTTTTATGTGAATTTCGATAGGAAATGATCTATTCTTGTTACTTTCTGTGTATTTCTCTTAAAATGAGCCTTAGAACAGTGTGTGAAAATAGTTAATTTGAAATTGGATGATTATTGAATGGATTGGATTGGATGATTATTGAATCAGGGACAATTTCGAAGTATTTGCTGATTTCCGCTACGGCGATTCTCTGTTTTCTCTAGTTTTTTTGTGAATTTCGATAGGAAATGTTCCTTTCGTATTACATTCCGTCTATATCTCATAAAATTAGTCCTTAGAACAGTGTGTGAAAACAGTTTTGCGAAATTGATTGGGAAATTATTGAATCAGGGATAACTTCGGAGCATTTGCTGAATTCCGCTGGTTATACATCGATTCTCTGTTTTCTCGTACCTTTAGTTTTTATGTGATTTCGATAGGAAATATTCTTTTCGTGTTACTTTCCGTGTATTTCTCTTAATCTTTGTAGTAGAACAGTAGAAATTCATAAAAACTAAAGTTACGAGAAAACAGTGAATCGATGTATAAATAGCGGAATTCAGCAAAAACTTCGAAATTATCCCATCCAATTTCGCAAAAACTATTTTTACACACGGTTCCAAGGACTCATTTTAAGAGAAATACACAGAAAGTAACACGAAAAGAACATTTCCTATCGAAATTCACAAAAAAACGCAAAAACTGTTTTCACACACTAAGAGAAATAGACGGAAAGAAACCCGAAAAGAACATTTCCTATCGTAATTCACATAAAAACTAAAGTTACGAGAACTTGAATCGACGTATAACCAGCGGAATTTAGCAAATACTCCGAAATTATCCCTGATTCAATAATTTCCCATTCTACTTTTCGCAAAAACTGTGTTCGCACACTGTTCTACTACTAAAATTAAGAGAAATACACGGAAAGTAACACGAAAAGAACATTTCCTATCGAAATTCACATAAAAAGTAAAGTTACGAGAAAACAGTGAATCGACGTATAACAAGCAATTTAGCAAATACGCCGAAATTATCCGTGATTCTATAATTTCCCATCCAATTTCGCAAAAACTGTGTTCACACAATGTTTTAATTACTCATTTAAAGAGAAATACCCGAAAGTAACACGAAAAGAACATTTCCTATCGAAATTCACATAAAAACTAAAGTTACAAGCAAACAGAGAATCGACGTAGAACCAGCGGAATTCAGCAGAATCAGGGATAATTTCGGAGCATTTGCTGAATTCCGCTGGTTCTACATCGATTCTCTGTTTTCTCGAAACTCTTTAGCTAAATTGGATGGGAAATTATTGAATTACGGATAATTACGGAGTATTTTCTGAATTGTGTGAATACACTTTTTGCGAAATTGGTTGAATCACGGTTAATTTCGGCGTATTTGCTAAATTGCTTGTTATACGTCGATTCACTGTTTTCTCGTAACTTTAGTTTTTATGTGAATTTCGATAGGAAATGTTCTTTTCGTGTTACTTTCCGTGTATTTCTCTTACTTTTTGTGGTAGAACAGTGTGCGAACACAGTTTTTGCGAAATTGAATGGGAAATTATTGAATCAGAGATAATTTCGGAGCATTTGCTGAATTCCGCTGGTTCCACATCGATTCTCTGTTTTCTCGTAACTTTAGTTTTCATGTGAATTTCGATAGGAAATGTTCTTTTCGTGTTACTTTTCGTGTATACTACTAAAATTAAGAGAAATACAAGGAAAGTAACACGGAAAAAATATTTCGTATCGAAATTCACAAAAAAACTAAAGTTACGAGGAAACAGAGAATCGACGAAGAACTAGCGGAATTCAGCAAATACTCCGAAATTATTCCTGATTCAATAATTTCCCATCCAATTTCGCAAAAACTGTGTTCACACAATGTTTTAAGGACTCATTTAAAGAGAAATACCCGAAAGTAACAAGAAAAGATCATTTCCTATCGAAATTCACATAAAAACTAAAATTAGGAGAAAACAGTGAATCGACGTATAACCAGAGGAATTCAGCAAATACTCTCGGATACCCGTGATTCAATAATTTCCCATCCAATTTCGCAAAAACTGTGTTCACACATTGTTCTAAGGACTCATTAAAAGAGAAATACACAGTAAGTATCGCGGAAAAAACATTTCGTATCGAAATTCACATAAAAACTAAAGTTACGAGAAAACAGAGAATCGACGAAGAACAAGCGGAATTCAGCAAATACTCCATCCCTGATTCAATAATTTCCCATTCAATTTAGCAAAAACTGTGTTCGCACACTGTTCTACTACTAAAATTAAGAGAAATACACGGAAAGTAACACGAAAAGAACATTTCCTATCGAAATTCACATGAAAACTAATGTTACGAGCAAACAGAGAATCGACGTAGAACCAGCGGAATCCAGCAAATACTCTTTTGCTAAATTAGATGGGAAATTATTGAATCAGGGATAATTTCGAAGTATTTGCTGAATTCCGCTGGTTCTACGTCTATTCTCTGTTTGCTCGTAACTTTAGTTTTTATGTGAATTTCGATAGGAAATGTTCTTTTCGTTTTACTTTCCGTGTATTTCTCTTAATTTTAGTAGTAGAACAGTGTGTGAACACAGTTTTTGCGAAATTCGATGGGAAATTATTGAATCAGGGATAATTTCGGAGCATTTGCTGAATTCCGCTGGTTCCACATCGATTCTCTGTTTTCTCGTAACTTTAGTTTTTATGTGAATTACGATAGGAAATGTTCTTTTCGGGTTTCTTTCCGTCTATTTCTCTTAGTGTGTGAAAACAGTTTTTGCGTTTTTTTGTGAATATCGATACGAAATGTTCTTTCCGTGTTACTTTCTGGGTATTTTCTCTTTAAAGAGTCCTTAGAACAATGTGTGAACACAGGTTTTGCGAAATTGGATGGGAAATTATTGAATCACGGATAAATTCGGTGTATTTGCTGAATTCCGCTGGATATACGTCGATTCACTGTTTTCTCGTAATTTTAGTTTTTATGTGAATTTCGATAGGAAATGATCTTTTCTTGTTACTTTCTGTGTATTTCTCTTAAAATGGCCTTAGAACAGTGTGTGAAAATAGTTAATTTGAAATTGGATGATTATTGAATGGATTGGATTGGATGATATTGAATCAGGGACAATTTCGAAGTATTTGCTGAATTCCGCTACGTCGATTCTCTGTTTTCTCTAGTTTTTTTGTGAATTTCGATAGGAAATGTTCCTTTCGTATTACATTCCGTATATATCTCTTAAAATTAGTCCTTAGAACAGTGTGTGAAAACAGTTTTTGCTAAATTGATTGTGAAATTATTGAATCAGGGATAACTTCGGAGCATTTGCTGAATTCCGCTGGTTGTACATCGATTCTCTGTTTTCTCGTACCTTTAGTTTTTATGTGATTTCGATAAGAAATATTCTTTTCATGTTACTTTCCGTGTATTTCTCTTAACCTTTGTAGTACAACAGTAGAAATTCATAAAAACTAAAGTTACGAGAAGACAGTGAATCGACGTATAACCAGCGGAATTTAGCAAATACTCCGAAATTATCCCTGATTCAATAATTTCCCATCGAATTTCGCAAAAACTGTGTTCACACACTGTTCTACTACTAAAGTTAAGAGAAATACACGGAAAGTAACACGAAAAGAACATTTCCTATCGAAATTCACATAAAAACTAAAGTTACGAGAAAACAGAGAATAGACGTAGTACCAGCGGAATTCAGCAAATACTTCGAAATTATCCCTGATTCAATAATTTCCCATCCAAAAGAGTATTTCCGCTGGCTCTACGTCGATTCTCTGTTTGCTCGTAACTTTAGTTTTTATGTGAATTTCGATAGGAAATGTTCCTTTCATGTTACTTTCTGGGTATTTCTCTTTAAATGAGTACTTAGAACAGTGTGTGAACACAGTTTTTGCGAAATTGGTGGGAAATTATTGAATCACGGATAATTTCGGAGTATTTTCTGAATTCCTCTTGTTATACGTCGATACACTGTTTTCTCGTAACTTTAGTTTTTATGAATTTCTACTGTTCTACTACAAAGGTTAAGAGAAATACACGGAAAGTAACACGAAAAGATATTTCCTATCGAAATCACATAAAAACTAAAGGTACGAGAAAACAGAGAATCGATGTAGAACCAGCGGAATTCAGCAAATGCTCCGAAGTTATCTCTCTTTCAATAATTTCCCATTCAATTTCGCAAAAACTGTGTTCGCACACTGTTCTAACGACTCATTTAAAGAGAAATACCCGGAAAGTAACACGGAAAGAACATTTCCTATCGAAATTCACAAAAAAAGTAAAGTTACAAGAAAACAGTGAATCGTCGTATAACCAGAGGAATTCAGAAAATACTCCGAAATTATCCGTGATTCAATAATTTCCCAATCAATTTCGCAAAAACTGTTTTCTAAGGATTGATTTTAAGAGATATACACGGAATGTAATACGAAAGGAACATTTTCCTATCGAAATTCACAAAAAAACTAAAATTACGAGAAAACAGTGAATCGACGTATAACCAGCGGAATTTAGCAAATACTCCGAAATTATCCCTCTTTCAATAATTTCCCATTCAATTTCGCAAAAACTGTGTTCGCACACTGTTATAACGACTCATTTAAAGAGAAATACCCGGAAAGTAACACGGAAAGAACATTTCCTGTCGAAATTCACATAAAAACTAAAGTTACGAGAAAACAGTGACTCGACGTATAACCAGAGGAATTCAGAAAATACTCCGAAATAATCCGTGATTCAATAATTTCCCATCCAATTTAGCAAAAGAGTATTTGCTGAATTCCGCTGGTTCTACGTCGATTCTCTGTTTGCTCGTGACTTTAGTTTTTATGTGAATTTCGATACGAAATGTTCTTTCCGTGTTACTTTCTCTTTAAATGAGTTCTTAGAACAGTGTGCGAATACATTTTTTGCGAAATGGAATGGGAAATTTTTGAATCAGGGAATTCAGCGAATACTCCATCCCTGATTCAATAATTTCCCATTCAATTTAGCAAAAACTGTGTTCGCACACTGTTCTACTACTAAAATTAAGAGAAATACACGGAAAGTAACACGAAAAGAACATTTCCTATCGAAATTCACATGAAAACTAAAGTTACGAGAAAACAGAGAATCGATGTAGAACCAGCGGAATTCAGCAAATGCTCCGAAATTATCTCTGATTCAATAATTTCCCATTCAATTTCGCAAAAACTGTGTTCTCACACTGTTCTACCACAAAAAGTAAGATAAATACACGGAAAGTAACACGAAAAGAACATTTCCTATCGAAATTCACATAAAAACTAAAGTTACGAGAAAACAGTGAATCGACGTATAACAAGCAATTTAGCAAATACGCCGAAATTAACCGTGATTCAACCAATTTCGCAAAAAGTGTATTCACACAATTCAGAAAATACTCCGAAATTATCCGTGATTCAATAATTTCCCATCCAATTTAGCAAAAGAGTTACGAGAAAACAGAGAATCGATGTAGAACCAGCGGAATTCAGCAAATGCTCCGAAATTATCCCTGATTCTGCTGAATTACGCTGGTTCTACGTCGATTCTCTGTTAGCTCGTAACTTTAGTTTTTATGTGAATTTCGATAGTAAATGTTCTTTTCGTGTTACTTTCCGTGTATTTCTCTTAATTTTAGTAGTAGAACAGTGTGCGAACACAGTTTTTGCGAAATTGAATGGGAAATTATTGAATCAGGGATAATTTCGGAGTATTTGCTGAATTTCGCTGGTTCTTCGTCGATTTACT
The DNA here is from genome assembly GCA_963920635.1 of Pseudeuparius sepicola. Taxonomy (NCBI): domain Eukaryota; kingdom Metazoa; phylum Arthropoda; class Insecta; order Coleoptera; family Anthribidae; genus Pseudeuparius; species Pseudeuparius sepicola. The sequence goes on along the minus strand of OY987301.1, from coordinate 58,249,502 downwards.
GTTTTCTCGTAACTTTACTTTTCATGTGAATTTCGATAGGAAATGTTCTTTTCGTTTTACTTTCCGTGTATTTCTCTTAATTTTAGTAGTAGAACAGTGTGCGAACACAGTTTTTGCGAAATTGATTGGGAAATTATTGAATCAGGGATAACTTCGGAGCATTTGCTGAATTCCGCTGGTTCTACATCGATTCTATGTTTTTTCGTAACTTTAGTTTTTATGTGAATTTTGATACGAAATATTTTTTCCGTGTTACTTTCCTTGTATTTCTCTTAATTTTAGTAGTATACACGAAATGTAACAAGAAAAGAACATTTCCTATCGAAATTCACATGAAAACTAAAGTTACGAGAAAACAGAGAATCGATTTAGAACCAGCGGAATTCAGCAAATGCTCCGAAATTATCTCTGATTCAATAATTTCCCATTCAATTTCGCAAAAACTGTGTTCGCACACTTTCTACCACAAAGAGTAAGAGAAATACACGGAAAGTAACACGAAAAGAACATTTCCTATCGAAATTCACATAAAAACTAAAGTTACGAGAAAACAGAGAATCGACGAAGAACCAGCGGAATTCAGCAAATACTCCATCCCTGATTCAATAATTTCCCATTCAATTTCGCAAAAACTGTGTTCGCACACTGTTCTACTACTAAAATTAAGAGAAATACACGGAAAGTAACACGAAAAGAACATTTCCTATCGAAATTCACATGAAAACTAAAGTTACGAGAAAACAGAGAATCGATGTGGAACCAGCGGAATTCAGCAAATGCTCCGAAATTATCTCTGATTCAATAATTTCCCATTCAATTTCGCAAAAACTGTGTTCGCACACTGTTCTACCACAAAAAGTAAGAGAAATACACGGAAAGTAACACGAAAAGAACATTTCCTATCGAAATTCACATAAAAACTAAAGTTACGAGACAACAGTGAATCGACGTATAACAAGCAATTTAGCAAATACGCCGAAATTAACCGTGATTCAACCAATTTCGCAAAAAGTGTATTCACACAATTCAGAAAATACTCCGAAATTATCCGTGATTCAATAATTTCCCATCCAATTTAGCAAAAGAGTTTCGAGAAAACAGAGAATCGATGTAGAACCAGCGGAATTCAGCAAATGCTCCGAAATTATCCCTGATTCTGCTGAATTCCGCTGGTTCTACGTCGATTCTCTGTTTGCTCGTAACTTTAGTTTTTATGTGAATTTCGATAGGAAATGTTCTTTTCGTGTTACTTTCGGGTATTTCTCTTTAAATGAGTAATTAAAACATTGTGTGAACACAGTTTTTGCGAAATTGGATGGGAAATTATAGAATCACGGATAATTTCGGTGTATTTGCTAAATTGCTTGTTATACGTCGATTCACTGTTTTCTCGTAACTTTACTTTTCATGTGAATTTCGATAGGAAATGTTCTTTTCCTTTTACTTTCCGTGTATTTCTCTTAATTTTAGTAGTAGAACAGTGTGCGAACACAGTTTTTGCGAAATTGATTGGGAAATTATTGAATCAGGAATAACTTCGGAGCATTTGCTGAATTCGGCTGGTTCTACATCGATTCTCTGTTTTCTCGTAACTTTAGTTTTTATGTGAATTTTGATACGAAATGTTTTTTCCGCGTTACTTTCTGGGTATTTCTCTTTAAATGAGTCCTTACAACAGTGTGTGAACACAGTTCTTGCACGGAAGTAAACCGAAAAGAACATTTCCAATCGTAATTCACATAAAAACTAAAGTTACGAGAACTTGAATCGACGTATAACCAGCGGAATTTAGCAAATACTCCGAAATTATCCCTGATCAAAACTGTGTTCGCACACTGTTCTACTACTAAAATTAAGAGAAATACACGGAAAGTAACACGAAAAGAACATTTCCTATCGAAATTCACATGAAAACTAATGTTACGAGCAAACAGAGAATCGACGTAGAACCAGCGGAATTCAGCAAATACTCTTTTGCTAAATTGGATGGGAAATTATTGAATCAGGGATAATTTCGAAGTATTTCCTGAATTCCGCTGGTTCTACGTCTATTCTCTGTTTTCTCGTAACTTTAGTTTTTATGTGAATTTGGATAGGAAATGTTCTTTTCGTGTTACTTTCCGTGTATTTCTCTTAATTTTAGTAGTAGAACAGTGTGTGAACACAGTTTTTGCGAAATTGGATGGGAAATTATTGAATCACGGATAATTTCGGAGTATTTGCTGAATTCCGCTGGTTATACGTCGATTCACTGTTTTCTCGTAACTTTAGTTTTTAGTGAATTTCGATAGGAAATGTTCTTTACGTGTTACTTTCGTGTATTTCTCTTAAAATGAGTCCTTAGAACAGTGTGCGAACACAGTTTTTGCGAAATGGAATGGGAAATTTTTGAATCAGGGATAATTTCGAAGTATTTGCTAAGTTCCGCTCGTTATACGTCGATTCACTGTCTTCTCGTAGCTTTAGTTTTTATGAATTTCTACTGTTGTACTACAAAGGTTAAGAGAAATACACGGAAAGTAACACGAAAAGAATATTTCCTATCGAAATCACATAAAAACTAAAGGTACGAGAAAACAGAGAATCGATGTACAACCAGCGGAATTCAGCAAATGCTCCGAAGTTATCCCTGATTCAATAATTTCACAATCAATTTAGCAAAAACTGTTTTCACACACTGTTCTAAGGACTAATTTTAAGAGATATATACGGAATGTAATACGAAAGGAACATTTCCTATCGAAATTCACAAAAAAACTGGAGAAAACAGAGAATCGACGTAGCGGAATTCAGCAAATACTTCGAAATTGTCCCTGATTCAATAATCATCCAAACCAATCCATTCAATAATCATCCAATTTCAAAGTAACTATTTTCACACACTGTTCTAAAGCCATTTTAAGAGAAATACACAGAAAGTAACAAGAAAAGATCATTTCCTATCGAAATTCACATAAAAACTAAAATTACGAGAAAACAGTGAATCGACGTATAACCAGAGGAATTCAGCAAATACTCTCGGATAATTTAGTGAATTTCGTTAGGAAATGTTCTTTACGTGTTACTTTCGTGTATTTCTCTTAAAATGAGTCCTTAGAACAGTGTGCGAACACAGTTTTTGCGAAATGGAATGGGAAATTTTTGAATCAGGGATAATTTCGGAGTATTTGCTAAATTCCGCTCGTTATACGTCGATTTAGTTTTTATCGCACACTGTTCTACTACTAAAATTAAGAGAAATACACGGAAAGTAAGACGAAAAGAACATTTCCTATCGAAATTCACATGAAAACTAATGTTACGAGCAAACAGAGAATCGACGTAGAACCAGCGGAATTCAGCAAATACTCTTTTGCTAAATTGATTGTGAAATTATTGAATCAGGGATAACTTCGGAGCATTTGCTGAATTCCGCTGGTTGTACATCGATTCCGTACCTTTAGTTTTTATGTGATTTCGATAGGAAATATTCTTTTCGTGTTACTTTCCGTGTATTTCTCTTAACCTTTGTAGTACAACAGTAGAAATTCATAAAAACTAAAGCTACGAGAAGACAGTGAATCTACGTATAACGAGCGGAACTTAGCAAATACTCCGAAATTATCCCTGATTCAAAAATTTCCCATTCCCGTACCTTTAGTTTTTATGTGATTTCGATAGGAAATATTCTTTTCGTGTTACTTTCCGTGTATTTCTCTTAACCTTTGTAGTACAACAGTAGAAATTCATAAAAACTAAAGCTACGAGAAGACAGTGAATCTACGTATAACGAGCGGAACTTAGCAAATACTCCGAAATTATCCCTGATTCAAAAATTTCCCATTCCATTTCGCAAAAACTGTGTTCGCACACTGTTCTAAGGACTCATTTTAAGAGAAATACACGAAAGTAACACGTAAAGAACATTTCCTATCGAAATTCACTAAAAACTAAAGTTACGATAAAACAGTGAATCGACGTATAACCAGCGGAATTCAGCAAATACTCCGAAATTATCCGTGATTCAATAATTTCCCATCCAATTTCGCAAAAACTGTGTTCACACACTGTTCTACTACTAAAATTAAGAGAAATACACGGAAAGTAACACGAAAAGAACATTTCCTATCGAAATTCACATAAAAACTAAAGTTACGAGAAAACAGAGAATAGACGTAGAACCATCGGAATTCAGCAAATACTACAAAATAATTTCCCATCCAATTTAGCAAAAGAGTATTTGCATCCGAGAGTATTTGCTGAATTCCTCTGGTTATACGTCGATTCACTGTTTTCTCGTAATTTTAGTTTTTATGTGAATTTCGATAGGAAATGATCTTTTCTTGTTACTTTCTGTGTATTTCTCTTAAAATGGCTTTAGAACAGTGTGTGAAAATAGTTACTTTGAAATTGGATGATTATTGAATGGATTGGTTTGGATGATTATTGAATCAGGGACAATTTCGAAGTATTTGCTGAATTCCGCTACGTCGATTCTCTGTTTTCTCCAGTTTTTTTGTGAATTTCGATAGGAAATGTTCCTTTCGTATTACATTCCGTATATATCTCTTAAAATTAGTCCTTAGAACAGTGTGTGAAAACAGTTTTTGCTAAATTGATTGTGAAATTATTGAATCAGGGATAACTTCGGAGCATTTGCTGAATTCCGCTGGTTGTACATCGATTCTCTGTTTTCTCGTACCTTTAGTTTTTATGTGATTTCGATAGGAAATATTCTTTTCGTGTTACTTTCCGTGTATTTCTCTTAACCTTTGTAGTACAACAGTAGAAATTCATAAAAACTAAAGCTACGAGAAAACAGTGAATCGACGTATAACCAGCGGAATTCAGCAAATACTCCGAAATTATCCGTGATTCAATAATTTCCCATCCAATTTCGCAAAAACTGTGTTCACACAATGTTTTAATTACTCATTTAAAGAGAAATACCCGAAAGTAATACGAAAAGAACATTTCCTATCGAAATTCACATAAAAACTAAAGTTACGAGCAAACAGAGAATCGACGTAGAACCAGCGGAATTCAGCAAAAACTTCGAAATTATCCCATCCAATTTCGCAAAAACTATTTTTACACACGGTTCCAAGGACTCATTTTAAGAGAAATACACAGAAAGAAACCCGAAAAGAACATTTCCAATCGTAATTCACATAAAAACTAAAGTTACGAGAACTTGAATCGACGTATAACCAGCGGAATTTAGCAAATACTCCGAAATTATCCCTGATCAAAACTGTGTTCGCACACTGTTCTACTACTAAAATTAAGAGAAATACACGGAAAGTAACACGAAAAGAACATTTCCTATCGAAATTCACATGAAAACTAATGTTACGAGCAAACAGAGAATCGACGTAGAACCAGCGGAATTCAGCAAATACTCTTTTGCTAAATTGGATGGGAAATTATTGAATCAGGGATAATTTCCAAGTATTTGCTGAATTCCGCTGGTTCTACGTCTATTCTCTGTTTTCTCGTAACTTTAGTTTTTATGTGAATTTCGATAGGAAATGTTCTTTTCGTGTTACTTTCCGTGTATTTCTCTTAATTTTAGTAGTAGAACAATGTGTGAACACAGTTTTTGCGAAATTGGATGGGAAATTATTGAATCACGGATAATTTCGGAGTATTTGCTGAATTCCGCTGGTTATACGTCGATTCACTGTTTTCTCGTAACTTTAGTTATTAGTGAATTTCGATAGGAAATGTTCTTTACGTGTTACTTTCGTGTATTTCTCTTAAAATGAGTCCTTAGAACAGTGTGCGAACACAGTTTTTGCGAAATGGAATGGGAAATTTTTGAATCAGGGATAATTTCGGAGTATTTGCTAAGTTCCGCTCGTTATACGTCGATTCACTGTCTTCTCGTAGCTTTAGTTTTTATGAATTTCTACTGTTGTACTACAAAGGTTAAGAGAAATACACGAATAGTAACACGAAAAGAATATTTCCTATTTAAATCACATAAAAACTAAAGGTACGAGAAAACAGAGAATCGATGTACAACCAGCGGAATTCAGCAAATGCTCCGAAGTTATCCCTGATTCAATAATTTCACAATCAATTTAGCAAAAACTGTTTTCACACACTGTTCTAAGGACTAATTTTAAGAGATATATACGGAATGTAATACGAAAGGAACATTTCCTATCGAAATTCACAAAAAAACTGGAGAAAACAGAGAATCGACGTAGCGTAATTCAGCAAATACTTCGAAATTGTCCCTGATTCAATAATCATCCAAACCAATCCATTCAATAATCATCCAATTTCAAAGTAACTATTTTCACACACTGTTCTAAAGCCATTTTAAGAGAAATACACAGAAAGTAACAAGAAAAGATCAATTCCTATCGAAATTCACATAAAAACTAAAATTACGAGAAAACAGTGAATGGACGTATAACCAGAGGAATTCAGCAAATACTCTCGGATACCCGTGATTCAATAATTTCCCATCCAATTTCGCAAAAACTGTGTTCACACATTGTTCTAAGGACTCATTAAAAGAGAAATACACAGTAAGTATCGCGGAAAAAACATTTCGTATCGAAATTCACATAAAAACTAAAGTTACGAGAAAACAGAGAATCGACGAAGAACAAGCGGAATTCAGCAAATACTCCATCCCTGATTCAATAATTTCCCATTCAATTTAGCAAAAACTGTGTTCGCACACTGTTCTACTACTAAAATTAAGAGAAATACACGGAAAGTAACACGAAAAGAACATTTCCTATCGAAATTCACATGAAAACTAATGTTACGAGCAAACAGAGAATCGACGTAGAACCAGCGGAATCCAGCAAATACTCTTTTGCTAAATTAGATGGGAAATTATTGAATCAGGGATAATTTCGAAGTATTTGCTGAATTCCGCTGGTTCTACGTCTATTCTCTGTTTGCTCGTAACTTTAGTTTTTATGTGAATTTCGATAGGAAATGTTCTTTTCGTTTTACTTTCCGTGTATTTCTCTTAATTTTAGTAGTAGAACAGTGTGCGAACACAGTTTTTGCGAAATTGAATCGGAAATTATTGAATCAGGGACAATTTCGGAGTATTTTCTGAATACCGCTGGTTCTTCGTAGATTCTCTGTTTTCTCGTAACTTTAGTTTTTATGTGAATTTCGATACGAAATGTTCTTTCCGTGTTACTTTCTCTTTAAACGAGTTCTTAGAACAGTGTGCGAATACAGTTTTTGCGAAATAGAATGGGAAATTTTTGAATCAGGGATAATTTCGGAGTATTTGCTAAATTCCGCTGGTTATACGTCTCGTGATTTTAGTTTTTATGTGAATTTCGATAGGAAATGATCTATTCTTGTTACTTTCTGTGTATTTCTCTTAAAATGAGCCTTAGAACAATGTGTGAAAATAGTTAATTTGAAATTGGATGATTATTGAATGGATTGGATTGGATGATTATTGAATCAGGGACAATTTCGAAGTATTTGCTGATTTCCGCTACGGCGATTCTCTGTTTTCTCTAGTTTTTTTGTGAATTTCGATAGGAAATGTTCCTTTCGTATTACATTCCGTCTATATCTCATAAAATTAGTCCTTAGAACAGTGTGTGAAAACAGTTTTGCGAAATTGATTGGGAAATTATTGAATCAGGGATAACTTCGGAGCATTTGCTGAATTCCGCTGGTTATACATCGATTCTCTGTTTTCTCGTACCTTTAGTTTTTATGTGATTTCGATAGGAAATATTCTTTTCGTGTTACTTTCCGTGTATTTCTCTTAATCTTTGTAGTAGAACAGTAGAAATTCATAAAAACTAAAGTTACGAGAAAACAGTGAATCGATGTATAAATAGCGGAATTCAGCAAAAACTTCGAAATTATCCCATCCAATTTCGCAAAAACTATTTTTACACACGGTTCCAAGGACTCATTTTAAGAGAAATACACAGAAAGTAACACGAAAAGAACATTTCCTATCGAAATTCACAAAAAAACGCAAAAACTGTTTTCACACACTAAGAGAAATAGACGGAAAGAAACCCGAAAAGAACATTTCCTATCGTAATTCACATAAAAACTAAAGTTACGAGAACTTGAATCGACGTATAACCAGCGGAATTTAGCAAATACTCCGAAATTATCCCTGATTCAATAATTTCCCATTCTACTTTTCGCAAAAACTGTGTTCGCACACTGTTCTACTACTAAAATTAAGAGAAATACACGGAAAGTAACACGAAAAGAACATTTCCTATCGAAATTCACATAAAAAGTAAAGTTACGAGAAAACAGTGAATCGATATAACAAGCAATTTAGCAAATACGCCGAAATTATCCGTGATTCTATAATTTCCCATCCAATTTCGCAAAAACTGTGTTCACACAATGTTCTAATTACTCATTTAAAGAGAAATACCCGAAAGTAACACGAAAAGAACATTTCCTATCGAAATTCACATAAAAACTAAAGTTACAAGCAAACAGAGAATCGACGTAGAACCAGCGGAATTCAGCAGAATCAGGGATAATTTCGGAGCATTTGCTGAATTCCGCTGGTTCCACATCGATTCTCTGTTTTCTCGTAACTTTAGTTTTCATGTGAATTTCGATAGGAAATGTTCTTTTCGTGTTACTTTCCGTGTATTTCTCTTAATTTTAGTAGTAGAACAGTGTGCGAACACAGTTTTTGCGAAATTGAATGGGAAATTATTGAATCAGGGATGGAGTATTTGCTGAATTCCGCTGGTTCTATATCGATTCTGTTTTCTCGTAACTTTAGTTTTCATGTGAATTTCGATAGGAAATGTTCTTTTCGTGTTACTTTCCGTGTATTTCTCTTAACCTTTGTAGTACAACAGTAGAAATTCATAAAAACTAAAGCTACGAGAAAACAGTGAATCGACGTATAACCAGCGGAATTCAGCAAATACTCCGAAATTATCCGTGATTCAATAATTTCCATCCAATTTCGCAAAAACTGTGTTCACACACTGTTCTACTACTAAAATTAAGAGAAATACACGGAAAGTAACACGAAAAGAACATTTCCTATCGAAATTCACATAAAAACTAAAGTTACGAGAAAACATAGAATAGACGTAGAACCAGCGGAATTCAGCAAATACTTCGAAATTATCCCTGATTCAATAATTTCCCATCCAAAAGAGTATTTCCGCTGGCTCTACGTCGATTCTCTGTTTGCTCGTAACTTTAGTTTTTATGTGAATTTCGATAGGAAATGTTCCTTTCATGTTACTTTCTGGGTATTTCTCTTTAAATGAGTCCTTAGAACAGTGTGTGAACACAGTTTTTGCGAAATTGGTGGGAAATTATTGAATCACGGATAGTTTCGGAGTATTTTCTGAATTCCTCTTGTCATACGTCGATACACTGTTTTCTCGTAACTTTAGTTTTTATGAATTTCTACTGTTCTACTACAAAGGTTAAGAGAAATACACGGAAAGTAACACGAAAAGATATTTCCTATCGAAATCACATAAAAACTAAAGGTACGAGAAAACAGAATCGATTTAGAACCAGCGGAATTCAGCAAATGCTCCGAAGTTATCTCTCTTTCAATAATTTCCCATTGAATTTCGCAAAAACTGTGTTCGCACACTGTTCTAACGACTCATTTAAAGAGAAATACCCGGAAAGTAACACGGAAAGAACATTTCCTATCGAAATTCACAAAAAAACTAAAGTTACGAGAAAACAGTGAATCGTCGTATAACCAGAGGAATTCAGAAAATACTCCGAAATTATCCGTGATTCAATAATTTCCCAATCAATTTCGCAAAAACTGTTTTCTAAGGATTGATTTTAAGAGATATACACGGAATGTAATACGAAAGGAACATTTTCCTATCGAAATTCACAAAAAAACTAAAATTACGAGAAAACAGTGAATCGACGTATAACCAGCGGAATTTAGCAAATACTCCGAAATTATCCCTCTTTCAATAATTTCCCATTCAATTTCGCAAAAACTGTGTTCGCACACTGTTATAACGACTCATTTAAAGAGAAATACCCGGAAAGTAACACGGAAAGAACATTTCCTGTCGAAATTCACATAAAAACTAAAGTTACGAGAAAACAGTGACTCGACGTATAACCAGAGGAATTCAGAAAATACTCCGAAATAATCCGTGATTCAATAATTTCCCATCCAATTTCGCAAAAACTGTGTTCACACATTGTTCTAAGGACTCATTTAAAGGGAAATACCCAGAAAGTAACACGAAAAGAACATTTCCTATCGAAATTCATATAAAAACTAAAGTTACGAGAAAACAGAGAATAGACGTAGAACCAGCGGAATTCAGCAAATATTTCGAAATTATCCCTGATTAATAATTTCCCATCCAATTTAGCAAAAGAGTATTTGCTGAATTCCGCTGGTTCTACGTCGATTCTCTGTTTGCTCGTGACTTTAGTTTTTATGTGAATTTCGATACGAAATGTTCTTTCCGTGTTACTTTCTCTTTAAATGAGTTCTTAGAACAGTGTGCGAATACATTTTTTGCGAAATGGAATGGGAAATTTTTGAATCAGGGAATTCAGCGAATACTCCATCCCTGATTCAATAATTTCCCATTCAATTTAGCAAAAACTGTGTTCGTACACTGTTCTACTACTAAAATTAAGAGAAATACACGGAAAGTAACACGAAAAGAACATTTCCTATCGAAATTCACATGAAAACTAAAGTTACGAGAAAACAGAGAATCGATGTAGAACCAGCGGAATTCAGCAAATGCTCCGAAATTATCTCTGATTCAATAATTTCCCATTCAATTTCGCAAAAACTGTGTTCTCACACTGTTCTAAGGACTCATTTAAAGAGTAAGTAACACGGAAAGAACATTTCCTATCGAAATTCGCATAAAAAGTAAAGTTCGCACACTGTTCTACTACAAAAATTAAGAGAAATACACGGAAAGTAACACGAAAAGAACATTTCCTATCGAAATTCATATAAAAAGTAAAGTTACGAGAAAACAGTGAATCGACGTATAACAAGCAATTTAGCAAATACGCCGAAATTATCCGTGATTCAATAATTTCCCATCCAATTTCGCAAAAACTGTGTTCACACACTGTTCTAAGGACTCATTTAAAGAGAAATACCCAGAAAGTAACACGAAAGGAACATTTCCTATAATAAAAACTAAAATTACGAGCAAACAGAGAATCGACGTAGAACCAGCGGAAATACTCTTTTGGATGGGAAATTATTGAATCAGGGATAATTTCGAAGTATTTGCTGAATTCCGCTGGTTCTACGTCTATTCTCTGTTTTCTCGTAACTTTAGTTTTTATGTGAATTTCGATAGGAAATGTTCTTTTCGTGTTACTTTCCGTGTATTTCTCTTAATTTTAGTAGTAGAACAGTGTGTGAACACAGTTTTTGCGAAATTCGATGGGGAATTATTGAATCAGGGATAATTTCGGAGTATTTGCTAAATTCCGCTGGTTATACGTCGATTCACTGTCTTCTCGTAACTTTAGTTTTTATGAATTTCTACTGTTGTACTACAAAGGTTAAGAGAAATACACGGAAAGTAACACGAAAAGAATATTTGTTATCGAAATCACATAAAAAGTAAAGGTACGAGAAAACAGAGAATCGGTGTACAACCAGCGGAATTCAGCAAATGCTCCGAAGTTATCCCTGATTCAATAATTTCACAATCAATTTAGCAAAAACTGTTTTCACACACTGTTCTAAGGACTAATTTTAAGAGATATATACGGAATGTAATACGAAAGGACCATTTCCTATCGAAATTCACAAAAAAACTAGAGAAAACAGAGAATCGACGTAGCGGAATTCAGCAAATACTTCGAAATTGTCCCTGATTCAATAATCATCCAATCCAATCCATTCAATAATCATCCAATTTCAAATTAACTATTTTCACACACTGTTCTAAGGCCATTTTAAGAGAAATACACAGAAAGTAACAAGAAAAGATCATTTCCTATCGAAATTCACATAAAAACTAAAGTTACGATAAAACAGAGAATCGACGAAGAACCAGCGGAATTCAGCAAATACTCCGAAATTATCCGTGACTCAATAATTTCCCATCCAATTTCGCAAAACCTGTGTTCACACATTGTTCTAAGGACTCTTTAAAGAGAAATACCCAGAAAGTAACACGGAAAGAACATTTCGTATCGAAATTCACATGAAAACTAATGTTACGAGAAAACAGAGAATCGACGAAGAACCAGCGGAATTCAGCAAATTGAATGGGAAATTATGGAATCAGGGATAATTTCGGAGTATTTGCTGAATTCCGCTGGTTCTTCGTCGATTCTCTGTTTTCTCGTAACTTTAGTTTTTATGTGAATTTCGATTGGAAATGTTCTTTTCGGGTTATTTTCCGTCTATTTATCTTAACCTTAGTAGTTAGAACCGTGTGTGAAAACAGTTTTTGCGAAATTAGATGGGAAATTATTGAATCACGGATAATTTCGGAGTATTTGCTGAATTCCTCTGGTTATACGTCGATTCACTGTTTTCTCGTAACTTTAGTTAATTTTAGTAGTAGAACAGTGTGCGAACACTGTTTTTGGGAAATTGAATGGGAAATTATGGAATCAGGGATAATTTCGGAGTATTTGCTGAATTCCGCTGGTTCTTCGTCGATTCACTGTTTTCTCGTAACTTTAGTTTTTATGAATTTCTACTGTTGTACTACAAAGGTTAAGAGAAATACACGGAAAGTAACACGAAAAGAATATTTCCTATCGAAATCACATATAAACTAAAGGTACGAGAAAACAGAGAATCGATGTACAACCAGCGGAATTTAGCAAATACTCCGAAATTATCCCTGTTTCAATAATTTCCCATTCAATTTCGCAAAAACTGTGTTCGCACATTGTTCTATGGACTCATTTAAAGAGAAATACCCGGAAAGTAACACGGAAAGAACATTTCCTATCGAAATTCACATAAAAACTAAAGTTACGAGAAAACAGAGAATAGACGTAGAACCAGCGGAATTCAGCAAATACTTCGAAATTATCCCTGATTCAATAATTTCCCATCCAATTTAGCAAAAGAGTATTTCCGCTGGTTCTACGTCGATTCTCTGTTTGCTCGTAACTTTAGTTTTCATGTGAATTTCGATTTGAAATGTTCTTTTCGTTTTACTTTCCGTGTATTTCTCTTAATTTTAGTAGTAGAACAGTGTGCGAACACAGTTTTTGCGAAATTGAATGGGAAATTATTGAATCAGAGATAACTTCGGAGCATTTGCTAAATTCCGCTGGTTGTACATCGATTCTCTGTTTTCTCGTACCTTTAGTTTATATGTGTATATATAGTATATACTTTCCATGTATTTCTTTTAATTTTAATAGTAGAACAGTGTGCGAACACAGTTTTTGCGAAAAGTAGAATGGGAAATTATTGAATCAGGGATAATTTCGGAGTATTTGCTAAATTCCGCTGGTTATACGTCGATTCAAATTCTCGTAACTTTAGTTTTTATGTGAATTACGATAGGAAATGTTCTTTTCGGGTTTCTTTCCGTGTATTTCTCTTAGTGTGTGAAATCAGTTTTTGCGTTTTTTTGTGAATTTCGATAGGAAATGTTCTTTTCGTGTTACTTTCTGTGTATTTCTCTTAAAATGAGTCCTTGGAACCGTGTGTAAAAATAGTTTTTGCGAAATTCGATGGGATAATTTCGAAGTTTTTGCTGAATTCCGCTGGTTCTACGTCGATTCTCTGTTTGCTCGTAACTTTAGTTTTTATGTGAATTTCGATAGGAAATGTTCTTTTCGTGTTACTTTCTCTTTAAATGAGTTCTTAGAACAGTGTGCGAATACAGTTTTTGCGAAATGGAATGGGAAATTTTTTAATCAGGGACAATTTCGGAGTATTTGCTGAATTCCGCTGGTTCTTCGTCGATTCTCTGTTTTCTCGTAACTTTAGTTTTTATGTGAATTTCGATACGAAATGTTCTTTCCGTGTTACTTTCCGGGTATTTCTCTTGAAATGAGTCCTTAGAACAGTGGGTGAACACAGTTTTTGCGAAATTGAATGGGATATTATTGAATCAGGGACAATTTCGGAGTATTTGCTGAATTCCGCTGGTTATACGTCGATTCACTGTTTTCTCGTAACTTTAGTTTTTATGTGAATTTCGATAGGAAATGTTCTTTCCGTGTTACTTTCTCTTTAAATGAGTTCTTAGAACAGTGTGCGAATACAGTTTTTGCGAAATGGAATGGGAAATTTTTGAATCAGGGATAATTTCGGAATATTTGCTAAATTCCGCTGGTTATACGTCGATTCACTGTTTTCTCGTAACTTTAGTTTTTATGAATTTCTACTGTTGTACTACAAAGGTTAAGAGAAATACACGGAAAGTAACACGAAAAGAATATTTCCTATCGAAATCACATATACATACGAGAAAACAGAGATTCGATGTACAACCAGCGGAATTCAGCAAATGCTCCCTGATTCAATAATTTCACAATCAATTTCGCAAAACTGTTTTCACACACTGTTCTAAGGACTAATTTTAAGAGATATAGACGGAATGTAATACGAAAGGAACATTTCCTATCGTAATTCATATAAAAACTAAAGTTACGAGAAAACAGAGAATAGACGTAGAACCAGCGGAATTCAGCAAATACTCCGAAATTATCCCTGTTTCAATAATTTCCCATTCTATTTCGCAAAAACTGTGTTCGCACTCTGTTCTATGGACTCATTTAAAGAGAAATACCCGGAAACTAACACGGAAAGAACATTTCCTATGGAAATTCACATAAAAACTAAAGTTACGAGAAAACAGTGAATCGACGTATAACCAGAGGAATTCAGCAAATACTCCGAAATTATCCGTGATTCAATAATTTCCCATCCAATTTCGCAAAATCTCTGTTCACACATTGTTCTAAGGACTTATTTAAAGAGAAATACCCAGAAAGCAACACGAAAAGAACATTTCCTATCGAAATTCACTTAAAAACTAAAGTTACGAGCAAACAGAGAATCGACGTAGAACCAGCGGAATTCAGCAAATACTCTTTTGCTAAATTGGATGGGTAATTATTGAATCAGGGATAATTTCGAAGTATCTGCTGAATTCCGCTGGTTCTACGTCTATTCTCTGTTTTCTCGTAACTTTAGTTTTTATGTGAATTTCGATAGGAAATGTTCTTTTCGTGTTACTTTCTCTGTATATCTCTTAAAGTGAGTCCTTGAACAGTGTGTGAAAACAGTTTTTGCGAAATTGGACGGGAAATTATCGAAACACGGATAATTTCGGAGTATTTTCTGAATTCCTCTGGTTATACGTCGATTCATGTTTTTGTCGTAAAATGTTCTTTCCGTGTTACTTTCTGGGTATTTCTCTTTAAATGAGTCCTTAGAACAGTGTGTGAACACAGTTTTTGCGAAATTGGATGGGAAATTATTAAATCATGGATAATTTCGGCGTATTTGCTAAATTGCTTGTTATACGTCGATTCACTGTTTTCTCGTAACTTTACTTTTTATATGAATTTCGATAGGAAATGTTCTTTTCGTGTTACTTTCCGTGTATTTCTCTTAATATTTGTAGTAGAACAGTGTGCGAACACAGTTTTTGCGAAATTGAATGGGAAATTATTGAATCATAGATAATTTCGGTGTATTTTCTGAATTCCTCTGGTTATACGTCGATACACTGTTTTCTCGTAACTTTACTTTTTATGCGAATTTCGATAGGAAATGTTCTTTCCGTGTTACTTACTCTTTAAATGAGTCCTTAGAACAGTGTGTGAACACAGTTTTTGCGAAATTGAATGGGAAATTACTGAATCAGGTATAATTTCGGAGTATTTGCTAAATTCCGCTGGTTATACGTCGATTCACTGTTTTCTCGTAACTTTAGTTTTTATGAATTTCTACTGTTGTACTACAAAGGTAAAGAGAAATACACGGAAAGTAACAAGAAAAGAATATTTCCTATCGAAATCACATAAAAACTAAAGGTACGAGAAAACAGAGAATCGATGTAGAACCAGCGGAATTCAGCAAATGCTCCGAAGTTATCCCTGATTCAATAATTTCCCAATCAATTTCGCAAAAACTGTTTTCACACACTGTTCTAAGGACTGATTTTAAGAGATATAGACGGAATGTAATACGAAAGGAACATTTCCTATCGAAATTCACAAAAAAACTAAAGTTACGAGAAAACAGAGAATCGACGTAGAACCATCGGAAATTAGCAAATACTTCGAAATTGTCCCTGATTCCATAATTTCCCATCCAATTTTAAATTAACTATTTTCACACACTGTTCTAAGGTTCATTTTAAGAGAAATACACAGAAAGTAACAAGAAAAGAACATTTCCTATCGAAATTCACATAAAAACTAAAATTACGAGAAAACAGTGAATCGACGTATATCCAGCGGAATTTAGCAAATACACCGAAATTATCCCTGTTTCTATAATTTCCCTTTCAATTTCGCAAAAACTGTGTTCGCACACTGTTCTAAGGACTCATTTAAAGAGAAATACCCGGAAAGTAACACGGAAAGAACGATTCTCTGCGAGAAGCAGAGAATCAATGTAGAACCAGCGGAATTCAGAAAATACTCCGAAATTATCGGTGATTCAATAATTTCCCACCAATTTCGCAAAAACTGTTTTCACACATTTGTCTACTACTAAAATTAAGAGAATACACGGAAAGTAGGAAATGTTCTTTTCGTGTTACTTTCTCTGTATATCTCTTAAAATGAGTCCTTAGAACAGTGTGTGAAAACAGTTTTTGCGAAATTGGATGGGAAATTATCGAAACACGGATAATTTCGGAGTATTTTCTGAATTCCTCTGGTTATACGTCGATTCATGTTTTTGTCGTAAAATGTTCTTTCCGTGTTACTCTCTGGGTATTTCTCTTTAAATGAATCCTTAGAACAATGTGCGAACACAGTTTTTGCGAATTTGAATGGGAAATTGTCGAATCAGGGATAATTTCGGAGTATATGCTAAATTCCGCTGGTTATACGTCGATTCACTGTTTTCTCGTAACTTAAGTTTTTGTGTGAATTTCGATAGGAAATGTTCTTTCCGTGTTACTTTCTGAGTATTTCTCTTAATTTTAGTAGTAGAACAGTGTGCGAACCTAGTTTTTGCGAAATTGAAGGGAAATTATTGAATCAGGGATAATTTCGGAGTATTTGTTAAATTCCGCTGGTTATACGTCGATTCAAATTCTCGTAACTTTAGTTTTTATGTGAATTTCGAGAGGAAATGTTCTTTTCGTGTTACTTTCTGGGTATTTCTCTTGAAATGAGTCCTTAGAACAGTGGGTGAACACAGTTTTTGCGAAATTGAATGGGATATTATTGAATCAGGGACAATTTCGGAATATTTGCTAAATTCCGCTGGTTATACGTCGATTCACTGTTTTCTCGTAACTTTAGTTTTTATGAATTTCTACTGTTGTACTACAAAGGTTAAGAGAAATACATGGAAAGTAACACGAAAAGAATATTTCCTATCGAAATCACATATAAACTAAAGGTACGAGAAAACAGAGATTCGATGTACAACCAGCGGAATTCAGCAGATGCTCCCTGATTCAATAATTTCACAATCAATTTCGCAAAACTGTTTTCACACACTGTTCTAAGGACTAATTTTAAGAGATATAGACGGAATGTAATACGAAAGGAACATTTCCTATCGAAATTCATATAAAAAGTAAAGTTACGAGAAAACAGTGAATCGACGTATAACAAGCAATTTAGCAAATACTCCGAAATTATCCCTGTTTCAATAATTTCCCATTCTATTTCGCAAAAACTGTGTTCGCACTCTGTTCTATGGACTCATTTAAAGAGAAATACCCGGAAACTAACACGGAAAGAACATTTCCTATGGAAATTCACATAAAAACTAAAGTTACGAGAAAACAGTGAATCGACGTATAACCAGAGGAATTCAGCAAATACTCCGAAATTATCCGTGATTCAATAATTTCCCATCCAATTTCGCAAAATCTCTGTTCACACATTGTTCTAAGGACTTATTTAAAGAGAAATACCCAGAAAGTAACACGTAAAGAACATTTCCTATCGAAATTCATATAAAAACTAAAGTTACGAGCAAACAGAGAATCGACGTAGAACCAGCGGAATTCAGCAAATACTCTTTTGCTAAATTGGATGGGTAATTATTGAATCAGGGATAATTTCGAAGTATCTGCTGAATTCCGCTGGTTCTACGTCTATTCTCTGTTTTCTCGTAACTTTAGTTTTTATGTGAATTTCGATAGGAAATGTTCTTTTCGTGTTACTTTCTCTGTATATCTCTTAAAATGAGTCCTTAGAACAGTGTGTGAAAACAGTTTTTGCGAAATTGGATGGGAAATTATTGAATCACGGATAATTTCGGCGTATTTGCTAAATTGCTTGTTATACGTCGATTCACTGTTTTCTCGTAACTTTACTTTTTATATGAATTTCGATAAGAAATGTTCTTTTCGTGTTACTTTCCGTGTATTTCTCTTAATTTTTGTAGTAGAACAGTGTGCGAACACAGTTTTTGCGAAATTGAATGGGAAATTATTGAATCATAGATAATTTCGATGTATTTTCTGAATTCCTCTGGTTATACGTCGATACACTGTTTTCTCGTAACTTTACTTTTTATGCGAATTTCGATAGGAAATGTTCTTTCCGTGTTACTTACTCTTTAAATGAGTCCTTAGAACAGTGTGTGAACACAGTTTTTGCGAAATTGAATGGGAAATTGTTGAATCAGGAATAATTTCGGAGTATTTGCTAAATTCCGCTGGTTATACGTCGGTTCACTGTTTTCTCGTAACTTTAGTTTTTATGAATTTCTACTGTTGTACCACAAAGGTAAAGAGAAATACACGGAAAGTAACAAGAAAAGAATATTTCCTATCGAAATTCACAAAAAAACTAAAGTTACGAGAAAACAGAGAATCGACGTAGAACCATCGGAAATTAGCAAATACTTCGAAATTGTCCCTGATTCCATAATTTCCCATCCAATTTTAAATTAACTATTTTCACACACTGTTCTAAGGTTCATTTTAAGAGAATTTGCTGAATCCCGCTGGTTCTACGTCGATTCTCTGTTTTCTCGTAACTTTAGTTTTTATGTGAATTTCGATAGGAAATGTTCTTTTCGTTTTACTTTCCGTGTATTTCTCTTAATTTTAGTAGCAGAACAGTGTGCGAACTCAGTTTTTGCGAAATAGAATGGGAAATTTTTGAATCAGGGATAATTTCGGAGTATTTGCTAAATTCCGACGAGAATCGACGTAGAACCATCGGAATTCAGCAAATACTCTTTTGCTAAATTGGATGGGTAATTATTGAATCAGGGATAATTTCGAAGTATCTGCTGAATTCCGCTGGTTCTACGTCTATTCTCTGTTTTCTCGTAACTTTAGTTTTTATGTGAATTTCGATAGGAAATGTTCTTTACGTGTTACTTTCTCTGTATATCTCTTAAAATGAGTCCTTAGAACAGTGTGTGAAAACAGTTTTTGCGAAATTGGATGGGAAATTATCGAAACACGGATAATTTCGGAGTATTTTCTGAATTCCTCTGGTTATACGTCGATTCTCTGTTTCCTCGTAACTTTAGTTTTTTTGTGAATTTGTCGTAAAATGTTCTTTCCGTGTTACTCTCTGGGTATTTCTCTTTAAGTGAATCCTTAGAACAATGTGCGAACACAGTTTTTGCGAAATTGAATGGGAAATTGTCGAATCAGGGATAATTTCGTAGTAATTGCTGAATTTCGCTGGTTCTTCGTCGATTCTCTGTTTTCTCGTAACTCTTGTTTTTTTGTGAATTTCGATACCAAATGTTTTTTCCGTGTTACTTTCCATGTATTTCTTTTAATTTTAATAGTAGAACAGTGTGCGAACACAGTTTTTGCGAAAAGTAGAATGGGAAATTATTGAATCAGGGATAATTTCGGAGTATTTGCTAAATTCCGCTGGTTATACGTCGATTCAAATTCTCGTAACTTTAGTTTTTATGTGAATTACGATAGGAAATGTTCTTTTCGGGTTTCTTTCCGTGTATTTCTCTTAGTGTGTGAAATCAGTTTTTGCGTTTTTTTGTGAATTTCGATAGGAAATGTTCTTTTCCTGTTACTTTCTGTGTATTTCTCTTAAAATGAGTCCTTGGAACCGTGTGTAAAAATAGTTTTTGCGAAATTGGATGGGATAATTTCGAAGTTTTTGCTGAATTCCGCTGGTTCTACGTCGATTCTCTGTTTGCTCGTAACTTTAGTTTTTATATGAATTTCGATAGGAGAAATGTTCTTTTCGTGTTACTTTCGGGTATTTCTCTTTAAATGAGTAATTAAAACATTGTGTGAACACAGTTTTTGCGAAATTGGATGGGAAATTATAAAATCACGGATAATTTCGGCGTATTTGCTAAATTGCTGGTTATACGTCGATTCACTGTTTTCTCGTAACTTTACTTTTCATGTGAATTTCGATAGGAAATGTTCTTTTCGTGTTACTTTCCGTGTATTTCTCTTAATTTTAGTAGTAGAACATTGTGCGAACACAGTTTTTGCGAAATTGGGAAATTATTGAATCAGGAATAACTTCGGAGCATTTGCTGAATTCCGCTGGTTCTACATCGATTCTCTGTTTGCTCGTAACTTTAGTTTTTTTGTGAATTTCGATACGAAATGTTTTTTCCGTGTTACTTTCCGTGTATTTCTCTTAATTTTAGTAGTAGAACAGTGTGCGAACACAGTTTTTGCGAAAAGTATAATGTGAAATTATTGATTAAGGGATAATTTCGGAGTATTTGCTAAATTCCGCTGGTTATACGTCGATTCACTGTTTTCTCGTAACTTTACTTTTCATGTGAATTTCAATAGGAAATGTTCTTTTTGTTTTACTTTCCGTGTATTTCTCTTAATTTTAGTAGTAGAACAGTGTGCGAACACAGTTTTTGCGAAATTGATTGGGAAATTATTGAATCAGGAATAACTTCGGAGCATTTGCTGAATTCCGCTGGTTCTACATCGATTCTCTGTTTTCTCGTAACTTTAGTTTTTATGTGAATTTTGATACGAAATGTTTTTTCCGCGTTACTTTCTGGGTATTTCTGTTTAAATGAGTCCTTACAACAGTGTGTGAACACAGTTTTTGCACGGAAGTAAACCGAAAAGAACATTTCCAATCGTAATTCACATAAAAACTAAAGTTACGAGAACTTGAATCGACGTATAACCAGCGGAATTTAGCAAATACTCCGAAATTATCCCTGATCAAAACTGTGTTCGCACACTGTTCTACTACTAAAATTAAGAGAAATACACGGAAAGTAACACGAAAAGAACATTTCCTATCGAAATTCATATGAAAACTATTGTTACGAGCAAACAGAGAATCGACGTAGAACCAGCGGAATTCAGCAAATACTCTTTTGCTAAATTGGATGGGAAATTATTGAATCAGGGATAATTTCGAAGTATTTGCTGAATTCCGCTGGTTCTACGTCTATTCTCTGTTTACTCGTAACTTTAGTTTTTATGTGAATTTCGATAGGAAATGTTCTTTTCGTGTTACTTTCCGTGTATTTCTCTTAATTTTAGTAGTAGAACAGTGGTGAACACAGTTTTTGCGAAATGGAATGGGAAATTTTACTTTGCGTGTATTTCTCTTAACCTTTGTAGTAGAACAGTAGAAATTCATAAAAACTAAAGTTACGAGAAAACAGTGAATCGATGTATAAATAGCGGAATTTAGCAAATACTCCGAAATTATCCCTGATTCAAAAATTTCCCATTCCATTTCGCAAAAACTGTGTTCGCACACTGTTCTAAGGACTCATTTTAAGAGAAATACACGAAAGTAACACGTAAAGAACATTTTCTATCAAAATTCACTAAAAACTAAAGTTACGAGAAAACAGAGAATCGACGTAGAACCAACGGAATTCGGCGAATACACGGAAAGCGAATACACGGCGGATACACGGAAAATAACACGAAAAGAAAATTTCCTATCGGAATTCACATAAAAACTAAAGTTACGAGAAAACAGAGAATCGACGTGGAACCAGCGGAATTCAGCGAATTTCCGAAATTATCCTTAATTGCATATTGCCCATCCAACTTAACTAAGATTAAGAGAAATACAAGGAAAGTCAAACGAAAACAACATTTACAATCCAAATTCGCATTGGAACTATTCCATAATTTCCCATCCAATTAAGCAAAAACTGTTTTCACACACTGTTCTAAGGAATCACACACTGTTTAAGGACTAATTTTAAGAGAAACACGGAAAGTAACACGAAAAGAACATTTCCTATCGAAATTCACATAAAAACAAAAGTTACGAGAAAACAGAGAATCGACGTAGAACCAGCGGAATTCATCGAATACATCGAAATTATCCCTGATTTTATAACTTCCCATCCAATTACGCGAAAACTGTTTTCACACATTGTTCTAAGGAATCAGACACTGTTCAAAGGACTAATTTTTAGAGAAACACGGAAAGTAACACGACAAGAACATTTCCTATCTGAATTCACATAAAAACTAAAGTTACGAGAAAACAGATAATCGACGTAGAACCAACGGAATTCGGCGAATACACGGAAAGCGAATACACGGCGGATACACGGAAAATAACACGAAAAGAAAATTTCCTATCGGAATTCACATAAAAACTAAAGTTACGAGAAAACAGAGAATCGACGTGGAACCAGCGGAATTCAGCGAATTTCCGAAATTATCCTTAATTGCATATTGCCCATCCAACTTAACTAAGGTTAAGAGAAATACACGGAAATTACAAGAAAACAGCAATTACTATCCAAATTCGCATAGGAACTAAAGTTACGTGAAAACCGTAACCGTAAACGAAGAACCAGCGGAATTCAGCAAATACTCCGAAATTATCCGTGATTCAATAATTTCCCATCCAATTTCGCAAAAACTGTGTTCACACATTGTTCTAAGGACTCATTTAAAGAGAAATACCCAGAAAGTAACACGAAAAGAACATTTCCTATCGAAATTCATATAAAAACTAAAGTTACGAGCAAACAGAGAATCGACGTAGAACCAGCGGAATTCAGCAAATACTCTTTTGCTAAATTGGATGGGTAATTATTGAATCAGGGATAATTTCGAAGTATCTGCTGAATTCCGCTGGTTCTACGTCTATTCTCTGTTTTCTCGTAACTTTAGTTTTTATGTGAATTTCGATAGGAAATGTTCTTTTCGTGTTACTTTCTCTGTATATCTCTTAAAATGAGTCCTTAGAACAGTGTGTGAAAACAGTTTTTGCGAAATTGGATGGGAAATTATCGAAACACGGATAATGTCGGAGTATTTTCTGAATTCCTCTGGTTATACGTCGATTCATGTTTTTGTCTTAAAATGTTCTTTCCGTGTTACTCTCTGGGTATTTCTCTTTAAATGAATCCTTAGAACAATGTGCGAACACAGTTTTTGCGAAATTGAATGGGAAATTGTCGAATCAGGGATAATTTCGGAGTATATGCTAAATTCCGCTGGTTATACGTCGATTCACTGTTTTCTCGTAACTTAAGTTTTTGTGTGAATTTCGATAGGATATGTTCTTTTCGTTTTACTTTCCGTGTATTTCTCTTAATTTTAATACTAGAACAGTGTGCGAACACAGTTTTTGCGAAATTGGATGGGAAATTATTGAATCAGGGATAATTTCGAAGTATTTCCTGAATTCCGCTGGTTATACGTCGATTCACTGTTTTCTCGTAACTTTAGTTTATAGTGAATTTCGATAGGAAATGTTCTTTACGTGTTACTTTCGTGTATTTCTCTTTAAATGAGTCGTTAGAACAGTGTGCGAACACAGTTTTTGCGAAATGGAATGGGAAATTTTTGAATCAGGGATAATTTCGGAGTATTTGCTAAATTCCGCTGGTTATACGTCGATTCACTGTCTTCTCGTAACTTTAGTTTTTATGAATTTCTACTGTTGTACTACAAAGGTATCGAAATCACATAAAAACTAAAGGTACGAGAAAACAGAGAATAGATGTACAACCAGCGGAATTCAGCAAATGCTCCGAAGTTATCCCTGATTCAACAATTTCACAATCAATTTAGCAAAAACTGTTTTCACACACTGTTCTAAGGACTAATTTTAAGAGATATATACGGAATGTAATACGAAAGGAACATTTTCTATCGAAATTCACAAAAAAACTAGAGAAAACAGAGAATCGACGTAGCGGAATTCAGCAAATACTTCGATATTGTCCCTGATTCAATAATCATCCAATCCAATCCATTCAATAATCATCCAATTTCAAAGTAACTATTTTCACACACTGTTCTAAAGCCATTTTAAGAGAAATACACAGAAAGTAACAAGAAAAGATCATTTCCTATCGAAATTCACATAAAAACTAAAATTACGAGAAAACAGAGAATAGACGTAGAACCAGCGGAATTCAGCAAATATTTCGAAATTATCTCTGATTCAATAATTTCCCATCCAATTTAGCAAAAGAGTATTTGCTGAATTCCGCTGGTTCTACGTCGATTCTCTGTTTGCTCGTAACTTTAGTTTTAATGTGAATTTCGATAGGAAATGTTCTTTTCGTTTTACTTTGTGTGTATTTCTCTTAATTTAAGTAGTAGAACTGTGTGTGAACACAGTTTTTGCGAAATTGGATGGGAAATTATTGAATCACGGATAATTGCGGCGTATTTGCTAAATTGCTTGTTATACGTCGATTCACTGTTTTCTCGTAACTTTACTTTTTATATGAATTTCTACTGTTGTACTACAAAGGTAAAGAGAAATACACGGAAAGTAACAAGAAAAGAATATTTCCTATCGAAATCACATAAAAACTAAAGGTACGAGAAAACAGTGTATCGACGTATAACCAGAGGAATTCAGAAAATACTCTTTTGCTAAATTGGATGGGTAATTGTTGAATCAGGGATAATTTCGAAGTATCTGCTGAATTCCGCTGGTTCTACGTCTATTCTCTGTTTTCTCGTAACTTTAGTTTTTATGTGAATTTCGATAGGAAATGTTCTTTTCGTGTTACTTTCTCTGTATATCTCTTAAAATGAGTGCTTAGAACAGTGTGTGAAAACAGTTTTTGCGAAATTGGATGGGAAATTATCGAAACACGGATAATTTCGGAGTATTTTCTGAATTCCTCTGGTTATACGTCGATTCACTGTTTTCTCGTAACTTAAGTTTTTGTGTGAATTTCGATAGGAAATGGGTATTTCTCTTAAAATGAGTCCATAGAACAGTGTGCGAACACAGTTTTTGCGAAATTGGATGGGAAATTTTTGAATCAGGGATAATTTCGAAGTATTTGCTAAATTCCGCTGGTTATACGTCGATTCAAATTCTCGTAACTTTAGTTTTTGTGTGAATTTCGATAGGAAATGTTCTTTCCGTGTTACTTTCTGTGTATTTCTCTTAAAATGAGTCCTTGGAACCATGTGTAAAAATAGTTTTTGCGAAATTGGATGGGATAATTTCGAAGTTTTTGCTGAATTCCGCTGGTTCTACGTCGATTCTCTGTTTGCTCGTAACTTTAGTTTTTATGTGAATTTCGATAGGAAATGTTCTTTTCGTGTTACTTTCGGGTATTTCTCTTTAAATGAGTATTTAAAACATTGTGTGAACACAGTTTTTGCGAAATTGGATGGGAAATTATAAAATCACGGATAATTTCGGCGTATTTGCTAAATTGCTTGTTATACGTCGATTCACTGTTTTCTCGTAACTTTACTTTTCATGTGAATTTCGATAGGAAATGTTCTTTTCGTTTTACTTTCCGTGTATTTCTCTTAATTTTAGTAGTAGAACAGTGTGCGAACACAGTTTTTGCGAAATTGGGAAATTATTGAATCAGGAATAACTTCGGAGCATTTGCTGAATTCCGCTGGTTCTACATCGATTCTCTGTTTTCTCGTAACTTTAGTTTTTATGTGAATTTCGATACGAAATGTTCTTTCCGTGTTACTTTCTGGGTATTTCTCTTAAAATGAGTCCTTAGAACAGTGTGCGAACACAGTTTTTGCACGGAAGTAAACCGAAAAGAACATTTCCAGTCGTAATTCACATAAAAACTAAAGTTACGAGAACTTGAATCGACGTATAACCAGCGGAATTTAGCAAATACTCCGAAATTATCCCTGATCAAAACTGTGTTCGCACACTGTTCTACTACTAAAATTAAGAGAAATACACGGAAAGTAACACGAAAAGAACATTTCCTATCGAAATTCACATGAAAACTAATGTTACGAGCAAACAGAGAATCGACGTAGAACCAGCGGAATTCAGCAAATACTCTTTTGCTAAATTGGATGGGAAATTATTGAATCAGGGATAATTTCGAAGTATTTGCTGAATTCCGCTGGTTCTACGTCTATTCTCTGTTTGCTCGTAACTTTAGTTTTTATGTGAATTTCGATAGGAAATGTTCTTTTCGTTTTACTTTCCGTGTATTTCTCTTAATTTTAGTAGTAGAACAGTGTGCGAACACAGTTTTTGCGAAATTGAATGGGAAATTATTAAATCAGGGACAATTTCGGAGTATTTTCTGAATTCCGCTGGTTCTTCGTCGATTCTCTGTTTTCTCGTAACTTTAGTTTTTATGTGAATTTCGATACGAAATGTTCTTTCCGTGTTACTTTCTGGGTATTTCTCTTAAAATAAGTCCATAGAACAGTGTGCAAACACAGTTTTTGCGAAATTGGATGGGAAATTTTTGAATCAGGGATAATTTCGGAGTATTTGCTAAATTCCGCTCGTTATACGTCGATTCACTGTCTTCTCGTAACTTTAGTTTTTATGAATTTCTACTGTTGTACTACAAAGGTTAAGAGAAATACACGGAAAGCAACACGAAAAGAATATTTCCTATCGAAATCACATAAAAACTAAAGGTACGAGAAAACAGAGAATCGATGTACAACCAGCGGAATTCAGCAAATGCTCCGAAGTTATCCCTGATTCAATAATTTCACAATCAATTTAGCAAAAACTGTTTTCACACACTGTTCTAAGGACTAATTTTAAGAGATATATACGGAATGTAATACGAAAGGAACATTTCCTATCGAAATTCACAAAAAAACTAGAGAAAACAGAGAATCGACGTAGCGGAATTCAGCAAATACTTCGAAATTGTCCCTGATTCAATAATCATCCAATCCAATCCATTCAATTATCATCCAATTTCAAAGTAACTATTTTCACACACTGTTCTAAAGCCATTTTAAGAGAAATACACAGAAAGTAACAAGAAAAGATCATTTCCTATCGAAATTCACATAAAAACTAAAATTACGAGAAAACAGTGAATCGACGTATAACCAGAGGAATTCAGCAAATACTCTCGGATACCCGTGATTCAATAATTTCCCATCCAATTTCGCAAAAACTGTGTTCACACATTGTTCTAAGGACTCATTAAAAGAGAAATACACAGAAAGTATCGCGGAAAAAACATTTCGTATCGTATCACATAAAAACTAAAGTTACGAGAAAACAGAGAATCGACGAAGAACCAGCGGAATTCAGCAAATACTCCATCCCTGATTCAATAATTTCCCATTCAATTTAGCAAAAACTGTGTTCGCACACTGTTCTACTACTAAAATTAAGAGAAATACCCGGAAAGTAACACGGAAAGAACATTTCCTATCGAAATTCACATATAAACTAAAGTTACGAGAAAGCAGAGAATCGACGTAGAACCAGCGGAATTCAGAAAATACTCCGAAATTACCGGTGATTCAATAATTTCCCATCCAATTTCGCAAAAACTGTGTTCACACACTGTTCTAAGGACTCATTTAAAGAGAAATACCCAGAAAGTAACACGAAAGGAACATTTCCTATCGAAATTCACATAAAAACTAAAGTTACGAGCAAACAGAGAATCGACGTAGAACCAGCGGAAATACTCTTTTGCTAAATTGGATGGGAAATTATTGAATCAGGGATAATTTCGAAGTATTTGCTGAATTCCGCTGGTTCTACGTCTATTCTCGGTTTTCTCGTAACTTTAGTTTTTATGTGAATTTCGATAGGAAATGTTCTTTTCGTGTTACTTTCCGTGTATTTTTCTTAATTTTAGTAGTAGAACAGTGTGAGAAATCAGTTTTTGCAAAATTGGTGGGAAATTTTTGAATCACCGGTAATTTCGGAGTATTTTCTGAATTCCGCTGGTTCTA
This sequence comes from Pseudeuparius sepicola, assembly GCA_963920635.1. Classification (NCBI taxonomy): domain Eukaryota; kingdom Metazoa; phylum Arthropoda; class Insecta; order Coleoptera; family Anthribidae; genus Pseudeuparius; species Pseudeuparius sepicola. The sequence continues at coordinate 58,221,270 of OY987301.1, read as the reverse complement.
CGTCGATTCTCTGCTTTCTCGTAACTTTAGTTTATATGTGAATTTCGATAGGAAATGTTCTTTCCGTGTTACTTTCCGGGTATTTCTCTTAAAATGAGTCCTTAGAACAGTGTGCGAACACAGTTTTTGCGAAATGGAATGGGAAATTTTTGAATCAGGGATAATTTCGGAGTATTTGCTAAATTCCGATGGTTATACATCGATTCACTGTTTTCTCGTAACTTTAGTTTTTATGAATTTCTACTGTTGTACTACAAAGGTTAAGAGAAATACACGGAAAGTAACACGAAAAGAATATTTCCTATCGAAATCACATAAAAACTAAAGGTACGAGAAAACAGAGAATCGATGTACAACCAGCGGAATTCAGCAAATGCTCCGAAGTTATCCCTGATTCAATAATTTCACAATCAATTTAGCAAAAACTGTTTTCACACACTGTTCTAAGGACTAATTTTAAGAGATATATACGGAATGTAATACGAAAGGAACATTTCCTATCGAAATTCACAAAAAAACTAGAGAAATCGACGTAGCGGAATTCAGCAAATACTCCTAAATTATCCGTGATTCAATAATTTCCCATCCAATTTCGCAAAAACTGTGTTCACACATTGTTCTAAGGACTCTTTAAAGAGAAATACCCAGAAAGTAACACGGAAAGAACATTTCGTATCGAAATTCACATAAAAACTAAAATTACGAGAAAAAAGTGAATCGACGTATAAGCAGCGGAATTTAGCAAATATCCTGAAATTATCCCTGATTCAACAATTTCCCATTCAATTACGCAAAAACTGTGTTCGCACACTGTTCTAAGGACTCATTTAAAGAGAAATACCCGGAAAGTAACACGGAAAGAACGTTTCCTATCGAAATTCACATAAAAACTAAAGTTACGTGAAAACAGTGAATCGACGTATAACCAGCGGAATTCAACAAATACTCCGAAATCATCCGTGAGTTAATGGTCGGGAGCGTAACGCGGTCTTTTTAAAAAATTATTTATTGAACATAAAGTTACAATACAAAGTATAGAATAAGAATGAGGTATACAATATAGCAAAGTCCCGTTTTTATAGGGGACGCTTCGGCGGTGTCTTCTTGTGCAGCGTCAGCGCTTCTTCGGGATCGGTGGTGACATAATTCCTCCCTCCGCAGAACCAACTCTAGGGCACCGTAGGAGTTGGATATCTCCTGGTTGTGGAACTTCTTTCTTCTCTTTGTTACGTCTTCTTGATTTCCATCTTCCGTGGCCGTAATAAATCGCTGGTAAAATCAATAAACCATAAATAATAATTGTCCAAAGGCTTGGTATATAGTGAACTTTAGTAAAAGTAAGTTCGGGGTTGTTTTGAAGAACTTCTGTCTTTAATTCTTGAAGTTGGTCAAGTTGCAGATTTTCTAATTCGAAGTCTAAGTTGAGCGTCGTATTGCTTTTTAATTGCATTTCTAGTTTTGGAAAGAGTACTGGGTTTTCGATTAAACTTGTTTCTTGTTCATTTATTATTTTTTCTCGATTCGTCGACAGTTTACAATTTATTGGAATCTTGAATAGGTGAGAGCCGATGAGTTGTAGCGTTTCTTCTTGATTATTGCAACTCAGTTTAACTGTTACAATTTTTGGAAATAGATCAATGTATTGATTGGTTTCGCCAAGTTGTTTGATAACTGGTTTACTAATGGTAATGTCGAACTCTTTGCATGTAGTTATACTTCTTGAAGTGAGGAGTTGAATTCCACAAGGTGCGTCTTGTCGGATTTCTTCTAGGTCCAGTTTTTTACAAACGTAGTCTTGGGACTTCGTTCTTGAGCATGCCTTACTCGTAAATGCGTAGTGCAATTTATTTTTTAATAGGAATTTGTTTTTTGGAAAAACTGTCTTAAAATGACTCTCCGAAAATATAGGAGTAGAGAATAAATGAAAGTATTCAAAATCAAAAGGGAAAGTAATAGGGATTTTTAATAAATAAGTGATTTTGTTATTTAGAATATACCATTCAATATTAATTAGACTTTCAAAAAGTAAAATATTTTCTAAAGAAATTTTTAATGGGAATTGTTCAGGTTTTAAGAATTTTTGAAGTTTAAGAAGTTCCTTGTAAAAGTCTGATGTGTTAATGATGCTTGGATGCATAATTTTTAATTTGGAAAAGACGATTGAATTTTCAATATCTTGTAAAATTGAATTGATAATTCCGTAAAGATTTATTACTTGATTTGTAATATCTTTGATAAAGATCGAGTTTTCTCTATAAGCTTCTTTTTGGACAATTGTTGAAATTTGTTTTATTTTGGATTCAAGTAAAAGTTCATTGTGTTTTATTTGTTCAATAGTGTTCTTAAATTTGTCGATAACTTCTGTCGATATTGAATTCTGACGTTTAATATTATATTCTAATTTTTCTTGATTTTGTTGCAATTCTTTAATTATGTTTTCGAAACGTTCGCCGTCTGAAGCATCCAAATTTCCAGTCACTGCCTTGAATATAGAGCCTAAACCGTTTATTAACCCTCTTTTATGTCTACGAGCATTTGGCAAAATTTCTTCTACTTTAATATGTACTTTTGATCTAGTAAGATTTAATATTTTGAAATAATTAGAGATTTCGAGTTTGTAGCCATCATTCGAATTGATTAAGTTTTCAATCTGATTGGATTTATGATCCAATTCTTCAATTTCAGTAATCAAAGGGTTCAAGTCGTAAAAATGAATTAAAGTGTGGGTGTATTCTTGAATTTTCGCGTTTCCTAATTTTAAGGGTAGCATTCCAAAATTTTGGTCCAGATTTCTTATTTCGATTTTTTCTTGAAGTCCGAAGACTAGCAAGGGTAAGCTAAAAGAGAAAAATATGAAATTAATTTTGAGAGTTTGCAAAGGTATAGGTTTTCTTTAGTGGGCGTTTAAGGTTATCCATATGCACTTTATCTTGGGTGTCCGTTGACACAGTTTTGCGAGCGGTATCTACAGTAACAGCTGTTGTGGGTTTATTGAATTTGTTAGCATTTTTCTGCCTAATGTTTTTCTTGGTATATACCCGTTGTTGTTCGCTAAACAACTTTGGATCATCGCGATTTCGATTGATCTTTTCTATTAAATTTTGTTTGTTTTGAGACAGAGTTTCATTTATTTTAGAGTACATTAATTTGGTTCTGTCTTTAAGGGAATTAATATAATCATTCGTCAATAGTTGATCTATATTTATGTCAAAAATGTTTTCATCGCTAATATGGCCGTTTAATACGTCTATTGGTTTGAATTTGGTGGCCGAATGGATTGAGTGATTGTAGGCTAGTATAGCATAGGTCATTTTTAAAGATACTGGTGTTTTTAAGAATCCTTGCGTATTAAGTAAACGTATGTGTTCGATTAAAGTCGAATGTAAACGTTCTATCATACCATTGGACTGTGGATGGTTGGGAGAACAGAAATGAATTTTAATTTTGTGTAGACTCAAAAGTTCGTTTATTACAGAGTTTTTAAATTCGGTACCATTATCAGTTATTATTGTCGTTGGTACTCCATGGTGAGAAAAGAACTGAATTAGATTATCTACTATTTCGCTTGAAACTAATGACTTTAATGGGTATGCTTGAGCGTATTTTGAAAAACTATCTATAATTGTTAAGAATTTTATTTGTTCTAAAGTGAATGTGTCCATATGGATAATTTCGAAAGGTTTACTAGCGGTTGGTGTTATATTCATTTGCATTCTTACAGGGTGTCTTTCATACTTGCACTGTTGGCATAATTCACAATCATTAATAAAGGTTTGAATTGAATTTTTTAGTTGCGGCCAATAGTATTTTACTTTTATTCTTTATTTTATTTATTTTATGATATCGAAAATATCGTTTTTATTGGTGACATCAATAAGTTTTATTGTGCAACGTTTTAATTTCAGAGAGGGCCATTTAAAGTGTTGTCTAACAACTGCGAAACTCGCAGAAAGGTTCGTATATGTCTGGATTTTCAAAATAAAGATGATATTGGACATTGGGTAACAAATACTCTTTAACAAAGTTAGTTACATCTGATTCAAAATCATTTTTGGAAATTTGAACTTCTATTCTTCTTTTCTTTTCAAAAAGAATTTTAATTTTTGGTTTGGCAGGGGAATGAAAAACGCTATAAATTATTACTTGATGAGAACCGTAATTTACAGGGGTTTCTGAAATAGGAATGCCGACAATTGGGTGATTTTCTGCATTAGAATGGACTGTTTCATTTTCATCAACATTTTCGTTTGTGCTTTCATCAATATCTAAAATATCGTTATCGGGTTGAACTTGAGTAGATAAAGTGTCTAAATTTTGAGATTGATTTTCGTTTTCTAGTTCCTCATTAAATCTGTGAATATAATCAAAAATATTTTGGGCATTATCACTTGACTTAGTTTCTTTTGTGTTTATTTCGATACGAGGCAAAGCGTCTGCGTTCGTATTTAGTTTTCCTTTTTTGTATATGATGTTATAATCATATTCATCCAATTTAATCCGCCATCTTAACAATTTTGAACTTGGGTCTTTAAGAGAAAACAGCCATTGGAAGGGGCTTGTGGTCAGTAATTATATTAAATTTTCTGCCGTATAAATACGGTCGAAAATATTTAGTTGACCAGACGATACGAAGCAATTCTTTCTCAATGGTACTGTAGTTTTGCTCGGATTCGTTCAACGTTCGCGACGCATAGGCGATTGGTAGATCTTTACCAATAGGGCCTTGAGATAATACGGCGCCTAAAGCAACGTTACTGGCGTCAGTTGTCAAATTGAACGGTTTTGAAAAATCCGGATATTGTAAAATTGGCGAATTAGTTAACAGATTTTTACAAGTTTCGAAACATGATATAAATTCTTGATCGTGAATAATTTTAGCGTTCTTTTTTAAGCATTTTGTTAGGGGTTTTGTGACTTTTGCAAACGATGGAATGAACCTTCGGTAGTAACCGACTAGTCCGAGGAAACCTTTGATTTCTTTTGTAGATTTGGGAATAGGATATTGTTTTATTGCCACGATTTTGGAAGGATTAGGCTTCACGCCTTCTGTTGTGACTACATGTCCTAGATAACCTACCTCTTTACGTAAGAATTCGGATTTATCTACCTGAAGTTTTAAGTTTGCCTCTCTAAATCTATCAAATACTGATTTTAAACGATCTATGTGCTCTTGTAAACTCGTCGAAAAAACTATAACATCATCCAAATATACCAGGCACATTTCGTTTTGGATACCCCGTAGTATATTATCCATTATTCGCTGAAAGGAAGCCGGCGCATTCTTTAAACCGAATGGCATACGAAGGTATTCATAATGACCGGTTTCACAACTAAAGGCAGTTTTTGGGATGTCATTTTCTTCCATTTGAATCTGATGGAAGCAGCTTGCTAAGTCGAGAGTACTGAAATACTGGCAACGACCCAGTTTGTCCAAAAGATCAGTAATGTTCGGCAGTGGGTACCGATCATCATTAAGACGTCGATAATCCACTACAACACGCCACTTTTGTTTGCCAGTCGCATCTATCTTTTTGGGCACAACCCAAATAGGTGATGACCATGGCGAACTACTGTGCCGAATGATATTTTGGTCAAGCATTTTTTCGATTTGATTTTCGACTTCTTTTTTGTGAATATAGGGATAACGATAAGACTTCGTGTATATGGGTGATTCATCCGTTAATTTTATTTGATGTTTAATTTTATTAGTGAAAGTTAAAGTTGAGTTTTCGTTGTAAAATATATCAGAATATTGAGATAATAAATTAATTAATGCTTCTTTTTCTTCGGCGTTTAGATGATCAAGCCTAAGTTTTGATATATCGAGATTAGGTGTGGGTTCGAAATTTTGAGTGTTAAAATTATTCAGATCAATATTTTTTTAACAATTTTGATCAAATATTTCAACTTCTAAAGGTTCCGAGGAATTTAGCATCACCTCTTTATCAGTCGGGTTTAGAATTGTAGTTATCGCATAACCGTTCTTAGAAGTTGTCAGCGACTCTGGGATTTCGCAATCTTGTACCTTTTGGTGTGGAATTACAATATCTCCGTTTTCTGCGGTAGTTTTAATTTTTATAACTTGTTTACAACGAGGAGCTACTGCTATCAGGTTTAGCGTTTTATGTTTAGTGTAATAGAAGTACATTTTAATTTTTGTATAGGGTGTTACAATAAATTTATCCACATAGTCTAATTTTGATTGCAATAATAAAATATTGTCTAGTCCGATTAAACCATCAAAAAGTTCATGAAATTTGAATAAGTAGAACTTTAATAGTCTTGGTTCAGGCAGATTAAAACATTTTGAAGCGGGGATCATGACACTATGATCGTGCGAAGATGTTTGCAAAGCGGTTACGATAATAAATGGGTCATACTGTACATTTTTCGAAAAAATTTTGAAAACTAAATCTGGGTTCAAAAATGAGCGGGATGCTCCGGTGTCAATTAATAATTTTAGATTATTTTCGGGCCAATAAATGTAAGAAAGTTTACTTTTGTCTAAATTATTTAGCGAAATAATTTCAGGTTTTTTAGTCATAGAATTCGAGTCAGGCGGTTCCGGTAAAGGTGGCAAATCTTTCGAAGGATTCATTAAACTATTAGGGGGTTTGGTTAAAGGAGTTAAAAATGGAGTTTTAGTTATGGGTTTCGAATCGTAAGGAGTTTCCTTGGAAATTGTGGAGTCGTGGACAGATAAGGGCATTTTTAAGTGGTTGGAAGTGAGTGGCAGGGAATAGGAAAATTTTCGTCATTGTGGTCACTATCATTATGGTCGAGCGGATTTTCGTAATCAAAATTTTCTTGTTCGTTATTTGTTTCAACTTGAACGTTAAAATATGAAATTTCAGATTGATATTGATTTTCTGTTTCATATAAATTGGAAATATCATAAAGATCATCGTCATTGTTTTCTTCGTTGATTTCAGTATTGTAAATTTCGATAGGAAGTAGAAGGTTGGTAAGGCTTTTTATAACTTAGGTGAGTGGTGGTAGACATTGGCGTTGGTTTTGGAAATTGTCTATTTTGGTTTGGTCTGAACACATTCGAATTTTGTGAGTTTTGCATTTGCGGTTTGCCAAATATTTGTGAGTTAGTCGGGAATCTTTGATTAGCGATTGGTTTTGGCTGAATATTGATTGGCTGCGACGGAAAACCTGGATTCATCGGAAAACGACATGGCTGAGGATTGTTAAAACATTTTGAAGCGGGGATCATGACACTATGATCGTGCGAAGATGTTTGTACAGGTGGAAATTTGGGAATAACGTAATTTTGAGGGCTATTTAGCTGAAATTGTAATTTTGGAAATGGTGCATTTATTTTAGATTTCATAACATCACTGGCACTGGTCATATTTTGAAAATATTTTATATTGTCTTCTTGAGTTACTAATTGCAAAGCTTCGTTTAAATTTGTGGGGCGCATACAACGTATGGTAGTCCCAAGTGGTTCCTTTAAACCGGACAAAAATGTTTTGAGAGCTAAATTGTTATAAAGGGTTCTTTTGAGAATTTTTGCTTCTTGAGTGTCTTCGTGAATATCAACATAGTTAATAATTAAATTTAGGAGTTGTAGAATTCTATCATAAAATTGCTGCGGTCTTTCGTTATGTTGTTGTCGCAACATAACCAAATCCCTGTTGAGACAAGCTTCGTCTCTTTGATCAGCGAAATGACGATACAGTGTTTCCTTGATATCATTCCAGCAAGTGATAGTTTGAATATTTACAATAAGTTTAGCATTTCCACTTAGTTTCTCAATTAAAGAATGCATCAGATAAACATTTTGAAAACATGTTGGGTTTTTGGTGTCAAAAAATTGATTTACTATTGATTCGCAAACAGTCAAATATCGATTTAATTCGGTTGGGTTACCGTCAAATTCGGGAACACATTTTAAAAATTCGGGTTTGAATGGAGTGGTCATTTTTTGTGATTTTTGAGAAATATTTTCGAATAAAACTTCTGGTCGATCAAAATTTTGGATTTCAGTTTCAGTAAGTTCGTTTGAGTCACTTGAAGACAAAGACAAATTGGCAAGATCTTCGACAAATTTATCAAAAGACATCAAAATTGCACTTACATTAAGAGATGAGCAATTTTGGCCATCTGAAGTCTGGGTTCGGCGATGTGGTCCTCTTCCAAAGCTTCTGATTGGTCCGTGCGGGAAACAGACGATTTTGTTCTGATGACCGGCGACGGTTCGATAATCGATCAATCGTTGATACGATCTCGCGGCACGTTCGATACGCGGCGTTTCGATTATCCGGAAGACTGCGACAGTTAATGGTCGGGAGCGTAACGCGGTCTTTTTAAAAAATTATTTATTGAACATAAAGTTACAATACAAAGTATAGAATAAGAATGAAGTATACAATATAGCAAAGCCCCGTTTTTATAGGGGACGCTTCGGCGGTGTCTTCTTGTGCAGCGTCAGCGCTTCTTCGGGATCGGTGGTGACATAATTCGTGATTCAATAATTTCCCATCCAATTTCGCAAAAAACTGTGTTCACACACTGTTCTAAGGACTCATTTAAAGAGAAATACCCAGAAATTAACACGGAAAGCATATTTCTTATCGAAATTCACATAAAAACTAAAGTTACGAGAAAACAGAGAATCGACGTAGAACCAGCGGAATTTAGCAAATACTCCGAAATTAACAATGATTCAATAATTTCCCATTCAATTTCGCGAAAACTGTTTTCACACACTGTTGTTCTAAGGACCAATTTTAAGAGATATACACGGAATATAATACGAAAGGAACATTTCCTATCGATATTCACAAAAAAACTAAAGTTACGAGGAAACAGAGAATCGACGAAGAACCAGCGGAATTCAGCAAACACTCCGAAATTATCCCCGATTCGATAATTTCCCATCCAATTTCGCAAAAACTATTTTCACACACTGTTCTAAGGACTCATTTTAAGAGAAATACACAGAAAGTAACACGTAAAGAACATTTCCTATCGAAATTCACAAAAAACTAAAGTTACGAGAAAACAGAGAATCGACGTATAACAAGCAATTTAGCAAATACGCCGAAATTATCCGCGATTCAATAATTTCCCAACCAATTTCGCAAAAACTGTGTTCACACAATGAAGAAAATCCTCCGAAATTATCCGTGATACAATAATTTCCCATCCAATTTAGCAAAAGGGTATTTCCGCTGGTTCTACGTCGATTCTCTGTTTGCTCGTAACTTTAGTTTTTATGTGAAGTTCGATAGGAAATGTTCTTTCCGTGTTACTTTCTGGGTATTTATTTGCGAAATTGAATGGGAAATTGTTGAATCTGGGATAATATCGGAGTATTTGCTAAATTCCGCTGGTTATACGTCGATTCACTGTTTTCTCGTAACTTTAGTTTTTATGTGAATTTCGATAGGAAATGTTCTTTCCGTGTTACTTTCTAGGTATTTCTCTTTAAATGAATCCTCAGAACAATGTGCGAACACAGTTTTTGCGAAATGGAATGGGAAATTGTTGAATCAGGGATAATTTCGGAGTATTTGCTAAATTCCGCTGGTTATACGTCGATTCACTGTTTTCTCGTAACTTTAGTTTTTATGCGAAGTTCGATAGGAAATGCTCTTTTCGTGTTACTTTCTGTGTATTTCTCTTAAAATGAGTCCTTGGAACCGTGTGTAAAAATAGTTTTTGCGAAATTGGATGGGATAATTTCGAAGTATTTGCTGAATTCCGCTGGTTCAACGTCGATTCTCTGTTTTCTCCTAACTTTAGTTTTTATGTGAATTTCGATTGGAAATGATCTTTTCGGTTTACTTTCCGTCTATTTCTCTTAACCTTAGTAGTTAGAACAGTGCGTGAAAACAGTTTTTGCGAAATTGGATGGGAAATTATTGAATCACTGATAATTTCGGAGTATTTTCTGAATTCCTCTGGTTATACGTCTGTGCACTGTTTTCTCGTAACTTTAGTTTTTATGTGAATTTCGATAGGAAATGTTCTTTCCGTGTTACTTTCTCTTTAAATGAGTCATTAGAACAGTGTGTGAACACAGTTTTTGCGAAATTGAATGGGAAATTGTTGAATCAGGTATAATTTCGGAGTATTTGCTAAATTCCGCTGGTTATACGTCGATTCAAGTTCTCGTAACTTTAGTTTTTATGTGAATTACGATTGGAAATGTTCTTTTCGGGTTTCTTTCCGTCTATTTCTCTTAGTGTGTGAAAACAGTTTTTGCGAAATTGAATGGGAAATTATTGAATCGGATAATTTCGGAGTATTTGCTAAATTCCGCTGGTTATACGTCGATTCACTGTTTTCTCGTAACTTTAGTTTTTATGAATTTCTACTGTTCTACTACAAAGGTTAAGAGAAATACACGGAAAGTAACACGAAAAGAATATTTCCTATCGAAATCACATAGAAACTAAAGGTACGAGAAAACAGAATCGATGTAGAACCAGCGGAATTCAGCAAATGCTCCGAAGTTATCCCTGATTCAATAATTTCCCAATCAATTTCGCAAAAACTGTTTTCACACACTGTTCTAAGGACTGATTTTAAGAGATATAGACGGAATGTAATACGAAAGGAACATTTCCTATCAAAATTCACAAAAAAACTAGAGAAAACAGAGAATCGACGTAGCGGAATTCAGCAAAAACTCCGAAATAATCCCTGATTCCATAATTTCTCATCCAATTTCGAAAAAACTGTTTTCACACATTGTTCTAAGGACTCGTTTTAAGAGAAATACACAGAAAGTGACACGAAAAGAACATTTCGTATCGAATTTCACATAAAAACTAAAGTTACGAGAAAACAGAGAATCGATGTAGAACCAGCGGAATTCAGCAAATGCTCCGAAATTATCTCTGATTCAATAATTTCCCATTCAATTTCGCAAAAACTGTGTTCGCACACTGTTCTACCACAAAAAGAAAGAGAAATACACGGAAAGTAACACGAAAACAACATTTCCTATCGAAATTCACATAAAAACTAAAGTTACGAGAAAACAGTGAATCGACGTATAACAAGCAATTTAGCAAATACGCCGAAATTAACCGTGATTCAACCAATTTCGCAAAAAGTGTGTTCACACAATTCAGAAAATACTCCGAAATTATCCGTGATTCAATAATTTCCCATCCAATTTAGCAAAAGAGTTACGAGAAAACAGAGAATCGATGTAGAACCAGCGGAATTCAGCAAATGCTCCGAAATTATCCCTGATTCTGCTGAATTCCGCTGGTTCTACGTCGATTCTCTGTTTGCTCGTAACTTTAGTTTTTATGTGAATTTCGATAGGAAATGTTCTTTTCGTGTTACTTTCGGGCATTTCTCTTTAAATGAGTCCTTAAAACATTGTGTGATAATTTCGGCGTATTTGCTAAATTGCTTGATATACGTCGATTCACTGTTTTCTCGTAACTTTACTTTTTTTGTGAATTTCGATACGAAATGTTTTTTCCGTGTTACTTTCCGTGTATTTCTCTTAATTTTAGTAGTAGAACAGTGTGCGAACACAGTTTTTGCGAAAAGTAGGATGGGAAATTATTGAATCAGGGATAATTTCGGAGTATTTGCTAAATTCCGCTGGTTATACGTCGATTCAAGTTCTCGTAACTAAAGTTTTCTCGTAACTAAAGTTTTTATGTGAATTTCGATAGGAAATGTTCTTTCCGTGTTACTTTCTCTTTATATGAGTTCTTAGAACAGTGTGCGAATACAGTTTTTGCGAAATGGAATGGGAAATTTTTGAATCAGGGATAATTTCGGAGTATTTGCTAAATTCCGCTGGTTATACGTCTCGTGATTTTAGTTTTTATGTGAATTTCGATAGGAAATGATCTTTTCTTGTCACTTTCTGTGTATTTCTCTTAAAATGAGCCTTAGAACAGTGTGTGAAAATAGTTAATTTGAAATTGGATGATTATTGAATGGATTGGATTGGATGATTATTGAATCAGGGACAATTTCGAAGTATTTGCTGATTTCCGCTACGTCGATTCTCTGTTTTCTCTAGTTTTTTGTGAATTTCGATAGGAAATGTTCCTTTCGTATTACATTCCGTCTATATCTCTTAAAATTAGTCCTTAGAACAGTGTGTGAAAACAGTTTTGCGAAATTGATTGGGAAATTATTGAATCAGGGATAACTTCGGAGCATTTGCTGAATTCCGCTGGTTCTACATCGATTCTCTGTTTTCTCGTACCTTTAGTTTTTATGTGATTTCGATAGGAAATATTCTTTTCGTGTTACTTTCCGTGTATTTCTCTTAACCTTTGTAGTAGAACAGTAGAAATTCATAAAAACTAAAGTTACGAGAAAACAGTGAATCGAAGTATAAATAGCGGAATTTAGCAAATACTCCGAAATTATCCCTGATTCAAAAATTTCTCATTCCATTTCGCAAAAACTGTGTTCGCACACTGTTCTAAAGTAGTTAAGCAAAGCGGGCATCAGGACAGTGACGTCACGGCCTCGGCCGCTACGTGGCAGATGTTTATTTCCGACAGGTGAGGACTTGCATTTTGACCTGGCGTGACCCCCGGGAGGTTATTAACCTTTTCCGACAGGTGCAGACTTGCATTTTGACCTGACGTAACCCCGGACGGGACTTGACCTCGATAGGTTATTAAGAATTGTTATGACAATTCTCTACCACTAGGTTAGGATATAAGGTGGTCCGTTCTAGCTGGAGAACTCTGTTTAGTTTGAAAGCAGACAACATGGATCTACAAGCAATCAACAAGTTGACGTGCCTCAATCGGAAATCCAGCATCAAGTTGGCGGAATTACCACAAGATTTGCCATTGAAAATATATTCAGGCAAGCTGGTGAAGACAAAATTCGGGGAATGCGTCTTACTGGAATTGGAGGAGAATGTTGTATTCCTACCGCAGAGAGTCACGGTAGCATTCAAGCCACACTTGGAGGATTTCTCATCTGAAAGATATTCCCTAGTGTTTAAGGGACAACTCAACACAGGAAAGCATTATCCAGCGAATCAGTTTGAGATTGTAGAAAATAAAAATATTTAAATGGAAATATTTTTTTATTTATTAAACCTAAATCTGTTACTAGCGTTGATGAAACGTTAACGAAGGCGTCAACGAAACGTCAACGAAACGTCGACGAAACGTGGACGAAACGTCGACGAACGTCGATGAAACGTCGACGAAACGTCGACGCTTGGACGAAACGTCAACGAAACGTCGACGAACGTCGACGAAACGTCAACGAAACGTCGACGAAACGTCGACGAACGTCGACGAAACGTTGACGGACGTCGACGAAACGTCGAGGAAACGTTAACGAAACGTCAACGAAACGTCGACGAACGTCGACGAAACGTCAACGAAACGTCGACGAAACGTTGACGGACGTCGACGAAACGTCGACGAAGCGTCGACGAAACGTTAACGAAACGTTAACGAACGTCGACGGAACGTCGACGGAACGTCAACGAAACGTTGACGAAAAGTCAACGAAACTTCAGAAAAGTGAATGTTGAAAATAAAACAATATATTTACGTTAATAATGTTTATTTATCTGTGAGAGTTGATAAGAACAAAATTGTCTTCTTATAATCCTTCACTTTGGTAGATGGCCAGTGACCGGAGTCTGGTCCACAATCCCATCCTAAAAGAGCTTTTGGGTTTACCTTATATTTTCTTACGTTTTCTTCCAACCAATTCAAGATTCTTAAATGATTTTTGTTTTTAGATGGTTGAAACTTATATGATAATTTCATAGCAGTTAAATCTTCAACAAATATTTTTAAATTTTTATGTTTCGCTAAGTAGACAGCTTGACATATAAAAGCATCACAGCAATCTTCCAATCCCTTGTAGTTTTTTATTATGTTTTTCACTGGATAAGAGTCCTCCAAATAGTATAGATTAAAATTTGATATTAAGCTAAAAACGTGTACTTTATATGCAATGCTATCTTCCAGGCAATGATCCTTCATAAGCTTTTCGACTGTGGTAAAATTCATTTCTTCAATATTTTCTTGATCACAAATGTTGATTATGATCTTAATATAATTATCAATTTTTCGCTTCTTTTCCAACATTAGGCAACACTCCGCAATACTACATGCTCCTTCAGCAACTTCTGTGAAGCTTTCATTCGGTATTATAAAATCTGGTTTACCAAGCAAATATATTAATTTTTCACCACTACAGGAACGGTTGTACACTTTTTGAGAAGCAACGTATGCATCTACTTCAATTTTAATGAAATCCATTATTACTTTACTATTGTATTAAATTTGTCTACCGTATATATAGATCTATGCGGCTGCTCCCTCCAATCTTGCCCCCACTAGTTAGTATAATATTTGCTTACGTAAGTATGAACTTCACAGTTTGATTATTAAAGAGCGGTAAGTTAAACCCCCACCATAAAAAGATAGTATAAATAGGTACGTATGTATACAGTGACTTCAAACATCATTAAAATGCGATTTCAACAGCAAAGGACTTTACCCATTGAAAATTTGGATATTGCAGATGCAGGACATCACCAAAAATCTAAACATGGTGAACTACTTCCAAATTCTATTAGAGCAATTTTTTGCGGACCGAGTAACTGTGGTAAAACCAATGCCCTTCTCAGTCTTAAATTCAGTGAAAATGGTCTTAAATTTGAGAATATATAATAAATAATAAATAAATAAAAGAATAAATAAAAAAAAAGAATAAATCGCTATTCCAACCAAAATATCAACTATTACAAAATGTCTTAGAAAAGGTTGGTGATAAAATTAAATATTTTCCATTCAAAGCTAACGATGATGTTATTGATCCATCGGAGGCTCTGGAAAATTCTGTTTTTATATTTGACGATGTAGCTTGCGACAAGCAAGATAAAATACGAGAATTCTATTCAATGGGTCGTCACAAAAGTATTGATGTAACATATCTTTGTCAAACCTATTCAAAGATACCTAAACAGTTGATACGAGATAACTGCAACATGATGTATGTATATGACGAGCATGTAACTCCAGATTTAACTTATGAACAATTTAAGGATTTGTGTCATCGATGTTGGAGTGATTCTTACGGAACATTAGTAATCGTTAAGGATTTTGGGTTGAATACCGGACGATATAGAAGTGGTTTCGATAAGTATATAAAGCTGTAAGTTAGTGTCATAAGTTAATTTGGAAAGATGCCGCTAACATCGCAAGATCAAATTGCAAATGCGCAACGCGCGAAGAAAATTAGAGAACTCACACGCTCGATTAGAAAAAAATATACTGCGTTAAAATTAGGGAGAGTTGAAGAAGATGAGTCGCTCGAGAAAGTTTTTAAGCCAGTAACAAAATCTTTAGAAAAAATGATAAAATCCAAGAATGAAAATGATATCAAACTAGAACCTAAAGAAGAAGAAGATGAGGATGATAATATTGATTTAGATAAACAAACAAAATTAATACAAGATGGAATTGAAGATAGAATCAACAAAAAGCTTGATGCGCTGAAGTTGGGCATTAATAAATTACAGGGATCGTTTACACTACCCGAGAGTCATTGGGAAAATTCTAATGAACCCAATCCGGGAAACGTTTTTGAAGAAGATGATGATAATGATATGTCGAACTACCCTCAGGATGTTATAGACGAATACCTAGAATCTTATCCGGAAATACTAAGACCATATATCCGTGAACATGGGGACAAGTCATCTAAAATTGATAAGGTATACGGACCTGTTTACGATGCTTCTAAATCAAAATGGATACTGGGAAGAAAATTTATTGACTTTGATAAGCCTACAGGAGACATACTCGTTGATGGGTTGTATCGGTTTCCGGGTACAGAAGGACTTTACAATTTAATTTTTTATCATGATCCACAGTGCAACCTTGAAGACAGAAAAAATTATAAAAAGATTTTAACTTTAACTAGTGTCCACCTCAACTCAGCGGGTAAATTAAAAGGTTCAAATCGATTTAAATATAGTAATATTATCAAGCCTCTAGTTAGAGGTGAACAAGAAACTGAAATACCTAAACCTAAAACACGTTCACAATCGACGGCATGTGGTACCGGCATGAACCTTACCTACAATAAAAAGCCTATAGAATTCGTTTATTGGGATGATGTAAATGAGTTGATAGATAGATTAAGGCTCCTCGTAGCCTCCAAACAAGCTGGAAACACCTCTCACGATAATGAAATTGTTGCTATTATCAATGAGTTAACAGAAGCTAACATTATTAAAATATATAATATAATATATATATAATATATATAATATAAAATATTAATAAAATTATCATCATATCCACTATGAGTGTCAATAAGTTTGGACAATATTCTAATTCTAAAATTTATTCATCACATTTATCTTCATCGATCCATACCAGTAACACTATTTTCGAGTTTACTCCGAATGGTAATATAGATGTAAAGAATTTGAAGATTAGTAATCTTCAAACTCCAAACGAAAATAGTGACGCAACAAACAAGCGATATGTTGATCAAACTGTTAATGAAATGAGAACCAAAATTTTCGATTATATTCACAGACAGTTACATAAAATAACTACTGCTACGGTACATGAAAATACACTCATCAAAAATTTTAAGGAAGAATTGTATAGTGAAGTAAATAGACTACAATTGTGTATCGAACAGAAAGATAAAAAGATAGTGGAACTATCGAATAAAATTGATAATCTAAAACCATTTTACAAATATAATAATGAAAACACAGCACACTAAAGAAAAAATTCAGTTGGTTAAGGAACTACATACACCGGCTAGAAAAAATTATTCTCGCCGGCGAACTATTATCAAAGGATTAGACGATCTCTGGCAAGCTGATCTTGCGCAAATGGATCAGTATGCGACAGTTAATAAAAATTTTAAATTCATATTGGTAGTAATTGATTGTTTTTCAAAATACGTTTGGTGCGAACCGCTGAAATCAAAGTCTGGGGAAGAGGTTACGAAAGCTTTTACAAATATTCTGAAAAGATCTCACAAACGACAACCTCGAAATCTACAAACTGACCTAGGAAAGGAATTTTACAATACGCATTTTAAGAAACTCATGAAACAATTTAATATAAATCATTATAGTTCATTTAGTATTAAAAAAGCTGCAATTGTGGAGAGGGTTATACGCACATTGAAAGAGCAAATGTTCAAATATTTTAGTTTGAATGGTAAATATAAATGGATTGATATGTTACTTTCAATAGTCGACGAATATAATAATAGGAGACATCGTACTATACATATGAAGCCTAAGAATGTAAATAAGAGTACCGAAAGTCATTTACTTAAAACTGTTTATAGTCACTTAAAGATTTTTAACAAACCAAAATTTAATGTGGGTGATATGGTGAGAATTAGTAAAGCTAAACATATTTTTGAAAAGGGTTTTATTCCTAACTGGACGACAGAAGTCTTTAAAATTATTAAAATACAAATAACTAATCCGGTAACATATGTACTCGAAGATGTAAGAGGAAATCCTATAAAAGGAGGATTCTATACAGAGGAATTACAAAAAACGGCAGATCCAGATATTTACTTAGTAGAGAGGGTACTACGTAGAAGGGGGGGAAAGTGTTGGTGCGCTGGCTTGGTCTAGATAAAACACACGACTCATGGATAAGTGCCACAAACGTTCTGTGAGTTGTTGGTTGTGTAAATCAAAATTCGAAGATGAGTGACTCTGGATACAGCACAAGAAGTGAAGAAAACAATGAAATTAATCGAATCCTAGAGCTTTATGAAGAGGCTATTCGAAATGAAAAGCACATGCTCTTAAGTACACGATTTGTGATAAAACCAGAGAATTTGTTTACGGTTCATTGTGGGTTGAGTCCCGTACGCTTCTTCCGACCAGCAGTCAAAATTGTACATGAACTAACACAAGGTATGATTTCTATGGACCGCTTTGAATGGAATGAGTTTATACTACAATTAAATAAACTCGCAGAACAATATCTCTTTAATCCTGATATTGCATAGTCATCAATGAAGTTCGGCTCCAACCTGGAATTGAGAACAATGCTGGGTTTTAACAACCTCAAGATGGTTATACTCTGTAAGAATGATGACTGTCATTATTTCACCGAAAACGAAGTATTGGAGCTACTCACCATTGACGAGAGTATTAGTTTAAAGATCAACTTATTGCTAAAATGTAACTATCTTGAACATTATCATAATATTTTAGATCAAGTTAATGAGTTGCTAAGAAAATGTAATTATGTTATGGATCCTGTAGATATTATAATGTCTGTATGTAACTTATCGTTTAGTATTGAAACATATTGTATATTCGAGCTTCTCTCTTTTGATAAAGAATTTGTTTTAACGGATTTGTATAGAAGAAGGGTTTAAGAAATAAAACAATATTAAAGTTAATATGACTTTTATTTATTCTTACCTAAATAAATCCATTACATATATCATAAGTACATGTGAAATCTATACTGGTACAGCATCCATTATATCTTTATGACCCCAAGGTAGAGTGACAACATTATTTACCAAATATCGTTTATCGTCAAAAGGGCTGAGAGCAATCTTAGTTTGTTTTATGCTAAACACGTTGTGAGCAAACGAACGGATAGAGCATTGGGTGACAGTCTTTTCCTTCTTCTTAAATAAACAATTCACATAATCATCAAATGTTATATGATTTTTAATAACACTATGTTTAATTCCTTTTGATTTTTTAACACATTTTTTCTCCCCCTCAATCAAATACGTATACATTTTAGATCTGAGACCAACGAAATGAGTCATAACAGTACCATTAAGTTCGTCTTTCATCAAGCCTGGCACTTTCTTATTTGTTAGTGGAATATTATATCTATTGTCAATTGGGTAGTCGCTGGTATCAAAACGATGTAAATCACTTTTGATAGTCTCACCATAGACATCGTTACATTTTACTTCGTAAATCAAACTATCCGTATCTGTATAAAGTAGTTTACAACTTTCCGATGAAAATTTTGGAAGCATATAATCATAATGAAATTCGTATACACAAGTTTTAGAAATATCTAGAATTGCCATACCTATATACAAAGGCTTATTAAATACTATTTCAGTTTTATTTAGTTCAATAGCTACTAAGTCTTCATCAAATATTAATCTGCTTTTAAAAACTGGGCTAGCAATTAGATTCTTTGCTCCGTATCTCCCATTCCATTTCCTAACTAATTTAACGATTCTATGCTTTCGAATATTTTCCATAGTCTTTCCGTAAACTGCGTTATTCATCAGTTTAATTATAGTTTTTTCAAAATCAAATGTTGCCTTTGCTCTTAACTGTGTATTAAATTTAATATAAGGTGCTAACCATGCAGCCTGTTCAAATTTCAAAACCCTATAAATTTTATTTAAGACTAAACCATTTCGCAGAGCTTGTTTAAGTGCTCTATAATGTATGACATATTTTTCTTTCGGATATAGGGTTGTCATAAGTTTAGATAATTTTGAATTTGGAGGTACACCATGTTCGGCACAAAAAGGTAAATCTCTATGCAAATCATGTAAGTATTCAGGGTAGTCTAAATCAACCTCTAAAATATATCCCTCACGAGCATCATCTGGAATAGTGGTAACGTCAATAGTTGTATCTACCCATTGAAACCCACCGTAAGGAAGGTGTTCACACATCGCCCAACCGTACAAGTTGTTAACATCTAGGTATAATAAGTACTTGGAAGGTTCACTAGGATCATAGTTATTCATATATTTATTATTCGCTTGTGAAAATCGATTGCAGCACTGACTTATACCACCCCGTATACCCTTTTCGAAAAACATTAAAACATCGATATCTTGAAAGGTTTCTAACTTACAACCTGTACATTTAAGCATGCAATCCCAGGTAAAACCTGGGAGAGTATAGTACCAAGCTGGATCTAAACCATAATTTTTTAGACAGGTATTTCTGAAATTTTCAAAAATATCTGTAAGTAACATAATGTCAGTCTTTAGGTACAAGTCTGAGTATTCACCTAAATTTTGTATTTCAAATGTGTCCCAAACTAATTGAGCATGTCTATAAGCATCTTCATCGATCCCAATATCATTTAATTTATTATAAAACTGTTCTATGGAAGGTAAAGAATTTTCAGTCAATTTATCTAAGTTATCGATGTAATCATAGCAAAATACACCTTTCTTGGTTAGCAGTTTAAATCTATCTTGAGATATACCACAAAATTCTTTACGACTATTAACAAAGTCTTCACTATTGAGAGACGAAGCTAGGGTGTCTAGGGAGAAACCTAAGAATCTAAACGAGTCAATGAATCGAAATTTGACGTTTGTGTTATTATTAAAAATAGTAAAACTAATGTATTTTTCCTTATTAATTGGAAGCAAAGTTGTGTTGTGTCTTTTAGATAGATCTCTAATAATAAAATGACTGTCGTACCCACTGAGATTATGAAATACAATCGGTACTACAAATGAATTTCTATAATTTAAATTATATGATTGGTGCGCATAACCTCTGAAATGAGATGTTAGATGACAATGATCACGTACAATTATATCATTAGGGTTAAATTCTCTTTCACAAATATGACATGTCGGTGTTGAGTCTTTTAGATTGACAGCTTCTTTCATCGGTTCGATGTTTTTTAATTTCGATGAAACTAAATTTGCAATTTCATCTAGCTGATCTGCAAACCAAGTCATACAATCAGCTCCGCGGTAACTTTTGTAAAAAGATAATGTGTTATCGTAACTACATTTAAAATAATATCCAGCGCTAAAAGCTTCATGTTTTTGATATCTAGCTGTTTTAGTCATTATTTGTGGGTCATTGTAGGGTTTCAGAATGGATTCAAAATCCGCTAAAATAACAAAGGGTACTTTTTCTCTATGAACATAATTTTTGAACTCGATATATTTATCTTTAGGGAAGGATATTTTACAATTATTTATATCTTGACAGTAGCTTATATGTTCGTCGAGCTTTTCTTGAGAAGAGTAATAATTAAGACACCTGTCACATATAAACATTTTACCTTTATGTTTATTTGTTTGCCTTGAAATCAACCTAGATAAATCTTTAATCCAACAATAATGGTAGTGAATGTCTACTATTGACTCATCGATAGGAACAGCTTCATGATCATTAATTTTTGGAAAATATTTATCTTGAATTAAAAGGAGATTTACATGTTTTTGCATTTTACTTTTTGTAATTCGCCCAGGTGAAGTAATAAACGTTGCAGACTGATCGTGTTTTAGTAGATCTAATATGTACACATTTACAGATATATTATTTAATTTTTCAAATTTTGGAATTTGATTTAAAGTTAAGGGAAATTTCAAGCCCCTTAAATTTAATACCGTCGAAGGGTGTGGATATGAAGAAGTGCGGGACGGTACCTTTTTTCCATGAGGGGTGTATAGAGCGGAAACTACAGCCCATAAGAAACAAAGATCATCATTATTTTTAACATTTACGCACGCTCGCTTAGCTGCTATGGATTCCGGAAGCTTAATATAAGACTTACCGCCGTTTCCTACTTCAATTTTGTTGATATTGATTTCCAAGCTCAAAATTTTATGTAAAGCCCAACCGGAATCTCTTTCCTGAAAAGATTCTAGTTTGTTTAAGATTTTATCTATAACACAGTTTTGAAACCATTTTTTAAGCTCTGTACTTTGATCAATTATTTCGCTTTTCGTATTAAAATATTTATTTTCTAACACTTCATCTTCTCCTATTTTTTTAATATATTCACCACAAAACACTGTGTTAACTTTAATAATTCTAAGAGTTTTTAGGATTCTGCTGATACGGTTTTTGAATAAGAAAAAAGCATCATTAAAAAATTGTAGGATATCTTTGTGTTTTAAGTTTACTATAATGGCTGAGCGAATGCGACTTTGAAACACCGATTTTGTATCCTCCCATTTTACCCGGTCATTTCTATTTTCTATCCTACCTTTACCTGCCCCCTCGTGTCTATATGCTTTCAAATAAGTTCTGAACCTAATTAGATGTCCTAAATTTGTCTCCAATTTTATTAAGGTACCATGATTGTAAATTTTCTTCTTTAATGCCCTACGAATTAACTTAATGTTTGCGTTTATTATCTTTTTCCAATACTCTATAGTTCGTTAATTTGTATTTCTTCGAAAAAGTCTAAACCCTTTTTCACAAACTTTGATAATGTTGTCACTCACGTCAGAAACTTCGTCAGACATTTCTAAGTTGATCTATACCGTGATGTATATCTCTCGGAAATGTAAACGCATATGAAAACTTTACACCAGTTTAAATGTTGTATAACTGTTCTTCCCCCCACCTATTTGCGGTACTATAAATTCAGTGACGGTGTTTCTGAAATTTATTAGTATTCCACTATTGTTGAACACTATACTTATTAAAAACATGAACTCATTCCTAAGTTATTTAAACAA
This sequence comes from Pseudeuparius sepicola, assembly GCA_963920635.1. Classification (NCBI taxonomy): domain Eukaryota; kingdom Metazoa; phylum Arthropoda; class Insecta; order Coleoptera; family Anthribidae; genus Pseudeuparius; species Pseudeuparius sepicola. The sequence continues at coordinate 58,198,845 of OY987301.1, read as the reverse complement.
GAATTTATTAGTGAAGAAGTTCGTAAGTGTGCCAGATATGGAAATTGGAGAAAAGTATAGAATATCATCTTTTAGTAACATCCATACAAGGTTTGGAGAGACAGTGTTAGTAGAATTTTTGGAGTTCCGTACTTTGTTACCACGTAGATTTACTGAAGAATTTACCCCCCAACGTATCGCAGAAATAAACAAGAAGATCGAAAGTGGAGAAACATTTTTTTTGGCAAGTCTTGGACCAGCACCAGGTAGAACAACCAACATAGAATTTTCGTCTTACGAATGACTCTAACGGAATCCAAAAGGAGGTCGAATAGACTCTACTATAGAAGAAAATTAGAAATGTATATAAAATCTTTACAATAATTAAAATTGGAAATTATATTATATGAATTAAATAAGAAAGTTGATAATATTAAATTAGATTAAGGATTATTGTTAATGCAAAAATTATAATAAAAATTATAATAAAAAATAAATGAAAGTACCTATTTTAATTTACCTTATCATCTAAAAAATATACAATGAATTTGAAATGAGAATTTTAATGCGATAAACATAATTAGTAAATGATTAATGATATAATTGATTATAAAACTTTTGAAACCTTATTTGTGCATACTAAATTTCAATTAAAAATATTTGACTGTCTCACCTATTGTTAGTAATTATTGCTAACTATGATTAATTCAAATTTGAGAATATCATGATTATTATAATTATTATTTTGGGTAACGAGTGAATCAAACAAATTTTTATGCTTATCCTGTTTATTTGTTCTGAATACTTTTGTTTTATTATATGTTTTTTGTTAGTATGATGGTGAATAAACATATATTAATAATATATCGGTAGGTAATATTATCGTTTATGTGTTTTACAACTGGTGAGCTGTTACATTCTTCACATTATTTTTACAACTTTATTTAAACTTGGTTATTTTATTTGTAAATGGGTAAAAGGGAGTAAAATAAAAATGTTATAATTAATTTTGCATAAATCATTTATTAATTAAAAAAAAACAATATTTTTATCGTTATGATATTTACTATCAACGAACTTTGCCATCGAACACGTTCACGATCACGAAAGGCCCTTTTTTCACTCTTACTTCTTTTTGCAGGAAACCTTATTATATTTTTTTCATCGAGTTGTGGTCGATACATTGTTTCACCATCTTTTCCCCATGCATTCCAGTAATCCTGCTCTTCCTTTTCCTTCTCCATTTCTATTATTTTTTTATTATTATCCTCGTCTTGCTTCCATAACCACGTCTCTTCCGTTATCGCTCTCTGTAGTACTGAACTCATGTTTGTTGGTTCATCGTCGTTCCCCCATGCGTCCCAGTAACCCTGCTTTACTTTCTTCTTCTCCATTTCTATTGCTGCTTTATTATTTTCCTCGTCTTGCTTCCATGACTTCGTCTCTTCATCAATCGCCTTCTGTAGTGCTGAATTCATTTTATTGGTTAACTGAATGATATCCATCTAAATTCATACCTTTTTATAGTCAATTCCCCCTTACAACGTAAAATATATTCTGCTTGATTAACAGATTTAGAGCATCGTCAACTTTATGGAATTTCTATAGAATATTAATCCGTTTTCAAAATACGGTCAAGGTTATTTCAGGTCATTTTAAGTCCCCACTCTTCGATTTTGATATAAATTGATATAATAGACATAAAAATCTAGCAGTTGGTTTCTTACGTACAGAAATGGAATTAATTTCGGAATATAAAAAATTTGATAATAGACTAAAATCGTTCGAAAATTGGCCGCAAGAGCATGTGTTTAAGGTAACGAGAAACCTGGCGGAGGCAGGCTTTTTTTATACGAGCTTCGATGATACAGTACAATGTCCCTATTGCTTCATCGAGGGTTACCAATGGAAGGTTGATGATGACCCTATGCAAGACCACAGAAGTTGGAGTCCGAATTGTCCATTTATCACAAATCGTGGAGATAGTGAAGTTTACGGTATCGAAATTCATCCTAATGCCGTTACAGAAGATGAAAGTTTTTTCTCTAAGCCTGCTCCAGAAAATGTATATATCACCAAACCTACTCCAGAAACGGAGTATATGAGTAACATGTTATGTAAAATCTGTTACGAAAATAATATAGAAATCCTGATGATACCTTGTGGACATCTAGTATTTTGTATGAAGTGTTCACCATCGATAGAAACATGTCCGTTGTGTAGACAAATTGTAACCAATAGGGTGCGAGCATTTCTACCGTAAATATAATATGTATGTGTGTTATTTTAATCTGTAATGTAGTATAAAAATAAATTTTCGATAATACTTAATCGTTTATTTCAATAAAATTCCTGCGATTTTGCCTGGAAAGATCACGAGTACAAATTGGTCTTTTATTTTTTATAAAACCCCCAGAGCGAAGTGATCAACCCAGGGGAAATTAAAGCTTTCGAAAAATTATTGATAAAATTTCCGGTACTTGTAATCTCGGGGTGGGTGGTGCATCGGTAACCGGCGCGGAGCGCCGCTCAACGCGGCGCGAAGCGCCGCTTATCACGCCGCGAAGCGCCGCTTATCACGGCGCGAAGCGCCGCTAACCGGCGCGGAGCGCCGCCGGCGCTGAGTTCCCGTTAACTCGATTCGGCGCGGAGCGCCGCCGGTGCGAAGCGCCGAGCCCGCCGCAGGCGAAAATTTTGGGCTTGTAATTTGATACCCTGGTGTCAGATTACACGTTTCCGGTGTCGGGTTTCAATCGAATGTAATATGATACACCGGTGTCAAATTACATGTTTCCGGTGTCGGGTTTCAATCGAATGTAATTTGATATCCCAGTGTCAGATTACACGTTTCCGGTGTCGGATTTCAATCGAATGTAATTTGATACACCGGTGTCAGATTACATGTTTCCGGTGTCGGGTTTCAATCGAATGAAATTTGATATCCCAGTGTCAGATTACACGTTTCGGGTGTCGGATTTCAATCGAATGTAATTTGATACTCCAGTGTCGGATTACACGTTTCCGGTATCATACTTCATGGTTCTATTGTTCGTGTGAATGCAAGATTGCATTCTCTTTTGTCGACTCATCAGTTCTCAGGAAGTAACCCTATGCCTGTGTTAATGAACTCTGCGAGTAAGCAGTTATCATATAGCACAGAATGCAATCGTATACCTATACAAATTGTGGATACTGCAGGAAGTAACTCTACGCCTGTGTTGATGAACTCTGAGAGTAAGCTGTATAGAAAGGAATCCCCTACCTATATAAATTGTGGACACTGCAGTTTGTATCAATATAATAATTCACTGTTAGCTTATTTCTTCAGTGTTCGCTGAACATCAAAACGATTCCTTGTACCTCCGCGTGCTCCGTGCATCTTCGTGCTTGTGTTTGTGCTGTTTGTTGTAATGGATTCTGGAAGGAAAATTAATATCGTTGACCAGATTGTGATTGTAAGTAAAAATTATCATTTTCAGTTAAAAAAAAATACTTTTCATTTTCTAATTAAAGGTGCATTTTTAATATTTGAGGGTGTAGAAGGTTTTCGGTTTTTCTAATAAAAGTATGTTTTTGTATACCTACTTTTAACTATTTGCTTTATACACATGTGTATTAAAGATAATTTTAATTTACAGCCACCTGGCATGACTCTGGGTGAGATCGATCCATCTCAATGGTATGCGGATCGGGGTTTCAGCCCGATCAGCGCCGCGGACGCAATATCGCCAGGTCCGTCCAGTTCGGCTAGGGGTAGTCCAATATTGCTACCGGGACCGTTCAGGTCCGCCAGGACTGCAACGAGCTCCATACCATCACCGCTCCCAGACTCATCATCAGCCGTCGTCGCCGCTGCCACGCCGCCGCCCTGCTCCGCTCTTGGACCACCCGTCTGCTCCGCCGCTGTCGCATCGATGGAAGGCCGGTTCACCGCTCCCTCGAAGCCAACCAGATCCCGGTTGTCGCTGTCGATGGTGCGAACTTCTGCTCCCGACGCCGTTGCCGTGGAACCCCAAGCCGGTCCGTCGGGGCTCTGTAAAGGCAAGGGCAAGGGCAAGGGCAAAGGCAAGCAGTTGGCGATACAGTCACCCCCTCAACAACATGGGCAACATGGACAACATGCTAAGAATTTATCGAATTTGTATAGGGACAATAACAATGATAATGATAATAACAATGACAATGACTCTGACAATGACGATACCTACAGCCTACTATCTATACAGACTGTTGTTGTCACGTCTAGACAGGATGAAGTTGATAGTGCAGATGAATTTGAGGACAGTGAGAGTATGAAAGAAGTTCTAGGCGTGACCCAATATCTGTTCAAGACTCTTACATTTTTGAGAAAGAAAAGTTCTGTGGCTAAAAAAGGAGTTATGCGCGCTACGAGAGAACTAAACCAATTAGAAAAACGTAAGAAAACTTTATTAAAGGAAATTGATCAACACAAAAAGGACGATAAATTATGTACTAAACTTTTACAGCGATTAAAATACAAATAAAATTAGTTCTCTCATAGCGCACACAATTCCTTTTTGGTAGCAAAATGACTTTACATAACGTGACTTGACAAATAGCGACTTGACAAAACGGGACTTCACATAAATTTTTGTATATAGTCAGTTTTAATTTTTTTATTATAGTTTTCTTTAGTCTTATTTTATATATAGTCTTAGTCTTATTATATATATAATATTATGATTAGATTTTTGTAAATATACCTATATTTTATTTTCAACACATATATTAAATTTATGCTAATAACTTTTATTTTTATCCCTATTCCTAATCCAAAAAGTTGAAATAAAAAAATTAAAAAGTGTTAAGTATAAAGATAGTGTTAAGACAATCATGAAAAGATAACTTTACAGGTAAGTATAATACTTTTTAGCGTTTAATACTCTAAAACCACCATCAATAAATATCCTTATACTTTGCTCTTCTAACTTGAATAAAATAAAAATGTCGCTCTGCAACAGATTATAGAAATTATAGATAGGGTGTAAATGAAATACTTGGTATATTTTTAACTTTTTTATTTAATACGTATGATACAATGTCAGATTTGGTTTTAGTTTTTTCTTAATATTGTTGTATACCATTTTCGTTCACTAAGTAGTCTCTGAATAAGTTTAATAAGCAATTTCACGACTAATAATGACGAACATGTTGTTATAAAGTAGATCATGTACAGCACGTTCACTTCTCTCATACACCCTGAAGATTCCTGCTGACTTCCTTGTACGTTATTAGAAGTCAGAGTAGTTTTATTGTTATAGATTTTTGAGCAATGGATTAACCATTCCGTATCAGCAATTGTTCGATTTTTAAATGTCATTCTAATTTTGTAGTATGCAAAACTTCTAGGTAGATTTACCATTACAATATCCTTAGTATCAGGTACAGGTATAAAAGGAATCCATTTTATAGGATGTTTATCCACACAAATTGCAAATTCGTCTACATAGGTTGGTTTATAAATATAGAACACGTTGTTAATTATAGCATGCAAAAAAATGTATTCTGCTTTTAACAACATCTTGAATAAAACTGTAGGATATTTGTTAAGATTTTGTAATTTATACCTATATGTATTTGGAGGGGGTAATTAAAATAAACACTAAGTATTATTAAAAATTTAATTATTTTTATACTACATTACAGATTAAACTAACATAATATATTATGGTAAAAATGTTTGTAGCCAACTATATAGTTTTTCACAATTACTTAAACTGCATAACCATTTTTTATGTTCTGTGTGACACAAGCATGATGGTATCTCCTTCTCAAACTTTGGTACTTGAATCCAATTGTTCTGAAGATCTCCAACATCAACTATTTTCTTGTCGATAACATTACGTAAAAATCTTGCCTTTTGATCACCTTTAACATAGACTGAATTGACGTTGAACAAAATATTTTCTACTATTTTGGGTAATTCACTATAGTCCACATATCCACTGGAATATTTAATTCCTAAACGATTTTTTTCAAGATTTCTAACATGTCTTTTATCGAATTTACTAAGTGAATTAAAATCTCTGAACGGTTTTAATAATATGTGTAATATTTGTTCGTTAATTTTAATTGTCAGCTCTTTAGGATGGAATTCATTTTTTACCATGAAGCCTTGAATGTCAATAACTGCAATTTTCATGGTTAAGTTTTATCTATACTTTTACAGAGAATGGTTTTCTTCACTAACCGATACGTTTTTATATCCAATTGATAGTTAAGCAAAGGAGAGGGGGTTTGTTATTTAAATCATTATATTTCTAACAGTTTCGCTCAACGGTAAATATTCTAGTATACAATCATGAATAATAATACAATAAACTCTAGTTTTAGCTGGAAATCCTTTGGTGCTTTCGATATCTAACTTTACGTCAACCGTGCTGATTTTTACGGACTCGTTTCTTTTGGAACAATCGATAACAAAAAGCGTTGCATGTTCTTTAAAGTCTTTGTAACTGAGAATAGGACGCTTATCTCGAGTATTCATAAAACTTTGATGAAAATCAGTATAATTATTGTATGATTCTACATAATCCTTATTGAAATCTTGCCTTAGCCGTTCAAATGGATAATAATCACCGTTTAAGATTAACCTAACGTCCGAGATATCTATATGATCGAACTGTGTAGGATCTTCTTTTGAGTTCTCTTTACGATCTGTCTGAAATCCAACTATAACAAATCTCGGACTCTCGACTGCTGTAGATGTTTTCACCGACCATATTTCTCTAGTGGCATTTTCGGTGAGATTTGGTAATTCGTGTAATTCCCATTTACGAAACGGAATTAAAATAGGTTTATTGCTTTTGATTGCTTTCAACAGATCCAGTCTAATCATGTCATTGGGTTGAATATGCTTTACCTTCAGCTCGATACTGCTAATGGTTAGTTCTGCCGTTAATTCTGGGATTATTCCTAGAGTTTCTTTTAATAGCAAACAGTTGGCATCATTTCGGGATCTTATGAGTCTTATGGTTTGCTTACCGCAAATAGCATATTGATAGTCATTAAAAATACCAAATAAGTGCTTAAGAGGGATTCTTAAGCTGAACGAACCATCCTTATTCAAAACAGAAAATTTTTCTGGATAGGTCCAACTCGAAGTCATCATATGTTTATGATCATTAGGAGTGTAACACAAATATGCTCTAATTGAACTCATGATACCAGGATCTCTAACAGCATCCATTTCTTTACCATTCAGTTCATAAGATATAGATTCAAAGAAAAAAGCAGCACCATTATTGACAAGGCTGAAAGTACCTGCTCCGCCTGTTTTCTCTATTTTTCCTTTAATAAATATCGCGGCATCGTACATTAATAGCCAGGCATCACCTTGATTGATAGTTATTTCCACTATATCGTTATTCATAAAAGACTTAACAAATGGGTAATAGGTACGTGTCTCCAATCGTTGAATTGATTCATCGAATTTTGGTGAGCGATACACGTCGAACACTTGAGGTGTTAACGACATCGTACCCAAGAGATTTTAAAAACTTTAGATTTTCAGGTGTAGGTATAAGATTCTTCTCACGAGGTTCACACTTATGAGACCTTTGAGGGAGTGATTTTTGAGAATATTGTGATCTCCTTTTATACGGTTGATATCTAGCGTCATCAAAAACTAGACCCATTTTATAACAACTTTTTTAATTCTAATCTTACAATTATTTCTTCACCTCTGAAATTTACCAACTGGGAATTTTGATCAAAAATTGATAATGATAAATTATTAATTTCACGCTTGGTAACGGGTACGTATAGCAAATTTCTTGGAGTTTCGTCTATCGCGTAACCGGGGTCGGTCCCCACAGCAAATTCGTAAATAGTATGCGATGGTTTATTATTATAGTATGCTCCAGCCGTTATATTACTATCTATATGAATCGTTCTAACTTTAACAATGCTTACAGGTAAATCTGATATGTGAAGTTTCTTTGATTGTAGTAAGCGGTTAGAGAAACCTAACAATTTTCCTATTGAATCCTGCTGAAAATCAATGCTGTATTGATCACTATAAATTTCACACTGAAGCGTACTATTGTTAGCTTTCAATGAAATATATTTGGATTGTTATCTAACTTTTTCAAAGATTTCAATATTTGTCTTTCTATAGCACTAATTTCATATGACCCAGTAGGTATTTCTATAATTTTTCGTTCATTGTTTTCATTGACAACATAAAATTTGTTATTAGGCGCCTCAATATTCGGAATAGTATTGTATGAATGAAATCCTAACAATGCTAGACCATACTGAACATCAGAATCTAAATATATTGTATTATTAAAGTCAATACTTAGCGTTGAAGTGAAACCATGTAGGGTGAATATCAGTGACATGACTGAGTTGACTCTAAGCTTACCTCTGCTTTTTATAGAGAAATGCGAGGCACAGGTGACCACAATTTATTTCATTAAATTTTTGATAGGACTCGTTGTTGTATAAAATCTTAACCCCCTTACCTAAGTAACGAATAAGTTCTATAGGTAGTTTAAACTTACCAAAACTATCAAAATACTGTACAAAATTATTCTTTTTAAAAGCTTTTATTTAACTTGCAATGTATGTATGTATGTATGTATGTATGTAATTTGTTCGGGTGGAATCTTGCAACTCAATTTTGAAGCAGATATCTTCAACCGATCGAGCTGAAATTTTGTACACACGTTTAATTTGGATGACAATGCATGATTATATATGTGACGTCATTCTAAATCCAACATGGCGGATCACCCAAGATGGCGGACTAGTTAAATTTCAACCGATCGAGCTGAAATTTTGTACACACGTTTAATTTGGATGACAATGCATGATTATATGTGTGACGTCATTCTAAATCCAACATGGCGGAACACTCAAGATGGCGGACTAGTTAAATTTCAACCGATCGAGCTGAAATTTTGTACACACGTTTAATTTGGATGACAATGCATGATTATATGTGTGACGTCATTCTAAATCCAACATGGCGGAACACTCAAGATGGCGGACTAGTTAAATTTCAACCGATCGAGCTGAAATTTTGTACACACGTTTAATTTGGATGACAATGCATGATTATATGTGTGACGTCATTCTAAATCCAACATGGCGGAACACCCAAGATGGTCATTAGAAGGTCTCCTCATTGAAGAGCTAGACTGTTCTAAACTAACCGGCAAACGACCTTGCAACAATGATGCGTTAACTGAGATGAATAGACTCAGACACCTAACCAAACTAAAAATTACAAAATAAATTAAAAGTAAAAAAATATTTTTAAAAAAAGCTTTTATTTAAATGCGCTAAAAAGAATAAAATAATCTTTCCTTTTAAAACTTTTACTATCAACTTATAACGTCATTCCACAATTTATATGATATAAAAGCTTGTCGCGAGATTTAAGTTTTCAAACTAAGTAAATACCACTACTTAAATCTCGCGACAAGCTTTTATATCATATAAATTGTGGAATGACGTTATAAGTTGATAGTAAAAGTTTTAAAAGAAAAGATTATTTTATTCTTTTTAGCGCATTTAAATAAAAGCTTTTTTTAAAAATATTTTTTTACTTTTAATTTATTTATATATGCTACCCAGTGTGTTCCCTTATTGCTTTGAATATCTAAATTTATAATTGCAGACTCATTTGCATTTGGTTTTGTTTTTGGAAGCGTGTCTCTCATAAATATACCTTTAAAATGCGGCACTTTTATTTTTCTAGCAAATTTATTTAGGTCAACATCAGTTAATGGTCTATTAGGAAGCTTTAGAGGAAGTTTTTGAACTAAGTTTTTTTTTTTGAAAAAAACAAACCAAATCCACCACGATTATTTTTTCGCATATAAAGACCTGATCCTTTTTTTCCAATAGCTTCTATTGCTCGATTATGTCGTTTTTCTTCAACCATCTTTTTTTGAGCATTTTTGGCATCGATTATAGTTTTAGCAACAGCACTAGCACCTCCAGCTACCGATCCAAGAGCTCCCAATGCAGCTAGGATTGGAATCAACGGTAGAAACCCACCGGTTTTGTGCTGAAATGGGATAATTCTTGGTATTCGCACCTTTCTTTTTCCTCCCACTCTTTTAACAGCTAGTCGTGCAGCTTTGATGGCAGCTAATGTTGTATTTTTAATATTGTTAACGTTATTCAGCTGATTGTTGTTAAATGATTTTTTCAACGATTTTTCAACTTTTCGTACTATATCTCGCCTGAATGAATTGGGACGCTTTTTTAGACCCATACCTAACTTCCGTTTAGCTTTCATTGCCGTTGTTACAAACCAAGCAGCAGCTTTTTCACTTAATTTTGCGTTTTTGCTTTTAACTCTTTCCCAAGCTTGATTTTCCAATTCCAAGTCAGCTTTATGTCGATCTTCCAGCAACCCAATTTTTGAGTAGAATATGTCGTGTTTTTTACATAAAGTGTCTAATCTATTAATTCCACTGTCACCCCTTGCTAATCTTTTTTCTAGTCTAGTACCAGGTCCACAATATTGATATCCGGGAATGTGGAACTCAATTGGTAATTTATTTATTAACGAGTTAAATAACCCTTCTCCAGTGAATGATAACATTAGACTGAAGTCGATTCTCTCTAAATATCATGTATTTATATTTTTCTGTAGTTCCTATTATTAATATTTATCATATTAGTTGGTTTAGGTTGGATAATTAGAAAAATTTTTTTCGTTTAAATATTTTTATTTTCTACAATCTCAAACTGATTTGCCGGGTGAAGTTTTCCAGTGTTGAGTTGTCCCTTAAACACGAGGGAATATCTTTCAGATGAGAAATCATCCGAGTGTGGCTTGAATGCTACCGTGACTCTCTGCGGTAGGAATACAACATTCTCCTCCAATTCCAGTAAGACGCATTCCCCGAATTTTGTCTTCACCAGCTTGCCTGAATATATTTTCAATGGCAAATCTTGCGGTAATTCCGCCAACTTGATGCTGGATTTCCGATTGAGGCACGTCAACTTGTTGATTGCTTGTAGATCCATGTTGTCTGCTTTCAAACTAAACTGAGTTCTCCAGCTAGAACGGACCACCTTATATCCTAACCTAGTGGTAGAGAGGGGGAGCTGAACATGTCATAACAATTCTTAATAACCTATCGAGGTCAAGTCCCGTCCGGGGTTACGTCAGGTCAAAATGCAAGTCCGCACCTGTCGGAAAAGGTTAATAACCTCCCGGGGGTCACGCCAGGTCAAAATGCAAGTCCTCACCTGTCGGAAATAAACATCTGCCACGTAGCGGCCGAGGCCGTGACGTCACTGTCCTGATGCCCGCTTTGCTTAACTACTTTCTAAGGACTCATTTTAAGAGAAATACACGAAAGTAACACGTAAAGAACATTTCCTATCGAAATTCACTAAAAACTAAAGTTACGAGAAAACAGAGAATCGACGTAGAACCAGCGGAATTCAGCAAATACTCTTTTGCTAAATTGGATGGGTAATTATTGAATCAGGGATAATTTCGAAGTATCTGCTGAATTCCGCTGGTTCTACGTCTATTCTCTGTTTTCTCGTAACTTTAGTTTTTATGTGAATTTCGATAGGAAATGTTCTTTTCGTGTTTCTTTCTCTGTATATCTCTTAAAATGAGTCCTTAGAACAGTGTGTGAAAACAGTTTTTGCGAAATTGGATGGGAAATTATCGAAACACGGATAATTTCGGAGTATTTTCTGAATTCCTCTGGTTATACGTCGATTCATGTTTTTGTCCTAAAATGTTTTTTCCGTGTTACTCTCTGGGTATTTCTCTTTAAATGAATCCTTAGAACAATGTGCGAACACAGTTTTTGCGAAATTGAATGGGAAATTGTCGAATCAGGGATAATTTCGGAGTATATGCTAAATTCCGCTGGTTATACGTCGATTCACTGTTTTCTCGTAACTTAAGTTTTTGTGTGAATTTCGATAGGAAATGTTCTTTTCGTGTTACTTTCCGTGTATTTCTCTTAATTTTAATACTAGAACAGTGTGCGAACACAGTTTTTGCGAAATTGAATGGGAAATTATTGATTCAGGGATAATTTCGGAGTATTTGCTGAATTCCGCTGGTTATACGTCGATTCACTGTTTTCTCGAAACTTTAGTTTGTATGTGAATTTCGATAGGAAATGTTCTTTCCGTGTTACTTTCTGGGTATTTCTCTTAATTTTAGTAGTAGAACAGTGTGCGAACACAGTTTTTGCGAAATTGAATGGGAAATTATTGAATCAGGGATAATTTCGGAGTATTTGCTGAATTTCGCTGGTTCTTCGTCGATTCTCTGTTTTCTCGTAACTCTTGTTTTTTTGTGAATTTCGATACGAAATGTTTTTTCAGTGTTACTTTCCGTGTATTTCTCTTAATTTTAGTAGTAGAACAGTGTGCGAACACAGTTTTTGCGAAAAGTAGAATGGGAAATTATTGAATCAGGGATAATTTCGGAGTATTTGCTAAATTCCGCTGGTTATACGTCGATTCAAGTTCTCGTAACTTTAGTTTTTATGTGAATTACGATAGGAAATGTTCTTTTCGGGTTTCTCTCCGTCTATTTCTCTTAGTGTGTGAAAACAGTTTTTGCGTTTTTTTGTGATTTCGATAGGAAATGTTCTTTTCGTGTTACTTTCTGTGTATTTCTCTTAAAATGAGTCCTTGGAACCGTGTGTAAAAATAGTTTTTGCGAAATTGGATGGGATAATTTCGAAGTTTTTGCTGAATTCCGCTGGTTCTACGTCGATTCTCTGTTTTCTCGTACTTTTAGTTTTTATATGATTTCGATAGGAAATATTCTTTTCGTGTTACTTTCCGTGTATTTCTCTTAACCTTTGTAGTAGAACAGTAGAAATTCATAAAAGCTAAAGTTACGAGAAAACAGTGAATCGATGTATAAATAGCGGAATTTAGCAAATACTCCGAAATTATCCCTGATTCAAAAATTTCCCATTCCATTTCGCAAAAACTGTGTTCGCACACTGTTCTAAGGACTCATTTTAAGAGAAATACACGAAAGTAACACGTAAAGAACATTTCCTATCGAAATTCACTAAAAACTAAAGTTACGACAAAACAGAGAATCGACGAAGAACCAGCGGAATTCAGCAAATACTCCGAAATTATCCGTGATTCAATAATTTCCCATCCAATTTCGCAAAAACTGTATTCACACATTGTTCTAAGGACTCATTTAAAGAGAAATACCCAGAAAGTAACACGAAAAGAACATATCCTATCGAAATTCATATAAAAACTAAAGTTACGAGCAAACAGAGAATCGACGTAGAAAAAGCGGAATTCAGCAAATACTCTTTTGCTAAATTGGATGGGTAATTATTGAATCAGGGATAATTTCGAAGTATCTGCTGAATTCCGCTGGTTCTACGTCTATTCTCTGTTTTCTCGTAACTTTAGTTTTTGTGTGAATTTCGATAGGAAATGTTCTTTTCGTGTTACTTTCGGGTATTTCTCTTTAAATGAGTAATTAAAACATTGTGTGATTTGCATTGCATTTACTTTTTATGTGAATTTCGATAGGAAATGTTCTTTTCGTGACACTTTCCGTGTATTTCTCTTAATTTTAGTAGTAGAACAGTGTGCGCACACAGTTTTTGCGAAATTGAATGGGAAATTATTGAATCACGGATAATTTCGGCGTATTTGCTAAATTGCTTGTTACACGTCGATTCACTGTTTTCTCGTAACTTTACTTTTTATATGAATTTCGATAGGAAATGTTCTTTTCGTGTTACTTTCCGTGTATTTCTCTTAATTTTAGTAGTACAACAGTGTGCGAACACAGTTTTTGCGAAAAGTAGAATGGGAAATTATTGATTAAGGGATAATTTCGGAGTATTTGCTAAATTCCGCTGGTTATACGTAGATTCACTGTTTTCTCGTAACTTTAGTTTTTATGAATTTCTACTGTTCTACTACAAAGGTTAAGAGAAATACACAGAAAGTAACACGAAAAGAATATTTCCTATCGAAATCACATAAAAACTAAAGGTACGAGAAAACAGAGAATCGATGTAGAACCAGCGGAATTCAGCAAATGCTCCGAAGTTATCCCTGATTCAATAATTTCCCAATCAATTTCGCAAAAACTGTGTTCGCACATTGTTCACATTGTTTGATTCAATAATATCCCATCCAATTTCGCAAGAACTGTTTTCACACAGTGTTCTAACTACTAAGGTTAAGAGAAATAGACGGAAAGTAACCCGAAAAGAACATTTCCAATCCAAATTAACATAAAAACTAAAGTTTCCATTTCGCAAAAACTGTGTTCGCACATTGTTCTAAGGATTCATTTAAAGAGAAATACCCAGAAAGTAACACGGAAAGAACATTTCCTATCGAAATTCACATAGAAACTAAAGTTACGAGAAAACAGTGAATCGACGTATAACCAGCGGAATTTAGCAAATACTCCGAAATTATCCCAGATTCAACAATTTCCCATTCAATTTCGCAAAAACTGTTCGCACACTGTTCTAAGGACTCATTTAAAGATAAATACCCAGAAAGTAACACGGAAAGAACATTTTACGAGAAAACAGTGAATCGACGTATAACCAGCCTAATTCAGCAAATACTCAGAAATTATCCGTGATTAAATAATTTCCCATCCAATTTCGCAAAAACTATTTTCACACACTGTTCTAAGGACTCATTTTAAGAGAAATACACGGAAAGTAACACGAAAAGAACATTTCCTATCGAAATTCACTAAAAACTAAAGTTACGAGAAAACAGCTGGCCAGGCACTCAGAAATTTTTTAGAAAAATTTGGAGGGCGGAATCGTGTTCTAGAACTCAATCTTCGTCGCATAGGAATTTTCTTTTCGGAGCATGTCAACATTTTTGAAAATTGAAAAAGTGCGCTGGCCAGGCACTTGGAATTTTTTTAGAAAAATTTTGAAGACGGAATCGTGTTGTAAAACTCAATTTACGTCGCATAGTATTTTTTTTTGGAGCATGTCAACGTTTTTGAAAATTGAAAAAGTGCGCTGGCCAGGCACTTAGAAATTGTTTAGAAAAGTTTTGAGGGCGGAATCGTGTTGTAGGACTCAATTTACGTCGCATAGGTATTTTCTTTTCGAAGCATGTCAACATTTTTGAAAATTGAAAATGTGCGCGGGCCAGGCACTTAGAAATTTTATAGGAAAATTTGGAGGGCGGAATCGTGTTGTAGAACTCAATTTACGTCGCATAGGAATTTTTTTGTGGAGCATGTCAACATTTTTGAAAATTGAAAAGGTGCGCTGGCCAGGCACTTAGAAATTTTTTAGAAAAATTTTGAGGGCGGAATCGTGTTGTAGAACTCAATTTACGTCGTATAGGAATTTTTTTTTGAGAGCATGTCAACATTTGTGAAAATTGAAAAAGTGCGCTGGCCAGGCACTCAGAAATTTTTTAGAAAAATTTGGAGGGCGGAATCGTGTTCTAGAACTCAATCTTCGTCGCATAGGAATTTTCTTTTCGGAGCATGTCAACATTTTTGAAAATTGAAAAATTGCGCTGGCCAGGCACTTAAAAAATTTTTAGAAAAATTTTGAGGGCGGAATCGTGTTGTAGAACTCAATTTACGTCGCATAGTATTTTTTTTTCGGAGCATGTCAACGTTTTTAGAAATTGAAAAATTGCGCTGGCCAGGCACTTGGAAATTTTTTAGAAAAATTTTGAGGGCGGAATCGTGTTGTAGAACTCAATTTACGTCGTATAGGAATTTTTTTTTGAGAGCATGTCAACATTTGTGAAAATTGAAAAAGTGCGCTGGCCAGGCACTCAGAAATTTTTTAGAAAAATTTGGAGGGCGGAATCGTGTTCTAGAACTCAATCTTCGTCGCATAGGAATTTTCTTTTCGGAGCATGTCAACATTTTTGAAAATTGAAAAATTGCGCTGGCCAGGCACTTAGAAATTTTTTAGAAAAATTTTGAGGGCGGAATCGTTTTGTAGAACTCAATTTACGTCGCATAGCAATTTTCTTTTCGGAGCATGTCAACGTTTTTGAAAATTGAAAAAGTGCGCTGGCCAGGAATTTAGAAATTTTTTAGAAAAGTTTTGAGGGCGGAATCGTGTTGTAGGACTCAGTTTACGTCGCATAGGAATTTTCTTTTCATAGCATGTCAACATTTTTGAAAATTGAAAAAGTGCGCTGGCCAGGCACTTAGAAATTTTTTAGAAAAATTGTGACGGCGAAATCTTGTTGTAGAACTCAATTTACGTCGCATAGTATTTTTTTTTTCGGAGCATGTCAACGTTTTTGAAAATTGAAAAAGTGCGCTGGCCAGGCACTCTGAAATTTTAGAAAAATTTTGAGGGCGGAATCTTGTAGAACTCAATTTACGTAGAATAGGAATTTTTTTTCCGAGCATGTCAACATTTTTGAAAATTGAAAATGTGCGCGGGCCAGGCACTTAGAAATTTTATAGAAAAATTTGGAGGGCGGAATCGTGTTGTAGAACTCAATTTACGTCGCATAGGAATTTTTTTGTGGAGCATGTCAACATTTTTGAAAATTGAAAAGGTGCGCTGGCCAGGCACTTAGAAATTTTTTAGAAAAATTTTGAGGGCGGAATCGTGTTGTAGAACTCAATTTACGTCGTATAGGAATTTTTTTTTGAGAGCATGTCAACATTTTTGAAAATTGAAAAATTGCGCTGGCCAGGCACTTAAAAAATTTTTAGAAAAATTTTGAGGGCGGAATCGTGTTGTAGAACTCAATTTACGTCGCATAGTATTTTTTTTTCGGAGCATGTCAACGTTTTTAGAAATTGAAAAATTGCGCTGGCCAGGCACTTAAAAAATTTTTAGAAAAATTTTGAGGGCGGAATCGTGTTGTAGAACTCAATTTACGTCGCATAGTATTTTTTTTTCGGAGCATGTCAACGTTTTTAGAAATTGAAAAATTGCGCTGGCCAGGCACTTGGAAATTTTTTAGAAAAATTTTGAGGGCGGAATCGTGTTGTAGAACTCAATTTACGTCGTATAGGAATTTTTTTTTGAGAGCATGTCAACATTTGTGAAAATTGAAAAAGTGCGCTGGCCAGGCACTCAGAAATTTTTTAGAAAAATTTGGAGGGCGGAATCGTGTTCTAGAACTCAATCTTCGTCGCATAGGAATTTTCTTTTCGGAGCATGTCAACATTTTTGAAAATTGAAAAATTGCGCTGGCCAGGCACTTAGAAATTTTTTAGAAAAATTTTGAGGGCGGAATCGTTTTGTAGAACTCAATTTACGTCGCATAGCAATTTTCTTTTCGGAGCATGTCAACGTTTTTGAAAATTGAAAAAGTGCGCTGGCCAGGAATTTAGAAATTTTTTAGAAAAGTTTTGAGGGCGGAATCGTGTTGTAGGACTCAGTTTACGTCGCATAGGAATTTTCTTTTCATAGCATGTCAACATTTTTGAAAATTGAAAAAGTGCGCTGGCCAGGCACTTAGAAATTTTTTAGAAAAATTGTGACGGCGAAATCTTGTTGTAGAACTCAATTTACGTCGCATAGTATTTTTTTTTTCGGAGCATGTCAACGTTTTTGAAAATTGAAAAAGTGCGCTGGCCAGGCACTCTGAAATTTTAGAAAAATTTTGAGGGCGGAATCTTGTAGAACTCAATTTACGTAGAATAGGAATTTTTTTTCCGAGCATGTCAACATTTTTGAAAATTGAAAAAGTGCGCTGGCCAGGCACTTAGAAATTTTATAGAAAAATTTGGAGGGCGGAATCGTGTTGTAGAACTCAATTTACGTCGCATAGGAATTTTTTTTGGGAGCATGTCAACATTTGTGAAAATTGAAAAAGTGCGCTGGCCAGGCACTCAGAAATTTTTTAGAAAAATTTGGAGGCCGATATCGTGTTGTAGGACGCAATTTTATTAAAAAAGCGCTGGCCAGGAATTTAGAAATTTTTTAGAAAAGTTTTGAGGGCGGAATCGTGTTGTAGGACTCAGTTTACGTGGCATAGGAATTTTCCTTTCGGAGCATGTCAACATTTTTGAAAATTGAAAAAGTGCGCTGGCCAGGCACTTAGAAATTTTTTAGAAAAATTGTGACGGCGAAATCGTGTTGTAGAACTCAATTTACGTCGCATAGTAATTTTTTTTTCGGAGCATGTCAACGTTTTTGAAAATTGAAAAAGTGCGCTGGCACTTAGAAATTTCTTAGAAAAATTTTGAGGGCCGAATCGTGTGGTTGAACTCAATTTACGTCGCATAGGAATTTTCTTTTCGGAGCATGTCAACATTTTTGAAAATTGAAAAATTGCGCTGGCCAGGCACTTAGAAATTTTTTAGAAAAATTTTGAGGGCGGAATCGTGTTGTAGAACTCAATTTACGTCGCATAGTATTTTTTTTCGGAGCATGTCAACGTTTTTAGAAATTGAAAAAGTGCGCTGGCCAGGCACTTAGAAATTTTTTAGAAAAGTTTTGAGGGCGGAATCGTGTTGTTGGACTCAATTTACGTCGCATAGGAATTTTCTTTTCGGAGCATGTCAACATTTTTGAAAATTGAAAAAGTGCGCTGGCCAGGCACTTAGAAAATTTATAGAAAAATTTGGAGGGCGGAATCGTGTTGTAGAACTCAATTTACGTCGCATAGGAATTTTTTTGGGAGCATGTCAACATTTGTGAAAATTGAAAAAGTGCGCTGGCCAGGCACTCAGAAATTTTTTAGAAAAATTGTGACCGTGAAATCGTGTTGTAGAACTCAATTTACGTCGCGTAGTAATTTTTTTTTAGGAGCATGTCAACGTTTTTGAAAATTGAAAAAGTGCGCTGGCACTTAGAAATTATTTAGAAAAATTTTGAGGGCCGAATCGTGGGTTGAACTCAATTTACGTCGCATAGGAATTTTTTTTCGGATCCTGTCAACCTTTTTGAAAATTGAAAAAGTGCGCTGGCCAGGCACTCTGAAATTTTAGAAAAATTTTGAGGGCGGAATCTTGTAGAACTCAATTTACGTAGAATAGGAATTTTTTTCCGAGCATGTCAACATTTTTGAAAATTGAAAAAGTGCGCTGGCCAGGCACTCAGAAATTTTTTAGAAAAATTGTGACGGTGAAATCGTGTTGTAGAACTCAATTTACGTCGCATAGTAATTTTTTTTTAGGAGCATGTCAACGTTTTTGAAAATTGAAAAAGTGCGCTGGCACTTAGAAATTATTTAGAAAAATTTTGAGGGCCGAATCGTGGGTTGAACTCAATTTACGTCGCATAGGAATTTTTTTTCGGATCCTGTCAACCTTTTTGAAAATTGAAAAAGTGCGCTGGCCAGGCAATTAGAAATTTTTTAGAAACATTTTGAGGGCGGAATCATGTTGTAGAACTCAATTTAAGTCGCATAGGAATTTTTTTGTTGGGAGCATGTCAACATTTGTAAAAATTGAAAAAGTGCGCTGGCCAGGCACTTAGAATTTTTTTAGAAAAATTTTGACGGCGGAATGGTGTTGTAAAACTCAATTTACGTCGCATAGTATTTTTTTTTTCGGAGCATGTCAACGTTTTTGAAATTTGAAAAAGTGCGCTGGCCAGGCACTTAGAAATTTTTTAGAAAAGTTTTGAGGGCGGAATCGTGTTGTTGGACTCAATTTACGTCGCATAGGAATTTTCTTTTCGGAGCATGTCAACATTTTTGAAAATTGAAAAAGTGCGCTGGCCAGGCACTCTGAAATTTTAGAAAAATTTTGAGGGCGGAATCTTGTAGAACTCAATTTACGTAGAATAGGAATTTTTTTCCGAGCATGTCAACATTTTTGAAAATTGAAAAAGTGCGCTGGCCAGGCACTCAGAAATTTTTTAGAAAAATTGTGACGGTGAAATCGTGTTGTAGAACTCAATTTACGTCGCATAGTAATTTTTTTTAGGAGCATGTCAACGTTTTTGAAAATTGAAAAAGTGCGCTGGCCAGGCAATTAGAAATTTTTTAGAAACATTTTGAGGGCGGAATCATGTTGTAGAACTCAATTTAAGTCGCATAGGAATTTTTTTGTTGGGAGCATGTCAACATTTGTAAAAATTGAAAAAGTGCGCTGGCCAGGCACTTAGAATTTTTTTAGAAAAATTTTGACGGCGGAATCGTGTTGTAAAACTCAATTTACGTCGCATAGTATTTTTTTTTTCGGAGCATGTCAACGTTTTTGAAATTTGAATAAGTGCGCTGGCCAGGCAATTAGAAATTTTTTAGAAACATTTTGAGGGCGGAATCATGTTGTAGAACTCAATTTAAGTCGCATAGGAATTTTTTTGTTGGGAGCATGTCAACATTTGTGAAAATTGAAAAAGTGCGCTGGCCAGGCACTTAGAAATTTTTTAGAAAAGTTTTGAGGGCGGAATCGTGTTGTAGGACTCAGTTTACGTCGCACAGGAATTTTCTTTTCGGAGCATGTCAACATTTTTGAAAATTGAAAAAGTGCGCTGGCCAGGCGCTTAGAATTTTTTTAGAAAAATTTTGACGGCGGAATCGTGTTGTAAAACTCAATTTACGTCGCATAGTATTTTTTTTTCGGAGCATGTCAACGTTTTTGAAATTTGAAAAAGTGCGCTGGCCAGGCACTTAGAAATTTTTTAGAAAAGTTTTGAGGGCGGAATCGTGTTGTAGGACTCAGTTTACGTCGCATAGGAATTTTCTTTTCGGAGCATGTCAACATTTTTGAAAATTGAAAAAGTGCGCTGGCCAGGCACTTAGAAATTTTTTTTTAAAAATTGTGACGGCGAAATCGTGTTGTAGAACTCAATTTACGTCGCATAGTAAATTTTTTTTTTGGAGCATGTCAACGTTTTTGAAAATTGAAAAAGTGCGCTGGCCAGTCACTAAGAAATTTTTTAGAAAAATTTTGAGGGCCGAATCGTGTGGTTGAACTCAATTTACGTCGCATAGGAATTTTTTTTCGGATCAGTCAACCTTTTTGAAAATTGAAAAAGTGCGCTGGCCAGGCACTTAGAAATTTTTTAGAAAAATTTTGAGGGCGGAATCGGGTTTTAGGACTCAATTTACGTCGCATAGGAATTTTCTTTTCGGAGCATGTCAACATTTTTAAAAATCGAAAAAGTGCGCTGGCCAGGCACTTAGAAATTTTTTAGAAAAATTTTGAGGGCGGAATTGTGTTGTAGAACTCAATTTACGTCGCATAGGAATTTTCTTTTCGGAGCATGTCAACATTTTTGAAAATTGAAAAAGTGCGCTGGCCAGGCACTTAGAAATTTTTTAGAAACATTTTGAGGGCGGAATCGTGTTGTAGAACTCAATTTACGTCGCGTAGAAATTTTTTTTCCGAGCATGTCAACATTTTTGAAAATTGAAAAAGTGCGCTCTCCAGGCACTTAGAAATTTTATAGAAAAATTTGGAGGGCGGAATCGTGTTGTAGAACTCAATTTACGTCGCATAGGAATTTTTTTGTGGAGCATGTCAACCTTTTTGAATATTGAAAAAGTGCGCTGGCCAGGCACTTAGAAATTTTTTAGAAACATTTTGAGGGCGGAATCGTGTTGTAAAACTCAATTTACGTCGCATAGTATTTTTTTTTTCGGAGCATGTCAACGTTTTTGAAATTTGAAAAAGTGCGCTGGCCAGGCAATTAGAAATTTTTTAGAAAAGTTTTGAGGGCGGAATCGTGTTGTTGGACTCAATTTACGTCGCATAGGAATTTTCTTTTCGGAGCATGTCAACATTTTTGAAAATTGAAAAAGTGCGCTGGCCAGGCACTCTGAAATTTTAGAAAAATTTTGAGGGCGGAATCTTGTAGAACTCAATTTACGTAGAATAGGAATTTTTTTCCGAGCATGTCAACATTTTTGAAAATTGAAAAAGTGCGCTGGCCAGGCACTCAGAAATTTTTTAGAAAAATTGTGACGGTGAAATCGTGTTGTAGAACTCAATTTACGTCGCATAGTAATTTTTTTTAGGAGCATGTCAACGTTTTTGAAAATTGAAAAAGTGCGCTGGCCAGGCAATTAGAAATTTTTTAGAAACATTTTGAGGGCGGAATCATGTTGTAGAACTCAATTTAAGTCGCATAGGAATTTTTTTGTTGGGAGCATGTCAACATTTGTAAAAATTGAAAAAGTGCGCTGGCCAGGCACTTAGAATTTTTTTAGAAAAATTTTGACGGCGGAATCGTGTTGTAAAACTCAATTTACGTCGCATAGTATTTTTTTTTTCGGAGCATGTCAACGTTTTTGAAATTTGAATAAGTGCGCTGGCCAGGCAATTAGAAATTTTTTAGAAACATTTTGAGGGCGGAATCATGTTGTAGAACTCAATTTAAGTCGCATAGGAATTTTTTTGTTGGGAGCATGTCAACATTTGTGAAAATTGAAAAAGTGCGCTGGCCAGGCACTTAGAAATTTTTTAGAAAAGTTTTGAGGGCGGAATCGTGTTGTAGGACTCAGTTTACGTCGCACAGGAATTTTCTTTTCGGAGCATGTCAACATTTTTGAAAATTGAAAAAGTGCGCTGGCCAGGCGCTTAGAATTTTTTTAGAAAAATTTTGACGGCGGAATCGTGTTGTAAAACTCAATTTACGTCGCATAGTATTTTTTTTTCGGAGCATGTCAACGTTTTTGAAATTTGAAAAAGTGCGCTGGCCAGGCACTTAGAAATTTTTTAGAAAAGTTTTGAGGGCGGAATCGTGTTGTAGGACTCAGTTTACGTCGCATAGGAATTTTCTTTTCGGAGCATGTCAACATTTTTGAAAATTGAAAAAGTGCGCTGGCCAGGCACTTAGAAATTTTTTTTTAAAAATTGTGACGGCGAAATCGTGTTGTAGAACTCAATTTACGTCGCATAGTAAATTTTTTTTTTGGAGCATGTCAACGTTTTTGAAAATTGAAAAAGTGCGCTGGCCAGTCACTAAGAAATTTTTTAGAAAAATTTTGAGGGCCGAATCGTGTGGTTGAACTCAATTTACGTCGCATAGGAATTTTTTTTCGGATCAGTCAACCTTTTTGAAAATTGAAAAAGTGCGCTGGCCAGGCACTTAGAAATTTTTTAGAAAAATTTTGAGGGCGGAATTGTGTTGTAGAACTCAATTTACGTCGCATAGGAATTTTATTTTCTTAGCATGTCAACATTTTTGAAAATTGAAAAAGTGCGCTGGCCAGGCACTTAGAAATTTTTTAGAAACATTTTGAGGGCGGAATCGTGTTGTAGAACTCAATTTACGTCGCGTAGAAATTTTTTTTCCGAGCATGTCAACATTTTTGAAAATTGAAAAAGTGCGCTCTCCAGGCACTTAGAAATTTTATAGAAAAATTTGGAGGGCGGAATCGTGTTGTAGAACTCAATTTACGTCGCATAGGAATTTTTTTGTGGAGCATGTCAACCTTTTTGAATATTGAAAAAGTGCGCTGGCCAGGCACTTAGAAATTTTTTAGAAACATTTTGAGGGCGGAATCGTGTTGTAGAACTCAATTTACGTCACATAGGAATTTTTTTTTGGGAGCATGTCAACATTTGTAAAAATTGAAAAAGTGCGCTGTCCAGGCACTTAGATTTTTTTTAGAAAAATTGTGACGGCTTAATCGTGTTGTAAAACTCAATTTACGTCGCATAGGAATTTTTTATTCGGAGCATGTCAACATTTTTGAAAATTGAAAAAGTGCGCGGGCCAGGCACTCTGAAATTTTTTAGAAAAATTTTTAGGACTGAATCTTGTTGTAGAACTCAATTTAGGTCGCATAGGAATTTTCTTTTCGGAGCATGTCAACATTTTTGAAAATTGAAAAAGTGTGCTGGCCAGGAACTTAGAAATTTTTTAGAAAAATTTGGAGGCCGATATCGTGTTGTAGGACTCAATTTACGTCGCATAGTATTTTTTTTTGGAGCATGTCAAGGTTTTTGAAAATTCAAAAAGTACTCTGGCCAGGCATTATGAATTTTTTTAGAAAAATTTGGAGGCCGGAATCGTGTTGTACGGCGCACGCAATTTACGTCGGATAGGATTTTTTTTCCGGAGCATGACAACATTTTTGAAAATCTAAAAAGTGCGCTGGCAGGCACTTCGACATTTTTTAGAAGAATTTAGAGGCGGGAATCGTGTTGTGGGACTCAATTTACGTCGGATAGGAATTTTTTTTCGGAGCATGTCCACATTTTTGAAAATTCAAAAAGTGCCCTGGCCAGGCACTTTGAGATTTTTTAGAAAGATTTGGATTCCGGAATCGTGTTGTAGGGCTCAATTTACGTCGCATAGGAATTTTTTTTTCGGAGCATCTCAACAATTTTGAAAAGTTTAAAAGTGCGCTGGCCAGGCACTTAGAATTTTTTTAGAAAAATTTGTAGGCCGGAATCGTGTTGTAGGATTCAATTTACGTCGGATAGGATTTTTTTTCGGAGCATGTCAACATTTTTGAAAATTTAAAAAGTACGCTGGCCGGGCACTTTGAGATTTTAAGGCCGGAATCGTGTTGTACGACTCAATTTACGTGGGATGGGAATTTTTTTTCGAAGCATGCCTACATTTTTGAAAATTCAAAAAGTGCTGTGGAGAGGCACTTGGAAATTTTTTAGAAAAAATTAGAGGCCGGAATCGTGTTGTAGGACTCAATTTACGTCGGATAGGATTTTTTTTTTCGGAGCATGTCAACATTTTTGAAAATTTAAAAAGTGCACTGGCCGGGCACTTATTTAGGAAAATTTGGATTCCGGAATCGTGTTGTAGGAATCAATTTAGGTCGGATAGGTATTTTTTTTTCGGATCATGTCAATATTTTTGAAAATTCAAAAAGTACTCTGGCAAGGCATTATGAAATTTTTTAGAAAAATTTGGAGGCCGGAATCGTGTTGTACGGCGCACGCAATTTACGTCGGATAGGATTTTTTTTCCGGAGCATGACAACATTTTTGAAAATCTAAAAATTGCGCAGGCAGGCACTTCGAAATTTTTTAAAAAAATTTAGAGGCGGGAATCGTGTTGTGGGACTCAATTTACGTCGGATAGGAATTTTTTTTTGGAGCATGTCCACATTTTTGAAAATTCAAAAAGTGCCCTAACCAGGCACTTTGAGATTTTTTAGAAAAATTTGGATTCCGGAATCGTGTTGTTGGACTCAATTTACGTCGCATAGGAATTTTCTTTTCGGAGCATGTCAACATTTTTGAAAATTGAAAAAGTGCGCTGGCCAGGCACTCTGAAATTTTAGAAAAATTTTGAGGGCGGAATCTTGTAGAACTCAATTTACGTAGAATAGGAATTTTTTTTCCGAGCATGTCAACATTTTTGAAAATTGAAAAAGTGCGCTGGCCAGGCACTCAGAAATTTTTTAGAAAAATTTGGAGGCCGGAATCGTGTTGTACGGCGCACGCAATTTACGTCGGATAGGATTTTTTTTCCGGAGCATGACAACATTTTTGAAAATCTAAAATTGCGCTGGCAGGCACATCGAAATTTTTTAAAAGAATTTAGAGGCGGGAATCGTGTTGTGAGACTCAATTTACGTCGGATAGGAATTTTTTTTTGGAGCATGTCCACATTTTTGAAAATTCAAACAGTGCCCTGGCCAGGTACTTTGAGATTTTTTAGAAAAATTTGGATTCCGGAATCGTGTTGTAGGGCTCAATTTACGTCGCATAGGAATTTTTTTTCGGATCATGTCAACCTTTTTGAAAATTGAAAAAGTGCGCTGGCCAGGCACTTAGAAATTTTTCTAAAAAATTTGGAGGCCGATATCGTGTTGTAGGACGCAATTTACGTCGCATAGTAAATTTTTTCGGAGCATGTCAACGTTTTGTGAAAATTAAAAAAGTGCCCTGGAGAGGAATTTAGAATTTTTTTAGAAAAATTTTAAGGGCGGAATCGTGTTGTAGAACTCAATTTACGTCGCATAGGAATTTCTTTTCGGAGCATGTCAACATTTTTGAAAATTGAAAAAGTGCGCTGGCCAGGCGCTTAGAATTTTTTTAGAAAAATTTTGACGGCGGAATCGTGTTGTGAAACTCAATTTACGTCGCATAGTATTTTTTTTTCGGAGCATGTCAACGTTTTTGAAATTTAAAAAAGTGCGCTGGCCAGGCACTTAGAAATTTTTTAGAAAAGTTTTGAGGGCGGAATCGTGTTGTAGGACTCAGTTTACGTCGCAAAGGAATTTTCTTTTCTTAGCATGTCAACATTTTTGAAAATTGAAAAAGTGCGCTGGCCAGGCACTTAGAAATTTTTTAGAAAAATTGTGACGGCGAAATCGTGTTGTAGGACTCAATTTACGTCGCATAGGAATTTTTTTTCGGATCCTGTCAACCTTTTTGAAAGTTGAAAAAGTGCGCTGGCCAGGCAATTAGAAATTTTTTAGAAACATTTTGAGGGCGGAATCGTGTTGTAGAACTCAATTTACGTCGCATAGGAATTTTCTTTTCGGAGCATGTCAACCTTTTTGAAAATTGAAAAAGTGCGCTGGCCAGGCACTAAGAAATTGTATAGAAAAATTTTGATGGCGGAATCGTGTTGTAGAACTCAATTAACGTCGCATAGGAATTTCTTTTCGGAGCATGTCAACCTTTTTGAAAATTGAAAAAGTGCGCTGGCCAGGCACTAAGAAATTTTTTAGAAAAATTTTGAGGGCGGAATTGTGTTGTAGAACTCAATTTACGTCGCATAGGAATTTTCTTTTTGGAGCATGTCAACATTTTTGAAAATTGAAAAAGTGCGCTGGCCAGGCACTTAGAATTTTTTTAGAAAAATTTTGACGGCGGAATCCTTTTGTAAAACTCAATTTACGTCGCATAGTATTTTTAGGAATTTTCTTTTCGGAGCATGTCAACATTTGTGAAAATTGAAAAAGTGCGCTGGCCAGGCACTTAAAATTTTTTTGACGGCGGAGTCGTGTTGTAAAACTCAATTTACGTCGCATAGTTTTTTTTTTCGGAGCATGTCAACGTTTTTGAAATTTGAAAAAGTGCGCTGGCCAGGCACTTAGAAATTTTTTAGAAAAATTTTGAGGGCGGAATTGTGTTGTAGAACTCAATTTACGTCGCATAGGAATTTTCTTTTTGGAGCATGTCAACATTTTTGAAAATTGAAAAAGTGCGCTGGCCAGGCACTTAGAATTTTTTTAGAAAAATTTTGACGGCGGAATCCTTTTGTAAAACTCAATTTACGTCGCATAGTATTTTTTTTTCGGAGCATGTCAACGTTTTTGAAAATTGAAAAAGTGCGCTGGCCAGGCACTTAGAAATTTTTTAGAAAAGTTTTGAGGGCGGAATCGTGTTGTAGGACTCAATTTACGTCGCATAGGAATTTTCTTTTCGGAGCATGTCAAAATTTTTGAAAATTGAAAAAGTGCGCTGGCCAGGCACTTAGAAATTGTATAGAAAAATTTTGATGGCGGAATCGTGTTGTAGAACTCAATTTACGTCGCATAGGAATTTCTTTTCGGAGCATGTCAACATTTTTGAAAATTGAAAAAGTGCGCTGGCCAGGCAATTAGAAATTTTTTAGAAAAATTTTGAGGGCGGAATCGTGTTGTAGAACTCAATTTACGTCGCATAGCAATTTTCTTTTCGGAGCATGTCAACGTTTTAGAAAAATTTTGACGGCGGAATCGTGTTGTAAAACTCAATTTACGTCGTATAGTATTTTTTTTTTCGGAGCATGTCAACGTATTTGAAAATTGAAAAAGTGCGCTGGCCAGGCACTCAGAAATTTTTTAGAAAAATTTGGAGGCCGGAATCGTGTTGTACGGCGCACGCAATTTACGTCGGATAGGATTTTTTTTCCGGAGCATGACAACATTTTTGAAAATCTAAAAATTGCGCTGGCAGGCACATCGAAATTTTTTAAAAGAATTTAGAGGCGGGAATCGTGTTGTGGGACTCAATTTACGTCGGATAGGAATTTTTTTTTGGAGCATGTCCACATTTTTGAAAATTCAAACAGTGCCCTGGCCAGGTACTTTGAGATTTTTTAGAAAAATTTGGATTCCGGAATCGTGTTGTAGGGCTCAATTTACGTCGCATAGGAATTTTTTTTTCGGATCATGTCAACCTTTTTGAAAATTGAAAAAGTGCGCTGGCCAGGCACTTAAAATTTTTTTGACGGCGGAGTCGTGTTGTAAAACTCAATTTACGTCGCATAGTTTTTTTTTTCGGAGCATGTCAACGTTTTTGAAATTTGAAAAAGTGCGCTGGCCAGGCACTTCGAAATTTTTTAGAAAAATGTTGAGGGCGGAATTGTGTTGTAGAACTCAATTTACGTCGCATAGGAATTTTCTTTTTGGAGCATGTCAACATTTTTGAAAATTGAAAAAGTGCACTGGCCAGGCACTTAGAAATTTTTTAGAAACATTTTGAGGGCGGAATCGTGTTGTAGAACTCAATTTACGTCGCGTAGAAATTTTTTTTCCGAGCATGTCAACATTTTTGAAAATTGAAAAAGTGCGCTCTCCAGGCACTTAGAAATTTTATAGAAAAATTTGGAGGGCGGAATCGTGTTGTAGAACTCAATTTACGTCGCATAGGAATTTTTTTGTGGAGCATGTCAACCTTTTTGAATATTGAAAAAGTGCGCTGGCCAGGCACTTAGAAATTTTTTAGAAACATTTTGAGGGCGGAATCGTGTTGTAGAACTCAATTTACGTCACATAGGAATTTTTTTTTGGGAGCATGTCAACATTTGTAAAAATTGAAAAAGTGCGCTGTCCAGGCACTTAGATTTTTTTTAGAAAAATTGTGACGGCTTAATCGTGTTGTAAAACTCAATTTACGTCGCATAGGAATTTTTTATTCGG
This sequence comes from Pseudeuparius sepicola, assembly GCA_963920635.1. Taxonomy (NCBI): domain Eukaryota; kingdom Metazoa; phylum Arthropoda; class Insecta; order Coleoptera; family Anthribidae; genus Pseudeuparius; species Pseudeuparius sepicola. The sequence continues at coordinate 58,170,150 of OY987301.1, read as the reverse complement.
AGCATGTCAACATTTTTGAAAATTGAAAAAGTGCGCGGGCCAGGCACTCTGAAATTTTTTAGAAAAATTTTTAGGACTGAATCTTGTTGTAGAACTCAATTTAGGTCGCATAGGAATTTTCTTTTCGGAGCATGTCAACATTTTTGAAAATTGAAAAAGTGTGCTGGCCAGGAACTTAGAAATTTTTTAGAAAAATTTGGAGGCCGATATCGTGTTGTAGGACTCAATTTACGTCGCATAGTATTTTTTTTTGGAGCATGTCAAGGTTTTTGAAAATTCAAAAAGTACTCTGGCCAGGCATTATGAATTTTTTTAGAAAAATTTGGAGGCCGGAATCGTGTTGTACGGCGCACGCAATTTACGTCGGATAGGATTTTTTTTCCGGAGCATGACAACATTTTTGAAAATCTAAAAAGTGCGCTGGCAGGCACTTCGAAATTTTTTAGAAGAATTTAGAGGCGGGAATCGTGTTGTGGGACTCAATTTACGTCGGATAGGAATTTTTTTTCGGAGCATGTCCACATTTTTGAAAATTCAAAAAGTGCCCTGGCCAGGCACTTTGAGATTTTTTAGAAAAATTTGGATTCCGGAATCGTGTTGTAGGGCTCAATTTACGTCGCATAGGAATTTTTTTTTCGGAGCATCTCAACAATTTTGAAAAGTTTAAAAGTGCGCTGGCCAGGCACTTAGAATTTTTTTAGAAAAATTTGTAGGCCGAAATCGTGTTGTAGGATTCAATTTACGTCGGTTAGGATTTTTTTTCGGAGCATGTCAACATTTTTGAAAATTTAAAAAGTACGCTGGCCGGGCACTTTGAGATTTTAAGGCCGGAATCGTGTTGTACGACTCAATTTACGTGGGATGGGAATTTTTTTTCGAAGCAGGCCTACATTTTTGAAAATTCAAAAAGTGCTGTGGAGAGGCACTTGGAAATTTTTTAGAAAAAATTAGAGGCCGGAATCGTGTTGTAGGACTCAATTTACGTCGGATAGGATTTTTTTTTTCGGAGCATGTCAACATTTTTGAAAATTTAAAAAGTGCACTGGCCGGGCACTTATTTAGGAAAATTTGGATTCCGGAATCGTGTTGTAGGAATCAATTTAGGTCGGATAGGTATTTTTTTTTCGGATCATGTCAATATTTTTGAAAATTCAAAAAGTACTCTGGCAAGGCATTATGAAATTTTTTAGAAAAATTTGGAGGCCGGAATCGTGTTGTACGGCGCACGCAATTTACGTCGGATAGGATTTTTTTTCCGGAGCATGACAACATTTTTGAAAATCTAAAAATTGCGCAGGCAGGCACTTCGAAATTTTTTAAAAAAATTTAGAGGCGGGAATCGTGTTGTGGGACTCAATTTACGTCGGATAGGAATTTTTTTTTGGAGCATGTCCACATTTTTGAAAATTCAAAAAGTGCCCTAACCAGGCACTTTGAGATTTTTTAGAAAAATTTGGATTCCGGAATCGTGTTGTTGGACTCAATTTACGTCGCATAGGAATTTTCTTTTCGGAGCATGTCAACATTTTTGAAAATTGAAAAAGTGCGCTGGCCAGGCACTCTGAAATTTTAGAAAAATTTTGAGGGCGGAATCTTGTAGAACTCAATTTACGTAGAATAGGAATTTTTTTTCCGAGCATGTCAACATTTTTGAAAATTGAAAAAGTGCGCTGGCCAGGCACTCAGAAATTTTTTAGAAAAATTTGGAGGCCGGAATCGTGTTGTACGGCGCACGCAATTTACGTCGGATAGGATTTTTTTTCCGGAGCATGACAACATTTTTGAAAATCTAAAATTGCGCTGGCAGGCACATCGAAATTTTTTAAAAGAATTTAGAGGCGGGAATCGTGTTGTGAGACTCAATTTACGTCGGATAGGAATTTTTTTTTGGAGCATGTCCACATTTTTGAAAATTCAAACAGTGCCCTGGCCAGGTACTTTGAGATTTTTTAGAAAAATTTGGATTCCGGAATCGTGTTGTAGGGCTCAATTTACGTCGCATAGGAATTTTTTTTCGGATCATGTCAACCTTTTTGAAAATTGAAAAAGTGCGCTGGCCAGGCACTTAGAAATTTTTCTAAAAAATTTGGAGGCCGATATCGTGTTGTAGGACGCAATTTACGTCGCATAGTAAATTTTTTCGGAGCATGTCAACGTTTTGTGAAAATTAAAAAAGTGCCCTGGAGAGGAATTTAGAATTTTTTTAGAAAAATTTTAAGGGCGGAATCGTGTTGTAGAACTCAATTTACGTCGCATAGGAATTTCTTTTCGGAGCATGTCAACATTTTTGAAAATTGAAAAAGTGCGCTGGCCAGGCGCTTAGAATTTTTTTAGAAAAATTTTGACGGCGGAATCGTGTTGTGAAACTCAATTTACGTCGCATAGTATTTTTTTTTCGGAGCATGTCAACGTTTTTGAAATTTAAAAAAGTGCGCTGGCCAGGCACTTAGAAATTTTTTAGAAAAGTTTTGAGGGCGGAATCGTGTTGTAGGACTCAGTTTACGTCGCAAAGGAATTTTCTTTTCTTAGCATGTCAACATTTTTGAAAATTGAAAAAGTGCGCTGGCCAGGCACTTAGAAATTTTTTAGAAAAATTGTGACGGCGAAATCGTGTTGTAGGACTCAATTTACATCGCATAGGAATTTTTTTTCGGATCCTGTCAACCTTTTTGAAAGTTGAAAAAGTGCGCTGGCCAGGCAATTAGAAATTTTTTAGAAACATTTTGAGGGCGGAATCGTGTTGTAGAACTCAATTTACGTCGCATAGGAATTTTCTTTTCGGAGCATGTCAACCTTTTTGAAAATTGAAAAAGTGCGCTGGCCAGGCACTAAGAAATTGTATAGAAAAATTTTGATGGCGGAATCGTGTTGTAGAACTCAATTAACGTCGCATAGGAATTTCTTTTCGGAGCATGTCAACCTTTTTGAAAATTGAAAAAGTGCGCTGGCCAGGCACTAAGAAATTTTTTAGAAAAATTTTGAGGGCGGAATTGTGTTGTAGAACTCAATTTACGTCGCATAGGAATTTTCTTTTTGGAGCATGTCAACATTTTTGAAAATTGAAAAAGTGCGCTGGCCAGGCACTTAGAATTTTTTTAGAAAAATTTTGACGGCGGAATCCTTTTGTAAAACTCAATTTACGTCGCATAGTATTTTTAGGAATTTTCTTTTCGGAGCATGTCAACATTTGTGAAAATTGAAAAAGTGCGCTGGCCAGGCACTTAAAATTTTTTTGACGGCGGAGTCGTGTTGTAAAACTCAATTTACGTCGCATAGTTTTTTTTTTCGGAGCATGTCAACGTTTTTGAAATTTGAAAAAGTGCGCTGGCCAGGCACTTAGAAATTTTTTAGAAAAATTTTGAGGGCGGAATTGTGTTGTAGAACTCAATTTACGTCGCATAGGAATTTTCTTTTTGGAGCATGTCAACATTTTTGAAAATTGAAAAAGTGCGCTGGCCAGGCACTTAGAATTTTTTTAGAAAAATTTTGACGGCGGAATCCTTTTGTAAAACTCAATTTACGTCGCATAGTATTTTTTTTTCGGAGCATGTCAACGTTTTTGAAAATTGAAAAAGTGCGCTGGCCAGGCACTTAGAAATTTTTTAGAAAAGTTTTGAGGGCGGAATCGTGTTGTAGGACTCAATTTACGTCGCATAGGAATTTTCTTTTCGGAGCATGTCAAAATTTTTGAAAATTGAAAAAGTGCGCTGGCCAGGCACTTAGAAATTGTATAGAAAAATTTTGATGGCGGAATCGTGTTGTAGAACTCAATTTACGTCGCATAGGAATTTCTTTTCGGAGCATGTCAACATTTTTGAAAATTGAAAAAGTGCGCTGTCCAGGCACTTAGATTTTTTTTAGAAAAATTGTGACGGCTTAATCGTGTTGTAAAACTCAATTTACGTCGCATAGGAATTTTTTATTCGGAGCATGTCAACATTTTTGAAAATTGAAAAAGTGCGCGGGCCAGGCACTCTGAAATTTTTTAGAAAAATTTTTAGGACTGAATCTTGTTGTAGAACTCAATTTAGGTCGCATAGGAATTTTCTTTTCGGAGCATGTCAACATTTTTGAAAATTGAAAAAGTGTGCTGGCCAGGAACTTAGAAATTTTTTAGAAAAATTTGGAGGCCGATATCGTGTTGTAGGACTCAATTTACGTCGCATAGTATTTTTTTTTGGAGCATGTCAAGGTTTTTGAAAATTCAAAAAGTACTCTGGCCAGGCATTATGAATTTTTTTAGAAAAATTTGGAGGCCGGAATCGTGTTGTACGGCGCACGCAATTTACGTCGGATAGGATTTTTTTTCCGGAGCATGACAACATTTTTGAAAATCTAAAAAGTGCGCTGGCAGGCACTTCGAAATTTTTTAGAAGAATTTAGAGGCGGGAATCGTGTTGTGGGACTCAATTTACGTCGGATAGGAATTTTTTTTCGGAGCATGTCCACATTTTTGAAAATTCAAAAAGTGCCCTGGCCAGGCACTTTGAGATTTTTTAGAAAAATTTGGATTCCGGAATCGTGTTGTAGGGCTCAATTTACGTCGCATAGGAATTTTTTTTTCGGAGCATCTCAACAATTTTGAAAAGTTTAAAAGTGCGCTGGCCAGGCACTTAGAATTTTTTTAGAAAAATTTGTAGGCCGGAATCGTGTTGTAGGATTCAATTTACGTCGGATAGGATTTTTTTTCGGAGCATGTCAACATTTTTGAAAATTTAAAAAGTACGCTGGCCGGGCACTTTGAGATTTTAAGGCCGGAATCGTGTTGTACGACTCAATTTACGTGGGATGGGAATTTTTTTTCGAAGCAGGCCTACATTTTTGAAAATTCAAAAAGTGCTGTGGAGAGGCACTTGGAAATTTTTTAGAAAAAATTAGAGGCCGGAATCGTGTTGTAGGACTCAATTTACGTCGGATAGGATTTTTTTTTTCGGAGCATGTCAACATTTTTGAAAATTTAAAAAGTGCACTGGCCGGGCACTTATTTAGGAAAATTTGGATTCCGGAATCGTGTTGTAGGAATCAATTTAGGTCGGATAGGTATTTTTTTTTCGGATCATGTCAATATTTTTGAAAATTCAAAAAGTACTCTGGCAAGGCATTATGAAATTTTTTAGAAAAATTTGGAGGCCGGAATCGTGTTGTACGGCGCACGCAATTTACGTCGGATAGGATTTTTTTTCCGGAGCATGACAACATTTTTGAAAATCTAAAAATTGCGCAGGCAGGCACTTCGAAATTTTTTAAAAAAATTTAGAGGCGGGAATCGTGTTGTGGGACTCAATTTACGTCGGATAGGAATTTTTTTTTGGAGCATGTCCACATTTTTGAAAATTCAAAAAGTGCCCTAACCAGGCACTTTGAGATTTTTTAGAAAAATTTGGATTCCGGAATCGTGTTGTTGGACTCAATTTACGTCGCATAGGAATTTTCTTTTCGGAGCATGTCAACATTTTTGAAAATTGAAAAAGTGCGCTGGCCAGGCACTCTGAAATTTTAGAAAAATTTTGAGGGCGGAATCTTGTAGAACTCAATTTACGTAGAATAGGAATTTTTTTTCCGAGCATGTCAACATTTTTGAAAATTGAAAAAGTGCGCTGGCCAGGCACTCAGAAATTTTTTAGAAAAATTTGGAGGCCGGAATCGTGTTGTACGGCGCACGCAATTTACGTCGGATAGGATTTTTTTTCCGGAGCATGACAACATTTTTGAAAATCTAAAATTGCGCTGGCAGGCACATCGAAATTTTTTAAAAGAATTTAGAGGCGGGAATCGTGTTGTGAGACTCAATTTACGTCGGATAGGAATTTTTTTTTGGAGCATGTCCACATTTTTGAAAATTCAAACAGTGCCCTGGCCAGGTACTTTGAGATTTTTTAGAAAAATTTGGATTCCGGAATCGTGTTGTAGGGCTCAATTTACGTCGCATAGGAATTTTTTTTCGGATCATGTCAACCTTTTTGAAAATTGAAAAAGTGCGCTGGCCAGGCACTTAGAAATTTTTCTAAAAAATTTGGAGGCCGATATCGTGTTGTAGGACGCAATTTACGTCGCATAGTAAATTTTTTCGGAGCATGTCAACGTTTTGTGAAAATTAAAAAAGTGCCCTGGAGAGGAATTTAGAATTTTTTTAGAAAAATTTTAAGGGCGGAATCGTGTTGTAGAACTCAATTTACGTCGCATAGGAATTTCTTTTCGGAGCATGTCAACATTTTTGAAAATTGAAAAAGTGCGCTGGCCAGGCGCTTAGAATTTTTTTAGAAAAATTTTGACGGCGGAATCGTGTTGTGAAACTCAATTTACGTCGCATAGTATTTTTTTTTCGGAGCATGTCAACGTTTTTGAAATTTAAAAAAGTGCGCTGGCCAGGCACTTAGAAATTTTTTAGAAAAGTTTTGAGGGCGGAATCGTGTTGTAGGACTCAGTTTACGTCGCAAAGGAATTTTCTTTTCTTAGCATGTCAACATTTTTGAAAATTGAAAAAGTGCGCTGGCCAGGCACTTAGAAATTTTTTAGAAAAATTGTGACGGCGAAATCGTGTTGTAGGACTCAATTTACATCGCATAGGAATTTTTTTTCGGATCCTGTCAACCTTTTTGAAAGTTGAAAAAGTGCGCTGGCCAGGCAATTAGAAATTTTTTAGAAACATTTTGAGGGCGGAATCGTGTTGTAGAACTCAATTTACGTCGCATAGGAATTTTCTTTTCGGAGCATGTCAACCTTTTTGAAAATTGAAAAAGTGCGCTGGCCAGGCACTAAGAAATTGTATAGAAAAATTTTGATGGCGGAATCGTGTTGTAGAACTCAATTAACGTCGCATAGGAATTTCTTTTCGGAGCATGTCAACCTTTTTGAAAATTGAAAAAGTGCGCTGGCCAGGCACTAAGAAATTTTTTAGAAAAATTTTGAGGGCGGAATTGTGTTGTAGAACTCAATTTACGTCGCATAGGAATTTTCTTTTTGGAGCATGTCAACATTTTTGAAAATTGAAAAAGTGCGCTGGCCAGGCACTTAGAATTTTTTTAGAAAAATTTTGACGGCGGAATCCTTTTGTAAAACTCAATTTACGTCGCATAGTATTTTTAGGAATTTTCTTTTCGGAGCATGTCAACATTTGTGAAAATTGAAAAAGTGCGCTGGCCAGGCACTTAAAATTTTTTTGACGGCGGAGTCGTGTTGTAAAACTCAATTTACGTCGCATAGTTTTTTTTTTCGGAGCATGTCAACGTTTTTGAAATTTGAAAAAGTGCGCTGGCCAGGCACTTAGAAATTTTTTAGAAAAATTTTGAGGGCGGAATTGTGTTGTAGAACTCAATTTACGTCGCATAGGAATTTTCTTTTTGGAGCATGTCAACATTTTTGAAAATTGAAAAAGTGCGCTGGCCAGGCACTTAGAATTTTTTTAGAAAAATTTTGACGGCGGAATCCTTTTGTAAAACTCAATTTACGTCGCATAGTATTTTTTTTTCGGAGCATGTCAACGTTTTTGAAAATTGAAAAAGTGCGCTGGCCAGGCACTTAGAAATTTTTTAGAAAAGTTTTGAGGGCGGAATCGTGTTGTAGGACTCAATTTACGTCGCATAGGAATTTTCTTTTCGGAGCATGTCAAAATTTTTGAAAATTGAAAAAGTGCGCTGGCCAGGCACTTAGAAATTGTATAGAAAAATTTTGATGGCGGAATCGTGTTGTAGAACTCAATTTACGTCGCATAGGAATTTCTTTTCGGAGCATGTCAACATTTTTGAAAATTGAAAAAGTGCGCTGGCCAGGCAATTAGAAATTTTTTAGAAAAATTTTGAGGGCGGAATCGTGTTGTAGAACTCAATTTACGTCGCATAGCAATTTTCTTTTCGGAGCATGTCAACGTTTTAGAAAAATTTTGACGGCGGAATCGTGTTGTAAAACTCAATTTACGTCGTATAGTATTTTTTTTTTCGGAGCATGTCAACGTATTTGAAAATTGAAAAAGTGCGCTGGCCAGGCACTCAGAAATTTTTTAGAAAAATTTGGAGGCCGGAATCGTGTTGTACGGCGCACGCAATTTACGTCGGATAGGATTTTTTTTCCGGAGCATGACAACATTTTTGAAAATCTAAAAATTGCGCTGGCAGGCACATCGAAATTTTTTAAAAGAATTTAGAGGCGGGAATCGTGTTGTGGGACTCAATTTACGTCGGATAGGAATTTTTTTTTGGAGCATGTCCACATTTTTGAAAATTCAAACAGTGCCCTGGCCAGGTACTTTGAGATTTTTTAGAAAAATTTGGATTCCGGAATCGTGTTGTAGGGCTCAATTTACGTCGCATAGGAATTTTTTTTTCGGATCATGTCAACCTTTTTGAAAATTGAAAAAGTGCGCTGGCCAGGCACTTAAAATTTTTTTGACGGGGAGTCGTGTTGTAAAACTCAATTTACGTCGCATAGTTTTTTTTTTCGGAGCATGTCAACGTTTTTGAAATTTGAAAAAGTGCGCTGGCCAGGCACTTCGAAATTTTTTAGAAAAATGTTGAGGGCGGAATTGTGTTGTAGAACTCAATTTACGTCGCATAGGAATTTTCTTTTTGGAGCATGTCAACATTTTTGAAAATTGAAAAAGTGCGCTGGCCAGGCACTTAGAAATTTTTTAGAAAAATTTTGAGGGCGGAATCGTGTTGTAGAACTCAATTTACGCCGCATAGTATTTTTTTTTTCGGAGCATGTCAACGTTTTTGAAAATTGAAAAAGTGCGCTGGCCAGGCACTTAGAAATTTTTTAGAAAAGTTTTGAGGGCGGAATCTTGTTGTAGGACTCAATTTACGTCGCATAGGAATTTCTTTTCGGAGCATGTCAACATTTTTGAAAATTGAAAAAGTGCGCTGGCCAGGCAATTAGAAATTTTTTAGAAAAATTTTGAGGGCGGAATCGTGTTGTAGAACTCAATTTACGTCGCATAGTAAATTTTTTTTTGGAGCATGTCAACATTTGTGAAAATTGAAAAAGTGCGCTGGCCAGGCACTTAGAAATTTTTTAGAAAAGTTTTGAGGGCGGAATCGTGTTGTAGGACTCAGTTTACGTCGCACAGGAATTTTCTTTTCGGAGCATGTCAACATTTTTGAAAATTGAAAAAGTGCGCTGGCCAGGCGCTTAGAATTTTTTTAGAAAAATTTTGACGGCGGAATCGTGTTGTAAAACTCAATTTACGTCGCATAGTATTTTTTTTTTCGGAGCATGTCAACGTTTTTGAAATTTGAAAAAGTGCGCTGGCCAGGCACTTAGAAATTTTTTGGAAAAGTTTTGAGGGCGGAATCGTGTTGTAGGACTCAGTTTACGTCGCATAGGAATTTTCTTTTCGGAGCATGTCAACATTTTTGAAAATTGAAAAAGTGCGCTGGCCAGGCACTCTGAAATTTTAGAAAAATTTTGAGGGCGGAATCTTGTAGAACTCAATTTACGTAGAATAGGAATTTTTTTTCCGAGCATGTCAACATTTTTGAAAATTGAAAAAGTGCGCTGGCCAGGCACTCAGAAATTTTTTAGAAAAATTTGGAGGCCGGAATCGTGTTGTACGGCGCACGCAATTTACGTCGGATAGGATTTTTTTTCCGGAGCATGACAACATTTTTGAAAATCTAAAAATTGCGCTGGCAGGCACATCGAAATTTTTTAAAAGAATTTAGAGGCGGGAATCGTGTTGTGGGACTCAATTTACGTCGGATAGGAATTTTTTTTTGGAGCATGTCCACATTTTTGAAAATTCAAACAGTGCCCTGGCCAGGTACTTTGAGATTTTTTAGAAAAATTTGGATTCCGGAATCGTGTTGTAGGGCTCAATTTACGTCGCATAGGAATTTTTTTTTCGGATCATGTCAACCTTTTTGAAAATTGAAAAAGTGCGCTGGCCAGGCACTTAGAAATTTTTTAGAAAAATTTGGAGGCCGATATCGTGTTGTAGGACGCAATTTACGTCGCATAGTAAATTTTTTCGGAGCATGTCAACGTTTTGTGAAAATTAAAAAAGTGCCCGGGAGAGGAATTTAGAATTTTTTTAGAAAAATTTTAAGGGCGGAATCGTGTTGTAGAACTCAATTTACGTCGCATAGGAATTTCTTTTCGGAGCATGTCAACATTTTTGAAAATTGAAAAAGTGCGCTGGCCAGGCGCTTAGAATTTTTTTAGAAAAATTTTGACGGCGGAATCGTGTTGTGAAACTCAATTTACGTCGCATAGTATTTTTTTTTCGGAGCATGTCAACGTTTTTGAAATTTGAAAAAGTGCGCTGGCCAGGCACTTAGAAATTTTTTAGAAAAGTTTTGAGGGCGGAATCGTGTTGTAGGACTCAGTTTACGTCGCAAAGGAATTTTCTTTTCGGAGCATGTCAACGTTTTTGAAAATTGAAAAAGTGCGCTGGCCAGGCACTTAGAAATTTTTTAGAAAAATTTTGAGGGCGGAATCGGGTTTTAGGACTCAATTTACGTCGCATAGGAATTTTTTTTCGGATCCTGTCAACCTTTTTGAAAGTTGAAAAAGTGCGCTGGCCAGGCAATTAGAAATTTTTTAGAAACATTTTGAGGGCGGAATCGTGTTGTCAAACTCAATTTACGTCGCATAGGAATTTTCTTTTCGGAGCATGTCAACATTTTTGAAAATTGAATAAGTGCGCTGGCCAGGCACTTAGAAATTGTATAGAAAAATTTTGATGGCGGAATCGTGTTGTAGAACTCAATTAACGTCGCATAGGAATTTCTTTTCGGAGCATGTCAACATTTTTGAAAATTGAAAAAGTGCGCTGGCCAGGCAATTAGAAATTTTTTAGAAAAATTTTGAGGGCCGAATCGTGTGGTTGAACTCAATTTACGTCGCATAGGAATTTTTTTTCGGATCAGTCAACCTTTTTGAAAATTGAAAAAGTGCGCTGGCCAGGCACTAAGAAATTTTTTAGAAAAATTTTGAGGGCGGAATTGTGTTGTAGAACTCAATTTACGTCGCATAGGAATTTTCTTTTCGGAGCATGTCAACATTTGTGAAAATTGAAAAAGTGCGCTGGCCAGGCACTTAAAATTTTTTTGACGGCGGAGTCGTGTTGTAAAACTCAATTTACGACGCATAGTTTTTTTTTTCGGAGCATGTCAACGTTTTTGAAATTTGAAAAAGTGCGCTGGCCAGACACTTAGAAATTTTTTAGAAAAATTGTGAGGGCGGAATTGTGTTGTAGATCTCAATTTACGTCGCATAGGAATTTTCTTTTTGGAGCATGTCAACATTTTTGAAAATTGAAAAAGTGCGCTGGCCAGGCACTTAGAATTTTTTTAGAAAAATTTTGACGGCGGAATCGTGTTGTAAAACTCAATTTACGTCGCATAGTATTTTTTTTTTCGGAGCATGTCAACGTTTTTGAAAATTGAAAAAGTGCGCTGGCCAGGCACTTAGAAATTTTTTAGAAAAGTTTTGACGGCGGAATCGTGTTGTAAAACTCAATTTACGTCGCATAGTATTTTTTTTTCGGAGCATGTCAACGTTTTTGAAATTTGAAAAAGTGCGCTGGCCAGGCACTTAGAAATTTTTTAGAAAAGTTTTGAGGGCGGAATCGTGTTGTAGGACTCAGTTTACGTCGCACAGGAATTTTCTTTTCGGAGCATGTCAACATTTTTGAAAATTGAAAAAGTGCGCTGGCCAGGCGCTTAGAATTTTTTTAGAAAAATTTTGACGGCGGAATCGTGTTGTAAAACTCAATTTACGTCGCATAGTATTTTTTTTTCGGAGCATGTCAACGTTTTTGAAATTTGAAAAAGTGCGCTGGCCAGGCACTTAGAAATTTTTTAGAAAAGTTTTGAGGGCGGAATCGTGTTGTAGGACTCAATTTACGTCGCATAGGAATTTTCTTTTCGGAGCATGTCAACGTTTTTGAAATTTGAAAAAGTGCGCTGGCCAGGCACTTAGAAATTTTTTGGAAAAGTTTTGAGGGCGGAATCGTGTTGTAGGACTCAGTTTACGTCGCATAGGAATTTTCTTTTCGGAGCATGTCAACATTTTTGAAAATTGAAAAAGTGCGCTGGCCAGGCACTCTGAAATTTTAGAAAAATTTTGAGGGCGGAATCTTGTAGAACTCAATTTACGTCGCATAGCAATTTTCTTTTCGGAGCATGTCAACATTTTTGAAAATTGAAAAAGTGCGCTGGCCAGGCACATAGAAATTTTTTTTTAAAAATTGTGACGGCGAAATCGTGTTGTAGAACTCAATTTACGTCGCATAGTAAATTTTTTTTTTTGGAGCATGTCAACATTTGTGAAAATTGAAAAAGTGCGCTGGCCAGGTACTTAGAAATTTTTTAGAAAAGTTTTGAGGGCGGAATCGTGTTGTAGGACTCAGTTTACGTCGCACAGGAATTTTCTTTTCGGAGCATGTCAACATTTTTGAAAATTGAAAAAGTGCGCTGGCCAGGCGCTTGGAATTTTTTTAGAAAAATTTTGACGGCGGAATCGTGTTGTAAAACTCAATTTACGTCGCATAGTATTTTTTTTTTCGGAGCATGTCAACGTTTTTGAAATTTGAAAAAGTGCGCTGGCCAGGCACTTAGAAATTTTTTAGAAAAGTTTTGAGGGCGGAATCGTGTTGTAGGACTCAGTTTACGTCGCACAGGAATTTTCTTTTCGGAGCATGTCAACATTTTTGAAAATTGAAAAAGTGCGCTGGCCAGGCGCTTAGAATTTTTTTAGAAAAATTTTGACGGCGGAATCGTGTTGTAAAACTCAATTTACGTCGCATAGTATTTTTTTTTCGGAGCATGTCAACGTTTTTGAAATTTGAAAAAGTGCGCTGGCCAGGCACATAGAAATTTTTTTTTAAAAATTGTGACGGCGAAATCGTGTTGTAGAACTCAATTTACGTCGCATAGTAAATTTTTTTTTTTGGAGCATGTCAACATTTGTGAAAATTGAAAAAGTGCGCTGGCCAGGTACTTAGAAATTTTTTAGAAAAGTTTTGAGGGCGGAATCGTGTTGTAGGACTCAGTTTACGTCGCACAGGAATTTTCTTTTCGGAGCATGTCAACATTTTTGAAAATTGAAAAAGTGCGCTGGCCAGGCGCTTGGAATTTTTTTAGAAAAATTTTGACGGCGGAATCGTGTTGTAAAACTCAATTTACGTCGCATAGTATTTTTTTTTTCGGAGCATGTCAACGTTTTTGAAATTTGAAAAAGTGCGCTGGCCAGGCACTTAGAAATTTTTTAGAAAAGTTTTGAGGGCGGAATCGTGTTGTAGGACTCAGTTTACGTCGCATAGGAATTTTCTTTTCGGAGCATGTCAACATTTTTGAAAATTGAAAAAGTGCGCTGGCCAGGCACTTAGAAATTTTTTTTTTAAAAATTGTGACGGCGAAATCGTGTTGTAGAACTCAATTTACGTCGCATAGTAAATTTTTTTTTCGGAGCATGTCAACGTTTTTGAAAATTGAAAAAGTGCGCTGGCCAGTCACTAAGAAATTTTTTAGAAAAATTTTGAGGGCCGAATCGTGTGGTTGAACTCAATTTACGTCGCATAGGAATTTTTTTTCGGATCAGTCAACCTTTTTGAAAATTGAAAAAGTGCGCTGGCCAGGCACTTAGAAATTTTTTAGAAAAATTTTGAGGGCGGAATCGGGTTTTAGGACTCAATTTACGTCGCATAGGAATTTTCTTTTCGGAGCATGTCAACATTTTTAAAAATCGAAAAAGTGCGCTGGCCAGGCACTTAGAAATTTTTTAGAAAAATTTTGGGGGCGGAATTGTGTTGTAGAACTCAATTTACGTCGCATAGGAATTTTCTTTTCGGAGCATGTCAACATTTTTGAAAATTGAAAAAGTGCGCTGGCCAGGCACTTAGAAATTTTTTAGAAACATTTTGAGGGCGGAATCGTGTTGTAGAACTCAATTTACGTCGCGTAGAAATTTTTTTTCCGAGCATGTCAACATTTTTGAAAATTGAAAAAGTGCGCTCTCCAGGCACTTAGAAATTTTATAGAAAAATTTGGAGGGCGGAATCGTGTTGTAGAACTCAATTTACGTCGCATAGGAATTTTTTTGTGGAGCATGTCAACATTTTTGAAAATTGAAAAAGTGCGCTGGCCAGGCACTTAGAAATTTTGTAGAAAAATTTTGAGGGCGGAATCGTGTTCTAGAACTCAATTTTCGTCGCATAGGAATTTTTTTTCGGATCATGTCAACCTTTTTGAATATTGAAAAAGTGCGCTGGCCAGGCACTTAGAAATTTTTTAGAAACATTTTGAGGGCGGAATCGTGTTGTAGAACTCAATTTACGTCACATAGAAATTTTTTTTGGGAGCATGTCAACATTTGTAAAAATTGAAAAAGTGCGCTGTCCAGGCACTTAGATTTTTTTTAGAAAAATTGTGACGGCTTAATCGTGTTGTAAAACTCAATTTACGTCGCATAGGAATTTTTTTGTGGAGCATGTCAACATTTTTGAAAATTGAAAAAGTGCGCGGGCCAGGCACTCTAAAATTTTTTAGAAAAATTTTTAGGGCTGAATCTTGTTGTAGAACTCAATTTAGGTCGCATAGGAATTTTCTTTTCGGAGCATGTTAACATTTTTGAAAATTGAAAAAGTGTGCTGGCCAGGAACTTAGAAATTTTTTAGAAAAATTGTGACGGCGAAATCGTGTTGTAGAACTCAATTTACGTCGCATAGTTTTTTTTTTCGGAGCATGTCAACGTTTTTGAAATTTGAAAAAGTGCGCTGGCCAGGCACTTAGAAATTTTTTAGAAAAATTTTGAGGGCGGAATTGTGTTGTAGAACTCAATTTACGTCGCATAGGAATTTTCTTTTTGGAGCATGTCAACATTTTTGAAAATTGAAAAAGTGCGCTGGCCAGGCACTTAGAATTTTTTTAGAAAAATTTTGACGGCGGAATCCTTTTGTAAAACTCAATTTACGTCGCATAGTATTTTTTTTTCGGAGCATGTCAACGTTTTTGAAAATTGAAAAAGTGCGCTGGCCAGGCACTTAGAAATTTTTTAGAAAAGTTTTGAGGGCGGAATCGTGTTGTAGGACTCAATTTACGTCGCATAGGAATTTTCTTTTCGGAGCATGTCAAAATTTTTGAAAATTGAAAAAGTGCGCTGGCCAGGCACTTAGAAATTGTATAGAAAAATTTTGATGGCGGAATCGTGTTGTAGAACTCAATTTACGTCGCATAGGAATTTCTTTTCGGAGCATGTCAACATTTTTGAAAATTGAAAAAGTGCGCTGGCCAGGCAATTAGAAATTTTTTAGAAAAATTTTGAGGGCGGAATCGTGTTGTAGAACTCAATTTACGTCGCATAGCAATTTTCTTTTCGGAGCATGTCAACGTTTTAGAAAAATTTTGACGGCGGAATCGTGTTGTAAAACTCAATTTACGTCGTATAGTATTTTTTTTTTCGGAGCATGTCAACGTATTTGAAAATTGAAAAAGTGCGCTGGCCAGGCACTCAGAAATTTTTTAGAAAAATTTGGAGGCCGGAATCGTGTTGTACGGCGCACGCAATTTACGTCGGATAGGATTTTTTTTCCGGAGCATGACAACATTTTTGAAAATCTAAAAATTGCGCTGGCAGGCACATCGAAATTTTTTAAAAGAATTTAGAGGCGGGAATCGTGTTGTGGGACTCAATTTACGTCGGATAGGAATTTTTTTTTGGAGCATGTCCACATTTTTGAAAATTCAAACAGTGCCCTGGCCAGGTACTTTGAGATTTTTTAGAAAAATTTGGATTCCGGAATCGTGTTGTAGGGCTCAATTTACGTCGCATAGGAATTTTTTTTTCGGATCATGTCAACCTTTTTGAAAATTGAAAAAGTGCGCTGGCCAGGCACTTAAAATTTTTTTGACGGCGGAGTCGTGTTGTAAAACTCAATTTACGTCGCATAGTTTTTTTTTTCGGAGCATGTCAACGTTTTTGAAATTTGAAAAAGTGCGCTGGCCAGGCACTTCGAAATTTTTTAGAAAAATGTTGAGGGCGGAATTGTGTTGTAGAACTCAATTTACGTCGCATAGGAATTTTCTTTTTGGAGCATGTCAACATTTTTGAAAATTGAAAAAGTGCGCTGGCCAGGCACTTAGAAATTTTTTAGAAAAATTTTGAGGGCGGAATCGTGTTGTAGAACTCAATTTACGCCGCATAGTATTTTTTTTTTCGGAGCATGTCAACGTTTTTGAAAATTGAAAAAGTGCGCTGGCCAGGCACTTAGAAATTTTTTAGAAAAGTTTTGAGGGCGGAATCTTGTTGTAGGACTCAATTTACGTCGCATAGGAATTTCTTTTCGGAGCATGTCAACATTTTTGAAAATTGAAAAAGTGCGCTGGCCAGGCAATTAGAAATTTTTTAGAAAAATTTTGAGGGCGGAATCGTGTTGTAGAACTCAATTTACGTCGCATAGTAAATTTTTTTTTGGAGCATGTCAACATTTGTGAAAATTGAAAAAGTGCGCTGGCCAGGCACTTAGAAATTTTTTAGAAAAGTTTTGAGGGCGGAATCGTGTTGTAGGACTCAGTTTACGTCGCACAGGAATTTTCTTTTCGGAGCATGTCAACATTTTTGAAAATTGAAAAAGTGCGCTGGCCAGGCGCTTAGAATTTTTTTAGAAAAATTTTGACGGCGGAATCGTGTTGTAAAACTCAATTTACGTCGCATAGTATTTTTTTTTTCGGAGCATGTCAACGTTTTTGAAATTTGAAAAAGTGCGCTGGCCAGGCACTTAGAAATTTTTTGGAAAAGTTTTGAGGGCGGAATCGTGTTGTAGGACTCAGTTTACGTCGCATAGGAATTTTCTTTTCGGAGCATGTCAACATTTTTGAAAATTGAAAAAGTGCGCTGGCCAGGCACTCTGAAATTTTAGAAAAATTTTGAGGGCGGAATCTTGTAGAACTCAATTTACGTAGAATAGGAATTTTTTTTCCGAGCATGTCAACATTTTTGAAAATTGAAAAAGTGCGCTGGCCAGGCACTCAGAAATTTTTTAGAAAAATTTGGAGGCCGGAATCGTGTTGTACGGCGCACGCAATTTACGTCGGATAGGATTTTTTTTCCGGAGCATGACAACATTTTTGAAAATCTAAAAATTGCGCTGGCAGGCACATCGAAATTTTTTAAAAGAATTTAGAGGCGGGAATCGTGTTGTGGGACTCAATTTACGTCGGATAGGAATTTTTTTTTGGAGCATGTCCACATTTTTGAAAATTCAAACAGTGCCCTGGCCAGGTACTTTGAGATTTTTTAGAAAAATTTGGATTCCGGAATCGTGTTGTAGGGCTCAATTTACGTCGCATAGGAATTTTTTTTTCGGATCATGTCAACCTTTTTGAAAATTGAAAAAGTGCGCTGGTCAGGCACTCTAAAATTTTTTAGAAAAATTTTTAGGGCTGAATCTTGTTGTAGAACTCAATTTAGGTCGCATAGGAATTTTCTTTTCGGAGCATGTCAACATTTTTGAAAATTGAAAAAGTGTGCTGGCCAGGAACTTAGAAATTTTTTAGAAAAATTGTGACGGCGAAATCGTGTTGTAGAACTCAATTTACGTCGCATAGTTTTTTTTTTCGGAGCATGTCAACGTTTTTGAAATTTGAAAAAGTGCGCTGGCCAGGCACTTAGAAATTTTTTAGAAAAATTTTGAGGGCGGAATTGTGTTGTAGAACTCAATTTACGTCGCATAGGAATTTTCTTTTTGGAGCATGTCAACATTTTTGAAAATTGAAAAAGTGCGCTGGCCAGGCACTTAGAATTTTTTTAGAAAAATTTTGACGGCGGAATCCTTTTGTAAAACTCAATTTACGTCGCATAGTATTTTTTTTTCGGAGCATGTCAACGTTTTTGAAAATTGAAAAAGTGCGCTGGCCAGGCACTTAGAAATTTTTTAGAAAAGTTTTGAGGGCGGAATCGTGTTGTAGGACTCAATTTACGTCGCATAGGAATTTTCTTTTCGGAGCATGTCAAAATTTTTGAAAATTGAAAAAGTGCGCTGGCCAGGCACTTAGAAATTGTATAGAAAAATTTTGATGGCGGAATCGTGTTGTAGAACTCAATTTACGTCGCATAGGAATTTCTTTTCGGAGCATGTCAACATTTTTGAAAATTGAAAAAGTGCGCTGGCCAGGCAATTAGAAATTTTTTAGAAAAATTTTGAGGGCGGAATCGTGTTGTAGAACTCAATTTACGTCGCATAGCAATTTTCTTTTCGGAGCATGTCAACGTTTTAGAAAAATTTTGACGGCGGAATCGTGTTGTAAAACTCAATTTACGTCGTATAGTATTTTTTTTTTCGGAGCATGTCAACGTATTTGAAAATTGAAAAAGTGCGCTGGCCAGGCACTCAGAAATTTTTTAGAAAAATTTGGAGGCCGGAATCGTGTTGTACGGCGCACGCAATTTACGTCGGATAGGATTTTTTTTCCGGAGCATGACAACATTTTTGAAAATCTAAAAATTGCGCTGGCAGGCACATCGAAATTTTTTAAAAGAATTTAGAGGCGGGAATCGTGTTGTGGGACTCAATTTACGTCGGATAGGAATTTTTTTTTGGAGCATGTCCACATTTTTGAAAATTCAAACAGTGCCCTGGCCAGGTACTTTGAGATTTTTTAGAAAAATTTGGATTCCGGAATCGTGTTGTAGGGCTCAATTTACGTCGCATAGGAATTTTTTTTTCGGATCATGTCAACCTTTTTGAAAATTGAAAAAGTGCGCTGGTCAGGCACTTAGAAATTTTTTAGAAAAATTTGGAGGCCGATATCGTGTTGTAGGACGCAATTTACGTCGCATAGTAAATTTTTTCGGAGCATGTCAACGTTTTGTGAAAATTAAAAAAGTGCCCGGGAGAGGAATTTAGAATTTTTTTAGAAAAATTTTAAGGGCGGAATCGTGTTGTAGAACTCAATTTACGTCGCATAGGAATTTCTTTTCGGAGCATGTCAACATTTTTGAAAATTGAAAAAGTGCGCTGGCCAGGCGCTTAGAATTTTTTTAGAAAAATTTTGACGGCGGAATCGTGTTGTGAAACTCAATTTACGTCGCATAGTATTTTTTTTTCGGAGCATGTCAACGTTTTTGAAATTTGAAAAAGTGCGCTGGCCAGTCACTAAGAAATTTTTTAGAAAAATTTTGAGGGCCGAATCGTGTGGTTGAACTCAATTTACGTCGCATAGGAATTTTTTTTTCGGATCAGTCAACCTTTTTGAAAATTGAAAAAGTGCGCTGGCCAGGCACTTAGAAATTTTTTAGAAAAATTTTGAGGGCGGAATCGGGTTTTAGGACTCAATTTACGTCGCATAGGAATTTTCTTTTCGGAGCATGTCAACATTTTTAAAAATCGAAAAAGTGCGCTGGCCAGGCACTTAGAAATTTTTTAGAAAAATTTTGAGGGCGGAATTGTGTTGTAGAACTCAATTTACGTCGCATAGGAATTTTCTTTTCGGAGCATGTCAACATTTTTGAAAATTGAAAAAGTGCGCTGGCCAGGCACTTAGAAATTTTTTAGAAACATTTTGAGGGCGGAATCGTGTTGTAGAACTCAATTTACGCCGCGTAGAAATTTTTTTTCCGAGCATGTCAACATTTTTGAAAATTGAAAAAGTGCGCTCTCCAGGCACTTAGAAATTTTATAGAAAAATTTGGAGGGCGGAATCGTGTTGTAGAACTCAATTTACGTCGCATAGGAATTTTTTTGTGGAGCATGTCAACCTTTTTGAATATTGAAAAAGTGCGCTGGCCAGGCACTTAGAAATTTTTTAGAAACATTTTGAGGGCGGAATCGTGTTGTAGAACTCAATTTACGTCACATAGGAATTTTTTTTTGGGAGCATGTCAACATTTGTAAAAATTGAAAAAGTGCGCTGTCCAGGCACTTAGATTTTTTTTAGAAAAATTGTGACGGCTTAATCGTGTTGTAAAACTCAATTTACGTCGCATAGGAATTTTTTTGTGGAGCATGTCAACATTTTTGAAAATTGAAAAAGTGCGCTGGCCAGGCACTTAGAAATTTTTTAGAAAAATTTTGAGGGCGGAATCGTGTTGTACAACTCAATTTACGTCGCATAGGAATTTTTTATTCGGAGCATGTCAACATTTTTGAAAATTGAAAAAGTGCGCGGGCCAGGCACTCTGAAATTTTTTAGAAAAATTTTTAGGACTGAATCTTGTTGTAGAACTCAATTTAGGTCGCATAGGAATTTTCTTTTCGGAGCATGTCAACATTTTTGAAAATTGAAAAAGTGTGCTGGCCAGGAACTTAGAAATTTTTTAGAAAAATTTGGAGGCCGATATCGTGTTGTAGGACTCAATTTACGTCGCATAGTATTTTTTTTTGGAGCATGTCAAGGTTTTTGAAAATTCAAAAAGTACTCTGGCCAGGCATTATGAATTTTTTTAGAAAAATTTGGAGGCCGGAATCGTGTTGTACGGCGCACGCAATTTACGTCGGATAGGATTTTTTTTCCGGAGCATGACAACATTTTTGAAAATCTAAAAAGTGCGCTGGCAGGCACTTCGAAATTTTTTAGAAGAATTTAGAGGCGGGAATCGTGTTGTGGGACTCAATTTACGTCGGATAGGAATTTTTTTTCGGAGCATGTCCACATTTTTGAAAATTCAAAAAGTGCCCTGGCCAGGCACTTTGAGATTTTTTAGAAAAATTTGGATTCCGGAATCGTGTTGTAGGGCTCAATTTACGTCGCATAGGAATTTTTTTTTCGGAGCATCTCAACAATTTTGAAAAGTTTAAAAGTGCGCTGGCCAGGCACTTAGAATTTTTTTAGAAAAATTTGTAGGCCGGAATCGTGTTGTAGGATTCAATTTACGTCGGATAGGATTTTTTTTCGGAGCATGTCAACATTTTTGAAAATTTAAAAAGTACGCTGGCCGGGCACTTTGAGATTTTAAGGCCGGAATCGTGTTGTACGACTCAATTTACGTGGGATGGGAATTTTTTTTCGAAGCATGCCTACATTTTTGAAAATTCAAAAAGTGCTGTGGAGAGGCACTTGGAAATTTTTTAGAAAAAATTAGAGGCCGGAATCGTGTTGTAGGACTCAATTTACGTCGGATAGGATTTTTTTTTTCGGAGCATGTCAACATTTTTGAAAATTTAAAAAGTGCACTGGCCGGGCACTTATTTAGGAAAATTTGGATTCCGGAATCGTGTTGTAGGAATCAATTTAGGTCGGATAGGTATTTTTTTTTCGGATCATGTCAATATTTTTGAAAATTCAAAAAGTACTCTGGCAAGGCATTATGAAATTTTTTAGAAAAATTTGGAGGCCGGAATCGTGTTGTACGGCGCACGCAATTCACGTCGGATAGGATTTTTTTTCCGGAGCATGACAACATTTTTGAAAATCTAAAAATTGCGCAGGCAGGCACTTCGAAATTTTTTAAAAAAATTTAGAGGCGGGAATCGTGTTGTGGGACTCAATTTACGTCGGATAGGAATTTTTTTTTGGAGCATGTCCACATTTTTGAAAATTCAAAAAGTGCCCTAACCAGGCACTTTGAGATTTTTTAGAAAAATTTGGATTCCGGAATCGTGTTGTTGGACTCAATTTACGTCGCATAGGAATTTTCTTTTCGGAGCATGTCAACATTTTTGAAAATTGAAAAAGTGCGCTGGCCAGGCACTCTGAAATTTTAGAAAAATTTTGAGGGCGGAATCTTGTAGAACTCAATTTACGTAGAATAGGAATTTTTTTTCCGAGCATGTCAACATTTTTGAAAATTGAAAAAGTGCGCTGGCCAGGCACTCAGAAATTTTTTAGAAAAATTTGGAGGCTGGAATCGTGTTGTACGGCGCACGCAATTTACGTCGGATAGGATTTTTTTTCCGGAGCATGACAACATTTTTGAAAATCTAAAATTGCGCTGGCAGGCACTTCGAAATTTTTTAAAAGAATTTAGAGGCGGGAATCGTGTTGTGAGACTCAATTTACGTCGGATAGGAATTTTTTTTTGGAGCATGTCCACATTTTTGAAAATTCAAACAGTGCCCTGGCCAGGTACTTTGAGATTTTTTAGAAAAATTTGGATTCCGGAATCGTGTTGTAGGGCTCAATTTACGTCGCATAGGAATTTTTTTTCGGATCATGTCAACCTTTTTGAGAATTGAAAAAGTGCGCTGGCCAGGCAATTAGAAATTTTTTAGAAAAATTTTGAGGGCGGAATCGTGTTGTAGAACTCAATTTACGTCGCATAGCAATTTTCTTTTCGGAGCATGTCAACATTTTTGAAAATTGAAAAAGTGCGCTGGCCAGGCACATAGAAATTTTTTTTTAAAAATTGTGACGGCGAAATCGTGTTGTAGAACTCAATTTACGTCGCATAGTAAATTTTTTTTTTTGGAGCATGTCAACATTTGTGAAAATTGAAAAAGTGCGCTGGCCAGGTACTTAGAAATTTTTTAGAAAAGTTTTGAGGGCGGAATCGTGTTGTAGGACTCAGTTTACGTCGCACAGGAATTTTCTTTTCGGAGCATGTCAACATTTTTGAAAATTGAAAAAGTGCGCTGGCCAGGCGCTTGGAATTTTTTTAGAAAAATTTTGACGGCGGAATCGTGTTGTAAAACTCAATTTACGTCGCATAGTATTTTTTTTTTCGGAGCATGTCAACGTTTTTGAAATTTGAAAAAGTGCGCTGGCCAGGCACTTAGAAATTTTTTAGAAAAGTTTTGAGGGCGGAATCGTGTTGTAGGACTCAGTTTACGTCGCACAGGAATTTTCTTTTCGGAGCATGTCAACATTTTTGAAAATTGAAAAAGTGCGCTGGCCAGGCGCTTAGAATTTTTTTAGAAAAATTTTGACGGCGGAATCGTGTTGTAAAACTCAATTTACGTCGCATAGTATTTTTTTTTCGGAGCATGTCAACGTTTTTGAAATTTGAAAAAGTGCGCTGGCCAGGCACTTAGAAATTTTTTAGAAAAGTTTTGAGGGCGGAATCGTGTTGTAGGACTCAGTTTACGTCGCATAGGAATTTTCTTTTCGGAGCATGTCAACATTTTTGAAAATTGAAAAAGTGCGCTGGCCAGGCACTTAGAAATTTTTTTTTTAAAAATTGTGACGGCGAAATCGTGTTGTAGAACTCAATTTACGTCGCATAGTAAATTTTTTTTTCGGAGCATGTCAACGTTTTTGAAAATTGAAAAAGTGCGCTGGCCAGTCACTAAGAAATTTTTTAGAAAAATTTTGAGGGCCGAATCGTGTGGTTGAACTCAATTTACGTCGCATAGGAATTTTTTTTCGGATCAGTCAACCTTTTTGAAAATTGAAAAAGTGCGCTGGCCAGGCACTTAGAAATTTTTTAGAAAAATTTTGAGGGCGGAATCGGGTTTTAGGACTCAATTTACGTCGCATAGGAATTTTCTTTTCGGAGCATGTCAACATTTTTAAAAATCGAAAAAGTGCGCTGGCCAGGCACTTAGAAATTTTTTAGAAAAATTTTGGGGGCGGAATTGTGTTGTAGAACTCAATTTACGTCGCATAGGAATTTTCTTTTCGGAGCATGTCAACATTTTTGAAAATTGAAAAAGTGCGCTGGCCAGGCACTTAGAAATTTTTTAGAAACATTTTGAGGGCGGAATCGTGTTGTAGAACTCAATTTACGTCGCGTAGAAATTTTTTTTCCGAGCATGTCAACATTTTTGAAAATTGAAAAAGTGCGCTCTCCAGGCACTTAGAAATTTTATAGAAAAATTTGGAGGGCGGAATCGTGTTGTAGAACTCAATTTACGTCGCATAGGAATTTTTTTGTGGAGCATGTCAACATTTTTGAAAATTGAAAAAGTGCGCTGGCCAGGCACTTAGAAATTTTGTAGAAAAATTTTGAGGGCGGAATCGTGTTCTAGAACTCAATTTTCGTCGCATAGGAATTTTTTTTCGGATCATGTCAACCTTTTTGAATATTGAAAAAGTGCGCTGGCCAGGCACTTAGAAATTTTTTAGAAACATTTTGAGGGCGGAATCGTGTTGTAGAACTCAATTTACGTCACATAGGAATTTTTTTTGGGAGCATGTCAACATTTGTAAAAATTGAAAAAGTGCGCTGTCCAGGCACTTAGATTTTTTTTAGAAAAATTGTGACGGCTTAATCGTGTTGTAAAACTCAATTTACGTCGCATAGGAATTTTTTTGTGGAGCATGTCAACATTTTTGAAAATTGAAAAAGTGCGCGGGCCAGGCACTCTAAAATTTTTTAGAAAAATTTTTAGGGCTGAATCTTGTTGTAGAACTCAATTTAGGTCGCATAGGAATTTTCTTTTCGGAGCATGTCAACATTTTTGAAAATTGAAAAAGTGTGCTGGCCAGGAACTTAGAAATTTTTTAGAAAAATTTGGAGGCCGATATCGTGTTGTACGGCGCACGCAATTTACGTCGGATAGGATTTTTTTCCGGAGCATAACAACATTTTTGAAAATCTAAAAATTGCGCTGGCAGGCACTTCGAAATTTTTTAGAAGAATTTAAAGGCGGGAATCGTGTTGTGGGACTCAATTTACGTCGGATAGAAATTTTTTTTCGGAGCATGTCCACATTTTTGAAAATTCAAAAAGTGCCCTGGCCAGGCACTTTGAGATTTTTTAGAAAAATTTGGATTCCGGAATCGTGTTGTAGGGCTCAATTTACGTCGCATAGGAATTTTTTTTTCGGAGCATCTCAACAATTTTGAAAATTTAAAAAGTGCGCTGGCCAGGCACTTAGAAATTTTTTAGAAAAATTTTTAGGCCGGAATCGTGTTGTACGGCTCAATTTACGTCGGATGGGAATTTTTTTTCGGAGCATGTCTACATTTTTGAAAATTCAAAAAGTGCTGTGGAGAGGCACTTGGAAATTTTTTAGAAAAAATTAGAGGCCGGAATCGTGTTGTAGGACTCAATTTACGTTGGATAGGATTTTTCTTTTCGGAGCATGGCAACATTTTTGAAAATTTAAATAGTGCGCTGGCCGGGCTCTTAGAGTTTTTTTAGGAAAATTTGTGTTCCGGAATCGTGTTGTGGGACTCAATTTAGGTCGGATAGGTATTTTTTTTTCGGATCATGTCAATATTTTTGAAAATTCAAAAAGTACTCTGGCCAGGCATTATGAATTTTTTTAGAAAAATTTTGACGGCGGAATCGTGTTGTAAAACTCAATTTACGTCGCATGGTATTTTTTTTTCGGAGCATGTCAACGTTTTTGAAAATTGAAAAAGTGCGCTGGCCAGGCACTTAGAAATTGTATAGAAAAATTTTGATGGCGGAATCGTGTTGTAGAACTCAATTTACGTCGCATAGGAATTTCTTTTCGGAGCATGTCAACATTTTTGAAAATTGAAAAAGTGCGCTGGCCAGGCAATTAGAAATTTTTTAGAAAAATTTTGAGTGCGGAATCGTGTTGTAGAACTCAATTTACGTCGCATAGCAATTTTCTTGTCGGAGCATGTCAACGTTTTAGAAAAATTTTGACGGCGGAATCGTGTTGTAAAACTCAATTTACGTCGTATAGTATTTTTTTTTCGGAGCATGTCAACGTATTTGAAAATTGATAAAGTGCGCTGGCCAGGCACTTAGAAATTTTTTAGAAAAGTTTTGAGGGCGGAATCGTGTTGTAGGACTCAGTTTACGTCGCACAGGAATTTTCTTTTCGGAGCATGTCAACATTTTTGAAAATTGAAAAAGTGCGCTGGCCAGGCACTTAGAAATTTTTTAGAAAAGTTTTGAGGGCGGAATCTTGTTGTAGGACTCAATTTACGTCGCATAGGAATTTCTTTTCGGAGCATGTCAACATTTTTGAAAATTGAAAAAGTGCGCTGGCCAGGCAATTAGAAATTTTTTAGAAAAATTTTGAGGGCGGAATCGTGTTGTAGAACTCAATTTACGTCGCATAGTAAATTTTTTTTTGGAGCATGTCAACATTTGTGAAAATTGAAAAAGTGCGCTGGCCAGGCACTTAGAAATTTTTTAGAAAAGTTTTGAGGGCGGAATCGTGTTGTAGGACTCAGTTTACGTCGCACAGGAATTTTCTTTTCGGAGCATGTCAACATTTTTGAAAATTGAAAAAGTGCGCTGGCCAGGCGCTTAGAATTTTTTTAGAAAAATTTTGACGGCGGAATCGTGTTGTAAAACTCAATTTACGTCGCATAGTATTTTTTTTTTCGGAGCATGTCAACGTTTTTGAAATTTGAAAAAGTGCGCTGGCCAGGCACTTAGAAATTTTTTGGAAAAGTTTTGAGGGCGGAATCGTGTTGTAGGACTCAGTTTACGTCGCATAGGAATTTTCTTTTCGGAGCATGTCAACATTTTTGAAAATTGAAAAAGTGCGCTGGCCAGGCACTCTGAAATTTTAGAAAAATTTTGAGGGCGGAATCTTGTAGAACTCAATTTACGTAGAATAGGAATTTTTTTTCCGAGCATGTCAACATTTTTGAAAATTGAAAAAGTGCGCTGGCCAGGCACTCAGAAATTTTTTAGAAAAATTTGGAGGCCGGAATCGTGTTGTACGGCGCACGCAATTTACGTCGGATAGGATTTTTTTTCCGGAGCATGACAACATTTTTGAAAATCTAAAAATTGCGCTGGCAGGCACATCGAAATTTTTTAAAAGAATTTAGAGGCGGGAATCGTGTTGTGGGACTCAATTTACGTCGGATAGGAATTTTTTTTTGGAGCATGTCCACATTTTTGAAAATTCAAACAGTGCCCTGGCCAGGTACTTTGAGATTTTTTAGAAAAATTTGGATTCCGGAATCGTGTTGTAGGGCTCAATTTACGTCGCATAGGAATTTTTTTTTCGGATCATGTCAACCTTTTTGAAAATTGAAAAAGTGCGCTGGTCAGGCACTCTAAAATTTTTTAGAAAAATTTTTAGGGCTGAATCTTGTTGTAGAACTCAATTTAGGTCGCATAGGAATTTTCTTTTCGGAGCATGTCAACATTTTTGAAAATTGAAAAAGTGTGCTGGCCAGGAACTTAGAAATTTTTTAGAAAAATTGTGACGGCGAAATCGTGTTGTAGAACTCAATTTACGTCGCATAGTTTTTTTTTTCGGAGCATGTCAACGTTTTTGAAATTTGAAAAAGTGCGCTGGCCAGGCACTTAGAAATTTTTTAGAAAAATTTTGAGGGCGGAATTGTGTTGTAGAACTCAATTTACGTCGCATAGGAATTTTCTTTTTGGAGCATGTCAACATTTTTGAAAATTGAAAAAGTGCGCTGGCCAGGCACTTAGAATTTTTTTAGAAAAATTTTGACGGCGGAATCCTTTTGTAAAACTCAATTTACGTCGCATAGTATTTTTTTTTCGGAGCATGTCAACGTTTTTGAAAATTGAAAAAGTGCGCTGGCCAGGCACTTAGAAATTTTTTAGAAAAGTTTTGAGGGCGGAATCGTGTTGTAGGACTCAATTTACGTCGCATAGGAATTTTCTTTTCGGAGCATGTCAAAATTTTTGAAAATTGAAAAAGTGCGCTGGCCAGGCACTTAGAAATTGTATAGAAAAATTTTGATGGCGGAATCGTGTTGTAGAACTCAATTTACGTCGCATAGGAATTTCTTTTCGGAGCATGTCAACATTTTTGAAAATTGAAAAAGTGCGCTGGCCAGGCAATTAGAAATTTTTTAGAAAAATTTTGAGGGCGGAATCGTGTTGTAGAACTCAATTTACGTCGCATAGCAATTTTCTTTTCGGAGCATGTCAACGTTTTAGAAAAATTTTGACGGCGGAATCGTGTTGTAAAACTCAATTTACGTCGTATAGTATTTTTTTTTTCGGAGCATGTCAACGTATTTGAAAATTGAAAAAGTGCGCTGGCCAGGCACTCAGAAATTTTTTAGAAAAATTTGGAGGCCGGAATCGTGTTGTACGGCGCACGCAATTTACGTCGGATAGGATTTTTTTTCCGGAGCATGACAACATTTTTGAAAATCTAAAAATTGCGCTGGCAGGCACATCGAAATTTTTTAAAAGAATTTAGAGGCGGGAATCGTGTTGTGGGACTCAATTTACGTCGGATAGGAATTTTTTTTTGGAGCATGTCCACATTTTTGAAAATTCAAACAGTGCCCTGGCCAGGTACTTTGAGATTTTTTAGAAAAATTTGGATTCCGGAATCGTGTTGTAGGGCTCAATTTACGTCGCATAGGAATTTTTTTTTCGGATCATGTCAACCTTTTTGAAAATTGAAAAAGTGCGCTGGCCAGGCACTTAAAATTTTTTTGACGGCGGAGTCGTGTTGTAAAACTCAATTTACGTCGCATAGTTTTTTTTTTCGGAGCATGTCAACGTTTTTGAAACTTGAAAAAGTGCGCTGGCCAGGCACTTCGAAATTTTTTAGAAAAATGTTGAGGGCGGAATTGTGTTGTAGAACTCAATTTACGTCGCATAGGAATTTTCTTTTTGGAGCATGTCAACATTTTTGAAAATTGAAAAAGTGCGCTGGCCAGGCACTTAGAAATTTTTTAGAAAAATTTTGAGGGCGGAATCGTGTTGTAGAACTCAATTTACGCCGCATAGTATTTTTTTTTTCGGAGCATGTCAACGTTTTTGAAAATTGAAAAAGTGCGCTGGCCAGGCACTTAGAAATTTTTTAGAAAAGTTTTGAGGGCGGAATCTTGTTGTAGGACTCAATTTACGTCGCATAGGAATTTCTTTTCGGAGCATGTCAACATTTTTGAAAATTGAAAAAGTGCGCTGGCCAGGCAATTAGAAATTTTTTAGAAAAATTTTGAGGGCGGAATCGTGTTGTAGAACTCAATTTACGTCGCATAGTAAATTTTTTTTTGGAGCATGTCAACATTTGTGAAAATTGAAAAAGTGCGCTGGCCAGGCACTTAGAAATTTTTTAGAAAAGTTTTGAGGGCGGAATCGTGTTGTAGGACTCAGTTTACGTCGCACAGGAATTTTCTTTTCGGAGCATGTCAACATTTTTGAAAATTGAAAAAGTGCGCTGGCCAGGCGCTTAGAATTTTTTTAGAAAAATTTTGACGGCGGAATCGTGTTGTAAAACTCAATTTACGTCGCATAGTATTTTTTTTTTCGGAGCATGTCAACGTTTTTGAAATTTGAAAAAGTGCGCTGGCCAGGCACTTAGAAATTTTTTGGAAAAGTTTTGAGGGCGGAATCGTGTTGTAGGACTCAGTTTACGTCGCATAGGAATTTTCTTTTCGGAGCATGTCAACATTTTTGAAAATTGAAAAAGTGCGCTGGCCAGGCACTCTGAAATTTTAGAAAAATTTTGAGGGCGGAATCTTGTAGAACTCAATTTACGTAGAATAGGAATTTTTTTTCCGAGCATGTCAACATTTTTGAAAATTGAAAAAGTGCGCTGGCCAGGCACTCAGAAATTTTTTAGAAAAATTTGGAGGCCGGAATCGTGTTGTACGGCGCACGCAATTTACGTCGGATAGGATTTTTTTTCCGGAGCATGACAACATTTTTGAAAATCTAAAAATTGCGCTGGCAGGCACATCGAAATTTTTTAAAAGAATTTAGAGGCGGGAATCGTGTTGTGGGACTCAATTTACGTCGGATAGGAATTTTTTTTTGGAGCATGTCCACATTTTTGAAAATTCAAACAGTGCCCTGGCCAGGTACTTTGAGATTTTTTAGAAAAATTTGGATTCCGGAATCGTGTTGTAGGGCTCAATTTACGTCGCATAGGAATTTTTTTTTCGGATCATGTCAACCTTTTTGAAAATTGAAAAAGTGCGCTGGTCAGGCACTTAGAAATTTTTTAGAAAAATTTGGAGGCCGATATCGTGTTGTAGGACGCAATTTACGTCGCATAGTAAATTTTTTCGGAGCATGTCAACGTTTTGTGAAAATTAAAAAAGTGCCCGGGAGAGGAATTTAGAATTTTTTTAGAAAAATTTTAAGGGCGGAATCGTGTTGTAGAACTCAATTTACGTCGCATAGGAATTTCTTTTCGGAGCATGTCAACATTTTTGAAAATTGAAAAAGTGCGCTGGCCAGGCGCTTAGAATTTTTTTAGAAAAATTTTGACGGCGGAATCGTGTTGTGAAACTCAATTTACGTCGCATAGTATTTTTTTTTCGGAGCATGTCAACGTTTTTGA
Organism: Pseudeuparius sepicola; assembly: GCA_963920635.1. Lineage (NCBI taxonomy): Eukaryota > Metazoa > Arthropoda > Insecta > Coleoptera > Anthribidae > Pseudeuparius > Pseudeuparius sepicola. Next base: position 58,140,113 of record OY987301.1, on the reverse strand, counting down.
AATTTGAAAAAGTGCGCTGGCCAGTCACTAAGAAATTTTTTAGAAAAATTTTGAGGGCCGAATCGTGTGGTTGAACTCAATTTACGTCGCATAGGAATTTTTTTTTCGGATCAGTCAACCTTTTTGAAAATTGAAAAAGTGCGCTGGCCAGGCACTTAGAAATTTTTTAGAAAAATTTTGAGGGCGGAATCGGGTTTTAGGACTCAATTTACGTCGCATAGGAATTTTCTTTTCGGAGCATGTCAACATTTTTAAAAATCGAAAAAGTGCGCTGGCCAGGCACTTAGAAATTTTTTAGAAAAATTTTGAGGGCGGAATTGTGTTGTAGAACTCAATTTACGTCGCATAGGAATTTTCTTTTCGGAGCATGTCAACATTTTTGAAAATTGAAAAAGTGCGCTGGCCAGGCACTTAGAAATTTTTTAGAAACATTTTGAGGGCGGAATCGTGTTGTAGAACTCAATTTACGCCGCGTAGAAATTTTTTTTCCGAGCATGTCAACATTTTTGAAAATTGAAAAAGTGCGCTCTCCAGGCACTTAGAAATTTTATAGAAAAATTTGGAGGGCGGAATCGTGTTGTAGAACTCAATTTACGTCGCATAGGAATTTTTTTGTGGAGCATGTCAACCTTTTTGAATATTGAAAAAGTGCGCTGGCCAGGCACTTAGAAATTTTTTAGAAACATTTTGAGGGCGGAATCGTGTTGTAGAACTCAATTTACGTCACATAGGAATTTTTTTTTGGGAGCATGTCAACATTTGTAAAAATTGAAAAAGTGCGCTGTCCAGGCACTTAGATTTTTTTTAGAAAAATTGTGACGGCTTAATCGTGTTGTAAAACTCAATTTACGTCGCATAGGAATTTTTTTGTGGAGCATGTCAACATTTTTGAAAATTGAAAAAGTGCGCTGGCCAGGCACTTAGAAATTTTTTAGAAAAATTTTGAGGGCGGAATCGTGTTGTACAACTCAATTTACGTCGCATAGGAATTTTTTATTCGGAGCATGTCAACATTTTTGAAAATTGAAAAAGTGCGCGGGCCAGGCACTCTGAAATTTTTTAGAAAAATTTTTAGGACTGAATCTTGTTGTAGAACTCAATTTAGGTCGCATAGGAATTTTCTTTTCGGAGCATGTCAACATTTTTGAAAATTGAAAAAGTGTGCTGGCCAGGAACTTAGAAATTTTTTAGAAAAATTTGGAGGCCGATATCGTGTTGTAGGACTCAATTTACGTCGCATAGTATTTTTTTTTGGAGCATGTCAAGGTTTTTGAAAATTCAAAAAGTACTCTGGCCAGGCATTATGAATTTTTTTAGAAAAATTTGGAGGCCGGAATCGTGTTGTACGGCGCACGCAATTTACGTCGGATAGGATTTTTTTTCCGGAGCATGACAACATTTTTGAAAATCTAAAAAGTGCGCTGGCAGGCACTTCGAAATTTTTTAGAAGAATTTAGAGGCGGGAATCGTGTTGTGGGACTCAATTTACGTCGGATAGGAATTTTTTTTCGGAGCATGTCCACATTTTTGAAAATTCAAAAAGTGCCCTGGCCAGGCACTTTGAGATTTTTTAGAAAAATTTGGATTCCGGAATCGTGTTGTAGGGCTCAATTTACGTCGCATAGGAATTTTTTTTTCGGAGCATCTCAACAATTTTGAAAAGTTTAAAAGTGCGCTGGCCAGGCACTTAGAATTTTTTTAGAAAAATTTGTAGGCCGGAATCGTGTTGTAGGATTCAATTTACGTCGGATAGGATTTTTTTTCGGAGCATGTCAACATTTTTGAAAATTTAAAAAGTACGCTGGCCGGGCACTTTGAGATTTTAAGGCCGGAATCGTGTTGTACGACTCAATTTACGTGGGATGGGAATTTTTTTTCGAAGCATGCCTACATTTTTGAAAATTCAAAAAGTGCTGTGGAGAGGCACTTGGAAATTTTTTAGAAAAAATTAGAGGCCGGAATCGTGTTGTAGGACTCAATTTACGTCGGATAGGATTTTTTTTTTCGGAGCATGTCAACATTTTTGAAAATTTAAAAAGTGCACTGGCCGGGCACTTATTTAGGAAAATTTGGATTCCGGAATCGTGTTGTAGGAATCAATTTAGGTCGGATAGGTATTTTTTTTTCGGATCATGTCAATATTTTTGAAAATTCAAAAAGTACTCTGGCAAGGCATTATGAAATTTTTTAGAAAAATTTGGAGGCCGGAATCGTGTTGTACGGCGCACGCAATTCACGTCGGATAGGATTTTTTTTCCGGAGCATGACAACATTTTTGAAAATCTAAAAATTGCGCAGGCAGGCACTTCGAAATTTTTTAAAAAAATTTAGAGGCGGGAATCGTGTTGTGGGACTCAATTTACGTCGGATAGGAATTTTTTTTTGGAGCATGTCCACATTTTTGAAAATTCAAAAAGTGCCCTAACCAGGCACTTTGAGATTTTTTAGAAAAATTTGGATTCCGGAATCGTGTTGTTGGACTCAATTTACGTCGCATAGGAATTTTCTTTTCGGAGCATGTCAACATTTTTGAAAATTGAAAAAGTGCGCTGGCCAGGCACTCTGAAATTTTAGAAAAATTTTGAGGGCGGAATCTTGTAGAACTCAATTTACGTAGAATAGGAATTTTTTTTCCGAGCATGTCAACATTTTTGAAAATTGAAAAAGTGCGCTGGCCAGGCACTCAGAAATTTTTTAGAAAAATTTGGAGGCCGGAATCGTGTTGTACGGCGCACGCAATTTACGTCGGATAGGATTTTTTTTCCGGAGCATGACAACATTTTTGAAAATCTAAAATTGCGCTGGCAGGCACTTCGAAATTTTTTAAAAGAATTTAGAGGCGGGAATCGTGTTGTGAGACTCAATTTACGTCGGATAGGAATTTTTTTTTGGAGCATGTCCACATTTTTGAAAATTCAAACAGTGCCCTGGCCAGGTACTTTGAGATTTTTTAGAAAAATTTGGATTCCGGAATCGTGTTGTAGGGCTCAATTTACGTCGCATAGGAATTTTTTTTCGGATCATGTCAACCTTTTTGAGAATTGAAAAAGTGCGCTGGCCAGGCAATTAGAAATTTTTTAGAAAAATTTTGAGGGCGGAATCGTGTTGTAGAACTCAATTTACGTCGCATAGCAATTTTCTTTTCGGAGCATGTCAACATTTTTGAAAATTGAAAAAGTGCGCTGGCCAGGCACATAGAAATTTTTTTTTAAAAATTGTGACGGCGAAATCGTGTTGTAGAACTCAATTTACGTCGCATAGTAAATTTTTTTTTTTTGGAGCATGTCAACATTTGTGAAAATTGAAAAAGTGCGCTGGCCAGGTACTTAGAAATTTTTTAGAAAAGTTTTGAGGGCGGAATCGTGTTGTAGGACTCAGTTTACGTCGCACAGGAATTTTCTTTTCGGAGCATGTCAACATTTTTGAAAATTGAAAAAGTGCGCTGGCCAGGCGCTTGGAATTTTTTTAGAAAAATTTTGACGGCGGAATCGTGTTGTAAAACTCAATTTACGTCGCATAGTATTTTTTTTTTCGGAGCATGTCAACGTTTTTGAAATTTGAAAAAGTGCGCTGGCCAGGCACTTAGAAATTTTTTAGAAAAGTTTTGAGGGCGGAATCGTGTTGTAGGACTCAGTTTACGTCGCACAGGAATTTTCTTTTCGGAGCATGTCAACATTTTTGAAAATTGAAAAAGTGCGCTGGCCAGGCGCTTAGAATTTTTTTAGAAAAATTTTGACGGCGGAATCGTGTTGTAAAACTCAATTTACGTCGCATAGTATTTTTTTTTCGGAGCATGTCAACGTTTTTGAAATTTGAAAAAGTGCGCTGGCCAGGCACTTAGAAATTTTTTAGAAAAGTTTTGAGGGCGGAATCGTGTTGTAGGACTCAGTTTACGTCGCATAGGAATTTTCTTTTCGGAGCATGTCAACATTTTTGAAAATTGAAAAAGTGCGCTGGCCAGGCACTTAGAAATTTTTTTTTTAAAAATTGTGACGGCGAAATCGTGTTGTAGAACTCAATTTACGTCGCATAGTAAATTTTTTTTTCGGAGCATGTCAACGTTTTTGAAAATTGAAAAAGTGCGCTGGCCAGTCACTAAGAAATTTTTTAGAAAAATTTTGAGGGCCGAATCGTGTGGTTGAACTCAATTTACGTCGCATAGGAATTTTTTTTCGGATCAGTCAACCTTTTTGAAAATTGAAAAAGTGCGCTGGCCAGGCACTTAGAAATTTTTTAGAAAAATTTTGAGGGCGGAATCGGGTTTTAGGACTCAATTTACGTCGCATAGGAATTTTCTTTTCGGAGCATGTCAACATTTTTAAAAATCGAAAAAGTGCGCTGGCCAGGCACTTAGAAATTTTTTAGAAAAATTTTGGGGGCGGAATTGTGTTGTAGAACTCAATTTACGTCGCATAGGAATTTTCTTTTCGGAGCATGTCAACATTTTTGAAAATTGAAAAAGTGCGCTGGCCAGGCACTTAGAAATTTTTTAGAAACATTTTGAGGGCGGAATCGTGTTGTAGAACTCAATTTACGTCGCGTAGAAATTTTTTTTCCGAGCATGTCAACATTTTTGAAAATTGAAAAAGTGCGCTCTCCAGGCACTTAGAAATTTTATAGAAAAATTTGGAGGGCGGAATCGTGTTGTAGAACTCAATTTACGTCGCATAGGAATTTTTTTGTGGAGCATGTCAACATTTTTGAAAATTGAAAAAATGCGCTGGCCAGGCACTTAGAAATTTTGTAGAAAAATTTTGAGGGCGGAATCGTGTTCTAGAACTCAATTTTCGTCGCATAGGAATTTTTTTTCGGATCATGTCAACCTTTTTGAATATTGAAAAAGTGCGCTGGCCAGGCACTTAGAAATTTTTTAGAAACATTTTGAGGGCGGAATCGTGTTGTAGAACTCAATTTACGTCACATAGGAATTTTTTTTGGGAGCATGTCAACATTTGTAAAAATTGAAAAAGTGCGCTGTCCAGGCACTTAGATTTTTTTTAGAAAAATTGTGACGGCTTAATCGTGTTGTAAAACTCAATTTACGTCGCATAGGAATTTTTTTGTGGAGCATGTCAACATTTTTGAAAATTGAAAAAGTGCGCGGGCCAGGCACTCTAAAATTTTTTAGAAAAATTTTTAGGGCTGAATCTTGTTGTAGAACTCAATTTAGGTCGCATAGGAATTTTCTTTTCGGAGCATGTCAACATTTTTGAAAATTGAAAAAGTGTGCTGGCCAGGAACTTAGAAATTTTTTAGAAAAATTTGGAGGCCGATATCGTGTTGTACGGCGCACGCAATTTACGTCGGATAGGATTTTTTTCCGGAGCATAACAACATTTTTGAAAATCTAAAAATTGCGCTGGCAGGCACTTCGAAATTTTTTAGAAGAATTTAAAGGCGGGAATCGTGTTGTGGGACTCAATTTACGTCGGATAGAAATTTTTTTTCGGAGCATGTCCACATTTTTGAAAATTCAAAAAGTGCCCTGGCCAGGCACTTTGAGATTTTTTAGAAAAATTTGGATTCCGGAATCGTGTTGTAGGGCTCAATTTACGTCGCATAGGAATTTTTTTTTCGGAGCATCTCAACAATTTTGAAAATTTAAAAAGTGCGCTGGCCAGGCACTTAGAAATTTTTTAGAAAAATTTTTAGGCCGGAATCGTGTTGTACGGCTCAATTTACGTCGGATGGGAATTTTTTTTCGGAGCATGTCTACATTTTTGAAAATTCAAAAAGTGCTGTGGAGAGGCACTTGGAAATTTTTTAGAAAAAATTAGAGGCCGGAATCGTGTTGTAGGACTCAATTTACGTTGGATAGGATTTTTCTTTTCGGAGCATGGCAACATTTTTGAAAATTTAAATAGTGCGCTGGCCGGGCTCTTAGAGTTTTTTTAGGAAAATTTGTGTTCCGGAATCGTGTTGTGGGACTCAATTTAGGTCGGATAGGTATTTTTTTTTCGGATCATGTCAATATTTTTGAAAATTCAAAAAGTACTCTGGCCAGGCATTATGAATTTTTTTAGAAAAATTTTGACGGCGGAATCGTGTTGTAAAACTCAATTTACGTCGCATGGTATTTTTTTTTCGGAGCATGTCAACGTTTTTGAAAATTGAAAAAGTGCGCTGGCCAGGCACTTAGAAATTGTATAGAAAAATTTTGATGGCGGAATCGTGTTGTAGAACTCAATTTACGTCGCATAGGAATTTCTTTTCGGAGCATGTCAACATTTTTGAAAATTGAAAAAGTGCGCTGGCCAGGCAATTAGAAATTTTTTAGAAAAATTTTGAGTGCGGAATCGTGTTGTAGAACTCAATTTACGTCGCATAGCAATTTTCTTGTCGGAGCATGTCAACGTTTTAGAAAAATTTTGACGGCGGAATCGTGTTGTAAAACTCAATTTACGTCGTATAGTATTTTTTTTTCGGAGCATGTCAACGTATTTGAAAATTGATAAAGTGCGCTGGCCAGGCACTTAGAATTTTTTTAGAAAAATTTTGACGGCGGAATCGTGTTGTAAAACTCAATTTACGTCGCGTAGGAATTTTCTTTTCGGAGCATGTCAACGTTTTAGAAAAATTTTGACGGCGGAATCGTGTTGTAAAACTCAATTTACGTCGTATAGTATTTTTTTTTCGGAGCATGTCAACATTTTTAAAAATCGAAAAAGTGCACTGGCCAGGCACTAAGAAATTTTTTAGAAAAATTTTGAGGGCGGAATTGTGTTGTAGAACTCAATTTACGTCGCATAGGAATTTTCTTTTCGGAGCATGTCAACGTTTTTGAAAATAGAAAAAGTGCGCTGGCCAGGCACTTAGAAATTTTTTAGAAAAGTTTTGAGGGCGGAATCGTGTTGTTGGACTCAATTTACGTCGCATAGGAATTTTCTTTTCGGAGCATGTCAACATTTTTAAAAATTGAAAATGTGCGCTGGCCAGGCACTTAAAATTTTTTTAGAGAAATTTTGACGGCGGAATCTGTTGTAAAACTCAATTTACGTCTCATAGTATTTTCTTTTCGGAGCATGTCAACGTTTTTAAAAATTGAAAAAGTGCGCTGGCCAGGCATTTAGAAATTTTTTAGAAAAATTTTGAGGGCGGAATTGTGTTGTAGAACTCAATTTACGTCGCATAGGAATTTTCTTTTCGGAGCATGTCAACATTTGTGAAAATTGAAAAAGTGCGCTGGCCAGGCACTTAAAATTTTTTTGACGGCGTAGTCGTGTTGTAAAACTCAATTTACGTCGCATAGTTTTTTTTTTCGGAGCATGTCAACGTTTTTGAAATTTGAAAAAGTGCGCTGGCCAGGCACTTAGAAATTTTTTAGAAAAATTTTCAGGGCGGAATTGTGTTGTAGAACTCAATTTACGTCGCATAGGAATTTTCTTTTTGGAGCATGTCAACATTTTTGAAAATTGAAAAAGTGCGCTGGACAGGCACTTAGAATTTTTTTTGAAAAATTTTGACGGCGGAATCGTGTTGTAAAACTCAATTTACGTCGCATAGTATTTTTTTTTTCGGAGCATGTCAACATTTGTGAAAATTGAAAAAGTGCGCTGGCCAGGCACTTAAAATTTTTTTGACGGCGGAGTCGTGTTGTAAAACTCAATTTACGTCGCATAGTTTTTTTTCGGAGCATATCAACGTTTTTGAAATTTGAAAAAGTGCGCTGGCCAGGCACTTAGAAATTTTTTAGAAAAATTTTGAGGGCGGAATTGTGTTGTAGAACTCAATTTACGTCGCATAGGAATTTTCTTTTTGGAGCATGTCAACATTTTTGAAAATTGAAAAAGTGCGCTGGCCAGGCACTTAGAAATTTTTTAGAAAAATTTTGAGGGCGGAATCGTGTTGTAGAACTCAATTTACGTCGCATAGGAATTTTTTATTCGGAGCATGTCAACATTTTTGAAAATTGAAAAAGTGCGCTGGCCAGGAACTTAGAAATTTTTTAGAAAAATTTTGAGGGCGGAATCGGGTTTTAGGACTCAATTTACATCGCATAGGAATTTTCTTTTCGGAGCATGTCAACATTTTTAAAAATCGAAAAAGTGCACTGGCCAGGCACTAAGAAATTTTTTAGAAAAATTTTGAGGGCGGAATTGTGTTGTAGAACTCAATTTACGTCGCATAGGAATTTTCTTTTCGGAGCATGTCAACGTTTTTGAAAATTGAAAAAGTGCGCGGGCCAGGCACTTAGAATTTTTTTAGAAAAATTTTGACGGCGGAATCTGTTGTAAAAGTCAACTTACGTCTCATAGTATTTTTTTTTCGGAGCATGTCAACGTTTTTAAAAATTGAAAAAGTGCGCTGGCCAGGCACTTAGAAATTTTTTAGAAAAGTTTTGAGGGCGGAATCGTGTTGGACTCAATTTACGTCGCATAGGAATTTTCTTTTCGGAGCATGTCAACATTTTTAAAAATTGAAAAAGTGCGCTGGCCAGGCATTTAGAAATTTTTTAGAAAAATTTTGAGAGCGGAATCGTGTTGTAGAACTCAATATACGTCGCATAGCAATTTTCTTTTCGGAGCATGTCAACGTTTTTGAAAATTGAAAAAGTGCGCTGGCCAGGCACTTATAATTTTTTTAGAAAAATTTTGATGGCGAAATCGTGTTGTAAAACCCAATTTACGTCGCATAGTTTTTTTTTTCGAAGCATGTCAACGTTTTTGAAAATTGAAAAAGTGCGCTGGCTAGGCACTTATAATTTTTTTAGAAAAATTTTGATGGCGAAATCGTGTTGTAAAACTCAATTTACGTCGCATAGTTTTTTTTTTTCGAAGCATGTCAACGTTTTTGAAAATTAAAAAAGTGCGCTGGCCAGGCACTTATAATTTTTTTAGAAAAATTTTGATGGCGAAATCGTGTTGTAAAACTCAATTTACGTCGCATAGTTTTTTTTTTTCGAAGCATGTCAACGTTTTTGAAAATTGAAAAAGTGCGCTGGCTAGGCACTTATAATTTTTTTAGAAAAATTTTGACGGCGGAATCGTGTTGTAACACTCAATTTACGTCGTAAAGTATTTTTTTTTTCGGAGCATGTCAACGTTTTTGAAAATTGACAAAGTGCGCTGGGCAGGCACTTATAATTTTTTTAGAAAAATTTTGATGGCGAAATCGTGTTGTAAAACTCAATTTACGTCGCATAGTTTTTTTTTTTTTTTCGAAGCATGTCAACGTTTTTGAAAATTGAAAAAGTGCGCTGGCCAGGCACTTAGAATTTTTTTAGAAAAATTTTGACGGCGGAATCGTGTTGTAAAACTCAATTTACGTCGCATGGTATTTTTTTTTCGGAGCATGTCAACGTTTTTGAAAATTGAAAAAGTGCGCTGGCCAGGCACTTAGAAATTTTTTAGAAAAGTTTTGAGGGCGGAATCGTGTTGTAGGACTCAATTTACGTCGCATAGGAATTTTCTTTTCTTAGCATGTCAAAATTTTTGAAAATTGAAAAAGTGCGCTGGCCAGGCACTTAGAAATTGTATAGAAAAATTTTGATGGCGGAATCGTGTTGTAGAACTCAATTTACGTCGCATAGGAATTTCTTTTCGGAGCATGTCAACATTTTTGAAAATTGAAAAAGTGCGCTGGCCAGGCAATTAGAAATTTTTTAGAAAAATTTTGAGTGCGGAATCGTGTTGTAGAACTCAATTTACGTCGCATAGCAATTTTCTTTTCGGAGCATGTCAACGTTTTAGAAAAATTTTGACGGCGGAATCGTGTTGTAAAACTCAATTTACGTCGTATAGTATTTTTTTTTCGGAGCATGTCAACGTATTTGAAAATTGATAAAGTGCGCTGGCCAGGCACTTAGAATTTTTTTAGAAAAATTTTGACGGCGGAATCGTGTTGTAAAACTCAATTTACGTCGCATAGGAATTTTCTTTTCGGAGCATGTCAACATTTTTGAAAATTGAAAAAGTGCGCTGGCCAGACACTTAGAAATTTTTTAGAAAAATTTTGAGGGCCGAATCGTGTGGTTGAACTCAATTTACGTCGCATAGGAATTTTTTTTCGGATCAGTCAACCTTTTTGAAAATGAAAAAGTGCGCTGGCCAGGAACTTAGAAATTTTTTAGAAAAATTTTGAGGGCGGAATCGGGTTTTAGGACTCAATTTACATCGCATAGGAATTTTCTTTTCGGAGCATGTCAACATTTTTAAAAATCGAAAAAGTGCACTGGCCAGGCACTAAGAAATTTTTTAGAAAAATTTTGAGGGCGGAATTGTGTTGTAGAACTCAATTTACGTCGCATAGGAATTTTCTTTTCGGAGCATGTCAACGTTTTTGAAAATTGAAAAAGTGCGCGGGCCAGGCACTTAGAATTTTTTTAGAAAAATTTTGACGGCGGAATCTGTTGTAAAACTCAACTTACGTCTCATAGTATTTTTTTTTCGGAGCATGTCAACGTTTTTAAAAATTGAAAAAGTGCGCTGGCCAGGCACTTAGAAATTTTTTAGAAAAGTTTTGAGGGCGGAATCGTGTTGTTGGACTCAATTTACGTCGCATAGGAATTTTCTTTTCGGAGCATGTCAACATTTTTAAAAATTGAAAAAGTGCGCTGGCCAGGCACTAAGAAATTTTTTAGAAAAATTTTGAAGGCGGAATTGTGTTGTAGAACTCAATTTACGTCGCATAGGAATTTTCTTTTCGGAGCATGTCAACGTTTTTGAAAATTGAAAAAGTGCGCGGGCCAGGCACTTAGAATTTTTTTAGAAAAATTTTGACGGCGGAATCTGTTGTAAAACTCAACTTACGTCTCATAGTATTTTTTTTTCGGAGCATGTCAACGTTTTTAAAAATTGAAAAAGTGCGCTGGCCAGGCACTTAGAAATTTTTTAGAAAAGTTTTGAGGGCGGAATCGTGTTGTTGGACTCAATTTACGTCGCATAGGAATTTTCTTTTCGGAGCATGTCAACATTTTTGAAAATTGAAAAAGTGCGCTGGCCAGGCACTTAGAAATTTTTTTTTTAAAAATTGTGACGGCGAAATCGTGTTGTAGAACTCAATTTACGTCGCATAGTAAATTTTTTTTTCGGAGCATGTCAACGTTTTTGAAAATTGAAAAAGTGCGCTGGCCAGTCACTAAGAAATTTTTTAGAAAAATTTTGAGGGCCGAATCGTGTGGTTGAACTCAATTTACGTCGCATAGGAATTTTTTTTCGGATCAGTCAACCTTTTTGAAAATTGAAAAAGTGCGCTGGCCAGGCACTTAGAAATTTTTTAGAAAAATTTTGAGGGCGGAATCGGGTTTTAGGACTCAATTTACGTCGCATAGGAATTTTCTTTTCGGAGCATGTCAACATTTTTAAAAATCGAAAAAGTGCGCTGGCCAGGCACTTAGAAATTTTTTAGAAAAATTTTGGGGGCGGAATTGTGTTGTAGAACTCAATTTACGTCGCATAGGAATTTTCTTTTCGGAGCATGTCAACATTTTTGAAAATTGAAAAAGTGCGCTGGCCAGGCACTTAGAAATTTTTTAGAAACATTTTGAGGGCGGAATCGTGTTGTAGAACTCAATTTACGTCGCGTAGAAATTTTTTTTCCGAGCATGTCAACATTTTTGAAAATTGAAAAAGTGCGCTCTCCAGGCACTTAGAAATTTTATAGAAAAATTTGGAGGGCGGAATCGTGTTGTAGAACTCAATTTACGTCGCATAGGAATTTTTTTGTGGAGCATGTCAACATTTTTGAAAATTGAAAAAATGCGCTGGCCAGGCACTTAGAAATTTTGTAGAAAAATTTTGAGGGCGGAATCGTGTTCTAGAACTCAATTTTCGTCGCATAGGAATTTTTTTTCGGATCATGTCAACCTTTTTGAATATTGAAAAAGTGCGCTGGCCAGGCACTTAGAAATTTTTTAGAAACATTTTGAGGGCGGAATCGTGTTGTAGAACTCAATTTACGTCACATAGGAATTTTTTTTGGGAGCATGTCAACATTTGTAAAAATTGAAAAAGTGCGCTGTCCAGGCACTTAGATTTTTTTTAGAAAAATTGTGACGGCTTAATCGTGTTGTAAAACTCAATTTACGTCGCATAGGAATTTTTTTGTGGAGCATGTCAACATTTTTGAAAATTGAAAAAGTGCGCGGGCCAGGCACTCTAAAATTTTTTAGAAAAATTTTTAGGGCTGAATCTTGTTGTAGAACTCAATTTAGGTCGCATAGGAATTTTCTTTTCGGAGCATGTCAACATTTTTGAAAATTGAAAAAGTGTGCTGGCCAGGAACTTAGAAATTTTTTAGAAAAATTTGGAGGCCGATATCGTGTTGTACGGCGCACGCAATTTACGTCGGATAGGATTTTTTTCCGGAGCATAACAACATTTTTGAAAATCTAAAAATTGCGCTGGCAGGCACTTCGAAATTTTTTAGAAGAATTTAAAGGCGGGAATCGTGTTGTGGGACTCAATTTACGTCGGATAGAAATTTTTTTTCGGAGCATGTCCACATTTTTGAAAATTCAAAAAGTGCCCTGGCCAGGCACTTTGAGATTTTTTAGAAAAATTTGGATTCCGGAATCGTGTTGTAGGGCTCAATTTACGTCGCATAGGAATTTTTTTTTCGGAGCATCTCAACAATTTTGAAAATTTAAAAAGTGCGCTGGCCAGGCACTTAGAAATTTTTTAGAAAAATTTTTAGGCCGGAATCGTGTTGTACGGCTCAATTTACGTCGGATGGGAATTTTTTTTCGGAGCATGTCTACATTTTTGAAAATTCAAAAAGTGCTGTGGAGAGGCACTTGGAAATTTTTTAGAAAAAATTAGAGGCCGGAATCGTGTTGTAGGACTCAATTTACGTTGGATAGGATTTTTCTTTTCGGAGCATGGCAACATTTTTGAAAATTTAAATAGTGCGCTGGCCGGGCTCTTAGAGTTTTTTTAGGAAAATTTGTGTTCCGGAATCGTGTTGTGGGACTCAATTTAGGTCGGATAGGTATTTTTTTTTCGGATCATGTCAATATTTTTGAAAATTCAAAAAGTACTCTGGCCAGGCATTATGAATTTTTTTAGAAAAATTTTGACGGCGGAATCGTGTTGTAAAACTCAATTTACGTCGCATGGTATTTTTTTTTCGGAGCATGTCAACGTTTTTGAAAATTGAAAAAGTGCGCTGGCCAGGCACTTAGAAATTGTATAGAAAAATTTTGATGGCGGAATCGTGTTGTAGAACTCAATTTACGTCGCATAGGAATTTCTTTTCGGAGCATGTCAACATTTTTGAAAATTGAAAAAGTGCGCTGGCCAGGCAATTAGAAATTTTTTAGAAAAATTTTGAGTGCGGAATCGTGTTGTAGAACTCAATTTACGTCGCATAGCAATTTTCTTGTCGGAGCATGTCAACGTTTTAGAAAAATTTTGACGGCGGAATCGTGTTGTAAAACTCAATTTACGTCGTATAGTATTTTTTTTTCGGAGCATGTCAACGTATTTGAAAATTGATAAAGTGCGCTGGCCAGGCACTTAGAATTTTTTTAGAAAAATTTTGACGGCGGAATCGTGTTGTAAAACTCAATTTACGTCGCGTAGGAATTTTCTTTTCGGAGCATGTCAACGTTTTAGAAAAATTTTGACGGCGGAATCGTGTTGTAAAACTCAATTTACGTCGTATAGTATTTTTTTTTCGGAGCATGTCAACATTTTTAAAAATCGAAAAAGTGCACTGGCCAGGCACTAAGAAATTTTTTAGAAAAATTTTGAGGGCGGAATTGTGTTGTAGAACTCAATTTACGTCGCATAGGAATTTTCTTTTCGGAGCATGTCAACGTTTTTGAAAATAGAAAAAGTGCGCTGGCCAGGCACTTAGAAATTTTTTAGAAAAGTTTTGAGGGCGGAATCGTGTTGTTGGACTCAATTTACGTCGCATAGGAATTTTCTTTTCGGAGCATGTCAACATTTTTAAAAATTGAAAATGTGCGCTGGCCAGGCACTTAAAATTTTTTTAGAGAAATTTTGACGGCGGAATCTGTTGTAAAACTCAATTTACGTCTCATAGTATTTTCTTTTCGGAGCATGTCAACGTTTTTAAAAATTGAAAAAGTGCGCTGGCCAGGCATTTAGAAATTTTTTAGAAAAATTTTGAGGGCGGAATTGTGTTGTAGAACTCAATTTACGTCGCATAGGAATTTTCTTTTCGGAGCATGTCAACATTTGTGAAAATTGAAAAAGTGCGCTGGCCAGGCACTTAAAATTTTTTTGACGGCGTAGTCGTGTTGTAAAACTCAATTTACGTCGCATAGTTTTTTTTTTCGGAGCATGTCAACGTTTTTGAAATTTGAAAAAGTGCGCTGGCCAGGCACTTAGAAATTTTTTAGAAAAATTTTCAGGGCGGAATTGTGTTGTAGAACTCAATTTACGTCGCATAGGAATTTTCTTTTTGGAGCATGTCAACATTTTTGAAAATTGAAAAAGTGCGCTGGACAGGCACTTAGAATTTTTTTTGAAAAATTTTGACGGCGGAATCGTGTTGTAAAACTCAATTTACGTCGCATAGTATTTTTTTTTTCGGAGCATGTCAACATTTGTGAAAATTGAAAAAGTGCGCTGGCCAGGCACTTAAAATTTTTTTGACGGCGGAGTCGTGTTGTAAAACTCAATTTACGTCGCATAGTTTTTTTTCGGAGCATATCAACGTTTTTGAAATTTGAAAAAGTGCGCTGGCCAGGCACTTAGAAATTTTTTAGAAAAATTTTGAGGGCGGAATTGTGTTGTAGAACTCAATTTACGTCGCATAGGAATTTTCTTTTTGGAGCATGTCAACATTTTTGAAAATTGAAAAAGTGCGCTGGCCAGGCACTTAGAAATTTTTTAGAAAAATTTTGAGGGCGGAATCGTGTTGTAGAACTCAATTTACGTCGCATAGGAATTTTTTATTCGGAGCATGTCAACATTTTTGAAAATTGAAAAAGTGCGCTGGCCAGGAACTTAGAAATTTTTTAGAAAAATTTTGAGGGCGGAATCGGGTTTTAGGACTCAATTTACATCGCATAGGAATTTTCTTTTCGGAGCATGTCAACATTTTTAAAAATCGAAAAAGTGCACTGGCCAGGCACTAAGAAATTTTTTAGAAAAATTTTGAGGGCGGAATTGTGTTGTAGAACTCAATTTACGTCGCATAGGAATTTTCTTTTCGGAGCATGTCAACGTTTTTGAAAATTGAAAAAGTGCGCGGGCCAGGCACTTAGAATTTTTTTAGAAAAATTTTGACGGCGGAATCTGTTGTAAAAGTCAACTTACGTCTCATAGTATTTTTTTTTCGGAGCATGTCAACGTTTTTAAAAATTGAAAAAGTGCGCTGGCCAGGCACTTAGAAATTTTTTAGAAAAGTTTTGAGGGCGGAATCGTGTTGGACTCAATTTACGTCGCATAGGAATTTTCTTTTCGGAGCATGTCAACATTTTTAAAAATTGAAAAAGTGCGCTGGCCAGGCATTTAGAAATTTTTTAGAAAAATTTTGAGAGCGGAATCGTGTTGTAGAACTCAATATACGTCGCATAGCAATTTTCTTTTCGGAGCATGTCAACGTTTTTGAAAATTGAAAAAGTGCGCTGGCCAGGCACTTATAATTTTTTTAGAAAAATTTTGATGGCGAAATCGTGTTGTAAAACCCAATTTACGTCGCATAGTTTTTTTTTTCGAAGCATGTCAACGTTTTTGAAAATTGAAAAAGTGCGCTGGCTAGGCACTTATAATTTTTTTAGAAAAATTTTGATGGCGAAATCGTGTTGTAAAACTCAATTTACGTCGCATAGTTTTTTTTTTTCGAAGCATGTCAACGTTTTTGAAAATTAAAAAAGTGCGCTGGCCAGGCACTTATAATTTTTTTAGAAAAATTTTGATGGCGAAATCGTGTTGTAAAACTCAATTTACGTCGCATAGTTTTTTTTTTTCGAAGCATGTCAACGTTTTTGAAAATTGAAAAAGTGCGCTGGCTAGGCACTTATAATTTTTTTAGAAAAATTTTGACGGCGGAATCGTGTTGTAACACTCAATTTACGTCGCATAGTTTTTTTTTTTTTTTCGAAGCATGTCAACGTTTTTGAAAATTGAAAAAGTGCGCTGGCCAGGCACTTAGAATTTTTTTAGAAAAATTTTGACGGCGGAATCGTGTTGTAAAACTCAATTTACGTCGCATGGTATTTTTTTTTCGGAGCATGTCAACGTTTTTGAAAATTGACAAAGTGCGCTGGGCAGGCACTTATAATTTTTTTAGAAAAATTTTGATGGCGAAATCGTGTTGTAAAACTCAATTTACGTCGCATAGTTTTTTTTTTTTTTTCGAAGCATGTCAACGTTTTTGAAAATTGAAAAAGTGCGCTGGCCAGGCACTTAGAATTTTTTTAGAAAAATTTTGACGGCGGAATCGTGTTGTAAAACTCAATTTACGTCGCATGGTATTTTTTTTTCGGAGCATGTCAACGTTTTTGAAAATTGAAAAAGTGCGCTGGCCAGGCACTTAGAAATTTTTTAGAAAAGTTTTGAGGGCGGAATCGTGTTGTAGGACTCAATTTACGTCGCATAGGAATTTTCTTTTCTTAGCATGTCAAAATTTTTGAAAATTGAAAAAGTGCGCTGGCCAGGCACTTAGAAATTGTATAGAAAAATTTTGATGGCGGAATCGTGTTGTAGAACTCAATTTACGTCGCATAGGAATTTCTTTTCGGAGCATGTCAACATTTTTGAAAATTGAAAAAGTGCGCTGGCCAGGCAATTAGAAATTTTTTAGAAAAATTTTGAGTGCGGAATCGTGTTGTAGAACTCAATTTACGTCGCATAGCAATTTTCTTTTCGGAGCATGTCAACGTTTTAGAAAAATTTTGACGGCGGAATCGTGTTGTAAAACTCAATTTACGTCGTATAGTATTTTTTTTTCGGAGCATGTCAACGTATTTGAAAATTGATAAAGTGCGCTGGCCAGGCACTTAGAATTTTTTTAGAAAAATTTTGACGGCGGAATCGTGTTGTAAAACTCAATTTACGTCGCATAGGAATTTTCTTTTCGGAGCATGTCAACATTTTTGAAAATTGAAAAAGTGCGCTGGCCAGACACTTAGAAATTTTTTAGAAAAATTTTGAGGGCCGAATCGTGTGGTTGAACTCAATTTACGTCGCATAGGAATTTTTTTTCGGATCAGTCAACCTTTTTGAAAATGAAAAAGTGCGCTGGCCAGGAACTTAGAAATTTTTTAGAAAAATTTTGAGGGCGGAATCGGGTTTTAGGACTCAATTTACATCGCATAGGAATTTTCTTTTCGGAGCATGTCAACATTTTTAAAAATCGAAAAAGTGCACTGGCCAGGCACTAAGAAATTTTTTAGAAAAATTTTGAGGGCGGAATTGTGTTGTAGAACTCAATTTACGTCGCATAGGAATTTTCTTTTCGGAGCATGTCAACGTTTTTGAAAATTGAAAAAGTGCGCGGGCCAGGCACTTAGAATTTTTTTAGAAAAATTTTGACGGCGGAATCTGTTGTAAAACTCAACTTACGTCTCATAGTATTTTTTTTTCGGAGCATGTCAACGTTTTTAAAAATTGAAAAAGTGCGCTGGCCAGGCACTTAGAAATTTTTTAGAAAAGTTTTGAGGGCGGAATCGTGTTGTTGGACTCAATTTACGTCGCATAGGAATTTTCTTTTCGGAGCATGTCAACATTTTTAAAAATTGAAAAAGTGCGCTGGCCAGGCACTAAGAAATTTTTTAGAAAAATTTTGAAGGCGGAATTGTGTTGTAGAACTCAATTTACGTCGCATAGGAATTTTCTTTTCGGAGCATGTCAACGTTTTTGAAAATTGAAAAAGTGCGCGGGCCAGGCACTTAGAATTTTTTTAGAAAAATTTTGACGGCGGAATCTGTTGTAAAACTCAACTTACGTCTCATAGTATTTTTTTTTCGGAGCATGTCAACGTTTTTAAAAATTGAAAAAGTGCGCTGGCCAGGCACTTAGAAATTTTTTAGAAAAGTTTTGAGGGCGGAATCGTGTTGTTGGACTCAATTTACGTCGCATAGGAATTTTCTTTTCGGAGCATGTCAACATTTTTAAAAATTGAAAAAGTGCGCTGGCCAGGCATTTAGAAATTTTTTAGAAAAATTTTGAGAGCGGAATCGTGTTGTAGAACTCAATATACGTCGCATAGCAATTTTCTTTTCGGAGCATGTCAACGTTTTTGAAAATTGAAAAAGTGCGCTGGCCAGGCACTTATAATTTTTTTAGAAAAATTTTGATGGCGAAATCGTGTTGTAAAACTCAATTTACGTCGCATAGTTTTTTTTTTCGAAGCATGTCAACGTTTTTGAAAATTGAAAAAGTGCGCTGGCTAGGCACTTATAATTTTTTTAGAAAAATTTTGATGGCGAAATCGTGTTGTAAAACTCAATTTACGTCGCATAGTTTTTTTTTTTCGAAGCATGTCAACGTTTTTGAAAATTGAAAAAGTGCGCTGGCCAGGCACTTATAATTTTTTTAGAAAAATTTTGATGGCGAAATCGTGTTGTAAAACTCAATTTACGTCGCATAGTTTTTTTTTCGAAGCATGTCAACGTTTTTGAAAATTGAAAAAGTGCGCTGGCTAGGCACTTATAATTTTTTTAGAAAAATTTTGATGGCGAAATCGTGTTGTAAAACTCAATTTACGTCGCAT
This sequence comes from Pseudeuparius sepicola, assembly GCA_963920635.1. Classification (NCBI taxonomy): domain Eukaryota; kingdom Metazoa; phylum Arthropoda; class Insecta; order Coleoptera; family Anthribidae; genus Pseudeuparius; species Pseudeuparius sepicola. The sequence goes on along the minus strand of OY987301.1, from coordinate 58,121,486 downwards.
AGTTTTTTTTTTTCGAAGCATGTCAACGTTTTTGAAAATTGAAAAAGTGCGCTGGCCAGGCACTTATAATTTTTTTAGAAAAATTTTGATGGCGAAATCGTGTTGTAAAACTCAATTTACGTCGCATAGTTTTTTTTTTTCGAAGCATGTCAACGTTTTTGAAAATTGAAAAAGTGCGCTGGCTAGGCACTTATAATTTTTTTAGAAAAATTTTGACGGCGGAATCGTGTTGTAACACTCAATTTACGTCGTAAAGTATTTTTTTTTTCGGAGCATGTCAACGTTTTTGAAAATTGACAAAGTGCGCTGGGCAGGCACTTATAATTTTTTTAGAAAAATTTTGATGGCGAAATCGTGTTGTAAAACTCAATTTACGTCGCATAGTTTTTTTTTTTCGAAGCATGTCAACGTTTTTGAAAATTGAAAAAGTGCGCTGGCTAGGCACTTATAATTTTTTTAGAAAAATTTTGACGGCGGAATCGTGTTGTAACACTCAATTTACGTTGTAAAGTATTTTTTTTTTCGGAGCATGTCAACGTTTTTGAAAATTGACAAAGTGCGCTGGGCAGGCACTTATAATTTTTTTAGAAAAATTTTGATGGCGAAATCGTGTTGTAAAACTCAATTTACGTCGCATAGTTTTTTTTTTTCGAAGCATGTCAACGTTTTTGAAAATTGAAAAAGTGCGCTGGCCAGGCACTTATAATTTTTTTAGAAAAATTTTGACGGCGAAATCGTGTTGTAAAACTCAATTTACGTCGCATAGTATTTTTTTTTTCGGAGCATGTCAACGTTTTTGAAAATCGTGTTGTAAAAACATTTTTGAAAATTGAAAAAGTGCGCTGGCCAGGCATTTAGAATTTTTTTAAGAAAAATTTTGAGAGCGGAATCGTGTTGTAGAACTCAATTTACGTCGCATAGCAATTTTCTTTTCGGAGCATGTCAACATTTTTAAAAATCGAAAAAGTGCACTGGCCAGGCACTAAGAAATTTTTTAGAAAAATTTTGAGGGCGGAATTGTGTTGTAGAACTCAATTTACGTCGCATAGGAATTTTCTTTTCGGAGCATGTCAACGTTTTTGAAAATTGAAAAAGTGCGCGGGCCAGGCACTTAGAATTTTTTTAGAAAAATTTTGACGGCGGAATCTGTTGTAAAAGTCAACTTACGTCTCATAGTATTTTTTTTTCGGAGCATGTCAACGTTTTTAAAAATTGAAAAAGTGCGCTGGCCAGGCACTTAGAAATTTTTTAGAAAAGTTTTGAGGGCGGAATCGTGTTGGACTCAATTTACGTCGCATAGGAATTTTCTTTTCGGAGCATGTCAACATTTTTAAAAATTGAAAAAGTGCGCTGGCCAGGCATTTAGAAATTTTTTAGAAAAATTTTGAGAGCGGAATCGTGTTGTAGAACTCAATATACGTCGCATAGCAATTTTCTTTTCGGAGCATGTCAACGTTTTTGAAAATTGAAAAAGTGCGCTGGCCAGGCACTTATAATTTTTTTAGAAAAATTTTGATGGCGAAATCGTGTTGTAAAACCCAATTTACGTCGCATAGTTTTTTTTTTCGAAGCATGTCAACGTTTTGGAAAATTGAAAAAGTGCGCTGGCTAGGCACTTATAATTTTTTTAGAAAAATTTTGATGGCGAAATCGTGTTGTAAAACTCAATTTACGTCGCATAGTTTTTTTTTTTCGAAGCATGTCAACGTTTTTGAAAATTAAAAAAGTGCGCTGGCCAGGCACTTATAATTTTTTTAGAAAAATTTTGATGGCGAAATCGTGTTGTAAAACTCAATTTACGTCGCATAGTTTTTTTTTTTTCGAAGCATGTCAACGTTTTTGAAAATTGAAAAAGTGCGCTGGCTAGGCACTTATAATTTTTTTAGAAAAATTTTGACGGCGGAATCGTGTTGTAACACTCAATTTACGTCGTAAAGTATTTTTTTTTTCGGAGCATGTCAACGTTTTTGAAAATTGACAAAGTGCGCTGGGCAGGCACTTATAATTTTTTAGAAAAATTTTGATGGCGAAATCGTGTTGTAAAACTCAATTTACGTCGCATAGTTTTTTTTTTTTTTCGAAGCATGTCAACGTTTTTGAAAATTGAAAAAGTGCGCTGGCCAGGCACTTAGAATTTTTTTAGAAAAATTTTGACGGCGGAATCGTGTTGTAAAACTCAATTTACGTCGCATGGTATTTTTTTTTCGGAGCATGTCAACGTTTTTGAAAATTGAAAAAGTGCGCTGGCCAGGCACTTAGAAATTTTTTAGAAAAGTTTTGAGGGCGGAATCGTGTTGTAGGACTCAATTTACGTCGCATAGGAATTTTCTTTTCTTAGCATGTCAAAATTTTTGAAAATTGAAAAAGTGCGCTGGCCAGGCACTTAGAAATTGTATAGAAAAATTTTGATGGCGGAATCGTGTTGTAGAACTCAATTTACGTCGCATAGGAATTTCTTTTCGGAGCATGTCAACATTTTTGAAAATTGAAAAAGTGCGCTGGCCAGGCAATTAGAAATTTTTTAGAAAAATTTTGAGTGCGGAATCGTGTTGTAGAACTCAATTTACGTCGCATAGCAATTTTCTTTTCGGAGCATGTCAACGTTTTAGAAAAATTTTGACGGCGGAATCGTGTTGTAAAACTCAATTTACGTCGTATAGTATTTTTTTTTCGGAGCATGTCAACGTATTTGAAAATTGATAAAGTGCGCTGGCCAGGCACTTAGAATTTTTTTAGAAAAATTTTGACGGCGGAATCGTGTTGTAAAACTCAATTTACGTCGCATAGGAATTTTCTTTTCGGAGCATGTCAACATTTTTGAAAATTGAAAAAGTGCGCTGGCCAGACACTTAGAAATTTTTTAGAAAAATTTTGAGGGCCGAATCGTGTGGTTGAACTCAATTTACGTCGCATAGGAATTTTTTTTCGGATCAGTCAACCTTTTTGAAAATGAAAAAGTGCGCTGGCCAGGAACTTAGAAATTTTTTAGAAAAATTTTGAGGGCGGAATCGGGTTTTAGGACTCAATTTACATCGCATAGGAATTTTCTTTTCGGAGCATGTCAACATTTTTAAAAATCGAAAAAGTGCACTGGCCAGGCACTAAGAAATTTTTTAGAAAAATTTTGAGGGCGGAATTGTGTTGTAGAACTCAATTTACGTCGCATAGGAATTTTCTTTTCGGAGCATGTCAACGTTTTTGAAAATTGAAAAAGTGCGCGGGCCAGGCACTTAGAATTTTTTTAGAAAAATTTTGACGGCGGAATCTGTTGTAAAACTCAACTTACGTCTCATAGTATTTTTTTTTCGGAGCATGTCAACGTTTTTAAAAATTGAAAAAGTGCGCTGGCCAGGCACTTAGAAATTTTTTAGAAAAGTTTTGAGGGCGGAATCGTGTTGTTGGACTCAATTTACGTCGCATAGGAATTTTCTTTTCGGAGCATGTCAACATTTTTAAAAATTGAAAAAGTGCGCTGGCCAGGCACTAAGAAATTTTTTAGAAAAATTTTGAAGGCGGAATTGTGTTGTAGAACTCAATTTACGTCGCATAGGAATTTTCTTTTCGGAGCATGTCAACGTTTTTGAAAATTGAAAAAGTGCGCGGGCCAGGCACTTAGAATTTTTTTAGAAAAATTTTGACGGCGGAATCTGTTGTAAAACTCAACTTACGTCTCATAGTATTTTTTTTTCGGAGCATGTCAACGTTTTTAAAAATTGAAAAAGTGCGCTGGCCAGGCACTTAGAAATTTTTTAGAAAAGTTTTGAGGGCGGAATCGTGTTGTTGGACTCAATTTACGTCGCATAGGAATTTTCTTTTCGGAGCATGTCAACATTTTTAAAAATTGAAAAAGTGCGCTGGCCAGGCATTTAGAAATTTTTTAGAAAAATTTTGAGAGCGGAATCGTGTTGTAGAACTCAATATACGTCGCATAGCAATTTTCTTTTCGGAGCATGTCAACGTTTTTGAAAATTGAAAAAGTGCGCTGGCCAGGCACTTATAATTTTTTTAGAAAAATTTTGATGGCGAAATCGTGTTGTAAAACTCAATTTACGTCGCATAGTTTTTTTTTTCGAAGCATGTCAACGTTTTTGAAAATTGAAAAAGTGCGCTGGCTAGGCACTTATAATTTTTTTAGAAAAATTTTGATGGCGAAATCGTGTTGTAAAACTCAATTTACGTCGCATAGTTTTTTTTTTTCGAAGCATGTCAACGTTTTTGAAAATTGAAAAAGTGCGCTGGCCAGGCACTTATAATTTTTTTAGAAAAATTTTGATGGCGAAATCGTGTTGTAAAACTCAATTTACGTCGCATAGTTTTTTTTTTCGAAGCATGTCAACGTTTTTGAAAATTGAAAAAGTGCGCTGGCTAGGCACTTATAATTTTTTTAGAAAAATTTTGATGGCGAAATCGTGTTGTAAAACTCAATTTACGTCGCATAGTTTTTTTTTTTCGAAGCATGTCAACGTTTTTGAAAATTGAAAAAGTGCGCTGGCCAGGCACTTATAATTTTTTTAGAAAAATTTTGATGGCGAAATCGTGTTGTAAAACTCAATTTACGTCGCATAGTTTTTTTTTTCGAAGCATGTCAACGTTTTTGAAAATTGAAAAAGTGCGCTGGCTAGGCACTTATAATTTTTTTAGAAAAATTTTGATGGCGAAATCGTGTTGTAAAACTCAATTTACGTCGCATAGTTTTTTTTTTTCGAAGCATGTCAACGTTTTTGAAAATTGAAAAAGTGCGCTGGCCAGGCACTTATAATTTTTTTAGAAAAATTTTGATGGCGAAATCGTGTTGTAAAACTCAATTTACGTCGCATAGTTTTTTTTTTTCGAAGCATGTCAACGTTTTTGAAAATTGAAAAAGTGCGCTGGCTAGGCACTTATAATTTTTTTAGAAAAATTTTGACGGCGGAATCGTGTTGTAACACTCAATTTACGTCGTAAAGTATTTTTTTTTTCGGAGCATGTCAACGTTTTTGAAAATTGACAAAGTGCGCTGGGCAGGCACTTATAATTTTTTTAGAAAAATTTTGATGGCGAAATCGTGTTGTAAAACTCAATTTACGTCGCATAGTTTTTTTTTTTCGAAGCATATCAACGTTTTTGAAAATTGAAAAAGTGCGCTGGCTAGGCACTTATAATTTTTTTAGAAAAATTTTGACGGCGGAATCGTGTTGTAACACTCAATTTACGTTGTAAAGTATTTTTTTTTTCGGAGCATGTCAACGTTTTTGAAAATTGACAAAGTGCGCTGGCCAGGCACTTATAATTTTTTTAGAAAAATTTTGACGGCGAAATCGTGTTGTAAAACTCAATTTACGTCGCATAGTATTTTTTTTTTCGGAGCATGTCAACGTTTTTGAAAATCGTGTTGTAAAAACATTTTTGAAAATTGAAAAAGTGCGCTGGCCAGGCATTTAGAATTTTTTTAAGAAAAATTTTGAGAGCGGAATCGTGTTGTAGAACTCAATTTACGTCGCATAGCAATTTTCTTTTCGGAGCATGTCAACATTTTTAAAAATCGAAATAGTGCACTGGCCAGGCACTAAGAAATTTTTTAGAAAAATTTTGAGGGCGGAATTGTGTTGTAGAACTCAATTTACGTCGCATAGGAATTTTCTTTTCGGAGCATGTCAACGTTTTTGAAAATTGAAAAAGTGCGCGGGCCAGGCACTTAGAATTTTTTTAGAAAAATTTTGACGGCGGAATCTGTTGTAAAAGTCAACTTACGTCTCATAGTATTTTTTTTTCGGAGCATGTCAACGTTTTTAAAAATTGAAAAAGTGCGCTGGCCAGGCACTTAGAAATTTTTTAGAAAAGTTTTGAGGGCGGAATCGTGTTGGACTCAATTTACGTCGCATAGGAATTTTCTTTTCGGAGCATGTCAACATTTTTAAAAATTGAAAAAGTGCGCTGGCCAGGCATTTAGAAATTTTTTAGAAAAATTTTGAGAGCGGAATCGTGTTGTAGAACTCAATATACGTCGCATAGCAATTTTCTTTTCGGAGCATGTCAACGTTTTTGAAAATTGAAAAAGTGCGCTGGCCAGGCACTTATAATTTTTTTAGAAAAATTTTGATGGCGAAATCGTGTTGTAAAACCCAATTTACGTCGCATAGTTTTTTTTTTCGAAGCATGTCAACGTTTTGGAAAATTGAAAAAGTGCGCTGGCTAGGCACTTATAATTTTTTTAGAAAAATTTTGATGGCGAAATCGTGTTGTAAAACTCAATTTACGTCGCATAGTTTTTTTTTTTCGAAGCATGTCAACGTTTTTGAAAATTAAAAAAGTGCGCTGGCCAGGCACTTATAATTTTTTTTGAAAAATTTTGATGGCGAAATCGTGTTGTAAAACTCAATTTACGTCGCATAGTTTTTTTTTTTTCGAAGCATGTCAACGTTTTTGAAAATTGAAAAAGTGCGCTGGCTAGGCACTTATAATTTTTTTAGAAAAATTTTGACGGCGGAATCGTGTTGTAACACTCAATTTACGTCGTAAAGTATTTTTTTTTTCGGAGCATGTCAACGTTTTTGAAAATTGACAAAGTGCGCTGGGCAGGCACTTATAATTTTTTTAGAAAAATTTTGATGGCGAAATCGTGTTGTAAAACTCAATTTACGTCGCATAGTTTTTTTTTTTTTCGAAGCATGTCAACGTTTTTGAAAATTGAAAAAGTGCGCTGGCCAGGCACTTAGAATTTTTTTAGAAAAATTTTGACGGCGGAATCGTGTTGTAAAACTCAATTTACGTCGCATGGTATTTTTTTTTCGGAGCATGTCAACGTTTTTGAAAATTGAAAAAGTGCGCTGGCCAGGCACTTAGAAATTTTTTAGAAAAGTTTTGAGGGCGGAATCGTGTTGTAGGACTCAATTTACGTCGCATAGGAATTTTCTTTTCTTAGCATGTCAAAATTTTTGAAAATTGAAAAAGTGCGCTGGCCAGGCACTTAGAAATTGTATAGAAAAATTTTGATGGCGGAATCGTGTTGTAGAACTCAATTTACGTCGCATAGGAATTTCTTTTCGGAGCATGTCAATATTTTTGAAAATTGAAAAAGTGCGCTGGCCAGGCAATTAGAAATTTTTTAGAAAAATTTTGAGTGCGGAATCGTGTTGTAGAACTCAATTTACGTCGCATAGCAATTTTCTTTTCGGAGCATGTCAACGTTTTAGAAAAATTTTGACGGCGGAATCGTGTTGTAAAACTCAATTTACGTCGTATAGTATTTTTTTTTCGGAGCATGTCAACGTATTTGAAAATTGATAAAGTGCGCTGGCCAGGCACTTAGAATTTTTTTAGAAAAATTTTGACGGCGGAATCGTGTTGTAAAACTCAATTTACGTCGCATAGGAATTTTCTTTTCGGAGCATGTCAACATTTTTGAAAATTGAAAAAGTGCGCTGGCCAGACACTTAGAAATTTTTTAGAAAAATTTTGAGGGCCGAATCGTGTGGTTGAACTCAATTTACGTCGCATAGGAATTTTTTTTCGGATCAGTCAACCTTTTTGAAAATGAAAAAGTGCGCTGGCCAGGAACTTAGAAATTTTTTAGAAAAATTTTGAGGGCGGAATCGGGTTTTAGGACTCAATTTACATCGCATAGGAATTTTCTTTTCGGAGCATGTCAACATTTTTAAAAATCGAAAAAGTGCACTGGCCAGGCACTAAGAAATTTTTTAGAAAAATTTTGAGGGCGGAATTGTGTTGTAGAACTCAATTTACGTCGCATAGGAATTTTCTTTTCGGAGCATGTCAACGTTTTTGAAAATTGAAAAAGTGCGCGGGCCAGGCACTTAGAATTTTTTTAGAAAAATTTTGACGGCGGAATCTGTTGTAAAACTCAACTTACGTCTCATAGTATTTTTTTTTCGGAGCATGTCAACGTTTTTAAAAATTGAAAAAGTGCGCTGGCCAGGCACTTAGAAATTTTTTAGAAAAGTTTTGAGGGCGGAATCGTGTTGTTGGACTCAATTTACGTCGCATAGGAATTTTCTTTTCGGAGCATGTCAACATTTTTAAAAATTGAAAAAGTGCGCTGGCCAGGCACTAAGAAATTTTTTAGAAAAATTTTGAAGGCGGAATTGTGTTGTAGAACTCAATTTACGTCGCATAGGAATTTTCTTTTCGGAGCATGTCAACGTTTTTGAAAATTGAAAAAGTGCGCGGGCCAGGCACTTAGAATTTTTTTAGAAAAATTTTGACGGCGGAATCTGTTGTAAAACTCAACTTACGTCTCATAGTATTTTTTTTTCGGAGCATGTCAACGTTTTTAAAAATTGAAAAAGTGCGCTGGCCAGGCACTTAGAAATTTTTTAGAAAAGTTTTGAGGGCGGAATCGTGTTGTTGGACTCAATTTACGTCGCATAGGAATTTTCTTTTCGGAGCATGTCAACATTTTTAAAAATTGAAAAAGTGCGCTGGCCAGGCATTTAGAAATTTTTTAGAAAAATTTTGAGAGCGGAATCGTGTTGTAGAACTCAATATACGTCGCATAGCAATTTTCTTTTCGGAGCATGTCAACGTTTTTGAAAATTGAAAAAGTGCGCTGGCCAGGCACTTATAATTTTTTTAGAAAAATTTTGATGGCGAAATCGTGTTGTAAAACTCAATTTACGTCGCATAGTTTTTTTTTTCGAAGCATGTCAACGTTTTTGAAAATTGAAAAAGTGCGCTGGCTAGGCACTTATAATTTTTTTAGAAAAATTTTGATGGCGAAATCGTGTTGTAAAACTCAATTTACGTCGCATAGTTTTTTTTTTTCGAAGCATGTCAACGTTTTTGAAAATTGAAAAAGTGCGCTGGCCAGGCACTTATAATTTTTTTAGAAAAATTTTGATGGCGAAATCGTGTTGTAAAACTCAATTTACGTCGCATAGTTTTTTTTTTCGAAGCATGTCAACGTTTTTGAAAATTGAAAAAGTGCGCTGGCTAGGCACTTATAATTTTTTTAGAAAAATTTTGATGGCGAAATCGTGTTGTAAAACTCAATTTACGTCGCATAGTTTTTTTTTTCGAAGCATGTCAACGTTTTTGAAAATTGAAAAAGTGCGCTGGCCAGGCACTTATAATTTTTTTAGAAAAATTTTGATGGCGAAATCGTGTTGTAAAACTCAATTTACGTCGCATAGTTTTTTTTTTTCGAAGCATGTCAACGTTTTTGAAAATTGAAAAAGTGCGCTGGCTAGGCACTTATAATTTTTTTAGAAAAATTTTGACGGCGGAATCGTGTTGTAACACTCAATTTACGTCGTAAAGTATTTTTTTTTTCGGAGCATGTCAACGTTTTTGAAAATTGACAAAGTGCGCTGGGCAGGCACTTATAATTTTTTTAGAAAAATTTTGATGGCGAAATCGTGTTGTAAAACTCAATTTACGTCGCATAGTTTTTTTTTTTCGAAGCATGTCAACGTTTTTGAAAATTGAAAAAGTGCGCTGGCTAGGCACTTATAATTTTTTTAGAAAAATTTTGACGGCGGAATCGTGTTGTAACACTCAATTTACGTTGTAAAGTATTTTTTTTTTCGGAGCATGTCAACGTTTTTGAAAATTGACAAAGTGCGCTGGCCAGGCACTTATAATTTTTTTAGAAAAATTTTGACGGCGAAATCGTGTTGTAAAACTCAATTTACGTCGCATAGTATTTTTTTTTTCGGAGCATGTCAACGTTTTTGAAAATCGTGTTGTAAAAACATTTTTGAAAATTGAAAAAGTGCGCTGGCCAGGCATTTAGAATTTTTTTAAGAAAAATTTTGAGAGCGGAATCGTGTTGTAGAACTCAATTTACGTCGCATAGCAATTTTCTTTTCGGAGCATGTCAACGTTTTTGAAAATTGAAAAAGTGCGCTGGCTAGGCACTTAGAATTTTTTTAGAAAAATTTTGAGGCGGAATCGTGTTGTAAAACTCAATTTACGTCGCATAGCAATTTTCCTTTCGGAGCATGTCAACGTTTTTGAAAATTGAAAAAGTGCGCGGGCCAGGCACTTAGAATTTTTTTAGAAAAATTTTGACGGCGGAATCTGTTGTAAAACTCAATTTACGTTTCATAGTATTTTTTTTTCGGAGCATGTCAACGTTTTTAAAAATTGAAAAAGTGCGCTGGCCAGGCATTTAGAAATTTTTTAGAAAAATTTTGAGAGCGGAATCGTGTTGTAGATCTCAATTTACGTCGCATAGCAATTTTCTTTTCGGAGCATGTCAACGTTTTTGAAAATTGAAAAAGTGCGCTGGCCAGGCACTTAGAAATTGTATAGAAAAATTTTGATGGCGTAATCGTGTTGTAGAAATCAATTAACGTCGCATAGGAATTTCTTTTCGGAGCATGTCAACATTTTTGAAAATTGAAAAAGGGCGCTGGCCAGGCAATTAGAAATTGTATAGAAAAATTTTGATGGCGTAATCGTGTTGTAGAAATCAATTAACGTCGCATAGGAATTTCTTTTCGGAGCATGTCAACATTTTTGAAAATTGAAAAAGGGCGCTGGCCAGGCAATTAGAAATTTTTTAGAAAAATTTTCAGGGCGGAATCGGGTTTTAGGACTCAATTTACGTCGCATAGGAATTTTCTTTTCGGAGCATGTCAACATTTTTAAAAATCGAAAAAGTGCGCTGGCCAGGCACTAAGAAATTTTTTAGAAAAATTTTGAGGGCGGAATTGTGTTGTAGAACTCAATTTACGTCGCATAGGAATTTTCTTTTCGGAGCATGTCAACGTTTTTGAAAATTGAAAAAGTGCGCTGGCCAGGCACTTATAATTTTTTTAGAAAAATTTTGACGGCGGAATCGTGTTGTAACACTCAATTTACGTCGTAAAGTGTTTTTTTTTTCGGAGCATGTCAACGTTTTTGAAAATTGACAAAGTGCGCTGGGCAGGCACTTATAATTTTTTTAGAAAAATTTTGATGGCGAAATCGTGTTGTAAAACTCAATTTACGTCGCATAGTTTTTTTTTTTTCGAAGCATGTCAACGTTTTTGAAAATTGAAAAAGTGCGCTGGCTAGGCACTTATAATTTTTTTAGAAAAATTTTGACGGCGGAATCGTGTTGTAAAACTCAATTTACGTCGCATGGTATTTTTTTTTCGGAGCATGTCAACGTTTTTGAAAATTGAAAAAGTGCGCTGGCCAGGCACTTAGAAATTTTTTAGAAAAGTTTTGAGGGCGGAATCGTGTTGTAGGACTCAATTTACGTCGCATAGGAATTTTCTTTTCTTAGCATGTCAAAATTTTTGAAAATTGAAAAAGTGCGCTGGCCAGGCATTTAGAAATTTTTTAGAAAAATTTTGAGAGCGGAATCGTGTTGTAGAACTCAATATACGTCGCATAGCAATTTTCTTTTCGGAGCATGTCAACGTTTTTGAAAATTGAAAAAGTGCGCTGGCCAGGCAATTAGAAATTTTTTAGAAAAATTTTGAGTGCGGAATCGTGTTGTAGAACTCAATTTACGTCGCATAGCAATTTTCTTTCGGAGCATGTCAACGTTTTAGAAAAATTTTGACGGCGGAATCGTGTTGTAAAACTCAATTTACGTCGTATAGTATTTTTTTTTCGGAGCATGTCAACGTATTTGAAAATTGATAAAGTGCGCTGGCCAGGCACTTAGAATTTTTTTAGAAAAATTTTGACGGCGGAATCGTGTTGTAAAACTCAATTTACGTCGCATAGGAATTTTCTTTTCGGAGCATGTCAACATTTTTGAAAATTGAAAAAGTGCGCGGGCCAGGCACTTAGAATTTTTTTAGAAAAATTTTGACGGCGGAATCTGTTGTAAAACTCAACTTACGTCTCATAGTATTTTTTTTTCGGAGCATGTCAACGTTTTCAAAAATTGAAAAAGTGCGCTGGCCAGGCACTTAGAAATTTTTTAGAAAAGTTTTGAGGGCGGAATCGTGTTGTTGGACTCAATTTACGTCGCATAGGAATTTTCTTTTCGGAGCATGTCAACATTTTTAAAAATTGAAAAAGTGCGCTGGCCAGGCATTTAGAAATTTTTTAGAAAAATTTTGAGAGCGGAATCGTGTTGTAGAACTCAATATACGTCGCATAGCAATTTTCTTTTCGGAGCATGTCAACGTTTTTGAAAATTGAAAAAGTGCGCTGGCCAGGCACTTATAATTTTTTTAGAAAAATTTTGATGGCGAAATCGTGTTGTAAAACTCAATTTACGTCGCATAGTTTTTTTTTTCGAAGCATGTCAACGTTTTTGAAAATTGAAAAAGTGCGCTGGCTAGGCACTTATAATTTTTTTAGAAAAATTTTGATGGCGAAATCGTGTTGTAAAACTCAATTTACGTCGCATAGTTTTTTTTTTTCGAAGCATGTCAACGTTTTTGAAAATTGAAAAAGTGCGCTGGCCAGGCACTTATAATTTTTTTAGAAAAATTTTGATGGCGAAATCGTGTTGTAAAACTCAATTTACGTCGCATAGTTTTTTTTTTCGAAGCATGTCAACGTTTTTGAAAATTGAAAAAGTGCGCTGGCTAGGCACTTATAATTTTTTTAGAAAAATTTTGATGGCGAAATCGTGTTGTAAAACTCAATTTACGTCGCATAGTTTTTTTTTTTCGAAGCATGTCAACGTTTTTGAAAATTGAAAAAGTGCGCTGGCCAGGCACTTATAATTTTTTTAGAAAAATTTTGATGGCGAAATCGTGTTGTAAAACTCAATTTACGTCGCATAGTTTTTTTTTTCGAAGCATGTCAACGTTTTTGAAAATTGAAAAAGTGCGCTGGCTAGGCACTTATAATTTTTTTAGAAAAATTTTGACGGCGGAATCGTGTTGTAACACTCAATTTACGTCGTAAAGTATTTTTTTTTTCGGAGCATGTCAACGTTTTTGAAAATTGACAAAGTGCGCTGGGCAGGCACTTATAATTTTTTTAGAAAAATTTTGATGGCGAAATCGTGTTGTAAAACTCAATTTACGTCGCATAGTTTTTTTTTTCGAAGCATGTCAACGTTTTTGAAAATTGAAAAAGTGCGCTGGCTAGGCACTTATAATTTTTTTAGAAAAATTTTGACGGCGGAATCGTGTTGTAACACTCAATTTACGTTGAAAAGTATTTTTTTTTTCGGAGCATGTCAACGTTTTTGAAAATTGACAAAGTGCGCTGGCCAGGCACTTATAATTTTTTTAGAAAAATTTTGACGGCGAAATCGTGTTGTAAAACTCAATTTACGTCGCATAGTATTTTTTTTTTCGGAGCATGTCAACGTTTTTGAAAATCGTGTTGTAAAAACATTTTTGAAAATTGAAAAAGTGCGCTGGCCAGGCATTTAGAATTTTTTTAAGAAAAATTTTGAGAGCGGAATCGTGTTGTAGAACTCAATTTACGTCGCATAGCAATTTTCTTTTCGGAGCATGTCAACGTTTTTGAAAATTGAAAAAGTGCGCTGGCTAGGCACTTAGAATTTTTTTAGAAAAATTTTGAGGCGGAATCGTGTTGTAAAACTCAATTTACGTCGCATAGCAATTTTCCTTTCGGAGCATGTCAACGTTTTTGAAAATTGAAAAAGTGCGCGGGCCAGGCACTTAGAATTTTTTTAGAAAAATTTTGACGGCGGAATCTGTTGTAAAACTCAATTTACGTTTCATAGTATTTTTTTTTCGGAGCATGTCAACGTTTTTAAAAATTGAAAAAGTGCGCTGGCCAGGCATTTAGAAATTTTTTAGAAAAATTTTGAGAGCGGAATCGTGTTGTAGATCTCAATTTACGTCGCATAGCAATTTTCTTTTCGGAGCATGTCAACGTTTTTGAAAATTGAAAAAGTGCGCTGGCCAGGCACTTAGAAATTGTATAGAAAAATTTTGATGGCGTAATCGTGTTGTAGAAATCAATTAACGTCGCATAGGAATTTCTTTTCGGAGCATGTCAACATTTTTGAAAATTGAAAAAGGGCGCTGGCCAGGCAATTAGAAATTGTATAGAAAAATTTTGATGGCGTAATCGTGTTGTAGAAATCAATTAACGTCGCATAGGAATTTCTTTTCGGAGCATGTCAACATTTTTGAAAATTGAAAAAGGGCGCTGGCCAGGCAATTAGAAATTTTTTAGAAAAATTTTCAGGGCGGAATCGGGTTTTAGGACTCAATTTACGTCGCATAGGAATTTTCTTTTCGGAGCAAGTCAACATTTTTAAAAATCGAAAAAGTGCGCTGGCCAGGCACTAAGAAATTTTTTAGAAAAATTTTGAGGGCGGAATTGTGTTGTAGAACTCAATTTACGTCGCATAGGAATTATCTTTTCGGAGCATGTCAACGTTTTTGAAAATTGAAAAAGTGCGCTGGCCAGGCACTTATAATTTTTTTAGAAAAATTTTGACGGCGGAATCGTGTTGTAACACTCAATTTACGTCGTAAAGTATTTTTTTTTTAGGAGCATGTCAACGTTTTTGAAAATTGACAAAGTGCGCTGGGCAGGCACTTATAATTTTTTTAGAAAAATTTTGATGGCGAAATCGTGTTGTAAAACTCAATTTACGTCGCATAGTTTTTTTTTTTTTCGAAGCATGTCAACGTTTTTGAAAATTGAAAAAGTGCGCTGGCTAGGCACTTATAATTTTTTTAGAAAAATTTTGACGGCGGAATCGTGTTGTAAAACTCAATTTACGTCGCATGGTATTTTTTTTTCGGAGCATGTCAACGTTTTTGAAAATTGAAAAAGTGCGCTGGCCAGGCACTTAGAAATTTTTTAGAAAAGTTTTGAGGGCGGAATCGTGTTGTAGGACTCAATTTACGTCGCATAGGAATTTTCTTTTCTTAGCATGTCAAAATTTTTGAAAATTGAAAAAGTGCGCTGGCCAGGCATTTAGAAATTTTTTAGAAAAATTTTGAGAGCGGAATCGTGTTGTAGAACTCAATATACGTCGCATAGCAATTTTCTTTTCGGAGCATGTCAACGTTTTTGAAAATTGAAAAAGTGCGCTGGCCAGGCAATTAGAAATTTTTTAGAAAAATTTTGAGTGCGGAATCGTGTTGTAGAACTCAATTTACGTCGCATAGCAATTTTCTTTTCGGAGCATGTCAACGTTTTAGAAAAATTTTGACGGCGGAATCGTGTTGTAAAACTCAATTTACGTCGTATAGTATTTTTTTTTCGGAGCATGTCAACGTATTTGAAAATTGATAAAGTGCGCTGGCCAGGCACTTAGAATTTTTTTAGAAAAATTTTGACGGCGGAATCGTGTTGTAAAACTCAATTTACGTCGCATAGGAATTTTCTTTTCGGAGCATGTCAACATTTTTGAAAATTGAAAAAAGTGCGCTGGCCAGGCACTTAGAAATTTTTTAGAAAAATTTTGAGGGCCGAATCGTGTGGTTGAACTCAATTTACGTCGCATAGGAATTTTTTTTCGGATCAGTCAACCTTTTTGAAAATGAAAAAGTGCGCTGGCCAGGAACTTAGAAATTTTTTAGAAAAATTTTGACGGCGGAATCTGTTGTAAAACTCAATTTACGTCTCATAGTATTTTTTTTCGGAGCATGTCAACGTTTTTAAAAATTGAAAAAGTGCGCTGGCCAGGCACTTCGAAATTTTTTAGAAAAGTTTTGAGGGCGGAATCGTGTTGTTGGACTCAATTTACGTCGCATAGGAATTTTCTTTTCGGAGCATGTCAACGTTTTTAAAAATTGAAAAAGTGCGCTGGCCAGGCACTTCGAAATTTTTTAGAAAAGTTTTGAGGGCGGAATCGTGTTGTTGGACTCAATTTACGTCGCATAGGAATTTTCTTTTCGGAGCATGTCAACATTTTTGAAAATTGAAAAAGTGCGCTGAGGCACTTAGAAATTGTATAGAAAAATTTTGAGAGCGGAATCGTGTTGTAGAACTCAATTTACGTCGCATAGCAAGTTTCTTTTCGGAGCATGTCAACGTTTTTGAAAATTGAAAAAGTGCGCTCGCTAGGCACTTAGAATTTTTTTAGATAAATTTTGACGGCGGAATCGTGTTGTAAAACTCAATTTACGTCGTATAGTATTTTTTTTTCGGAGTATGTCAACGTTTTTGAAAATAGACAAAGTGCGCTGGCCAGGCACTTAGAATTTTTTTAGAAAAATTTTGACGGCGGAATCTGTTGTAAAACTCAATTTACGTCTCATAGTATTTTTTTTCGGAGCATGTCAACGTTTTTAAAAATTGAAAAAGTGCGCTGGCCAGGCACTTAGAAATTTTTTAGAAAAATTTTCATTGCGGAATCGTGTTTTAGGACTCAATTTACGTCGCATAGGAATTTTCTTTTCGGAGCATGTCAACATTTTTAAAAATCGAAAAAGTGCGCTGGCCAGGCACTAAGAAATTTTTTAGAAAAATTTTGAGGGCGGAATTGTGTTGTAGAACTCAATTTACGTCGCATAGGAATTTTCTTTTCGGAGCATGTCAACGTTTTTAAAAATTGAAAAAGTGCGTTGGCCAGGCACTTCGAAATTTTTTAGAAAAGTTTTGAGGGCGGAATCGTGTTTTTGGACTCAATTTACGTCGCATAGGAATTTTCTTTTCGGAGCATGTCAACATTTTTGAAAATTGAAAAAGTGCGCTGAGGCACTTAGAAATTGTATAGAAAAATTTTGAGAGCGGAATCGTGTTGTAGAACTCAATTTACGTCGCATAGCAAGTTTCTTTTCGGAGCATGTCAACGTTTTTGAAAATTGAAAAAGTGCGCTCGCTAGGCACTTAGAATTTTTTTAGATAAATTTTGACGGCGGAATCGTGTTGTAAAACTCAATTTACGTCGTATAGTATTTTTTTTTCGGAGTATGTCAACGTTTTTGAAAATAGACAAAGTGCGCTGGCCAGGCACTTAGAATTTTTTTAGAAAAATTTTGACGGCGGAATCTGTTGTAAAACTCAATTTACGTCTCATAGTATTTTTTTTCGGAGCATGTCAACGTTTTTAAAAATTGAAAAAGTGCGCTGGCCAGGCACTTCGAAATTTTTTAGAAAAGTTTTGAGGGCGGAATCGTGTTGTTGGACTCAATTTACGTCGCATAGGAATTTTCTTTTCGGAGCATGTCAACATTTTTGAAAATTGAAAAAGTGCGCGGGCCAGGCACTTAGAATTTTTTTAGAAAAATTTTGACGGCGGAATCGTGTTGTAAAACTCAATTTACGTCGTATAGTATTTTTTTTTCGGAGTATGTCAACGTTTTTGAAAATTGACAAAGTGCTCTGGCCAGGCACTTAGAAATTTTTTAGAAAAGTTTTGAGGGCGGAATCGTGTTGTTGGACTCAATTTACGTCGCATAGGAATTTTATTTTCGGAGCATGTCAACATTTTTGAAAATTGAAAAAGTGCGCTGGCCAGGCACTTAGAAATTGTATAGAAAAATTTTGATGGCGGAATCGTGTTGTAGAACTCAATTAACGTCGCATAGGAATTTCTTTTCGGAGCATGTCAACATTTTTGAAAATTGAAAAAGTGCGCTGGCCAGGCAATTAGAAATTTTTTAGAAAAATTTTGAGGGCCGAATCGTGTGGTTGAACTCAATTTACGTCCCATAGGAATTTTTTTCGGATCAGTCAACCTTTTTGCAAATTGAAAAAGTGCGCTGGCCAGGCACTTAGAAATTTTTTAGAAAAATTTTCATTGCGGAATCGGGTTTTAGGACTCAATTTACGTCGCATAGGAATTTTCTTTTCGGAGCATGTCAACATTTTTAAAAATCGAAAAAGTGCGCTGGCCAGGCACTAAGAAATTTTTTAGAAAAATTTTGAGGGCGGAATTGTGTTGTAGAACTCAATTTACGTCGCATAGGAATTTTCTTTTCGGAGCATGTCAACGTTTTTGAAAATTGAAAAAGTCCGCTGGCCAGTCACTTAGAAATTTTTTAGAAAAATTTTGAGGTCCGAATCGTGTGGTTGAACTCAATTTACGTCGCATAGGAATTTTTTTCGGATCAGTCAACCTTTTTGAAAATTGAAAAAGTGCTCTGGCCAGGCACTTAGAAATTTTTTAGAAAAATTTTCAGGGCGGAATCGGGTTTTAGGACTCAATTTACGTCGCATAGGAATTTTCTTTTCGGAGCATGTCAACATTTGTGAAAATTGAAAAAGTGCGCTGGCCAGGCACTTAAAATTTTTTTGACGGCGGAATCGTGTTGTAAAACTCAATTTACGTCGCATAGTTTTTTTTTTCGGAGCATGTCAACGTTTTTGAAATTTGAAAAAGTGCGCTGGCCAGGCACTTAGAAATTTTTTAGAAAAATTTTGAGGGCGGAATTGTGTTGTAGAACTCAATTTACGTCGCATGGGAATTTTCTTTTCGGAGCATGTCAACATTTTTGAAAATTGAAAAAGTGCGCTGGCCAGGCACTTAGAAATTTTTTATAAAAATTTTGAGGGCTGAATCGGGTTTTAGGACTCAATTTACGTCGCATAGGAATTTTATTTTCGGAGCATGTCAACATTTTTGAAAATTGAAAAAGTGCGCTGGCCAGGCAATTAGAAATTTTTTAGAAAAATTTTGAGGGCGGAATCGTGTTGTAGAACTCAATTTACGTCGCATAGCAATTTTCTTTTCGGAGCATGTCAACGTTTTTGAAAATTGAAAAAGTGCGCGGGCCAGGCACTCTGAAATTTTTTAGAAATATTTTGACGGCGGAATCGTGTTGTAAAACTCAATTTACCTCGTATAGTTTTTTTTTTCGGAGCATGTCAACGTTTTTGAAAATTGACAAAGTGCGCTGGCCAGGCACTTATAATTTTTTTAGAAAAATTTTGATGGCGAAATCGTGTTGTAAAACTCAATTTACGTCGCATAGTATTTTTTTTTCGAAGCATGTCAACGTTTTTGAAAATTGAAAAAGTGCGCTGGCTAGGCACTTATAATTTTTTTAGAAAAATTTTGACGGCGGAATCGTGTTGTAAAACTCAATTTACGTCGTAAAGTATTTTTTTTTTCGGAGCATGTCAACGTTTTTGAAAATTGACAAAGTGCGCTGGCCAGGCACTTATAATTTTTTTAGAAAAATTTTGACGGCGAAATCGTGTTGTAAAACTCAATTTACGTCGCATAGTATTTTTTTTTTCGGAGCATGTCAACGTTTTTGAAAATCGTGTTGTAAAAACATTTTTGAAATTGAAAAAGTGCGCGGGCCAGGCATTTAGAATTTTTTTAGAAAAATTTTGAGGCGGAATCGTGTTGTAAAACTCAATTTACGTCGCATAGCAATTTTCCTTTCGGAGCATGTCAACGTTTTTGAAAATTGAAAAAGTGCGCTGGCCAGGCATTTAGAAATTTTTTAGAAAAATTTTGAGAGCGGAATCGTGTTGTAGAACTCAATTTACGTCGCATAGCAAGTTTCTTTTCGGAGCATGTCAACGTTTTTGAAAATTGACAAAGTGCGCTGGCCAGGCAGTTAGAATTTTTTTAGAAAAATTTTGACGGCGGAATCTGTTGTAAAACTCAATTTACGTCTCATAGTATTTTTTTTCGGAGCATGTCAACATTTTTGAAAATTGAAAAAGTGCGCTGGCCAGGCACTTAGAAATTGTATAGAAAAATTTTGATGGCGGAATCGTGTTGTAGAACTCAATTAACGTCGCATAGGAATTTCTTTTCGGAGCATGTCAACATTTTTGAAAATTGAAAAAGTGCGCGGGCCAGGCACTCTGAAATTTTTTAGAAATATTTTGACGGTGGAATCGTGTTGTAAAACTTAATTTACCTCGTATAGTTTTTTTTTTCGGAGCATGTCAACGTTTTTGAAAATTGACAAAGTGCGCTGGCCAGGCACTTATAATTTTTTTAGAAAAATTTTGATGGCGAAATCGTGTTGTAAAACTCAATTTACGTCGCATAGTATTTTTTTTTCGAAGCATGTCAACGTTTTTGAAAATTGAAAAAGTGCGCTGGCTAGGCACTTATAATTTTTTTAGAAAAATTTTGACGGCGGAATCGTGTTTTAAAACTCAATTTACGTCGTAAAGTATTTTTTTTTTCGGAGCATGTCAACGTTTTTGAAAATTGACAAAGTGCGCTGGCCAG
Source organism: Pseudeuparius sepicola (assembly GCA_963920635.1). Taxonomy (NCBI): domain Eukaryota; kingdom Metazoa; phylum Arthropoda; class Insecta; order Coleoptera; family Anthribidae; genus Pseudeuparius; species Pseudeuparius sepicola. Next base: position 58,101,508 of record OY987301.1, on the reverse strand, counting down.
GCACTTATAATTTTTTTAGAAAAATTTTGATGGCGAAATCGTGTTGTAAAACTCAATTTACGTCGCATAGTATTTTTTTTCGAAGCATGTCAACGTTTTTGAAAATTGAAAAAGTGCGCTGGCTAGGCACTTAGAATTTTTTTAGAAAAATTTTGACGGCGGAATCGTGTTGTAAAACTCAATTTACGTCGTATAGTATTTTTTTTTCGGAGTATGTCAACGTTTTTGAAAATTGACAAAGTGCGCTGGCCAGGCACTTAGAAATTTTTTAGAAAAGTTTTGAGGGCGGAATCGTGTTGTTGGACTCAATTTACGTCGCATAGGAATTTTCTTTTCGGAGCATGTCAACATTTTTGAAAATTGAAAAAGTGCTCTGGCCAGGCACTTAGAAATTGTATAGAAAAATTTTGATGGCGGAATCGTGTTGTAGAACTCAATTAACGTCGCATAGGAATTTCTTTTCGGAGCATGTCAACATTTTTGAAAATTGAAAAAGTGCGCTGGCCAGGCAATTAGAAATTTTTTAGAAAAATTTTGAGGGCCTAATCGTGTGGTTGAACTCAATTTACGTCGCATAGGAATTTTTTTCGGATCAGTCAACCTTTTTGAAAATTGAAAAAGTGCGCTGGCCAGGCACTTAGAAATTTTTTAGAAAAATTTTCATTGCGGAATCGGGTTTTAGGACTCAATTTACGTCGCATAGGAATTTTCTTTTCGGAGCATGTCAACATTTTTAAAAATCGAAAAAGTGCGATGGCCAGGCACTAAGAAATTTTTTAGAAAAATTTTGAGGGCGGAATTGTGTTGTAGAACTCAATTTACGTCGCATAGGAATTTTCTTTTCGGAGCATGTCAACGTTTTTGAAAATTGAAAAAGTCCGCTGGCCAGTCACTTAGAATTTTTTTAGAAAAATTTTGAGGTCCGAATCGTGTGGTTGAACTCAATTTACGTCGCATAGGAATTTTTTTCGGATCAGCCAACCTTTTTGAAATTTGAAAAAGTGCGCTGGCCAGGCACTTAGAAATTTTTTAGAAAAATTTTGAGGGCGGAATTGTGTTGTAGAACTCAATTTACGTCGCATAGGAATTTTCTTTTTGGAGCATGTCAACATTTTTGAAAATTGAAAAAGTGCGCTGGCCAGGCACTTAGAAATTTTTTAGAAAAGTTTTGAGGGCGGAATCGTGTTGTAGGACTCAATTTACGTCGCATAGGAATTTTCTTTTCGGAGCATGTCAAAATTTTTGAAAATTGAAAAAGTGCGCTGGCCAGGCACTTAGAAATTGTATAGAAAAATTTTGATGGCGGAATCGTGTTGTAGAACTCAATTTACGTCGCATAGGAATTTTTTATTCGGAGCATGTCAACATTTTTGAAAATTGAAAAAGTGCGCTGGCCAGGCACTTAGAATTTTTTTAGAAAAATTTTGACGGCGGAATCGTGTTGTAAAACTCAATTTACGTCGCATAGTATTTTTTTTTTCGGAGCATGTCAACGTTTTTGAAAATTGAAAAAGTGCGCTGGCCAGGCACTTAGAAATTTTTTAGAAAAGTTTTGAGGGCGAAATCGTGTTGTAGGACTCAATTTACGTCGCATAGGAATTTTCTTTTCGGAGCATGTCAAAATTTTTGAAAATTGAAAAAGTGCGCTGGCCAGGCACTTAGAAATTGTATAGAAAAATTTTGATGGCGGAATCGTGTTGTAGAACTCTATTAACGTCGCATAGGAATTTCTTTTCGGAGCATGTCAACATTTTTGAAAATTGAAAAAGTGCGCTGGCCAGGCAATTAGAAATTTTTTAGAAAAATTTTGAGGGCCGAATCGTGTGGTTGAACTCAATTTACGTCGCATAGGAATTTTTTTTCGGAGCATGTCAACGTTTTTGAAAATTAAAAAAGTGCGCTGGCCAGGCACTTAGAATTTTTTTAGAAAAATTTTGAGGTCCGAATCGTGTGGTTGAACTCAATTTACGTCGCATAGGAATTTTCTTTTCGGAGCATGTCAAAATTTTTGAAAATTGAAAAAGTGCGCTGGCCAGGCAATTAGAAATTTTTTAGAAAAATTTTGAGGGCCGAATCGTGTGGTTGAACTCAATTTACGTCGCATAGGAATTTTTTTTCGGAGCATGTCAACGTTTTTGAAAATTGAAAAAGTGCGCTGGCCAGGCACTTAGAATTTTTTTAGAAACATTTTGAGGGCGGAATCGTGTTGTAGAACTCAATTTACGTCGCATAGGAATTTTTTTTTGGGAGCATGTCAACATTTGTAGAAATTGATAAAGTGCGCTGGCCATGCACTCAGAAATTTTTTAGAAAAGTTTTGAATGTGGAATCGTGTTGTTGGACTCAATTTACGTCGCATAGGAATTTTCTTTTCGGAGCATGTCAACATTTTTGAAAATTGAAAAAGTGCGCTGGCCAGGCAATTAGAAATTTTTTAGAAAAATTTTGAGGGCCGAATCGTGTGGTTGAACTCAATTTACGTCGCATAGGAATTTTTTTTCGGAGCATGTCAACGTTTTTGAAAAATGAAAAAGTGCGCTGGCCAGGCACTTATAATTTTTTTAGAAAAATTTTGATGGCGAAATCGTGTTGTAAAACTCAATTTACGTCGCATAGTTTTTTTTTTTCGAAGCATGTCAACGTTTTTGAAAATTGAAAAAGTGCGCTGGCTAGGCACTTATAATTTTTTTAGAAAAATTTTGACGGCGGAATCGTGTTGTAACACTCAATTTACGTCGTAAAGTATTTTTTTTTCGGAGCATGTCAACGTTTTTGAAAATTGACAAAGTGCGCTGGGCAGGCACTTATAATTTTTTTAGAAAAATTTTGATGGCGAAATCGTGTTGTAAAACTCAATTTACTTCGCATAGTTTTTTTTTTTCGAAGCATGTCAACGTTTTTGAAAATTGAAAAAGTGCGCTGGCCAGGCACTTATAATTTTTTTAGAAAAATTTTGATGGCGAAATCGTGTTGTAAAACTCAATTTACGTCGCATAGTTTTTTTTTTTCGAAGCATGTCAACGTTTTTGAAAATTGAAAAAGTGCGCTGGCTAGGCACTTATAATTTTTTTAGAAAAATTTTGACGGCGGAATCGTGTTGTAACACTCAATTTACGTCGTAAAGTATTTTTTTTTTCGGAGCATGTCAACGTTTTTGAAAATTGACAAAGTGCGCTGGGCAGGCACTTATAATTTTTTTAGAAAAATTTTGATGGCGAAATCGTGTTGTAAAACTCAATTTACGTCGCATAGTTTTTTTTTTCGAAGCATGTCAACGTTTTTGAAAATTGAAAAAGTGCGCTGGCTAGGCACTTATAATTTTTTTAGAAAAATTTTGACGGCGGAATCGTGTTGTAACACTCAATTTACGTCGTAAAGTATTTTTTTTTTTCGGAGCATGTCAACGTTTTTGAAAATTGACAAAGTGCGCTGGCCAGGCATTTAGAATTTTTTTAAGAAAAATTTTGAGAGCGGAATCGTGTTGTAAAACTCAATTTACGTCGCATAGTTTTTTTTTCGAAGCATGTCAACGTTTTTGAAAATTGAAAAAGTGCGCTGGCTAGGCACTTATAATTTTTTTAGAAAAATTTTGACGGCGAAATCGTGTTGTAAAAAATTTACGTCTCATAGTATTTTTTTTTCGGCGCATGTCAACGTTTTTAAAAATTGAAAAAGTGCGCTGGCCAGGCATTTAGAAATTTTTTAGAAAAATTTTGAGAGCGGAATCGTGTTGTAGAACTCAATTTACGTCGCATAGCAAGTTTCTTTTCGGAGCATGTCAACGTTTTTGAAAATTGAAAAAGTGCGCTGGCTAGGCACTTAGAATTTTTTTAGATAAATTTTGACGGCGGAATCGTGTTGTAAAACTCAATTTACGTCGTATAGTATTTTTTTTTCGGAGTATGTCAACGTTTTTGAAAATAGACAAAGTGCGCTGGCCAGGCACTTAGAATTTTTTTAGAAAAATTTTGACGGCGGAATCTGTTGTAAAACTCAATTTACGTCTCATAGTATTTTTTTTCGGAGCATGTCAACGTTTTTAAAAATTGAAAAAGTGCGCTGGCCAGGCACTTCGAAATTTTTTAGAAAAGTTTTGAGGGCGGAATCGTGTTGTTGGACTCAATTTACGTCGCATAGGAATTTTCTTTTCGGAGCATGTCAACGTTTTTAAAAATTGAAAAAGTGCGCTGGCCAGGCACTTCGAAATTTTTTAGAAAAGTTTTGAGGGCGGAATCGTGTTGTAACACTCAATTTACGTCGTAAAGTATTTTTTTTTTCGGAGCATGTCAACGTTTTTGAAAATTGACAAAGTGCGCTGGGCAGGCACTTATAATTTTTTTAGAAAAATTTTGATGGCGAAATCGTGTTGTAAAACTCAATTTACTTCGCATAGTTTTTTTTTTTCGAAGCATGTCAACGTTTTTGAAAATTGAAAAAGTGCGCTGGCCAGGCACTTATAATTTTTTTAGAAAAATTTTGATGGCGAAATCGTGTTGTAAAACTCAATTTACGTCGCATAGTTTTTTTTTTTCGAAGCATGTCAACGTTTTTGAAAATTGAAAAAGTGCGCTGGCTAGGCACTTATAATTTTTTTAGAAAAATTTTGACGGCGGAATCGTGTTGTAACACTCAATTTACGTCGTAAAGTATTTTTTTTTTCGGAGCATGTCAACGTTTTTGAAAATTGACAAAGTGCGCTGGGCAGGCACTTATAATTTTTTTAGAAAAATTTTGATGGCGAAATCGTGTTGTAAAACTCAATTTACGTCGCATAGTTTTTTTTTTCGAAGCATGTCAACGTTTTTGAAAATTGAAAAAGTGCGCTGGCTAGGCACTTATAATTTTTTTAGAAAAATTTTGACGGCGGAATCGTGTTGTAACACTCAATTTACGTCGTAAAGTATTTTTTTTTTTCGGAGCATGTCAACGTTTTTGAAAATTGACAAAGTGCGCTGGCCAGGCATTTAGAATTTTTTTAAGAAAAATTTTGAGAGCGGAATCGTGTTGTAAAACTCAATTTACGTCGCATAGTTTTTTTTTCGAAGCATGTCAACGTTTTTGAAAATTGAAAAAGTGCGCTGGCTAGGCACTTATAATTTTTTTAGAAAAATTTTGACGGCGAAATCGTGTTGTAAAAAATTTACGTCTCATAGTATTTTTTTTTCGGCGCATGTCAACGTTTTTAAAAATTGAAAAAGTGCGCTGGCCAGGCATTTAGAAATTTTTTAGAAAAATTTTGAGAGCGGAATCGTGTTGTAGAACTCAATTTACGTCGCATAGCAAGTTTCTTTTCGGAGCATGTCAACGTTTTTGAAAATTGAAAAAGTGCGCTGGCTAGGCACTTAGAATTTTTTTAGATAAATTTTGACGGCGGAATCGTGTTGTAAAACTCAATTTACGTCGTATAGTATTTTTTTTTCGGAGTATGTCAACGTTTTTGAAAATAGACAAAGTGCGCTGGCCAGGCACTTAGAATTTTTTTAGAAAAATTTTGACGGCGGAATCTGTTGTAAAACTCAATTTACGTCTCATAGTATTTTTTTTCGGAGCATGTCAACGTTTTTAAAAATTGAAAAAGTGCGCTGGCCAGGCACTTCGAAATTTTTTAGAAAAGTTTTGAGGGCGGAATCGTGTTGTTGGACTCAATTTACGTCGCATAGGAATTTTCTTTTCGGAGCATGTCAACGTTTTTAAAAATTGAAAAAGTGCGCTGGCCAGGCACTTCGAAATTTTTTAGAAAAGTTTTGAGGGCGGAATCGTGTTGTTGGACTCAATTTACGTCGCATAGGAATTTTCTTTTCGGAGCATGTCAACATTTTTGAAAATTGAAAAAGTGCGCTGAGGCACTTAGAAATTGTATAGAAAAATTTTGAGAGCGGAATCGTGTTGTAGAACTCAATTTACGTCGCATAGCAAGTTTCTTTTCGGAGCATGTCAACGTTTTTGAAAATTGAAAAAGTGCGCTCGCTAGGCACTTAGAATTTTTTTAGATAAATTTTGACGGCGGAATCGTGTTGTAAAACTCAATTTACGTCGTATAGTATTTTTTTTTCGGAGTATGTCAACGTTTTTGAAAATAGACAAAGTGCGCTGGCCAGGCACTTAGAATTTTTTTAGAAAAATTTTGACGGCGGAATCTGTTGTAAAACTCAATTTACGTCTCATAGTATTTTTTTTCGGAGCATGTCAACGTTTTTAAAAATTGAAAAAGTGCGCTGGCCAGGCACTTCGAAATTTTTTAGAAAAGTTTTGAGGGCGGAATCGTGTTGTTGGACTCAATTTACGTCGCATAGGAATTTTCTTTTCGGAGCATGTCAACATTTTTGAAAATTGAAAAAGTGCGCGGGCCAGGCACTTAGAATTTTTTTAGAAAAATTTTGACGGCGGAATCGTGTTGTAAAACTCAATTTACGTCGTATAGTATTTTTTTTTTCGGAGTATGTCAACGTTTTTGAAAATTGACAAAGTGCTCTGGCCAGGCACTTAGAAATTTTTTAGAAAAGTTTTGAGGGCGGAATCGTGTTGTTGGACTCAATTTACGTCGCATAGGAATTTTATTTTCGGAGCATGTCAACATTTTTGAAAATTGAAAAAGTGCGCTGGCCAGGCACTTAGAAATTGTATAGAAAAATTTTGATGGCGGAATCGTGTTGTAGAACTCAATTAACGTCGCATAGGAATTTCTTTTCGGAGCATGTCAACATTTTTGAAAATTGAAAAAGTGCGCTGGCCAGGCAATTAGAAATTTTTTAGAAAAATTTTGAGGGCCGAATCGTGTGGTTGAACTCAATTTACGTCCCATAGGAATTTTTTTCGGATCAGTCAACCTTTTTGAAAATTGAAAAAGTGCGCTGGCCAGGCACTTAGAAATTTTTTAGAAAAATTTTCATTGCGGAATCGGGTTTTAGGACTCAATTTACGTCGCATAGGAATTTTCTTTTCGGAGCATGTCAACGTTTTTGAAAATTGAAAAAGTCCGCTGGCCAGTCACTTAGAAATTTTTTAGAAAAATTTTGAGGTCCGAATCGTGTGGTTGAACTCAATTTACGTCGCATAGGAATTTTTTTCGGATCAGTCAACCTTTTTGAAAATTGAAAAAGTGCTCTGGCCAGGCACTTAGAAATTTTTTAGAAAAATTTTCAGGGCGGAATCGGGTTTTAGGACTCAATTTACGTCGCATAGGAATTTTCTTTTCGGAGCATGTCAACATTTGTGAAAATTGAAAAAGTGCGCTGGCCAGGCACTTAAAATTTTTTTGACGGCGGAATCGTGTTGTAAAACTCAATTTACGTCGCATAGTTTTTTTTTTCGGAGCATGTCAACGTTTTTGAAATTTGAAAAAGTGCGCTGGCCAGGCACTTAGAAATTTTTTATAAAAATTTTGAGGGCTGAATCGGGTTTTAGGACTCAATTTACGTCGCATAGGAATTTTATTTTCGGAGCATGTCAACATTTTTGAAAATTGAAAAAGTGCGCTGGCCAGGCAATTAGAAATTTTTTAGAAAAATTTTGAGGGCGGAATCGTGTTGTAGAACTCAATTTACGTCGCATAGCAATTTTCTTTTCGGAGCATGTCAACGTTTTTGAAAATTGAAAAAGTGCGCGGGCCAGGCACTCTGAAATTTTTTAGAAATATTTTGACGGCGGAATCGTGTTGTAAAACTCAATTTACCTCGTATAGTTTTTTTTTTCGGAGCATGTCAACGTTTTTGAAAATTGACAAAGTGCGCTGGCCAGGCACTTATAATTTTTTTAGAAAAATTTTGATGGCGAAATCGTGTTGTAAAACTCAATTTACGTCGCATAGTATTTTTTTTTCGAAGCATGTCAACGTTTTTGAAAATTGAAAAAGTGCGCTGGCTAGGCACTTATAATTTTTTTAGAAAAATTTTGACGGCGGAATCGTGTTGTAAAACTCAATTTACGTCGTAAAGTATTTTTTTTTTCGGAGCATGTCAACGTTTTTGAAAATTGACAAAGTGCGCTGGCCAGGCACTTATAATTTTTTTAGAAAAATTTTGACGGCGAAATCGTGTTGTAAAACTCAATTTACGTCGCATAGTATTTTTTTTTTCGGAGCATGTCAACGTTTTTGAAAATCGTGTTGTAAAAACATTTTTGAAATTGAAAAAGTGCGCGGGCCAGGCACTTAGATTTTTTTTAGAAAAATTTTGACGGCGGAATCTGTTGTAAAACTCAATTTACGTCTCATAGTATTTTTTTTTCGGCGCATGTCAACGTTTTTAAAAATTGAAAAAGGGCGCTGGCCAGGCATTTAGAATTTTTTTAGAAAAATTTTGAGGCGGAATCGTGTTGTAAAACTCAATTTACGTCGCATAGCAATTTTCCTTTCGGAGCATGTCAACGTTTTTGAAAATTGAAAAAGTGCGCTGGCCAGGCATTTAGAAATTTTTTAGAAAAATTTTGAGAGCGGAATCGTGTTGTAGAACTCAATTTACGTCGCATAGCAAGTTTCTTTTCGGAGCATGTCAACGTTTTTGAAAATTGACAAAGTGCGCTGGCCAGGCAGTTAGAATTTTTTTAGAAAAATTTTGACGGCGGAATCTGTTGTAAAACTCAATTTACGTCTCATAGTATTTTTTTTCGGAGCATGTCAACATTTTTGAAAATTGAAAAAGTGCGCTGGCCAGGCACTTAGAAATTGTATAGAAAAATTTTGATGGCGGAATCGTGTTGTAGAACTCAATTAACGTCGCATAGGAATTTCTTTTCGGAGCATGTCAACATTTTTGAAAATTGAAAAAGTGCGCGGGCCAGGCACTCTGAAATTTTTTAGAAATATTTTGACGGTGGAATCGTGTTGTAAAACTCAATTTACCTCGTATAGTTTTTTTTTTCGGAGCATGTCAACGTTTTTGAAAATTGACAAAGTGCGCTGGCCAGGCCCTTATAATTTTTTTAGAAAAATTTTGATGGCGAAATCGTGTTGTAAAACTCAATTTACGTCGCATAGTATTTTTTTTTCGAAGCATGTCAACGTTTTTGAAAATTGAAAAAGTGCGCTGGCTAGGCACTTATAATTTTTTTAGAAAAATTTTGACGGCGGAATCGTGTTTTAAAACTCAATTTACGTCGTAAAGTATTTTTTTTTTCGGAGCATGTCAACGTTTTTGAAAATTGAAAAAGTGCGCTGGCCAGGCACTTATAATTTTTTTAGAAAAATTTTGATGGCGAAATCGTGTTGTAAAACTCAATTTACGTCGCATAGTATTTTTTTTCGAAGCATGTCAACGTTTTTGAAAATTGAAAAAGTGCGCTGGCTAGGCACTTAGAATTTTTTTAGAAAAATTTTGACGGCGGAATCGTGTTGTAAAACTCAATTTACGTCGTATAGTATTTTTTTTTCGGAGTATGTCAACGTTTTTGAAAATTGACAAAGTGCGCTGGCCAGGCACTTAGAAATTTTTTAGAAAAGTTTTGAGGGCGGAATCGTGTTGTTGGACTCAATTTACGTCGCATAGGAATTTTTTTCGGATCAGTCAACCTTTTTGAAAATTGAAAAAGTGCGCTGGCCAGGCACTTAGAAATTTTTTAGAAAAATTTTCATTGCGGAATCGGGTTTTAGGACTCAATTTACGTCGCATAGGAATTTTCTTTTCGGAGCATGTCAACATTTTTAAAAATCGAAAAAGTGCGATGGCCAGGCACTAAGAAATTTTTTAGAAAAATTTTGAGGGCGGAATTGTGTTGTAGAACTCAATTTACGTCGCATAGGAATTTTCTTTTCGGAGCATGTCAACGTTTTTGAAAATTGAAAAAGTCCGCTGGCCAGTCACTTAGAATTTTTTTAGAAAAATTTTGAGGTCCGAATCGTGTGGTTGAACTCAATTTACGTCGCATAGGAATTTTTTTCGGATCAGCCAACCTTTTTGAAATTTGAAAAAGTGCGCTGGCCAGGCACTTAGAAATTTTTTAGAAAAATTTTGAGGGCGGAATTGTGTTGTAGAACTCAATTTACGTCGCATAGGAATTTTCTTTTTGGAGCATGTCAACATTTTTGAAAATTGAAAAAGTGCGCTGGCCAGGCACTTAGAAATTTTTTAGAAAAGTTTTGAGGGCGGAATCGTGTTGTAGGACTCAATTTACGTCGCATAGGAATTTTCTTTTCGGAGCATGTCAAAATTTTTGAAAATTGAAAAAGTGCGCTGGCCAGGCACTTAGAAATTGTATAGAAAAATTTTGATGGCGGAATCGTGTTGTAGAACTCAATTTACGTCGCATAGGAATTTTTTATTCGGAGCATGTCAACATTTTTGAAAATTGAAAAAGTGCGCTGGCCAGGCACTTAGAATTTTTTTAGAAAAATTTTGACGGCGGAATCGTGTTGTAAAACTCAATTTACGTCGCATAGTATTTTTTTTTTCGGAGCATGTCAACGTTTTTGAAAATTGAAAAAGTGCGCTGGCCAGGCACTTAGAAATTTTTTAGAAAAGTTTTGAGGGCGAAATCGTGTTGTAGGACTCAATTTACGTCGCATAGGAATTTTCTTTTCGGAGCATGTCAAAATTTTTGAAAATTGAAAAAGTGCGCTGGCCAGGCACTTAGAAATTGTATAGAAAAATTTTGATGGCGGAATCGTGTTGTAGAACTCTATTAACGTCGCATAGGAATTTCTTTTCGGAGCATGTCAACATTTTTGAAAATTGAAAAAGTGCGCTGGCCAGGCAATTAGAAATTTTTTAGAAAAATTTTGAGGGCCGAATCGTGTGGTTGAACTCAATTTACGTCGCATAGGAATTTTTTTTCGGAGCATGTCAACGTTTTTGAAAATTAAAAAAGTGCGCTGGCCAGGCACTTAGAATTTTTTTAGAAAAATTTTGAGGTCCGAATCGTGTGGTTGAACTCAATTTACGTCGCATAGGAATTTTTTTCGGATCAGCCAACCTTTTTGAAATTTGAAAAAGTGCGCTGGCCAGGCACTTTGAAATTTTTTAGAAAAATTGCACTAGTTTAATTCTGTTCCCGTCCCCCAATACACCACTACTTAACTTTGGAATTTATTGTTTTCTCTGACTGTAGCTGAGCGGTGGCCAGCGCCATACAAAAAGAGCCCGACGCTCGAGCAAACTATACTAGCATTTCCAAAAGAAACTATCAAGAAGCCCAAACTTTACCATCAGTAAATAATAGTCAAATAATAGTCAAAAATCCAAAACCAAAAATAAATTGAAAATTTAAAAACTATACAATATGGTAATTCATTTAGTAGGTATGAGCTTACTTATACCTTAGAGATGTTACTTTATTGATTTATAGTTTTCATTTATTCTGTAACAAAACAATTTGTAATAGAAGTTATTTGACACAATTCCCAGAGCTTTTACACTTCTTGCTTACGTCCGCGCTAAACGCGCTAAAGCATGTTAGTTTCGCCATACCAGGTATTTGTTTGGTGATGGTGTATGTGAAGGTGCGTTGCTGATGGTGTTGGTGAAGCTGATGCTGATGGTGCTGGTGATGGTGATGGCAGCATCCCATGTGTTTTTTTCTTTACCTCAGAGTCAATACCTTTACGCTCGTTGATACTCGCCTACTCGTCCACTGTTATTTGTGTATAAGTCCGTAATTTTTATTTTTTTAGGTATCTAATCAAATGAACTTTTTTCTGCTTGAAAGGTGTTCAAAAACTGCTTCATCTGGACTCATTGTCGCTTTCAAGATACAAAACTATGACTTTTTTTATACCTCCAATATTTAGTGTAGCGATTTTTTAATTTAAAATCTGACTCCATATTGTGAAACAGAGACTCTCGACAGTTTTTACATAATTCCATGGCACATTGGACTCTTTCAAAACATTGAGCATTTTTCTCCACTTTGGGATAGTGTGGAAAGAAATACCCTGCCTGAATATTGATCATTCAAATTTCAAATATGGGGGCTTTGAGAGGTCCTGATTAATTAATGGCTAGTCTTGATTATCTCTATGGTAAATAACAATTCGGTAGAAGTGTTGTTACCCTCTGAAAATCGGGGGTATAAAAAAGCGTAGTGGGTCCTGGATCTGCATCTTAAAAGCGACAGTGAGTCCAGAAGAAGAGCTTTTCGATGACCTTTCAAACAAAAAAGAACAGTCGATTATCTGGAAAAATAAATATTTTACGAATTTGTGTAGAAATAAAAGTAGCGTCTCGTCTTCTCGTCTATATTAACCGCGGTATGCCATTAAAATAAAATAGAATGCCAATAAAATTTATCACGATATTTAGGCTCCTCGAATAACCTATGGCCTCATAAAACAGTATAATTTTACCTACATGTCCTTGCTGCGTTTCACTCACATCTCTATCGCATAACTTATAACTTCCCGCAGAAGACCATCTACCAATATTATCCCGCAAATTATTAAGCTCTCAATAATACCGGTTGGTCTGAGCGTTCTGGCGGCTCTGGCTCTCGCTTTGAGCGATAAAGCGGGCGTTGTCGCCCGCTCCCAAATGCATGGAGCATAGAGAGGTCGGTCGTTGCTCGCTGCACCCCGAATGAGATGCTCTTTTCGGTTGCCGCGGTTTAATATTCAGTTAACTTTAAAAAGGCCGCTGCCGCATTATGCAAATGGTGGTAGTTCCGCTTTGAATGTAATTCTGTGTTGCCGGGAAGGAGATATGAAGGCTAAAAATAGCCGTCGATGACGAATTTTTGAGGTGATATTGTGAGGGAAACTTTTTTGACGATATGAAAGTTATTTATCCTTTTATTATAACTATTATTAAATAATGTTAAATATGTTAAGTTTCTAGCAAGGCAAACTATATACAAAATTGTAGGTACCTGTATTTATTGGCGACGCAAAAGAATCGACAGGTTTCTGCAATTAATTTGACACTACAGGATTACTACAATCGATATACGCAGAAAATATTTTCCACCCGAGAAAATGTTTGAATGGAGTTGCTAAACGCTCGGTGGAAAGATTATTGATATTGAGCGCCAATGTTTGTAAGATAATCGAAGTTTTGATAAGTACAAAGTTGTGCTCTTTTAGAATATTTCCAATGACACGTCTTGGCATCCATATTTGGCTTGAATCTTCTTCTTGAGCTGCTCAATTGCAGAATATGAGTAACCGAGAACCCTGAGGTGCTCCATCAGCGAGAGTCACACCCTCTTAAGTGTACGAACTTGAGTGCAGTTACACCCACGTTATTTGACCATTTTTCTTCAAAGACTATAATGAACGTGAGCAGTATCGCAAAATAATCCACAACTTCTTAAAACCAGTAAGTTCATAATGTAAGTATTTGGTGTCATCATGATGGGGCTACAGCACACATTAACAGAGCCGCTATGGACATCTGAAGAGATATTTTTGGGGAACGGTTAATTTGAACACGTCCCGCATTTAATTGCTCGCCCGATTTAACAGCCCCTGATTTTTAACTGTGAGGTTATCTTAAGGACGGAGTTAATAAGTTGTGAATTAACATGCCGAGGACCCTTGAGCAGCTCAAAGAGCTCAAGGAGAAAATTCCATGCAAAATTCGGAACCACATTTTGTCGTTAAAAACGGCGGCCATTTACGAGATGTAGTCTTCCACATATAAGTTACAAAAAATCCCCATGAATTATATTTTATGATTTTGTAGTTAAATTAAAGTAAAATTTAAAATTATAGAAAGCCTCCTTATTTCAAACGCCTTTGCTTCTTTTCCGACATACTATAATAGTAAGTGGTAGACGAGCCAGAAATTTGCTATTTGCTAAAAGTCAAAATTTTCAGCATTAATGAGAGTATCTGATATTATGCAGAACCTCTTCGCCACTTAAGAATTAACGGATATATGCAAAACTATCAACAGTTAAACTCTCTGGAAAACAGGAATAGATATAGATAGAAACGGAATGTGCAAGTTGTGCTCAGGTAGTGTCCACTTCATTCAAATCTTCTACACCACAAACCCACATTAGTAACTACACAGGAACGTGCTGAAAAGTAGAAAGGAAAGAGTATGATTTTTTGAAGATCATACACTAGTACAATGTAAGGATGTTTAAGAATATGAACCTCAAAGATAAGTACCTTTTGGTAAAAATATATTTTTTTAAAAAACAAGCTTTTATTTAAGCCATGTACTAAAACGAATAAAATAAAAAATAAAATATAAAAAAAATTAAAACAAGCTTTTTAAGCCATGTACTAAAACGAATAAAATAAAAAATAAAATATAAAAAAAATTAAAACAAGCTTTTTAAGCCATGTACTAAAACGAATAAAATAAAATAAAATAAAATAAGTCTAGGTTTTCATTAACAATGCCAAGTTTTTGTAAATCAAAAAGCTTGTCTCGCGAAATGTTCATAAAAGTAGGTACCAATTAATTTTATTGGACAGTGGTTGGTTAATAAGCAAGGACCTACTTGCCAAAATATGTATTTTCTTTACAATTTGCGTGACAAGCTTTTTGATTTACAAAAACTTGTCGCAATACGTTATTTCCTTCTACCAAATTTTCAAAACAGCGGTGTTATAAAGGACCATGATTAATAAACATGTCTACATATAGGCGTTGTTGTTCTATTAATTCTTTCCAAAGACCATAATTTGAAAATAAAATTTAAATTTCTGAATACGAGCCGAATGTAAAAATACGTCATTGTGTAGGGCCGAATATTGCCGAAAGCAAGTGACAAGTGTTCGAGTGTTCAATAAACCTGATTTATGATCTACAATAATCCATCAGTTGTTTATCGATTATGTTTTGTTGTTTAGGGAGAAGAAGATATATCGGTTATGTTTTGTGATTTGGCGGTAGAAGATTTAAAATTTTTAGGTTATTTCAATTTTTAGGTTAACCTTTTCCGAGAATTGTAAACTAAGGCCATTTAAATCAAAATTGTCATTATAGCAATAACAATGCTACTTTAGAAATATAATAGCATAAATTATGTATGAAATGTATGAACTTTGTATCGGTCGTTTTTCTAAGAATTTTCGGAGAAACAGAGACAAGTGTGTACTATGGTGATTTTGACAGTGGTGTGAAGAGAAACCATGAATTTTGGCCGAGATCAATGCCGTTGACTGAATATTTCAGTCAACGTCCTTACATACTGCAGGCGAAGTTTATGTCGCTAAACGTATTGTTTATGCCAACTAATTTTATTGGATCTTGTTATTAATTATTCAATAATAAGTCACTGCTACTATACAAAGCAATAATTTAAAAGCTTTCAGAGCCCTGGAGCATATTATACAGAATTCAGGAATTATCAAACGTGTGCTAATTTAGAAGGCGGAAGAACTTTTATTTTCGTCACTAAGATAATAGGTTATAGTGTCGTTTTGATCTATGTCCGATTTTCCCTTTTATTCGGTGGGCTTCCTTATATCCTCTTTTATTTTGGAAAGAGAAAATCGGACTCCCGGTGGAGCGGTTGCTCAGGCGCCAGTTTTTTAGAGCGGTATACTCCGCTATGCCCGGGATAACTTTCAGTCAGAGAAAGAAATTTTCCAGGGTTCTGGGATGCGTTGAGGATAGGTTATAAGTAAAAGGGGGTGAGACAAATTTCACACGGTTTATTGAGTACAAACTGTGAGAGTATGGTATTTAACGATTTTTAAATTGACATGGCCGGCCCAGAGAGGCCCACGGATCTGTAAATAGAAACATGCGTTATGAGTGGGCAGTGCAGGATCTAACTCTATGTAAGTTGAACGACTAATAATACCGCGATTCTGTTTTGTGAGGAAGCAAACTCAAAAAGAATGTCTTAGAGTCGCAATGTTATTCCTATCCAAACTTGTGGGGCCTTAAAGTTAGGGGTCCAACGGGATAAAACAGTTTTTTTCTTAGGATAGGCAGGGCTAGTGCGGAACAGCCTGAACCTAAATATACTCACCAGGAATGTATCGGCAGAAGGCGACCGCAGCCTATTTATTTCGTTGGGTGACGCCCTCTAGCGGTGAGTGCGCCGCCCAATAGTTGTGGCCGCGGCGAGGGCTCAGGTGATCGTCCCCACCCTTCTGGCCTCCAAAACGGCCACCGGAGGTTATACAGGCAGTTAAGGGTTGTTGCGCCCCATACAGGTCTCGGACGGTGGTCTTTCTGAGTCGGGCATGTCCAATATACCCGGATTCCCAAAAAGAACGGCGGCTCTAGCTGCAAGTTGAATTAGTACTTCAGTTCTACCCCTTTCCAGTGTCCCTCATGGTAAAACAAGAATTTAATTTTGAGCGGCGGAAAGCCGAAAAGTAATCACCACTGAGATTTAATTAAATGCAATTAAAATATCGACCACCGGTCTCCCATGAGGAAAAAAAAGAATCATGGCAGGAATATAAAAAACGCCGGTCAGCCGGCTGCTAAAAATAGCGCGGCGAAGAAATAAATGGGAATGAAATAAAAATTAAAACTCAAAACTGGTAAGTTCGTTACACCTTTACAAAGGAAGTTTCTTTGCAAATTTCATTAACGAAACAACTTATTGATAATTATTATATCTCTACTATAACCATTTTACAGTCAAACCTAAATTTAATAAAGGAACGACTAGAAAATTTCGAATGTAATATTAATAAAACAATTAATGACATTCCAGCATACTTTCAGGCACAATATGTTTTGGATAAAACCGTTCTTAACTGTCAAAATTTAATAACCTATCTTGATAACTTGGAAAACGCGATAATGTTAGCAAAACTTAACACTTTACACGGCTTAATAATTTCTGCAGCTCAATTACGCTCTGTGATAAAATATTTAATAAATCTCCATTCTACAGACTCTAGTTAAAAATTAAAAAATATAATTTATTATTACCAAATTGCTGGAATCCTAGTAAATTTCAATAATGACAAAATTATATTTGCGTTCATTTTCCAATTTTCTTACACGAAGAATTCCAAACTTATCGATTATTTCCAATTCCTATTAAAAATTCGATTGTTATCCCGAGTCATCCCTACCTTGTACTTGGCTCAAACCACCAACAGTTCGAGAATGAAGAATGCCCGAAGATTTAAAATTTATACATTTGTCAAAATTCACTTACGCCTCACTCAAATGAATGTATCATTTCCAGGATAAAAGAAGCTGAAGGAAAATTTTGTCATGGTTTATCTATCAATATAATTAGCCCAATAATTCAAGCAATAAACGGCGAATATGTTATTGCCATCCCTGCCGAAGAAGCACTAAAAATTTTTTCAACGAACTGCCAAAAGAAGAAGAAATCAAGATTATCGCCGATCCAAATTTAATACACTTATCCGAAAATTGTGAAATCAAAACAAAAGATTTCCAGAAATGAAGAAATTAGAGGAAAAACATTTACTTCACCTAAAAATCCAAGTCAACGACCTCAACTTTAATTATCTACAATCGAAACCACTGCAACTACAAAGGATTGATTTAGAAAATATTCATAAACTACAAGAAAAGTATACACTTCTGCAAGTTCCCGACATTCAGAAAATACACACCCTAAGTTATGGATTTTGCTACAAGTATTATTATTATTTTATTATTAATTTCTGCATATATAATATGCAAAGTGTACCAGAGAAGATTTAGAAAGAGGAAAAGACAAGTTGTTAAGTTCAAAATGGTAGAAGAAAATAAAGAACCGGAATGTTTGGTTTTCACTTTGCACCGTTTGTTCACAAATTCTATAAAATGCAAATTTTGCTGGAGTTTGAAAATCGTAATAATATTTTTCTAGGTTGATGCGTTCGAAGTTCGAATTAGGTGTTACCAATGGTATTGGTATCTAACCTACCTCGCAATCTTCCACAGAAGTATGTGGCTTCACGTACACAGATGGCGCTAATGTCTGCGGAAAAAGAACACAGAAGTTTTCTGCGCAAACAAATGGCAAGTTACGTTCCATCAACCTAGAGATGGCGCTGGTGTCTATAGTAATCGGGCTCGCAATCTGCCAGTGTAGCAGATCTACGAAAACTTTTATCATAGCCACCCTCACCATTCGCTAGGAATTTCCCGCCATATTTCAATTTCCCGTCAACGATGCCATGTTGGTGTGTGACGTCATTTCCGATTTGGGACTCCCTTTGTTTGTCTACTAAGAGTGTATCAACCTAAATTAGTACTTTTCTTTTTATAGAGTATAGATAGAATTAAAGTCTCATTTTATTTAAATATTTGTGACACTACGGTATGACTTTTAGGCAAAGCGCAGAGTTTATAAAACACAGATATTATAAACAGAGATATTAATAGCTAGACCAAACGCCATATATATTATAGCCTCAAGTATTTTATTTGACCCAAGTAATAAATAGACAAGTAATGAAGGGCAAATGGAAAAGTTTTCCTCCTCAAGCCTCAAGTTGCAAAACTTTCCGTCTCCTCCACAAATCCCCCACTTTTTCCCTCTCTCTATATACTCTATACTTTGAATTTGATCGGTCTTTTTGCCATCGTGTAACGTGTAATATTTCGATGCTGAACATCATCCCTTTACGGAATGTTCCTGTAAAAATAAATATTAGGATATAATTGAATTACAAGTATTATAACAATAATACAAATAAAGTAACGTCCTTTCATAAGTTTTTCAACTGTACCTACCTACCTGTCAATTTTAATTTTCAAGATCTCAAGTTGGTAACTGTGAGAGCTCTCCAGTGTCATTTGGTATTTAGTCAGGGTTGTAATGAGCCCAGACTACAAATTCACCGAGTTATTTAATTTATTGAATGAATGTTTTGTGCAATTTTATACCTACATATTTATGTGGAGATTTACGAAAAGCTAGCAACGGAGACAAAGATAGCAATAGTAAATGTGTTGGGTGTGAACCAGTGTAATTTTGTTCGCAATGACAATGGTCGAGTTCTGGATCTTCGAGAGAGGCCTAGACTGTTCGATTTCTAGATCCATTGATATTCTCACTAGAGAATAAGCTCATCATTCGGCACTTGTTGTTTCCTTTTATGTTGATGGACCTCGAACAAGAATATTTGATCGTATTGATTTTAAGGGAAGCTATAATTTTAGAAGGGCTGGGGGCTCTCTATGAAAGTTTACTTCAGACAGATTGGTCTTTTTTGGAGGGTGTTACGCATGTGGATATTGCTTGTAGCAGATTTTATGAAATCCTTTATCGACTTTTGGACCGAACTGTACCTACAGTTAAAGCGCCACGTAATTCCATGCATCAATACCCACCTTGGTACACTAATATCAACATCATTAAAATTAAATCTAAGTTACATGGGGCATTCAAAACAACAAGAGATCTCAATGTGTGTGCTGAATTTCGTGAAATAAGAGCCAACAAAAAGCTTCAAGTAGACATCGCTTACGGTAATTATATCGGTGGTATACAGGATCGATCGAAGGGACGATCCTTCTCGGTTCTGGTCCTTCATGCTCATCTGCAGTCCCTAACGTTGTTAAAAACGCCACTAACTTGGCAATTTTTTTTGCGACTGCGTACAATCCCCCGTCTTTACGTTCTGGCAACACGAGCTCCGATAATATAACAGCTAGCAATATAGTGATTAAAGAATTCACCGACTACGAAATTAAACTTGCACTTAGGAGACTAAAGCCTAAGAAATTGATCTTTAATCTCTGCTTAAAAAAGGAAAGTTTCCACGCTTTTGGAAAGATGCGAAAGTGTGCCCAGTTCATAAACCCAATGCTACAGATGATGTCAGGAACTACAGGCCAAGTTCGATTATATGCAACTTTTTTAAGGTGTTTCAGTTCTTGCTATGTGATCAAATTACTTTCTCTATTAAACATCAAATTGCACCACAACAACACGGTTTTGTGAGAGGGCGGTCTACGTCTAGTAGCCTTTTCATTATCACTCAGTACATCACAGATGCCCTTGCTCAATTTGGTTTCAGTAATAAATTGATCAACCTTATTAATGACTATCTGAGAGATCGACGTCAATATGTCTCACTCAATGGATTAAAATCTGTCGAATATGTAGTCACATCCGGCGTGCCACAGGGGACTGTCCTTTGTCCTCTGTTATTTAACATCTTTATAAATGACATAGGAAACAACTTAGAAATAGAATATCTATTATATGCAGATGATTTGAAGATCTATTGTGTGATTAGTGATATCTCAGACTGTTACCGTGTACAAGATAAGATCAATAAACTGTGTGATTGGTGTAGCTTGAACAACCTTGGCTCAAATACTTAAAAGTGTAAAGCCATGTCGTACTCTACTAAAATAACAAGTATTTTGTATCGATATCGCATTGGTAATGACAGACCCGACTTTATGCGTGATCTAGGTGTTTTATTTGATATTAAATTATCCTTCATACAACACATTAATACTATCATATCGGACGCCTCTCGGATGTATGGATTAGTTGTAAGAAGCACAAGAGATTTCACTAACGTTGACGTAATTAAGATTGTTCTTTACGTTTGTTAGGTCAAAATTGGAGTATGCTTCCATAATTTGGGCACCGGGTTATGCAGTTCATGTAGACAACATCAGAAGAGTCCAGGTAGAGGTTTCACAAACTGCTTGCGTTCAGAATTCTTACAAGAAGTTGTGCTGGACAGATTCCAAATTTCCTCACTTGCAGTCAGACGACAATATTTTCTCAGATGTTGTTGTTCTTGGCTCTGAACAGCAGTGTTGAGTGTTCGGATATCTTGAGTCGCCTGCGTTTCTCAGTGCCACGCTTAACCTCTCGACAAATGAGAACTTTTTATCTATCTGCTCCAAGAACAAATATGTGCTAAATTTCTCACCCCTCTATCAGATGTGTAATTTTCATAACAAGTTTGTCTCTAGAGATATGGACAAATGGACATATCTAATTGCAAGTTGTCCCAACTGCGAAGATTTATCTTTTCTGTTTAACTGATTTTGAAAAATCAGGTGTTGTTTATGAAATTCCATGTAATGATTATAACAAAGTATAGACTATGGAGGGTAGAGGTAAGGAGGACCATCTTATATCGGTGTTCGGATCAAAAACTGTCGTCTAAAAGCATTAAATAAGGATGTCGCTCGTGTTCTCCCCGGGTATGACCCGAACTTAGCGGTTGTAGAAAAAGTGAAGTTTGCCGAGTGGAAAGTAGCATAGTTCCGAGGGTAGATATAACCTGAAAATTTGACGACCTTAAAAAACGTTTTGTTGATACAAATATATGCAGAAAGATAATTTTCGAAGTTTTTCCATATTTATATTATTATAAAATAATTATATCATTATGGTGAAAGTTTGTGCAATTAAGAGTTGTCCAAATGGTCGTAAAAGTAAAAAAAATGAAATAAAAGACCCGTGGCATAAGGCAGCTAATCTGTGGCATAAGGTGTATTTTTTCGAAGTAACGGTATTTATAAAAGTTTTTATTTTCATTAGAATTGTTGTTATTTATTGTTTTCATTGATGCACAGACGGCAAGGTTAGAAAATTGGAAGAAATCTTTGGGCATCGATTTGATAGCGTTGGACTATATTTGTCAGCTTCATTTCAAAGAGGAACATTTTAAAATATACGACAAAATAAAATTTGGTAATGTTATTCACTTCATGTATTTAACCAAAAAAGTGCTGAAAGGAGAAGCTTTGCCAACAATCGAACAGCAATATCAATTTTATTCTAAACAGCAACAACAGCATCAAACATCTATAACTGCCGAACAGCAAGAGCAACAGCCGCACAGTAGTGAACAGCAACAAACAAATTCACAAGATAACCACAACGAACAACAACCAACATTAGTGGAACAGCAAGCCATTAACGATCCTATGGATCTTCAAGAACAAACTATCGAAAACTGTCAACAATATCCCAAAGGTCAACAATATTACACAACAACAACAGCAAGTACAAATAGATTCGGACAAATCCGTTGATTATTTTAAAAATAACATTAAAAACTTTTCAATGCTGCCACCATTTTTGTTTTTCTCGGAAAAGCCTAATAAGGAATTCGAGTTTATGCGGATGGATAGAACAACGAACCAGATCAATAATCATAAACGTTTGAATGAAGATTTATCAACTACTGTATGTATATACCTATACTTTATATTTTTTTATCATTATCTCAATTAATTATTATAAACTAATAATTATTTTATTGCAGGTGATTTGTTCAAATAATGAAGATATAAGTTGGGGCGAGAAAATTATATTACATAATATTTACGAGTACTTGAAATCCGTCGAAAAGTGGCCTTTATGCATTGGCACCCAAATTGAAAGAAAAAGGTAAGATATATCTTTATTTTGAAATTATTTAAATAATTATAAAGTAATTCCATACCTACTTTTTGACCAATCAAAGGCTCGTTTTTTTGCTTCGTTGTCATGGCAACTCAAAAAATTTCCGGAAATATTCTCTCTTGCTCTAGGCAGCAGGAGGTGATTACAGAGGAAATTTTCTGACAGATGTCATTATTATAATGCGTGACATTGTTACATATACTTAACAAAAATTTTGATAATAATTTCGTGATAATTTTCAAAAAATTCGTGTACTTGAAAATTTTCCGGTAAAAATTCAAGCACTAGGACGATTGCTAGTGAAAATTCCATACCTACCTTTTTTGACCAATCAGAGGCTCGTTTTTTGCTTCGTTGTCATGGCAACTCAAAAAATTTCCTGAAATATTCTCACTTGCTCTAGGCAGTAGGAGGCGATTACAACGGAAATTTTTTGACAAATGTCATTATTATAATGTGACATTGTAACAATAATTACTCAAAAAAATTTTTTTATAATAATTTCGCTTAATTTACGTGTAGGTATGGAATTTTCTTACCGAATCCCCCACGTTCTTAAATTAATATCCGGAAATTTTTCTCTAACGCGAATTTTTTAAGAAAATTTTCAAAAAATTCGTGTACTCGAAAAATTTCCGGCAATAATTCAAGCACTAGTTCGATTACTAGTGAAAATTTCACACCGCCATTTTTAAGCCAATCAGAGACTTTTATTTTATCTAGTTACCATGGAAACCCGCAAAATATTTCCGGAAATATTCATCCTCTAGCTTTGGTATCCTACATGATACTAATAAGTAGAAATATTTACGTCAAAATAATGACACGGCATGGACTTGAAATTTTGCTTTAAAAATTTTTAGATGTGAAATTTTCTTACTGAATCCCCCACGTGCTTCAATTAATAACCGCGTTTACGAATGTTTTGTGAATTCGAAAAAATTTCCGGTAATAATCCAAGCACTAGGGTTTTTTCACTTTTTAAATTTAACTTTTAGGTATTCTAAAGAATGTAAAGGAGTAATAATTGTTGGTGATGAAACTTAATTGCAAATCCACAATACTTCTTGCAGTATTTTGAAAAAGTCAGTCATAGGTAAAAGATGTGTTAAAAATCTTGTGGTACAGTGCAAACGTTTGAAGAAAATAGTAGGTAAGTTTGATATTCATTTGCAAAAACATTTTCTGCTCACCTATGCATTATTTACAAAAACAAATAGATTACAACATTTGAATTGCTTAAGGTATAGTTCGAGGTATAGTTAGTTCTACAGGTATTATAGGCATTGAAAATAGAATAAAAAATCTTTTTCTAGGAAAATTTATGATTTTACTGAATATTCGTATTTTTTAAAAACATATAATCCTGGTACTTTTAATATTTATTATAAAAAAATTAACAAAAAAATTAAAACCGAATATAAAAATTTGCCCGTATGCACACTCCACTAAAAATTACAGAAAATATCAAAAAATAACACCGACTTCACAAATTTGCCCGTATGCACATTTCAACTAAAATTTTAGAAATATTTTTCTCTTTCTAAATTGAGTTATCTTTGGATTTTGTGACAGTCAAGGCAAGGAATTTAAATCTGTTTAGATATGAATACATCATATCCTACATACATCATAACTTACTGTCACCAAATCCAAAGATAACTCAATTTAGAAAGAGAAAAATATTTCTAACATTTTAGTTGAAATGTGCATACGGGCAAACTTGTGAAGTCGCTGTTATTTTTTGTTATTTTTTTTTAATATTTAGTGGAGTGTGAATATGGGCAAATTTTTGAAGTCGGTTTTAATTTTTTTGTTAAATTATTTTTTCTTATTTTTTAGTGAATTATTAAGAATTATCGAAATCGGTGCAATATTAAATTCCATTCCCTATTTGTCCTCTCTGAGGATTGAAATTTTTCTATTAAAATTTAATTTCTCTTCAAATTTAAATGTGATCACCCCTATAAGGTAATCCCTTTATATTAAAATAAGAATCACTCAAATCGATCCAATATGCACTTTCATCCCCTATTTATCTACCCTTAGGGGTGGAAAATTTTCTTTGAATTTAAATGGAACCACACCTAAGGTACACCTTTTCCAATAAAGAAAGAATCATCGAAATCGGTCCAGTATGAAATTTCATCCCCTATTTTTCCACCCTTAGGGGCGGAATTTTTTCTTCAAATTTAAATGGGGCCACTCCTAAAGTAATCCCTTTCTAATAAGAAAAGAATCATCGAAATCGGATCAATATGAAATTTCATTCCCTATTTGTCCACCCTTAGCAGTGGAATTTTTTTTTAAAAGCTTTTATTTAACTTGCAATGTATGTATGTATGTATGTATGTATGTAATTTGTTCGGGTGGAATCTTGCAACTCAATTTTGAAGCAGATATCTTCAACCGATCGAGCTGAAATTTTGTACACACGTTTAATTTGGATGACAATGCATGATTATATGTGTGGCGTCATTCTAAATCCAACATGGCGGATCACCCAAGATGGCGGACTAGTTAAATTTCAACCGATCGAGCTGAAATTTTGTACACACGTTTAATTTGGATGACAATGCATGATTATATGTGTGACGTCATTCTAAATCCAACATGGCGGAACACTCAAGATGGCGGACTAGTTAAATTTCAACCGATCGAGCTGAAATTTTGTACACACGTTTAATTTGGATGACAATGCATGATTATATGTGTGACGTCATTCTAAATCCAACATGGCGGAACACTCAAGATGGCGGACTAGTTAAATTTCAACCGATCGAGCTGAAATTTTGTACACACGTTTAATTTGGATGACAATGCATGATTATATGTGTGACGTCATTCTAAATCCAACATGGCGGAACACCCAAGATGGTCATTAGAAGGTCTCCTCATTGAAGAGCTAGACTGTTCTAAACTAACCGGCAAACGACCTTGCAACAATGATGCGTTAACTGAGATGAATAGACTCAGACACCTGGCCAAACTAAAAATTACAAAATAAATTAAAAGTAAAAAAATATTTTTAAAAAAAGCTTTTATTTAAATGCGCTAAAAAGAATAAAATAATCTTTTCTTTTAAAACTTTTACTATCAACTTATAACGTCATTCCACAATTTATATGATATAAAAGCTTGTCGCGAGATTTAAGTTTTCAAACTAAGTAAATACCACTACTTAAATCTCGCGACAAGCTTTTTATATCATATAAATTGTGGAATGACGTTATAAGTTGATAGTAAAAGTTTTAAAAGAAAAGATTATTTTATTCTTTTTAGCGCATTTAAATAAAAGCTTTTTTTAAAAATATTTTTTTACTTTTAATTTTTTCAAATTTAAATGGGACCATTCTGTAGGTACACCCTTTCAAATAACAAACATAAAAAAATACAACCTAATTGATAACCTCCTCCTTTTTTGAAGTCGGTTAAAAATATTAGCATAAACAAATGTTATAGCATGACGTGATATCAACAGAGTGGTCATTGATCTGGAATACCAGGAATTGTCTGTAAATTTTAATTTTGGTCACGGAAATCAAAATATTTATTAATTTTAAAGATGTTGATTTTAATTATGTGTCTACTTGTTAGAGTATTTGAAAATATTTGTCTTTTATTTCATCTGATAAGATATCCTAGTTAGATTCTACAACATTTCCTACCTAATTCACAGAGATAAACATTCAAATTCTAAATAATTATTGTTTTAATGCATCAATATTGTGTAATTTATTTGCAGAAAATCCAATTGAGACAGAAAATATTTAAATCACAATACTTATGACAAAAAGTCTAACCTAATTCTAGAAGAAGCTATCAAACTGTTGTATCTTCGAGTCTTGAAGCTGTAAAAAAATCTAGTTCTGCAGGGAGACGGTATCCTTTGGAATGGATTAATGAATGTATTCTTATAAGATTAAGAAATAGAAGTACGTATGAGATTCTTCGTCACCGTGATATCCTTCCACTTCCATCGCTGGAGACATTAAACAAATTCATCACTTTGATCCACAATCGATGAAATTTAATGGCTTCGTTGACTTAGGACAACATACCCCAGATGATTTAAAAAGTAAACCTGCAGATCATGCTTTAGTATTTAAATTTGTGCCCTTTCGAGGTCAATGGATACAAGTATTAGGTTTTTTTTATCAAGAAACGCTTGCACGAGTGTCCCATTGCATAAGCTTATTATCGAAAGTATTACTTTAATGGAAAACAGAGGAATTCACGTTGATGCTGTGATAACTGATGGCGCTACGTGGAATCGTGGAGTGTGGAAGATATTAATAGGCATAAATGAGGATAATATAAGTTGCGAGCATCCGTGTGATATTCAACGGAGATTATGGATGCTTTCAGATTTCAACCATTTAGTTAAATGCTTCAGAAATGGTATAACTCGTATTAACGATAAACTCCAAGAATTTGAGGTAAAAGTAGAATACAAATTTATAATCATATATCATTACTAACATAAAAATTTAAATTTTTTAGACACCTTATGGAGTGGTTAAAAAGCACCGGGAAGCTGTTATGGAAGAAGAAAATTACAGATAGCCAAATTTGAAAATAGCTTATAAGTTATCAGCAGCTCATTTAAATCCTAAAGGTTTCCAAAAAATGAACGTCCCTCTTGCTGCTGAAGTAAATATATCATATACTTTTTGTAGAAAGCCATTAATATTTAAAATTTAAGGGGGGGGGGGGCTCGCCATTGTATGTTTGGTTGCCTGTATCAATGTATTTTTATTTCCAACTAGCTGAAAAAAGTAGCGAATTTCAAAGGATTACAAAAAACACGGGTATTTTTAAAATATCCATAGATACTAATGACACTAGTTTAAAAGTTATGGGCGAGAATTTTTTTTGAATTTCAAACTTTATGCCGGCATAAATTCGTCTATTTTGTCTCTTGATCCGGAATTTTACCTTCGTTAAGATGGGCAGAGGTTTCCTAATATGCTCGGAACGAAAACCCGGTAGTAAACATTGTAATTATCCAGCCTTGTTGTAAATAAAAAACATAGGCAAAATACCCTTAAATTATGCAGCGGGAATACCAAAAGTGTAGCTATTGTTTAGGTATCAGATGGCGCGAAAAACAGACGATCGATGAACGGTTGACGCTGTTGTTACAGGTCCAGTTTAATAATTACATATATTATGTTTTATATTATGTATCAATTTTACGTTTTGGCGATATAATATTTAAGCAACTAAGCTGTCTGATTACTTTTTTATGTTTTTGTATTACTTCCATATTATTATATACAATGAATTGCGAATTTTTAATATTAAAATAATATAAAACTTCAAAAGGTATATTCGGGAGACCCCCGTAGCTCAAAGACTCCGATTTGTGATTTTAACCCCTCTCGTTTTAGCAATGGTTCATCGATTTTTAGCTTAAAAGGTACACGGCGGCACTAAAAACTGCTTTAGTTGACTTTGCATTATTTATACGTATGTCGCCGTTATGTATTTTTCGTGAGGAAAACACAATCGTTAGCATATAAACTGACATTAGGGGAGGATTCATATGTCTATGTCTCTATATGTATAGGTATGTCGAAAATTATCTATACCGGGTGTTCCATTTTAATAAATGCAGCTATTATAAATATCTCAAAAACGAAAGTCGCAAAAAATCACATAAAAGTTGAAGCATATGGGGTGCAATGTAAGACGCACGTTTTCACTTGTAGGCAGACGACGTTTTCAAGGTCACTTGAATGTCAACTGTGTTTTTTACTGTTAAAGGCATATCTTTAGTTAAAGAATGTGATTCGGCACGTTTTCTGTAGGTATAGTATTGCGCTGGTATTGCTGGCTTAAAAGTTCTACAAAATTATGTTTAGTTTTTTCAATGAAATGAAACATGGTCTTTTATGTGTACATAAGGTGTTTCTTCGTTTGCATTAACACTACATTCAAACACACATTTTAAGTAACGCAATAATTAAGATAAATACATATCTCGAAAATAAAAAATGAAAAAAGAAAACGATATATTGATGCGAAAGAACATCTTCTGTACCTATATGTTAAACATCTACAGTGTGACCTCCGTTAAGGAGTTACCACCCTGGTAAAATATCTTTATTTGTTTACCGATTTTCATAAACTTTTTTTTGTTGGGTTCAAAAAGCACATTAAACAATGTGTGTAACTTTACTTTTGGGCTGTAATCACGGCCACCTGTCAACACATTGGCTCAATTTCAAAAAGTACTATTATTTGTTTAATAATATTTTTATTAGGTAGAGGGTGTCCGCCTGAAGGTGATAGGAACATTCACTTTAACCATTCCGTATTTTTTGAGACAAATTAATGATTTAAAAACCAGTTTGTTGCAGTTTTTTCCAAACAATGTAATGTCGTTTGGAAAAAAAAACAATCGAACGTCAAACAAAAGTTATAACCAAAAAACCTTTTTGGAAAAAATGAAGATGGTGCAAAATGTATCTTTTTATTAATTTAAACATATTTTTTTTATTAACGGATAATAATAGAACACATATGCAGTTAACTTTGGGGTTACCTTTCGATTAAAAACGAGGAAAAATAACCGACTCAAACGTGGTCACGTGACTTTCGCTATCTGTCAAAAATTATATTTAAAAAATAAAATCCCTAACGTTTAACTTGAAAAAGTCGTTTCTATTTTAATGTTACATAAGCGCCTATTTCCTATTTATAAAATTTCTTAAAATTTTAAAAAGTCATTACTTCGTAAAAACTATTTTATATCACTAGCTATACAACATAATATACGAGTATCATTCTATAATTTTGTTACTTTTTATTATTACTAAAAAATATCGATAAGAATATGTCTTTTTCAAAAGAAAATTATATTAACGCTTTAAAATTCTGTTTGACACAAAGTTGATGTACCGGCAAGCATTTAGGTAGTACCATAGAAGAATCTACCACGTAAATTCGTCTATGGTAGTACCTATAAATTTATTTACATTACATTTTTCATTACTCTAAATGTATGCCAAAATAATACATATATTAAGATATCAGCAAATAGTAGGTATTTCACGTATCTAACAAAATTCACAACTTGACATCAACTTTGGATCAAATACAACAGAATTTTAATTTCTTTCGGTTTATCAATATTAAGTACTTAATGAAAAGTTAATAGAATGATAAAAGATAAAACTATAGTGGCATAAATTCTAAATGTCAGTTAGGGTAAGTATTGTGATCATTCATGCGGTTTTGAGGGAGAATTATGTCATGACAGTAGATTTGACAGCCGGTAGGTAGTCCTCTTACTTAATATTTTACTCAACAATATTCTTAATAACAATGAAAAAATATAGAAAAATAAAGGAGCGTAAATATTCATATTATTATTTTGTGTTTAACAATTCACAGTTTCAATCCCAAAATACGCCAGGATGGGAGCGATGTGCTGTTATTTGTATAAAAAAGGGGGTCGGTCCGCCTGCCTCCCCCTAGACCCCTGGTTCCGACCAACGACCTTGCCGGGCAACAAAACAACTTATAAGGAACGGAAACTTATTTTAGCAAGGCGAAACATTACTTTTTATTCTCGCTCTGTACCAATGGCCGCTCTCCAACTCCAGCGCCATCTTACAGACACTTGCGCAATTTTTGCGCTCCAGTACCCAATTTCTGTTTTAGCAACATTTATCCTAGTTAGGAACACGGTCAAATGAAGGTCGTCGCGAGGTGATGACGTTTTATTTCCGTCCTTAATATTAGTGAAACACCTTTAAAAGTCCGCAGGTTGAAAAAGTGCGCTTAAAAAAAAATAAAAAACTCAAAATATCGATTTTACACCGAAATTTCTCAAAAATCGCCTACAATTAATTGTATAATCATTATTTTTCAATGGAAATGTATACTTTTATGTTTTTTGAGATGCTGATTATGAATATGACGTAAAAAAATGAAAAACAAAATGACGCCTAGTAAAAATGAAGTTGAATGCAAGAATAATCGAACTTTCTTCATAATCTCATATCAATACCACAGATTAGCAGCCAGATGCGAAAGTAAGCGGCAAACAGCAATACAATATTGATTTAGCAGACGTAGATTGCCCGCACCAATGCATTTATAAATTCGGACTGTTTTATGGAAAAGATTGGGCGCACCAACCAATAGATTTTATGATTTAATCTATTTAATTATGGATTAATACAAAACAGTCGAAGCTTAAAATATTATAGTATTATTTTTTAAGTGGTTTACAACAACAAAAGAGAATATTGGCTACACAATTATTGCTAAACTACGTACTTTTGCACTGAATTAAGTATTATGAATGTCTGAAACAATTAAAACAATACATCAGGAATTCAAAACGAAAACTAAGTTATAGGTATCAGCGGATCATACAAGTGGCTTAATATATTTATTTTTCGATTAGTTTTTTCAGTTTTCGTTGAACTTTTTAGATTGCGATTTGCATATTTTAAGGTATAAAATATCCTTTATCTTAACAAATAAATTAATTACATATATCGTACTTTAGGAAAGTGTGCACATGTATGAATGAAAATATTTTGTTCATTTCGTTAAAAAAAATCGAAATTCCTTTGCTACCCGGAACATCATCAAAAAACGACAAACATATATTTTCATATATATAATACTTTTGGAGTATTTAAATAGCGACTTATATCATAATAATATAATAATACTACACCTACTACCTATAATAATTTCTCAACTTTTTACCTAGGTACTTAAAACTCTTGAAAGGTGCAATACAAAAATCTGGTCTCTCTCAGTTATCTATACGTATCATTCTGAATTGCCGACGTTTTCATAATTATTATCCCGTCATTTTCAGGGCACTACAAACTACAATAAATAATAGCTAGAATCCCAGAATAACAATTCAACAAAATGAAATATGTCATATTTTATATTAGACGCGAGTAGGTTAGGTTAGGTTGTGCGGTTAGGAACGGACGGACACTAAAATCTAAAGGCGATTTCGATTTGACTGCACTTTTGCACTAATATGATATGACAGTGACAAAGTGACAAAAGTGCACTCAGTGAAAAAGTGCAGGCAAATTACAATCGACATAAATGTAAGTCCTCACGTCAATACATAACATATTATTATTTTATTTCGTTGAATTGTGAATCTGAGAAGCTAGCTGGTATTTATTGCAGTACCCTGAAGATGATAAACTAAATTGTCGAAACTCCTGCGATTTGGAAAAGTATCTACCTAGCTTTACTTCACGACATGACCGAAAACTGACTCTCAATGCGTAAAGTCATATGGAGTAGATTGTGAATAATAATGATCTTCAAAATAACCTTTGCTCAATTACTAAAAATTAAAATCAGTAATAAATATAAGAAGTAGAATATGCAGCGACATAAACATTACGACACAAAATGCGTTTGCTTATGTTTTCGGATATTTAATAAATAAAGCTTTACAAAAACATTCATGTGACATTTGTATTAATTTTTCCAGAGAATCTCAGGCTGTAGACAAAAATAAATTGTTTTTACAATTCAAAGCTTATGACAGCAACGGAGGCGCTTTTGGAAGTTTGAAATCCCCTAGTGAAGAATTTGCCCAATATGTTTACAAAGTAGAAAATATATTTTTGTCGTTTTTTAATGATGTTTCGGGTAGCGAAGGAATTTCGTTTTTTTTAACGAGATGAGCAAAATTACATTTATTCCATGTGCACACTTTCCTAAAGTATATATAATTAATTTATTTGTTAGATTGAGGATATTTTATACCTTAAAATATGCAAACCGTAATCTAAACAGTTCAACGAAAACCGAAAAAACGAATCGAAAAATAGAGATATTAAGCCACTTGTAAGATTTTACAAGTGGCTTAATATCTGATACTTATAACCGTTGAGTGGGCGATTCACATAAAGAGGAACAACGGCTGTCAAATCTGACACTTATTTTTTCCCGAAAAACGCATGTCTGATTCAAAAACAATTTTCAACAATATAAATAGTATTGTTGACTAAAGTTTTCTGACCACTCCTGCTCCTGCGTTGTACCAGAAATTATTCGACAGTCGTTGGTCCTCTATCTAAATATTTCACTCAACACTATAACTTTGCTATAACTTTAATATCTAATACCTATAACTTTTTTTGAATGCTTCGTTTTCGTTTTGAATTCCTGATGTATTATTTTAATTACTCACACAAGCTATGCTTACCGAGTACTTATTATTGAGTTTATTGTATAGTGCAATTTAATTAGTTATAAATGTATTTTAAAAAATATATAAATAAACTTATTCAATTCAATTGAATTTAATTTAATTGTTTCAGACATACATCCTATTCAGTGAAAAAGTACCTATGTAGTTTGACAATAATTGTGTAGACAATATTCTCTTTTATTGTTGTAAACCACTTAAAAAGAATAATATAACAAGATTTTTATGCTTCGACTGTTTTGTATTAATCAATAATTATATACATTAAATCATACAAATTTGTAAAATGTATTAGTGCGCCCAATCTTTTTTGCTGTTCCTATTATTTATAATAGGTAATTTTAATTAAACGCTATAGAGTGGATTGTAATTCAAAATAACCTCAATTACTAAAAATTAAAATCAGTAATGAATATAAGAAGTACAAAGCCGCGATAATAAAAAAAATTAAAAAAAAATAGTTTTTTGTGCGACGTCGTATAACTGGTATATACGTATAATTGGTAATTACAAGTCGCTACTGAATCCCTTATACGCGCTGCCGCTATTACTTGGATTGACATGATACATATTTTTATTCTATCATGTTATAAATATACCCGTCCGTACGATAGACGATAGTCTACCGCTCCGCTCTCCGCTTTATACCCAGCGTGCACCAGACTACTAGAGCCGCTTTATACAGATCAGGCACCGGACCGTCGGTGTGGGCTCCGTCTCAGGAAAAGTCGCTTTAAATCGGCGCGGCCGCTTGCTTTCGCATCTGTCCTGTAATCTGTGTCAATACGACAGGTAAGGTAAGTAAATTAGAATAGTATATTACATAGCGAGAGTTGTAAACAGCTTATTACGTATGAGTGGAAAAGTTGCGCACGAGCCGCGCAGCGGCGAGTGCTGTAATTCCACGAGTATGTAATAAGCTTACAACTCGAGTTTTGTACTATATTTTTTCTTCGACGAAAGAAAAACTATTATAATAGATAAACTACATTTCTGATTATCTGACAGGCAACAATTAGTATGTTGGTTGGTTGCTATGGTGGCGCGGATGCCGTGCTAACAAGGCACCCGTAATAATTGTGTTTTAATTAAGAACAGATATGTAATTTTTTTATTACGTGTCAGTCATTACGTGTCAGTGTTCGTAACAATGGGCTTACTTATAACCTAAACCGTTACTTAATAGGTATGTTACTAGTATAGGAGTAGAAAATAGCATATTACATAGCGAGAGTTGTAAACAGCTTATTATGTACGAGTGGAAAAGTTGCGCACGAGCCGCGCAGCTTCGAGTGCTGTAATTCCACGAGTATGTAATAAGCTTACAACTCGAGTTTTGTATTATAATTTTTCTTCGACGAAAGAAAAACTATTATAATAGATAAACTATACTTCTGATTATCTGACAGGCAACAGGCAACAATTAGTATGTTGGTTAGTTGCTATGGGGACGCGGATGCCGCGCTAACAAGGCACCCGTGATAATTGCGTTTTAATTAAGAACAGATACGTAATTTTTTTATTACATGCCAGTCATTACGTGTCAGTCATTACGTGTCAGTATTCGTAACAATCGACTTACTTATAACCTAAACCGTCACTTAATAGGTATGTTACTAGCATAGGTGTAGAAAAATACGTTTAACGGAATAAAAAGTGAAAATCTAGCTATTTACGAAAAGCAGATTTTTATTTATTTCAGGGCATGCTTGACCACGGAAATCTTTGAAAACAAATACCTACCTTCTTTTTTCAAATAACATGTTTATAATTATTCTTTTGGCGATAACTCCCAAACTAATGAAGATATCGAAATACCAAAGTATTTTTTGTTGTAAATGTAATCTACTTTTCGATTATAACAGAATAAATATGTCATTGAATTTAAATTTTCGGAAAAAATTTTATTAAAAGGAAAATTATTCGAATTGCGCCCTCTAGCGGGGACCACGAAATTCGAAATGATCTTACTGGACAATCATTTCATAGAAGAAGGAAATATCTCTTCAACAAGCCCAAATTCAACCAATTCGCTTAAACCAAACCGGAGTTAGCAGCATTTTTTCAAGTCAAGGTTTATCCGCCCCTCTCACCTCTATTTGATGAGTAAGCGCAAAAAATCCTTGACGAAAATTGTTCAGAATTTGCTGAAGACTGCAATAAATTTAAATATTTATTAGTTATGGTACCTCTTCACCCTTAATGAAACACCCAGTATATAGCTTGGATATTCGTCCCCACGACAATACAAGCTGTGCTCCAAAGAAACAGAATGACAAATGCCGACTACCTGCCGACTAACACGCCTCAGAAACACACGCACATACACACATACAAACGCATGTTCTCAGTGGATCGAAAATGAGGACTATAGTAGTATACAAACATGTATGAAGTATTTACGGCAAAGAAAGCGGAAATTATTATATTTATTTATATTTATTAGAGAATTCGTATTATTGTATGAAGGCTGAGAACACATGAAGAGAGTTTTTTTTAAAGCTGATAATCACGATCGGAAATTATGTAGAAAAAATCTTTTGGCTAGGAAATCGGAAGTTTAAAACGTGTACTTTCACTTAGGATTGGTCTCATCCCAGTAAGAAACCTCCTTCAGCTTGATTCTTGGATTTAAAAATAAGAAAAATCGAGTTCTGCGTTTCGGGAAACTAATTATAACGCGGTTTAGTGCAAAAATAAACGAGAAAAAAGAGAAATACATTAAAATTACTTATGCTATCAAAAAGCACACGTTTTAAGCTTTAAAAAAAGTCACCTATCGAGTTTCAATATCTAATTTTATGCGGATATTATGAGCGTTTGAAATAAATATTGAATATACGATAGCAAAAATTTATGAAAAATCTCTATATTATATTATTCTTATAACAATTACAGCCGTTTGGTCATGAAGTGTCAGTTGCAATGGCACATTACCATCCAATTTGCGATAAATTGGAAGGTTCATCTCCAACGCAAAACTTTTTAGATCTAGATTATGTTTAATCATTGAGTAAATGAATAAATAGGGGAAGAGGAACTGCTCCCGTGTTGTGATTTGCTAACAGGTAATTTTGTAGAAAACAGGGATCGCCATCTAGTGGTCTACAAAATTATTAAAACATCATAGTCTCGTCCCTCGGCCCCTCGCGCCATCTAGTAGGCGGCAAAATTATTAAAATGTCGGTCGTTTCATTCATATTTTATTTACAGATCGCTTTTCCCCGTAATGCTGACCGTCGTCGGGTAGAACGCGGTCTTGCCGGATTGTGCGAATTCTCCCTTCAGAACGCTTCCAATTTACACTCAACGATAGGGGGATAAGTTAAATGCCTTTAAACAAGCTTTAGCTTTTAGGCCAGGTATTTTTTAATGATTTCGGTTCACAACACTTCAGTAAAAGCTGTTCTTTTTGTTTTAGTTAATGGTTAAGCAGATTCAACTTTAATTTTCAATAATTACTGGCAAAGCAATATTTTTTACATTTTAGAATTGGACCGATTTGGACAATCCTTTTTTTATTTGAAATGGTATACCTACAGAATGGTCCCATTTAAATTTGAAGAAAAATCCACCCCCAAGGTTGGACAAATAGGGGATGAAATTTCATATTGAACCGATTTCGATGATTCTTTTTTTTATTAGAAAGGGAGTACCTTAGAGGTGGCCCCATTTAAATTTGAAGAAAAAATTCCACCCCTAAGGTTGGACAAATAGGGGATGAAATTTCATATTGAACCGATTTCGATGATTCTCTTTTTATTAGAAAGGGAGTACCTTAGAGGTGCCAATTTAAATTTGAAGAAAAAATTCCACCCCCAAGGTTGGACAAATAGGGGATGAAATTTCATATTGAACCGATTTCGATGATTCTCTTTTTATTAGAAAGGGAGTACCTTAGAGGTGGCCCCATTTAAATTTGAAGAAAAAATTCCACCCCTGAGGTTGGACAAATAGGGGATGAAATTTCATATTGAACCGATTTAGATGATTCTCTTTTTATTAGAAAGGGAGTACCTTAGAGGTGGCCCCATTTAAATTTGAAGAAAAAATTCCACCCCTAAGGTTGGACAAATAGGGGATGAAATTTCATATTGAACCGATTTAGATGATTCTCTTTTTATTAGAAAGGGAGTACCTTAGAGGTGCCCCATTTAAATTTGAAGAAAAAATTCCACCCCTAAGGTTGGACAAATAGGGGATGAAATTTCATATTGAACCGATTTCGATGATTCTCTTTTTGTTAGAAAGGGAGTACCTTAGAGGTGACCCCATTTAAATTTGAAGAAAAAATTCCACCCCTAAGGTTGGACAAATAGGGGATGGAATTTCATATTGAACCGATTTCGATGATTCTTTCTTTATTGGAAAGGGGTTACCTTAGATGTGGTCCCATTTAAATTTAAAGAAAAAAATCCACACTGAGGTAATACGGATAGATAAATATGGGATGATTTGGATGATTCTTATTTTATTAGAAAGGGTTTACCTTAGGGGTGGTCACATTTGAATTTGAAGAGAAAAATTTCAATCCTAAGGGAGGACAAATAGGGGATGGAATTTAGTGATTGATGACCGATTTCGATAATTCTTAGTAATTCACTAAAAAATAAGAAATAAAAAATAATTACCAAAAAAATTAAAATCGACTTCAAAAATTTGCCCGTATGCACATTCCACTAAAATTTTTAATAAAATTAACAAATATCACCGACTTCAGAAATTTGTCCGTATGCACATTTCAACTAAAATTTTAGAAATATTTTTATCTTTCTAAATCGAGTTATCTTTGGAGTCGGTGACAGTAAGTTATGATGTATTCATATCTAAATAGATTTAAATTCTTTGCCTTGACTGTCACCAAATCCAAACATAACTCAATTTAGAAAGAGAAAAATATTTCTAAAATTTTAGTTGAAATGCGCATACGGGCAAATTTCTGAAGTCGGTGTTATTTATTAATTTTTTAAATTTTTTTAGTGGAATGTGCATACGGGCAAATTTTTGAAGTCGTTTTAATTTTTTTGTTCTAAGAAGGTTTTTCCGATTCATACCAACATTGTGTTAGGTACCTATAAGTATTTTGTAAAATACTTATGACTTATGATAAGCAAACTCGGCCGGTCGAGTTGGAAGTCGACCGGCCGAGCTCCGAGAGTCGGCTGGCCGAGTTCGAACTCGGTCGGCGACAAAAAATCACCATGTGGCCTCTCAGCGCTTCCGTAGAATTGGGCTGGTTTGAGCTTTGCTTCATGATCAAAGTTTACAGAATGATATGATGTATTATTTTTATAAGCTTGTATTTAACTTGCAATGTATTACTATGTAGGTAGGTATGTTAGTTTGTTTAACTCAAATTTTGCAAGCTGAATTAAAATCACTTCTTGACATCCGATTGAGCTGAAATTTTGCATGCACCTTTAGTTATGCTGACAATACGCAATATTGTAATACTTTCAAAACGGCCGCCGCTCCAAGATGGCGGATGATGTATTTTTTGTCAACCCCCTTAATATGGGTATCAAATAAAAGGGCTTGAAGAGTAGAACACGATAAAGTTAGTGACGTCGCACTGAATTCAATATGGCCACCGGTCCAAGATGGCAGCACATTTTCTTTTCAACTCACTTAATATGGGTGTCAAATGAAAGGGCGTGAAGAGCAGAAAACGATAAAGTTAGTGACATCACACTTAAGTTCAATATGGCGGCCGCTCCAATATAGCGAATTACTTTTTCTTTTCAACCTTCTTAATGTGGGTATCAAATACGCCATTGAATATAAGAAATACGCCCCCTATAGGCTCAATGCTAAACTAAAACAACAAAAAACAACGCAGTGTAGACCCGGTGGCTAGCACCGTTCACATGGTAACGATGGCCCATATTTTAGTTCGCATACTCCCGTCGGGGCGTTGGCATCTTAAATTCAGTCGCGTATAAAAGGGCGTGAAAATAATAAGGTAAGTGACTTCATACTAAATCCAATATGGCGGATGCTCCAAGATGGTGGATTAAATTTATTTACCACCTTCCTCACTTGGGAATCAAATAGGTACTAAAAAGCACGAAATAAAATAAAAGATAAAAAAACCTATTTAAAAACAAGCTTAAGCCACGAATAAAACGAATAATATAAGTGTAGTGTAGTGTAGTGTAGGTTTTTGTTAAGATAATTCCATGACAAATTGTTTTTGTAAATCAAAAAGCTTGTCGCGCGAATTGTAAAGAATATATATAGTTTGGCAAGTATAGGTAGGTACTTGCTTATCAACCAATCACTGTCCAATAAAATTAATTGAACATGAACATTTTACCCAACAAGCTTTTTCATTTACAAAAACTTGAAGCAATTTGGAATTGAATTATCTTAACGAAAACCTAAACCTATTTTATTCTTTTAGTATATGGCTTAAATAAAAGCTTGTTTTTAAAAAGTTTTTTTTACAAGTAATAAATTAAATTAGTTTGTTGCCTCTAATCTTTCTTATTAGTATTAAAGCCATAATAGGATCGCGAACAGTTGGTGGTGATACCATTGAGTAATATTCCTTTACTCAATGGTGATACTTATTATAACCTTTACTCAGGTGATACCTTCAGAAGACCAGCTTGCCATTGCCACCATTCTTGATTGTAAATTCCCTAATTAATTCTTTTAAATCTATTTTATTTCAAATCTATTTTTCTGCTTATTATTGCTAAATTCGAAAGTCTCGACTGGTTCATAGTAAGTAGATCTTAGAAAGTTTTTGTTTAGCTTCAGTTTTGAAAATGATCTCTCCCGGCATGGTTAAAAATATTCGTAAAGTTAAAAATAAATAAGGAAAGGGACTCTTTAAATTATATGAAGTTAAGTTATAAAGCAAAGTAACAACTAACCCCCACCCCGCACAACACCCCACTATAATTTTCCTATTGGATTTAGGTATATTTTTAAAAACACCAAACAAAACTGGGGATTAATCAAAAGGGCGAAATGCGGCACAATATTCATATTTTTGTCAGCTGTGCTATTTGCTATAAACAAAAAAATAGAAGTATAGGACACTTATTTAAATAGGTATTTTTTGTCGGCGGCGCGGCAGCTGACAAAGACAAAGAAAGGATTACTCTTGTCGGCATCGGCGGCCGGCTATTTTAGTAAATTTTCAGGGATATAAAAAAGAATCTGCCTGCCGGGAGCCTGCCGCATAAATTTTTTTATGTTGTTTCAACTGACTGAGAAAAGGAATAATACATAATAATCATTGAGTAAAGGAATAATTTACTCAATGATATAATGTAGATCATACAATCCGGAATTTTATTATCGACTACAACCCTTGCTACGACCTTATTGGCACTGCGTCGAGAGTTTCGTCGTTGACTGAAACCGTGTTTTCTTACGTTCTTCGCTCTTGTGACTTGAAAGTGAAATAATTATTCTGGAAAATCGTCTTGCACAAAAATATAATCTACCGCCGAAATCAAAGGAACCGATACGAATATACATACACCCTAATTTGTGATCGCATCAAGTTAGTAATTCGTAATATTACGTGCAAGAATAGGGATTTTTCTGTAATACAATTATTCTCCAGAAAAATGCCTATCTCAAAATACAAGTGCGTTTATAATAACAATTGTGACAATTCACGCGCGTTGGGACAATCCCTATTTACGTGTTTTTAAGCGATGTGGAACAGATCGGTCGGTACATGGTGTGCGAAAAACTGAAAAACATTTCAATAACAACCATTTTCACTGTGCGGATTCCTCAAAAAAGCGACTTCTATCTAATGCAGTGCCGATGCCATTTTTAAAAGGTAAGTGGCTGCATGAAATCATGGAGTAAATTATTATTTCTTTTAGTAAATTACAGAAAATATTATCGTAAAAGAAATATTATGTACTTAATGCATTACATGCTTAATGTTAGTAGGTACATTTTTTCATTAAAACCGTTGAGTGAAATATTTGGATAGAGGACCAACGAATATAGGCCAGGGTAGATAATTTTTGAGAACAAAAAAATCTAGAACAGCATCACACCCATTGGAAAAGAAAGAAAATATAGCAAAAATAACTCAAAAAATAATTTAAGGGCGATTTGAGGTACGGGGGTTGTAGGGGGTGATCTTTTAGGGGAAACTGTTTATCACGATTTCCAGCAAAACTGCAACTCCTATCGAAAAAAGTTGAATGGCAAAGTTATAGGCAATAAAAAGATCTACAACTTTTGTATTTACACTTTTTTCACAAAACCTCAAAATATCCGCGAAAAATCGAAATAACCGATTTGTTGGTTTCTAATTTTTACCTCCCACAAAAAAAAATTCCACAAAATTTGGTGGAAACTTACCTTCTTATGTCCCGAACACGCTGTAATTTTTTCAAATGAAAATATTTATTTTTACCCCTTTCTTTGATTTTAAACCGAAAAAGTAACGATCCAAAAACCGCGCAAGTGGCGCCCTCTGTGAGATACAGCAAAATTGATATTTTTAGCTTATTCTCCATCCCCAAAAACACAGCAGTGCCAAATTTCAGTTCAGCAGCTTCATTATTTTGAGAGATGTAGCCATAATTCAATTTCAAAAAATGAAATTCAACGCCCTGTATCTCTTAAACAAACAGCATTTCTATAATTCATATTAGCCTCAATCGTCATATTTTGGCCCCAAATATGTGCAGTTGCTCTATGGACCATTATTAACGAGACACCCTGTATAATTGAATAGTTATAAATATCCACTATTTTCAAGGTCACTACAAGGTAAACTCTATTTTTTTTCTTCAAATCGGAACCTATAGTTTTTCTTACGGAATCTTAATATGCAGGAAAAACGAGTGTGTTTGATATGAAATATTCGTTCATTTGTTCTTAAATAATGCATAAATAAATCAATAAATGGGGTACTTTTTTTATACAAATGACAACATTAAGAAAATGTTCAAAATGATTCTCCAATGCACTTGTTAATTCGCTTCATAAAAAAATCATTTGTGCAAAAAGCAA
This sequence comes from Pseudeuparius sepicola, assembly GCA_963920635.1. Taxonomy (NCBI): domain Eukaryota; kingdom Metazoa; phylum Arthropoda; class Insecta; order Coleoptera; family Anthribidae; genus Pseudeuparius; species Pseudeuparius sepicola. The sequence continues at coordinate 58,060,089 of OY987301.1, read as the reverse complement.
TTTATTTCCCTAAATACAAGTAATGGAATCTGAAAAATGACATCTGTGTTTGCATCCAACGTGTTTCTAATTACCTAATCGGTAGGAACTGGACAAAACTGCGAAATTTTTTGTAATTTATGCGCTGTAACTTAAGCAGTCAAGATAATAAAAAAAAAATGTCAAACAAAATTGTAGATCATTTACCCCTCTCCAATTTATATTCAGGTAATTTTTTTGTTTAAAAAAAATTACAAGACCTGTCCTGTGGTAAACGAATTTTTTGTCATATAACGCCCTGTAAATCAATAAACATTAGAGACACGAAACATCTTATAATAAAAAGGTGACCAGAAGTTCATCTTCTAAAACTTTTTTAAGGTCATTGTTTGTTATTTTTTTTACATGACCACCCCTACTGCGTGCGAAGTTATACAGTGTGGATAGAAATTGTGAAATATTGCTTATATTTCTTAAAATATTCTTCATATCAAAAACATGTTTTAATAAAAGTGTTAGGGGAAATTATTTCCCGTTTAGTGATATCAAGCAATCTTTCGTAGCACCAAAAATGTTGTTGCCATGGTAACCGATTTATTTTTTTAAATGGCACCATATACTTTTTTTGGTGAAAATTGATTCATTGGAACTTTCTGAATACGATACAATACAATTTTAATGGGGTCGCATAAGAAAAAAAACAAGGTTTCTATTATGCTATTGACAATGTTTATCAAAATAATTATTAACATCAAGTTAGCCATGCCAAAATCAGAACAATGCGAAACTGACACTATCTGTGTAACTGTGTACATTGTTACACTAAACGTACTTTTTTACTAATTTTTCTGTGTACTTAAGTACTTAGTATGTTAACCTGTATTCTTTCCGGTTCACTTAATTGAAGCGCCATTATAACTTACTAAGTACTTAAGTGCACAGAAAATTGAGTAAAAAAAGTACGTTTACTGTAACAATGGACACAATTACAAGCAACTGACAGCTAGTGACAGTTTCCCATTGTTCTGATTTTGGCATGGCTAACCTGATGTAATAATTATTTTGATAAACATTGTCAATAGCATAATAGAAACCTTGTTTTTTTTCTTATGTGACCCCATTAAAATTGTATTGTATCGTATTCAGAAAGTTCCAATGTATCAATTTTCACCAAAAAAAGTATATGGTGCCATTTAAAAAAATTAAATCGGTTAACATGGCAACCACATTTTTTGTGCTACGAAAGATTGCTTGATATCACTAAACGGGAAATAATTTCCCCTAACACTTTTATTAAAACAAGTTTTTCATATGAGGAATATTTTAAGAAATATAAGCAATATTCCACAATTTCTATCCACACTGTATTGTCATGCAGGTAATGCGCTGTAACTCATGTATTAATACTTTTATTGGAGTCATTTTGCTTTAAAAACATGTTTAGGAAACTACCCCCATTGTTTAGGAAACCACCTTATAGCACAATTCGTACCAGGATTTCGAGTGTAACCTTTTGGTTGGACACTCAGGAGGCAGTCCCCTGACATCTTTATTAGACTAGTTCCCATTATTATTTTATTTTGCAATTGAAACACTCGCGTTTCTTTTATTTTTTAACGAAATAATGTGCCTAGAGGATACAAAACGATTAGTGCGGACCCTGCCTCTGTCCTTGTAAATATCTATCTATCCCTCCTCCGATTTTTGTCTGTGGAAAAATAAAATATAATACCGGATTTTTTATTAAAAAATAAAAAACCTTTTTTAAAACAAGCCTTTATTTAAGCCATTTACCTACTAAAACAGATAAAATAAGTTTAGGTTTTCGTTAAGATAATTCAATGTCAAACTGCGAAAAGCTTTTTTAAATCAAAAAGCAGCTTGTCGTGCGAGCTGTTTAGAAACTACATACTTTAGCACGTACTTTGCTTATCAACCGATAAAATTAATTGGTAAAAACATTTCGCGCGACAAGCTTTGTGATTTAAAAAAGCTTGTCGCAATTTGGAATTGAATTATCTTATCGAAAACCTAAACTTCTTTTATTCGTTTTAGTACATGGCTTAATAAAAAAGCTTGGTTTTAAAAAGTTTTCTTTATTTTTATTTTATTTTATGCTTTTTAGCACCTATTTGATTCCCATGTCAGGAAGGACATACATACATACATACATACGTACATACATACATACGTACGTACATACATACATACATACATACATACATACAGTTTGTGTACATCAAAAAATTGTATTTATTAAACGCAGTAAGAAACCATCGAGCCACGCCAGATGATTCCCCAATAATAATTATTAATAAAAAAAAATTATCAAAAAAATTAAAACCGACTTCAAAAATTTGCCCGTATGCACACTCCACTAAAAATTTTAAAAATTACAAAAATTAACACCGACTTCACAAATTTGCGCGTATGCACATTTAAACTAAAATTTTAGAAATAGGTTTCTCTTTCTAAATTGAAGTATCTTTGGATTTGGTGATTTAGTGGAAAGTGCATACGGGCAAAATTTTGAACTCGGTCTTATTTTTTTGTTAATTTTTTTATTTATTATTTTTAGTGAATTATTAAGAATTATCGAAATCGGTCCAATATTAAATGTCATCCCCTATTTTTCACCCTTATGGGTGGAATTTTTTCTTCAAATTTAAATGAAGCCATTCCTAAAGTAATCCCTTTCTAATAAAAAAAGAATCATCGAAATCGGTTCAATATGAAATTTCATCCCCTATTTTTCCACCTTTAGGGGTGGAATTTTTTCTTCAAATTTAAATGGGGCCACCTCTAAGGTACTCCCTTTCTAATAAAAAAAGAATCAACGAAATCGGTTCAATATTAATTTTAATCCCCTATTTGTCCACCCTTAGGGGTGGAATTTTTTCTTCAAATTTATATGGGGCCACCTTTAAGGTACTTCCTTTTTAATAATAAAAGAATCATCGAAATCGGTTCAATATGAAATTTCATCCCCTTTTTTTCCACCCTTAGGGGTAGAATTTTTTCTTCAAATTTAAATGGGGCCACCTCTAAGGTACTCCCTTTCTAATAAAAAACGAATCATCGAAATCGGTTCAATATGAAATTTAATCCCCTATTTGTCCACCCTAAGGGGTGGAATTTTTTCTTCAAATTTAAATGAAACCACTCCTAAAGTAATCCCTTTTTAATAAAAAAGAATCACCGAAACCGGTCCAATATGAAACTTCACCCCCTATTTTTCCACCCTTAGAGGTGGAATTTTGTCTTCAAATTTAGATGGGGCCACCTCTAAGGTACTCCCTTTCTAATAAAAAAAGAATAATCGAAATCGGTTCAATATGATAGTTCATCCCCTATTTGTCCACCCTTGGGGTGGAATTTTTTCTTCAAATTTAAATGAAACCACTCCTAAAGTAATCCCTTTCTAATAAAAAAGAATCACCGAAATCGGTCCAATATGAAATTTTATCCGCTATTTTTCCACCCTTAGGGTGGAATTTTTTCTTCAAATTTAAATGGAGCCACCTCTAAGGTACTCCCTTTCTAATAAAAAAAGAATCAACGAAATCGGTTCAATATGAAATTTAATCCCCTATTTAATTGTCCACCCATAGGGGTGGAATTTTTTCTTCAAATTTATATGGGGCCACCTTTAAGGTACCTCCTTTTTAATAAGAAAATAATCATCGAAATCGGTTCAATATGAAACTTCATCCCCTATTTGTCCACCTTTAGGGGTGGGATTTTTTCTTCAAATTTAAATGAAGCCACTCCTAAAGTAATCCCTTTCTAATAAAAAAAGAATCATCGGAATCGGTTCAATATGAAATTTCATCCCCTATTTTTCCACCTTTAGGGGTGGAATTTTTTCTTCAAATTTAAATGGGGCCACCTCTAAGGTACTCCCTTTCTAATAAAAAAAGAATCAACGAAATCGGTTCAATATTAATTTTAATCCCCTATTTGTCCACCCTTAGGGGTGGAATTTTTTCTTCAAATTTATATGGGGACACCTTTAAGGTACCTCCTTTTTAATAATAAAAGAATCATCGAAATCGGATTAATATGAAATTTCATCCCCTATTTGTCCACCTTTAGGGGTGGGATTTTTTCTTCAAATTTAAATGAAGCCACTCCTAAAGTAATCCCTTTCTAATAAAAAAAGAATAATCGAAATCGGTTCAATATGAAATTTCATCCCATATTTGTCCACCCTTAGGGGCGGAATTTTTTCTTTAAATTTAAATGAACCCACTCCTAAAGTAATCCCTTTGTAATAAAAAAAGAATCATCGAAATCGGTCCAATATGAAATTTCATCCCCCTTTTTTTCCACCCTTAGGGCTAGAATTTTTTCTTCAAATTTAAATGGGGCCACCTCTAAGGTACTCCCTTTCTAATAAAAAAAGAATCATCGAAATCGGTTCAATATGAAATTTAATCCCCTATTTGTCCACCCTTAGGGGTGGAATTTTTTCTTCAAATTTAAATGAAGCCACTCCTACAGTAATCCCTTTGTAATAAAAAAAGAATCATCGAAATCGGTCCAATATGAAATTTCATCGCCTATTTTTCCACCCTTAATAAAGATAAAGAAAAATTAGACTTGCTAAAATAAATTTTCAAAAATTTTCTAACATTTGTCTTAAGCCTAAAAAAATTTTTTTTCAAATTGTATTAAACCCCTCAAAAAACGCCGCCTATGGACGCCCGCGCGACATGTCTAAAAATTTCGCATATGTCAATAGCGCGGCGTTGCCACGTCTATCAATTTATCCGAGGATTCACCACAAAATTTCGATTTCCTTTTAAAAACGATTACTTTCTAAGGAACATGTAGAATGCCTATGAAACACCTACCTTACTGACATTTCCAGGATTGTTTGCACCATTTTCTGTTTTCTTGCTTTTTTACATTAAAAGTCACACAACACAACATTCACATTTTTTAAATCTGTTGGGGATCTCTTGGTTTCCCTCTGCTATTCCTTTTGTTTGAAGCGAGGTACTCAGCCTGACGACCACGACGAGGTAGATCCCCTCCGCCAGGAAAACCCCGAAGGGTAACCGAAAAATCACAACTGCACTAGCACACATTGCACAAATGCACATGCAAAGCACTACAGTAGCTGTTCAAAGAGGCCGCCGTTAACTTCGATGCACAAATTCACTCGGTTAACTAAAGAAGTCCGGATACGTGCAAAAAGTCCATGATTATTCCGGATTTGAACAGCTGCACCTTCAATTCGTTCACGTAACTGCTGCTCGTTGTCGATTTCCTGCTCGTACACAATCGCCTTCATGCATCCCCAAATACAAAAATCCATTGGATTCAAGTCTGGTGATCGCGGCGGCCATGCAATTGGCCCTCCTCTTCCGATCCAACGGTTGGGGCATTGGTCGTCTAAAAGTGCACGAACAGGTCTCGCAAAGTGGGCTGGTGCACCATCGTGCATAAACCACATGTCATGCAGTACTTGTAGTGGCAAATTATCAAACAAAACATTTGTCAGAAAATACAAGTATCGTTCAGCGTTTAAATTTTCCGGTAGAATGTATGGTCCAATTAATCGATCTCCATAAACTCCAGCCCAAACATTGATGGAAAACCGACGTTGGAAATTAAACCGCCGAACAGCATGTGGGTTCTCATCGGACCAAATATGGCTGTTGTGTCTAAAAAAAAACAAAAATTAGAAATATTCACAATTTTGGCGAAGGCGTTAGGATTGACATAGCCAATTTTATAATAAATAAAAAAGATAATATGGAGGAGAGAAAGCTATAAGTAAGTAAAAATTTACATACGTGTTTAAAACCCCAGCACGTGTGAAGCAGCATTCGTCTGTCCAAAGAATGTTGAAAACAAAGTTTGGGTCTTGGGCGATTCGATCACGTAGCCAAGTGCAGTAGGTCATTCTCACCGGAAAATCATTTGCTTCTAATGCTTGGACCTTTTGTATGTGATAAGGGTGAAGGCCGTTTTCCCTTAGAATCCTCCATGCCTGTAAATAATTTTATTGTTACATTTTAAATTTTATGTAGGTATTAGGTGCAAGCAAAGACAATCCCATCACATGGGATAGTCTTTGGTAGAAGTCAGTTTTATTGGTTTTATTTTACTTGCCTTGTTCTGAGATATTCCCAATCTCCTTGCAATAGCTGTAGTGCTTATGGAAGGTTGCTCTTCCACCAAATCAAGCACTGACTCAACATCGTCCGTGTTCATTTGCCCCCCAGGCCCACCCCTTCGAGCTTGCAAAACACCAGTGTTTCGCATACGTTGTACAATGTTCACGAAAGTACGTGGGTTAGGCATATTTGCCCTGTTAGGAAAAAGAATACGGTATTCTGCTGCAGCTCGATGTGCACTTTCATCGCATCTCCCGTACATTATAACCATGTCCGTTAACTCGGCGTTCGAATACTCCGGCATTTTCACAAAGACGCTGAACGATTTGCCGCGAAAATCAAGACCAAACTGGGAAATAACGCCATGTTACATTCGCAAATGCCCTCCGTCGGCTACTAGCCAAACTTGAAAAGGTTTGTTCCAACAGGGCCAATAACCGTGCAAGCACGTTCAGCGCATGCGCACTACCCCGCTGGCTGTTCCAACTGAATTATGTACCTACCGACACGGGACGATACACGCACTGTTCCAGCCGATTTATGGATCATTTGTGTATCGTCCTTGTACGATAAAAACGGTGCCTGGTCTAAAGCAATAACCGCGTGTACTGACATGCGCAAAGTATAGTCATGTGACAGAGATAAACAATAACCTCATATTTTTGTTTTTACGTAGATGGTTTTAAATCGATGGCTGGGATCGTGTTTTTTATTTCTTGTTGGTTTTTGGCTTGTTGGGTAGGGCGGGGAATCGTTGAACAATAATTTTTTAGAGTGAAGAGTGAGGTTAGCCCACCGAACATTCGGTTAGCCACATATTAAACACGCAGGTTAGGTGCGGTCACAAAACGTGATTTGGTCGATTTGATTCACAATCCGTTCCATCTGAAATTTTCTTTGGGATCGCACATGAACGGTGCAAAACTAGCGCATGCGTTCTTTAAGGGTTATCATCTAGTTCATGTACAGTTCTGTGACGGTACGTAAATTCGAGTTGGAACAAATGATCCCAAAGAAAATTTCAGATGGAACGGAAAAATTGTTCAACGATTCCCCGCCCTACCCAACAAGCCAAAAACCAACAAGAAATAAAAAACACGATCCCAGCCATCGATTTAAACCTATCTACGTAAAAACAAAAATATGAGGTTAATGTTTATCTCTGTCACACGACCATACACTGCGCATGTCAGTACACGCGGTTATTGCTTTAGACCAGGCACCGTTTTTATCGTACAAGGACGATACACAAATGATCCATAAATCGGCTGGAACAGTGCGAGTATCGTCCCGTGTCGGTAGGTACATAATTCAGTTGGAACAGCCAGTGGGGTAGTGCGCATGCGCTGAACGTGCTTGAGCACGGTTATTGGCCCTGTTGGAACAAACCTTGTATGTACAGTTAGTTGCCTAGCTAGTAAGTTGTGAAATGACGCGGAGCAGTCGAAAAAACGTTTCATAGACTCGACCGGGCCGATACGTCGCTTAATTCATACCGCCGAGGTTTCAGAACAATAAATCCTTTATCTATGCTTCAGAAGAGGTTAGATGGTGGACAAGAATTCATCAGAGGAGCTCCGGGGGTATTAAGGGAGACGGCTTGTGGTGTCGCGGTACTCAGCTTTCCGCGAGACTAGGAACCGGTCCGGATACGAGCTAAGGTAAGGGGAATCTAATAGCGCTGCATCTGTACAGATTCAAATCGATTGCTATTTATGTATTTTTTAAATTTGTTTGAGTAAAAAGGTATTTTCACCGTTCCTAAATCAACGGCAACACCGCGGAAAATCACTTCAGCTGTCAGTACCTTCAGAAGCCAAATTGGATGACGTCATTAAAGGCGGGGATTTACAGGGAAAATAGGGGTCTTTACCCGTTTTTTAAAGATCGTAAAAAAAAATCTAAAAATATTTTTCTATGTTTTCTTAAGCCACCCTGTGCACGTGGTAAAAATTTTTGTACTAAGTCATAGTTAACCCTGTATAGTCGACTATCGCTCTTTTTATTCTTTTATGATTATTGTGAAATTTCAACGAAGCTCCAAAAATAAGAAGTTTCTAATTTATTAAGCTTTCACATAAAAATTTCCAATTTTTGAAATTTGTATTGTTCCTCAAAAATATTAGCAAAATGAAATTTTTCAAAAATGAAGCTTGCAGACCAAAAACATTTTAAACTGTTAATTTTTACTTAATTCACCGCAAATCAAATTTATTTTAAATGTCTACTTATTTTAATAAAATATCTAATTTATTAATTAACCATCAATCAATCAAACTAATTTTCAGGAATGTATTAATTTTATTATCATTTAAAAATATAATTTACATGATGCTTTGAAAACGGCGCCTTTAGAAGGCGGATGTTAACCTTTCCTTGTCTAATAATGTCACTACCAACTTTTGGCGCTTTTTTTAAAATTGGTACCCGGTGGCGACAGCAGCGCCATCCTAATTTAATGGTTTTGAGGGACAATTTTACAACACAGAGATGGTCCTCCTTATCTCTCACCTCCATAGTATAAACGTTGATTTATTCATAATCAGGGAGGTACATATATGCCGAGAAAGCAAAAAAAATCCTGCATGTTTAAATAATGGGGCAAGTTATCCCAAATACCACGTAACGAGGCGCACCTGAACGCACGTAACTGCGACGTTACAGTGGAGCACATAGAAACAGCCGCGACGTTGCCGTTGCGTTTTGATAATTTAGTAAAATTACATACCTTCGGTCATTTTAGTTAAAGTGGCCGTTTTAAGTTAGGTCACGTTAGTACCTCTTACAACAATATTTAAACTGGTACTTTAAATCATAATCAGAATTTTGTTTTTGATTGAACTATTTTATTCCAGAAATTTAGAGTAATTTTGAATTACATTCTTATACCAAATTGTACTGGGAAATTAAGCAAAGCTATACAGAGTAGTCAACTAATTTTTTTTATTTGGGAATCTTTTGCAATTTTTGTACTTTTAATCTGAAAGTTTGCCATTTTATGTCATAGTTTATGTATTTGTGCCATTTTGACATATTGTTTTGTGTCCTATTTTAAATTCTATTGTTTGACAGTGTAGGTACCGTTGAAACGTTTGGATTGTGTTAATGAAAAGTGTTCATATTTCGGATATCTTGAGTGTAGATAGCGTTGTGCGAAATCATAGATTTTTAAAATCATTTATTATTTAATTCATGCACATGTTTTTGAACTTCCTCTTAATCTGTAGTTTGTTAACTAAATGTACTATTTCGTATTTAATTTTAATACACATATTAAACCATCCCTGTGTTTCCATTATACACCCTTAGGCCCACACTGAAAGTAAGTAACTTGTGACGCATCCCGTACAATACCGCTCGCCAACTACCATACAAGGGATGAGTAACACAAATGGTGTCAGGTGTGGGGAACAATAAGGGTAACGGATAGGGGTAGTTTGGAAAATTTTTAGGAAAATTTCGGGAAAGTAAAGAAAAAATATCAGAATAAATTTTTGTAGAACAAATTTGTGGGGTCCTATAAGGGTTAACGGATAGGGGTAGTTTGGAAAAATTTCCAGAAATTTTTTTTTTTTCGGAAAATCGGAAGAAAATAATTTTTGGGAAAAAGTTTTTAAGTGGTCATAAAAAGTAGCACAATAGTGTGGAGTAGATAAGGATTACCAAATAGGGATGAGTTGTAAAATTTAACAAAAAAAGGACAACGGGTTATTCCTAGAAGCTAGGCAAAAATACGGCGAAAACTGTAGACAAATTTTAACACGACAAAAATATTTTAGGAAATAGTTAACTGTCGTTAACGGTCAAGTAAAAATAGCGTTCTCCGAGAAAAACTAGAAATGGACGTTACTACGCAATTTATGTTAGGTCTTTTAACGCCTGTTAAACAACGGGTATTATCTCTAGAACAGTAAAATATAGTAGAAGCTTTAAATTATGCGGAAAAATAAGAATCTATCGAACAAACGATTAGGCCGCTGCAGTACAATGGAATGCCGCGAAGTAAGTAAAACTGCGATGAGGACAGCGTCTAACGGAACACACTCTACCTGCAAAACGTTTGACAAGCAATGTCAAACCGCAAAATATCCTGGGCCCGTCTTTTATGCCACGTTTATATTCATTTCAGTCAGTCTTATTTCAGTCGTTAAACAAATTGCAAATCTGAATTATTCGCCGAAAATTGAGTGTGTGGAACACGTAGTCATCTTAATAGACCCTTAATTTTATTAATAATATGTCCTCCAATAGTGAACAATTATGATTTATGCGATGACGTCATTGCGGTCTGTGACCCAACGTGACAACAGAACGCGGCCAGAACTTTAGGGAAATGCCAAATTCTGTGATCTGACAAAATAAAACCTTTCGGCAGAATAATAGAGGGTATTATACAGGTCTCCACTTTATATTCAATGTAGCACCCGACTGTTTTTATCTCTTTTGCTACAAATACTTTTTAAACAATGCATAATTTGTACTGTAAGATAATGTCGTTAATGATGATTTTCCTTTGTGTGTAATCGTAATATTGTTACTGACACTGCATATATGGCGTTTTGGCTTAGGTACCTATTACCATAATCTAATACGGACCCACACACCGCAAACACCAGACGTGTATTTGATATTTCCAGTCGGGCAATCCTCTACTCAAGGGCCTATAATACTAATAATACAACTATCTGAATCGATTATTGTGGTATAGAGGTAGGTATTTATCCAAGCAGAAACAGTCTCATTAATTTAAGCCGGTTGCGGTTGAATTGAATATGAATTGAAAATGGTGCCCCTAAAACGTTTATAATCATTTTAAACCCACTGCGAATCATGTTTCATATTTTCATATTTTGCCGGAAATATCAATCTTAACTTTTTTGTCTGGATGCTTACAAAATGACCGTTTGAACGCCTTGCATTTTAAAAACGGATGTAGCAAACATATGACCGCTTATACAGATAGTGAAGCGAAATCGAGCTAATAGGGAAATGTGCCCAAAACATGAATGAAGTTTATGGTACTCACGCTACTCGCTACTCACGTAGAACGCAAAATTAATCCCTTGCGTGAGAATATCCACGCGTGGCAGGCATGTCTCAACAACTAATGCATAGTTTACATGCGCAAGTGAAACTATCACAAGTATAAATATCTTAGAGTACTTCAAATTAGGACAACTAGGATATTTACACAGGCATTTAAAAATTAATAAAAAAAAATAAACGCGGGATTGAACTATACTATCTAGACCTAGATATCTGTGTAAAATTCAGCAAATGCTTGAGGTTTCTGCGTGAATTGTTGTAACTTTGATATTTTGGATTTTCGAGATTTTTTGACACTAGTAATGCCATGATTCTTCATAAATAGTTACGAAGAGTTGAGCGTTTTGACACTTCAGCTCATATCCTACTTACAATGTCAAACCATTTGTCATATTTTTGTCGTATTTTCCTAAAGAAAATAAAAACAAAGTGCAAATTCCAATAGGTAATCTAAAACCTTATTTGGTTTTTAAATAATATTTCGTTTGTTACACAAAATCACGCTTTTTAAATTAAATGTATGTAATAATCCTAGGTAAATTTCTGTTATACGCACATATGACCGATTTTAACGAAATTTGGTACACTTACGTATATTGAGGCGTAGATTACGAAAATCAAAACGAAATTTGGGGCAGAGGCTTAGTTTTCGAGTTACACCTTTGTAAAATTGCTAGTTTCAGGGTACTTGTTTTACAAATCGCCTGTACCTATTGTTTTCAACTGTAGTAGAGATACTAAGAGAGCACCAGACCAGACTTGTCGAAACCTGTCTGGTCTGGTACTCTCCTAGGTTTTGCCCGTCTCCCCACTCTCTCCCCACTCCTATTGAAACAGCTATATAGGAGAGGTTCAACTAAGATCTCATCAGACACGCAGATCATTTACAACATGTCCTTCATAAATAGTTTAAACAATTTGCTGGTGAAAAATCTGGTGAATGTTCGAGATTTGGAAGTAAATAAAAAATTTGAGATCCAGTGTTTTAAGAGAATAAATACCAAGTTTGGGGAAAAGGTAGTGGTGGAATTTGCCGACTTCAAGACCATCCTGCCTCAGCGTTTTACGGAGCAATTAACTCAAGAGCGAATTGACGAATTGAATGGTGACAAAAGGTATTTTTTAACAAGCTTGGGGCCCGTCGGCAAGACTACAAATATTATATTTTCTGAAGCATGAGCGAGAGACTGCGGCGATATATGGAGGCACTCGAAGAGCTGAGACGCTTGATTATTATGTATGAACTAACTAAAAAGTTTAGAAATGTAAAGTTGTGAAAATAAAAAATATTATTTGTTTGTGTGTTTTTTATTTCCCTATATAAGAGGGTGTGATTGAATAAACCTGTGTCAATCCAATGCTGGTTGTTAAAGGGGGTGGAGTGCTGAACACATTAATTGACAAATTACCGATCGAGTTACATTTTCCGGGATACCAGTATTGTGGTCCTGGTACTAAATTAGAGAAACGTCTTTTTAGAGGTGATACTGGCATAAACAAGTTGGATGAATCTTGCTTAATTCATGATGTTGCATACAGTAAAAACAAATCATTAGAAGAACGACGCAAGGCAGATTGGGAACTGGAAAATCGGGCTTGGGATAGAGTCAAATCAAGAGACGCCAAATTTGGTGAGAAAACAGCTGCCTGGTTCGTTACGAGTGCAATGAAAGTTAAAAGGAAATTGGGTATGGGTATGAAACGTCCCTTTTCGTTTAGAAGAGATATTGTAAAGAAGGTTGAAAAAGCCTTAAAGAAATCTTTTACTAACAATGAGTTGAATGATCTAAAAAAATTGAAAAAATCATCGTTAGCAGCCGTGAGAGCAGCACGCGTGCACATAAAAAAAGCGGGTGGAAAAAGTAAACTAAGAATACCTAGAATTATTCCCTTTGAAGAAAAGAAAGGAGGTTTTCTCCCGCTTCTGCCTATACTGGCTGCTTTAGGGGCCCTTGGTTCTATAGCCGGAGGGGCTAGCAGTATAGCCAAAACAATAATTGACGTAAATAATACAAAAAAGCTGATGGAGAATGGAAAGCAATCTATGAAGATCGTCGGTTCTGGACTCTATTTGCGGAAAAATAAACGTGGGTTCGGTCTTTTTTTAAAGAAAAAAAACTATTGAAGCAGCCCAACAGACCTTTATCCAACCTAGATTTACTTAAATATGCCGATGGAATTCCTTACTTTAGAGGTGTGTATATGAGAGATACACTACCTAAAAAACCGAGAAAAAATGAGTCGGCCATTTTAAATTTGGATGTGCAGAGGAACTCCGGGTCTCATTGGGTGGCATATCGCAAGAGAGGAAGAAAATGCGAGTATTTCGACAGCTTTGGCAACCTGAAACCGCCAAAAGAACTCATCAGATATTTGGGAAATGAGGTTGAAGTTGAATATAACAACAATTCTTATCAAAACTATAACGAGATGAACTGTGGTCATTTGTGTCTAAGCTTCCTAAGAAACTAAATAAAATTTCAAAATATGAAGTGTGTTTAATTTGTTCCCAAAAGTCGCCGAAAATATTCTGAATACCAATTAGACAATAACAATAACAGTTTTCAAGTTTTTCTATAAAAGGGGTAGTTGAGGAGAGAATTCATCAATTATGTCGCTGTTGTTCACACTACACGGATTTACTTCCACACTGTCTATTGACTTTAATATTCCTATACATTTAGAATCAGATTTTGAGTATGGTTTGGCCCTGCTAGGATTTCACACATATAACAGTATACCCAATATAGATGTTGGTGTCAACAAATTTTATTATATAAATGTTGATGGGTATCGCAAATGTTTAGTAATCCCCACAGGCTCGTACGAAATTGAGGCCCTAGAAAAGTACATAGTTGGCGCTTTAAGAAAGGAGGAGTCTGATCACAAAAATCCAATTTCAATAAAAGCCAATAACAGTACTTTAAAGTGTGAAATTTACAGTGATAAATATACAGTAGATTTTCTACCAACAGACTCTATTGCTCATGTGTTAGGATTTTCTCCTAGTCTATTAGAGTCTGGACAATTACATACTTCTGATATATCTGTAAATATCGTGAAGGTCAGAACTATACATATAGATTGTAACGTAACATCTGGAGCATACTATAAAAATCAACCAACTCATACGATTTACAAGTTTGCAGTTAGCAGCGATCCTGGTTACGCTATAGACGAGTCTCCGAAAAATCTGGTGTACATGCCAGTTGCAAAGCGTGAGATTAATAATTTGACTGTAAATATTCTCGATCAGAACTCTCAGCCTGTAAATTTTAGAGGTGAGGAAATAATTGTACGGTTGGAGTTGAAGCGTGTATGAAATTTTTGTGAAAATGGTTTTGGTTTTTGATGACAGATATCAACCGTATAAAAGGCAATCACAATGCTCCAAAAATTCACTAACAAATATTTCACCGAAGAGTGCAGATCGTCTCTCGTTGGAAAATCAACAATTTTTAAAAGATATTTCACCGAAGAGTGCAGATCGTCTCTCGTTGGAAAATCAAGAATTTTTGAAAGCACTTGGCTATGTCCCTAACACCTCAAGTGTTTAATGTGCATCGCACCCCAACCTATGATGAATCTATTCAACGTTTAGAGAAGCGCACCTATTACCCATTTGTAAAGTCATTTAGGAATAATGATACTGTGGAAATAACCATTAATCAGGGTGATGCATGGTTGTTGATGTACGATGCGTCGATTTTTGTCAAAGGTACAGTGGCTAAGAAAACCGGTGCTGGACAATGCAAACTAGCCAACAACGGTGCCGCATTTCTATTCGATTCAATTTCTTATGAACTAAATGGCAAGGAAGTAGAAGTAGTGAGAAACCCCGGAATTGTGAGTACGATCAGATCGTATCTTTGCTATACTGCTAATGACGAAAAATGCATGTCAACAGCAAGCTGGGTTGGGGTTAATAAATCTTTTGCTGTTAACAATGATGGAACATTCAATGTAAGAATACCGCTAAAACATCTGTTTGGAATATTCAACGATTATCAGATGGCAATTTGTGGTAAACAAACAGTGAGACTAATACGAGCTCGAAATGATAACAATGCCTTATTACTAACCCAAGACGCTGCAAGACCAGATCCTGCCATAACTGCAGAAATAACAATTTCCAACATTGAATTAAAGGTTAAACATATTCAGCCGAATGATATCATTAGATTGGATCTGCTTAAATCTATAAAAATTGATCGTCCAATTATAATGGCGTTCCGCAAATGGGAGCTACATGAATTGCCAAATCTTACTGTAAACTCCCAAAGAGAAATATGGGCCGTAAAATCGTCAGCAGCCGCGTCAACTCCTCGGTACGTCATAGTTGGATTTCAGACTGATCGCAATGATAATTCTAAAAAAAATCCCACGTCATTTGATCACATAGATGCGACTGATGTAAGATTAATTGTAAACGGTGAATATTTTCCATTCGAACGTCAGAGATTGAATTTTGCTGCTAACGACTTTTTGGAGGCCTATCACAACTATGTGGAATTTTATCCGAGTTACATGAATGCAATGGAGAGTCGCCCGCTACTTAGCTATGCAGACTACAAAAATAATGCAACCCTGTTTGTAATTGACTGTTCTCGCCGGAATGAATCTATAAAAATAAACACAGTTGATGTTAAGTTGGACATAGAAAATAGTGATGGATTTCCTGATAGAACTCGAGCCTACTGCATAATTGTGCATGACTGTACCATGGAGTATTTACCTTTAAGTGAAACTGTACGAGATTTAGTGTAGATCCGTATATATAAAAGAACATTTACTGATACATTTCAGTTATAATCAAGATGTTGCTGAGTTTGGGTCACATTATTTTGTTCTCATTAATAAATAATGTGTTCTATATTTACAACCCTGAAGATGCTAAGGTATCTATTTGCGAACAGGATAAAAGATGTTTCCCATTTAAAACGGTAGTTGAAAAAATTTCGGTAGCAAGACTGCCTAAAAATGCTACTCAGTTTAAACTTCGAGCAGTATTCCAAAATCATACGATTGCTGAAAGTGTGTGGAGGGAGGTCCCACCTTCCACCACGCCCACAATGGCCACACCCAGAGACCTCAGTCAAGAACAACATATAAAAGACCTCGCTTTCGTGCCACTAATTTACTACATTACTATATGTTCTTCATTGCTAGTAGCAAAATTATTTATTGAAATAGTAAGAGTATTACTGAATGAGCGATGGAGCATAATTACGAGAGTCTTATAAGAACGTTTGAAAACTGGTCAAGCCCCCTATCATCAGAGAAGCTTGCCCGAGCAGGATTTTTTTATACGAATTACGAAGATGTTGTCCGGTGTCCATTTTGCAATATTGAAGGATATAAATGGGAAAAGGATGATGATCCATGGCAAGACCATGCTAGCTGGAGTCCCAGTTGTCCATTTATTAAAGGTGAAATCAAGCCTGTGGACATCCCACCTGAAAAAGTAAATAACACCAATCCAGACTTTTTATGTATAGTATGCTACTGCAGAAACATAGAAGTCTTGCTGGTTCCATGTGGACATTTGGCATGCTGTATGAGTTGTGCAAACTCCATGGAGAAGTGCCCGCTGTGTAGGAGTATTGTGCAGCAGAAGATTCGAGCTTACATGCCTTAAATGTATTGTAATAGTTGTAGAAAATAAATATTCTTAATCGAAAAACTGTTTATTATTTACATCCCGATAGGTATATATGCATCAAGCATACGCTATCTTATTAGATGTATACAAGATGCGTATCGAATCACATCAACTATCTCTACCAATCGAAAATCTAGATTTTGCTCGAAGTGAGAAATCTAAACATGGCGTACTCTTACCAAATTCAATTAGAGCAATATTTTGCGGTCCTAGCGGTTGTGGTAAAACAAACAGTCTGCTTAGTTTAATATTCAACGAGAATGGCTTAAAATTTAAGAACATCTACCTTTACAGTAAATCTCTATACCAACCTAAATATCAGTTACTACAAGACGTGCTTAAAGAAGCAAAATGTGTTGGATATTTTCCATTTAGCTCAAACGATGACGTCATTGCACCAACAGAGGCTAGAGAAAATTCAATTTTTATTTTCGATGATGTGGCTTGTGGGACACAGGAAAAAATTAGAGAATATTACTCCATGGGTCGTCATAAAAATATAGATGCTGCATATCTCTGCCAGACATATTCAAAAATACCTAAGCAATTAATACGAGACAATTGTAATGTAATCGTTTTGTTTAAACAAGATGAGGTAAACCTTAGACATATTTATGAAGAGCACGTATCACCAGACATCTCATACGGTGATTTCAAGAATCTCTGCTCGCTTTGTTGGAATGATAATTTTGGAACTCTAGTTATTGTTAAAGATTTCAATATGAATGAGGGACGCTATAGAATAGGTTTTGATAGGTATATAAAGTTATGAGAAGTACAATACGCTTATTATTAATCGAGATGTCGATGCAAGAACAGATTCAAGAAGCGCAGCGCGCAAAGAAAATCAGTGAACTAGCTCGAACGATTAGAAAAAAATACACCGCCTTAAAAATAGGGAAATCTGATGAGAATGAAACTTTACAAAAAAATTTCAAACCTGTGACAAGCTCTCTAGCAAATTTACAAGTTAAGCAAGAATTAAAACCGGAAGTAAAACCGAAAGTTGAACCAAAAGTTGAATCATTTATGGAAAAGTGGCGCGAGTCGTTGAAAAGTCCAATTGCACTTTTAGGAGAAATGAATGAAACGTTAAATGATGTTGAGAAAGGAATTGACAAAGTGTACAGGCATTTTGATACTGTGTATCCTAAAGTATCTATACCATGTATAACAGACTTTATGGCTAATTCACTTAAAATCGATAGGACATATGGTCCTAAGTATGACGAAACTAAATCAGTATGGATGCTAGGAAATAAATATATCGATTTTGAAAAAACGTCTGGTGATATAATCATCAACAATAGCCGATTCGCGGAAACTGATGGTCTCTACCAGCTAATTTTCTATAATAATCCAGAAGGTACTGATGATGATTTGAAAAGTTACAGAGATATTTTAAATCTCACTGGTGCTCATCTTACTTCAAACGGACGATTAAAACATAGCTACAAAAATAAGTATTCTAATATTATTAAACCTCTTATGAAGGGCCCGGTGGCTACCTCCACACCTGTAAAGGGTTCTGGCATGCATCTTAAGTATAACACAAAACCTGTGGAATATGTTTACTGGGATGATCCTAATGAACTTGTGGACAGGTTAAGGTTATTAATAGCATCAAAAGATGCCGGAAATACTTCCCACGAAAACGAAATAACAGCAATAATCAATGAATTGAAAGAAGCAAAAATTATTCTCTAACGTTATTTATAAGATGCCTTTAAACAAGTTCGGACGTGTTTCAAGGACTATTCCTTACTCGTTGAATGACGGGGATTATGATTTGAAAACCCGCAGACTGTGCAACGTTAATTATCCGATTAGCAGCAATGATGTTGTGACAAAGCAATATGTTGACAAACAAATGAATGAGGCATTCAAAACTTTTAACGTCACGCTCGAACAACATGATGTTAATATTGAGAGTAGCGTGAAAGACGCTTTGGAGAAAGAGATCGATGAAATAAGAAAATTTGTTAAAATTGTTGAAGAATGTTATTTAAAAATGATTGGTGAACAGTCCGGGCCAAATCCCAAATTATTAGACAGATTTGTCCCTATAGATCATTCAAGTTAGTTAAAAGATGTCCTTAAACAAGTTCGGACGTGCCTCGAAATCAAGGAGCAGGTCTTGCCCACCTGTTTACACATTAAATTTGACTCTAGAAGGAAACTATGATTGTAGCAACCGCAGACTGAGCAACGTTAATCACCCGATCGATGAAAGCGATGCCAGCACAAAACAATATGTCGATGAGGGGGTCATTCATACATTACAATATTTTTACACAAATCTTAAACAGCATTCTGATGAATGCGATCTTCATATTCGCAACACAATGATAGACAATTTCCAAGATAAGATCGATGAATTGAGAGAGTTGGTTAAAACTATGGAAGATTATTATTTAAAAATAACTGGTAAGAGCATGCAATCCTTACTATCTCTCAGACTTGCAGAGATCCTTGAGGGTGGAGCATAGTCATGCATAGTAAAGAAAAAATTCAAGTAGTTAAGGAATTACATAAACCAGCGCGAAAAAATTATCCACGTCGTCGAACTATCATTAAAGGTTTAGACGATTTGTGGCAAGCTGATCTCGCGCAGTTAGATCAGTATGCTAGTCACAATAATGGCTTCAAATTCATACTGGTTGTAATCGATTGCTTCTCTAAATTTGTTTGGTGCAGACCGCTCAAATCCAAGTAAATGGTAAATTTAAATGGGATGATTATTTGCCTACGCTAGTTGCCGAGTATAATAACAGAAAGCATAGAGTGATTCAGGTGAAACCCAACCAAGTTAATAAAAGTAACGAACAATATCTGCTTAAAAAAGTGTATAGTCACGTGAAGATTTTCAGAGGTAGTAAATTGAAGGTTGGAGATATTGTGAGAATAAGTAAAGTGAAACACGTATTTGCCAAAGGATATATGCCTAGTTGGAGTACAGAATTGTTTAAAATAAGCAAAGTACAAATTACCAACCCGCCTACATATCTTCTAGAGGATTTAAATGGAAGTCCTATAAAGGGCGGGTTTTACCGCGAAGAATTGCAAAAAACTGAACATCCCGATGTCTACCTGGTTGAAAAGATTCTTCGTAGAAAGAGGGGGAAGGTGCTAGTACGATGGTTGGGCTTTGATAAAGACCATGACTCGTGGATCTCTGAGTCAAACGTCGTGTAGAGCTTCAAGTGTTAAGATGGTTGACAGCGGCTATGAAACCGATGGTAGCGACCATGAAGAAGTAAACAATGTAAGCGAAGATTCTCTGCTTCTATCATCATGCTTCACATTACCTACATATATTATTAATAATGGTTTGAGCATTATGAGATATTTCAAACCCCAAGTTAATATCCGATCAACAGTGCGACGAAATGTGATTTTGCTGGACTATTTGGAGTGGAAAGAATTAGTGAATAATTTAAACAACTTTACCAACAACCTGGGTACCCCGATGTTCATCAGATTTGACGATATATTGTTAAGAACCATGTTGACTGCAGATGGAAATCAACGAGTGTTGCTTGCAAAATATGGTGTTAGCCAATGGTTTTCCATAGCAGAGGTTTTCGAGCTACTAAATATCGCACCATATGTGACTTTAAGGATGAGCTTTTTGATTAATTTTGAATTGTATGATTTTTACCTTAATTTTTTAGATAAGGTCAATGAATTATTAGTACGTAGTAACTATGCCATAAATGTAATGGAAATTGTATTTTTAATGTGCAATGCGGTATGTAGCATGGAAACATATTGCATTTTTGAACTGTACTCTTATTATAATCAATTTTTGTTAGCAGACTTGTATAGAAGAAGGTTGGAATAAAGCACTGATTAAAAAATATGACTTTTATTTTACAATATTTTTATTTTACAACATTTTTATTCCGGGCCAATCCTGGGATTTCTTATGATCATCGACGGCTGATTGTTGATATGTCGGTAATACTCTTCCCAATTGATTTCAGGCACATGTCCCAACTGTCGCCGACACTTCACCAGATGATTCTGCAGTCGACTTCTCCGTACCATGTGGCTGGCAATGTAGGGGCAGGGCACCATGTCTGATTCGATCTGAATGGTCTGGTTGTACATGTTGCTGCGAACTCTTGTTACAAGTTTTCAGACTGCAGAATGAGCTCGATGTCTCGGTTATATATACAAACTGGGCGGTGGGACGTCAGGGGTGGGGGGGCTACAAGAGAATGAAACACTATTTGTAAAATATATTTTTTATTCATCCACACGTACATCTTTATGACCCCAAGGAAGGGTTGAAACACTATCAACTAAATATCGCTTATCGTCAAATGGATTTAAACCAATCTTAGATTGACTTATGCTAAAGACGTTATGAGAAAACGATCGTATAGATCGTTGATTTACAATTTTCTCTGTCTTATCGAATAAACAATCGAAATAATCTTGATACGTTATCTGCTTCGCTACAACACTACCTCTAACACTTTTGGATTTTTTAACACACAAATTTTTTCCTTGAACCTTATAAGTATACATTTTAGATCTAAGTCCAACAAAATGTGTTAAAATACGACCATTTAATTCGTCCTTCATCAGTCCTGGCACCTTCTTATTTACAAGCGGAATTCCATATTGATTATCTGCAGGATAGTCACTAGTGTCAAACCGATGAATATGATTCTTAATTACATCCTCGAACATGTCCTCACAGCGGATTTCGTAAACTAAACTATCAGTATCAGTATATAATAATAAGCAGTTAGTTGGTGAAAATGTTTTCAACATAAAGTCATAGTGAAATTCGTAAACACAGGTTTTTGATATGTCCAGAATAGACATCCCAACGTACAGAGGTTTATCAAACATAATATTTGTCTTATTTAATTCGACACTTATTAAATTCTCTTCAAAAATTATCCTATGTCTAAAACGAGGGCTAGAAATTAAATTTTTGGCGCCGTATCTACCCTCCCACGTCCTTAATAATCTCACAATCCTATGTTTTCTAACATTTTGCATTGTTTTGCCGTAGATTGCATTATTCATTAGTTTCATTATATTTTTTTCAAAATCTAATGTTGTCACAGTTCTTAAGTGGGTATTGAGTTGTATATAGGGAGCTAACCAGGTAGACTGCTTAAATTTCAAAACTTTGTGAATTTTTTTCAGAATTAAACCATGTTGTAAAGCTTGCTTAAGCGCTCTATAATGAATCACATAATTCTTCTTATCATCGAGAGTGGTCATGAGCTTTTTTATTTTGGAACCTGGAGGTTTACGATGTTCAGGTGCGAAAGGAAGATCTTTATGATGGTCATGAAGATGATCGGGATACGACAAATCCACTTCTAAAATATATCCTTCATCGGCATTGTCAGCAACCTTGGTGACGTCAGTATCGTTGGAGGCCCACTCAAATCCTCCGTAAGGAAGGGGTTCACACATTGCCCAGCCATAAAGGTTGTTAACGTCCGCATAAAGAATATATTTTGATGGCATACTAGCATCATAGTTTGCCATATATTTGTTGTTGGCCTGAGAAAAGCGGTGGCTTACCTGGCTTACCCCACCTCGAATTGCCCTCTCGAAAAACATTAAGATGTCACTATCTTGGAAGGTTTCTAATTTACATTTCGTATATCGAAGCATGCAATCCCAACTGAATCCAGGCAAAGTATAGTACCAGGCAGGATCTAAACCGTAATTTTGAAGACAAGTCGTTCTAAAGTGTTCAAATATATCTGTGAGCAAGAGCACGTCAGTCTTTAAGTACAGATCTAAATACTCACCCAAGGTTTTTACACCAAACCTCTCCCAAATTAATTGCGCATGTCCGTAATCCTTCTCGTTAATATTAGTGTCATTTAATTTGTTATAAAAATGTTGAATCGATGGTAATGCGGTTTCTTCCAATTTTTCCAGAGAATCGATATAATCATAACAAAAAACCCCTTTCCTAGTTAACAAGTCAAAATTTTCGGAAGACAATCGAAATTCATTTCTAGTGTTTTCGAAACTATTTAGAGATGATGCGAGTTTGTCGAGAGGAAAGGCCAAGAACTTGAAAGAATCGATGAACCGAAATTTAATATTTGTTTCATTATCGAATACTGTAAAGCTTATATATTTTTCATTATTAACAGGAAGTAGGTTGACATGATTCCGTTTGGCAAGTTCTCGTATTATAAAGTGGCTGTCATACCCACTAAGATTGTGGAAAATGATGGGAACTACAAACGAGTTTTTATAATTTAAGTTGCACGCTTGATGTGCATAACCTCGAAACATCGATGACAGGTGACAGTGGTCACGTACAATTATGTCGTTAACATTGAATTTTTTCTCGCAAATGTGACAATTAGGGGTGGCATCTTTAAGACTTATGGCTTCATCCATAGGTTCAACAAGATTCAATTTGGATGATATAAACTTAGCAATTTCCTCTATTTGATTGGCAAACCATATCATACAGTCTCCCCCGCGATAAGCTTTGTAGAAAGAGAGCGAGTTGTCAAAAGAGCACTTGAAATAATAACCGGCACTGAATGCTTCGTGTCTTTGATATTTAACAGTTTTTAGGCTAGCATCAGAATCTCCGCAGGGTTTTATCATTGCTTCAAAGTCAGCATACAGGGTGAATGGGGTGCGTTCTTTATTAACAAAATTTTTAAATTCGATAAACTTCTCTTTGGGAAACTCGATTTTACAATTATTTATTTGCTCGCAATAAACTGTATGCTCTTCTAACTTATCTTGCGATGAAAAGTAATTTAAACATCTCTCGCATATAAATTTTCTACCGTTATGTTTACTAGACTGTTTCGAAATCAGTCTAGATAAATCTTTAATCCAACAATAATGGTATTTTATATCAACGTGCGCATCGTCGACAGACGGTGCTTCAAAGTCGCTAGTTTTCAAAAAATAATGACTTTGAATTAGAAGTAAATTCACATGTCTATCCATTTTATTTTTAGTTAGTCGAGCTGGAGAGGTGATAAATTGACGTGGAGTCTCACTTACCAACTCCAAAATATACACATTTATAGAAATTTCATTTAATTTTTCGAATTTCGATATTTGAGATAATTGCATTGGTAGGTCTATATCATCTAATTTAAATTTCAGCCTGTAGTGAGGATATGAATTAACCCGATCAATATGCTTTTGAGAGGGGTAAAGAGCGGCAATAACACTCCAAAAGAAGCATGCTTCATCACTATTTTTTACATTGACACATGCTTGTTTTTTGGAAATTTCAACGGGGAGTGGCAGATATGAAGCACCGTTTCCTATCTCAACTTTATTTATACTGATGACTAAACTCAAAATTTTGCGTAACGCCCACCCCGATCCATTGTCATGAAAATCTTCAAGCTTCTTTATAATCCTATCCTTTATATTATCTGTAAACCACAACTTTAAATCACTCCCCTGGTCAATTATAGCATTTTTTGTGTTGAAGCATTTGTTGTCACTTATGACTGTATCTTGAGACATTTTAACAAATTCACCATTAAAAACCGCATTTACCTTAACAATGTGAAAAGCATTTAAAGTTCTAGTTATGCGACTCTTAAAAAGAATAAATGCATCGTCAAAAAACTGGAATAAATCGATGTGCCTCATATTTACTATAACACCTGTGCGAAGACGACTCTGGAACGCTGCTTGAACGTCCACCCATTTGACTCGATGACTTCTATTGAGGTGTTGCTTACCAGATCCAGTTTTGCATGTTTTGAAGTATAATTGAAGTCTTTTGAGATGTTGCAGATTGGCATGCAACTTTGACAAAGTGCCTTGGTGAAAATGACATCGGAGTGCTGAGGAATGCTGTCTCACCGACAATTGCAACTTTTGCTGCCAACGTTGTAATACTTGTGGAAGTGTAGGTCTGTCACTTTCATTAAGTATGTTAAACACCTTCTCATATGCCTTTACAGTTTTGTCGCTCTCTGTAGCTATTTCATTACCATCGATCATCTTCGAACCAATGAGTAGAGCAGTGTGCTAGAAATAGGCAGAGTTCCTACCTATATAGGGTAAGAGCGTCGAAGGATGGTCCCCTCTCCAAAATTTTAGTATGAAAACAGGATCTGAGAAAAGGTTTTTTTTTTGCTCCCTTTTTTATTTTAACATTTTACCATTTTCTACAAACATTAATTTCACGAAGCACGTCTTTCCTGCAGCGGGAAAGTTTTTAAATTGACTTTTTTTCATAATCATTCTTTTCTGCTGGAAATGAAACAGCATAATAACTTTACATTTTTATTTACATTTTCACAAAAACTAAATTATTTACATCGTCTTATAAATTCAGAAAAAAACATTAGTTCTACCCTCGGGCAGTGAAATGCTTTTCCAGGCCTCGTGATGTGTCGCTCACATTGGTTTGCACGCACTCGCTCGTAGAACCTCTGCTGCTTCCGAACAAGGACGTCGAACTTGGGGCAGCCTAGATCCTCGATATTGTAAGATAAATGGGCATACCCCGCGGCCTGCAGCAGATTCCTTTCAACTTGTCCTCCCTTGTAAGCTATAAGTTCATCGCCAGCGGACTCCCCCAGACGCCGAATCTCTTCTAACGCACTGGGCTTCATCCGTTGCACAATCTTCAAACTTCAAGCCGTGCAAGTTCATCGTTAACCAACGAGCAGTGCATGCATCCTTAGAAGATAGGCTGCGGTAGTTTCCCACACGATAATACCTGGATGTCACTTCCCTCGATTTCATATCGTATATCGACATTTCTTTTATAACGAACTTTCCACTAACTTGAAAGCCATCAGCGTCGATGATATACCTGATGTTAGACATTACGATTTGCAGAAAACTAAAGATTTGTAGAAACTATCACTGAAAGCAAAGATATGACTCTTATATTCCAATACTTCTTACTATGCGGAAAGAAGGGATGTGGGCGGTACCATGTAGGAGGGCACTGATGGGGCGGGGTTGGTGGGGACTTTCGGTAATCTGACAACGTTGCCTCCGGTGGGCGGGTCTCCCTAACGTTCAGGAAAAATCTACCAAACTGGCAACACTGTTCCGATATACACACGATGCGTGGCGCGTTTCCTCTTCAGTTCACCCGTGTTTCACAGTCGTGTTCCGAACCGCTTTTACTCAGTTCACCTGTGCTTCGTCGCTTTGAACAGTATGGAATCATCCAAAATTAAAATTCTAAGTGATTGCCGTTTGGTAGCTGTAAGTTTTTTAATTTAATTTCTCATTCAATTCTCATTGAACCCATTTACTTGTAGCCAACTCGGAGTGCCGACGAGACGGTCAACGCTGTGGCGTCAATTTGCCCCGAACCTGTAAGTTTGCATTAATCAGTATTTTCCCATATAATGTTTTCCTTTCATAGCTGCCCAATCTCAACTCAAGCGTGTTGAGTCTGCTGGAGGAGCCATTCATCGCAGGGCTCACCAACCAGCAACTCTGCGACATGGCTCTTGATGATTATGGTTCCGATTTTGAAGTTGGACGTCTTCCATCACCGGCAGCATCGTCAAAGGTAAGCTAACATTTATAAAATTCGCTATTTTCAAATAAGGTTTCTTCCTCACAGATAGATAATCAAAGCCGGTGTGGGGGCTCCAGGGCTTCATCGCGGTCGTCATGCAAGAGGTTAAGCGACGAGGCAGACGATTTGGTAGCGAAGCGACCCTCCCAGGAGTCACAGACAACGCGTGGGGGAAAGAATTTGACAATGCTAAATGAAAAGGGGAGATTTGTGAGCAGCATCAAAGTGTGAGTGAAGTATTTATGAATATGAGAGAGTTGGCAGATGGGGGCATTTCAAACGCAAACGAAAAAAAGAGAAGGTTTGAATGTGTGATGAATCGAATGCAAAGGGAGTGGGATGAATGTGAAAAGAGGATGTTGAAAATAAAAGCCATTTATAATCGTGCGAAAGAAGGGCGTGCCTCATGTATGAATGAAGTTGAAAAACTTGAACGCATGAAAAAAAATATCCCCTAAATATATTTAGTTATACGTATATGTATAGATAAGTTTCATTATTTTATCCAATTAGATGTAAGTGTGTATATATTTAGAAATTAGTGTTTATTGTATATATATATTTTTTTAATATAAAACATAAATATATTTCTCTTGTTTCATTCCACACATTAAATATCTAACAAAATCATTCTGAGCCTTTCTTTTCCAGTTTCTTAAACAAAGAAACCAATATAATTAGTCTGGAGAGCGCTCAGTCAAACACTCTGTATACCATAGAACTCTGAAAATATAAAGAAAAAACTATTTTTATAATAAATAGAGAATAATTTGTATAACACAGCCGTAAAGTTTTCAAAATAAACTATAGTCGCCCCCAGTTAATTTTCAAGAATGTTTCTTAAGCATAGAAACCAATATAATTAGTCTGGAGAGCGCTGAGTTAAACACTCTGTATACCATAGAACTCTCTGAAAATATAAAGAAAAACGTTTTTTATAATAAATAGAGAATAATTTGTATAACACAGCCGTAATGTTTTCAAAAATAAACTATAGTCGCCCCCAGTTAATTTTCAAGAATGTTTCTTAAGCATAGAAACCAATATAATTAGTCTGGAGAGCGCTGAGTTAAACACTCTGTATACCATAGAACTCTCTGAAAATATAACGAAAAACGATTTTTATAATAAATAGTGAATAATTTTATATAACTCAACCATAAAGTGTTCAAAAAATAAGTTTTAATCAACCCAAGACCACAGCTTCCAGCCCGAAGCGTCGTCTGTACCGCACGTCGACTGGAACCGCGCCTCGACCTTCGATGGAGCGCGTGGCGCGTGTCCGCCACCTTCTGGAATGAGAGCGCCGAGTTAAACACTCTGTATACCATAGAACTCTCTGAAAATACCATAAAGAAAAAACTATTTTTATAATAAATTTGTAAATATCGAATAATTTTGTATAACACAACCATAAAGGGCCCAAAAAATAAGCCATAGTCAACCCAAGACCGTAAGGTCGAGTCCAGTTCGAAGCGCGGTTATTCTACCTGCCTGTCTGGACTGTACCGGAGGAGCCCCGACTGAGCGGTATTCTAGCGTCCGACTAGACTGTACCCTCGGCACGCCCGCGGCAGCATCCCCCGAGAAGCGGTACCGCTGACTGTACCACCGCAGCGCGGCGTTTGATACTTTCTCCTACTGGCCCACCCACGTTGCATACCCCAAGCAGGCGACTTCAACGCGCTACCTGAATAAGAAAGGGTAGAAATTTTCAAGAAACCCCTTTGGAAATACAGCCGTGGTTAAGAGACAAGCGTCTTTTGCTACCAGCTAGGTGTCTCGGGTTCAATCCCCGGGTATTTCAGAGCACTGAAAACAAAACTAATGGGGGGAGGGGGGCCAAGGGGGCCAAGTGGCTAAGTGGCAATTAAAGCAATTGGCAATTGGTTTTATTTTTTTAAATAAAAAAATAAAAATTACTTTTTCAAAAAATGTTTTACTTTTTTTTTGCATATTCTTAGAGCAATTGTCTAATTGGATATTATGTAGAATATTTTCTCACTGTCCTTGGGAAATTCGCTAGGCATTTTTTTTATGATTTGTTTAAAATCAGAATATCTGTGCCCAGACAATATTGGGATTTGTAGTAAAAAACACACAAACAAATAATATTTTTTATTTTCACAACTTTACATTTCTAAACTTTTTAGTTAGTTCATACATAATAATCAAGCGTCTCAGCTCTTCGAGTGCCTCCATATATCGCCGCAGTCTCTCGCTCATGCTTCAGAAAATATAATATTTGTAGTCTTGCCGACGGGCCCCAAGCTTGTTAAAAAATACCTTTTGTCACCATTCAATTCGTCAATTCGCTCTTGAGTTAATTGCTCCGTAAAACGCTGAGGCAGGATGGTCTTGAAGTCGGCAAATTCCACCACTACCTTTTCCCCAAACTTGGTATTTATTCTCTTAAAACACTGGATCTCAAATTTTTTATTTACTTCCAAATCTCGAACATTCACCAGATTTTTCACCAGCAAATTGTTTAAACTATTTAAGAAGGACATGTTGTAAATGATCTGCGTGTCTGATGAGATCTTAGTTGAACCTCTCCTATATAGCTGTTTCAATAGGAGTGGGGAGAGAGTGGGGAGACGGGCAAAACCTAGGAGAGTACCAGACCAGACAGGTTTCGACAAGTCTGGTCTGGTGCTCTCTTAGTATCTCTACTAACTGTTTTTATGATTTTTGACACATGTCAGTGTCACCACAAAATATCAAAAAGTTAGGTTATATTTTGCTTATGTCAGAAAATCCCCAATCAAGAAAAAAATTATTCATTGCAATTATTGGCTTTTAGCAATATTTAGCTTTTATTTAATTACGTCTTTAGGAAAGAATTTGCGGCAAATTAAAGATTTGTATTGCTTTCTTTTTGGCTGAATACGAAAATCTGGTGTACGTTCTTTTTTATACGGCAGGGACCATCATCTTCAAGTTGGTTCACTCTTCTTTGTACTGTCGGCAGCATCCATCGTCCCAAGTAGCTATGAAAAAGGCAGCCATATACAGCTGAAGGTGCACCTTCTTTCCCATCACCCAATGCCTCAATAAACAAATAGGTAACCATTTTTTGTTCATAAGTGCCCATCGTTGCAAGGATAAGGGGCTTGTGCTCCTTTTTTTTCATACAGCAGCACCCATCAGTGCCGACTGCCACCTTAAGGGGCTATGCCCCCTTCTTTTTTCATACGGCAGCGCCCATCGTTGCCGACTTCCACCTTCAGGGGCGTATGCCCCCTTCTTTTTGCATACGGTAGTGCCCATCGGTGCCGACTGCCACCGTAAGGAGTGTATGCCCCTTAAGGCGGAAGTTGCAATGATGCCGTATAAAAAAGGAAGGGGCCATACACATTTTACGGTGGAAGTCTGCAACGATGGGCGCTGCCGTATGAAAAAGGAAGGGGCATATGCCCCTTAAGGTGGCAGTCGGCACTGATGGGCGCTGCCGTATGAAAAAAGAAAGGGGCATACGCCCCTTAAGGTAGAAGCCGGTAACGATGAGTGCTGCCACCTGAAAAAAGAGATATATTCCCCTTATGGTGGCAGTCGGCACCGATGTGCGCTGCCGTAAGAAAAAAGAAGGGGGCATACACCCCTGAAGGTGGAAGTTGGCAACGATGGGCGCTGCCATATGAAAAAAAGGAGGCATACACCCTTTACGGAGGCAGCCAGCAGTGATGGGCGCTGCCGTATGAAAAAAAAGGGGGCATGCTCCCTTTTGGTAACAGTCGATAATGATGGGATATCTTTTGAAGAAAGGAGAGAAAAAAATATTTTTTTAGGTGCAGCAGAGGTCTAATAAGAGGTAGAGGCCGACTCTGATTCTTTAAAGAGGCACCAACGAATTGCGCCGCATATACCCCTACTGAACAAAAAGACTGTCTTCAACAGATGATAAATTGCAAAATATTTTACTAAAAATATCACACCTATACTAAAATTGAGCAATCCATATGCCTGGCGTAAATAAAACCATGTGTTCAATGACGTTCCGCGATTGGTCGGTAGACTATAAAATTTCACCCGACTTGGTAACAGGGACGTACTCGATCGCAAAAGTGTAGTTGTGCGGTTTTATCTTGTTGTTTTCAGCTATTTAGACACTGCCACAAATAATTTTATCGATGTTTTGAGCCATTTTAATTAAGCCAATAATTCTTTTTCGAAATATTTTGATGTAAAAAATTGTAAAACTAAAATTAAATAAAGGTTGTGCCTCGGTGCGGCCCTAGCGTATATCTCAAGTCACGTGCTCTTCTTTACGCCAAGCGTAAGAGTTGCTCGATTTACTATGTGTACTAATACATACTATAAGAATTTAAACATCAACAACATTGAATACAAAATAACAATAGAAATGAGTAACCATATTATTATTTGTACATGTTTTTTGTCGTTCTAAAGAACTTTTCAATTATATTTTCCGGCAAAACACTTCTCTTAAAAATAAATTCTGAAAGATATCCAACATAATGGTATTTTCTGATGCCATATCGAGGTATATTCGATTTTACCTCCCTCCACATGCGCTCTATGTTTTGAGTATATGCCCCTGAAATTATAGAGATGACAAAGTCCTTGATAAAACAACACACTATTGTTTAATTATTATTATCATTATTATTATTATTTAGAAAAAATACCTGTTTCTGGATCCACAAAATTGATTGAGTGATTAACTGTCAAGTGAGTATAACCCTCGTTGGTAAGGCAATTATAAGATTTCCAACAGTCTGATATTATGGTCGTTTTAGGCAAAATATACTGCTTAATTACAGATAACAATGTATCCTTGCCTCTTTCTTCAACTGGAACTAGAAACATATTTCTTGTTCCCCTCTCAATACCCCCAAAAATCCATTGACCTTCAATGATTCGACCTTTATGAAATTTGCGTTTGCCAATTTTTGCCTCGTCTATTTCGACAATTTTGCCCTCACCACCAATTTTTTTGTTAGTGTGGCGTAGACACCATTCTATACATACCTTAAATATATATTATATAGGTAGGTAGGTAGTAGTAGTAGTAACATATGCTTTATTTAGCCTGATATGGCTACTAAATACAATTATATATACTTCGTATAAAACAAAAAGCAATGCACGTCACAAATGGCCAACAATGCAAATTTGCATTGTTGGCCATTTGTGACGTGTTATAGTCGATCAACCCTTTTAGAACAATAGATTTATTATGACAAATGGGTTGCGGAAAATTGTTCGAAAACAATGGTTCGAAAAAACATTTGTTCAAATGACATTTGTTCGAAAAACATTTGTTCGAAAAAAAAACAACATTTGTTTAATTTAATAAGAGATACTTCCGTATCCTATGCCAACTAGGAAAACAGAAAAAATCTCTCAAAAGAGTAAGAGAAGACTATAATAATGATAATAATAATAATATTAATAATAATAATGGGAAATGGAGAACGTAAAGACGATTCCAATCATCATGTCAACAACTGGTGTTATACCAAAAAGTTTGCTGAGAAACATCAAGGAGCTGGGTCTAACTGATAGTCTTTACAGGTCCATGCAGAAAGCGGTACTACTTGCGACAGCCCGAACCGTCAGGAAATTCATGGGGAATGCAGGATCGTCCAACAACATCAATGTCACCTAAGGCCCGATAACATGGCAAGGGTCTCGTCCGAGCCAGATCCTTTTGGTATCCGGGATACCCGGGATCTGAGTGAATGTTCCCCATAGAGGGAGTGCGAATGCCTTTTGGCTAAGTCGAGATAATAATAATAATTCTCACCCTCACAATAATCCAATTATGTTACATACCTATCTTTGAAAAGTAGGAATCCTTTCCGACAATGTGAAAGCCTGGCAGTAAGAACGCGGTCTGGCAGCACATGCACTGTAACACTGCTTGAATAAGAGGCATCTCGGTTTGTAGCTTCTTTGGAATCCGTCAGAGGAGTAGGTTTGGCCGCAGGCGAGTCACAGTTTTTGAAACACAAAATATACAGGGTGTCTTGGAAATGTTTTTTTTAGACACCCTGTATATTTGGACCGCAAGTTAGAGTCACTGTTTTTTGAGACACCCTGTATATTTTGCGGCAAAATATACTTTTCAAAGTTATGTAATATTATAGTCTTCTGTTACCCTTTTGCGAGATGTTTTTCTATGTTTTCCTAGTTGGAGAAGGATAAGGAAATATCTCTTATTAAATCAAACAAATGTTTTTTCGAAGACATGTTTTTTTCGAACAAATGCTTTTTAGAACAAATGTCATTCGAACAAATGTTTTCGAACAATTTTCCGCGACCCATAACAAATATTCTTATTAAAATTTTGTATATGAAAATCACTAAATGATCTTGTAGAATAATTTATGATGTTCGAAATTGAAAGTACCTAATATACCTATGTAAGCAAACTGGAAGTAAATTATGTTTTAATTTAAATATGAATATAAATATGTACTAGAAATTTTGTTAAATTTTTTATATTTAACCAATGTAATTTCTTGAGCATATAGGTAATTTATTTTGATATAATAATACTTGAAATAATACTTAATCATTCTTCAAAGATTAAATAAATAAAATACATACCTCTCTGCAAAAATTGCTCCAATCTACCACGGTAACAAATGATATTTCTAATTCCCTCTTCAAAAATGTTGACCGAGGATGTGGCACTAACAAAAAATATCCCACGAACAATCCAATTATGTCCAATTTCATTTTTCCATCAAAAAAAGTGTTTTTGCGCGCACTTTTCCAAAAACCACATTGTCTTCTTCCTTTTTTTGTCTTAAGCGTTTTTCCACATCTATATTTCATGTTTATAGGATTTAAATGAACATAACTTTCTCCACATTTTTCGCAAAGTATTTCATTTTGAAATACTCCTAAACTAACCAGAAACTGTACAAAGTTATTGATATTGGATACTAATCTTATGTAGCTTTTTAAAATGTACTAGAAATTTTGTTAAATTTTTTATATTTAACCAATGTAATTTCTTGAGCATATAGGTAATTTATTTTGATATAATAATACTTGAAATAATACTTAATCATTCTTCAAAGATTAAATAAATAAAATACATACCTCTCTGCAAAAATTGCTCCAATCTACCACGGTAACAAATGATATTTCTAATTCCCTCTTCAAAAATGTTGACCGAGGATGTGGCACTAACAAAAAATATCCCACGAACAATCCAATTATGTCCAATTTCATTTTTCCATCAAAAAAAGTGTTTTTGCGCGCACTTTTCCAAAAACCACATTGTCTTCTTCCTTTTTTTGTCTTAAGCGTTTTTCCACATCTATATTTCATGTTTATAGGATTTAAATGAACATAATTTTCTCCACATTTTTCGCAAAGTATTTCATTTTGAAATACTCCTAAACTAACCAGAAACTGTACAAAGTTATTGATATTGGATACTAATCTTATGTAGCTTTTTAAATTCATTTTAAAATGTAAGATAGACGTTTTATAACTCAATAATAGGAGATAAAAAAGAATAACTTTGCCAAATTTAAAATTTGAAATGAAAGTAGGCCCTGGCGCCAACAATTATACCAACATAAATGTCAATTTTCCATACTGCATGTAACTAGAAATAAGAATAAAACCCAGCAGAAAACATAAAAAGAAGAAGAGGAAATAAATGTCAAATACAAACAGTACAGGCAGTTTGTAAAACAAGTACCCTGAAACTAGCGATTTTACAAAGGTGTAACTCGAAAACTAAGCCTCTGCCCCAAATTTCATTTTGATTTTCCTAATCTACGCCTCAATATACGTAAGTTTACCAAATTTCGTTGAAATCGGTCATATGTGCGTATAACAGAAATTTACCTAATCCTAGTTTTCATAATTTTTCTGAAGAAAAATATATTTACTACCAAATAGAAGTCAATATGGAATTGTAAGTAAGTTAGTATAGAGTAAAAGTTGTTTCCAATTCTATAAGGAGAACTTAAGGCTCAATGTACAGCATGTGCATGGTGATTCAATATTTTGTCCCATAAAATGGATTTTTTCGATCTGTGGAGAGCAACACGCATAATTTTAAACTTTTGGTCAATACAAATTTTAATCTAAGTAATTGCTCACATTTTGAGACAAAAATTATTTAAAAAGATTTATCACAATGGCCGTTATTAGCATTTGCGCAATAAGCCTTATAACTGGCATTGTGATAAATATTTTTAAATAATTTTTGTCTCATAATGTGAGTAATTACTTAGATTAAAATTTGTATTGACCAAAAGTTTAAAATTATGCGTGTTGCTCGCTACAGACCGAAAAAAGCCATTTTATGGGTCAAAATGTTGAATCACCACGTACGTGCCGTGCATTGAGTCTTAAATAATATCTATCAAATAATTGATCCATACAGTGTGTCCCAATTTGATACTGGACACCTCAGAACTATATGACGGACAAGGAAAACAACAACTGGTCTCCATTTTTTTATTGCTAGTCCTAAGGGAGAGTATCTCATAGGCGGTGGTATTTCGATGGGGCAATTATTTCATGGCCTGCTATGATTTTTTAAAATAGCTAAATTTCAAGAAACCCCATTAGGGATTTTTTTACGACAAACTGTTATTAAGGAAACTTGTTCAGAATGAAAAACTGAGTAGATTCGTAAAATTTCAAAAGGCTAGGCCTACTTTGATTTTTAGATTTATCTCCCAACTTTTTCTTAGAAAAGTGTTCTTTCTGGAACCTTCGCGTCAAATATTTTTTCACAATGATCAAGTTTCCATAATAATATTTTGACGTGAAAGCTCCACAAAGGACACATTTCCAAGAAAAAGGCGAAAAAGCTAGTAGAAGTAGAATTGCAAAATTTCAAAAGTATAGGCCTACTTTGATTTTTAGCTTTTTGGCCTTTTTCCCCACTTTTTTCTTAGAAATGTGTCCTTTCTGGAGCTTTCACGTCAAAATATTATTAAGGAAACTTGATCATTGTGAAAAAATAAAATTTTTACGTGAATGCTCCAGAAAGGACACTTTTTTTAAGAAAAAAGTGGGAGATAAATCTAAAAATCAAAGTAGGCCTAGCCTTTTGAAATTTTGCAAATCTACTCAGTTTTTCATTCTGAACAAGTTTTCTTAATAAAATTTTGTCGTAAAAAAATCCCTAATGGGGTTTCTTGAAAATTTGCTATTTTCAAAAATCATAGCAGGCCACGAAATAATTACCTCGTCCAAATACCACCGCCTATGAGATACTCTCCCTTGGTACTACCGATAAAAAAATATAGACCATTTGTTTTCCTTGCCCTTCATATTTATATTTCTGAGGTGCCCAGTATCAAATTGGGACACACTGTAAAAAGGCAATTTTTCTTACATTTTCAGTTAAAACACGATGAGCGATATCCCAATGTTATCTGAATGGTTTTGTTCATATTAATTTAAGAACAATAATTAGCTAAAAAATATAGATTGCCTTCTATTTGAGGAAAAAACTTTTTTTTTTATAAAGCAAGTTAAATTATTATTAACGAATTGAAGAATAACTTTTTAAAATAAAATATTTCGGAAAAGAAAATTATTAGTTCAAAACACCGATAAAATTATTTTTGGCAGTATCTAAATAGCTTAGAAGCATGTGAAACCAACAAGATAAAACCGCATAAATACACTTGCGATTGAGTATATCACTGTTGTCAGGCGCGTGCGATATTTTGCCTTATTTCGCAGAACGTAATCGAACATCTGTTTTTATTTACGCCAGGCGTCAGA
Source organism: Pseudeuparius sepicola (assembly GCA_963920635.1). Taxonomy (NCBI): domain Eukaryota; kingdom Metazoa; phylum Arthropoda; class Insecta; order Coleoptera; family Anthribidae; genus Pseudeuparius; species Pseudeuparius sepicola. The sequence continues at coordinate 58,024,004 of OY987301.1, read as the reverse complement.
GTTACTTGATTTGAGTATAGTTATGTTGCGTTGGGGAACAATAGTATTATTATTAAATTTGTTTACCGGGATTTTAGAAAGTGCATTAACAGAAACATTATGGATTTCAATGACATATGGGTTTATTTTTTCCGTTTGGGAGGTGGCATCGCTTGAAGAACATTTTCGGCACTTACACCAATTTGAGTTTGAATTTGGACTTCATTTCGAGAAGGAGTTTGGTCATACGCATTGCGCATTGACTGAATTTCGTTTCACTATTAATTTGGTATAATTCTTCCGTTATTGTGTTATTTTGCGTTTGAAAGTTATTTCTTGGAAAGTTATTATGTCTAGCCGAAAAACATCTATAAACATTCGACCCTACACGCGAATTTGGACATATAGATTCGGGGTTTCTTAAATTTGTGTTATTAAAAGCGTTATTCTAAGTCATTTGGGACGCAATTTGCATCGGCTCGTATTGCTTGTCTATTGGTAGAAAAACGCCTTTGTTGGTAGGTAGTTAAAGTTTGGTTGAATGTTAATGGGTTGACTTGGGAAATTTGGTCTGGTTGATAAATTTTGATTTTGAAAATTGTTCCTAGAAGGTTGATTATTATAACTTTGATTATGACGTAGAGGCTGCAAGGCTGATGATTATAGTTTTGGTTATAACCTTGGTAATTATTTCTGGAAAAATTATTTTGGAAATTACTATGTGGAGGATTATTTTGGTAACTGTTAGGGCGATAAAAAATATTTTGAGAAAAATTATGTTGGTGTGAATTTTGTATGTAATTTTCTTCTTGTATTATTAAAGTCATTGCAAATTCGAAGGATGCAGGCTTCTTCTGACGAATGATGGTCTGTAGGGGACCTGTCAAACCTCTTACAAAAGTTCTCCAGCATAACTCGTCATATTGTCTAACGTAAATATCTTTTGCAACTTGGGTTATATAAACACATACGTAAATTGCTCCTCATAACTTGGAGTCTTTTAGCAAAATCTAATGTGGATTTATTCTTAAAGTGACTAGCTACGAATATATCTTTTTCTAAACTCTCTAAATAACGACGATCGCCAAAGCACTGATTTAGCGCATCTTTTAATTTTTGCCATGTATCTAATTTATTGCGGCAATCTATTAATAAACCAGCACGTAGAGTGAGTTTCATCTGAACTATGCTCCAATCATGTAATTTTTAAAAAAATCATCTTCAATTCCATTGTAGGTTTCAAGGAGGTCACATGGAGAAATGAACTTTGGCATGGAAGTTGCATTGCTAGGGATTTGATTCTACGTACGTTTTAAGCATTGGCAAATTAACATTTTCGTTGGCCATTTTGATAATTTCTTTACTACTTTCTCTATTAATAACTTGGTTAAATTCGGTATCTTGTTTGTCAAAACTCAGATTAATGAACTCGAAAGATTCTCCATATCAATATCGCGCATAAAAAATATTCAAAAATATCAAAAGTACTCCGAATTGTCAAAAGTTGCATAAATCAAAGATATCTTCAAAATATATTAAAAATTATAGGGAATAGCGCAAAATGGGGAACCAAAGGAATACACCAACCTTACCAAATGATGGTCGCAGGCGAAGGTCCTCTGGTGAACAGTATTCTTTTTCCGTAGTTGCTGCGGTGTTGCCAGGGGTTGATCCAGGGGCTGCTTGCTACGGAGCTCAATGATCAGGGGTTGCTGGACGACGTCTTTAGGATATAGATCCTTCAGCTTCTCGATACGCGGTAGAATGTGGTGCCGATAACGTGGGGATTCCAAACTACTAAGAACACGGAAACTGGACGTATGTCCTACCGACTGTGCCAGGTAAAGTAACGAATTCGAAGAATAAGTTTTTAAAACAATTTATTCTGACAGTTACAGGACAGCGGTTACTGATATAGATAAAGACTAAATGCTAATTACAATGGAGCAGTGGTTTTCCATAGCAGAAGTTTGCGAGCTATTAAACTTCGAACCATACGTAACCTTAAGGATAAACTTTTTGCTTAATTTTAAACTGCATGATTTTTTCCTTAATTTTAGGTAAGGCTTACGAACTATTAATACTTACTATATAAGGAATTAATCAATTACCGAAGCAATTAATTGATCATGGAGTATTATAATGATAGCACACCCGAAGGTGCGGGACAAAGCCACTGGTCTTGATCGGCAAAGTCTCACGCCACAATTACCGAGACCCGCCATCTGCCGTCTCCACGGCGTCGGTTAACCAATCGAAAACATCGATACCGCACCTTCGGGTGTGCTATCATTATAATACTTCATGATCAATTAATTGCTTCGGTAATTGATTAATTCCTTATATAGTAAATCTGTCGTCTAGGCACGTTTGTCTACCACTTGATAGTCGGGTGAGCCATACTGATGAGGGATTACCGTCCGGAAACAGTACTGTATAATATGGTCGACTATCACTCTTTTTGTTCTATCGATGTTTTCGGTTGGTTAACCGACGCCGTGGGGACGGCAGATGGCGGGTCTCGGTAATTGTGGCGTGAGCCTTTGCCGATCAAGACCAGTGGCTTTGTCCCGCACCTTCGGGTGTGCTATCATTATAATACTCCATGATCAATTAATTGCTTCGGTAATTGATTGATTCCTTATACCGTGCTAGGTTCGTCAGTCGTTGGCGGGGGGCGGGGCGTGTTTTTTGCTCGCAAAACTCGACTGATAAGCGGTGCGGGACTACTGTGTACTCCCCCCGCCAACGACTGACAAACCTAGCTGGACTCACGGCGACGCGCGGCCTATTCCCCTATGTCTACCAAAACGGTGAAAGTACGGTATAGTAAATATATCGTCTAGACACGTTTGTCTACCACTTGATAGTCGGGTGAGCCATACTGATGAGGGATTACCGTCCCGAAACAGTACTGTATATGGTTTTATCACTCTTTTTGTTCTATTAATACTTACGTAATAACTATGCCATGAATGTAATGTAAACTGGATTTATAATGTGTAATGCGTTGTTTAACATCGGAACATATTGCATTTTTGAACTGTACTGTTATTTTGACCAATTTCTATTAGTAGACTTGTATACATAAAAGAAGGTTGGAATAAAACAATGATTACAAAATACCCTTTTTATTTACCATTTTATTCCAGTCCGGCCCTCGGGGTCCTTATGATTATCAGCGTCTGGCTGTTGTTGTCCTTGAAGTACGCATCCCAGCTGATTGTGTGTGTATGGTTCATTTGACGCCGACACTAAGTAGTTCTGCAGACGACTTCTTTTCATCAGCTGGAGACCAAGGTAGGAGCAGGGGATGAAGTCTGACTAGAACTGGATCGGTTGATTGTATACTTTTGTTGTTGCTGCGGACTTTCAGACGGTAGAATAATGCTAGAACGGTGTTCTCAGTTTTCTATAATAACTAGGGCAACGACGATAGGTTAGAGAATTTAGTCGGATGGTTGGGGTTAGGGTGTGGCTAAGATATTAGTCGGGCGGGGGTGTGGCTACATTTTCAAGCAGTTAGGGAATTGAAATAAAACACTATTTGCAAAATATATTTTTTATTCATGCACTTCACACATATCTGTATGTACCCAAGGAAGGGTTAAAATCTCAGACAAATAATAAAAATAGACTAATAATTCAATTTAATACAGACCCTGCCAAGATAAAAAATGGTTAGTAACACTATTTGTCTGAGGTATTGATAGAAATCTAAAACAAAACAATGCAATTATTGCACCATATCCAAACTTCTTCATAAGTTTATCTTGTACTTACGAAATAAATGTATAACCAACGTTAAAAAACATCAATTTGGAACAAAGAGTTGATATCTACAGTCTACATATAGTAAAAATTTGGACAGTTATCATTTGACAATAAAGTTTACTGATTTTGTGAATTTACTGATCCCACTTGGTTTATAAATAACATCCTTAATAAATTGCTTTTCTGGCTAATGTGGCAACGTTGCACGATCTCTTTGGTTTATTATGCCCCAACAGCTGATTCACATCGGAGTTTGTTGAGATTTCATCGGTTTGCGTTGATGTGTTTCGAGTGTTTACTTTTACCTTATTCTTGTTTTTGAGAAGATTTGGGTGTTATTGGACAAAAGACATATAGTCTAAGTTAGTAATTAGGGAAATAGTGTAGTTTTAAGATGGGAAGAGTAAAGTGTTAGATTTGTGGCATAGGAAGCGCAACCTCTGGTTATCATTATGGTGCAGGCTTAAGTGTCAAATATGTTGTTTTTGTTTTGAGTAGGCATTTTTTGTGTTGGCTGATTACAAAGCAGCCTTTAGGTTAGTATAAATTTATTATTTGTCTGAGGTTGAAATACTATCAACTAAATAACACTTATCATCAAATGGATTTAAGGCAATCCTAGATTGCTAAAAACATCAAATGAGCGTATAGAAAAAGTTTATTTACAATTATCTCCCTCTTATTAAATAAACGATTGAAATAATTTTGATATTATTTGCCTCTCTACAACATTCACCCTAAGTATACATTATGAATATAAGCCAAAATGTGTTAAAATACATCCATTTAGTCCATCTTTCACTAACCCTGGCACTTTCTTATTTACGAGTGGAATTCTATATCGATTATCTGCGGGATAGTCACTGGTATTAAGCATATGGATATGGTTTTTAATTACATGTTCGAAAATATTTGCACAAGGTATTTCTTAAACTAGGCTATCAGTATCAGTATATAATAATAAGCAGATAGTTGGTGAAAAAGATTCCAGTATAAAGTCATAATAAAATTCGTAAATGTAAGTTTATATGGCCATGCTGAGGTACAGAGGTTTATCAAACATAATATTCGTCTTATTTAATTCAATACTTACTAACTTCTCATCAAAAATTACCCTATGTGTAAAACTCGGTCTAGAAATTTTCGGCGCTATATATACCCTCCTATTTCCTTAATAGTTTGACAACTCTATGCTTTCTTACATTCTGCAAAGTTTTGTCGTAAATGGCATTATCCATAAGTTGAGTTGAGCGCTCTATAATGAATTACATAATTGTTATTATTATAGAGAGCGGTCCTGAGCTTTTTTATTTTGAAACCTGGAGGTTTACATTGTTTAAGTTTGAAAGGAAAATCTTTACGGAGGTTATGAAGATTATCTGGTTATGACATAACTTCTAAAATATATACTTCATCAGCATCGTCAGAAATCATCGTGATATCAATATCGGAGATCCACTCAAATCCACGGTAAGGAAGGGATTCACACATTGTCCATCCATAAAGGTTTTTTCCGTCAGCATGAAGGATATATTTTGTCGGGTTATTAGCAACAAAGTTTTCCATATTTTGTTTTCCGGAGAAAAGAGGTGGCAACATTGGGTGATGCCAACTCGAATACCCCGTTCAAAAAAAAACATATCAACTATCACTATCTTGGAAGGTTTCTAATTTAAATTTCGTATATCAAAGCATCGAATCCAGCTAAAGTATAGTACCATGCTGGATCTAAGTCATAATTAATTAAGTAAGTAAGTATTACTTTTTCATGAACCCTCATAAAAGTTGTTTATAGCCTCGCAATGTGAACGGCAGCCGCTGGGTTAGAGGAGAGCTGGGTTCGTGGGTCAATTATTATTATGATTACTTAAACATTGTTAGAAAATAATTAGTTACTTAGTTAAAACTATTGGTTAACACCATAAAAAAGAACATTGATTTCATAACGAAAAGAAAAAAGAATAGGAAAATTTACTTGTGCTGACTTTGAAATTAATACAAGTCAGTGGTATTTTCATTCACTTTTACTAAACACTTTTGTACAATATTTACATGAACAGACAGAGGGTATTTGCCAAACTAGTATATACTAGAGTATATGCGTTGTTACTTGTTGTGCAAAAATAAAGAAATAAAATAAATAATAAGAAAATAAAAAAAATCAAAAATTATATCTAGCTTCTAAGTCCTGTAGATCTTAATACTTTCACCAAAACTTGGTTGTCAAAGCCGACATTCAGTTAGGTGAGTTTAACTTATTGAGGGATGTCCGGTTGTATACGGTTGGTCGATAGATAGGAAAACTTGCTAAAGTTCTTTGTGTCTAGTTACTCGGTTTAGTGATATTCAGCATCCCACGCGAGAGACGTAGGTAAGATAAATAATTGCAGATAAAGATGTATAATATCTAGATCTAAAACTATCGGCAAAGGTAGTCGTAGACTAGGGACGCAGATAAAAACAATCGTATAGATTTGAAGCTTAAAATATTATTTCGTTCAGTATCAGTATCACCCTGTAGATATAAAACAGTATAAACTTACCACCCGTCTGTCGGTTCTTCTACTCGGAAGGTAGATAACGGAAGTTTACAATAAACAATGAACGGTATGCAGTAAATAAATCTGAGGTAATAAATGTACTTCCTTATAAACAGATAACGCCACCCTTGGAACAATCAAATTTAAAGTTCCACTAAGGTATAACTTATGCACTTGGAGCTAGGAAAACTAAAGGTACCATCCAGCATTAACTGTGATAGTATCAGAGCAACACGAACTAAGCCTCTAGGATAGCTTGTGAGGAACTCGATTTTTTTCAAATAAAGATTCGAAATCAGGGACCAAATATACACAACATATGTTATGTTTCTGATCAAAAGAATGCACTTGATATGTTATTTGAAACCAATAGTTCGATGCACGAAATAAGATAGTTGGTGTCGATTTGTAAAAGAAAAGTGTACCTTATTATTTGTAGTAACTAACCGTATAATATCGAATATAGTAGTATAATGTATAGGCTATTAAGAACACCAGCTAATTTGGGGATGGAATTCCATTAAAACTCCCTTGCAGGCATAATGAAATTCTATATCTTCGATCGATCGGCATAAAATTTTTTTTTTGCTTTGTTATTTTCGTCTACGGTGCTGTATTTCCTATCGGAAATAAAATTCAGAAATATATTTAAAATGTATTAGAAGCCTACAGCCAATTACTGTATGAGAAATAAATATACCTGCTATTCCAGTTAAATAATAATAATAATAATTCTCACCCTCACAATACTCCAAACTAGGAGTACCCCAGAAGCAACGAAATATACAGTACGTCTGCGGATTTAGTTAACAAGTACCGATCTCGGAGTGCCAGCAATTTGAGGGAGTGTCAAAAAGTTGTCGCCGCGCTGAAATAGCGGCAGGATTTTAAATGTCTACGCGGACTTTTTTGCGACCCCACTGTCGCTACCTACTCCTACATCCATTGTGAGTTTCCTACAAATATCTTTCTTCAACATTTATTTTAGATTTTTTGCGAGGGTACTATCGTTTGCCACGGTACGAGTACAGGTTTTTTATACACCCCTAAACACACTTCTCGCGTTCCCATAAATACCTTTGAGATTGAATTACACAGAAAACATAAATATTTTCTTTGGATTTTTTTGCTACGCCACTATCGTTTGCCACGGCATCCCTACAGGTTTCTTCTTTACATACTCCTACATCCCCTGCGAGTCCTCCACAAATATATTTGAGACTGATTTACACAAAAAAATTAGATTTTTTTTTATTTTTTTTTGCAACGCCACTGTCATTTATCACAGCACCTCTAGGTTTTTTCTATAGGTACTCCTCCATTTCCTTCGAGTCCTCCGCATATATTTTTGAGATTGATTTACACAAAAAAATAAGAACTTTCTCTTTGGGATTTTTTTTGCCACACCACTGTCCTTTGTCGTTTCTACTTTTGGATTTTTTACGACGTTGGGGTTTGTCACTACACCCCTACAGGTTTTTTCTATACCCCCACATCCCCTATCCCCTACGAGTCCTCCACAAATAGTTTTGAGATTGGGATTGAATTACACAAAAATGAGACTTGTTTTCTTTGGGATCTTTTTTGGGGCGTCACTGTCGTTGACCACGGCACCTATACAGGTTTTTCTATAATTCTACATCCCTTTCGAGTTCCTCACAAACATCTCTATCGATTTAAATAAAAAAAAATGCAGTTTGCTTTGGGATTTTTTTTTGCGACTACACTACCGTTTGTCACGGCACCCCTAGAGATTTTTTCGCTGTACTCCTACATCCCTTACGAGGCCCCACAAATATCTTTGAGATTGATTTACAGAAAACATAGAGAGTTTTCTTTGGAATTTTTTTGAGACGCCAACTTAAGATAACGATTTCGAAAAATAAGTTTTTAAAAGTTTTATTTACAGGGGCAGCGATTCGACAATACTAAGGCAATAATAAGATAATACTAAGGCAATACTAAGGCAATACTAAGGGGATACTAATTTTACAAAGGCCTTAACTTATAAACTAAGACACTTGGCGGAGCGCGGGCACAACGCCCAACGGAGAACCCGGTCAGGTATCGTATAATATACATGGTGTCCCAGGTTTCTTGACCAGGATGACATTTGACATTTTGTAGAAAAATTCATTGTATGGCGGGTTGCTCATATAAACACATGGGGCACATTTTGCCAATTTCAAGGCAAAGGGTTGATTTTATCGTTATGAAACAAGAGTGCCTTTATTACAGAATAAAAATATTCATTAAAATGAACCTGCAAGACCAAAATGATAACATCAAAAAAGTTACAAGTAAAAGCACGATCCAAAAACGTCGCAAGTGGTGTCCTACGTGAAATACGTAGAAATTGACATCTTCAGCTTATTCTTCATCCTAAAAACACAGCAGTGTCTAATTTCAGTTCAGGAAATTGACTATTTTGGGAGATATTGCCATAAATCAATTTCAAAAAGATAGCTGCTAACTATCTCAGAAACGAAGAACTTTAGGACCGTGGTTTATACAGAGTGATTCAAACTATGCGGCACCCTTTTAGGGGCGTAATTTACTCGTTAAAATAAGACGAAAAGTTCATATCAACATGGGTCCAAAAACGCGTCGTTACGAATATACAGGGTGATTAAGCTTTCAAATAAATATCGATTTTTGTTTACACCTTCCAAACCAATAAGAATATTTAAACCAAACTTGGTACACAATAATATCCTCGTAGGGTGACATAACACATGTTAATATCAGGTCTCCAAAGTAACCAGTGGCGGAGGTATGGGTAATCAGTACCATTAATTAAACAAAAAAAATAGTACGGCCCTGTACAATAATAAAAATTATTATCTGGTTGAATAAACAATACAATATGGAACAAAAAATGTCTTTCATTTTTTTCATATCTCTCTCCTTTTCGCGAAAAATTTGAGTTTTTCCTATTTCTCATCTTTTTGGACTCTTTACTTTACTTTGAAGTAACTATTATTTTAAGTAAACGAAATTATTTTCAAATGGAATTTTAATAGGAGTAGGTAATTTTTGATACTAGAAAGGCGCTAAGGCACAAAATAATAATAATAATAATAATTTTTTGAAAGCTAATCACCCTGTATCTTCGTAACGAAGCTTTTTTGGACCCATGTTGATATGAACTTTTCGTCTTATTTTAACGAGTAAATTACGCCCCTGAAAGGGTGCCGCATAGTTTTGAATCACCCTGTATAAGTAACCCACCTGCAAAATATCAAACTCCTGAGCAAAAAAACCTCAAACACCCTGTATATTTTTGTTAATTTTATTATTATTTTTTGTTAATATTATTAGATCCTTTTTATATATATTTATAGCCATTGACTTTCTTTGCGATATTTTTGTTTTTCACATACTTAGAGTTTCAAATTCCTACTTTTTTTAATATGCAATGTTTTTTTTTAAAATTTTGTTGTTATGTATATAAAGATCCCCTTCCCCGAAATAAAATCCTATTTACGGCCCTGCTCGTAACAGAATATCTCCTCGAACAAAGCAATTATTTTTGTAAAATAAAAAATAAAAAATCTTTTTAAAACAAGCTTTTAAGTAATGTACTAAGACGAATAAAATAAATTTAGGTATTCATCAAGATAATTCAATGCCCAATTGCGATAAGTTTTCGTAAAACAAAAAGCTTGTCGAACAAATTGTAAAAAAATACATACTTTGACAAGTACGAAGGCGGTTCAACAATTATTGCCCCTAGTTTAGTTGGCGTTGACCGAAAACTACTCTAGTAGTACAACTGTCAACATCTGTCAGTCTTGCTGGCCAAATTTCAATATCACATCGTTTCGAATATTTGTCAAGACTTTTTTATTCTTCGGTTGTGCATAGTGAATTGAGAAAATGGAGAAAAATGAGGTGAGGGAGGTCATAATATAGCTGCAAAAGAAAGAGGGATGACTTCGAAGGAAATTTACGAGGATACGTATGGAGTGTTAAGGTGATGTTAGTCCTTCGTATCAAACTTAAAGAACAACTGCGTGGTTCTCGATTTTTGATGAAGAAGTGAAGAGGTGAAGTATTAGACTTTCAGGGGATTATGTAGAAAAATAATAATGTTTTTGAGTGCCCGTTTTAATTGCTTCTATGTTAGGGACAATAATTATTGGTGAACCGCCCTCGTAGGTATTTGCTTATCAACCAATCACTGTCCGGGAAAAACTTTGCAATTTACAAAAACTTGTCTCAACGAAAACCTAAATTTATTTTATTCGTTTTAGTACATGGCTTAAATAGAAGCTTGTTTTTAAAAAGGTTTCTTTATTTTTTATTTTGCATATTTAGTACCTATTTGATTCCCATGTCAGGAGGGTGGTAAAGAAAGTTCGTCCGCCATCTTGGGGCATCCGTCATATTGGATTTAGTAGGACGTCACTTACCTTATCATTTTGTACTCGTCAAACTCTATAAGTTGTGAAGAAATAGGTAATCCGTCTTCTTGAGGGCGCGGGCGGCCGCCATGTTGGATTTAGTATAACGCCACTTACTTATCGTTTTCCACACGACACACCCTTTCATTTGCTGCGACCTATGTCGGTTGTGAAGAAATAGATAATCCGCCATCTTGGATTTCGTATGACGTCATTTACCTTATCGCGAGGCCAACGATAAAGACAGGCCACGGCGCTAACGCATAATCGCGTAGTCACGTGACCAACTTAGTCCTATATAATGAAAGTCATTTTTGGAGATAAGTAGAAAAAACAAATTTCGTAACAATTTGGCAAGTTTTCTTTCATCTAAGTATTACATTATTGGTTTTGTGCATTCAAGCTTTCTCTAATTGTTTTTTCAAAATTTTCAACCTGCCTCAGCTGTTTTAGGCTGAGAGTTAAACGGCACTGCACTCACAATATTTTGGCACATTCTCAAAAATTGTTGAGACATCACCTTCCTTTAGCTTAGGTGATATTCTCTATAGGTATTTTCCTCCCACAGCACATTTGTCCACTTTAATTGTTTCACTTTCTTGAAAATGTGTTAGCCACACATACTTAAGGGTTCTTTAGAAATTAAATCTCAGTTGGAATTTGACGAATCCATTTTTGGCGCAAATTTTCATCCCGAGGCAAAACATATATTTGTTATGGCGACACTTTCTTCCTGGCTTTTGAAATATGTATAAATATAATATAAACAGACCCAATATTTGGTATTTAGGTTATTTTTTAAGAAATAAAAATGAAAACTAACCTGAGCAGGTATACTATTGACGAGGTCTCAGTTGATCGGCAGCGTGAAAGACCGAATAGAAACCGTATGAGGGCGTGGGTCGACAACGAAAATCCTCGAGTACGTTACAACACTGATTTATTTCGCACAAGGTGAATGGTGAATACAATAAATACACAAACCCGAACGTGGTCAACGGAAATGGCTTCCAGCCACCCGGACCGTCTGAACTCGCGGATCTCCCGTAAGCAGTTCACCCCTCTGTGTCTCAGGCTCCACTGTCCAATACTGTCCCATGTCCCATGTCCATAATAGTTCATTCCGGGTTCCCTATTCTGTGGTTCGGGGGAGAATTCCCCTTACAGCGCTCAACAGTCGCGTCGCGTCGGTGCGAGCGGCACCAATACTCTTGGACGGCACGACTCCCACCCAGAGGCCATAACACCTGGGCGGTCCCCCTCCGCCAGGACACACGCCGCACTAGACACAAACTTGTTTCTAAAATAAAAATAAAGACGTTTAAAAACACTTTAAACATTGAAAACTTCTCAAAACCCAAGCTGCCGCTTTCAGTTATGTGACAAATGACATCTAACGTCGGACTGAGATGGTCACGTGATTTTTGTGCGCCAGGGCCTGTCTTTATAGTAGGCCTTGCCTTATCGTTTTCTACTCGTCAAATTCTTTCATTTGATACCCATGTCAAGTAGGTTGTGATGAAATAGGTAATCCGCCATCTTGGGACGGCCGCCATATTAGATTTAGTATAACACCGCTTAACTTATAGTTTTCCACCTGTCAAACCCTTTCATTTGATACCTATGTCGAAGAGGTTGTGAAGAAATAGGTAATCAGCCATATTGGGGCGGCTGCCGTCTTGGATTTCATCTGACGTCACTCGCATTATCATTTTTTGCCTGTCAAATCCTTTCATTTCATACATATGTCCTACGTCGAGAAGAAATAGGTAATCCGCCATCTTCGAATGGGGGCCATTTTGAAAAAACCACAATATGAGTACACTAGATTGCATTGTCACTAGAACCAAAAGCGTGTGCACATTTAATGTTATATTAAATTTCGGGGCTTGCCCCTAAGTTGGTATATTGCACACACACACCACTCAGCAGATTCAATCTTTGACAGATCACATGAGCATCATCTGTGACGTGACAATGAGCTATGTATAATTTATGGTCAAACCCACAAACCGTTGTTATGTCAAATCAGCCTTTATATAATAATAATAATAATAATAATAATTCTCACCCTCACAATACTCCAAACTAGGAGTACCCCAGAAGCAACCACATGCTTGTGCGAGGGAGGGGGGCAATTACTATTATTTTGTCTTCGTTGCCATTTGCGGCTAGGGCCGACTTTTTTCCCGATAGAACTACACTCACCGGCACGAAAAACGGAGCACTTACAATTTTTATTTAAAAAATGTGAAATTTTAATACTTTGCGATGGTTTATTATTATAATAAGTTAAACGCAAACAACAACATGTTTTAAGTAATTACTAATAACAATTGGGCGCTTTTTTTTTAAATAAAAACTTTTGTTACAATTTAAAAAATTAGAACGATAAACCCACATTGGTGTTGTGGCAAAATGTCCTTAAATGAATCAAAACTTAAACGATTTTTGAGCAAAAACTAATGAGGAGCATTTTTAATAACGGGTATTACCCCCGCGAGCTCGAATGATTGCATGCATTCTCCGTGGCATGCCTCAAATCAAATGGCGAATGTCCTCTTGAGGAATAAGGTCCCATTCCTCTAAAAGAGCTTGTTTCAACTGATTTATGGTTAAAGGAGCAGGAACACGACTTCGCATTCTTCGCCCAAGCATGTCCCAAACATGTTCAATCGGGTTCGCATCTGGACTTAACGCTGGCCACTCCAAAACAGGAATGTTTACATCATTTAAATACTGTTGAGTGATTCTTGCGGTATGAGGTCTGGCATTATCATGCATCAGAAGAAAGTTATTTCCAATAAAATCAACATACGGGACAACAAAATCTTGGAGAATTTCATCAATGTACCTGGCAGCAGTTAAGTAGCCTCTTGGAACGATGTACAACTCAGTGTGTACCTCCAGAGAAATTCCAGCCCACACCATTACTGAACCTCCTTGGTATCCTACTCTAGGACTGAAGGTACATTCTGCAAAACGCTCTTGTGGTCTTCGCCATACTCTCTCGCGACCATCTGGAGATCGCAGGCTAAACCTGGACTCATCAGTAAATAAAATTCGCCCCCAATCATTTTCACCCGAGTGCTCATGATTTCTGGCAAACCGAAGTCGCGCAACACGATGACGCCTAAGAAGCTCTGGACCTGTTGCAGGTCTACGACTGGTAAGATTGGCTTCTCCAAGTCTTCGTCTAACTGTACGTTCGCTTACATTGGTATTCCGAACATGATGAAGTCTATTTCTGATTTCTACAGCTGTAGCACGACGATCTCGTAGACTTTGCAAGAGGATGAAGCGATCATCATGAGCGTTAGTTTTTCGTTGGGGACCAGTTCCAGGTCGTCTGGTGTAAGCTCTAGTTTCCAAAAAACGTGTATAAATACGGTGCACAGTGCTATTGGATACGGCATATTGTTGGGCAACATATCGCTCAGTTCTTCCGTCTTGAAGCAACGCAACAATAGCAGCCGCTGTTTCAGGATTAACAGCCATATTTTTACCTTAAATAAACGCAGTACAGCTTTGAACTGTTTCACTTCTTTAAACTCAGACTTGTCAAAACAATAAAAACAAAAGAAAAGTCATGGCCAACTAAGACTTGTTTACTTTTTAATTTTTGGAAATTTTTATTCAAAACAGTCTAGTCTTGCTTTTCAAATAAACGTTTAATTGTTGTTAGATATTACTTAAAACATGTTGTTGTTTGCTTTTAACTTATTATAATAATAAACCATTGCAAAGTATTAAAATTTTACATTAGGATAGCATTCGCCCAAGTACTACTATATTTTGTGGCTAACCTGTTCTGTGTTTTATGGGCCAAACCATATATTTGTTCCTTGTACTTATTCACTCGATATATCCTGTCCTGAAAATGGCTGGAAAAGAAAACAATACTCAAAACCGAGATGCAATCGACAAAGAAGCTAGCGAACGATCGATGACACAAGAAAAGCCAGGTCGAACTTACACACGAGTAACTATTTTATTACCCTGCAGCCCTAGAATTAGAAAGAACATTCGACTAGCAGATCTTTTGGTGAATACCTGGGCGTTATAGCGGCCCCTACCAATCCGAGAGAGTATAGTGCAAGTGCCTCTCGGAATCAAAGAATTAACATCCTAACGTAAAATCAATTCGACACAAGGAAAATCAATACGAGGGCTCCCATACTAGCAATCAACCAAATAGCCGGAGATACCAATTAATTTCTTCCATCAACACATCATACACTGTCTTTAATCGTAGATAACACTGTTATTTTAATAATTTCAATACTTACTCCAGGATCGATTCTTTCGGAGGCCACCTCTAAACATTCTAAAAATACCTAGGAAGGAAGCATAAGCGATATATATCACTTTGCTATTAACCTACTATGTAATTAATATAAATCTGAATAAATTTTGTTATGTTTTGTATATCGGTTTAAAATGTCCTAAAACGACGAAAGCAAGGTCGTGTGTTAAGAACGGATTAAGATATCAGTTTAAAATTTGGTATATATTTATGTAATCTTGCCTACAATAGAACAGTTCCAATTGTTTTTTGACAAAATCGCCCTGTGGAAATGCGATGAAAATATTGTTATTAATATTATTTAGTTTTCAGCCAACAAAATTAGTAGGTATATAATCCTTATTAGAGAAAATTTGAAGTGGGTGGGTTGAGACGGGTGAAAAAGGGGCGAATTTGAAAATAGAAACTAATATCCATTTAATTTTAATTGGGTTTTTCTCCACCAAACTGATCGAAAGACAACTTTTTCAAGTTGCCTGGAAAATTCATAAATTCTTAACAGTGAATGAACGAAACTTTAAACGTGTAACTCAAAAAATCACTTCAACAAATTTGTTTTCTGAGTTTTCGGAGAATAAATCTTCCTCCTTTCTCAAAGATCTTGCCACGTCAAAGTGAAGTGACAGATTAATAAATTTCAGGTTAAAATGTCATGAAACTAATATGTCGCTTTCTGTGTTTTAGGGGGCAGGGAATACAATTTTGGCATTATTTTGCAAAAACAATGTAGGTAAATGAGTATGGTTATGAGGGAATGAAAATCTAAAAAAGTGACAATATGTTGATATATTGTAGGATTTGAGTGCGATGTTGAAGTTTACTCAGAAATATAGGATATTAAAAGTGAGGTGGAAGTAGAGATTCCATTGGCAGTGGTTTTTTGAAATTCTGCTTGCTTTCAGTTTTAAACGTAATATTATCGTTACATTAACTAGGTAGATAATAAGTCTGTTTGAAACAACTACTTCCATTTTGATAATTTTCTCATTGGACTGCTATAGCTTACGACTGAAAGGTAGATGAATGTCATATTCGATAGTTCAACCTAACCTATATCTTTGACCTGACCTGGTCATATATTATAAGCGAAAGGTATACTAGGTAAGCTTGCTCTCATATGCTCTCATAGAGGTATGCACGTTGTCGTGAGGACGCCTGCCTGAAATCAAGTCTCTATGCATTCGACCTTAATACTTGAATATTAATCAAAAATTTAAGGTAGCATAGGCCACCTTGGTATAAGCAAATGACAAAAAAAGGTATAGCCTTAAACACACCTTTCCTAAAGGACAAAGTGCAATTATTGCAAGTGCGTATATGGGGCTGCATCGTCAATATCAACGGCCTACTTAAGTTCCTCTCTTCTGGTTTTTAAGCTCTCCTGGCCTAGGCTTCCTGAAAAAAAAAAAGAAAATAGAAGACGTCGGGGAGCATATTATATATATAAAATTAAACCGCAAGAAAATTAAGAAATTATCGAAAAGCATCGGTTGCCACGATCGTTATCTATATGGACCCTAGATATCTCTCTCGATTACTCATTTTAGAGGGAAAAGCAAAAAAATAATTTTTTTATACGATCGTTATAAAAACTTTACAAAGTATATCTTTTTTTAACAAGTTAAAAAAACTTACTTTTTTCACTCTCTAAAAAAACTTACTTTTTTTCACTCTCTACGTTTACATGGAGTTTGGAATCGAATTCAGTGTAATGCAGTTTGGTGTTTTCATAAATGGTAAATATGGCGTTAAATCCCGAAAATAAGAAAATTTATTTTGAGATTCAAATCAATCTCAAAATCTCTTCATGCGGTTTTCAATAATTCTAGAAACATATTCAAATCGATATCAATACTATGTGTAAACGTAGTGAGACCGCGATCTAAATATTATAATCCTCCTAATTGAAAACCATAGTGCATTTATATGCCCTTTAGTATATAACACAAAAATCCCATCCCAAATATTTCAATGTTTAAGCACGATCGTATAAAAAATAATGTATGAAACTCATGCATAAAGTGTCTTTTTTTCATTCATGGGATTGCGCGCACTCACCTACGGTTCGTGCCCGCAACTTTCCCATTCATGAAAAAAAGTACTACTTTATGCACTTGTTGCATAAATAACTATTCTGGCACCTGATGACATCTGAGAAGTAACGTTCCCAATCCCCGTGCACGCACGTATTTTTATGCGAGCAAAAGTGTTCGAAAAAGGAACGTTCCCTTGGAAATGCTGAATATGCTCGGAATTGGGAGCATGATGGCAACATTTTGAGAATTTGGCATCGACATTACCATGACACGTGCCTCTGCCTCCATATTTGCTGCAGCGGCGCAGCACGAGCTTTCGACCCTTCTACTCTTTCTTATTCAATATTGTCAATGGCGCTTTCAGGCAAGTGAAATAATTAAAAGAGAACAAAAAAAGTTCGGCAAAAGCTGTATTTGTGCTATAATGTATAAACAGGTTTTTTTTAAAAGTCCCCGCTATAATATCACTAATAGGTAGGGAGAAAGTAGGGGAAGAGGCCCGCCGGGGGACGTGCAGCGTGGGACCTGCAAGGCCATAGTGAGGGAGGGAGTAAGCACCTAGTACGGAGAGATCATTACTCTGAAACTAATTCTTTTCGATACTATCGCCTGGGTTTGGCATAAAATAAAACAGAATTCTGAGAAAACAAAAGAGAGAAAAACTAAAAAGAAAAAAGGAAAATTAAAAAAGAATCAAAAATATTGTCCCAGGAGAGGCTCAAAGATGCCCCCCTTGGGCCTCACAATAGCCCAACCTGTCGTAGAATTCTCTACGAACATCAACTAAGGTTGCAGGCGAAATGTTGGAACATAAATTTATTATTTTATCTCGCAACTCTTCTACCGTTTGAGGCCTTTCATGTTGATGTCCGTAAAGAGTACCTTTTAAGTACCCCCAACGGTAAAAATCGTTGGGTCAGGAGATCGGGCTGGCCAATTCATTGCGCCTCTAGTAGAAATAAGTCGTTCAGGAAATGTGGTGTTTAAATTAATAATCCTGAACGATCCGGGCATTATGTGCCGGACAACCATCCTGCTGGAACTATACACCTCTCAACTCGACATTACGAGCAGTAATAGCGATAACAATCTAATTTTGCAAAAGTTGTCGTGGGATACTTAAATGTTTATTTCCCGTATAGACCAATAACGAACAACCTGGTGATTATGATGGCCATGAAGTGCAAATGTTGTCTCGCCCGTAAATACAACTTTTTCCAGAAAACTATCGTTTTCATCGCATTTGGTTCTCATGGCCTCACAAAATTCCAGTCGCCTAAAATGGTCATCTGGGAAAATTTCTTGGGTTTCTTGTGCCCTGAAGCATTTGCACCGATTTCTTTTCAATATTGTCATACGGCACGAACATTAACCTCTCTCTGTTCTCTTGCTGCAGAAATAGCAGGGCGATTTCGATTTTCAACATCAGATCTACATTTTCTGCGGCCAGATACACACCTGATTTCTTCAAAACGGTATCGTGCTACAGTCCGGCACTGGTCTATCCGGGAAGGTAAACACGAAGCGCCCAACAACTTCATTGGCACTTTGGGACATGTAATACCATTTTATAATGGCTATTTTTTCTTTCGTCGTGTTTATTACCGGCATTTTCTCACAAAAATGTTTTATTATGTGCTCTCCAGGCCAGCTACACAAATAATGAAGGTAAAACAATTTATAGCTTCCGTTGCACGCCGTGGCGTCTTAGTGGGAATCACAGACCAACGTGGGGAGTGGGGATTTTGAAGCGTAGGAGGCAATCGGAATCATAAAGCGGATGATCTCGGCCACTGCGCGCGTCGAGTCGCCCCCACCGTCTGTCTCCCTACTTTTTTATTCCTGTGCGCTTTCTTCCTGTGCACTTATTTCCTGGATTCATGCGGGCTAATCTCATGATTTGACAAATTTCTAGGTAACGTGGAAAGTCGAAGTTTTTTACAAGTTTTCGGAATGCAATATTGGTAAAGTGGCAAAGTTTCAGCCCCAAAAATAGAAATTGTCAATTTTTCCAAAATCCTTGTTTTCAGAGTCAACTTAAAGGGGTCAACAATATGGCCAAATGTGAAATAGAGGATTTTTTGCCCCCGATATCAATAACCTTCACTTTTAAAAGGCACTTTGGTATTTTCAAAAATCTTAATTTTCACGTTTCTGGAGAAATATTAAGAAAAAAATCAATCGTCAATATCTCGAGAACGGTACGCCGTATCAAAATTTTTCATATCGCATAAAAGTTAGTATTTTACTTGATCTTTAAGTTTGACGATTCAACTTACTCGAATGCTGTTTTTCCCTATGTTAACGTACTCTGCCATCTCTTTCTCTTCCAACCTGGCTGTATCGGTTATGCCGTAAACCGCTGTGAAGCAAGTCACAGAACGATGCCCAGATTAGAAGTTCTACTGTTATCAGGCTGTGCGTTTTCGAGCAGATTGAACTATGATACCTATTTCATTAGTTATATCTTATTTTTTAATAATATGTATAATCGATTTTTCATTATATAATTTTATATTTAGAAATACCTATTCTTTTGTGACATGAAAGTAAAATAATTTAGGACTGGTAAAACTAAAATAAACATAAAGCATCTTTCTAATGTCATACCCCGATTAAACCTGACAACTGAGTAAATAAAGCTTGACGTTCGACAGTCCACTCCACTGTGGACTATTTCGACGACGAAGAATACTGAGAATCATCGAAAGGAGTTGTATTTGTGTGTATTTATTCACAATGACGAAAAGTGGTTTGTTAGCTATTGCACAAATACGTCCGATAATACTATCAAAATGTTTGTGACCATGCCCACTGCGCCAGATAAAAAGAAACTCTGGTTTATTTATTTTATCAGAGTATCTTACTAATACAACGTAGACATACTGCAGGAATACATATAATATTGATAACCTTGTACCTGTAAACGATAAATATATACCTACCTAAGCTGTAAACCCAATAAATTAATTACATTAAGATAATTTAATCTGGGATTTCCTACCTACCTTTCGACACAGTAAATAGAAAAATTAATCCTTTATACTTCCTCTTCTTTATTATTGTTTAGACTAGAAGATAATAATAAACAATATGTTTCTACGACAAAAGCTATCGTCAAAAACAGTCAAACTATCCAAAGTTTGGATTTGCTGGTTATGTTGTCCCCTGTCAGCTGAAGGATATTTCACAATGTCCAATTATTTTTATTTCTTCTTCTTCTGAGCTAGCGTTCGGCAATTTTCGGGAACTATTGCGACATAGAAACCCTCGTCGGCAAACCGAATGAAGATTTAAAAAATCTTCATTTTATTTTCAAATTATTAATTAATGCAACACTTTTGAGGAAAGTTATATGTGCTAATAGTGTAATAAGGTGATACTTCATCGGCTGATTAGCGTTTTATCTCGAAATTCGATTAGAGGAAACTTCCCTATTGGTAATATTATATTAAGCGAGCATGCGCTGTCTCTATCTTCTTGTTCCTTCATCTCTTTTCACTACTAATACCAGGTGCGATTTTTAATATGGTTAAAAAAAGTGCTTCGTCTCGTATTTTATTGCCGAGGCGCCTGTTCTCAAGCTACCCTGGTCAAATATAAATGAACATAGTGATATACGGGGCGTGATCTACTTCATAGCATTTACCACGCTCTGCCACTGGTAAAAATACCAGACTTATATCAGCAGAAATCACCTGTATAAAATTCAAAGGTTTCTATGCTGTTCCAAGTGACTTCATTTGTACCGTACCCCAGAAGCAACCACATGCTTATGCGGAAAATTGACTAAGTATTGACTTTTGTCCGAATTACTTATATTCAGGACGTCCCAAAAATAAGTGCCACAATAATTTTAACCACCTGTTTAATTCATCAGAAGCAACAACTTTTTTTATTATTTTTTTCGAAATATAGTAGCTTACAGCGAATAAATTATTTGAAAAAAGGTGTTCTTTTGATGAGTTCGATACGTGGTTAAAATTTTGGCACTTATTTATAGGAAATCCTGTATATTCTCTGGGCAAAGAAACACACTATAATAATTAGAATTGTAGAGTTTTCTTATACTTTTAAGTACTTCGCGCTTTCTGTTCAATTTAAGTTAGGTAAACATTTATCTAGGTAAGTATACCTAACATATGTTAGAAGTTCTAGTGATATCTCCGAAAAACTTCTTAATAAGCCACGACGTATTTGAAGGAAATATAACAACCGAAGCCAAGCCAATTTCGATGTATAATTTCCATTTTATACAGTGTGTCCCCGGATTTCCTGAGCTACTGTTGTAAATGACAAACAAATTTCGAGTTCAACTTTGATCTTATATGGGTTCAGCTCTGCTTGGTTTGAAACTAATTTGGGACATTATATTACTTAAAAAAAATAAAATTAAAAAAAAAAACACCTTATTTTTTACATTGGTAAAGTACCCTTTTTGTAGGTTTTGAAAAAATATTATTAAGGAGACTTGTTTCGAAGGAATAATGGAGAAGTCTGCTAAAGTCTAGGTCTACTTTGATTTTTGATTTTGTTTATTTTTTTTTTGAAAGTGCCCTTTCTGTAGCTTTCACTTTAAAATGTTATTGAGAAAACTTGTTCAAGATGTTTATATGCTTATATGAGTTTCTTAAAAGCTTCATTAGCGAGACACGGGATGTTAAATTTTTGATTTATTTCTTTTTTTACGCACACGCCACTCTACTTTGCATTTTACTTTAGTATCTCTTTCTTATTGAGGAAGTTAGTAAAACAGTAAGAAGAAAAATATTTTGCCATCTAATAACGTTTTCATGTATTTTTTTCATTTTCTATTCGTTGACTCGGAGGGAGTGCTTGATGGAAAATTAAAACCCTGATGTAACGGAAATTTTTAATATTAACTTCTAAATTAAAACGATTTAATTTCTGCGTACTTATATCAAAAACGAATATTTTCGGCAAGTTTTTTTTACACATGGGTTCAAGTTTCACATTTGATAAACTTTTCGATTAATTCAGGTATATTACGCCTTCTCCAACACAGACCGCTTTCTAAATATGTTTAAATATTGTACACAAAAGTTTAGTGTTGGCAGTCAACTGGTCACCGTCATCTTCACCGGACAATTTCCGGTCATTTACCGGTCAGTCAATGTTCGGCGGTCATGACATTAAGCAACTTGTCCAGGTGATCGAGGACATAGACAACAGTCAAGTTGACCAGTTTGACCGAATTTTAAATTTCCCACCAATTTTTTAGGAACTTTCACATCTCTTATCTTATAATTGGCTTATTACGCATCAATTATCATCAGTAAAAGTAATAAAAATAAAATAGCTGGTGTTCTCTGCAATTAAAAGCCCCTTTCTATTTATATCTATATCTTGTATATGTTTGATCTGTGTTATATATTTTGTTAAATTAAAAATTAAATGGATCTGTTTGCGCTACAAAGAAATTTCTGACAATATTAAATTTAAATAGGTGTTTTGTTTTTTTTGTGGCTCTTTCCAAGCAGAGATTATCATTAGTGTGACAAATAGAAATATGCCAAAATCGCAAAAGGAAAGTATCATTTGGGACTTTTTTGGCAACCAATATTAGTTCAAAATAAAAAATACTATACTACGAGTAAAATGGTATTGTTGTGTAGTGAACCTTGAAGTATGAATCTGTTGGGGAGAGCTCTGGTAAACAAAACCAAAATCAATCCCCAACTTCAAAATTCAAGAGAAAAAACCTTCCATAACGTTATTAGAGAGTTAAATGGAAAGTTAGGCAAATTCGGGCGGCGTAAATAATGAAAAACGACCTCAGACAGCTTACCTAATTAACTTGCCGAACCTGGATCCAGTCGAATGGGTTCCTCAGTTACTTTGTGGAGGTCCTGCAGGCGCCAGCGTTGGTTGATGGTCAATTCTTGGTCAGCTGCTTGGAGGAGGGGTGAATCGAGGCATTAAAACCCCGTGAATTCGCGGATGGCGCGAGAGTTGATTCAAAGGCACCGCGGGTTCGTCGAATCGGTACTGAATTGTAATTGGTTCGGGCGATATGCCTTCAGATGGCGCTCAGGTAGGTGTCTGAGGGCATCTCGGGAAAAGGCATATTTATTTCGCGGTGAGCACAAAAATAGGAAAATTTGAAATTAATAAGAAATACCTAATATTATGAGAAACTTAAAAATTAATAAAAAATTGGACAAACACACACATATATAGGTACTTTCTGTGGACGCACCGTAGGTACGTATAAAAGTTCCAAATTGAATTTTCCATTATTTACAATTTGTATGACAAAACCATTCCTGCAAGTATAGTATATATATATATATATATATATATAGTAGTATATACCATTTTGATGAGAAAATTGTGACCGATCGAATTGCACACTTTTCTGCATTTTTTTAATTTGTCCACTTGCGTGACCCAAAATGACCGGTCACGATAGTCCGGTCAGTCACTAAAATATCGTAACCGGACATTTTCTAAAGTTATTTCATGATGATATGAGATTTTGTTCGGCTAATATTTGCCTGCATATATTTTGTTGTTTTTGAAGTTTACCTGTAAATTTGCCTTAATCTTACCTTATTACCATATCGTTATTATTGCTATTTTTGCTATTTGTTTACATATTTTGGGTATTTTGTAAATATTTTAGAACAAATTCAGTGTTTGTTGGCATTTAATGGTTACTTATATATTATTTTTGTTAAAATTTAAAGGTAAATATTTATAAATTTACTTACTAATTTTTCACTTGTTTTGTTTATAAAGGACAAGTATGTAAACATATTATACGGTTAAAGAAAATCTAGCCTTTATTTTGGTTAGAATCTCAGTTATGAAAATAATTTTGATCTTCCTTTTTGTACATTTTCAATTGTTACCTTAGTACAAATTAGCACAAAATAGTGCGAAGTCAAGACAAGTGTGATGCAATTTAAAATTTATTTATTTTTCTTCTTCTGTGTCTATGCCGCCCACAGCTTTTTAAGTTGAAAATAAGTTTTAGTTAACCGAACAACAAACCCCCTAGCAGTCCGGCTATACAGGGTGGCCCACCACGAACTGCATCGATCTATATATGGAAAAATAAAATTTGGAAAATTCTGAAAATTTGGCATCTCACCAATGCCGATGGGCGCTGCTCAACTAAAATATTTTGGTGAATCTGGCACTTCCGGTTATACCGGAAGACGATATCAACTTTCTTATCTCAAATGGAACACCCTGTATATTATTGCATTTTTGGATTCTAGGCATCATTTTGGAACAGAAATATGCAGCATGTCCTATGTCTAAATCCAACCGTTTTTGAGATATTTGCATTTTTTCGAAAAAAATTACAGGTGCAGACCTAAAGTCAATTAGCAATTTATACGAGGAAACTGCGAAATTTTAAAACGAATTTTTGGCATCGTGTAACAGAAGCCCTGACCTAGTGATCTCTGCTGAGAAATAAATCCGTTCTGATACAGGGTGTTCACAAAATATGAATAAAAAAATATTTTTAAAAAAAGCTTTGCTAATTGACTTTAGGTCTGCACCTGTAATTTTTTTCGGAAAAGTGCAAATATGTAATTCAAAAACGGTTGGATTTAGACAAAGGACATGTTGCATGTTTTTGTTCCAAAATGATGCCTAGAATCCAAAAATGCAATAATATACAGGGTGTTCCATTTGAGATAAGAAAGTGGATTTCGACTTCCGGTATAACCGGAAGTGCCAGATTCACCAAAATATTTTAGTTGAGCAGCGCCCATCGGCACTGGTGAGGTGCCAAATTTTCAGAATTTTCCTACTTTTAGTTTTCCATATATAGATCGATGCAGTTCGTGGTGGGCCACCCCGTATAACATCACAAATCAAGGCTTGTACATCAAAATTTTTAATTAATAACTGCCCTATATATTCTCTTATGTGATTAATAAAAAAAAGGAACAATTAAGTCACTCACACACATATTATTCTTAAAAATAAATAAATTAAAACTAAACCCTTATTATATTATTATTATTATTACATCGTTATGACAAGAGAATTTGTTTTATGTAGAATAGGTCAGATAATCAAAATACCTTGGAATATGCAGTGGCGTAGAAGTTCCGTTTAAAAAGGTCTCTACCGTTTAGGCATGCTTCTGCGAGCCGCTGTTTGATGAGATTATGGTTTTGGTTAGTACTTTGAACAGTCCAGGTACCAACATCAATATAATAACTACCAAAATTGGTGTTGCTGGCAACTATCTAATCTTTCCAAGATATTCATTGAAAGCTTCGAAAAAATTAAGTTTAACAAGCTACATATCGATTATAATGGGCTCATATTATGTTAATTTCTTCTTAAAACCATATCATCTATAAGTGTGTGTGTTTGAAATCAGAAGTGGGTAGGTACAGGTACCTACATAGTCTACACCGTACACTCCCCTGGCGTCGCGTAAGCTATCGTATCTGTTTTTTTTCTTCTTTTTTTATGAATATCTGGAAAGTGAAGAACCTGTTGCTTTTCTTGAAGCCCGTGCTACAATCTGGAATAGCTATAATTCAAATATCTATTTTAGTATCAACAACTTGGAATATCTCTGTTAGGTGTACATAGGTATATCTGATGATTTCACTCGGGATGCTTCCTGCATGGCTTCTGACACTTTTTCGTTCCTTAAGGGTGTAAGAAAGTAGACAAATGTCGGAGATCCCACTTGAACAGGCCATTTTGTTATACTAACAGGTAGACCCGCTCGGAATTTCAATGTATCTCGTCAGCGGGCTCAAAGGAGGAGAAAATGATGTCTCCGTGTCGTTATTTTCACGCCAGCTAGGGCGTGATGCCGGTTCAACGTTAGTTCGATTTATGTTCGAAAAATGCAAAATTAGGAGGGAGGGTGAATGAGGAAAAATGGCAGTATGGTAACGCAAGGGTGCAAAATTTTAAAAGGTAGATTTTGAATCGATCTCATGCACAAAATCACCTGTACTTGTGTTAAGGGATTAATTGGCCGTAATATAATTATAACTTTGAAACAAGGTAATGAAATTGTTATAATCAAGTTCTTATGTGCAGGGCCGAAGATGTTCACCTTGTATGTGATAACCGAACAAATTTGTTTATAGTGCGCCGTTTGAGGCCAAAGAGAGAGAGAAACGGGCCACTAGCCAGCTCAAGTGGGCGTGTGGGAGTGGGTTCCTAGAGCGAATGGTGATTGCGTAATGAAATGAAAGATATGAATTTTGCAAATTATTGAAAGAAAATATTGGTTAAAGGTTGGTATAAAATTTACTCAAGCAGCGGGTATATCACAGGCTTGTAGATCTATAATAAGTACTTTTGAGCACGTATTTCTAGTAAGGTAGGTAGCTAATTAGCTCCTCTTATAACCCTTTATTTTATCTTTTACCAGTTCTCACGTGAGCACGGCTTTCAAACAGTGCTACAAAATAGGGGCCACGTATATATCACCGCAAGGTAAGTACCAACTATTTAGATCACATAATATAATGTAATATGTAATAATGAAGTATACAGTTAATAACGAAATGAGGAACACAGTATGTTCTACAGTTGGTGCAACTAATAAGTAAGATAGTATTATTTATAAAAATTTTAAAATTTAGACAACACTTTATGGTGAAGACGAAATGTTTCTCTGTGGGAGATAGGGGTTATATCAACTCTTATTCCTTATAACTACCCTTAGCTGTAGGTAGGGTGGTAAGTGAAGATCCAGAAGGGACGAGTTCACTTGCTTAACCCGACACAAATGGCACGGCAGCCTCCCTCTATCACCGCCTCGCACAGCCTCTGACAGGACCAATAAAAGACCAGCTCCCAGCTAACTGTTCAACAGGAAAAATCTGGAGACCATTAATGTGTGAAAATCTCGGCGAAAATAAAAAATCCCTAAAAATTACGCAATTACGTAACTCGACAAAACTTACGAAGTGAAAGCAGCTTACGTATATAGTGGGTGGCTTTCTTGTAATTTACCCCTGGGATGGACAACTTCTGGAAGTAAATACCCAACAAACAGGGCTAGTCAAGTTTACCAATGTTTGGGTGAGAATTACCTACGGAGGTAAAATATTACCAATTTTTTCCTTTAGAAAATCGTTTAAAGTTTGAAAAACCTAAGAAGAAATTTTTGTTATCTAAAACTACTAATTTCTAACCTAATTATAAACTACATAAACGCTCAACTTTTAGAAAACTTTATTTGGTCCTAATTTAGTTTATTATTACCTAAAATCAGACTTTGAAGACAAGGAAAATTTTATCAAAAATTTTTTGGTCAATATTTACTTATTTTTAACTTTCTAGATGCCCTTATAGTCAAGAGATAATTTAAGAAATGCTGAAGGTCATAAGGAAGTAAATTTTGTCTCAATATTTGTCCCTGTAGGTTAGGTCAAAAATAGGTTGGATAGTAAGTAACCTAATCTCTATATTCGACCTATTATATCCCTATAGGTTTTTGGTCGTTTTTAGGTTTATACAGTAACCTAATAATTACTGTGAAGTTCAAAAAGACTAGTTTTTCGGACTTGAAAGTAAAAAGGGCTTAAAGAAGGTCAGAATTTCTTATAAAAATTACCATGAAGTAAAATTGGTCCAAAACAGTTTTTAAAGTAGAAAAATCGCTTGCAGTGTGAAAATGAATCGTGAACACAGAACATGTAAAGATTGAAGTGTTGCTTGTTCTGTTAGGTAGGTATATAATCTGTTATTTAAAATTTGGATTTTGCATTATTTTCTATAAAGTATTGTAGGAACGTGCCTAAATAACACAATCGGGCCATAAAGAAGATAAAAAATTAAGCCTGTGAAAATGGCGAGATAGATAAGTCTGTGAGTGTTCCCGAAGTGCAGTTACCAATACGATATTAGAAGCCTCATATAATGATACTAATTTGGAAGAGTACGCGGAAGAAATTGATGAATCTTCCCGGGGGCAGCTTGAAATGAAAAACTCTATTAATAGATAAATGGATACCTATTCTTGATATTTATCCAAGAATCTCGTAAAATACCTAATATTATTAGCTATACTATTAAATGCAATAAGTATGTCTCTATTACCTAATCTCGTGTTTACCTGGCAGTGTTGTCAACCAAAAGGGTTATAAAATTTACAGGCTCAAACAAAGCAGTAGGTCTGTTTCAGCACAACGAAATGGCTGTCAGAAGCATGCGCGGTTTTGTTTTTGGAACGACAAAATGAAACTGCGCATGCTCCTGGCAGTTTCAAACTGGTTTCAAGTTCTACCTAAACAGACCCAATAATCACCTTATTTATTACCTTTATTACCAAAAATAAACCAAATTGTAACTTTAACTTCTTGGTCGCTTTATCCTTTCATAGGGAAAATGTAACTATATGGCCAAAATCCTTATTTATTACCAAAAATAACCCTAATTGTAACTTTAACTTCTTGGTCGCGTTATACTTTAATAGGGACAATGTAACTATATAGTCAAAATTGTTTGTTATGTTTTCCCTGATTTAAGAAATCATGACTTCAAAGTCTAAAAATAGGTAAAATGGAACTTCACAGTTAAGAATTTATTTGCTATCAAACAAACAACAATGCCCTCCATCTTGAAATCAAAATGATTAAAAGTTTACCGATGCAATTATGTTTCAAAATATGAAAAAGTCACACATTGGGACCCAAATTAACTCCTCAAAAGTTTGTTTAGCATATTTTCTTGCCCTGTTCAAATTTTGTTAATAAACATTTTTGAAGATGAGAAAAAAAAAATTATTTTTTTGTAAATACACAATATATATGAGGCGCACGAGTTTTTCCGAAGTATTTTACCTATAATATGCAGAAATATTTTAAGCACAAGGAAATTTTTGCACAGACAACAAAATCCAAACACCTTTAATAATTCCATACCTCTCCGCATATCTATTAGTTTGGTTATAGGGTCAACGGCAGAGACGACATTTATTGCATCGGCATTTTATAGAATATATTTACCGTATTAATAGAAAGAGAAAGCTGCTGTTCTTCATAGTCAGATTTAAGTCCAAGTATAGGCATACATTACCTAATTATTACCTAATTTTTACTACTTCAGAGGTCAATTGTACTAAATCCCATAAAGTTATATTACCTATTTTTAACTTAAAAATTACTTCCAGTTCATTCCCCACTTTCCACTTTTTTACCTCATATAGAGGTAAACTGGTTTGGTCGAAATAAATTTCTGACTAGTTGGGTAGTAAAAATTAGGTAATTTTAACTTTGAATGTTTATTGGGTATAGTTCTCATCAAGTTCTACAAAAATGAAAAGGGGTTTCAAGTCGACAAAAACAAAGACAACATGGAGGGGCAACTTACCGGTTCGACTCGTGTAAAGTGTGCAATAAATCCGACAAAAGTCGTCATTCGTGTACCGCAAACTCACGAAAATAAACTGCAAGGTACACAATATTTGGTGAATTTTTTGAATAAAATCCTACAAAATGTAGAGCCACAATTTTGGCAACTTCCAAAAACTCGTACCTTGGAAAATGATTCCAAGAATGGGGCGAGAACCCTCCAATGACGTTGGAGGGTTGATTTCAGGAACCATCAGGGAACCAGATAGAGGATAAAAAGAAAAACCATCGTGGCTCAAAACTTAACCAGACCATATTGCCGATCCTCTGGATAGCTAAAGCAACAATAACAATAAACAATTTACGAAGGGTAGCAAATTACAGATACTATTTTGACTGCCTCGTTGACGACGTCATGCGCAGAACGAGCACGCGCATCACGGACTTCCGCGGCAGGAGACAGGCAGTCTGCGCGACCATACCATTCCTTCGCAAATACGTCCACAATCCCTGCATTTTCACGTAAACAACAAAGAACGGATAAAATTGGCCACCAGAAGTCACTGCAAAACAACTCTCGACCATAGAAGAGATCAAACGGAAATAAAAAACCAAATTCAAGAAGGGTGTAATAGACACCGGATCTGGGGAATGGTTAAACGACCGAACCCAAAAGAAGAAGAAGAAGCAAGTGAACTTGTCAACCTCTTATATAACCAGCCCCCAACCATAAGTCCACAAAACATCTCAGGCATTCATCAAAAGGCAAGGGCACTAGATAAGAAAATATTCCTGACAATTCAACCCACAATGGTAAGTGCTGGACCAATTCACAAATTACTATAATTAATGATGTTATTTATTTTCAGGATCAATTTAGATTAATTGTGAGCCTCTAAATACTCAGCTCTAAATAGTAGAAAACGTCCCATATATTAGTGTTATTGGTGCCCAGAGCAAATATTGTGCTACCGGATAGAGAACTACGATAGCTACTGAAAAGTTCACATAATAGAAAAGTTCGTAGAATATGGCAGAGCAACGATAGAGGATAGAGTAGTTGATAAAATAAATATTACAGTGAAACGATTATAATATTGTATTATTGTATTGATAATTGTTTACTTCTTAAGGTTATAATAAATAAATATAGGGAGTGTAATTCTTATAAAAATAATTAGTTTTATTTTTTGTTACTGGGGATCGACCAAAACTATAAAACGACGGGTTGTCATTTAAAAAACGTCGACAACCCGTCGTTTTATAGTTTTGGTCGATCCCCGGTAACAAAAAATAAAACTAATTTGACACGACCAGGAAAAAAGAAGAAAAACTTTATGATAAAAATAATTAGAACGATTAATTATTGGCAAAATCAATGGCCCTTTTCTAGGGAAAAACTCTGTGGTTTAGTCCCAGCGCCTTCTCCATTATTGAAAGAAATGCCCCCATTAAGGTGTGACTTGTAAAACTCGTTTCGAAACTAGAAATCCAAAATATATAAATTATATTAATAATTTAAAAATCAAAAAATCATAAAATCATAATAATGAAGTGTTTTGTTTATATCGAGTAACCCAAAAACTGATTTTCGCAATATTGCCTCTAACTTTACTTCCCATTACTTCCAAAGTCGTCCAAAACTTTTAAAAGTTATGCTTCAAGTGCTAAAACTGACGATGCTACAATTACAAAATTCGGCCTGCAACAAAAATATTTTGCGCTTCCATTTTGTATATCCACTAGAGCATGTCTACCAGTAAAATTAAAAAGTCAAAGTAAAATTTCAACCAACCAAGTATCTATAGGTATCATGTGTTCACGAATTATTTTTAGACCCCCTTAATCTATTTTTAAGCTAAGAAAAAAGTTGTAGATTAAATCTGTAGAAGGGAAAGCAAGCTTTTGTTAGCCTATATTATTTTATACCGGATGATTTATTCATAAATGCATTAATTTTAACAGCGGGTATAGGAAAAATACCGAAATTGCAATTAAAACATTCCAACTTTTTTAAGCCGGAATTAATTTAGTTCTATACCGCATTTTTACCTATTTGGCCTCCTATCCACTGACTTGCTTCCAAGCGCATATCGGAGCATCGACGCTTGCCTGCGCCCTTAGCTTTGTTGCCAGATGTAAGAAACTTTCGCAAATTTAAAGGAATATTTTCAGTACAAGATTGTTTGTATTGTAGGTGACTTTTTTTTGTAAAATGAATGAGCAAATTGCAAAAATGATGGACAAATGTTAATGCTTACCTCTCTGATGTGCTTGGTATGTCAATAATTTGATCTGGGATTTGATAAATGCTGACCTTCTTTGTTTTTGTTTATTACACTATTACTATCATTAAAATTAATTGTCGAATTTATGGGCACTTTTTGGTTTCCCTCAGCCACCCCCATTGTTTGGTGAGGTACCCAGCGATCACTACCAGATGGATGCCAGACGCCGGGAAAACTCCAATTTACCAAACACGAAACACAGTCACTGTCGCCAATTTACAACAGCCATCATTTTTCTCAAGGCACGAGTTCACACGGTTAATTGCCGACCGACGGATGTGTGGAAATAACTAGCCCTGGCTTGTTGAGGATTTGTTCAGCTGCATCGTCGATTCGGGCAAGTAACTGTTGCATGTCTTGAGGCTCTGTTTCATATACGATTGCTTTCATGTAGCCCCAAATACAAAAATCCAAGGGATTAAATTCTGGGGAGAGAGTTGGCCATCGCACTGGGCCTGGCAAAATGAGCTGAAGCACAGACATGAATGAACCACATTTTATGCAGAGCTTGATGTGCCAGATCGTCAAATAATTGGTTCAAAAAGTACAAGTACCTATTCCCATTTAAATGTTCTGTCAGTATATAAGGCCCGATAGGTCTATCCCCGTAAACCGACGACTATAGCATGGGGGTTTTTATCTGACCAGATGTGACGGTTGTGCCTGTTAAAAGAATTAAAGAAAATTAATTTTGCTTACATTTAATATTTCACCAATTATCCTACCAAAAATTTTAATGCTTTCTTTCATTAATAACAACTATACCATATTAATTTTTACGAGTTTTAAACGCATAAAAACTTAATTACGGTAAAAACAAATACCTTACCAAGCAGCATTTTTAGTAAGCGCCACGTAACGACCACTACCGTACAAACTTCAAAGTGTTTATCACTAGTGGTCGACACGTTATAGAAACCGTTCTATAGTCAACACTTTTTGGGTTGCTGCCATGTTGCCACCACGTTTTTGCAACTTATTCTAGCCACGTGGCGCCTTGGCGCGACGTGTCAGCCACCTATGAGGCCACCTACATGAAACTTGGCTACTTGCCTCTTTATTTTTCATGTCGGTGGGTCTCTCTCGTTCAACTTATTTAAGTATACACATGCATACATTATTACGTCCTGCTGCCTTTCTCCCACCAACTCGAAATTACTCAGAACTACTGTGAGCATTTATTTTATTTTTATCTAATTAGGAGATAGAGATAAGAACAAAACGATTTCAAGTTTACTGTCAAACACAGATGTTATACTTTGAAATATGAGCACGCAATATTCAATATTTTCAAAAAATAAAATAAACAGTGAGAAGCACATTTTTTTAAACGTACCTATGTACCTAAATACCGCAGACAATTTTTTTTATTATTCTTGGTTACGTAAAACCAATAATTACGTACTAATTCACTATATTTTAATGAAGAATTTGCGAAGTACTAATTTTTATTCAGTAGTGTGGTCATTTTGTCATAATGGCGGTATAAATCGTATTCTTACCTTATGGCGTCGTGTCTAAGATATAACTTTAAGGTGATTTCCACATACATTTGTTTACTTGAGGTGTTGTTACTTGACCTTAGTGGCTATAGTGGCGGAAACTGTGTTATTCCACTTCATAGTTACTTTCACCATTTGAAAGTAGCGGCAACGTCACAGTCACCACTGCAGCCACCATCATCACGATACTCGTGAGTGTCGATTTCCATAACCTCAAAATTTAGGAAACAATGCATTCGCAACGACTATTCAAATTCAAATTCTTTATTTCGTAGTAAGACACTTACTACGTTAAGCATAATTTATTTATTTAATAAAAATCCTGAGTTTCTACCAATTTGTATTTATTTCATCGTATTTTTTTTTGTTGTACAACGTACGTTTCGGCGAAAAATTATGCCATCTTCAGGTACAATAAATTTTGACAGTGTTCTTTGAAAGCAAATTGTAGTCGAAAAAAAAACAGCTTTGTCTAGTCAAATTTTTAAAAAAATACTTCAAGACCATAAGTGTACATGACTAGTGTTAGGGATGAACCAATAATAATACTTTATGAGTAAAGATGTGTCAAAGTTTATTATTCGAAAAATGTTACAATCTCAACGAACGCCGAACAAAGAATGAATCATCTACCGGGCCTCGGTCCAACACCCGGCAATGAACCGTTTTTGCTATATTATATAAACATCGAATGATATGAATAATTACTGTAGTCCATCCATCCCATGCAGAGCAGCCGGCCAAGACCACGATACAGGTATACAGAGTGGTCCATACAATGGGTTGGTAACACTCGGCCATCCTGAATGTCTATCGTCCCGATAGTGACCAAGCTGAGAGAAGAAGAAAAAAAATATAAGAAAAGTTTTGCTGCACATCAAATACAAGTATGTGGGTGGGTGGTAGTTGCCTGCAATCGGGCATTCTAATTCTAATAATAGGAAAATTGCCTTAGGCTGGCAATCTACAGAAAGTCTAAGGAGATCTGGTTTGCCAGCATTCGGGCAGTCTTGGGAAAGTCTGATAAGGTCTAGTGTGCCAGCATTCGGGCAGTCTTCAGAAAGTCTAATAATGTCTAGTTTGCCAGCATGCGGGCACTCTTAACTTATTGACTACCTACTAGTATTGTTTAGTCTCTGATTGTAAAGGGTTTCATGTGTTCAAGGCACACGACGGCTTCATAAGGAATTCTCGATCTAGTTGCGATTTACTTTATATCGGTCATGTTGTAGAACTTCAACGACCTTAAACGGTCCTTTGTAAGTTTCCACTAGTTTCTTGCTGTCATTGTTGCTAGGAATGCTTGCGATTTTTGTGAGTACGAGGTCTCCGACATGAAAGCCTTGGGACGCTTTTCTTTTCTTATTGAAACGACGGTCTTGATCTTGTCTGTTTTTCTCCATGTTTTCGCTGGCGGTTTTCCGTAATGATGTGACATCTATTGCATCTTCTTTGTCACTCTCCATCGCGTCTATGTAGCGGTCACCATCCATTCTTAATGATGTACCGAATAGCAGTGTAGCAGGGGAAGCTTGTGTAGTTGTATGTTTTGTGCTATTGATGCCTTGCTGAACGGCAGTTAGCTTGCTGTCCCAATTATCTGAGTCGGTGTCTGCGCCCATGGAAGCTAGACCATTGATTATTGTTCTGTTAGCTCTTTCAACTTGGCCGTTACCTCTTGGCATACCGACTGCGGTATTAAATAATTTAATTCCTCTCTCAAGGCAGAACTGGGAGAATTCTGAGGAAGTAAAAGATGTACCGGCGTCGCAAATGATTCTCTTTGGATTTCCAAATATTTTAAAAATGTCGTTGAGTTCTTGGATAACATACACTGTCTTAGTACTTGGAACTCCTCGAAGAAATACAAACTTGGTAAACGCATCTATTACTACTAGTAAATGTTTGTTTCCATTCCTTGATTTCACAAAAGGGCCTACATGGTCCATGTGGAGGGTGTGAAATGGCTTTGCGTACTTTGGGATGTAATGTAATAACCCTGGTTTTTTTCCACTAACGTTTTTGTGATAAAGGCAATTAAGACAAGAAGAAATATACTTCTTGACAAACCGTTTCATCTTGGGAAACCAGTAACGTTCTTGTAATCGACTGAGCGTCTTCTCAAATGCAAGGTGACCAATGTCATCGTGGTTCAATTTGACAATTTGCCATCTGCATGTCTTTGGCACTACCCATCTTCTTCCGTAGGCAGTTATCCTATAAACCCGATTTCCGCGAAGATCATATTCTTTGAAGATTGAACGATTTTCGTCATACTCTCCAGAAAGAAGAATTTGTTTTATGTCGCATATATTTTTGTCTTTGTCTTGAACTTCTTTTAGCCAGTCTTCTTCTGATATCATCAGCACGTCATGAGTACGAATGTCTGGATTTCGGCTTAATGCATCGACGTGTTGCATCTGCGTTCCGGCTTTATGTTGTATTTGAAAAGTGTATTCTTGCAGGCTGAGCATCCATCTCGCTATTCTCGGAATTATTTTTTGTTTTGACATTGCATTTTTTACTGCACTACAATCTGTTATAATTGTAAATTGTTTACCTAATAAATAGTGTCTGAATTTTTCTAGTGATTTAACTATCGCAAGAAGCTCAAGCTCAAACGAATGATATTTACATTCATCTAAAGTTGTTTGTTTACTAAAGTAAGCTATGGGTTTTTCACCATCTTCTGTAACTTGCATAAGTATGCCGCCCATACCATCCTGGCAAGCGTCAGTGTAAAGTAAAGTTGTACGACTTGGCTCAAACATTGTCAAAATGGGCTATGAACTAATTATATTGATAAATCTCCCATTTCCATTTACATTTTTTTTAACAATGCTGTTAATGGACGTGCCTTGTAGGCATAGTTGGGTATAAATTTGCGAAAGTAACCTATAAGACCCAAAAACTGCCTCAATTGATGTACAGTTTTTGGGATTGGAAATTGTGTAACTGCCTCTACCTTATCGTTATTTACAGAAACCTTACCCTGTGAAATTACATTTCCTAAATATGTGACTTCCTGTTGTAGGAATTTTGATTTTGACAATTTTATGGTCAAACCATAGTCTTGTATAATTTTAAAGACCTTTTCTAACATTTCTAAACCTTCACGTATTGTGTGTAACGGAACTATTATATCATCTAAATATGGAACTACACCAAAATCCCGTAACGGTTCAAAAATTTCTGTCATCATTTTTTGAAAAACAGCAGGAGCGTTACTTAATCCGAATGGTACTCTTTTGTATTCATAAAGGCCTTCAGGAGTAATAAATGCTGTTTTAGGAATTGATTCTTGGCTTACAGGAATTTGGTGGTATCCAGCTGCTAAATCTAGTGTAGAAAAATACTTATAACAACCTGCATTGTCTATTAAGTCTTCAATTAATGGCAATGGAAATTGTTGTTTTTCAGTAATCTTATTGAGAGCTCTATAGTCAACAACAAGCCTTTTGTGTTATCTTTTTTATTTACCAATAAGGCAGGGCTAGCATATTCTGATTTACTTTTTTGTATTATCTCTGCTCCAAGCAATTCTTGAATTTGTTGTCTCATTATAATTTTATCGCTTTCCGATAGTCTATAAGGTCGAAATGAGACAGGTGTGTTAACTTTAGTTTCGATCCAGTGTCTTTCCTAATCTATTTATAGAAACATACAGGCTAGATTCAAACTTAGCAATTAATGAATATAATTTTTTTTTATCGATGGCTGATATTTCGCAATGGCGTATATTAAAATTATTGGTAGTACAAACATTTTCCTTTATTTTTACTTTCGTAAAGGTAAACTTATCGCCTACTCTTTGGTAAGAAATCTGTTTGTCTTCGGTGAAGTTACGACCAATTATTAATTGTGTGTCTTTTAATGGTTCACTAGTCACGTACACTTGAATATTAAGAGAACAGTCGTCCACAGAAATATCCGCATAAAGACATTCGTAGACATGTACTTGTTGCCCGGCAAACCCAGATAATATAACACTATTACTCAACTTTGTTATTTTTATATTTAATTTTATAGCAAGGGATCGTTGCATAACAGAACAATCGCTACCTAAGTCTACAAATGCCTCAACATCTTTACCATTAACCTGAATTACCTTATAAAAATTTTTTGCACTACTTTCTTTTATCATTTTAACATTCTCTATTTTTACGGGGGCTTTTTCATTTTTGTCAAAAATTCTTTTACGGCACGCAGATTCAATGTGGCCTAAAGTTTTGCAACAATTGCAAACCTTGTGTCTGTGGGGACATTGATCTCTTGGATGTCCCGGATTACCACAAGAATTGCAATTATTTTGAAATTTTGCTTGAAAATTATTTTTGGAGGAATAAGTATTCTTAAAACTTTTGTGAATTTCTGCGCGCGGGGTAACTTTACTCGGTCCTGGTTGACCCTCTAACCCACCAATAGCAGTTTTATTACGTAAGTATGACGCTAGTTCATTGGTGCTTTTTATATTGGCCGCCTCAACTGCATTTTTAATATAACTATACTGATCGCCTATTGCCCCTAATATTAAGGAAATTTTGTCACATTCAGAAATATTTAACCTTAATTCCTTAAAAATTAGCTTTCTTTGGTTTATGGTTCATTAGATCTTGAAAAAGAGAATAGATGTCTCGCCTGCTTTGAAAAGTTTCTAATAATTGTTTTCGCCAGTCCCTCCAGGTAAACCTAGCCCAGTTGACATCAGTTGATATTAAACTATGATACCAAATTTGTGCCGTTCCTCTCAGTTTACTGGTCGTTTGTAAAATAATACCATCCTCTGACCAATCATAAATACGAGCATTGTGTTCTATAATTTCAATCCAATAACAAATATCGTCTTTTAATGGATCAAATTCCGGTATTACTGCAGATATGTTCAACTGTTGTGGAACCACAGGACACGAATTTGTTGAAACTGCTTGGCTTACCCCTGCTACTTCATTACTTTTACTTTTCCGTGATCTTGTCCTAAGTCTCCTAGTTCCTTTCTTTTTGTTTCTACGACGACGGCGATCGTCACTCGAAGATGTAGAACTGGATGAATCTGAATCCGATGATGCCGATGTGGACGAATGGTTCCTTTTGCGTCGCGGCATGGTACTCCAGGTACGCGGAAACGCACAATCCCACTTTCTGATGTTAGGGATGAACCAATAATAATACTTGATGCGTAAAGATGTGTCAAAGTTTATTATTCGAAAAATGTTACAATCTCAACGAACGCCGAACAAAGAATGAATCATCTACCGGGCCTCGGTCCAACATCCGGCAATGAACCGTTTTTGCTATATTATATAAACATCGAATGATATGAATAATTACTGTAGTCCATCCATCCCATGCAGAGCAGCCGGCCAAGACCACGATACAGGTATACAGAGTGGTCCATACAATGGGTTGGTAACCCTCGTTTAGATAAATTGAGAGATTAATCAATGGAAACTTGGTGGATGAAGGAACTCTGGTGGTGTTTTTACGAAGGCTACATGTTAGCAAGTTAAGCACAATAAGACAAACAGGCACCTACATAGTACAGACCATAAGTGTACATGACTCGTTTAGATAAATTGAGAGATTAATCAATGGAAACTTGGTGGATGAAGGAACTCTGGTGGTGTTTTTACGAAGGCTACATGTTAGCAAGTTAAGCATAATAAGACAAACAGGCACCTACATACATAGTACATACTTTAAATTTAGTTAAAATCTCGAAATAAATTTACAATAATAAATCCACAATAACAAATATTTAATTAGGAGAAGATTTTATTCAAGAATCCTTCCACCGAGAAAAAGCATTGAGTAGCAAAAATCACTTAATAGTTTTTAAATTTTGGAAGTGGCAGCTCAGACTAGGTACTAGAGATGCAGCTTGTTATAGGTCCTTATCCCTAAGAAGCTTACACCGCTCTGACACCTCTTCAAGCGACAATATTCTGGAAGCGCGTCCTGCTATACCAGAGTGTAATATGCACATCATCATGTAGCTCATATTGACTACTCGACTTAAACACTATGCTCGTACTTAAATCACGCATCGAATAATTAATTCAAAGAACTAACACTAAATCTCACTGCACTACAGTCAGCACAATGACACTGCGTTAGCAGACATAGGCACGCACATTCAGCAAACAAGCAAGGAAGCCGCACTTGATAGTGACGGTCACTGCATGGGGAATTTGGATGGTAACGATAACTCTGTAGTGGCTTTGATATAATAAGCGAACGTGAAAATCTCCTCTACAAAAAACAAAATTTGGAAGTATATACGGCGTAGGTATCTCATAAAATTCAGATGTACCCTATATTAGGATAGAGCAGACCGAGAATCCCATGTTTTTCATCCGAAATCGGAAACAATAATAATTCTTTAAAATTATTAATGAAATGGAATTGCTCGACGCAGATTTTTTTGTCAGCAATAAAAAATGCCGATCCTACGTTTCCTGATGTAGAGATTAACTATAGCCGTCCTCCTTTTACAGTTTTAAGTGATCTTAAATCGATTGCGAATCACTTTGAGATCACATCAGCTGACATCGAGTGTTTCTTTGACAAATGTTCAGTTGATTGTGAAGTGATCAGTTTACGCAGCAAATCGATTTTTATGTAATTTGTGTTGGTTTTGAGTGTTTCTGGGGTTAAGGTGGTGAAAAATATTAAAAAATTCATTCAAAGGTTAGATTATAGATAACGTGGTCGTACACTGTTCCATTTACCAATAGAAATCATTTCACTATCAGATCACTTCATGTTCATTTCACTTCAAATTCACTTGTGCAAAAAGTCAAAAAGAGGACAACTTGTATAGTATTCTCAGTATAGGTAGGTATTTTTACCATGCGCTGGACAGACATGCATTTCCATGCCTTTCCACACCGCGTATTATATTAACGAGATGAGGCTGAGCAGAAGATAGCAAAGCGGAGAGGATAGTGATCTCGATTGGGTCTGGGAATAGCAACCCGGGTTTACACCGTATATTAAAATGCTATATCCTTTGTCCCACAGGGTTTCCCTGGTAATTGTCAGCTAATTATGCCCGTTTTCACATCAAAACAGCTGCCCAACTCATCACTAGAAACCACTTGCTTCACTTATCCGTAGTTACAAAGATTGTACGGAGTAACAAAGATATAAGCACAGAAAATACAGCCTGATTCCCTTAGGCTAGTGTCGTCTGGCGTTCAATGTGTAAGAATATATGCATAATGAAAATAGAATAAGTAGAATAATAAGTATAAATGCGACGTTGCCACTACTTGAAAGCAATAAAATATTATAACCAGGATAGGGACAGGCACTAGCGAGTAGCAAATGGGATGTGATTATAATAAAATATATTCAGGGAATTAAGTAGTGGGAGGTGGTGGGGTGAAGCGCGGTCAAATTAGTACGAAGAACTTATTTGCGGTTAGTGCCCGTCTACAGTGATGTGTTGAACAGCGTTGACTGCGTTAGGAAGTAGTGGCAACGTCACCTTCATACCCATCTCTCTTATGCTTATTCAATTTCTTATTATGGATATATTTTTACACACTGTTCGCCAGACGACTCCTTTAGCACTGCCCACGACACACTTACCCACGGTATGTCACTAACGAATCCGAAAACCGGGAAACTCTGCGCATCTACGTCAGTTGCGAATCATGAATTCTATATGGGACTCAACAGAGTTTATCCCTGGTTTATACAGCAAATAAAATAGACTGCAATAAAAAATTAGCCTTGTTATGGTTAAAGCGAATCATTAAATCCTTAATATAGACACACTGTATATTAATGTACTATATATTAAGGTTGTAGGATTATCGGTATATTAATATAATATATTAACAAAAAGAGTAGAAAATTGGCCAGAAGTCAAAAAGTTACAAAAAAAAACAATCAAATTTCCCTTCCATCATTATTCGAAATTTTGAAAAATTATGTGGTCTTTTTTGAAAAATTACTAATAATTTGCCCGTATGAGGCGGAATTAATGGTGGCATTGCAAGTACAGGCCACAGGGTCTCACTTCGATAAAGAAGACCCTACACTCTTCTAACTTTTTTTTGGGTTTGGAGACATGTTAAAGTCGGGTGTGCACGGGCCATGGATATTGGAGGCTCATTTCACATTAATAACGTCTTGTATGTTCAGCTATACCTACACATTTTCCAGTGGAGTGATAAATTTGGAGGAGCATTATTTATGGTTCCCGGCTACTCTGGGGAATTCCCCGAAAAAAACACCTTACCGCCGTCCGCGCCGCTACGCCCGTAGGCGCCGCCGCCGCCGCTTTCACCTGAGCGGCGGCGTCGGGCGGCCGGCGGCCGGCGTCGCGACGCCAGTGCAGCGCGGGCCGCGAACCGGGCCGACCGGACCGACCGATGCGAGCGACCCACGTCGCCGACGCCGCCGACGCCGACGCGGCAGCAGCGCCGCGAGGCTACCGCGCCATGCCCTAGGTACGTACGATTCGCGGGTACGGAAATAGTACGTCGTGGCGACCGACGGATAAGCCTACCACTACTAGTATAGACAGGCAAAATGTTATCGTCAGTTCAACAGCAACAGAAAAAATCCTAAAATTTGAGTTGACTTCAAAATATCTATAACGAAGATTTGGCCATGATTTCTCCGTGTATAATACGGTCAAATATATAAAGAAACGGTATTTGGATATACAGACAAATTAAATGCGAAGCGACGGGCGCAAAGTATAAATGTGCAGATGAGTACAACAACCTGAATTTTGAATAGAAGTAGTGCGATATACAGTGTGGTCATTTAAGTGTGCAACATATGGGATTTTTTTTTATTAATTGCACAAGGAAAATACAAATATTCCCGAAACTTGGTGCATGTTCGATAATCATATTAGGCGCACTTAGAATGGTTGCAAGTCAAACAGCATACAGGGTAGGTTAAAAAATATAAAAATTGTACAAGAGTAAAGTACCCTTATTTCAGAAAATTCAGCAAAATGTTATTAAGAAAAGTTGTCTAGAATTAAAAGTTATGCCTGAATACCAAAACATGGCCTCCTAAGAAAAATAAATATATTTTTTTGAAAAACATTAATAATTTCCTAAAAAAATTGTTTTAATATTGACCCTAAACAATTTCATAAATCAATCAAAATTATATCAACTTCGCATAACTTTGTTCAAATTCAAGCATATTTGTAAAATTAACCTAGATTTTTAATTTTTTAGGGAATCACAAATTTCATGTTTGTTGCAACGATATTAAACAAAACTTTAAAATTTCGCAAAAATTCTTCTGAACAAGGTAAAACACTAGTAATGATAATGTGTATATTAAAAAACTCTTATTTAAGGTGCAAAATTTTTATTTTAAATGTTTATTAAGGAACTGTGGAAATTAATTTACGAAAATTGTTTTTCTTAGTAGGTTATGTTTTGGCATTTAGGCACAGCTTTTAATTCTAAATAACTTTTCTTAATAACCTTTTGCTGAATTTTTTGAAATGAGGGTACTTTACTCTTGTACATTTTTTATATTTTTTTACCTATCCTGTGTGCTGTTTGACTTGCAACCATTCAAAGTGCACCTATGATTATTGAACATGCATCAACTTTCGGCAATGTCTGTATTTTGGTTGTGCAATTAATAAAAAAAAGTCCCATATGTTGCACACTTAAATGGCCACACTGTATAGAATTATCATTTTCAAAATTTGGTTTGGGATTCAAACCTCCACACTGAGAAAAAAACGGAAAAATATATAGTGTTGGGCTCTCGGTGCACTGTAAACTCTAATGCTTTGTGATTTTCAAATTTTGTATACCTCGCTTAAACTATTTGTCCATGAATTATCTAAAAAATGTTACCATTATACTACCGTGTTAAATTAAAACATCGTAACCAATATTTTCATGATCTGTCATTTACGTCAAAATTGGATATTCAAAATCCGTACATCAATTTTTTTCTGCTGTATAGGCAGTTTTTTGGATTTAGCTAGTAATAGACCGGGAGATAGGGACAGATTTTTGGACGTGATTTTACTCAGTATCCCTTTGAAAGGGCATTATGTGGCGTATATTCTCACAATACTAAAGTATGAAT
Source organism: Pseudeuparius sepicola (assembly GCA_963920635.1). NCBI lineage: Eukaryota > Metazoa > Arthropoda > Insecta > Coleoptera > Anthribidae > Pseudeuparius > Pseudeuparius sepicola. The sequence continues at coordinate 57,980,770 of OY987301.1, read as the reverse complement.
CAGAGAGACATCCTATATGAGTTCTTCATATGGAAAAGTGAGTTTTTATTTATTCGAAAAATATGCGTTTTGATATGATTTTAGTCAGGCTGCCATGTGTTTTATAATGAAGTTCAAAATAGAAAACTTCTCGGAAAACCATAGGCATACCGTTAACGTGGACCCAAACCCAAAAAGCTACTAGTGTCACGTTAACTTGTATTTTAATACTTAATTTTTCCACGTTTCTGAACAAGCTGCCAATGAGAAGTATGTATACCGTTAGCGTAGGCCCACAGGGCTATTATTGTCACGTGAACTAGTATTTTATTAATTAATTTTTCCACGTTTCTGAACAGGCTGCCAATGAGAAGTATGCAAGTTCTTCTTATGAAACTGGTGGAAAAAAAAGGATGGCATACCGTTTTCGCATGTCCAAGTACATACAGTTTAAAATAAATGTTATTTAATCATTTAAACGATTTATTCGATGTAAAGTGTACTTGGACATGCGCAAACGGTATGCCATCTTTTCTTCAGCAGATTTATAACATAACGGTATGCAATCTTTTCTTCAGCAGATTTATGACATAAATCTGCTGAAGAAAAGACAAATTAATTAATAAAATACTAGTTCACGTGACAATAATATAGCCCTGTGGGCCCACGCTAACGGTATGCCTATGGTTTTCCGAGGAATTTTCTATTTTGAATTCCTCGAAAACACATGGTAGCCTGACTAAAATCATATCTAGACTCTTATTTTTCGAATAAATGAAAACTCAGTTTTTCATATGAAGAACCCAGGACGACTCTCTGATTCATACCTTATTATTGTGAGAGTATACGCAACACGATGTCCTTTGAAAGGCATACTGAGTAAAATCGCGTCCAAAAATCTGTCACTATCTCCCGGTCTATAAGTTTTGCCGTATGGTACAATAATTGTTATAGAAGTAGGTGCCGTATCTGTGATTCAGTAGCATATTATACGGTGTACCGATATTTGCGAAATGTTACGGTCATATTTACGGCATGTTATAGTAATTTTTATAAAAAATGCCGTATATTACAAAAAATAAATGAGGGTCAAAGTTCAAAAATTTTTATTGTTTCTATTATAGTAATAAAAACTCCTAAACATAGGTTTTCTGTTTACCTGAGAGTTTTTTTTGCATATACCTACGGCGGTTTTTTTATACAGCATTATACAGCATTAGTCAATACATACATGTCATGTTACGCAGACCGAGCGGCAAATAACTTTGAAAAAATATATTTTTCCACTTTATTTTTATTTAATAATAACTACACAAACTTTTTGACTTCTTACAATCGGACTGAATTTAGAAATTGTTGGAAAAACAGAGATTAGGCTTGAACCTGAATTATACTATAATACTATATTATACTATATTATACTATAATGGAACTAATCTGAACACCGCCGAATGGCATCAGAGGCTTTTATAGTCTTTTGGTGCTTGGTGAGGGAAACGCCAGAAACTCGTGATGTTTCTAGAAGTTCTTAGAACGGATGTGGAGTCTGTGTAAAATGAGAAGTTGAAGTTTGCAGAAGTTTAAGAAGCGTGAAAACATATTTGTTTAAGACGTAGTTTTTGTGATAAGTTGGCGTTTTTCTGGTATAACATACATATATTATGGAGAAAAATTATGCGAAATATATACATTTAATGTGACTCTTTCTGAGGACACGCTATAATTTATAGAGTGTTATTATAGGAAACTTATTTTACTTTCAAATCATAAAGGAGTATTCTTGTTATTCGCTACTATAGATTGAATCGTATTTAAAAATAATAAACAACATTACTTTGTTAACCCTTTTGTATTTTCTATAAAAGGGAAAAGAGTAGGTACCTACTTATTGGTTACTAGACGGTTTGCACAAATAGCCTTTATTATTAAAAGACAAAGACACCCTAAATAAAAATTCATACCTACACCTACGAGTTCATTTTGATGCCCATAGTTTGTTACTTACAGTTGTTTCCATTCATTTAAATTGTCTCACCTTGAAAATGTCTGCCTGTGGTAGGTATAATTCAATTTAAACCTGAACAAACATTTTGGCTGTGAAACCTCTCATCAGCAAAGTCTATACCTAGGTATGGTCATCTGCATAATAATATTACTTATTTCAATAAATAATGGTTGTTTGTGTACCAAAGCACTGAAATTCACTTTTTTGTAATAAATGTGGAATTTAACTACCATGGAAGATGCAAATAAACCCCATGAGTTAAAAAAGGAAGTTCGTATATTTTTTGAAATCGGGAAATTAAAAAGTTTAAAAGCGACGTCATTTCCTTTCGGTTATTTTGTGAAGGTGGCGTCTACAGCCGACCAAGCTTACCGCGATTAAGCGTGTCTATCCAGATGAGTCCGCGGATCTCCTGGGTCCGTAGGTGTTCACGGGTAGATATCGATTGCATTCTACATACAGAATATCGCTCTTCAAACTGACCACACTGCTTATATTGAAGGATTACGCCGTTAAAGGTAACAATTCCGCAATGAGCGACGGACCCGTCTGTCGTTTAGTCGTTAAGAATCCCGCCAACGCCAACTTAAAGAATTTTTTTTACAATAATGGATGACATCACTGGCAGTATTTTAATGATGATTTTGGCATTCTTCACTGTCAATGTAATTAAAGTTTTTTATATAAGGTGCACTTAAATTTTCCTACTCAGTAGTATCAAAGTCAACAAATAGTTTAGACGATATAAGCTGCCAGTAGGGATTTTTTTGTTGTTACACTAAATCAGTTCTGCAGGAGAAAATATTAAGGCATACCTATAACTCTAGCCCAACTTTCATTGCATCATAAATTCAGTTCTGGAACTGGATGTATAAAAAATGTTTAGGTGTCATGGAAAAATTTGCTTCAATTTTCAATTTCAGAAAATAAGTTACCTATATATTATGCGATGGTATATTTTGTATACCTAACAATAACATGGTATTTTCAAATTCAAAACTTGCAATTTTTTGATAAGTTAATAATACGTTGAGAAGAACAGAAGAATGAATGGCTCACACATTTTTTGAGTCGCTTGCGTTCCTTCTTTGATCGATTAGATATCCCGCTAACCCGGATATGCCTTATGCCAGTCACAAAAGGATTATATTTCAAATACACATTCAGCATTACACTTAATAATTATTATGGCACCTCATAGTGCTTTCAAAAAGTTTTACTTAAAATGGTTAATATTCGATATTTGCAAGATCTTTTTACATTTAAAAAGTGGTTCGGAAAATTGATTGTTATTTTGTTGTTCTGTCTCTATTGTTTTCTTTTTTTACATTAAACTTCAAGTCCCTTTCAAATTTGGGGTACCACATATTAAGATATAGGTGCTTAGTACTACCCCATATTTTGAGTTATAGTTGCTTAATATGGAGCACTTGACAAAATAGATTTTTTGAAATAACAAAAAAAATAAAACAGGCTTATTAATTTTAATCTCACTACCGGCTAGAAAAGGCAATAGGCTATATATATCTAAAGAATATATATTTTTTTCAATTATTTTGAAAAATAGTTTGTTTTTACTGTTTAAAACAAATAACCCGCATTTTTAGGCGGTTTTCTTCTACAATTAAACCTATAGTATCCCCAATCCATACATCATGTTTCTAAAAGCAGCTGGCTTAGTATCATCAAAGAGGTTAAAATAAACCATTTAAACATTTCCATGGCCTACATTACTCTTTTCAGCTAGCTGAAATAAAGCTATATCTATATGTGGTACTTCAAATAATTAAAAAATCGTCACTATAAACTTTATCATTATCAAGAAGTCTTCCTTTCTATCTATAATATTTTAGTCGCTGCTATACGGTATCATAATTGTAGGCAAGGTCAAATAGAGCTAATATATTCATAAATCCACTAAGTGAAAACAGCTTCATGGTTGAAATGTACAAAAGATCCTAGCTGACTTTTTTCTCTACAAAAGCTCTAGGTTGATTTATATTTGTAACCACCAGTCTATTTTTTGTTCCAAGGTTTGGGTGGGCCTACCTACTTATCGGCAACTCAGTGCCGAGGTAAATGTTTAAAATATCGGGAAAATTTTCATTTTCTTTTTCGAAAACATAAAATTTATTAGCTGGAATAACAGGGATGCTATAAAAAAGTTACGTCACCTCGGTATTTAATTAAATATGTAACTTTTATAAACGTATGTAAACCAAGAAATATAATTAGATTTTGTTTTTCCTTGGAATATTCTCCAGCATTTCTATTAATATATAGATATGTCCTAATCTTGAAAAGTGAATTTGAAAAAAAGTATAGCCGTCATTATTTTGGCATTTCTACCTATGTGAAACTATGTACCTAACTACGTCGTAGTTAGGTACGGTATATGATTAAACTAATCAAATCAAGAGGAAACTGGAAATTGCAGTAGCAAATTGTCAATAGTGTAAGGTATAGAGTGCGTTCAGACTTAGAAGGAGCCACCGTCGCCATAATGCCTCGGTGCGCACTAGTCAGTTGTGACCTCGCCCCTTTTGGCAATCGCCGAAACTAGGGCTGTATAGATGTAGATATAGCGCGTGTCTATGGCTAATGCGGTTGCTAGGTTAGATTCGGCGGTTGCCCCTATACTGACTAGTGTGCACCCGTTCATCATTTTTTATTACACCATTGATGAACAGAAAGTAACCAGAGCCCCTTTGTGTTAAGTTTCCCTTCCATAATGGGGGAGTTCTAAGCCTAGCTCTAATTTGACATCATTGTTGATTTGCTGTAGGTTATAAAACAGTCCGACAGTTAATTCTCAGTTGGAACAAACTGTAATACATGTCACGGATCATCGTTCGTGATATCCACTATAAGCCTTAATAATAATTATATAAAATATTATTGTTGTCCTTTATGGTCATACGCGCAGTTATTTATTTGTTGCCGTGTATCTAAATGAATAAGTACATTAAGTACTACTAAAACAACAAAGTAACTACATGCTCATTACACGGATAATATAGACATTAGGCCACAATAAACAGATTCTGATGTGCGGTGATCTCACACAGCGGCAAAATTAATTTTTGACTAGCTCGTAATTTTAAGAATAATTTTGTAATTTTGTTTTATGTTTTACGATTCACAAAACATTGAAGCAATAAATAAATGCTTCCATATTGTCCTAGATATTTTCCGCGAAAATTTTTTGCACTTTGCACTCTACAAAAAAGGTAAAGAACAATAACGTGGTAACTTGCGACTGCTAGGTGACCCTGAAAAATAAATCGGCTTCCATGACCAATTTGTCGCACAATGTAAAAAAAATTAGAATGAGCAAAACTAAATAGCCGTAGCATGTGTATTGTAAGAGATATCAGAAAACATTTTATTGAAAATTCAATTAATTTTTATTTATTTATTATTAAAGCGACTTTTTCGCTTACTTTGCGTCCCACAAGAAATGTAACAAAATAAAATATGACAATTTGGATAGCTAGGCGACATTAAAAAATAAATGGGTATCTATGGCCAACTTTTCGCTCAATACTAAAAAAAAAACTCAAATTGACAAAAATTGCCATGGTGGCAATATTAACTCCAGATCAGTAGTTCAAGGAGAGGAAGAGCTTAATATAGGGCACATTATCTTGCATGGCAAAACTGAGTGGAATACTTCTTTTATTAAGCTCTGTGCCATTTGCCTGCAAACAAGTGCTTTGCAATCAGATACCAATGAGATAATTGCTAGAATAATAAATTGGTGACTTAAAGATTTTTTTTAATGCGGCATTGTTATAAACTCCAGAAAATACATTGTTTATGCAAGGCCGGTCTACCCACCTTTGTACAATTCAGCATTAACCATACAACCCATTAGATATTGGGTCGTTCACTCTGTCAGTTACCTAAAATAGTTTTTCCCAAAAGACTAACTTTATTTTCTTGTATATTTGGGGACGTTAATTATCATCTCATTGATTTTTTTTTGTAATTTTATGATGACATAATAACAGTATCTTGTTTATTTTACTTTGTAAATCAGACGGAATAACTCCCAAAGTTAAAACAGAATTTAAATGAACCGGGACATATGCGGTTAACGTCTAGTCGGGAGCACCTATAATTATGTGTGCTATGTTATGTCTGCCAAAATATGTGTGCATTCTAACAATAGTTTCGGCCAAGGTAATTACGAATTATCATTGTCAACTACTATGACACTTTCTGCAAAGGGTCATCACTTGCTCAATTCGCAAGAAGTTCTCATTTTATCCTGATCATAAGAAGACAAATAATTTAAAATAGGAAGGTTTGATTGGAGTATACCAAATGAACTCTTGAAAGAATGCTTAGTCTCCTGCAATTTATAACTTTATGCGCTATATCTGCTCCCTAAAGAGGCTATTTAGGTAGGTACATTTTATTGAATTTGAGTAAAAGACTGTACAGGGTGATTCAGTTATATTCTGCAACACTTCAACAGGTGATAGAAAACCAAAAAATAACCGCACTTTCTTGTATAAACTATATAATTTTAAGGCCTTATAAAAATGTTACAGGGTGTTAAAGTTGCAAGAAATATGTGGAATTTATTGAATATTTTCCAAACTAGTTGAGATATTTAAGTCATATTTGGTACACATTATAACGGCATGGGTTAGCATAAAACCTGTTAATATCAAACACCTTGAACAACCAGTAGCGTAGAAGAGGGTAATTAGTATAATTGTTTTTAGGAAAAAAAAAAGAACTACCTTGTATAGCAATAAAATGTATTCAATTTCTTATGTAAATTTTAATTGTAAACAAAAGCGTTCTCTTAGCATTTTTTCATATGTGTCATGATTTCATAGCAAATTTGATTTGTTCGTATTATTTCGGGGTACTTTGAAAAATTAACTTAAAACTTCGCTCCATAAGTAACACTCAAAATAGAAAAAATGTGTTTTTTACATTAAATACAGTAACTTTTCCCAATAAACTTACCCATTCAAGGTTTTACTTTTCAAGATACAGAGCGTAACATTAATTGTATCTTCCTTAAATGTTTTAGACCCTGTATCTTCAAAAGTACAGCCTTAAATAGGTAAGTTTATTAGAAAAAGTTACTTTATTTCAAGTAGCAAACACATTATTTCTACTTTATGTGTTACTTATGGAGCAAATTTTTTAGATAATTTTTCAGAAATACCCCGAAATAATACGAAAAATCAAATTTTCCACGAAACCATGACACATACGAAAAATTACCAAGAGGGTATTTTTGTTTAAAATTAAAATTTACATAATAAACTGAAAAGGTAGGTACATTTTATTGCTATACAAGGTGGTTCTTTTTTCTAAAAACAATTATACTAATTACCTACTTCTACGCCACTGGTTGTTCAAGGCGCTTGATATTAACAGGTTTTATGCTAACCCATGCTGTTATAACGTGTACCAAATATGACTTCAATATCTCAACTATTTTGGTAAATATTCAATAAAGTCCACATATTTCTTAAAACTTTAACACCCTGTAACTTTTTAATAAGGCCTTAAAATGATATAGTTTATAAAAGAAAGTGCGGTTATTTTCTGGTTTTCTATCACCTGTTGCAGTGTCGCAGAATTAAACTGAATCACCCTGTATATTATAAAGTATGTTTTTTATATCTAGTAGAGTAAACTGTTGAGTATACTTGAATGGCTATAGGTTCTTTATATCAAGAATTTTGAATTTAATGTTTCTATTTGTAAGCCTGATTTAGTGTTTATACAGAATGGAAATGCAAAATATTGTTGTGGCAGGCCCAATTTTGCTGTTGTACCCTATAGCAATGATAGTTTGTCATCTAATCTTCAACAAAATTTATGGATAATTTTGGTAGAAACGGGAAGCAATGGTCCTATACTGGAAAATATAAAAAGGAGCGTTAAAAATTATCTGACATTTATATAAATTATTCATTTAATATGTGCTATCACAGCCGTTCAGTGTAGGAATACGCGGCTAACGAAATTAAACCTACAGGCAAATCTATTTTTGTAGGAATCATTGGCCCAGAAAGAGTCTTGAGACTTAAAAATACCGTTCAGTGTTTTAGATGCTCCTAGTCGACACCTGTTTTCGGCTATATGTATATGTGACCATTTAAAAATAATACACACCAACTTTCGAAATCGGAAAATAATCGCCAGGGTCCGCCAAATGAACTTGCCGAATGCGGGAACGTCATCCTCATTAAAAATGGTTTCTAATTTATTTTTGTTTAGGTATTCTGTGGAAGAGAATAGCTATTTATGTACCAAGGCACTGAAGTTCAACTTTTTATGACTCATATGGAATTTAGTAGCCGAGGCCTCTGGCCGAGGCAAATAAACCACATGAGCCATAAAAAGAACTTCAGTGCCGAGGTACATATTATATATATATTTTTTTTGAAATCGAAAAAAAAAAGTTTTATTAGGCAAGAAAATAATTATAAGGGATCACCCGTCCATGAACCAACTTCGCGCGGTGTTGCTTGACTTTGACGATCGCTCTACCTAGGTCAAGTATGATAATACACGGCACCTTCGAACACAAAAACCAAACTGCTGCTTGTTGTGCAGCGTGCAGCCTCCATAACAAATCTATTTATATTTAAACCTACTAAAATATTTATACTGAAAGATTGCGCTGCGCTATAGGTAACAATTTCGCAATGTGTACGAAAAGTTAAATGGGCCTTTTGTGGCCGGGTTTTGAATATTTGGTCACTTTTGACGGGCGATGGCTCCACGTCTGACGTTTGATGTTTACATCTCGCCAAGGCCTACTTATTGAAAAAATCGTGCAATTATGGGCTACTTCAGTGCCGATTTCTGAGCTTTTAATGGCGATTTTGGGACACTTCACTGCCGATTTCAAGAAAAATATTATATACTTATCTATAGGCACCTACACCTGAAAAACAAAATGAAATATTTATGATCACGTCATGTACTGTTTGCATCTGCAGATTTTAGGTCTACAAAAATATCCCTTTGTTGGATTATGTTCGTAAAATACAAATTTGTTCTTAAAGAACAAAGACGAAAACATTATAATGATGATACCCTATCCTAGAAAGCGCGGGCTGGAGCAGGAAGACGTCCCTCACCCATTAACCAGAAATAAAATTTGATTAAAAACCGCCCCCTCAAGAAACACAACCGGTGTCTGTTAATTTTGCCAATAAAATTATTTTATTATTGCGTTATAGGGGTGTCAGTAATTGAAAATTGACTAATGTTATTTTTATTACATTGAGTGACAATTTGTCAAGAAATTATTGAGCGCCCACATGTTTGTGTTTATAAAAGGTGCCATACCTTCAAATAATATTCCAAATAACAACTTGCGTTATAAGTAACAAGGTTTCAGAAGAATAAGCGAAGTCGATGCACCATATTTTTATAGGTCCTACCCTAGTTTCATAAATTATGCAAGAAATACAATTGATCCAACAGGCAGATTAATAAAGATGTAAAGCTATTACTATATCAAAGTATACGCATCTTTTATTATATATAAGAAGATTCATAAGCAATGACCGGGCCACATTGAATTTAGCATCATCTGTCTCTGGTATATCAGGGGCAATAGAGTATTTTTTTAACATTTTCAAATAAAAATAATGATACTGACTAACAGTTTCATTGATTTTACCTCTAATAGTTTTAAAATACTATTTCATGGAACATCAAATGGGTGTCTTAACCGACATAAGCTATGAAGCCAGTGTTTGACCATAGGCGTAGCTAGCCTTTTTTCTCCGGGGGGGCTTAAGCCCCTCAAGAAGATGAGACTCAGTAACCCGCAAAAACGCTGGAGCGCCGCATATAAACACTTTGGTGTATTGTATATGTGTTTACCTAAGTCACTATAAAACGACTCAAATTTCCGTTTAAAAATAAAAGTAAGCCATGATTTTGTCGAATAAGCGTCTCCGTTTACGTCACAGCACCTGCGCGAGGGCATACCGTTTTCTGTGTATCGTGGGATATTGCTCGGATCCTTATTTATACGTCTCTGTATAAACAAGGATGTAAAGCTCAAAAAATGTCTGATTTTATAAGGCCACAGCCAACTATGATTTACATTAAAAAAACGAAAGTTTATGTCATATCTAAAAAATCACAAACAACATAAAAAATTGGTTTAGATTATCCTTTTAAGCCCAAAATTATCTACAATTTTTGTCTCTACCAGTTTTTTTGTATAATCAGAAATAACGGAGCTACAGAGATCTGATAAAAATCACTCTTTTCAAAATATATAGTGAGCCATGAACTTTTTTAAAAATTCAAAAGGGGCATTAGATTGAGCATTCAAAACTGCAATTCTTTCCCCATTGAACCTTTGTTCTAGCTCTGCTAGTTTCCGAGATCCCCATAGTGGGCATCGAAAAAACTCACCCTGTATACTGATACTGCATAAGTAAAAATATAGATGTACATTGGCATCTTCGCAGTATTACATAATGATATCAACACAGTAAGCAGTCACGTCCAGCCGTCCAGGTTCGCAGTGATGCCAGAGACTCTTTAAAGTAAGGCCTATTCTTTTCACATTCTAGTGGTATCAGTGATGCCAAGTATGCCATTTTATTGGAGAATCTATTAATAAAACCGGTACTTTGATTGTTAGTAAAAATTAATAATGGTTTCCATGATTTCTAAAAATTAGAATTGACAATGTTGTGTCTACAAATACAGAATATGGCAACTGTCAAATAAAACAAATTTATTGTATAGTTTAAATTCTTTAATTGTCACATCTGAGTATCTGGAAGTTAGAAAACTTAAAAATTGTGAATTATGATGGGAAATTTTTTGCATCCTTTAGAATCTGTGGCACTATCTTATCACATAAAACCTGATGGCAGTTGGACACACTGACATATAACATAACCTTGTACCAGCCCACTTATGTGGTCTCCTTGGAGTCTACAGAAAACAAACTTCCCCTCAAGGCTCCACTTTTTCTGTGTGATAGACTGTGAAATGCTGGGTCCCCTTATTTTAAAGAGTCCCTGAGTGATGCTAATTCTGTGAGTGTGGCGTGTGGCGGACTGACCGGGTCGGGTGCGTGGTGAATGCGTGACGGCAGTGTTGCCAGTGTTCAGTGTTGCCGCTGTTTAGTTTGTTTTATTTTGTTAGTGTTTTGGTCAGTGTCTATTACTATTACTATACGCAATAACACGAACACGCAACAAAATTAAATCAGCTTAGTAAGGTTTTTAATGTAAACCAATAATGTCAAAAAAATTATAAAAATAAACGCTAGAATTTGTCAGGGGTGGCTATTTTTATACCAGGAGTGGCTTAGCCCCCCCCAGCCCCCCCATAGCTACGCCAATGTGTTTGACAAAGTGTTTTCCTTGAGTATTTTGGGCGTGTTTGTCAGAAAACTTCTCAATTGATTCCTATAAAATTTGAATTTTAGAGGTTACAATATTTTCTCAAACACACATCAGGGGTTGTTATTATTTGTTGGTACTAGTTTTCTATTTTGTAGTTATAGGATTTTGATTTTGGAATCTGTGATCTTAATCTGCAGAAAAATTCTAACATAAGAATAAAATATTATCGGAATTTTTTTTATTAATTTTCCTGGCAACTTGAAAAAGTTGCATTTTAATCGATTTGTTTCAGGTTTCTGGGAAAACCCCATATTAAAAATTAAATGGGTAACAAGTACCAACCTCGGAGTGCCACCAACTTGAGGAGTGCCCAGTTGTGGCTGTGCTGAAACCACGACAGGATTACAAGCGCCTACACACATTACTCCATTTATTAAAGCCTGTTTTACAAATAACAATTTTTGCCCAACAAATTCCCCAACAAATCTTACAATTTATTTTTCTGAAAACTTTATTTAAAACAAATGATTGCTTTTTTGATAATGATTGCTTCTTGATTTGGTGTAACAATTGAGATCCATGACCTACTTTCAGAGATATTTTTGAAAAACCCGAAAACTGCCGAAATTTATTCGGTTTCAAGAGTTACCGAAAATTTCCCCCAATGACATTTGTGGGCAAAACTAATTGATTTAAGCCTACTTTATCAGAATTTAAGACAATGTCACGGTTTAATGGGTGCTCTCTTAGTACCCACCGAAAAATGTGCCCATTTTATTGCAGCGAGCCGAGGCATCCAATCCTGTACCTTCATGTTTTAGGTATTTTTTTCCCAACATATTACATTTTTTGAGTGTTAAGAGAGCACACAACAAACAATGGTATTTTTTTAAATTCTGATAAACCAGGTTTAAAGCAATCAGTTTTGCCTACAAATTTTATTAAGAAATTTTTTGTGTAACTTCTGAAACAAAAAAGTTACATGCCGAAGAAATTTCGGCGATTTTCGGGATTTCGAAAAATATCTCGGAAAGTAGGCCATGGATCTCAAGTGTGTTTTTACGCAAAGTTAGCTCATCAAAGAAGCAATTTTTTTCAAATGAAGTTTCAGAAAAATGCATATTTGTCAAGATTTACTCGAGTGGCCATTCTTAAATAGACATCCTGTATTTTTGTCCTTAACTTTTCGAGGACGCCCTGTATATGATTCGGATTCCCCAGGAAAAACTGCATCATCCTGGTTTTAAGCTGGCCTTTTTATTTCAAAAACTAAAGATATAATCGGACTTGATACCCTGAAAAAGTTTCTTCCTTTTTGCAATGCGAAAAACACAATTCTATTATACATATATTATGTATATTTGGCATGAGGCATGAAGTTTTCAGCTCTAGACGCAGTCGAGGTAACTGATAGACAAACTTCATTTACAGTAATTTTTTGAATTTTGTTTTCTTCATTGCCTGTGAAGGTCTCAGGTTCTTCACTTAAAACTTGCTTCGAATTGTTGTGAAGTTTCCGGGACTGTTTCTTGGTTCAGCTTTTAGAATTTGAGCAGCTATTTCAGTTTTTTAGATATTGACTCCTCAATGTAGCCCTCAGCTACTGTTGAAAATTTCCATCCGCCATGGCGTTTTAATGACTAATGTTAACAGGTCTACCCCAGATTCCACAAGCAATGTTGCAGAAGATCTGCGAAAACAGTGTCTTGTGTTTTGCATTGGGTTTTTAATATTTAAGGATTTTGCAATATCACTTGGAATTTTACTAAAAGTATTTACACCAACAGGTTGAACGGAACATTTTCCGTTATAATATCTTATTAAAAAATCTACTGTGACTGGTAGACTGGGGACGAAGGGCTGCATATTTGCGATACATTTCAACAAAATTAAAACTTCTAATTTTACCGCTTATTACAAATAATCATCGCGGCTTGTTTGTCTTGCTATATATCGGGAATTTTCACAGTTATGATAGAATCCATGTCGTTAATATCATTTAACTCGTGTCTGCAGCATGCTCCTGCAATACCAACTATCTATAACAATACACAAGTAAGTAGGCATAAAGTTAAAAATCGGCCAAGTGCGAGTCAAACTCGCACGCGAAGGGTTCCGTACCACCGTACAATATTTAACACTACATATTTTTTAAAAATACTTTAGTAAAAAATAAAAGAAGAAACAAAAAAGGTTTGTCCAAGAGAGGGTCGATTCGAACCCCGGACCTCTGGGTTATGAGCCCAGAACGCTTCCACTGCGCCACTCGGCTCTTTCAGAAATGTTTGAAACTAGTTAGCCGTGTCATCATTGTTAACGAAAATTGAAAATATTACATTAACTTTATTCTACTTTTATTATTTGTTGTTATAGCGGCCATAGTGGTACACACTCTGTGAAAATTTCAAGTGTCTACCTATTACTATTCAAAATATACAGCCCTATAAGGGATAGTTGGTCGCCCGTGGCGTTTTTTTTTTAAATATTCTACGAGATTTTACATAAAAATACAGCTCGCCAGTACTTGAAAAAGTCACCTACGGAATAACAGATGGGCCTCTGAGCCCCCAAAGTCTCAAATCGCTACGAAATTTGAAAATCCTCCATACCAAAACAAATCCAAAAGTCGTTGTTTCCGTGCGGCTCGGCAATACGATCCCGGGGACCTCGCCAAATCGCGAAAAAAAGAGGCCCAAACGACCGAACGGCTTTTTCGATCTGGAGGCCCTCTCGCAGGCGCGAGGCCCATGTCCGTCAGCGGCCCCACGCGAAAATTGAACCCTTCCAATCGCTAGCCATTTTTCCCGGAGAAAAAAACGGGAAAAAATTCCGGGAGCCGAACGACTCTCCCGATTCGGACGCCCTTCAATAGGGTTGTCGCCCGTGGGCTCGAAATATCGAAAACTGCATCCTGAGGACGAGAGCATAGGTACACGTATTACTACACAGGAGCGGGGGCCATAACAAGGCCTATGGTCCGGCAGGGCCGGTAGGAGCTTGTTAACAAGAATTAGTTAGGACAGTTTAGGCGATCCAATTAGAGGAAATAGTGGGCAAACCTAACCTAACCTAACCAATATATTATAATAACTAATACAAATATTTTGTGTTTATTAGTCATCCCAAATCCAATATTTAGTTTTATAAGTCATACTTATCTCTTATATCAACAGACCAATTTCTCGGTAGTACGAAAGCGCTCCGTACTACCTCTCGCGGGGAAGCATCAGAGAGACACGACGTTCCACAGTCGTATCGATCCGTCCGTCCAGCGCCAACGAGTGTAAGAAGGGCGATTTCAATCGCCTGGGGCATCAGTCGCTCTTGAGCTTCAATGGTCAACAGGTTTCTACCCTCGGAGAATTCACCGGATTCGATACCTCTGGTGCCCCGGCCAAATGAATACCTTAACCTAGCTGTATTATTTTACTCGAGCAACTGAAAAATCCAAAGAAACCAAGCCAGAAGTGACGACAAGAAGCCGACCCTTCGTAGCCGACACAGGCCTGTGACGGAACAACAGCATCACTGCCACCTACAAGGATAGCACTGGTGACATCATGCGGTTGGTCGTTCTTCATTTTTAATCTTTCTTACTTTTCAAAAAGTGTTCTCAAAAAAAGAGCAAGCACCGCAGTTGACAATTTATTACAACAACTTTCAAGGCCAAACGGAAATGATGCGATTGACAAAACCTAGACAAAATTAGCTAATAAATACTTTATGACGTAGAATCGTCGAGAATATTACATATATCAAAAACTAACAATAAACTGGTTTATAATGCTGCATTAAACGCCAGCAATACCTAATAATTATTAATTTCACGCACCGAGCGGCAAATCCAATATCGAACACTAACGAGAACGGTAAGGTTCAGGTGAATTGGGAGTAGTTTTAAGCAGGAGGAAAATTGCAACTATGTGCTGCTAGGCGGGCATGAGTCGAGCGGCGGCGTAACCACTTTTCGATTTGGTGGCGGTAAATATAGTTTGTCTATTTGTTTGGTTTGCACTTTGCACAGTTTGTTCAACAATTTTTTAAAATATAAATTTTGCTCGATTTTGAAAATCTTTATCAGGTGATATGTTGGAAATTGGAATTAGTTATTATATATGTGGAGAATGCGTTACTGCAGCCGTGCCTATATCCTGTTATATGAGTGGCTCTTTTAGCTTGTCTTTTTTTGTCTTTAGATTTTTTGTTTCCTCCGAAATATCAGTTTTCTTTTTAAAACTTTTTGAGATGCAGAGGCTGTTTTCAGGAACTGTTTACAAGTCGATTAGTAAGACAATTTCCCGCAAGATAGCTTTTATACGGTTCCCAGTACACTTGGAAGTTTGTAATATCCTGACTGGTAGAAAGGTGCATTTCCTCAACCTCCATAGGTACCGGATTATGGTCTTTCAGATACCAAACCCCTACTGCATATTCCTAGCTATTATAAATAATATATAAGCTCGTCTTTTTTGTCAACCACAAAATGGCGTTCCAAGTAACAACCCTTAACCTATCTAAAGAGGTTTAATTATAGCTGTTATTTAATGGTTCTGTTAGTCTAGGTTCGGTTCTTTCTGTCAGGCTACCTCAAAACATTCGCAAAATACGTAGGACGGAAGCGGAGGCGATTTGAAGATATTATTTACTTATCAACCTACTATTTAACTGATATAAGACTGAATACATTTTGTAATGTTTTGAATATTGGTTTATAATACGAGTAGGTATGTTCGGAAACGACGAAAACCAAAATTGAAGCAGAAAAAATTGAACTTGTGTGTTCAAACGGATAAAGATATGTGCTTAAACTTTGGTGTATGTAATCTTGCCTACAATAGAACAATGTAGATAGTTTTTGGACAAAATTGCTCTACGCCCAGTGGAAATGCGATGAAAATATCTGTTATTTTGTTTTTAGCCAACGAAATTAGAACATAATCGTTACTAGAGAGCATTTTGACATTTTTATAAAGAGGGGGTGATTGAGAGGGGCGAATTTGTGTTTTAGGGGCAAGGAATTGAATTTTGGCCCTATTTTGCAAAACAAAGTAATGATGGCATGATTATAATGGGATGACAGTCTAAAAAAGTGAAAATATATTGTTTACAACGTGGTTTGCTCTGAATTAATCTGAAATAATTAGTAATGTGGAAGTAAAGATTTCAATGGCAGCGGTTTTTTGAAATTCTGCTCGCTTCCAATTTTAAACGTATCATCATTACGTTAACTAGGGAGACAATAAGTCTGTTTGAAACGTATATTTCCATTTTGATAATTTTCGCATCATCATTTTCTCATGTCTTCGACCTGGTCAAATTAGCGAGAGGATACCTGCCTGAAATAAAGTTTACGCAGTCGGCTATTATAATACTTGAACCTTAAACAACAGTTTACGGTAACATAAGCTACTCCGGCAGAAACAAATCGCAAAGGGGGGTCTAGCTTTGCCTGTCCTTCACCTCCCCATTTTAGAACCCACTTTTAGCTGCACATCTTCATTTAAACGGGGTTTCACCAAAGGATGTAGGTATAATATGGAACTGTATCATCAAGGGTAGAGACATCCTTAACATTCTCCCAGCCTAGTTTCTAAAAGCTTTCTTGGGCTATCTTTGACGAAAGAAGAAAAGGAAATGGGGAAAATCCGTCAGAGCAAAAGCGATACAGAAACCCATTATTGCCGCATCAAAAGTCAAAACGTAAGTAAAAATACAAACCGCCAGAAAAAAATTAAGAAATTTTGGAAAAAGCAACCAAAACAAAACCAATCTTTTTCCTTTGCGGTTGGCCCCACAGATTATAAAATTAGGTTAGTTGTTATAGTATTTTTAAAGTCACTTGAAACAGCATAAAAAACTATAATTGCATAAAAAAACTCTATTATAGGACATAAGCGTCATGTAGTTTTTTAAAGATATACATATTCTACAAGCAACACAATATTTCACTTTTAAGGGTTTCTTAAGGTTGCCGTCAAACACAACGTAAAGGTTAATTCACCATACAATATTGTCAAAAGGTGTCTAAAAAGCCATATCGATTACAACTATTTACGCAAGTATATCCTAAAATCTGCGAAATTATCGCAAGCCTATCCAGCGCATTTCGCTGTATAACGCTTGGGCGGTGTTTGCTCTGTAAAACAAGACCGAGTCATAGGCGGCGCGCGGCTCTTAATAATATTATACAAATTTTTTTAAATGCTCTAAAAATAATAAAAAAGCTCTAAAAAGAATAAAATAAACTTTGAAATTATTCAAACCAAAGCAAACCAATAATTTTGTTACATTATACAATTGTATGTGATATAACAGCTTGGCGGGAGATTTTCGTAAGCAATATCATAAGGTCATCTAATTTTTCCGAAAAAAATCGAAAAAACACATTGCTAAGTAATATTTTAACAAGAAGCATGAGTGCTGGTGGCAACGAAAATCCGAGTCGAAGACGAGGATTTTTGCACCTGCACGAATATTACTTAGCATTGTGTTTTTTTTATTTTTTAACAATTAGATGCCCGAATGGTATTTGACAAGACTATTTCATGAGTAACAGATTACTCTGCATACACATAGCTTATAAAAGATACTACCTATTATACAACAGCTGTCAAGTTTTGCCGCGGGTAAACTCGAAAAAATTGCTGACAGGTGCTGTCATACAGTTTTTCCATCTAGAAACCATTTGTAATTCAAAATTGCGCGTTTGTGATTGGTGGAAATTAAGACGAGGGAAATAGTCGTGTATAAATTTATTTTATAGAAAAAATACAATTTATGTTTAGAAATACTTTCGTCAAGATATACATATATACAGTGTGTGCCCGTATAGGTGAAATGACCCTTGTACAAAAAAAATTAGAGTTGAAATTTGAGCTTTTAGGGATCAACCCTGCTTGGTTTGGCAGTAATTTGTGACATAATTTTAGCTTCGAAAAATCAAGTATATCTTTGATATTTCTTTAAAACTGATTTTTTACCCTAGTAATCTAACTTTCCTATAGGAGTTACTGCAAAATGTTATCAAGAAAAGTTGTTCAGAATGAAAAACTGAGTAAGTACACAAAATTTCAAAATGTGGGGAAAAGTGCCCTTTTGCTTTTAAATTTTGCTGCCTTGTTCATTTTTGCATTCTTAACAATTTTTTTATAGCAACATTTTGTTTTATCTTTTGCCAAAAAAACACTTTTTCTACTTTTCTTGATAACATTTTGCGGTAACTCGTATAGAAAAGGCACATTACTAGTATACAAAAACAGTTGTTTCGAAATATCAAAGGCATTGGTACTTGATTTTTCGAAACTAAAATTATCGTTTCACCTATATATAGTAAGTAAATGCTTGTAAAAAATAAGTTAATTATGCAATATTGTGGAATGAGTATTGCCACGTGCAGATACCTACCAAGTATAAGCAAAGATCATAATATTCAAGATGATGATTTTTGGTATAAGCTAGCACTAAGTACGGGGTGAATTAGGTAAAAATACAACGGCTAAGGACAAATTACATTATTATTACATTAGTTTCATCATCATCGCTTTCTGAACTGGAATCATCATTTAATGAAATAATAAGGGAATTTACAGGTGGTAAAACACGATAGGTAATATTTATTTTCTTTTACGATTACATGTTTAACACATTGCATCCAAAGGTCTGTCGTGCCAATTTCACTCACTGCAGCTCTTAAGCTGCGTATAAACTGAGTGAGGCTGCCTCGCGAAGCGGCCTCGCGAGGCAGCCTCGCCGATGTTTGCGCATGTGGTGATATTTTGTGTTGAGCAAGACAAGACGTCGAGGCAAGGTGAGCCCTCAGTACGTGCGAGGCAGCAATATAGAGTTTCCATCGTTATTGCTCTGAAAAAAAAATGCTATTTCCTCTTGAAGCTATTGCAAGTTTTTCTTTTATTGCGTTGGCAATTATAAGGAGAAAAAATAAAGAACGCCGAAAGCACCGTTGGTGGGTAAAACAAATGTTCCGTAAACGGCTTCAATATGGTAATAGACAATATGGCTTATGAATCTGTTGAAGAGACTATAAAAAATTTTACTAGGATGTAGGATGACAACAACGGAATTTGAATATTTAGCCAACGTGATTAGTTCGATTAACTCAAGGCACTTGTCCTGATCCATGCGAGGCAGGGTAAAATAAAAAAACACGTACACACTGCGCGTCCGACTAGCTTTGATCGTGACCAAAAACCGACTGAAATCGGCTCGAGGCGAGGCAGCCGCGCATGCTCGCGAGGCTGCCGCGCAATATAGCGAGGCACACATACTCCTTTTCAAACTTTTCCTTCTTGATTACCTCTAATAATGCGTGTTTTGTGGGTTTCTGCGGCATTTCCATACCTTTACTTTCCATGAACTTAATAATATCTTGTTTTTTGGTACTTGTATTTGGGACTTTGTTTTTTTTGCCGTGAGTGGTACGATACATTGTCCATAATGATAACAGAATTTGGAGGAATATTTGGTAATAACAACTGCTGTTCTACCCATTTTTCAAATAAGTCAGCTGACATGTCCTCGTGATAGTCAGCACCTGATTCTTTCAAATTTTTGGCAGATAACAACAAGCAATTTGGAATAAATCCGTTTTCACTTCCGGCATGAAGAATAATTATCCTTTTTCCGCGGTTACACGGGATGTTTAATGTACATTTCTTGCTGTCGTCAACCCATCCGTACTGCACAACATCGTGTGTGTCAAACCAAGTTTCGTCGAGGTAAATGAGGTTTCTTTTTTCTTCTCTAAATTGTTTAACTTTACGCAAAAATTCTTGGCGCAGCCCGACAATACGCTCCGATTCCATTATTACCATTCTTTTATCAAATTTTCTGTACCGAAAACCAAAGTGCCTAAAGATTTGTAATTATAGACACCATTTGGAAATTCCCGTAATTTATCTCGGATCATTTCTAACGTTGGTATCAAATTTTCTTTATAAAGCCCGTAAATGATTCGCCTAATATCTTCTTGGTAACCTACATCAAAGTTTTTAAGTTTCTGTCCTATTCTTTTTCGCCTTAAGGAATGATTAATTACATCTCCCTCTTGTATAACCCTATAGATACTAGAACGACTAAGTTTTGTCAAGACAGAAATTCTGTTTACAATTTGATTCGTTGAGATACCATTATTTTCGTATCGTATAATATCACCCTTTGTGTCTGCTCCTCCAAATCTTTGTGAAAAAAGTCGCTACACACAGGTTCTACAAGCCCCACGTTATCGCCAGCATTTTCCCAAGGTCTCCAGATTGCCATCATTACTAATTACACCACAAATCCTTATTTCCTTGCACAGCACTGCTTATGCTGGCCTAACTGGCTCACGTGTGCCCACGTCGATACCTGCTCGATGGCTCTCCGAAACGCCGACCAATCAAATCGCTACGCTCGCTTTCTCAGTGGCTGTATCCTTGATTAGGTCGACGTTGACCGCATGAAAAACCTTTGAACTTTATACAGGTGATTTCTGCTGATAATTCTGGTATTTTTACCACTATCAGAGCGTGGCAAATGCTATGAAATAGATCGCGCCCCGTATATCACTGTGTTCCAAGTGAGTTTTTTTATATTTTACCAGGGTAGCTCGAGAACAGGCGTCTCGGCAATAAAATACGAGACAAAACACTTTTTTAACCATATTGAACCGCACCTGGTATTACCAGTAAAAAGAGATGAAGGAGACAAAGAAGATAGATATTGTAGTAAAAACAAGTGACTGCATGCTCGCCTAATATAATATCATTAATACTTGCATGGGCTACACTGTTCGACGGCTGGCCACTTGTTCAACAAAATGCGGTGGATAGGCGTGCGATAATTTCACAGATTTTAGGATATACTTGCGTAAATAGTTGTAATCGATATGGCTTTTTAGAGACCTTTTGACAATATTGTATGGTGCATTAACCTGCGTGACGCTTATGTCCTTATGCAATTAGAGCTTTTTATGCTGTTTCAAGTAACTTTAAAAATACTATACCTCGATCGATATTATGGGACTATACTCGATCGGCGCGGTGCGCCAAATTCGAATCCCTCTTCTTAGCAAGACTCTTGCATTATTTATTAGATACGTTTAAAGCTTGTAGAGACAAGTTGGCGCAGCGTTGCCGAGCCGCGGTGCGGTGGGTCTATGATTTTTTTTTAAATTATTTTTGACAGATATTTTTTATTACTGATATTTCTTTTTTGTATTTTAATAATATATTTTTTAATATTTTCATGATTTTCAATTCGAAACACCTTTTAAGTCCAAAACTTTCCTCTCTGTTAAAGTTATTTTGATATCTGTGACTTTCGATATAAAACCGCGAAACCCATTCTCCCAAAATTATCAGTCCCCCACTATGCCACACTAATATGAAACGAAAAAAGGCATTAGAAATTCCAATAGACCCGAGAAACAGCTATAGTCCGAGAGTTGGCGACACTAAATTTTGTAAGATTTCCTAAAGATTAATGTTCGAGAATTGAACAATGAGCTAATGAGAAATTTGAAAACGAGAGCTAATAATGAAAATAGCACGAAATTTGGTGAAATAAGCTGGAGTTGGATATGGTTACCTGGTCGTGCCGCTGCAGCTCCTAGGGTGCACCCAACTTCTTCTTAGTGTCGCCACACGACGGTTATCCGAATCCAACTACTCGAAGCACAATATAATTACCTGATAATCGAACTTTTATTAGAATTAGGTATTTCTTTTTGAATGAAAATAAAATGATTTTTTTAATGACAGAACAGAACACAAATTGCGTATATTGTTGAATAATAATTACGTAACTACGGAAAACTAGAAAAATGATTATAATTACAGTATATATGGTGTACACGGAACAATTAATTTTATTTTATTTGGATTATATGGGAGCTAAGAATACCTGAAATCGACTCCGGCATGGGTAATTGACAGCGGCCTGCTAATTAAATTAAATGAACTGAGATGTAATAGTTGACCCAACACTCAGTTGATTCTTAAAATAATAAGCTTAGAATAGGAGTATATTTTACAGCTACCATTATGGAGTTTCTGATTATAAGTTCCTATCATTTTGAGTTTTATATATTTTCTGTGCTATACTGTTGTTATTGCAAAATCTTGAAATTTAGAAATTGAAGTTATTTTCGGAATAGGAAAGATCTAAATCAAAACTTAAACGTCCAGACCGCGATTCATCGAAATTTCGTGATTTAATGCTACCGCAAAATTTATGCCTGGCTGGTATTATCTTAAGTGTGTAAGTAAACTAAATTTAATTAGTGTTCGAATTGAATTGAACGCCGCACGCCACTAATTCGTCGAGAGGAATGGTTTTCGCTTAATATTTTCATCGGCCAAATTTATATATATGAATCATTTACATTATTATTAATGTGGCACGAAACGCAGCCAAAACCTCCGTAGAAGTCCTCGGGAAATAACTGCACATATATTTTATTATTGCACTGATGACGTCGGTTTTTGTGCATCCAGAAAGATGCATTGCGACACTAAGTAAATTATTTATAATAAAAGTTAAGATTTGTGGCGTTTTTGTGAAATACGACAAAAAATATTAAATGCGGCCTAATACTATTATGAATGAAGGGCTGGTAAATTGGTTCAACAAACTTTTCCTTGAATAATGTGATATGTATAAAACCTCTTACAAAGAAAGGGGGGGGGCTAAACAATATACAGTCCGACCTCCTCCACCCGGTGCCCCCGGGACGCATATTCGGAATTCGCCGACACATTAGCAGCTTCGGAACAATTCGGGTGCTGCGATCAGAGGCTCGTAAAGTGCAGACGTATTAGACTAATATGTCTGCGATTTACCATTTTTATCTTGTAAGCACTTCTTTTCGCTGTAATTCGGATTTATTTGACTCGTTTCCACAGATGTGATCTGTGATGTACACAGATAAAAATTTTCAAAAATATCTAAATAAATCATTTATTTGACTTTTTTTTATTTATTCTAAATAATTATCGGTTGGTTCAATTAAAATATATTTATTCTAAAGACATCGTGTTGTTTGACATTTTTGCAAAATTTGTTTGAGCGATTTATTATTTAAATAAAATAAATATTAATTTCTTTCGTGGTTAATTCTTTGGTTAGCTCATTTAAAAAAAAAGTATTTGGTACAAGCGTTTACATATTTGTACCAAACAAATTTTTATTTCATTTAGTGCCCAGCGACGAGCCTCGACTCGCTCCGGCCTCAGTCGCTGTAGAACCCGTGCCGAACCAACAACAACGCGCAAATATCGGGAACTTTTTGGAGTGTATTAATTAGGTGTATTTATAAAAATGGAGGTGCAAGCTTGGCTGGATAATATTAAACTAAGCCACCTTTGTCCCTCATTCCAAGGTAAGTAAGGCATCTAGTCCTTTATTATTACTTGTTTATTTTACAAATTACCATAGCAAGCGTGTAGTGGCACCGGTGGTGGTATTATGTATATAATATATATCTATATAATATAGATTTGCTACGCAGGTTGCTCTTTAGAAAATAAATAATGGTGCCAATAATTGGCCATCTATACATATAAAATGTAAATGGAATTTAGTCACTCCATTGTAGCGTTATTCTTAATCGGATATTTGGAACAAATGGCTAATTTGTTTAAGTTTAATCAATAGACATTTGAGTCCACCGACGCTCATAGATTTCCAAATAAATGATTATTTAAGTTTAAGCAATGCTATTTGATTCAAAAGTCAAAATCAATTAGGTCAATTGTTAAAGATATTCATAAAAATGCTTATTACTTTTCTAATGCATAATATATATTTATTTAATAATAATAGGTAAAATATTATTTGTTTTGGGGCACATTCTGCCAATTTCAACGCAAACGGTTGATTTTATCGTTATGAAACAAGAGTACCTCTTTGTTGCAGAACGAAAAGATGCACTAAAATGATGACCCTGCAAGACCAAAAAAATAACCTCAAAAAAGTTACGAGTAAAAGCACGATCCGAAAAGTGGTGCCCACTGTAAGATACGTAGAAACTGACATTTTCAGCTTATTCTCCATCTCCAAAACCATCTCCAAAAACATAGCAGTGCCACATTTCAGTTCAGCAGCTTGATTATTTTGGGAGATGTAGCCATAATCCAATTTCAAAAAATGAAATCAGTAGGTAACTATTGAGATTTGATCCGTATAGTTGTTAAACTCAATCGTAATATTTTGACCCAAAATATATGCCCTTGCTCTATGGCTCATTACTTTTGGGACACCCTGTATAAAAATGGTTTATTTAGTTTACACAAAAACTTTTTTTTACAGAGTTGTGATATGTAGTAGATTTTCTGTGGTTACACCTATTATTTAGTAGATATTTAGGATATTATGGCGCGAAATTAACTAAAAGTAGCTGAAATGTATATTCGATATATTGTAGCATTTTTATTTCAGATTTTTGCCACTTCATTCCTGGTTAGTTAATTTCACACTATATAACCTAAAGTCGTTGACTGACATATTTACAAGACTTCTCACGGCTATGGCTTCATGTCCTGGAAAACAGACGGCGCTATAATAGCTAACAATGTACCTGTTTTGTATTGTATTTTGTGTCCGGAAAGCTCATGGTGAGCCAAAAAAGTATCAGACTTGACAACCGTAAGCAGTGTTTATTAATACGTCAGTCAACGCTAAAGTTCTTTAAAAGAAGAAAAGTACGATTGTTTTTGTAATTTAATTTTTTTTTATTTTTTATAGAATTTATTTTGTGTTTTTGTTAAACATATAAAGCCAATAAAAGGCTTTATTCAAAAATATGTTGTTTTTTTGTGCGTTTGCACGACGAATCCTTATTTTACCTAAGCAGGTGATTTTAAAATATTAAAAGTTATCAATATTATAATATCAAAGGATTATATTGCAGTGCTTTTGGAAAGAAAACTATCTACATAATATTTTGATGCAAAGTTTATATTTCAGTTCCTAATCTCAAGATCTGCTTCTGTTTCATTGCATCTTTGCTATCTTAAAAAAATAATAGCTAAAATGGACGGGAAATAAATATATGATTTCTAGTCGAACAAACGCATGATTGAAACAAAAATATAAAATAGCAAATTGGACGATAATATATATCCAGTCCAATAGTGTTTTATTTGAGCCAAATACGTAAGTATTTAAGTACGGTATTTATAGGCCAGTAATATAGTAACGACCAAATATTACATAGTTCTGGTCAAATAATTATGGCAGTGATTTTAATTATTATGTATTCGAGATGAATAAATTTTTAATTCAGAGAAATAAAGAGGTATCTGTAATCAATTTATTATTATTCCATCAAATATCATATTTGTTTACGGGAAGGGTTGTATATATCTTTGCGGGAAGAGTACAAACTTTGAAACCAATAAATATTTTCATTGGCTGAAAAAATAATTGGTCGCCTTAAATAAAACTTGTAGCTTTAACTTAAACATATTAGCACACATATTCAAAAAAATATTTGTTTGGCTTATACCAAACAAATATTTGTTTGGTGGAATGCCATTTTTTTTTTGATCGAAATGATTTGTTTTACCAGTGTAGTGATTTAAAATAAATATAAATAGCTAAAAAATCTATAAAATGGATTTAAAGACTTTGCCAGGTACCTAGTTGTTATGAGCAGATATCCTCTGATATAATTAGGTTGCAAATAACCGACAAGGGCAAATTTGAGGAATGTTGATTTTTATTATTTTTAGATTAGGTACCTATGTTTAGGTTATATATACGCGCAAATAATAAGTTTTTAGAATAATGCCCGTGTTCAATGTGCCTACAGTTTTTTAAAGCGCTAAGTAGCGCCATAGAAGAATCTACTACGACGTAGCGCTTTTCGTAAACTGTGGGCATTTTGAGTCATTAATAGACACCATATTGTAACCTAAAAATTCAGAAGTAGGAGGATTGGAAATAAAAAATGGAAAAGGCTTGGAATACATTTTTAGAAAAATAAAATTATCAACAAGCAAGGACAAACAGGAAAATTTAGTTAGGGTAGTAACAAAGAGAAAAAAAAATTAAACACGGCACCAATGAAATGGTGGTGCTGTTTAGGGGTTTAAACTTGCGATTTTTGAGCGAAATGTAACCGTCTAGCTGAAAATGTTCAACGTTCAATACAAAAGTAGTAGATATTAAAAAAAATTAAAACTTTCATATGTTTATTATAATATTTATCAACATAACCTCAAATTTTGTCTGATTTTTCGTTTTCTTTCTCCTTAAAATTATTCAATTTACATGCAATTTTGTGAACGTATACGTTTTTTAGAGATAGAGAGAACGTTAAATGGGGAAAGAATTGAAGTTTTCGAAAAAAGTCATGGCTTACTAGATATTTTGGAAAAACGAAATTTTGCTGATTTATTCTAATCCCCAGCTTCGTTGTTTCTGATTTTAGATAAAAATTGTAAAAACCAAAAGTTGGAGGGAATTGTGTCCACAATGCGGTTCTCATGTCCTACTTTCCGCGCGTGGCAGCTCGTTTTCGAGATATGACTCAAATTCGTGTTTTTTTAAATGGAAACCATAGTTATTTCCGTTATTTTTCTGAAAACTATTATCTAGTATTATGGGTGAGTTTTTAAAGTCAGCATACATATTTGATGGAATACATCAATGCAATGTGAAAAATTTCTGCACAGGTGATTGGCTTGATGAATCCGATCACATATTTGTGTTGACTTTAAAAACTCGCCCTATATCGCTGGAAAGCTCTAAAAAGGCCTGATTTTTTGAGACCATGACCAACTATGGTTTCCATTTAAAAAACACATATTATTTGTGTCATATTCTATCAAAAATGGCAGCTGTCACGGAAAGTAGGACATGATAACAGCATTGGGGACACAGTTCTCTTCAACTTTGGTATTTACAGTTAAGTCCATATTAATACAATACAATGTTGCCGTTATTTCCTAAATCGCCGACGTATTAATCTAATACGTCTGTACTTGACGAATTTGATGTGATTATGCAAATACTTACAAGGCCGACGTATTAGTCTAATACGTCTGCACTTTTCGAGTGTGATCGCAGCACCCGAATTGTTCCGAAGCGTCTAATATGTCGGCGAATTCCGAATATGCCCCCGGGACCGGTCAAACAAAGTGGTCCGATGTTATGTGTATATATTATCAAAACGCTAGAGGTTTATGACTACCTCCTACTCAGTGTTTAGATCGGATCGCGATTACGTTGCCATGGGGTGCACTAGGGGTGGTGGAATGGCCGTTGGTATTTTGAATGAGTACTCGCCTCATCTAACACCTTAACTCCTACCAATAAAACCTTGAAATTGAAGGTCGGACCGAATGGTTATTTTTGTCATTAATTTTTTTTAATTGTTGATGTATATAGAAATATAAGTTCACGCCCTAAACCTGCCTAAAACATGTGTACCAATTTGGTGCAAGTGGTCCAGTTGTAAGAAATTTACCGATTATCTTTACCACAGACCATATGCACCAAAAGAAACCACAGTCAAACATTGTTTTTACAACTTTTATTCGAATTACTAACAAATAATGACAAGTCTACTTTTTAAGACCAGCTGTATGATTCTTAAAAAAGCAATTTAAACACATGTATGTTGCAGTGTCCGAGCAAGCAGGACAGTGCATATATGAACTTTTTTGGCATTTTTCATGGCAGATTGCCTCCCTTCACTTTCAGATATTCTTTTATAGCATGTGACGGTGTCACAAGGGCGATTTTAAATTGTTGGAAGGACAGGGAATAGTTTGGCCACTTTGCTCGGCATTCGCTTTGTTGCACCCTTGTTTTGCATGTTTTCACTTATAGCCGTCGCTGGTCGTTCTTTGTTCGTTTTCCGGAGTTCCTGGTCTGAATGTTGTTCGAATTTATTTCTCGTATTGTTTTGGTATGATTGACAGGTTGAGGTTATAATAGTCGTTTGACGCTGTTGACGTTGTTTTGACACTCTGGCAGAATTGACACTATTTTGAACTTCGATATTGTTGACGCAGTTTTTGATGATTTGTGGTGTCAACTATTTCCGTTTCCGTCGAAGTGAGAGGGGAGTGACCGCGTGGGTATTGGATTCCAATTCATTTGGTCGTCGGCAGTTGAATTGAAAATGTCGTTTGTTGGTGGCTTGTAAGTGGAAGTGATTTTTAGTAATTCGCCATTTGGAATTGTTGGTGAACCTCACAAGGAGGGAGTTGAAACGCTAAAACCACTAAAGGAACACCACATTGAAGACATTGGGAATACTGGTAATTGTTGCAGTTTTGGTTCTTCGGGGTTCCGCCAGTTTCTGGGATATAGATAGCCACCCACGACTTGTTACTGTGCCGTTTTATTTTTCCATTTGACTGAATCACCTCATCTGAAATAGAACCAGGTTTTTGAGAGTCCACCACAATCTCAGGGTCATTTTATTGGGTCACCTTGGAGATGTTGCATAATAACCGCGAAGGTTAATTGGATTCAACCACGAAGGGGTTGATTGGTTGTTTTTTGGAAGGAAAACCCTCAACCAGAGGTAAGTTTTCTTGGACGACCTTGTGAGGTGTTTGACAGAGCATTTTTATTTCAGGGTTTTTTTATGGGCCAGGTTTTTGTGGACCAGTTTTTTTTGTGTGTTGGACATGCGTTTGCTTCGGACCTGTGTTATCTTTTGGAGCTTGGATGCTAACACCTAGAGCCAGCTCACGTTATTTTCTTTTGGAATCTGGAGTGTCATCTGAAATTAATGGAGGACATCGTGGTTTGGAAGACCCAACGACAGCTAAGTCTTACTATATTTTACTTATACTACTTTTATTATGCCCTAATTAGTATAGCTGAATCCAGTACGTGTACATTTGAGAGCGTACACTGTTGTCACACATTATTACATTGTACTAGTGTTATTGCGGACGTTGTGTTACTATATTTTGCGTACGTTGTGACTTGTAGCGAATGTCGTGTGAACCGTACGTGTACACGTTTGGGGATTTAAACCGGCTTGTAAGAACTATATACTTATGTTTTAACAAGGCATGTAGGGTGCGTAACTTTAAATTTGTTTATCAAGTAAAAATATAGTAGGCAAGTGAAATGAATATAAACTGTTGTCGCAAACCACTTAGTAGAATAAACGATGTAAATCTAGGAAGGCCTAGCTTTTCTTGTTTTTGGCTTAGTACGAGTATCGGCACGTTAAACAAAACAAGTGGCGCCCTTATTTTTTTGCACTGTCTAAATGCTGGAGGTCGTGTTGTGCTCGTTAAATCTGCTCAGGGAGGTAGCGAACATCTCTCGTGAGTCTTCGAGGTTTATTCTACATTATTTGTTTATTTATTTGGCATAGTGTCTTTTTTTAAAACGCCACAAACATACTGAACATCTTCCTCTTGTTTCCGTTTCCAGAATAACGTGTGGATTTTGATTTTCTTTTTATATAATATTTTCACCTTGCGTATCTTATAGTGGTAGTAGGTACTAATTTTTCTCTAAATTATGTTACACTTATATTTTTTCCTGTCACATATTTGAATAGAACAATAATTGCATTGATGACTGTTGTGTTTATCAAAAGTTCTACAGCTATTATTTTTCGATACCATTTCGATACCATTTCTATACGAACAGGTGAGCTAGAGGCAGCTTTTTGGTCCATTTCAAAACATCACCTCTCCTGGTCTGAATTTCTATCATACTGGGGACTTCTTTTGTTGTTAGAAATAGGACGTCCCGTTTGTCCTTCCATTTTGCCACAACTACCTTTTTATTACTTTGCGAAACCTTCATTTCACCCTTCTTGAGGTTAGTATTTACTACCGCCTTGGCATTAAATGCGATTTGAACGCAAAGTTACCACCAAATTAGTTTTTTTGTCATTCAATTCATGAGCTAGGCTGACGCTGGTGTAAAAGTTGTCAGTAAATAATGTTCTTCCTGTCCCAAGAAGTGGTTTTATGAGTTCCATAACTACCCTTGTTGCTAAAGGTTGTTCAGATGGTTTTTCGCTTCCGCCGCGCCGTATATTTTTAAAGAATATGACGTGTACCCTTCACTTACTCACAGCTTAAAAAGTTTCACGCCGTATTTATGACGTTTCCCAGGAATGTATTGTAGGAAACTAAGTCTACCCCGAAAATAATACTGATAAAATAATAATAAGATTTATTTGCACCAATTACAAAATCATATAATAATAATATAATATTAATATAATATTAATATAATATTAATATAATATTAACAATAACATAAACTAAGTTGCAAATAGGGGCAGAAAAACAATTACAAATTGATCAAAGTTCTGCCCCTCATGACCTAATATCTATATACCTAATACATTTTTGTTCGCCAGTAAACTACACATACCTACACATACTCATACCTAACACGTCGATTTGTGAAAGTAGTGGCTTATTCTAAATATCCAAATTACCCATAAACATAGCTCTTTTTAAATTCATCTTGAATGTTTCCGGTTTTAGACACTTCAGATCCGGTGGAATATTATTATATAGTGCATAAATGTTGTACGTAAAGGATCGCCGGAAAATGTTAGTTTCATAAATCGTTGGTGAAATGAGTCCCCTATATCTTAAATTTAAATTGTGAACATCCGTACGATAAGTTATTTTAGCTGCTAAATAAGGAGGACATTGTGTATAAATAACCTTGTGGAACAAGACCAAAGAATGAAGCCTACGTCGACCCTCCATGTCTAACCAGTTAGTTTCTTTAAGTTTGTAACTTACTGGATCAAATTTACGTATACCGTGTATGGAACGAAGACACGACTTCTGTATTTTTTGCACTCTACCCTTGTCAACATTATCTAGACATGGCGAATACACTGCGTCACAAAAATTGAAGTGACTTAAAACAAGAGAGTTAGTTACCTTAATTTTCTGAGCCTTATTAAGAAGGTGACGGTGAGGATAGATCATTTTTAAGGATACATACGCTTTTTTCAGACAGTTGTTGATGTGGTCGTGAAATCGTAGGTCAGTGTCAATATGCATTCCCAAGTTTTTTGCTCCTTCAGTGGTAGCCAAGGGCTGGCCCTCAATTTCAATGCTCATTAAACTCTTTAACCTAATCCGGTCCTTCCCAAATATCATAAGATATGATTTTGCGGGATTTATATGCAAGTTATGAGCATTAGAACGCTCAACAAGACTTTCTATATCCTCATTAATAGCCCTATTAGCTTCTTCCAGATCATCAGGAAGGAATGAAAAGTACAACTGTGTATCATCCGCATATTGATGAACACTGCAATGCTTTAGAGTAGCCATTAAATTGATTGTATAGACACTAAAGAAAAGAGGACCAAAATGGAGCCCTGTGTCACCCCACAGTTGACAACCTCTCTACTGGACTGTCCCAGGGAAGTTTCCACATACTGTAACCGGTTGCTTAGATAGCTAGTGACAAGCATAACCGCTTCCTGAGAGAATCCAATATAGTACAGAATAGAAATGAGAATCTCGTGGCTAATAGTGTCAAATGCTTTAGTGTAATCTAGTAGGACAAGCGCTGTAGATTTACCTACATCAACAGCCCCAATAATGTCGTCAGTAATGTTCAACAGAGCAGTAGCGCAACTGTAACCGGGCCTAAAGCCAGATTGGTAATGCGGGAGTATATCGTATCTTTTTAAATGCCGAACTATCTGAGCATTCATGATTTGCTCTATGATTTTTGACAACATCGGGAGGATACTTATGGGCGGCAAGTCATTGTAAGAGGACGCATTTTTCTTTTTCGGTATTGGGATGACACGAGATACTTTCCAGCTGTCAGGAAACACGCTGTCAATTAGGCAAGAATTTATTATGTTTAACAGAAACGGTAATATTCTCTGACTAGATAGTAAAATCATCTCTAGATTAATTAAGTCTGCACCAACAGCCATGGACTTAACCTCAAACAAGTGCTTTTTTAATTCATCAATAGTTACTGTTGTAAAACTAAAGAGTTCCTGAAAGTGAGTTTTTTTATTTTGTTTATAGAAATTTGTCAAATTATTATCTCTTTGAGGTTTGTTTGTGGAAGACTGTAAGAAATAATTATTGAGTTCTGATGGCTTGTTTAGCATGTTTGGCAAAGTTTCGTTTGTTTTTTTATTATAAACATTCAATTCTCTTAATTTTTTCCACAGGTTTCTAGAATTATTTTCATTTCGATTTACACTATATTCCAAATACCTTTTCTTTTCAGCAGCTGCCTGATTTCTAATCTGCTTGAAATAAACCCAATGGTTCTGATTCCTGTTTTTTTTAACCTTTTATAGGCGTTATCTTTAAGTTTTAGCATTATTTTAACAGTGTCCGCAAGCCATACTGGTTTTGGTTTTTTTATACTTATCGTTCTTATCGGTGCCAGCACATCAAACACACTTAAAATTAATTCATTAAAAAACGCAAGTTTTTCATTCACATTTCCCATATAAATAATATTCTCAAATGGAGCATCGTCCAAAAAATTCTGCAGTAACTGTTTATCCACACGTTTCAAATTTCTCATTGTCACATAGTTTCTGGTGTTTTTGTCTGTGCCTTCGTTTAACTCAAAAAATAATTTCGTGATCCGAAATATTAGATACATTTTTTGTACCCACCTTTTTAATTTCTTTTAACAGCATATTTATTAGTGTCTGTAACTAATAGATTTTGCAATTGTTCGTCTAGAAACAACAAATAAAAATCAATTGGATTATGGGCTTTGAGGCTGTCGATATCTTCTTTTCTGAATCCCGGTATATCAGTAAAAGTAAAGGTATTTAAGTTTTCAGGATGTGGGATTTCACTCCATAAAATATTTTTTGTAGAAAAATAATCAGCGTAGTAGTTATCTGAATCGATATTCCTACTTTCAGCTTGTTCTTTATTTGAAGAATCGATTTGGTTACTATAGCTTGCTGCAACTCAGTACCTGAAAAAGCAAGTTCTATATGTTCAAATGTATTAAATTAACAAGTACGTAGTAATCTCAGAAAAAATCAGTGTCAATGGAATCATTACTATTATTAGTACTTATGACTACTCGTATTGCCCAAAAAAACATAAAACAGGACATAATATAGGTGATACATGATTTTTGATTCTAAACTACCGTCGATATTTCTGTATTTTTTAGGTAAATTCAGTTTTCTCTTCTTTATAGTTGATAAATATTCATCGTCACTAGTTGAGCTAGACCCATATTCATTTATTTGATATATTGGATCGTCATCGGAATGGTCGAAAGTGCTTTCAAGTTCACTACCCAGTGCACTACCAATATCACTCAAATTTTCTACAATTTTTTGCAGTTCTTCTTTTGTTAAACGTTTCCGCTACATATTCTTGTTTCACAAATAGTTAAAAGATACACGACATATAATATGCCAACACTTTTGCTTTGTAACATAACCTGTATTTACAACTTAACCTAAAACTTTTGACAGATCTTTTCCCCAACCCAAGAATATTTTGTGTTTGCCACAGACGAGACCCAGCAAATACACCATATAAAACTGCGTATATCGTGACCCTGTGAGGCCCACACAGCCTATAAAGTTAACAGCCCCTGCGCCCAAATAGGGTCACACGGTCCAGACAAACAGATCTTGAGCATCATATTAGGACACATGGGGCTTAACGTGCTAATTGATGTCAGTAGCAATCTCCAATTTATTCAAATGAATAAATAGGAGATTGCTACTGACAAATAATGTCCCCCCGAATCGATATTGTGGTCGTCAGGTGCCAGCTCGATTTCTCTAAGTGTTGTTTTATCGGGATATAGTACATTCAGCGGTAATTACCTGTGGTGGAATACCGGGGTCTCTTCGAGGCGGTTGAATCCGTTCAATACCTTTATATGATGAGTATGATAATTTCTTCGTTATGGGTAACTTCAATATCCCAGGGTTTGCGGACTATTATGAGACGGGCATATCAAGCAATCACGTCAGCTCTGATTAATTTTTTAGAAATGTTTAACGTGCAACAATTTAATTTTATATTGAATGATTACGGGAGACTGCTTGACCTAGTGTGGAGTAATATTGACTGTGCTGTTGATCGGTCTGTCGAGCCACTACTTGCCGAAGACAATCCTCGTCCTGCACTGGAAATGTCATTTTCGGTATTATCTTCAACCAAACGTAAAAAATATAGTAGCTTCGCGGGTTTGTACAATTTCCGGAAAGCCAACTTCCCGATCCTATATAAAATGCGTTCCCTAACCAATTGGCATGACCTTGAAGTTTGTTCTGATGTCGATGATGCATGGGCTGTATTTTATGGGAAAATATACGGGGTGCTAGAGTACTGTGTATCTAAACCTAAATATGCTGTTGGTGTTAAACGTAACGATTATCTGCCATAGTTTAGTAACAACATCATAAGAAACATCAAACTTACGAACAAAAAACATAATCGGTACCGGAAACATCGAGATGAACTTTCACTGAATGAGTTTAGGAGAGTGCGTACGTTAGTTGCGGATAAGATTACAGTGCTTACATCCAGAGCGTTGAGAGTAATATTTCTAATGATGCTTCCAAGTTTTGGGCCTTTATAAAAAACAAAAAAGGACATTCTGGAATACCTACCCAGATAATCTGTGGTGATCATATCTCTGAATCACCTGAGGAAACATGCAATGCATTTTCTGCATTCTTCAGAGCAAGAGTCATACAGTTCTTCTACCCTATCAGTTGATAATGTTGAGTAATCCTATTCTTAATTTTATTACTGTTGGTGAATCTGATGTACTAAGAGCAATAAAGAAAATTAAACCTAAGGTTACGGCAGGCCATGATCAGACCCCAGCATTCTTGTTAAAAGACCGTTCTTCAGTATTTATGCTTCAGCTGGTTCAGATCTTTAATCTCAACTTGAAAACTACTAAGTATTCTAACTTTTGAAAGCTGTCCAAAGTTATACCTGTGCATAAAAAGGGCGAGAGGGACGCTATTTCTAATTACAGACCCATCACGATCATTTGCAATTTTTCCAAGGTTTTCGAAATTCTAATTCATGAGCGTGTTTTTTTTTCACACTAAGCACCAAATCTCCACCAATCAGCATGGATTCATGAAGGGTAGGTCTACCACAACAAATTTAATCAGCATCACTCAATCCATTTCGGAGTCAATATATATGCAGTCATTACCAGACATACGTAATATATAAAGATTTTTCAAAGATCTTTGAAAGGTTGGATCATCGCATTTTATTGATGAAGCTGAGGCAGTTCGGTTTGGCTGATGCGCTTGTCGGCTTCTTTGAATCTTATCTCTCTGGGAGACGCCAGTTTGTGGTGTGTAATGGGTTCAGATCTTTGGAATAGTATGCAGTATCTGGTGTTCCTTATTCCATTAATAACATACTCGTAACTGAGGTTATTGCTTCTAATTTCCTGATATATGCTGATGACTTAAAACTGTTCTTAAACGTATCTAATGTTATTGATTGCATCATGCTACAACGTGACTTAACCAGCATATCCAAATGCTGTCTGGATAATAACCTGCCTTTAAATCCGGCTAAATGCAATGTTCTGACATTCTCCCTTAAAATCTCTGAATATAGCATTTGACTATCATGTAGACACATACTGCGTTTGTCTGTTGCTTTTCGCTCTTCTCTGGTCTCAAAGTTATCAAACCTCAGAAATATTGTAATTTCCTTGTACCTGTCTCGTGAGATAGCAGCCGGTACTACAGGTCGGCTATAAGATATATCTCGACACCAAAGCATGTCAACAGCTTCTTTAGAACAATGCAGCGCTCCTAATGTGAGAAGCAGTCCGATATATGCCTTGATTTCGATAGCATCCACAGGCGTATAATTTCTAAAGTTGTTTGGATTTTCAATATTCCATTTATTATAGAAAGCTGTAGCTTTTCTGTTTGTCTCAGTTACGATCGTGTCAATTATATCAGCACTGAAAAATAAATGGAAAGCATCTTGCATGGTAGAAATACTTGTGCTGTAATTTGTACGTCCTAGTGAAGTTTTGCAAATATTGGCTTTTGGTAATTCAGCTCGCCTCTTTATTGGCTTTATTGGTAGCTTGGACCACTTAGTTCCATCTTTCGCTACA
Organism: Pseudeuparius sepicola; assembly: GCA_963920635.1. Classification (NCBI taxonomy): domain Eukaryota; kingdom Metazoa; phylum Arthropoda; class Insecta; order Coleoptera; family Anthribidae; genus Pseudeuparius; species Pseudeuparius sepicola. The sequence continues at coordinate 57,944,326 of OY987301.1, read as the reverse complement.
TATTTTGGGAACCCTGTAATGTCATCACTGAATGCGGCATAAAGTTCACACTTGGCTTGCGTCTTTTGATCTGAAATATCTTCATTTTGAAATTTACAGCTAGATGCTGCAGTGATTTCTTTGCCTCGCTTCTCTTGATCAACAGTAATTACATCATCCTCTTCATCTTCCTCGGTCACAATATCTTCTTCATCACTCACGATCATTTCATAATTTTCAAAATCACTATCATCATTCTCTATCAAATACAATAGTTCGTCATCTGTAAGGCGTTTGGGATTTCCAAAACGGGGCGTAGTAGCCATTATAAACCATGCACTACGAGCTACTGACAGAAACTAAACGAATTCTGCATATTCACATGCCCGGTTACAATATACGGGGAATCCCAGACCATAAAACACGGGGAACCCCCGGCGGTAACAAGGCACATATTTTAACACACTACAAAGGCTGGCTGGGGTCTAAACGAACCCCAGGTAGATATCATTAGGTTAGAATTGAAACGGAAGTGAAGTTATTTAAAATATTACAATAAATATTTAGAATAAATGTCAAAGATATGTTAGATAGCTGCCCAATATTCAAAACGTAAAATTTTAAAAGTTATTTGAAAAAAATCATGGCCTGGGGTACACAGAGACCCCAGACAATCCTTTGAAGGTTGTAGAAAGAAATTATTATGTACCTAAAGATGTGTTTAAAAGAGGAACCAGCTCATTTGATGAGCTCCTTAGTTTTGCCTGTAGATTACTATGAAATAGCTTGGCAAATGTTACGGCAACGATACGAAAACAAAAAGTTAATTATACATACCTCAATACACATCAGAGAGCTTTGAAGGTGTGTGAAGGCGAACCGTCAGAGATGTGGGATACTATACTCCTATATTATATTTGGTGTGCGAAATTAGACAAAACAACAAAACGCAATTATGGGGAACGGTCAAGCAAATTCGAAAAGGCCAGTTTGAAAGACCTACTTGGTTTCATTGCAAAAGGGTGACCTGTTTAGAAACAATTGAAAATAAAAGCAATACTTTTAAATATCGTGAAATTCAATCTTTCAATCATTTAACGACAAATATAAATAAAATAACTTGTTCATTTTGTAAAAATAATCATGATCGCCAGGAATTCAGAAAAATCTCTAGGTATTAAGGAAAGGTACGGGCTTGTTAAGACAACTAAAATATGGGTGCCGGTCTAGTATGCGGTCTACCGCAATAACACTGGTCTAGTATGCGGTCTACCGCTACTACTGCGGTCTACCGGATGAAATTACACATATTATATTACGGGTAATTGATTGGGTAAGAATTGTAGGATAATATAGCTGATACAAAACAACCATAGGTAGCTAGGTACTTAGTGAAAAAAAAAAGCAACAAAATGTTGATTTTCATTTATTTTCTGTTGTAAATACCTATTTTATTATGTGTTCTAACATCATTTAAGAATGTGATAAATAAATCGTTTACATTTTTATGCAATATTTTCCAACCTATATAATCTAAATGTGATTGTAAATGAGTTAAAGGAATCAATGTATTGGCATCTCTCGTTTTAACAACGAAATATCTAGCCTCTGCCTTGTTCCTTATGCCAAACACCCACGGTCCGTCTATGCGTCTTCCATGGTTTCTGTTGTCAACACTTGCGTCGGAATCTTCGGAATTTGCAGCATGGTCTCCCTGAAGCAATCTTCCTCTTCCATATTTTCGGCGTCCAGCAAAACGAGCTTCGTCTATTTGTATAGGATCATCCGGTGTATACCGTTGAGTTGTCTGACGAAGCAATTGTTGTATAAAAATCACGTAGCAACATCTTCAACTTGTACTAGCAATGCAAACTGAATATTGTTCTATAGAATTAAGCTTCTTTTTATAACGAACTTACCTCCCTATATTTATTGCATATTAAATTACAACAGGTAGCCGCAATAAATAGATAATTAATTTGAAAAGAATAGGGGATTGAATTTCTAGGTAGACCGCATACTAAACCGGAGATTAAATCGGGTAGATCGCAAAGGGTAGGTAGACCGCATACTAGACCGGCACCAAAATATGCAGTAATTGTTTACGATCTGCTAATTTCTCTGGCGAATGCAAGGCGGGTAATTGTAAATAAGAAACAAAATTCTTTACTTTGTGACAAACATTTAAATAGAAACAATAAAATAGTAGGTGATTTAGATGCTGCTATTTGTATTCGTGTTAACTTCATGGGAAGAACTACCTACCTAGAATGCGAAAATTACTTTTTAGGGACATACACTCGAAACTTTAAAAATACATAATATATGGAGGCCCTGCCTTTCAATGCCTTTCCATGGAAACAGCGGACCGAAAATTACAGGTAACTCAAGTGGCCAGAGCAGACGCGCTGCAACACCAGCACCAGAAACAAAGGGCCCAGTCAACACACTGCACTGTGGTAATGCAGACAGTGGGTTGTTCTACAGGGAGTTTAATGTTGGCTACAGCTGAGGTATTTATATCGGAAATTTAATCCAATGCCTTGCATTGTTAGATGGAGGTTCGATGTCCAATTTTGTAACAAAAAATGTATCAAAGATTGGGTACAAAAGGTAGATTCGAAGATATGCCTATAGCGGGAATAGACAACATATCATATAGCTTTTCTAGGCAAATAGACAGTACCCAATGTTTGGTCAACAGGTAAACGGTACAAAATACGTGACACATTTTTAATTGTAAACGAAATCACTGGCGAAATGCCACAGCTTTATTTTGATACTTCAAACCTAAATATTCCTAACAGTATAAAGTTAGCGGACAAAAGTTTTAATAAACCGGCACCTGTTGATCTACTACTTGGCGTTTGTGTATTTTTTTATAATTTATATGTAGGCATTGAGTAAATTATTCCTTAATCAATGGTGTAGGTTAAATAAAAAGGGAACGAAATAAACCAATTTTACAAAAAACTAAATTTGTGTGAATAGTACCCGGTTCTGCAATTAATTCAGTTATTTCAAATTCATTAACTCAGACAATTGCGAATTTAGAAAAACATATACAGTGTGTACCAGGATAAGTGAAACGAGAGGTGTAAAATACCAAAAATTTTCGAGTTCGAATTTGGCCATTTGGGGTCCAGGCTTGCTTGCCTAGAAAATAATTATCACCATATTTTTAATTTTGAAAAATAAAGGAGGCCCTGACAGGAACGATTTATTTATTTTCTGTGTAGGTAAAGTGCCCTTTCTCGACAAGATATCGAAAAATTTCATTAGAAAAAGTTGCTTAGAATTGAAAACGATGACCCTGTGACAATTTTCAAAATAATTGGCCTACTTTGATTTTTGTCCACTTTATTTCCTATAAGTAGGCGAACTATCCTTGTCGTTTAAAATATCGAAAAATTTCATTAGAAAAAGTTATTCAGAATAAAAAAGTATGCCAGACTGCGAAATTTGGACTCAATCGGCCTACTATGATTTGTTTGAAATAATGTCAAATAATCAAAGTAAGTCAAAAAGTGACACAGGGACATAGTTTTTCAATTCTAAGCAACTTTTTCTAATGAAATTTTTCGATATTTTAAACAACAAGGAAGATGGAAGATTGTTTTAGTTCGAAACAAAACTTTTCTGGGGAAGAAGTACATACCTAGAATGCGAAAATTACTTTTTAGGTACATTCACTCGAATCCCTGAAAATAGATACATGGTGGCTCTGCACAAATAGAAACTGGCTGATTCTGAATACCTCGCTATTCGGCAATTTCTTAACCTAGTAAAACGCTTAAATGGAGATGAGGTTTTCAAGCAAAGATATGTGTATTTCATGAGGGAGTATATACAGGGTGTTCCTTAATGACATGCTAATACTTAAGGGGGTTATTCTTGGGCCCATTTTAAGAAAAAAACTTCATATGAACATATGAAATTGCCAAAACGTTCTCCAAAACACCTGTTGACTTCAATATTCGAAACATAAAATTTTCACCTACCACCCTCAAGTGTTACAGATCAACTGTACCATTTAAACTGAGGAAAAAATTCCTATGAACAACGTATCAAAAATTATTCGCTTTCAAAATGGAAAGGATTGAATTTGACAAAATTTTGACACTCTATTTGAAGAAAACCAATGGTGTTTTGACGCCCATTTGGCATTTTTTTCATCATTTTGAATGTACAGTTGATCTGTAACATTTGAAAGCAGTAGGTGAAAATTTTATGTTTCGAATATTGGAATCAACAGGTGTTTTGGGGCACGTTTTGGTAATTTCAACGCAAACGGTTAATTTAATCGTTATGAAACAAGAGTAGGTACCTTTTTATTGCGGAATGAAAAGATGCACTAAAATTATGAACCTGCAGGACCAAAAAGACAACCTCAAAAAAGTTACGCGTAAAAGCGTGATAAAAAACAGCGCAAGTGGCGCCCTCTGTGAGATACGGTGAAATTTGACATTTTCAGCTTATTCTCCATCCCCAAAAACATAGCAGTGCCAAATTTTAGTTCAGCAGCTTGATTATTTCGGGGGATGTAGCTAAAATTTAATTTAAAAAAATGAACTTTAACGCCCTGTATCTCAAAAGTTACGACGTTTACGACATACGTTCATATGAAGTTTTTTTCTTAAAATGGGCCCAAGAATAACCCCCTTAAGTATTAGCATGTCATTAAGGAACACCCTGTATATGAATCTGTAGGACACATTACTAAAATTAATATTAGAAATGATACTGTGGCTAAAAATATTACCTAATACCACATCATGGAGTAATTCGTGAATCGAGTACCTAGCTACTACCACAAAACTGGGAGTCGCGTTTGACGCTTTCACAAAAAACTAATTCTGGATTATCGTTAAAGGATATTTTGAAAGTAGGGCCCGTTTTACAGCGCCGGGATTTATTTGCAATAATTGTTTTTTTTTTCGGAAGCACAACATAGTTATGACTGCGGATATTGAGAAAATGTTCCGTCCGGTATTAATTAGACATGAGGATAGAGATTTTCAAAGAACAGTATGGAGATAAGAGCCAAATATCAAGTTAAATCACTTTAGAGTAAATTCTGTAACACATGGCACATGCTCAACTTATTTTTTATCGGTTCGCGTTTTATTTCAATTAGCAGAGGAATATATCCTCAAGCTGCGAAGGCAATTACAAGGTGTGATTCCATAGAGTAACTTAAAAAAATAAAAATTGAAATTACTGAAATGTTAAATAGCGCCAAACTTCAGCTACGGATATGGGCATCCACTGAACCTAAACTTTTGCAGCCAGTTATAGTGTTAATCTTACTATTCAAAAATATGATACATCAGGTGTCGAAAATTTTAAAATATGCTTTGGAACACTAATTTAGACGTGTTTAGATTTCGTGCTAATTTAGAATATTCAAACCACGTTTCTAAGCGAACAATTCTATCTTCGATTTCTAAAATTTTTGGTCCTTTAGGATTTTTAAATCTAGTTATTTTGCTGGAAAACTGGAAAACATTTGTAGCCAATAGAGTTTCGGAAATTCAAAACTATACAAATAAGGAGGAATGGAGACACATTCCAACAAATCTAAATCCTGCAGATACTTTATCTAGAGGTTCAAATACTAAAGAACCCTGACTTTTTAGTAAAGAAATGAAAATGGGGGGCCTAAAGCTAATTGCTTAAATTTAGTGGTTATTCCTGAAGAGAAAACACAAATCAAAGTCAATTTTATGACCGTTACAAATAATTCAAAAATTATTACATAAAATCCATTCTTAGATTTTTAGGAGTTATTAGGAGTAGGTGGAGTTTAAGACATTCCAGCCAGGTCTAAGATAAAAAAAAACATCGTTGGTTGCCTCCAGCAAATCATTATTTTACAAAATTATAGATAGAGCGAGAATGCATTTTACGTATAGGTAAATGCGTAAAATGCTTTCGAGCAAATCCAACTTAATGATTCCTATAAAGGGCAATTTGCCGAAGGATAGAGTAAATCGATTGATACCATTTTTATTAATAGGTATTGATTTTGCAGGGCCTATTTTATCAAAGAATGGTATTCTGAGAAACAGAAAAGCCGTCAAATCTTATATATTATGTATTTTCGTGTGTTTCACGACTAAGGCAAATAATATCGAATTAGTTTGTGACATAAATACACCTTGGTAACAATTTTGTGGGGACCAAAAATGAGTTTCACAAGGTTATTCTTTCCTTTGTACTTATAAAAACGAACTTGGTGACACATTATACAGTTTTTCATTGTGAACAAGTTTTTTTATAACATTTTGATGTGAAAGCTACACAAAGTGCACTTTTTAAAAAACAATTGGGAAAATGCCAAAATGCCTAGACTTTCGAAATTTCGCAAACCTACTCAGTTTTTCATTCTGAATAAGTTTCCTTAATAACATTTTGCCGTAAAACCTACAAAAAGGGCACTTTACTGATGTGGGAAATTAGTTTTTTCATAATTTCCAAGCCATACGTGATTTTTCGAAAGTAAACTTATGTTACAATTTAGTTTCAAACCAAGCAAGGCTAATTCCCACCTTATGTGAACTCAACCCGGGAACACACTGTATATAGGATTTACCTTGTTCATGACACCAAATTTAGATTTTCCGCTATATCATTAGGAAATGCCCTTATACATTCCAATTTTATTACTTTCGATTTTGGACATTTGTATTTCAAGTAAATAATAAGTATACGTGATGTTAATTATGTCAAAATTGTTCTGCAGATAAAAATCGCAGATTCCAAGCATTCCTAGCTATAAAATGGAAAATAAGGTAACGAAGTAAACTTTGTTACTTACTTTTTGCGCAATTTCCTACTACTAGCAAGTCGGGATAATATGTTAGGTAATTTGTATCTGGCATGATGTACGTTCATGAATTTTGTGACAAATTGGAACTCGCCATATATGTCAATTTCAATGAGACATCCAGAAAGTTAACAAAAGTTAGGTACAAAGTCTTCAAGCGAAAACTTCCCTTTTATTTCTCAAATTTTTGGAGGTAGGAAAACAGTTTTATATAAAAGTTGCAAGGTAGGTATGTATGTGGCTTTAGAAACGTAGGCTTGTAGATTATTCAGATTGTCCCGTGCTTATTTCTGAGAGATACTTACTTACTTTATTAATTCAAAATAATAACAAAATGGCCTACTTCTTCTTACCAGTTTTTATTAGGTGGGAACAAATCCTATGTAGACGAAAAAGTAAATTCGATGAATATTGAATATTTATTGCTATTGTGGTATTTTATTATTTTTACTTAATAAAGTAAATAAAAGATAAGCTAGCATAATTATCAAAAAGAGGAGTTAATTTCATTTCTATCTGCGACCTTTCAAAAGAATTTTGCATACAACAAGTCCACTAAAGGAAAAAGTAAATATGTTACAATATAGAAAAATTAGCAATTTTAAAATATCCAAAAACATACAGGACGTTTATTATCAAAAACAAAAAAAATATGTTGACCCACTTGTACGACACACCCTGCATAATCCACAAGCATACCTTTCTAAAGCCCGATAGTTACGTTACAACTTTTATATAAAACTTTGTTCTCTATCTGCAAGATTTAGAGATAAATAAAAGGGGGGGGGGGTTGCGTGAAGACTCTATACATTGTAAATATCTTTCTCTTTTTCTAAACCATTCATATAAACAATATCAAATTTTCTTTTTTATTCTGTGTTTAACTTAAAAAATACGCTCTAAATTAGTTCCGAAAAAACTTCTTTGTAAACAGCAGAGTATCGGATGTGGAGCATTTTACGTTATACAATGCTATAGATAGGTGTGAATCCGTGCTTTCATAAATAAATTGGTTTTATGTATTGCCAAATAGCCACTTGAGTTTGGCACATGGTTGTAAAATGGGAAAAATGTTTACATGAATGAATGTTTTATCAGCACTTTGGTAAGTTATTGTAAAAATACGAATGATAAAAGTCAGATTCCGGCGAAAAAACAATGCTAAAGACCGCAAGAGAGTTGCGGACAAATAAATTCACGGTGTTACTATTGGTCTGTATTATCTCTATCTGGGTGATTAATAATAGATGTCCTACATCCAGCGATTAGGTACTTGAGTAAATGCTCTTTTAGTTTGGAAATAGTAGTTTCCATCCCTCTCCCGCACAAACAAATGGTTGCTCCTGGATTGTCCCTGGATTGAAGAGTTGTGAGGGTCTGAGAATTATTATTCCATTCTTATCCACTTCTGTTTTGCTTACCTAGCCTGCTAAAAATTCTGTTTACCTCCTCCATATTGCATTATTGAATTCGCCTCGTTATTTAATTCTTAATAAGTTTCTCGCTGACTCCAACAGGCACTCCATGCTCTCTATAAATTTGTTGTGCGACAATCCAAATAAATTATGCCGCATACCTTTTATGGAATTTGTGGAATGAGGATGCTCTGACAGGAAAGAACATAATTTGTGTAGATATACCAATGTTTCGTGTCACTGAAGCAAAACGTTTTTCAAAAGATCCTTCCGGATCTCGTGTTTATGTCACCTTTAACTCCTGTGTGGGAATACGAACCAAAGTGTTAAGAAATTCCTTGTGTTATTTTTCGCGATTTGCCAGTCAAACAAAGCCGTGTAACTAATGGAGAAGACACCACAAAAGGCATACTCTAGCCGCCAATATTCCATTAGCCTCAAGTCTCCAAAGTTGGAACATTGCAAAGAAAATAGGGAGTCCATTATTTTAGTAAACAATCACGGGGCTCCGGCACACAACACGTTTCGCTACGACCTACTTTCTTGGTGATTAAATTGAAGGCCAACTGTCAACAAATATCGGGGAAAACAATAAGTTTGAATGGGAAATAAAAGTGTATAATTTTTATTTGTAAAGCACCAGTATAAAATCCAATATCTACCGGAAGTACTTTCGAGGTTCCAAGAAGATTCCTCAAGTGACCATGAATGGACAATTTTTGGGCTTCCTTTCTCACCAAAAACGAAGGTATAAGGAGGGATTATTATACAGGTTGCCTTTGTTTCCCTCAAACTAAAGATGGGGTAGGTAAATATTTACTAAGAGGCACAAGAAGAACAATGAAAATGAGATTGTTTTTAGACCTGCAATGCGTCTCTTATTGGATTATTCCATTCAATATGTGATCGTCGCGCCCTAAATATTACGATCGGACTGAGAATCAAGATTATATATTTTATATTCGCTTTATTTTAGCAATTTGTACTATAATATTTTAATTGTTGTATAATACGACCGCTGCTGTTTCTTACCTTTTTATAGCTACCTTTTCGGTTGAGTCGTTCGAAGAGGATTATGGCTGCCTTGATGAACTAAGGAAAAGATCTGTCGTAGTATATGGGAGGTGGAATTTATCATTTTCCTTGGTCAGTATGATGTAATTCAATTCGAAGGACGTGAAAACGTAAAAGCTAGTTTTGTCCTTCTAAATCAGCTCTAACATTATTTGGGTGATTCTCTGGCATTTTTACATTTTCAGAAGGGTGGAAGAAAAAAAATTGTTTTCTAATTAGATTTGCAACTTGCTCATTCTAAAGATTATACTAATGGCTTCTGGTTTCTAGCTGGGTAACAATATATTTTGTAAAAGTTATGAGATAAAGTAGGAAGAAACCTGTCATGTCGAGAATTCCGTCATTACCGTCCTTTATGTTCTTCTGCATGAAAACATGTGAAGTCTTTATTATATTTGAGATTTTGCGTCACACATTATAACGAGTGCCTAGGATATAATAAAAAAGTGTGTAACAAAAGCCAATGACGCTTTCTCTACTATAATGGCAACTGGAAGAATAAGGAAAAAGTGGTATAATTGAAATTTACAAGTTTATCTTTCTTGTAATTTTATGAAAACGTACGGGATATTATAAATTTTATTAGGAACGGTTAGTCACTTATAGTTACTTCATATAAATCCATCGAATTCTATTTTGTGGAAGCTATATTAAATAAAAAAAAAATGTGAAGAAGGACGGTAATGACGAAAGGGACGGTAATAACAATTATTGTGGGACGGTAATGATTTTACACTCATCATTTGTTGGGTTCGGAGCTGCCTTTTTTAACATGATTAATTTGTGATGGAAGGTGTTTTTTAAAAATGTGACGGGATACAATAGACGCTGCTTCAGATTGAACGTGATATTTTTTATAAATAGGAGAGGAGATACAAGCCCCTATTATATTTTTTCCACTTCATTGGATACTTTTGCCTCTGCCGTGATTTCTCTTACCAAACATTCACTAAAGAGTAATTTCTTTTTTACTTCTTTAGTTGCTTGCCTTAGAATTGTTTTTACCTTTGTATCAGGTGTAGAGGAACTTGATTGTACACATTTTTTCTTCGATAACCTATTATACCGTTTTTTGTAACGCTCAGCGCATTGTTTTGCAGTTTTCAAAGATTTTCTTAGGTCCAAAATCGTTTTTTTTTGTGTTCCCTATAAGGCTTAGTAGAGTTCATTTTAGTCTTTACTCTCTTGTTATTAACTACTTCTGGCAGAGGTGATGTTGACGGGCTTGCATGTGGGGTTTCTTCATCCCTAAATTTGTCTAACTTCACCTGCTGCTTTTTCTTTAATCTGTATGTCCTGGAATTTTCTGCCAATTTTTTTCTTTGTCGTTTCTTTTCCCGGGTATTTTTTTGTATTATATGTGTTAACTTTCCTTCTTCTTTCCTTTTCCTATTTCGTTCTTTCTCTCTCTCTCTCTAGGTGTATTTTTTATAAGCTTCTATGTTTTGTTTTCTCTTTTTCTCTCTGCCTCCTCTTTTTTTCACGTGCTTCTTTCCGTTCCTCTTCATTATTTACCTTGGCCTTTTTCTTTTTTACTTGTTCTTTTTTTGCGCAGCTCTTATCAGCACATATGGTGGAGCTAGTAGATTGGTTTTCTTCGGCAATATTTGGCCCTAGTTTTATTTTTAAAGTATTTTTCTTTGGCAAAGGTAAAACTTCACTACTATTACTATTTTCTTGGGACGGTTCTTCCTTTGCTATTCCCTCTTTGGCTTCTCCTTTTTTTATGGTATTTTTCTCTTTGCATTTTTTCTTTAACTCATATTTTTTAACTTTGCTTTTAATCTGTTTACTTGATAGTCATCCATTATGCCCTAAAAGTTATATACATATCACCAAGCAATCATTACCGTCCCTTTAAAATCATTACCGTCCCCAGGCAGAAAAATCTTCCAAAGGGACGGTAGTGACGGAGACGGTAATGACGTTTAAACATGTTATTTCGCGCTTATTAAATTGAGGTTATGTTATGACATTTATAAGGTTCACCAAAGTAATTTGGACTATTTTTGCCATCTTATGCAGATTAGTAAAGCAGTTTACTCCCAGTAGGCTTTGCTTTAGGCATAGGGACGGTAATTAGTCCAAAATGTAAATTAAACCATTTTTCATACATTTCTTAGATGCTCACTGCACAACAGCATCGCACGCACACTTCGGCTGCCAAATATCAACTAAAGAGTGATGACGCGCGTCTTAAAAACATGTTACATTGAGACGGGGCGCGATTTGGTGGCCGCAAATCGTATTAAAAGAAGACGGGACGGTAATGACGTGTAAAAGTCTGGACACACTTTCAATATTTAATAGTCAATTACTATCGTAAAAAAGTAACAAATTTCGACTCTTAATACATTGTTCATACTATTTACAAGTATAAGCAAGCACCAAACGTGTCTGAAAATGGTTTATTGTTATAATACTGCAGAAAATAACCATGAATTTAGTGGGTAGGGACAGGGGACGGTAATGACCTTTGACCTATTCTTCTCTATATTAGGAGCATTTGTGACAAAAGAATCGACATTTTTAAGTCGTACCTCAGTTGGAGTGATAGTATCGTTTAAATTCGTAAAAGATGTTTAATGATAACTGGTAATTTGAAGTAATAGCTTGCCCGGGACTTGAAATGCAAAAATGTCAGAGAATCACTCATTTAGTGATTATTTTAGATGATTGGGGGGCAGTAACCCTACGTATTTACTGTTGTAGGTATTAGGTCACAACTCAGCAGGGCCGTAGGTCAAAAATTTTATACTGTAACGAAAAATGCCTCTAAAGTTGTTATATCAGCTTTCAAGGAATATGTCTGCACGGTTTTCTAACCTACTCAAAGATTTAGCAGATAAATTTTAAGTTTGGGTATTCTACTTACAGTTTTATAATTTTCCTTTAGATTCATTGTTTTCCCTGCAAAGCTTCCATAATTTTCTAGAACGTTTGCTAGAACCTTATGATCTGTGAACTATCATTGGCCAGGAATATTCTAGAGTATTCTCCAGTCTTCCTTTTGAGTATATAAGCCCTGGGATTGGGCCTGAACGAAGTGAAAGGTTAGAAACCGATTTTGTGCGAATTTTGGAGCAGAAAGAATATTCTTGGACAGTGACAGTAATCTGACAAGTTTATTTGTGATTTTTGAAGGCTAAACAACAAAGGTGGTAACCAAGGCAACGAGTTTGGACTGTGATTGTTGAAATACAGTACAATATTAAGAAAATCAATAGTGTTTTATATGAAAAACAAGTGGAGTACACCCAACTGTATGTTGTTTATTACGACTGATTCATTTTGAGTTGGCCATTACTATAATATGCATAATCTATGAGGTTTTTTTAGAAACGTATCAATCGTTTGGTATTAAAAAGTCTGTAAAAATAATACGTTATTTTATCTTTGCCTAGTGAAATAGAAAGAGACGCAAAGGGTGTCAATTCTCGGCACTAATAATCTGGGTTATTTGAGATTAGACAGAGGTTGCGTTTCTTTTATTACGCTATTTTATTTAAAAAAGTGGACCAAAACCGTCAAGTTTGCACCCTCATCCTTCACCCTCTTCTATTTCTTTGTTCTAATCTGTCTTCTTTCTCTCCTCAGGTACATAGCTACCTCCCCGTGTGCGCGTACGTTCTAGTGCCGGTTCCGCCGCGTACCGTTCGTCGCGTCCGTATGAAACCCTTCGAAGCCGGAGACACTGCTGTGCACGACTTCGCGATGTGGCATCACACCAGAGCATGTATGTCATATTCCCGGCAGATGAGGTAGTCTATCTGTCGTATGGTCGTCTCATCTACGTGCCGTCGTCTACAAGCGAACCGCAGCACCCGCCGATCAGGACCAGCGAGCCTTCCACCACGTCCGAGTCATCTAGAAGCCACCACTCCACCAACAGCGACCCCATTTTCACTTCGGCCAATGCCGGAGGTCCACTAGAGTCACAGGCCGGCGCGCTGCCCAAGCGCCGGCCATCTCGGTTCAATTTCGGTTTGTTGAAACGCAACAAAACCCCTACCGAAGTCCCTTCCACTCCTAGAGTGCGCTACTCTGTTGCTCCAGTCGTGGAAGCGCACACTCCCCCCGTGGAAGCTTTCAAAAGATTTTGCACCATCTCCACTCCTCAACCGGAGAAAGAAAAAAGCGCCGAACGGAATCTGGCGTCAGACAGCAAGAGATCAAGCAAACGGTCGTCTGCTTCATCCAAAGTGGGCCGACCTCCATCCATTCCTGAAGGACTGGACAGCAAACGATCGAGCAAGCTGAGTTCGAACTCTTCAAAGTCTCTTGGCAAGCAAAACTCTGCAGACTCGTCAAACAATTCTAGTCTTAAACGTAATACTACGCGAAGCCCAAATCATTTGAAAGTGAATCGTAGGCCAAGCACAAGCCGAGAAGAAACCAGAGAAGAAGAACAGTTCTACCCTCTATCCACAAGAAGGGAAAGAACGTACACCGAACCTACACAAACAATAAAGAAATCCCCAAAACTGAGTTCAAACTCCTTCAGACTCCCCTTCCGCAAGGATAAAACCCCGGAAGTCCCGCCAGTAGCCCCAGAAAGAAAAAGCAAGAAGATAAAAGAAAAAGAGAAGAAAGGCCCACCCCTAGGAAGAAAGCTGTCTTATTCGGATTACTTAGCAGTGAGTCGAGAAAGGACGACTGATCCGTGCGTGAGTGGTAGCAGAAGTGAGGTGGAAACGACGTCGAAAAAGAGTGACAAGTCACCAGTGTTGAGGTTTTTCAGGAGGAGTTCGAGTCCGAAGAACTTAGGGGTGGATAGGACACCGTACGAGCAGGGCAATTCGTCGGTAAGAAGTTTGAAGAACGGAGTGTTTAGAGTGATACTAACATTGTTTGCAGTGGTGTGTTGTTTGATTTGAAAATAACATTGCTTTTTTAAATATACTTCTTTTAGTAAAAAATAGTTTTTTGGTCAAAACTTTCCAGTAGCTTCTTTTTGCCTCTTTTTCTTCCCTAAATCATGTTCTAGAACTGCCCCGGGTCAATATAAAATACAATAAAATTCTGTATATTATGGACGAGATAGAATAGAATCACAAAGCCCTAAACTTGATCTAGTAATCCCTGAAACTCACTTTCAAACAGGATAATATATGATTTTTATAAGTTATGAATCTTTTAGAATGGCCTTGAAATATGTTTTTATCGCATTTTCTACTTGTCTCTGTTTGTGAAAAAATTGTTACCTTGCTCTTATCAGACGAAAGTGGTTATTTTTTGCACTGTTTGCACTACTGTAGCAATACAGGAGTACTCTTAACCAAACACTTTTCATTAAAGTTTTTTAAAATTATGAAAATTTTCAATAAATATTGTAATAGCACTAGTGTCTAAAAAAGTTGCGGATGATAATAATAATTTAGTTATTTCGTAAGAAAATGTTACACTGAAATTTCAAAATTTGAAATTCTGAGTTAAAATTACCTACTAAAATTAAATTTGCAAAGTACTGAGTAATGATGGTGATGCGTATTATTTGTCATGTGCCACATTTTAATTCATTTAGCAAGCGCCAAAAGTTTTACTTTTCTTAATAGTATTTTAAAATCTTAAGAAGTCTCGTTTTGGGAAAGAAGATCAAAGTTCAGAGAAGAAGTGTAACTTTTAATTAAGTAATAATAAATTAAGTAGTGCACATGCATTTAGTTGCTTTTGGGGTACTCCTAGTTTGGAGTATTGTGAGGGTGAGAATTATTATTATTGTATTATAATAGCCTTCAAACGTGTTTCCGTCTAAAATGCGGGCGATGTTGCCGTACCTAGCTTGGTGGCGAGGAGACCGCGAAGCGGCCGACGAGCATTTTTCTCAGGTTCTACGGTTCCTAATCGAGAACCTGAGGTGGGTCTCGAAGCTCTGAAAAATTGCTCGGTTTAAGTAGGATGCGAAAGGTAAGTTTCGGTCTTAGTACCGTGAGGTAGAGAGGAAAAGATAAATTTCGATGGTAGAGTTGCGTCTGAAAACTATCCCCTCAGAGAGCGAGGCCAAAAAGATTCTTAGATAGGGTCGTGTGGTACAGAAAATTGCAATAGGGGCCAAGAGGAACGTCCATTAAGAGATTTAACAATCTTTCGGATTTTTAAAACGGCAAATTCAAGATACACCTGCTGCAAAAATTAGAGAATATTTCCAAATATCAGAGAAAGGGCCACGAACTCCTTTCAAGAAGTCAAGTTACAATGTGAAATATTTGAAAAATAAGATATCCCCTAATTTTTGCTACCTAAGAATTATTCCGAAAATGTCGGGAGATTGTCGAAAATTTCCCTTTTTTGTTGAGCGCTGTTATTTCGGCTCGGGGCTCTAGGGCTGGAGTTATTAAAGCTTCCTCCGATCTTCGAGTGAGATGCAGATACTTTCGGCGCCCCCGAAAATTCTAGAAATAAGAAAAAACACGCAATTTACTAGAGTGGTTCCGGAGGGTTTTCCGTCGATTTCGCTAATATACAGCCGTCCCGTTTCTCGAAAGTAGAAAACGGGAGTAGGGAAATTTTCTTAGATATCGGATTTTCGAGGTTTCCTTCGATACTCGAGGAAAGTGCAAGCCCCAATTAAGAGATTTACCACTTCCTTCGAGGACATCAAAAAACTTTTGATAAAAAGATGGCCAATGTTCGTAGGATGGGTTGTAAGATTAGACACTAGAAGACAACTTTGACTGGTAATGTCGCGCAAGAGGTTAGATTCGCTGTCACTTGCGCCTTTGAGGTTATGGCGGGCCTTCAAACGGTACCGTCACAATAACTGCGACGGTGCCGCTTCAAACCGCGACTTGACGGTGCATACCTGGTGACGACCTGTAGATTTTTCGTCGGCCGAAAAACTCCAATCTGTTATATTTACAATTTCGATCTATGGACGATACCGGGGTGGGAATTTTTAGATATGCACAGTATGCACACCTGCATACGTGTGACTTTTCTTTTTGAAAAATAGAAACTGGGTTCCTTCGGGGATGTAAAAAAAATTGTCGATAAAATAAATTTACGGGAATTGCACGCTTAATTTTCTCAAAACACGTGCAAATTCTTCGTCTTTAGATATTGCAACTTATGGTATTTTTGTTCGGCCCCAAAGGTAAAGAGGAAAATTACCCAATTTTTTTTCATGACTCGCTCAGTAGTAGCAAGACAAAGAGAGTTCTAACTCACGACCTTGGAAAAGGGTGCATATTGACTATATCACGAGGTCACGTGACGTCCCAGGGGGGCACGTGTAACCCACAGTTGATGCCTCAGCCCCCACTCCAACGACGGTGAGAAGAGGTTTATCTATATTCGAGCACAATTACTTACAAGAGTAGTTTCCCGTAATATACACTTACAATTACAAATGCATTCAAAATGCAACCTTTCCTGAATCACCTGAACAAGAATTTGATATTCAAGTAATTTGAAAGCGGCGAAAAGGTTTACATCGAGTTCGAAGGACGGTGCTGCCGAAGCGATAACCAAAGCAGATCCAAAGTTTACAGAATAAAATATTCTGTAAACTTTGGCGGATCCATGAAATTAACAGGGATAACGGCAACGGAATTAGGTTCACGGTTACTTAAATCTGTAATTGCTTCTAAAAGACAACTGGTTTGAAAAACAAAGAAACCTTAAGTCCAGTTTTTTCAAACAATTTTTGCATGTCTCGTATATTTAGCCGTCAAGAAATAACTCATTATTTTACTTCCTAAGATTTTTTACATCATTCTTACACAGTGCACACCTAAAATGTCTTGCGAAATGGAGCAGCCGCATTATTTTTTCTTGTCTTGTAGGTATATTGTTACCCGTATAGAATAATAATTTCCTAAGATTTTTCCTATAAGATCATCTGTAACTTTTTGAACCTGAATTTTTGTGCAAGAACATTTTATTTCATTTTTGAAATTTTTATACATTTCAAAAGTGTGTCCTTAACTGGCCCGCGACACTCCCCTGCCCACCACAGGTAAACTATGTCCAACCTCTGAAAGGGTGGTCCCAAAATCGTTTGCGCTATATGGCGATCTTTTTCCAGTCAACCCAAGAGACACATTTCGGGAATATCGATGAAACGTCAGCACAAATACGAGCGCTCGCTACTCTTACCTACGTATTTGTATACCATATACCACATTTCACCACACATGACACCATACAGTCTGCCTCGGATTTCCATGTGCTTTTTTACTATTTTTTTGCGTTGCACATTACATCACGGTTCGTCTCCACGTGGCTTTTCCCGATTTCAAATTGACATATTCTCATAGTAGAATTTTACGAATTTCGCAAGCGGTCTTCATCTCTGTTTTGCTTGTAGATTAATGAGAAAAAAGCACAGGACTCTTACTACTCCCTGTTTTCTCTAAACAGATGCAACTTTTTTGTTTGGAGAGATAAAAATTTCGTTTGATGAAATTGGCAGGGGAGAGGAAACAAACCGACTTGAAAAAATTCCCCTATTTGATATTAGAGGCAACACTAAAAACTGTTTTGTTTTCAGAGACAGAAACAAATCGGAAAGCTGTGGGCTCTATTTTTAAAACACCCTGTATATTTTGCCCGAAAAGAAATTTTCTCCTTCGGGGATGTAACGAACACACGAAATTTAAAAAATTCTTGAAAAATTTGTTCCCAGCCTATTTGATTTTCAAGGAAACTTTAAAATAAATTCACTGGTCAGCCGTTTTTTGAGCGCATTTTTTTCTGATCATTCAGGTATATAAGACTTTTACAATTCCATCAAATGTTAAAAATAATGGCCAACTTATTTTCAGGCTAGGTTCTTTTGTCAGGTGTTTTTTGCCTGTAGTCAGGCAGCCAAGGGGGTAAACCCAAAAATATGGGATGAAGGTTTTTTCAAAACGGATTTGACATGTCTAGGACTACGTTTCCATCATCAGTATTGAATCCTACGGTTTTCAATCCTCTCTAGGGACATTAACTTATTATACTTATTCCACAGTAGGTTGGTGCACATTCTGGACAACTTCTGTTTGGAAATAGTGGCTTGACTTGAAATTTTACATATGATTAAATTTCAATCTGTAGGGTTTACACCGTCTATTTGAGTCCGCTCCAGTAAATTCAAACCTCTCTCAATCGGATCGAACGCGTCGAGATAAACGTAGTCACTGACTCATAGTTTTGATATCCAAGTGATGACAAACTGTCATCCTTGAGCAATTTGAGATACAGGGTGTCCTTTTAATATGATCACGTATATTTTTACACCCCCTTATTTTATATATTTTTGAGGTTAGGAAAAAAGTTTCAGATACAAGTTGTAGAAGCCAAAGCAAGCTTTTTTTATTTTTATACAGGGTGTTCAGAAAAGTGGTGCCAAACCAAACTTTTGTTTCTTTAAATCGAATACTCTTTATATTTTTAGATATTTGAAATCTGCTCATTGTCACAATTTCATCGATGTATACACATATAATATGTTTGTTTCAAGCGTTTGTAAAGAATTCGACCTTGAAACTTTCAGTTTTGCACTTCTTTTTCGAAAATGAACCTGGCATATAGTTTTTATTTTTTAATTAATTTATTAAAACAGCTATAAAAAAACGAAAGACAACTTTTTCTGCTCTACATGTTTTTTATAGCCATTTTAATATACAGGGTGTGATGACAGATTCCTCCCGAGAAATTATGAAGATTTAGTGAAGCGGCCCCATGTGGAGCTACGATCCTTCAAAGGGGCTCCACGAAGGCACTTTTTCTTAACTTCCGAACCGTTTAACCGATCGCCCTCAAATTTTGTACACACTGTAGGTACACTCAATAATAGCCACTAACCACCTTTAAATGGACCCCCTGGTATAAAAAGTGTCTGCTTTTTAGGTGACTCATTATTATTCACTGTAACAGTAACCAATCTTAATCGAACATCAGCAGCCCAGGTTCTGTTCCACACGTGTTTGTAAAATAGCTTCCTTCATTGCCTTTTCGTATGCTTGTCTTCCACGACTCTGAACGATCGCCATCGTTGAAGATTTTTTTTTAAATCGCACTTTTGTCCACAGTACAAACTTTGATCTCTAAAATTAAAGTTGAACGCCGCTGCATTTTTACAGTTGGAGTTCCAGTATTGGTAACAATGTTCTCCGGAGATAAGCATCTTTTGGAAATATATGTGGATATTGTGGATACACAACTTCTATGACAAAATTTAAAAAATCTTACTAGTAGTGGTCGTTTCTTACAATTCTCTAACATATTGTCCTCGCAAACTTTACTACAATTTATAATTGTTTTTATACGCTGAATACCATAGCAACTGAAAGACTCTTTTTTTTTTCACAACTATATTTCTACTCAAAAAAGCACTTCTTATTACTCATGTCTAATAACCTTTTATTAAAATTTAAAATCTGAGAAAGACAACACTATTATAGTTGTGCCACAAGACACGATAAGACTGTTTAGTACGTTTTTGAGAATTTATGAAATTCCAAATCAGTTACGTTAATTCCCAAATAAATAACTAGACGAGAGCTGTTTTCCAAGGCCTCCAACAACTTCTCTTAAACTTGCATTGCACAATGACACTCCCGCACAGTTTGCTGTGGCAACCCGTGCACAATAACATTCCCGCACCGGTTGCTAAAATGATTTTATACACAATGACTTACATTTCTCAATTAAAAACGAACTTACAATGCAATGAGGCAATTTCTTTAAAGTCTTAGAAAAAGTGCGTTTTTTTTTGTTTTTTAATATAAATATAATAAATTAAAAAAGCATTCTTCTTAAGAACTAAAATTAAAATATAGTAAACGCAAACTGAGAAGATGAGTTTTTTAAAGGGGATGAGGGACTAGTAATATAGGAAAGAAATGTTTAACATAACCAATAAAAGGGTTTTATACGTAGCATTTGCGCAAAAAGCCTAATGACGGCCATTGTGATAAATATTTTTAAATAATTTTTGTCTCAAAATGTGAGTAATTACTTGCATTAAAATTTGTATTGACCAAATAAAAGTTTAAAATTATGGGTGTTGCTCGCTACAGATCGAAAAAAGCCATTTTATGGGTCAAAATGTTGAATCACCACGTACGTGCTGTACATTGAATCTTAAGCAGCCCTAACTTTATTGATATTCGAGAGACAGGGTTGACGTTTGTTTTGCTTGTAAACAGATTGGGAGAGAGAAAAATAGACGAGAAAATTGTTGCACCATCGATTTATCCCGAAACAGGTGCAACTTGTTTGTTTCGAGGGATACAAATTTCGTTCTTTCTCTCTTTTTAATTGGTACGGGAACGGAAAGAAAACGACTATAAAAAAACTTTTCCCGCCCACTTAATTTCAGAGGATGTCTACACTGGAAACTTTTTTATTTGCAGAGTTAGTAAAAAGCGAAAAATCACAGGCTCACTTTCTTGTAACGCCCTGTATATTTGTTTATTTTTGAAAAGTACGTGCAAATTTTTCGTTTTCAGAAAGAGAAACTTGGTTCCTTCGGAGATGTGAAGAGCGTACCAAAGTACAAAAAGTTATTTCAACTATTTTTTTTATTTCCGGAGATAGAAAAAAAAAACGGATACTTAGTTGTACGCTTAATTTTTGAAACATATATTTTACGAGTAAATAAATTTTCTTCGGTCTATTGGATTTTGGAGAACACATGGTTCCAGGTATGTAAAGAGCACACGAAACTAAAAAAAAGTTACTTGAAACAATTTGTTCCCAGTCTTGATTAAAACAAATTCACGGGACAGCAGTTTTTTTTTTGAGCGGATTTTTTCTTAGAGCTCCCAACCGCCTTGGTTATTTAAAATAAAAATTTTAGCAAATGCGACGAGCGAATCGGGGAGCAATGGCCGGCAAAGGCCATCAATTCCGCGAAATTGTAGTTATTATTAATTTATTTTAATAGTTGATAAAAGAGGCCTTTTATAATAATGTGCGGAAAAGTGTAACGGAAATTTTGTCTCATTCTGTTACAGCGTTTTAATTTCATTAAATTTATCAATTCATTATTGAACCACCCCTGTAACCGAAAGATAATGCTACGCCTATCGCGCATACGATTAGACTCTTCTTCTTCTGACAGTGATTTGTATTTTGTGGTTGTATGAATATCGGTGAGCGAGCCAGATTCCAAAGTCCAGGTATGTGACTAAATGATTCCCATCGATTGCTTGTTAAAGTAAAATACCTTTTAATTTGTTGTGCTTACTTTTGGCAATAAATACCTGATATTATTCCGATCATATCAAATTTATCTAACTAAAGTGATTTGTGATTACAGTCGATTCCCCGGTCAAGTGTCAATTTTGTCGTTCATCTACCTAACACCTAACCTTTTTGTGGTACGAATCACAAACACAAACGGAAATTGAATCAAAATGTTAGTTTTTTCATCGTGCATTTTTATTAAGAATTTTCGCCGGTTGTCTATAGAATTCGATAGAACATTCCATAATCTCGAACCCGGATATCGTCACAAAAGGTTCTGATTAAGTTCTCGTTCCGAAGACACTTTTCGTTGCGTTCTTGAGGTCCTCGCATCGTGATTTTGGCTTGTCCATTTTTTCCGATTTTTCAACCCTAATTTAGCGGTGTGATCAAGAGTGTATCGTTGAAATTTTACTATTCATTAATTAATACTTGTTATCTTTCAATTTCATGTGAAACTTATCTACTGGAGCCCTGGTTTTCTGGTGTAGTCAACCACGTGTACTACCCCAGGAGTTCAACTTCATTTCAGCCAGCACAGGAGTCCACATGGGCTCGAGCGCCGTGGAAGTCCGTGGAAACCCTGGTGAGTAGATTTTATCTCATTTATCTTTTTTGTGTATTTCTCGTACCGTTTTCTCGAGATATCTACTCACCTAGGTTCTACGAACTCGAGCTGTCCTCTGGATTTCGGCCTGTGTTCTGCACCTGATTATATTTCCCTATCTTAAATTATTATTAATTTTCAACGATACCACTCTAGGTCTGATCCCCGAAGGAACGTAACGTAGAGTCACCTCAGATTTTTTGCTATTATCGTTATATCATTGAATTTTCTCTTTTAACGAACTAAATTTGTTTTACTTACCCAGAGAACATATAAGTGTATATTTCTTAATATAACTTTTAATCGAAAACAAAAATCATTCTCTTGTCCTAGTCTGAGGTTCAGTTATTTTAAATATCAAGTCAAATTGTATATATCATTTTTACAAGTAAATGTTTTGCATTATTTTCGCTATCTCTGTGCAGTGTTTTTTTAAATAATTATAAAGATAGCCTAATTGAATTAGTCATACTCATTGTTGTATTTAGGATAGTTTTACTAGCTATACAGGTTAAAATTATAAGTAAATATAAACAGCATCGCCTATTGGTTGTTCAAATTTTTTCTCTCGACTTGCGAGATTGGATGCTGCTTGGTTTTCGACTTCACAGATACGGCGAAGCGGTTACACCACATCACCTCCTACCACGTCACAAGCTCTGGTTTGGTCACGTGCAGCTAAGCGACAGATCCACCAGCTACCAAAAAGACCCACGTCCCAGCTGGTCGGCACTGCAGCGTTGCAGCTATGAGTGGTCTGGTTTGGTACTCGCACATTGGGCACAGACTTACACAAGTGTTGGGTTGAGGTATGGTGTTGGACTATATCGCTTTTACCCAAGTCGAAAGGACGGAATCGAGCCGCAGTGGGGGTCTCGGTCGGTGTGTAACTTAAGGCGATGGCTTAATCTCAACTTTCATATTACTTCTCTTTAAATTTCAAATTTACTTCTGTTAAAGCTTTCAAATTTATTTCTGTTTAAATTTTCAAATTGTAAGACAATTTAATGCAAGTTACTTCCCCATTGTAATAAAACTTGTTTTTAGAATATTGTGTTTTATTTGATCGCCTCATAACTAGTTCCAAGAGAAAAACTTGCTCTCCGCATCTCGCTCTCTCTATATATTTTTGAGTAACACCTAGTTGTTACAAAAGTACGAACCATATAATCACGGATCTCGGAGAGAGAGCCGCGCAGCGGCCACCGAGCTTTTTTCCCTGGTAGAGACGTCCCTTTTGTAAAGGATAGACGTATTTTCAAAGTCTCCAAAATTTGCCCTAGTATACGACGCAAAAGACGTTTCGGCCCTGCAGAGACCGCGACGAAAAAATCCTTAAATATGGTCACAGGGCGAGGGAAATCGCAATGGGAAGCAAGAGGAAGCTCCGCTTAAGAGATTTAATACTTTTTCGGAATTTTTAAGAGGTATATGCAAGAGATATTACTCTTTTTTTTCTGAGAGAAATCGGATCGTTTATATGTATCGTTCTCTCTTTTTCGTCTCGCCAAATGCGAGGAGAATTTTCCATGGCCTTTGATGATTTTTTGGAAGTGTATAATTTTTTTATTGGTAGAAATAAAGACTTCGGGCTGTTTTCTACCCCAAATGCCAAGGGGATAATTATCGGGAAAATTTTTTCTCATGACACGCTCAGAATATATACAACTCTGGAATGTGTACGGGAAAGGAAGGAAACCGACGTGAACAAATTTTCTCCCTCCTACTAGGTTTTCGAGAAAATACGCCCAACTTTTTTATTTTCGGAGATTAGAAAGAAACTGAAAGGTGCACTCTCACTTTCTCTCTTCGCCCTGTATATTTACTGACTTTACCCCCCCCCCCCCCCCCCCCAAGCAGCATTAAAGTTGCGGTAACTGATATGGGAACTTTGAATAAGTAGTTATTACATAATTATTACTTAAAAATCGACTTATTAGTTTTTATTACTTATATTGAGAAACTATGAGTAATTACGTAGTAATTATTAGTACAAGTTGGAACTTTATGGTTTCAGTACTTCTAAGTAGTTTTTGAAGTATCTGGAACGGAATTGTTACTATGCAAAATTACGTTAAAGTCACGTTAACTCTAAAGTTATATTCAATGGTCACAATTACTTTGTTGTGTTACTTGTTTATCACTTTAAAGTTTTCATTACTTTATGGTAACGGTGAAAGTCACTTCTACATCTTAGCGACTTTAGAAATACCTCCAAAGTTACGGAACTATATAGTCATATTTAAAGTGAAATTAACTTTCCCGCTACTCGAGAAAACTACCGTATGGTAAGTTTTACTTCCCACTCCATTTTAAAATTACTAGAAAGTTCCAATTACTACAAAAAAATACTTTAAAGTAACTGCCACTATAGGCAAAGTCTAGAGAATACTATTTCTAGACTTTGCTATAGGGACCAAAACGGAAACTATTTAGTTCCTTACAATCGTTTGAAGGATTGGGTCGTTTTTGCGAAGTGATGAAAATGTCAGCCATTAGAAAGAAGAAAAATTATAGACATACATTCACATTTTATAGAAAATTAAAGCAGCAGTTGGATGAAACGAATCGAAACACGAGCACCTGTCTTCAATACAAAATTACAAAACGCTTCTCTTGAGTGGCTACAATTTTAAATATCAACATTTCGAAATATAGCACAAAACATACGCTGAAAATAACACTCTCATATAAAAATTATAGGTTAAAGTTCCAAATGAGACCTAGTAGTAGCATTCGGAACTTAAACGAGGCTTCTGGAACTTTGAAGTTCCCTTGTAGTAATTGGGACTTTAGAGTTTAAAATATCTAAACCTAATTTTCGTCTTTTCAAGGTAGGAATTACCTTAAAGTGAAAAAAGTCTGGTTTCCGTTACTACCAGTTAAGTGGCAAAGCCTTCAAACACCCATTTTAAGGTAAATAATACTTAGAAGTAATTACTGAAAATACGCCATATTTTCTTATAAAATGATAGACGCCATTAATATCAAATGTCAATTTCCTTTGGTACTGAAACAGTTATTTCTTCAAAATTGTCCCAAAAAAGAGAAAATTGACCAAAAATGATCTCGTATAACTTATAGAAATATTAAAAAAGCATTTTTCAGCATTTTTAGGTAATTTCGCACATTTTCGTAATTTATCCTCCCGATAAAAAAGTGTTAAAACAAGCATTTTGAGAGGGCGCGTTGTTACTTTTCAATCTATCAACGTCATATTTGACAGAAAATTTTCAATCGTTTTATTTTCTTGAATCTAGTAACGAGAAATAAATCAGCAAATTAATACCTTTCTTATACCTACCATTATTCATAGATATAAGTTAAAAATAAATATTAGGTACTTCCATTTTAAACGGTTATTGAAAAATGACGGAAGATGATGAGCTAGAATACTTTTTAATTATTTAGACAAAGACAAAGCGAGGACACGAATGTAAAGAAGCAAACAAATGCAACAAAGTAGCGGTGACCACGCTGCTACGTCTCCACCACGTTGCCGGAACGTAAGCGGATCGTAGCGGTGTAAGTTGCTAGGTGGTCGCCGTTACGTATCTATCACCCTCAAAATGTTCCCCATTTTGGTCGCAGGGACGTAATAGGAACGTAGTAATTACGTTCCTATCAGTAGTAATCACAACTTTAAAGTTGCAAACAAAAGTCGCTGGAACGTAACGTTGACTAAAAATGCTGCTTGGGAGGTGCTCATAATTTAGAGTTGTTGTAGATTAAGTCGCTGTCCCCTTCAATATCGCTCATATTTTCAGATACGTAGAACATTCCCAACTCGCAAATACAAATATCATAAATAATAAACGCTTATAAATCTCTGATCATTTCAAATGACCTATAAAAATTTACGTGTGAACTGTTTTGACTGTCAAGAAACGATTTCCAAACGATCAAATTGATATTCTGTTGAAACAAGATGTGAAGATAGAAGATTGAGAGAAATGATTTTTACTTTTAATTTTGTAATAGTAGCGCCATCTATTAGTGAGGTACTCTTGGTCTCCAGTTCCAAGCACTGTATCTAAAATGTTTCCGCATGCTCTTTACGTGAAAGGTAAGCTAATATCCCTATCTTTTCCCTGTTGAACATTTCCCTTGATAGTTACTTAGGTAAATTATGAATTTCTCGACTAGCGACCTTACCATGTTCCGACAAGGTAACCGGCTAAGTTCGTCCCTTTTTGCTCGTGGCAGCCGTCCGGTCGTGTTGAGAGTTGGAAATTTCGTTAAGGTTTTGGCCGGGACAAAAGATGTTGAAAAAGCTGATTTTAAAATGAGATAACCACTACAGTGAAGTCAGTATCTCATCATCACGCCATCTTTATGATGCCTCCCTCGATGCCGTTTTCCATCAAGCCTCGCCTTGTAGCATGGGTAAGCCTCCATTTTGTCTTTTTTCTTACACGCGTAAGTCCAAATTTTCTTTCAGGCATTTTCTCGACGTAGTTTTTCGTCTTTTTTTAAAGGATAATGTTGAGTACTATTTTACTAATAGACCGAAGAAAACTCTGGAAGTTCTTCTGCCATTTTGCTTACCGTCCTATATCTTACCTATATAGAAAAACCCACAGAAGTGGTAAGCTTTTTTGAAGTTTATTGTCAGCATTTAGCACAAGTAAGAATAATTTTTACAGTTCTTTTTATGGTTGTACCATTACGTCACCTTTGCCTACGGGGTGGATCAAAAGTGTCTACCAAGCGAGACGTGACCATGTTATTAATATCACCTGTTTTTGTTCGGAACGATTTGAGATGCCTATATTTAGTAGGTACTTTTCAAGTTTTATCGATTACGTAATAAGTATATACGTAATGAGTTGATTATAATAATAATAATAATAATAGCGTCGTAGAAAGAACAACTCTGCCGCGTCAACTAGGAGGAAGAGGATTGGCAGACCTCAGCAAACAATTGGACCAACAAACATTAAATCTGCGTAATTATTTCCACAGGCAGGCCAACAGCTCCACACTACATAATGCTATATGCGGAGCGGAAGTCTCAACATCGCTACGACTGACGGAACACGAGCATCAAAATCACCACAGAAGCGACAATGATAAACTACAGAGGTGGTTGGAGAAGCCGCTGCACGGGAGGCATCCTAATGAGGTTAACCAGGAACATGTCGACAAGTTAGCGTCGAACTATTGGCTGACCTCGAGACGAATGTTCCCCGAGACGGAAGGCTTCTTACTGGCCATACAAGATCAGGTTATACCAACTCGCAACTACCTAAAATTCATTGTAGGAGATGCATCGGTATTCAGAAACAATCCAGCACATAACAGGATGTCAGATGTTCGCATCAACGGAATATAAGGAACGACACGATTCGGTTGCCAAGATCTTGTACCAGGAACTGGCGGAAAAACTGCTGCTTGTGCAAGCAGAGAGGGTCCCCTATTACAGCTACACACCGGAGCCTGTTCTTGAGAACAGCAACTACAAGATGTACTGGGATCGTACAGTTCTGACAGATAAACGAGTTGCCCATAACAGACCGGACCTTATAATAGTTGATAAAATTTCTAGGAAGACAACTCTGATTGATGTGGCCATCCCGAACAACAACAACCTCCGTGTGAAGCATGTCGAAAAGATCGCGAAGTACAGAGACTTAGAAGAACGAATTAGAAGGCAATGGGAAATGGAGAACGTTCAGACGGTTCCAATCATCGTGTCAACAACTGGTGTCATACCAAAGAAACATCAAAGAGCTGGGTTTAACTGAAAATCTTTACAGGTCCATGCAGAAAGCGGTACTACTTGCGACAGCCCGAACCGTCAGGAAATTCATGGGGAATGCAGGAGCTTCCAACACCATCAATGTCACCTAAGGCCCGATAACATGGCAAGGGTCTCGTCCGAGCCAGATCCTTATGGTATCCGGGATACCCGGGATCTGAGTGAATGTTCCCCGTAGAGGGAGTGCGAATGCCTTTTGGCTAAGTCGATATAATAATAATAATACTAAACAATTTATTTACCATATTACATTTTCTTTTCACTACAACTATCTTAAAAAGAAAAAAAAAAAGCTGAGAAAAGAAAAACATTTATAATTTCTTATTAATTTAGAAAGAAAGTACGATGCAAAAAAGGAGGTTAAAGGCGATTTAAATTAAATGAAAGCTTGTAAAAAAGATAGAAGTTTAACCTCCTGGTAGAATTTACAAACAAAATGTTGAGTTTGCGTCCAAATAGATGCTAATATACTGATGCTAAAATACTGATTTCATTTGGTAAAAAGAACATATTTTACAACTAATAGGTTACTTTGGTTATCATACCTAATCTATCGATACTGTTTAGATACTATTTACAATTTTTTCATATAATATCTTTATCCGGGGTTATATAAACTTAAAGTTTCGAAACTTGATAGTAATCACCACCAAAATTTACTAAGTTGAACAGCTGACTAACATTCAGGGTATTTATACAACGTGTTGCATTTATCATTGACATTTTCTTTTATCTGTATAGTGTACGTACATAGTGTAAATATAACTAGTTATAGTGTATTTGATGTTTCATTGTTTACAGCGTTTCCAGGTGTAAATGATTACGTAATATCATATTGGTTTTCCAGTTCTCCAAATTTATTTTTCGAGTGTAATAGAACTCGGTGGCGTCCAATTTACCTCCCTTTCCAAAAAGAAAAAAAAATAACTCATAACATCTACTCATAGAACTCCTAACTCATAGGAACCCTGCTCTCCAACCACCCCAAAGCTGCCGTTCGCATGGTGTGCAAGTACAAGGAGTGTTACAGAATATCCATTTTTTATTATTAGAAATAAAACTAGAAAGAAATAGAAAGAAATATTGACTGGTGCAAGCCAAACGGCCAATATCTCAACCCGTTTTAGAAACTGTCAACTTTTTTTATCGTTAAAGACTTTCATTTTCTTTGGCGGACCCCAAGTTTCTGAAAAATTGTCGATATCAGGAAAAATTTAATGCATTGCCTCGGCACTTATTAAACAACCTCCGCTTCGACTTGGGCGACAAAAAGGTGGATCCGCCGCGAGGGGGCCGAACTTGAGGACGACGAAGCCGCCGCGCACCGCGGGCCTGGTGGTTCGCCCATCCTGAGGCCACATTTTCGTGTCTTACGTTTTTTCTTGTAGGGCGCAAAATAAGCGAGAAAATCGCGGTGGTAGTTCTAAAAAAATCTTCCTGTATATTATTTTCCAGTCTAGTAGATATCATATATATTATTATTTGTAAAAATAAGTATTTTTAAAACATATATTGAAGCAAGAGTCAGGATTTTTTAGCGACAAAAGTTTGTTAACCTAGTGTTGGAAATGCAAGGTTGAGCACCCCGATGTATATGTAGGTAATTCTAGGAGACACTAGGATTTCTATAGTATCTAGAACATTGGCGGGTACAAGGAAGCCAGTCATATAGATCACCGAACTTATACCTCTATAGAATTTTTAGGCAAAGTATTTCACCCAGAAAAGAAAGGTGAATGGCAAGTGCAATTTCCGTTTCCAGCCACTGGCACTATGAATAATACGTTAACGGCATTTGTCGAGAGCCATTAATTTCGCGCCGAATGTGCTTTCAAACTTTTAGAACGCAATAAAGGAATTAAACGGCATAAAACTGTGCGTTAGAATGGAGGCCGGGTTATTATTTTGTTAACAGGAATTTCATAAACGCATTTCTGGCATTATCAAAATTGGACTCGACTAGTAGCGTGAAAAAATGGGCCAAGGAAGGGTCATTGGGCCAACATCAACTGAAAAATGAGGCGATTATAACCAAAAACGTGTATAATACGAAATTGCCTAGCTACTATTCGTTCTTGAGCTACAAAATGAAAGCTTCATATATGTTACAGAAAACATCAAATGAGCACCTCTGAATAGCAATAATATCTAAAAAAATTTTTCTAGGGCAGTGGGCAAAATTGCATTTTTTGCACTGTTAACCGTGCGTAAAGTAATACTTTACCGCACTAGTGCGTAAAATAACCATAACAATGACTGCCGTTAAAAATATTGAATAACTCTTGACACTTAACGTGACACTTGCGCAAGTGTTTTCGGCATCCGAACGCTATTTTGAGGATTTATTGAACAAACATTCATTTATATTTAATAATATTCGCTTTCCTTGTTCAAAAAAATATTCCACCCTCGTGCAAAAAATAGTAATTTACCTATGTAACAAATGCGTCAAATAGTGTCTTTTGGCAAGAGTGTGAAATTTATTTGCACGAGTGAAGCGAGTTCAAAATACCGTACGAATGATAAAAAAGCACATTTAAGCAATTGTTTCATACAATATTTTTTCTATAGCAGTCATGGCACGAAAAAATTGTAAGTATGTAAATTTTTAAAACATTATTATCAAATAATATACAGAATAAACGAAGATACAAAGAAAGCAGTGTCAGGTGTGCTGCCAGAGAAGTTAAAAAATTGTAGTTACGTGTTTTCTTTGAGCAGTGCGTAAATTGATAAAAAGTGCGCCTATGATTATTTTATTAGTGCTATAATGTCTTACTTCACGCACGGTCAGCAATGCAATGTTATGCACTGTCGTAGAAAAATACTGTTTTACGCATATAAATTACTATTTAGAAAGTAGTTTATTGGAAAAATAGTACCTATATTGCCTATCTCCATGTTTGAACCGCAATTTTAGCGAAAATTCATCAAACATCCTGCGAAGTGCGTGAATTTCTTGCTATTTAATACAGGGGTATGTACCAGGAAAAGATAAGTAATAATTCTACAATTTAATATAATACAGGGTGTCCAGATTTGGTTGTAATTGCGGGGTATCTTGGTTATTTTTAGAGCCTAATATAGATAATACCTACATAGTGTTATATTTTTGTAAAGCTTACGACAATCTGAATAAAACTAGTAGACAATATACAGGGTGTCCTATTTAAAAAAAATAAGTTTGGTCCATATATCCAACACTATCAATTTTAGTAAAAAACTGAATACGGCACTGAATTCTACGTGAAAATGTCTATAAGATACAGTGTTTGCCATTGCAATATCATTAACCTTTCCCAAGATACGAGGTATGCCCCAAAAGCGCAAATTTTCAATTTCGCCCTGTATCTTAAAAACGAAGGTGGCTATAAAAAATCTGTTTACGGTATCTTTCGTTTCACAAAAAAGTAGCAACGGTTCGCGAAAACCGCAACTCCCTATCTCTAAAAACAACCGAGATACACCGCATTTACAACCAAATCTGGAACCCTGTACATTAGTGTACACTGTATCTACAGTAGCCGCACTCTAACCACGATCCTTTGTTCTTGATTCAACCATAGATTTTTATTGGCGGATATTATTCGCTGTTGCGTTACTCGAAGCTATTCTACGCGAAGGGAGAGAGGACCATTTTTAATAAATCGATTCCTAAGAAAACGCCAGGGAAATATAAAGAAAATATAACACTTTTTACCGTTCAATATTTTCTGGAAACAGCTACGAACACATTTTTTCAGGCTGAATAATGCACCGTAACATTCATGCTGTAACTAAAACACGGACAGGTATAGCTGATCCAAAACCTCACGAGCTATGGACCTTGACTGAGCAATTTACCAAAACGATGATAATCTCGAAGGTGTAATGACTAGCAAGAGCAAGACTACAAAAATTGGAGATATGCCTGTGCAGTGTGTGCATCAGTAACGAAGGCATAATATGTCCAATATTTTTAACCTTGATAATAATGCCCCCAGATTATCGTCGTTTTTGTAAATTGCTCAGTCAAGGTCACAACCAGGGACCCTTTAAAATAAGGGGACCCAGCAGGTCACAGTCTATCGCATAGGAAGAGTAAAGCCTTGAGGGGAAGTTTGTTTTTTATATACTCCAAGGAGACCACAAGGGGGCTTGTACTAGGTTATGTTATATGTCAGTGTCCAAATGGCATCAGGTTTTATGTGACATGCCAGTGCCATAGATTCTAAAGAGGGCGAAATATTTCCAATCATAATTCACATCCAACTTTCGAATTTTACAGAATAAAAATGACTTGGAATATTTACCTATAGCTGTCTCGTTATAAAATAATGAATTTAGTTATAAACGTGATCTAAAAATCTTAGAAAGTTAAGTACCTTACCCTTATTATAGTTCTTATAACAAGAAATGTTTTGGAAAAAATAATAGCGTATAAAAGTTCCCATTGAATTGATGTCTGTTTAATACAATTTTGAATTTGATATATACATGTATAATATTTCATTATGAGCTTCTAAAAGTATAAAAAGTAAAATTCAATTTAAAAAATATGTATATTGAACACTCATACAAACAAATAACGCTGAGGTTGAACATATTATATGACTAATCTAATAAATACAATTTTTACATTTTTATTTATAAAACTATACTTAATTTCCTGTCTTTACGCACATGCGTGTTATCAGCTGTTTATCAAATTATACAAATTTATTCATTGAGAATGGGAAATCCCGAAACCGAAGATAG
The DNA here is from genome assembly GCA_963920635.1 of Pseudeuparius sepicola. Lineage (NCBI taxonomy): Eukaryota > Metazoa > Arthropoda > Insecta > Coleoptera > Anthribidae > Pseudeuparius > Pseudeuparius sepicola. The sequence continues at coordinate 57,911,747 of OY987301.1, read as the reverse complement.
GGGGGACCAAAATATGTATTGAGGCCAACATGCCTTGTTTTAGAGATACAGGGCGTTGAAGTTCTTTTTTTGAAATTGAATTATGGCTACATATCCCAAAATAATGAAGCTGCTGAACTGAACTGCTGTGTTTTGGGGATGGAGATATGGAGAATAAGCTGAAAGTGTGAATTTCGCCGTATCTCACAGAGGGCGCCACCTGCGCTGTTTTTGGATCGTGCTTTTACTCGTAACTTTTTGGTCTTGCAGGTAGGTCCATCATTTTAGTGCATCTTTTTATTCTGCAACAAAAAGGCAAAAGAAAAAATCTATGAACAATGGGGATGGAACGGATTGAACTTATGATTATTATTATTGAAATTATGGATTTCCAAAATATAAAGTTTCCATAAAAAACTACAAATTTGGTTTGCCGTACTTTTTTGAGACACCCTGTATAAAAACGGTTGACTCTATCAAAAACAAAAAATTCCCCACAACTTTCATTTGAAACGTTTTTTTCTATGTTGAAAAATTAAAAAGTTAATGGGGTGGGATTCTTCCTTGACACACCCTGTACATATATTTGGTTATGTGGATATATTTATTGTCTGAAATATGAAATTACCTTTTCTTACTAGGTTCACCAGTGTCGGCTTCAGACTCAGGTGTGCATTCAGAGGTAATCGAAAGCAAGTTCTTTTGTCCCAATGGTGACTTAACTCTGAAAGTAGTAGTGTTTATAAATGTGTCGTTAAATTTATTTTCTTAATTCTGGAAATGATTTACCTTCTTCTTGTGTACTCAGCAACATATGCATTCGAATCATTTTTGAGTTTCCCAATTTCCAGAAACTCAGAGGTAATCGAAAGCAAGTTCTTTCGTCCCAATGGTGACTTAACTCTGAAACTAGTAGTGTAGTATGGTATTTCATAAATTTTAAATTATTAAGCAGGTAGCTTCAGTCAGGTCTTCACTTTATTACCTACAGCATTCTACAAAGTTTTTGAAAGACTTTATCATACGAGTTTATTTTAAGTTTCTGAGGTAGGTACCCTTGGTAGACAAATAAAATTACAAAAAAATTATAAGGACTAATGAACACCGAGAAATTACATTATTAGAACTATTAGACATAATCTTGTTAGTCCATCCCGAAATCTGTGAAAGTTCTTTGGGTAGATGCATTTCAACAAGGGAAGAAAGTTCAATTATACATATTACAAATGGATTGAGAAACCTGGTAACATGGTGCACTAGCGACAAATTGTAAATAAGTATAAACTTTATTTTACGGCCTGATTAAACGTACCTACTTTCCTGACTAGAAACACGCCACTGAAAATTGTTGTAACCTGTACTCTAGAACTACATCGGTTCTTACCTGTGGAAAGTTAAGTGGGGGTGCTTATAATTAAGCTTTTTGCATAATCTGCACTGATTTACCATATTTCTACTTAAATTCGCTGGAAATCAATGTAAATTATAAAATAATTTTTGATTTATTTGGCATTTGCCATATTCCGTGTTTGTAGACACCACATTGTCAAGTCTAATTCATGGAAGCCATTATTAATTTTTACTAACAATGAAAGTACCTGTTATTTTCTTAGATTCTCCAATAAAATATCATAGTTGGCACCACTGGGACCATTAGAATGGGGAAAGAAACGGCCTCACTTTGGAAAGTATAATGCTGGGTCCCCTTATTTTAAAGGGTCCCTGGTCACAACTCAGAAGATTTTGAATCACTTCTCTGTCCGGGATAAACTGCAACGACAAACAATAGGTTACAGGTTACAGCTGAAACCTTTGCATATCGAAAGCAAGCCGAGTCGAAGCGTGGGAGTCTGAAAGTGTTTAAAAAATAATTTCGTATCAATTATGTAGAAAATAAAAACCACTTATAATTGTTGCCCTAAAGGCCCCGAATTATGTATATGTATTTGAATTCCGGAAGGCTATCCGCATAAAATGCAGGTTAATAACGGGGCTCGCACACCTTCCCCATTACCGTTAGCCTACAAAATGGGCACCAGAATTCCTTTAATAAGGGCTACAAATTTTGGGGCGTTTGCCATGGCGTGGAATTGCGCAGGGAGAGGGAGAACAGTCAACCAGATGTTTTGTTACAATGGTAATATACCCAGCCTGAGATGTTAGTAAATGTAGAGATTTTGAGCTAAGGGCAAGTAAGTATCATTACATTTCATATCTACAGGGTGTCCCAGGATAAGTGAGCCAATAGGTGTAGAATACAAAAAAAATCGAGTTCAAATTTGATCGTTCGTGGTTCTGACCTGCTTGACTGGAATAGTAGATTCTGTAATGAGGTTAGAATGAAAAAATTCGAGACGAGTGGAAGATTCCGAACGCGAGCGTTAGCGAGCGTGAAGAACCAGGAGTATCGAATTTCGCTAACGCTCGCGTTCAGAATCTTCCACTCGTATCGATTTTTTTCATTCTTACCGAATAACAGACTGTATTTTCTCCACGACCATTCGTGAATGTAATTATTATTCTTCACGACCAGAAAGTCAAAAAACAATTAAATTAAATTTGTACAAAACAAGTTATTTATTCACACATTTTGCATGTTACATTGTATTAATATATATATTTATAGTATTTGTACAATTACTGAAATTGAAAACTGGTGCATTGGAAATATTTTCCGTAATTTTTTTCAACACAGATTGGTTTGTAGATGCGGAGTTAACAGACGTATAGGAAGACGAATTGGAAGATGAAGGGGCAGATACTGACGATCCATGCAGTAATTGACGAGACTAATAATTGATTTTCTACATTTATTCGATTTTGTAAATCTTTAATGTCAGAAACTTACATGTTGTAAAGTTCATTCTTACGACAAGCCCCAAAAACACCAATTACAAGGGCGACCTAAAATACCTAAATTTTATTAAGTTATTTGAGAGATAATTTTTACTACCTTTGTAGCTAAATATATCACATCTGGAGCATCTTCTAGGAATTGCCTAACATTTTCTTCTGCAAAAACCTTCGATTTCTTAGGTAAATAGTTTTCAGAAGAGAGTTTTGGTAAAGTTTTTATTTTTTTGTATTTTGATATATTGATATCATGTTTCACATTTATCGTTGCTTTTAAAATTGAATACATTTTCCATAGAGTCTAGGATTTCCATTTTTTTAAGAAATCACCAATAAATGAAATAAAAACATTTTCAGAAAATGAGGTCGTTTTCTTTTCTCGTTGCCACTCCCTTAACAACGCATAATATTTTTCATATTCATGTTCAGATTTTTGCGGCAGCAGGTTCTCACTTATATTATTTGCACAATTTGTAATTTCAGGTGGAGTATTATCAAATTCCATATCAAAATCACTCGATTTTTCACTCATTTTATTTAACCTAAAACACGTTCGAAAATACTTATTATGACGCGCACCCCCACGCCGCTATAGTTGACAGCGAGGTTGACAGTCTTGAAATCCATGGCACTCTATGGTGTGTTTAGTTCGATTAGCGTATATTCATTCATTGTCTTGTTATGGAATGAAAATATATAAAATAATGCAATGATTTATTATTATTAGTACGAAATATTAGTATCCCTATTATTATATTGTCTATTTACACAGACATATATAGCTTCGCTACTATATATGTCTGTGCTATTTATGTGCAATAGATTACAAAAATTATATTAAGATCCTGGAAATACATGCAAAACACTCGAGAAGCAAGTATTTAAGAATAAAAATCATCTCGCTCTAGAGTGAGAATTTTTAAGTTCTATTATTCGAAATGATTTTAGAATACTTACATTCACGAATGGTCGTGGAGAAACTAATTTCTAGAATATTTCCGTTTTTGAAAAATCAAGATGGCGTCGACAGAGACCATTTATTTATTTTCATTGTAGATGAAGTGCCTTTTCCTTTAACGATAGCGAACAATTTTATTAAGAAAAGTTGTTCACAATTAAAAATTACCACCGGGTACCAAATTTTGGAAAGATCGGACTACTTTGTTTTTTAAAAAATAAAAAAAAATTAAGTAGGCTGATTTTCTCAGAATTTGGTACACGGGGATAACTTTTAATTCTAAACAACTTTTTCCTATAAAATTTTTCGATACCTTGTATTTAAAAGCCACTTTAGCGCTCTAGAAAAAGAAAAAAGCGGGAAAAACAAAGTACATTAGTTATAGGCCGATCTTTCCAAAATTCGGTACCTGGGGGTAATTTTTAATTGTGAACAACTTTTCTGAATAAAATTTTCCGTTATCTTTAAAGGAAAAGCAACTTCACCTACAATGAAAATAAATAAATGGTCACTGTCGACGCCATCTTAATTTTTCAAAAACGAAAATATGCAGAAATTAGTTTCCAGTCAAGCAGGTCAGAACCTCAAACGAGCAAATTTGAACTCGATGTTTTTTTGTCTTTTACACCTATTGGCTCACATATCCTGGGACACCCTGTGGAAGTAATTTTGTAGTATTATAGATATACAGGATGTCCGGTAAGTACGTGGACATCTCGCAGGAGGAGATAGGGGACGTCAAAATATTACGATTAAGCTTAATATCTACGGGTCAAATCTCAATAGTTACTGAGGTACAGGGCGGTGTAGTTCTTTTTTGAAATTGAATTATGGCAGAATCTCCCAAAATAATCAAGCTGCTGAACTGAAGTTTGGCACTGCTGTGTTTTTGGGAATGGAGAATAAGCTGAAAATGTATATTTCTACGTATCTCACAGAGGACGTCACTTGGTCTGTTTTTGGATCGCGCTTTTACTCGTAACTCTTTTAAGGTTTTCTTTTTGGTCCTGCAAGTCCATCATTTTAGAGCATCTTTTAATTCTGCAACAAAGAGGTACTCTTGTTTCATATCGATCAAATCAACCGTTTGCGTTTAAATTGCCAAAAGGTGCTCGAAAACACCTGTCGACTTCAATATTCACAAAATAAAATATTCACCAACTGCTTTCAAATATTATTGCACAACGACTGTACCATTTAAAGCGAGAAAAAACTCATATGAACAATGTCTCAAAAAATGTTCACTTTGAAAATGGAACGGAGTGAAACTCGACAAAATTTGGACACCCTATTTTAATAAAATAAATGTGTTTCGACCAATGGTCATCCGGCATTTTTTTTCTTCATTTTTCAATGTACAGTTGATCTGTAACATTTTAAAGCAGTAGGTTGAAATTTTATTTTTCGAATATTGAAGTCAACAGGTGTTATGAGGTACGTTTTGGCAATTTAAACGGAAACGGTTGGTTGGGTCGTTATAAAACAAGAGTACCTTTTAGTTGCAAAATGAAAAGATGCACTAATATGATGGACCTGCAGGACCAAAAAGATAACCTCAAAAAGTTACGAGTAAAAGCAAGATCCAAAAAGAGCGCAAGTTTATTGACATTTTCAGCTTATTCTCCATCTCCAAAACCAGAGCAGTGAAAAATTTCAGTTCAGCAGCTTGATTATTTTGGGAGATATTGCCATAATTAAATTTTTAAAAAAAGAACTACAACGCCCGGTACCTCAGTAACTATTGTAGATGTTAAGCTTAATCGTAATATTTTGACTTCCCCTACCTGCTCCCACGAGATGTCCACGTACTTACCGGACACCCTGTATAGGTAAAGGTACTTATGTAACATGTTAAGTTCTGGGATGAACATGAACAACCAACTCACTAACTGGTTCGATAAATGAAAATTATCTAACCAGTGACTAATTCTTTCTATAGTCACTGATCTAACTCCAAATGCAGAAAGCTGTTAATATTTTTGAGGTTCCCTCTTTCCCCCAATTCACATCTCGCAGGCTGGTAAAGTACGGCAACGTATCAGCATAAAAACTCACAAGTCTTACGAAGCAAAGTCCTTAGTCCCTGGACCGAAAGTATTTATCAAGCAACTTACTTACGCATTATCAAAACTGCATAGATTATGACTAAGAAACTGATCTTACGAATAAATGACTCCGCTTCACTTTTTGACTTTAATATTAAAAAATCCGTCTTTGATTCCCAAAACCGACCCAACTCTTTCTTCTAGGCAAACTCCACTATAACTTTAAGGCCATCCTTCATCAAAGAGCCAAATGGACGAAGATTTGATTTATCCCTCAATCGAGGAAAGGTTAGTGGGTACGCTCCTCCTCCTCCTAGGGATTAGACTCCAACATTAATTTGACCTGGGTCAACTCAGGTCTGCAGTGTGTTAATGGATTTCCTCTCCTCCAGAAAATCAGTATTTTTCCTACCTATACGTCCATTATGCAGTGGCGTAACCAGGGTAGGGCCAGCCGAGCCCTGCCCCTCTCGATTTAGTTATGGGTGTATAAAATTTTAGTTTTGTTCCTGTTATTCAAGCAAAAAAATAATAACTACTTTGTTATGTTTTGCAAAAATATATGTTTTTTATTCCATATCTTTTCGACATTAATTTAACCCCAGCTCACCCAAGGCTCAGAGAGGACTCCCCCCCTCAATCAAGTTCTGGTTACGCTACTGCTATTATGGGACACTAACTAGTATTTTAAAAAACTAGTCAAATGTATCACAAAATACTCATATCCTAGTTTTAAACATAAATAACGCAAATTTAATGAGCAAAAGAATCTTATAACTATAAACCTGTGTAAGTGTTAATATATGTAGGTATACACAAACGCTATAATGGGAATAAGATTACGCAACGGGCGTACGCCAAGATTATAAAAAAGTCGAGCGAGATAGGGATATTGTATTATTAGTGGCGCGAGGCGAAAATAGAAGGCCTCCACCTGATGTCGCACATCGCGCTTTCCTGTCACGCAGATGATCTCCGCGTCGTTAGGATCGCATCGCGTAGCGTAACGTCGTCATATTGGCCGCCGGAGTAGAAAATTTTTTACCGCAGTATTTAGCCACACTGACTCAAATATTTTAGTGTTTCGACTCGGCTCGCTTTCAGCTTGCCGAGGCCACTACAATTGTTGTAACCGGTTGTTTGTTGCTTCGTGTCGCCTCGGACTGAGATGTACATGTTTTGTTGAAACATAACAACAGCCCAAAGGTTGCATAACATTAATATTGTTCATGGCCTTTTTCAATTTGTTATGTTTAGCGATTTTAAAGACATCGATTGATTTTAAATACCGGAAAGGCAGCAGCTGGCCGATAAACGCCAATTAAGGTGCCTGGATGAATCGGGAACAAATAATACGAGTAGTTACTGTGTGTACGGTTTAGATAATTTTCCTACATTGCTAATTTCTTATCAAAAAAAAAAAAACATACAAATAAACATTGAACAAAATTACTCTCAAATTTTCACTGTTATGCAAAAACCTGGGCAACTAATACAATTCCTTCACTGTTCTTATATAGTGTGGATAGAAATTGTGGAATAGTGCTTGTATTTTTTAAAATATTCCTCATATAAAAAACACGTTTCAATAAAAGTGTTAGGGGAAATTATTTCCCGTTTAGTGATATCAAGCAATCTTTCGTAGCACAAAAAATGTGGTTGCCATGGTAACCGATTTAATTTTTTTAATGGCACCAAATACTTTTTTTGGCGAAAATTAATACATTGGAACTTTCTGAATACGACACAATACAATTTTAATGGGGTCGCATAAGAAAAAAAATACAAAAAAAATAAGTTTCTATTATGCTATTGACAATGTTTTTTAAAATAATTATTAACATCAAGTTAGCCATGCCAAAATCAGAACAATGCGAAAATGTCACTAGCTGTGTAAACTTGTACATTGTTACACTAAACGTACTTTTTTACTCGATTTTCTGTGTACTTAGTATGGTAACCTGTATTCTTTCCGTTTCACTTAATTCAAGCGCCTTATAACTTACTAAGTACTTAAGTACCTACACAGAAAATTTAGTAAAAAAAGTACGTTTATTGTAACAATGCATAGAATAATTACAAGCAACTGACAGCTGGTGACAGTTTCTCATTGTTCTGATTTTGGCATGGCTAACTTGATGTTAATAATTATTTTGATAAACATTGTCAATAGCATAATAGAAAACTTAATTTTTTTATATTTTTTCCTATGCAACCCCATTAAAATTGTACTGTATCGTATTCAGAAAGTTCCAAGGTATTAATTTTCACCAAGAAAAGAATATGGTGCCATTTAAAAAAAAATAAGTCGGTTACCATGGCAACCACATTTTTTGTGCTACGGAAGATTGCTTGATATCATTAAACGGGAAATAGTTTCCCCTAACACTTTTATTGATATGAGGAATATTTTGAGAAATATAATCAATATTCCACAATTTCTATCCACACTGTATTGTTCATTTCTCGTGTCTATCTCCAAACTCGTGTAACCTTTCAGAACTCTCCCGACACAATTCGTTCTGAAGGTTTCCGTCGTAACGGAGTTAGTTGCTTTCCTGACTCGGCCGTTGGTCTCCTTATCTACTCCCCGAGTCCCCGACCTTACAATCATAAAAACTTCGATAAAAATCGAGCAGTAACGGCCAAGATAAAATATTCCGCCATGTCGTCCGGCCCTGCGTGCCCCGTGGTCAGGAATTTGCCCCCCGTAAAATTATACTGCAGCGTAAAAAGTGGCGCTGTGTTTTTGCATAATTTGCGCCGGACTCCGATCGGATATTGACTTTCAAATGGCCGGACGTAACAGATGTTCCGGGAAGCATTACGGAAACGGCAAGGTATGCGCGTGGGTGGAATCATGCAGGCACCATGCATCTGGAAATGAAACACGGTGTTACGAAATTAACCATCTCAAATAAACGTATCGCAGTAATCCTTGCTTCTTAACCAGTTTCTTTGAGTCTGGAAGGCACAAAGTATCTTCATATTCAAATAAACAAACACCTCTATAGCACTACAGGAAAACGCAAGCTACTCAACGGAAGTCTGGTCCAGTGTAGTATAATACTTTGAGAGTGCACCAACGAATGCCGACAGATGGCGCGGCAATTAGATCGACTGTGGACTCCTACGAGCGAATGCTGGTACTGCGGCCTGGTCAATTTACAATAAGATCACTCTTTTCGACAGAGTTCCTTGCACTTGCGATTCTCGCACTCGCGATGTATGATTCTCAGAGAGCTCCATTATTAACGACACCGCAGCTATTATAATACTAATAGTCAATACAGATAAGGTGCAGAGGCAGCTCTGTAGAACGACCTGCTGGCACTGGAAACCCTTTACATTACTCTGTGTATCTTTGACTTGTATCTGGTGGTAAATATGGATTGTGGAAGCACGCCTATGAAGTTATTTAAAAAAAATCCGAAAATTTCATCCGTTTAGGCGGTTCTCCCGCAAAGAGTTTCGGCGGTGCGCCACTCTGGTTAGATGTTAGTTGGTCGAGCGGTATATACAGGGTGGGCCACAAGATAATTTCTTTTGGTGTGAGTCTAAGGATTAAAGGAAACAAAGGGGAATTTTAATACATATATTGAAAAATAAATGGTACGTCAATGGAATATAAAATAAAAGTTAAGAGCTACAGTAAATTAATATGTGGATGCACACAAGTGATCAAAGTGGATTATTAAAATATTAATAAATAATTTTAACAGAAAAGAATCGACAATAAACTTTGAGCGCAAAATAATTATCTATAATTTTACTAACTGATGGTTCCAAAATTGTGTGGCGTACAATACTAGCTTATAGCATAAAATGATAACAGAATCTGTTTTGTTTATGTAAATTCGAAAATTATTCGAAATTGGAACAAAATCGCATTTAAAAATACCCAAAATTTAGCGTAACATATTCAGAACTGTAACGACACGGTTTTAAAATATGACAAAATACAGGGTGTTTCAGACCTAAATACAAAAATTTTAATCGCATACTCAGAAAGGTGTATAAATACGAAAAATCGAAAAAAAAAAATTTTTTCGGAAATATTTTAGAAATAATTAAATAATTTTAATATTTCCCCTAACGAGCCGCTCAGTTTTATTATCGGGCAGAAGCGTACCCAAGGCGCGAGGGAGACGCAAACTGGTTTCAGGTCTTCCTTCGACGTTGCCAGATCGCGGCGCCAGGCAACGAACATTTTTATCTAAATGTGCCCACCTTTTTCTATCATTTTGTTATCCTTTAGGATAATAATCGCTGATAGCAAATGAAAGGTGGTTTAAAAACTATCCTCCTCGCCACTCACATTCGCACTTGCCATATTATCACAAAATTGCTCCAGAGGTCGGTACACGAGCTTCCTGGTCGCCTTCACAACGTTACCTACAGTCCAGAAGACAATCGAGTTGAGTAAGCCTTTTTCGAGCCGTCCGGTCCGGCAATTCGCGGACGCGACGTCTGTCACCCAACCACGCTTGACCCACTGACCCACACTTCCGTCTCGCCCGCCGGCTGGCCGGCTGTCCCCCCCTCCCTGCACCGCCTCGAGCCTTCGCAGTGGCGTGTTCTGTTGCTATGCAGGCTCTTCTTTATTTTAGTTTTTTGCTGCGTTTCCGAGCCGAGGATCTATCGTCCCACAAGTCACGGCTCTTAGTTCGGGGAATGCCGGCTAAAATCGGCAACATTGCACGTCGCCCTATAATGTATCTTCTGGCGCGTCTACTTCTCGGTCGTTTCCTCGCCAGTGGCGTAGTTATTGTCTTTAAAAAATAGCTTCCTTAAAAAAAAATTCTGGCTTTATTGTTGACTTTTAATTTTTTTTAAATTGCGGATTCGTATTAAGCTCAATTTTCTCCACATGTGGTTAAAATTATTGTATTTAGGTCTGAAACACCCTGTATAACAACCCTTTACGACGCCCCAAGTAAACACTAATAGCATTCAAAATAAAATAAATTAAAATAAATGAATTAACTGGAAAGAGAAATGCAACTCAATAACAAAACAAAATTCAATCGCTTACTTTTTGGACTGTTCAACGGACGGTGGAAGGTACTTGCTGCTGGTTCTTGGTGTTGGCATCGGGCACTCGCTGGTCTCTCGGGCAGAAGTTAGCCCTACAACTGGTGATCTGCGACGACTACGACTACTCTCGTTGGGAGTAACCCCCTTTTATACTAGAGTCGGACATTGTTTTCGCCGTTATTCTCGGACCTGCAGGTGTTCGCGAGACGTCTTCTTGTCGAAATTATAAACAATCATGGTTTTCGAGCATGTTTTTCGGAGAACCTTAATATCCATGGCAGACTCTTCCTGGGGTTTCGGTACTTACACAATGTAAACAACATGGTTTTTCGATTAAATTTTTGGCCTTTATTCGGCGGCTTGAGTCATAACCCGATAAGTTTTCAAAAGAAATATTTCAACATTGTATCGAGTTATTTCATAAAATAAAATGAGAAAATTGGTTGGTATCTACGGGGCACCTCACTCCGGGGTCGTTCCGCGTAGCTTTGTTTTATTATTGTAACGCGTCACTAACAAATATGGCCAATCTTTCATACAGATTGGTTTTTCAACATTGCTTTCTACAAAATAAAGGTACATTATCGGATTTCAGGGTGCTTACTAGTTTATAAAATTTGTTTTTAGTTTTTATATTTATTATTTCCTCATATTTGCAAAAAAAATGTGTTGATTAACAAATACTTAACTTTTTAGAAGTAAATTATTACAATATTGCACACAAATCCTACTGACAAAATATTACTTTTTTTACACCTATTCATCCCCTCGTAACCATCATTTACTTTATTTCTGCTAAATAATACCAAAATTGAATTTCTCGATCCCATAAACATAAAACACCACATATCATTAAGTTCATCCTTTGCGCCACTTTCTCAACTACTCACTTGCCTATTACAGCAATTTAAAAAATGCCCTCTAGTAATAATTATGTAGTAATTCCGTTTGCTAAACACCACTGTCCTGTGTCACGAAAAACTAAATAAAATATATTTGTATCCCCCCATTTCCACACCTTTGCGTGGAAGGGTTAGAACAAACTGCTAAATGTCAAGTTAAAATTTGCAGAATCCGTTTTATAAGAAGTACCCGATAATAAAGCCTCTACCTCGCCATCTTAAGACTATGCTTTGATAAACAGAAATCTATATTTATATTGCATTTTCAACCTTCAGTTATCCTAGAATTCCTACAAAAACATAATTTTCGCTACTTGAAAATAGGGGCGCCACATTAGCACAAATATTCAAAGGCGTAATTTGCCGGCAAACAAGCCGAGTATAACAAATCAAAATTCTTTGTTTCCCTGAGAAAAAGAGTAGGTTTTGCAGTGTGTTTGCTGAAATAGTAATACTTGGTAAGTTCAAATATATTTTGCTTTTATCCATAAGTTTTATTTTGAGGTTATGTGCTCCTAATAAAGCCACTTTAAATTCTGCTGGCCAAATGATTACACGATACCTGTTTAAGGCAGCCAGTACATACAGCAAAAGAAGAGATTTTCAACAAAGATGAAAAAACAACCGCCCAAAGAAAGTTGTGGCACATTATATCAAAATTGCTTGTAAAATTAAATTAAATAATTAAATTAAAAATTCTAAATTACTCCAACTAATAAAATTTTTCAACGTACAGGGTGGTCAAATTTCAGTGCGCATTGGCTGAGATTTTCGTTATTTTTGAGCCAAAAAAAAATTCAAAGCCCTAATTATGTTATGAGGGATAATTTTCTTTTGGAAAAAGTTGAGGGCGTATTTTTTTTATCACGAAAATTTACTAATAAGCAAACGAGAAGTTTCCAAATAAATCAGTTTTTATTTTCGAATTCTAATTTTTCCGGGAGTATCATTTTGTAATTTTTTGAGACACCATTTGCATTTTGCTTCAGTTGGATACTCCATCCCCTGTATAAATCTGAAATCATACTTGTACGCCTTATAAAATTGTATATTTTACTTAATTTCAGTATTTAAATTCGATTTTTTTAGCTCAAAATAACGAAAATAACAGCCAGTGCGCAATTAAGCTTCAAATATTTGCTCTGATAGTTTATTTACCTGAAAAATTGTATACAATAACCTTAGATAAAACTTCAAACTAGACAATTTTAAGAAGATTCGTAAAAGAACCATTCTAATTTTTTGTCCTAAATTTCTAGAACACAAAAAATCGCCACAATAAATAAAGATAAAACGTCAAGCCACTAGGCTTTTCCACTTTAATCCCCCTCTAATTAAGAAAAATTTGCCGCCATCTGGGCTGCAAAAACGCCCCATTCCCAATACCGGCGGTCTAAGAGGGGGTGAAAAGGGACTACAATAAGCGGTCTGTCACGGACTTTTTGTTATCCCAGGGTTCCCTCCTTTTTACCCTTCACGATGAAAGAGACCTTATTTCGCAAGTTAACTATTATCTACAAAAGGAAAAGGCCATGACATCGTTGGGGTCGTCCCGTGATTTTTTCTACGTGGGGAAAGTAAGGCAACTGAAAACTCTGAATGCATTTCTAGAACATCAGACATTACTTACTATGATCACAGATAACCTTAGATCAGAGATCCCCAAGATAGGTAATAAATCCCTCCTCTCTATTCATGGCTCCTTCTATGGATGATCGGAATATTAAGACCTATGGAAAGTAAGAAGGATACCCACAAACGTAGAGAGAGAGCGAACGCTGATGTCACAGATATTCTGTCAGATGACGTGATTGACGTTCCCCGTATGTTGTCCTTGCCGACAATTATTGCCAGCATTCCCGTGACGTCATCCAGAACGCTCTCTCTCAACAAGAGGCAACATTCTTACTTTATACGGATCTTGTATTAATATGATACTTTTCTCAGAGTTTCCAGTGCTTAAAAAGACATCCCGAAATACTCATTTCTATGCCAATATAGGTTGGGTTATCTATGTACGTGGGCGTTAAAAGCGAAACTGTTAATAATAATTGTTGATTACATTCTGCAGTCTTATCGTTGAAATCGATAAATGATTTTGTTATTAATATGGATAATACCACCTTCAAAATTATTATTATTATGAGGAAAAAACTGTGGTGGCCTAACAAAGTCTTTTAATTATGTCTATACAGCCAATCAACGCAAAACCGCTGATTTTTCAGTCTTTGAATTATTAATGTTCGTTATATTATAATATACTGTTCCCTTAGCTTCAAAATTTCATAAGAAAATGATATTGAAAACAATTTTGCACCGTAATGTTTCTATGTCTACTAGGCAAACAAAACATTGCTTTCTTCAATGTGATTAGATAAAATAGTAGGTACCTTATTTATGCAACTAATGAGCAAAAGCACGACAATGACAGTGTTTTGACGAGACCAATGATCGGGATGGTGCGCTAAAGGAGCTTTGCAGATGAGTTGCATACAATATATTTTCTGCAACCGTTATATAAAAAGCAAGCTAAAATCGTTCTCCAACGCGACTAATAATAATTTACCCTCCCAGGTGGCTGTCAGACATGATGTTTCTTCTTTCCCGAGTCAAGCGGCCAGAAGATTCCGCAAAGTACCTACCTCTTTTGCGAACTAGTGTACCCATTTTGCGCACTGTTTTGAAAGAATAGAAAAAAATCGCGTAGTTTGTGCATTGAAAACAATGCTTCATTAGATGTTTGATATTGAGAAAATTTCTGACTATGCACTAATTTACTGTAACTTGAAACATTCATAGAGCCCCGTCTCTGCACTTACCGCGATTTTTACAGATTCAGTTACAATCAGTTTTTACGAGTCATTCCCTTAATTAGCTGGTCGATAATATATGCTCTTATACAATATATAATATTGATGGTTAACTTTTGGAATGGCAATATAAACAGTAGGCTTTACGACATTTTTCGTGCACCGTATAAAATGGTCAGAATTACTAGGCCTTAAGCCCCCTGATTAATAACGGAGAATTTAAAATCTATGATAAGATTGAGAAATGAAGCCTTGGTTGGGTTTGGGCGAAATAGGAGTGATGTTAATTGGATTTATTATAAAGAAGTGAGTAATTTTTTCAGTCAGTGTAGGACCTGCCCTGAAGAACTTAAGAACTTTTGAAAACGTTGACATACCTCAGTATTGGTAAAACTTCACACAACGTAGAACTGTCTTTTCTGTTTGATGTAATAAATTTTCAATGACAGTCTTTCGAAAGTTTCTTGATTGACAAAGGGATTTACCTCAATATGATGACCTACCTGCGATGCAGAATGCAACTTTTAGGTTCAGGTGACAAGTGATAAAGTATATCAACTTATTCTTCTCTTTAAAATAATTCTCATGGCCCCGAACAATGTTATTGTGCCTTTTTCCTACACTAACTGAGTTCCTTACTCATATAATTAACCGTTGTCTAGAGACCGGTGCATTCCCTAAAGCATTGTAAGTTTGGTAATGTCATTCTTATACTCGAAAATTAATTATATGTATATGTTAGCGAAGGAAATAGTTCATATCTTGAAGTGGAGTAGGAGAATATGATACGAAGGGTATGACTTCCGGTCCAGCTCCACAAACACAGTTTATGAACAGGAAAAACTGTACACATATATATGTTTCAACCCACCTAGGGGGTCATCATCCATCAGCAGTAAAACATTTTGGTGAGCCAGCAAATCTAAAAAGTAAAACAATTCAGATAACGTTATATAAACAAACTAGACGGTGAAATAGGAAACAACTGGTGTAAAATGAGACTTATCTTCCTATAGACATAGTCTTAACTCAGTATGTGGTTGTGGAAAAAGGTAACTTCAACAGGAGGCTTTGAACGGACCAATTAAGTATTTTTGTCGTTGTGGCCAAGAAGTCAGGAAAGTCAAAAACTTTGTACCTGGTGTGATTTTTTTGCGGTTCCTGTAAGAACCAAAATTTCATCGTTTATTAAATATTACTTTAGAAGGTAAAGTCAGCATGGTTGTTTTATAGTTCAAATGCGTCTGATCCCATCGAGAAGGCGAGAAATTGAGGAACCAAAAGTTACGCGGGAAGTATAAAATTGTGAAACATATAGAAATCGAAAAACAGATAGACCCTAACTGACCACTGACAATGTGAATATTTTGACAGATCTTGGCCCTAAATATCTCGAAAGTCTCAAGAAGCTTCAAAGTGTTATCCTTTTTGTAAAGTATAGGAAATAAACATTATCAGAAATGTCTAAAATCTAATTATTATTAATAATATGTTCAGCAAAAGTCGATTAAAAAAAACGGAGGACGATTTAAAGAACTTTTTGTAATATGTTTTGGTGTTCCTTGACCCTAGTAGAAAAGATCCCGCCTGTCTAACCAATATAAATACTATTACAGTTATTTGAACAACAACTTAAACAGTAAGCACCAGACCTCTCAGAAAGCGAAACAACATCAAAATTTCTCCATTCAATTCAATTCAATTGTTACAGGCTTTAACGACCTGTGTTGAGTCTTTCCTCGCTATAAACCTCTAGATGCAGGCTATTTTTGGTGCAAAGATGATGGTGACACAACATTTCCTACAGGGTGAAATAATTAATTTTTAGCGCGTGGGGGTAGATTTCACCCTCCAGGACGGCGCGTAAGAAAATTTCACTATAGTCGCTGTAAACCTCTAGATACAAAGCTATTTTTGGTGCAAAGATGATGGTGGCACAATATTTCCTACAGGGTGAAATAATTAATTTTTAGCGCGTAGGGTTGATTTCACCCTCTAGGACGGCGCGTAAGGGAATCTTACTATGATCCTTGCAAATCTCTAGGTACAAGCTATTTGCGCTGCGAAAACGATGGTGGCACAAAAATGTTTACCTATTGAAATAATTAATTTTATCGCTTTGGGTGAATTAACTTAGTTTATATTTGTTATTTAATGACGGTTTAGGTATTGTTTTTAGCTGGCCGTGCCTAAAATAATTGGCGATAACTTTACATCAAGGGCAGCTGTTTAGCTGCCAAAATATTGACTGTTCAAAAAGGGCTGCTAACTTCACACCTAGAGCAGCCATTTTAGAGAAATGGCTGCTGAAAAATTGGCTGCCAGAAAATGGCTGCTAACTTCACACCGGTGAAAAAAACTCAAGTATAGGCACTTTTTAAGAGTATATCCTATACATAGATCAGGATATTCCAAGTATGTTTACGAAAGTTGAACTTCTAGAGCCAAGCACTCAGGTTTCTAGTTTAATTATCTTTGCGAACATGTATGGGATCTATGCCTATACTATGATACGAGTAGACGATTTAAAGAACAGTGTCAAGTATATCCGTCAAGCATCTTTTATTCTGTAGCTTAAATACTTCCATAAGTTTGAGCACCTAAGGTTCAAGAGTAAATGTTTTTTAATATTTGTTTTTTGGCCATATTATGTCCTCGGAATAAGTTGAACAAAATGGGGTTACGTTTCGTAATCGCCTTTATTTTTAATACGTCCACCGAAATTATAGGAATGTTTTTTAAGGTACAGGGCAAAGCTGCAGGTCTGCTACAGCATTTTTACAATCCACAGTTGTTATCCTCTTGAACCCACTTTAGAGTGATTGCTTTGAAAGGCCCTTTGTAACCAGTTTACACAAAAAAGGAGTCAACCATAGGCGGACAATCGATGAGGTGTACATCTTCCCCCGAAATGCTCTCTCGGTATGCCGCTAACACTAGCTAGACTTTTTGTTGTTTTACTTTTTCAGAGATCTAAGCCGAATGGCCCATTTATTGATGGGTGTCACTACTACCTAAACATTTATTTTTAAAAAATGGGGCTTACTAAATTGTTCAAGTGGTTATACTGGATTGAATGTATTTAAAAATATTATATTTTTAGAAGTATATCCGAGAGCGCTTAACATTTTTCACAAATGGTTCTGTATAGATATCCAGAACGGCGGTGGTCGAATGGAAAGAAGAGCGGACAGCAAAGATTTCTCTGACACTCTTTGGACATCCTCAGTTTCAAATGACCACTGGGGATGGGCTCTGGATGTTTGTCTATAAGATATTGCACTTACGGAGCGGTATATGTATCCTAAAGTTTGTATTGTTAGTTTGAGAATCTTTGAGATTTCTGGGGGTAGTTTTAGAAATATAAATGGTGTAGAACTAGCACATCGGCCTTCGATAGAATAATATGAACTAAATGGTTCGTCTGGGCTGTTTCCAAGTACTTCCAGTAAGTTATGTGCAAATATTTTTCCCATCTTAAATGTCCAAAACGTCATCGCACACGTCTAATATCCCCAAGGAAGTGCATAACGCGGCCAATTGTTGGCCTTGTGTATTTTTGGTTTCCGCCACTGGTCTGAATTGTTGAAGACTGTGGAATATAACCTGCGTTAAACCAGACCTACGCCAAGGTGTATATTGTTGCCTCTAAAATAATTATTATTCCGATTTAATGGAGAGGTACCCCTCGCCCCCCCCCTTTTTCTCTGTGCTCGCTGGCCAAGCGAAGAGCGAGCAGGAGAAACGGAGAAAAGCCCCCCTTACTCTGCTCGCGAAACGGGGGCGTTAAAGAAAGCTAGATGAAAAACTCCGTGGCTCGCCCGTATCCCAGGACGGCGGAAAGGTCTCCCGTGCTTTGTGAAAACCTAGTAACTCGGATTTTTCACTTTTGAGAAAAATGGAATTTATCAATTTTAACCTAGCCGTGGCAATACTTAATATTTATAAGAAGAGTAAAAACTGATTTCCCACAAAAAAATACCGCTCTATCTTACGGAGATGTAATTTAAAGTAAAAATTAATATACCTCTGTACTAACAGAGTTACTATTTTGAAATTGGTATATTTCTCAAGAAAAACAAATATTTTCATAGCATCTGGAGTTACTGTGTTTTGAAATTGTAAAAACTAATTTTGAAATTTTTATTTTCTCTATACCTTTCTGTTGTTTTTATTATTATTTATTTATATATTATCTAAAGAGGCATTCTCGTAATATCTACAATTAAAGGAGAAAAAATGTAGCGCAAATTGTCACGTTAATTCCATACTATTTCCTGTTTCCAATAAACAGTATGCCCACGGATGGGTATAGGTACCTAAGGTGTAAATGAAAAAAACAATTTCAGTTGAAATTCGAGCTTCTGGGTCGAAAACTAAGATATAGAAACAATTAGGACAATTAATTAATATACAGAGTGTTTTAGAGCCAATTTTCAAAAATCGCCAGGAGTAAACTACCTTTATTTTTAGAAAATATCAAAAAAATTACTCAGAAAAGTCGCTTAGATTTAAAATATGTGTCTGATTGTCGCTTTTCAAGCAAATCGGTGGATTTTGATTTAAATAGGTAGGTAACAAAAAACCAAAGTCTGCAGATTTGCTTGAAAAGTGACAATTAACTTTTAACTATAAAACTTTCTAAATAAATGTTTTTGATATTTTTAAAATCAAAAAGGTAGTTTCACACTTGACAATAAAAAAAATCAAAGTCGGCTGAGATGTTTGAAAAGCGACAATCAAACACATCTTTTAAATCTAAGCAACTTTTGCAAGTAAAAGTTTTTGATATTTTGAAAAATAAAGGTAGTTTACTCTTGGCGATTTTTGAAAATTCGCTCTAAAAATCCCCTGTATATTCATTTATCGCCCCAATTTTTTCTACATCTTAGTTTTATACCACAGCTTAAATTTCAACTCGAAATTTTTTTGTCATTTACACCTTACGTAAACTCAATCCGTGGACGTGGACATACTGTAATATTAAGTTAAATATAAACACAATATAGTTATTTTTGTTACAAGTACCTAAAATGAAGTTTTTCAGGACGAATTATTGCTGTTTCCAGACGAGGTGTTAGCTGAGTCCGGAATAGCAAATGAGTCCTGAAAAACTTCATTTAGGTACGTGTAACAAAGACTATTTTTTGTCACACGCTACCAAAATTTTGTTATACGCTTTTTACAATTCTTCAGAACGCTTAAATTTGCAAATTTTCCATAATTTTTGAAATCATAATGTTCGAAAAAGTTGGCTTAGAAATTGATATCGTAGCAACAAGTTTGTTTATTTGATAATTTTGTCATGTCATTCATTACTTTAAGGACTAGGCCGAAAAAGAAGCATTTTACGGTCTTAAATGAGTCTGTAAAATAGCTATTTTTGGGAGCATATGACAAAAAATATATTACTTACGTTTTTAAGCTATTGCAATAATAATTCTGCGAGTACGGCTGTTCTTTTTCTTGAATTAGATTTGTACAATTGCTCTCAAATTTCTGCCACTTGTATCTACCGACTGTTAACTTGTACCACAGTTTAGATAAATGTGACTCAATTAAAATGACAAAATCTAGCAACTGAGAGTTACTAAGCAAAATTTTTCAAAACTGTTATAGTTTACAGCGGCAAAACCTAGTAACTAAGGCTTACTAGGTTTTGGTGTAGCCTCTCATCATAATGTTACCTATTTCAAACCGTTTCAGAAAATAGTAAATCAACCTGCTGGAGTATCATATAGGAATAAATAGATTAAACCACAGTTACTAGGATTTAAAAGTATGTGTATCTCTGGTTCTATAAATCTTAGGGTAACAAAAATACTATTCCCAGGTAGATCTTTGTACAAGGATGTCATTTATGCATACAACGTTAAATCCTAGTAACTATAGTTGTTAGGTTTTCACCAAGCACGGGAGAGGTACTATTATGTCGGAATTATTTGACGTTCTGTACCGGACCCGCGATTGAAGCTGGTATATTGTCTCTTTGCCGTCGCTGCGCACGAGCGGCAAATGGTTGTTGATGGTGACTGATGCTTACAGTAAAATCGAAATTATCCAGGCTTATGGCTCTGTATTACCGTCTGCGTTGCTTGTAAACAAACCGGCAATATCGTAACTGTTTTAGCAACGATACCGCCCAAGGAAGCCCCAGGCGCTTTTCTGATGGCAAATGGCGACTGACAGAGACACTCTCGACACAGTGATCGATAACCGAGGCTACGCAGACTTCTCACCTGATGCCTGGTGTTGTTTTCTTACAGTCGCTGATTATTGGTGGGGATTGATGCTGTGAACGATGACAAAGGCTACGCAGGCTGCCCACCTGGTATCTGGACTTATTGCCGTCGCTGCCCGCGAACGGACATTTTAAGGTATTGTTGATGGCGCAATGATAACACAGGCTACATAGGCTGCCGGCCTGGTACCTGGTCTTACCGTCACTGTCCTCGAGCGGCGAAACCTTTTGATGGCGACTGACACGACACAGTGAATGATACTCAGGCTGCCCATATGGTACTTGCTATTGTTTTCTTATTACCCTCGCTGGACGCGTGTCGTCTCCAAAGAGATTGTCATTTGGCGATGTATCCGAAATCTGTCCGATCCTTAGAATCACCAGTTGTCAAGCTCTTATTTTCCTCCTCTTCCGAATTCTCCATCCTTAAAACCCTAAACGGGTCGGTTTACTTTTTAGATACTCACTTGCTGTGTTCCCTATGAACTCTTTTGTTTGTCCGCGTCGGCTGACTCGGTGTCACGTTGTCCCATGTCCCAAAAATCTTATTTTAAACTAAAACAACTTTATCTGCACAAAAGATTACTTAGGTACCTACTTAAATGCAGAAGTTATGATCAGATTATGAGACTCCTTTCATGTTATTGGATAATTATTTATTGGCTAGCTTTAACCGAAGTCAACAAGTACACTCTACAAAAAATTCATTGATGCGTTCGTTTTAGCTACAATTTACGTTAATTTGATCATATTTCGTCTATAGGTTTAATGAAGTAAACATAAGATTTACCACCTAAAAATTATCCATTGCTACACGTCAACAAAGTAATAAAATTAAGTGATACTAGAAAAACAATATTTTGTCCACGCGCGATTATTACATTATGCTTTCACTTTCAGTGACAATTTTTTATTGTTTAATAAAAACATTTAGGTACCTGTTTCCTCGAAACGTTTGACGTATTAATTTAAGTAATTAATTTTATGTTTACTAGACGGCCGTGGCCTACTTGATAGGTAATTGAGGATACAGAGTAATAATGCATATAATATTATTATAGATCAGACGCGGACACAGTATTTAAAAAAATACTTTCTAACAAGGCAAACATAAAAAATAAGTATTGATAGACTATAAACTTCCAAAGCCATTATATGAATTAGTTTTATGAGTGTCGTAAATATTAGGCAAATGATGCTAGTACAAACGATTAAAAGGATTTCGTTGTTCTACTGATATAAAAACACGGAAACATTGTCATAGATTAACCATCTGTGACATTGTTGTAAATATACTTAATATGATCCACAATAATATGGATTCTACAAGTCATATCACTTTTTAACGTGATAATTTAAAAGTAACTACAAATAGTCTTTTGAAGAGGACACAATAAGGGAGCTAGAAAGTATTGAAGGTGCAAATTCAAAAACCTTTCTTGTTCTGGCCAGTTATTTAAAACAATTTTTTTTATTTGCTTTAAAACCTTATCGTTCAAAATTGCCTCTGTTATAATCAGATGTAATTATTTTTGAATGAACTTTTAGTGTTTACTCTAAACCTTCTATGACAAAGGAGTAATTATTTGGCTCTCTACTAAAGTATGTGTAATTACTGTAATTTGCATCTTTTTCAGGAACCCAAGTCAAATGAATATCATAACGTAACAAACGCATCACAAGCCTTGGAAGCCGTGGTGATAAGTCTTCTGTTGGTTTCTGAACTATGCCAAGTAAAGGCTGATGATTAGTAATGCCGCGAGACGAGACGAGAGAGTTGCTTCTCTCGTCTCGTCTCGTAAGAGGTATTTTTCTCGTCTCGTCTCGTCTCGTCACCTCTCGTTTCTCTCGAGGAACTCTATTGTTTAACAATATTATTTAACTTTGTTCAACCCTCCCCCCACTCAAAAAAAAATACTTTCTGGTTACGCCACTTCTGTCAGAGTTAGTCACAACAAATATGAGCACATTCAACTTCTGCATAGTCTAAGCGCTTAGTATATGTTGGTTTTAAATAAAAATTTGATGCTTAGACTCTGGTGCTACTCTGCTTTTTACATGGAAAGATACTAAACTTTACCTAATAAATTTATAAAGTCCACAACTATCAAGATTCCTTTGAGTATATGTAGCAACATTAGAACATTTTGTTTTCGTTTAAGTACCTATTTCGATTATTTTTTATAGTTTTAAGCAAATTATTGAATATGTCACTTCCCCGAATTAAATTATGCTAACTGCAATGACCCTTGCTCTCAATAAGTATTGAAACTAGAGGATTCGTTGCTGACTTTGTTGAAATATCTCTTTCTTAGTTATGCAATTTTTTTAAGTTTAGTAAAATTACATACCTTCGGTTATTTTCATAGCAAATTTAAAGTACCCGTTTTAAGTTAAGTTAGGTTGGTAGCTGTTACAACAATATTTAAACAATAAATTTTATTTTTGCAATGGTACTTTAACTTTGACAAGTACTAGGTTGATTATGAAAACGGCCCATAGGCGGATTAATTTTAAACCTAGTTTACATCCCTAACTACCATTGTTTCGAGAATCGTTGTTAAGGAAAGGTTTAAAATTAAACCACTTTTATGTAACCTGCCATAGGTATCTAGTTAAACTAGATAGATTTAGGCCCACCGGGTTTTGAAGGTTTTGTTCTTGTTAGCTATCTAGGAGACGCGAACAGACTAGTGGGCTGCCAGCATTAGGTGTACCTACTATAATAGCATTTGGCATCTGCATCTTGAATTTCCAAAATAATATTTCTTAAGGAAAATGATTAAATGAAGAAAATGAATGAAAAAACAATATGTATATTCAGTAAACACTACATAAGCCACTTTTCTAAAATTTTTATTCGTGCGCCGATTTTGAGAAACAAGGCACTATTCAATTTTTTTGGAAACCAAGCACATAGCCAACTACGATTAGTTTCAGGGTTCAAATTTGGAAAAGTGCTAACATTGATTTTTTTAGGACTAAACCGATGACGGATTTTTATTTAGGACCACTTAAAACATAACTCTACAAAGTTTCATCTTATTTGAATATATTTCTTTATTTCTAAAAATCAAGTAGGTACCTGGGTCCTGGAAATTTTGAATAAACGTTTTTTTTTTTCAGTAAATTGCCCTTTCTGTAGCTTTTACGACAAAATGTTATTTAAAAAAGTTGTTCATAATGAAAAAATGAGTAGTTTTGTCAAATTTCAAAATTCTATGCCTACTTCCATTGTTTGTTACTTTTTCTGTATTTTTCTTGGAAAAGCGCCTTTTTGGTAGGAGATACTACAAAATGTTATTAAGAAACGTTGTTCAGAAGTTCAGACTTCAAATTTTTGCCCATATTCCATGTGCCAAATTTGGATACAATCAACACACTTTGACTCATTAAATTGTTACGTTATCCGTGAGAAGCCAAGTCAATTTGTGTTCAATGACTCCAAATTTAAATTTGGCATATGGGCATACATTATTTGTATTCTGAATAACTTTTCTCAATAAGACTTTGTAGTATCAAAATGTCCTACCATAAAGACACTTTTCCAAGGAAAAGAGAGAAAAAAAGTTAAAAAAAACTAATGTATTCCTAGAATTTTGAAATTTGACAAAATTACTTAGGTACTGTTTCAATCCGAACAACTTTCTTTAATAACATTTTATCATAAGGCTACAGAAGAAAAGGTAAGGTGAGTTGGGGTAAGTGCGCCCCCAAATTATGTTAGTTCGATCAAACATGGTACGTTTAATAAGCAGTAGTTTTAAGTTTATCCTACATACACCATTTTTTATGGCGCATGCCACATGTCGTGTCTAGCAAATAAATGTAAAATGTGAACAGTGGTTGTAAAACGAACTAGTTGTTACAAATTTTTATTTTTTAAATTTTTTGTCAGGGTGGGGCTCTTACTTCGCTTTCTGGGGTAAAGGCACCACTTGGCCTTCATAATGGGGTAAGTGCGTTGAAATAAAAACATAGAGCTTTTAAATTATACTAATATTACGGATTAATATCTTTATTTGTAGAGAAAATGCAAGCTTAACGATTATGTTATAATGTAATCGATTATCGGTAAAAAATAGGTTTTCTCTTAAAATAAAAATGTTTGCTCTATCATCTTAAAATAGTCACTATTGCGCACATAATAATCCAGAAAAGTTGTCAATAGCCGTAAACCAGCTATTTATTGTTGTTATTAAAGTTTATACCCTTCTTCCTATTACATGTTTAGGAAAAGCTTTAATAACATCATCATCACTTGCCTATGGTAGGCATACAGGGTGTCCCGGGAGGAAACGGACATATTGCTAACGGATAGGGCTAGCTCAGGTTAATCACAGGGTGATTTATAAATTTTTACCAATAATTTCGCAGGTAATAAAAACTATTGCACTGCTTGCTAGATTCTTATAATATTTTAGGGGTTTATTACACCAGTAATTAGTCAATATAGGTATTCGTAAAATAAAAATTCAAAAATTCCAGAGCCGGATTTAGAACATTAAATTTTTTGGGCTCCTTAAGAAAAGTTCACCCTTTATTCGATTTTTTGATAATCGAATACGGTGATATAAAACTACATACCATAGTGTGGTTTTTCGCCACACTTTCAACACGCTGCAAATAAATTATAAAATTTGACCTAAGCAATACCATAGTCATAATTTGCTGAAGAAATACAGAATGTTTCATGTCTTTGGGGCTCCCTAAGGAAGTTACAGGGTGTTCAATTTCACAGAAAAAGATAGATTAAAAAATTGTTGGACGAGAACTACCACCAGCACCCCTTAAAAAATGATAAGTTCACTGTCGGATCCTGGCCGATTTTAGCAAGTACGTTCTAAATGATTCTAGATTCACGAATACGCAGCTGAAAAAATTTCTTGTGCCAAAACTACCCTCAGCACCCCTTTAAGAAAAAAAATGATAACTTTATTGTCGGATCCTTGCGATTTTAGCGAGGACGTTCGTAATGATTCCAGATGCACTAAATCGGGGTTGAAAAAATTTCTTCTGTGGAAACTACCCTCAACACCTCTTTAAGAACAAATATGATAACTCCATTGTCGCCAATTTTAACAAGGAACGTTCCTAATGATTCCAGATGCGCGAATTTGTGGTTAAAAAAATTTGTTGTGCGAAAAATACCGCCACTACCCCTTCCAAAAACAACCTTTCGTGGGTGGGAAGGTGTAGTTTTTTCCCGCAAATATTTTCAAACAAGGATTCGTGAAATAAGATATATAGTGAATGCCTTTTCAAAAACCACAATAATCAAATCGAAAACAACGTCTCGGGGTGGACGGTGGAAAGGGGTAGTTTTTGCCCCTTAAATGTTTTCAACCGCACGCATTCGTGAAATAAGGAATAGGTATAGTGATTGCCCTTTCAAAAAACGACAATAATCAAATTAAAAACAAACTTTCGTTAGGGTAGTTTTTGCCCTGAAAATGTTTTCAACCACGGATTCGTGATTACAACCACGGATTCGTGATTACAACGAAAGAGGCAAAACTTACAGTCTCAGCAACATAGCTTTCTTAATATCAACTGTACATATGTTTCAACCCTCCTAGGGGATCATCTTCAGCAATGTAACATTATAGAAAATTCAAGGCTAGAAAAGAAATATTTTTGAATTTGGTACCTAGAAACTTATATGGAGTAATGAAGTTATAGGTACAATAAAATTTAATAATAAAAGGTGCTTACCTTTCTAAACGTAGCCAAATTTATGCATGCGAATGAGAAAAATTAATTTGAGTAATCATTATGTAAAAGGCTTCGTCAAAAATTTAAAAACATATGACATGATATAGAGGAATCTGAAACCAGCGAATAAAAAAATTAGTGAAAAACAGGCCAAAGAAGCTTGGCAGAAAACATGCATCTTATACCCTGAGGATATTATGTCGTCGCAATGATCAAAACATTAGAAGGAATTCAGAGATTTGTAACGAGATTTCTTAGGGGTTCCGAAGAATCAAAAATTCATATTAAAATTTTTACGAGGACACGTCAGGTCACCATTACGATTAAACACCAAATAAAATGTCAGTTGTCTTTCAAATGTCAATTTCAAATTGAAGCTGTCGAAATGGAAGAAACGGATTAGTCATGCGCGAGAAACCCTACCTAATATAATTCACCTATAAGGAACTATGAAACGCAAGATGAATAATTCAAAGTGCAGTAAAACCGACGCCTTCACCAGAAAATCTCAAAAAGTGATAATAATTATTATTCTGGGAACAAAAACTTTAGGGATCTATAAAAATTTAGATTTGAAAACTCCAACTAATCATTC
Organism: Pseudeuparius sepicola; assembly: GCA_963920635.1. NCBI lineage: Eukaryota > Metazoa > Arthropoda > Insecta > Coleoptera > Anthribidae > Pseudeuparius > Pseudeuparius sepicola. Next base: position 57,884,612 of record OY987301.1, on the reverse strand, counting down.
ACTATATGATTGTGTGGACAATTTTTAGCCTTAAAATCTCCAAACTTTCAAGTAGGTTCAATTAGCACCTTTCTTTTGAAAATGTAAGTAAGTCATCACAACATCAAAATGATGGTTGTTATTAACAATGTGTTCGGCAAAAGTAGACTTGAAAAAAAAAAGGGGGGGACTAAGAACTTTTTAGAATTTCTTTATTGTGTTCACTAACCCTAGTGGAAAATTTTCTACCTGTTTGACCTATATAAATAGTATTGCAATTGTCAGTACCACAATTCAAACGATAAACATCGGACCCACAGAAAATATTCCGCGTAGCCTGTATTTTCTGTGACCGGACCTATCTGAAAACGGGACAATATCTTTGTTATTAACTAATTTAGACCTTAAAGAGTTTTTTGGTTTAAAGGAAACTATATAATTATATTTATTAAACAACTCTAATATGTAGAGAAACAGAACCTAAGTAAGGTATAGAAAAGAACTTAGTGGTTTATTATCCTTAATGAGTAATTTTTTGTTTCAAAATTTGTTTAAATATCTATAGTAAATTTTGTTGACCATGTATTTAGGAAAATGATTATCTATTAGAGGCTATCTGAAAAATGACTCTGAGTGGATATTAAACCGGTCCATAAGTACAGTAAAAAGTCGGTGGAAAAAAGGGGAAATTTTTGTCGATTTAAAGTTCCCCATTCCTTTTTTAAAGTCGCCTCGCTGACCAAAATTGCCATATTTTGTTTTCTTACGTATTTTCTGGCTTAAAATAAGCGAGAAAATCGCTTAATAAGAAATAAACAAAAAAAATTCATAGCCTTAAGAGAGCCGAAGGCCCTGTGTAATTTGCTTAAACTATCTGAATAAGTGGGTGGATAAAGCTTCTCAGTCAACAGATGAAATAATTCTGGTGCATTAGAAATACCAAACGGCATTCTTAAGTATGTATACCTACCAAAAGACGTGGCTATTGTGCAAAGATCTGAACTGTTGTTCTTATCCAGAGGTATTTGAGAAAAAGCTGAAGAACAATCCAAAACTGAATAAAATTTTGAGTTACCTATTTAATTTAAAGGATATATTATTAAAATCAGGACTTTGGTAATATTCTCGCAAAACATATCTATTTAAACGCCTAGGGTCCATACAAGCTCTAATATCACCATTTGAGTTGTTAAGAATTACAATAGGATGCACCCATTCTGTAAGTTTTGTAATTTTCCTTGAGATTCTATTTCATCCAGTTTCTGCTTTCATTTATGTTTAATCGAATATAGAATTTTGCGAGCTGAAGTTATTTTAGGAATAGCTTCTTTTTAGTCTTCCTAAACCTTGAAACACGTGTTTATATTGCCTTAAAATTAAGGTTAATTTTTCGTTTTCTGATAATTCAACATTATGAATAGGATTTAATTTAATTACACCCAATTCAATTGCACCTTTAAGGCTCAAAATAGATTGTTAGTGATCATTTTCCAATATTAAAAAACGGCAAATTATTTTCAACAAATCCTATTGTTGGAATATTGTGACCAGAAATGACATTAGTATAAAATGTTACTTGGGCATGTAACTACTCCAGCCCTACTGGGAAGCATATTCTTTAGGGCGAGGCTCCCAAAAAGTAAATGATGATTTCTTCTCAGGTTTCCTTTTGTTTTAGATTTATGGAAAAAATTTCAAAATGTATTTTAATTAGTCTGAGCAAGAGCAGTAATATAATAATAATAATAATAATTCTCACCCTCACAATACTCCAAACTAAAGCAATTAATATTAAAATGAAAATAAAAATTGTAAAAAAGTTAATTTTCTTTGTTCCCGAACTTTATTTAATATCAAGGTTGAAAATAGTAAGTTCTCAAACGATTCACACAAGATACAATATTGATGTAGTGATTTTTATAAGTTCTGGTTCAGTTAAGCTACAGCCGCTTTTTAAATTCTGAAATGTATAACTCTTATATACTAATCGGCATTTATTCAAGTATAAAACAGTTTATTATTTCCAAATAGTCCCCACGGAAAAATGGAAATTTGTTCAACCTAAAGCTTCAAACATCTACATGTTGGTCTACGAGAACGTGGATGAAACATAACTAGAGATTAAACTACTTACCTGTATTCTGTAAGGTTGTTTATACCAAACCCTCCACATAATAGGTATTGAGGTATGATGACCTACTTTATCTACAGAGCTTTGTACCCCCCCCCCTAAAATAGCTGATCAAATTTCTAGAGTTACCTCATGTTGGTCTACTTCGAACGAGATCTCAAATAATTGAGATTGATTGAACTAGTTTATTCTCTAATTATTTCTTAAATTACCTATTGATTGTGTTGTTCACTATCACGTTATAGCTACTGTACAATTTTGCAAAATACCTACTATTATAAATAAAGGCAGCAGAAACTACAAAAGGTCGAATCACAAAAGGTCGAATAAAAAAAGATCGAAAGACAAAAGGTCGGAACTACCAAAGGTCGAAACACAAAAGGTCGAAACTACAAAAGGTCGAATAACAAAAGGTCGAATCACAAAACGTCGAATTACAAAAGGTTGTGGAAACCCCAATATTGTGATACCTGTATTTTATACTCAGTGCAGTTTCAAGCCTAGCATGCAGGAACGAACAAAATAAAAGAAAAAGCTCGTATAAATATGGGTTCTAAAATGCCCCGTCATACGCGTTAAATACAATATTTTTCAGAAGTATGTTTATTTGAACTTTTTCTCTTATTTGTGGATGTTTTTTTGCCAGAAAACTGCCCATTGTTTTTTAAATAACCTGTAAAATAAAGGGAATAAACTAATATTATGAACACCACTATATTATAACATTTTAACAAAAGTGCCTATTATACATTAAATACATACACTAATTACAGATAAGAATTAGAATTAGAGATAAGATAGTTATCTTAGATAATCTATAAAGAACTAGAACTGTGAAGAATCATCCATATTTGCGTTGAATGTCGAAATTACCTTTGCCTGCCTTTGGTTTTTGTCTTTGTTCGACTTTTTTCCTCAAGGTATCCGCTCATTTGCTGGTTAATTTTAAGTTCTTGTATACTTTGTTCAGATATAAGTTTCAAATTAAACTGTTTGGTTAAGCTATTGTGACAGCCCTCTACCACATTGTTGGTCCGTCAATTGCCATATAGTGTGCGGTCATAGCAATTCCAAGAGGCATGCTCGAATATTGTTTTTTTCATCTCCTTTTTTCCAATTTTCCTAACCACGTATCTTTAAAATACTCTAGTAAATAGATCAGCTCTACCTACATAGAATTTCAAATGCTTTTATTACAAACTCTACTGGTACGAAAGTTAAAGCAATAAGGAGCTTTATATTTAACTGAAAACCTGTATTACTGTCGTACAAGGACTATAATCCAATAGATTGTATCCGCCTGCACTGTCTAAAGTGAAAATAACACCTCTGTTTGATAGAGGTGGGAAACAAAAGGCCACTGACTTTGAGTGTGTCTTTGAGTGCTAGTTCAAAATCAGTGTAAATAATTGACACTTTCGGTGAATCCAAAAGTTCGCTCAATTTTTGAAAAAAAAATCGTACTTATGTTTTTTCCTCCGATCAAATATGACCTTGATCGAAGGTTTTTTCTGACTTATTTGGCAACAATCCGTATACTAGTGGGTAACATATGCCACTTATATCTCCGTGGGCCGAAATTAATTGGTAAAATAATGCTGGAACCACCGATATTGAATATAGTTCGGTGGCTGGAACTGACTTGAATGTGCCGTCGATGTGCCGCTCCTGACTTTTGCCCAAAAATTCCAAAACTGACTTGTGCCAACCATTATTATCCGATTCCTCTCTTTAGAGTCGAATAGGATGAAATGATCTTTTTTGGTTTTGTCATACTTATCTGGTATAACAAGTTCAAGGAAAGTGTTGGGCATAGATGGGCCCGAATTTTCTTTCGCGCGCACATGTCGGATAGTGTGAGTTAAGACTTAAAGATCGTACAGCTGGACAGGATGTGCTGGCCGCATCGCTGATATCGCTAGATGAATTTCCTAAATTTTACCTATCATTTTTAGGACTTCTAATTTTGAAGGTGTCCCTTAGTGATTGTGGTCATATCTAAAACTCACATCACCTCCTGTCCAGATGGCTCGCCCCTTGCATTTTTCTTGTGATCTTCACACTTCTAGTATGTGGTGTCCGCAGAACTCTTCTCTTGCGTATCGAAGAAGCCGTTCGCATATCGTGCATGCGGAAGAAAACTGTTACAACACAAAAAGTATAACTTTTCAGGAGAGCAGATTAAATATTATTTTTCTTGAAATTAATTTCTATTTTTTATATTTACCGAGTTTGAGTTTTAGTATTTTATCGAATTATGTTATTTATTGGTCCGATTCAGATGACATAATTCTAGATTTTTTGTCATTTTTATTTTTTTTAAACGGATATATTATGTACCCCTCTTGAATATATTTTTTTTTCAGTTTGTTAATGTAACTAAAAATTAATTATGCTTGTGATTTTTGTAAAAAACTGTGTATAAACAAAACTTTTATTTTATAATACTTAAATTGTAGTTTTTATAAAATGATAAGTATTTATAAAATTTAAAACATGGAAATAAGCCGGAAAAGGGACTTTTAACGCTCTTCCAGAGAAAACAAAAAACAAAGTTAATTTTTAAAACGTTTTATTTTCTAATTGAATAGAAACAAAAAGATTGATATACCTAAGTCTAGGTAGGTACCTACATTAAAATATAAAAAGCCTATTAACACAAATAAATAAATAACGTCCTGTAATAGCTATGCACTGGCAATAATAGTAATTGTAAAAAACTTTTTTAAAGCAACTTAATAAAATCAACATAAAAACGTAAGGGTCTTTACAAATTTTGAAAAAGTCTAAATAATACAGTAATACAGTACACTTCTTTCACAATCAAGTCTAATAACCCTTTTTTCTTCGTATCAGAAATTACTGTCTTTTTTCTTCGGAAAAAGCGTTTTCACTTATTATTTCCTTTTAATTTTCATTATAGCTGTATTTGTAAAATAAAATGTTTGGTTTCTTCTTCTCTACACTAATGACTTTTAAATCATTAAACCTAACGTTTCGTGGATTTGCATACAAGTCAGCAATTTTTTTATATCAAGCATATATCATTAAAACAAAGTTCTTCAACCTTATTATAGAATTTTTTCTGCTTTTTGGGTTTCCTAAAATGTAAACATTAAATTTTTATTTTAAAAGGTGTATTACTTCCATGCAAAGAAGCGGGACTTTTATTAGGATCGTTGGGTTCTGGGGTACTCCTAGTTTGGAGTATTGTGAGGGTGAGAATTATTATTATTATCTCGACTTAGCCAAAAGGCATTCGCACTCCCTCTACGGGGAACATTCACTCAGATCCCGGGCATCCCGGATACCAAAAGGATCTGGCTCGGACGAGACCCTTGCCATGTTATCGGGCCTTAGGTGACATTGATGTTGTCGGACGTTCCTGCATTCCCCATGAATTTCCTGACGGTTCGGGCTGTCGCAAGTAGTACCGCTTTCTGCATGGACCTGTAAAGACTATCAGTTAGACCCAGCTCTTTTATGTTTCTCAGCAAACTTTTTGGTATAACACCAGTTGTTGACACGATGATTGGAATCGTCTGAACGTTGTCCATTTCCCATTGCCTTCTAATTCGTTCTTCTAAGTCTCTGTACTTCGCGATCTTCTCGACTTGCTTCACACGCAGGTTGTTGTTGTTCGGGATGGCCACATCAATCAGAGTTGTCTTCCTAGAAATTTTATCAACTATTATAAGGTCCGGTCTGTTATGGGCAACTCGTTGATCTGTCAGAACTGTACGATCCCAGTACATCTTGTAGTTGCTGTTCTCAAGAACAGGCTCCGGTGTGTAGCTGTAATATGGGACCCTCTCTGCCTGCACAAGCAGCAGTTTTCCCCCCAGTTCCTGGTGCAAGATCTTGGCAACCGAATCGTGTCGTTCCTTATATTCCGTTGATGCGAACATCTGACATCCTCCTGTTATGTGCTGGATTGTTTCTGAAGTTGGGCACCCGTATCTGCATCTGTCATCCACTACCGATGCATCTCCTACAATGAATTTTAGGTAGTTGCGAGTTGGTATAACCTGATCTTGTATGGTCAGTAGGAAGCCTTCCGTCTCGGGGAACATTCGTCCCGAGGTCAGCCAATAGTTCGACGCTAACTTGTCGACATATTCCTGGTTAACCTCATTAGGATGCCTCCCGTGCAGCGGCTTCCCCAACCACCTCTGTAGTTTATCGTTGTCGGTTCGGTGGTGATTTTGACGCTCGTGTTCCGTCAGACGTAGCGGTGTTGAGATGTCTGCTCCGCATATAGCCCTATGTAGTGTGGAGCTGTTGGCCTGCCTGTAGAAATAATTACGCAGATTTAATATTTGTTGGTCCAATTGCTTCCTGAGATCTGCCAATCCTCTTCCTCCTAGTTGACGTGGCAGAGTTGTTCTTTCTACGGCGCTACGGGGATGATGTTTATGAGCTTTTGTCAGTAGTGACCTAACTTTTCGTTGCAGGTTGTTGATGTCCGTGTTGGTCCAATTCACTATTCCGAACGAATAGCTGAGTACAGAGCACTCATACATGTTCAGGGCCTTAAACAAATTAGTGCTGTTAAGATCAGTTCGCACTACTTGTCTTACTCTCTTGATGAATTCATTCGTTAAATCAGTCTTCATTGTTCGATGGTCTATCCTTTGAGCTTGTTTCATCCCGAGATACTTGTATGTATCTCCCATGCTCATTGCTTCGATCTCCTGGCCGTCCTGCATCTCGTGTGCGCTTTGTTCGAGCTTTCCCCGGATGATATTAAGGGTGCGGCACTTGTCCAGTCCAAACAGCATTCCGATGTCCTTGGAGAACTCCTCTACAATTTTAAACATTTGCGTTAGTTGGTTTTTGGTTGCGGCGATCAGTTTTAAATCATCCATATATAATAGGTGATTCAACTTGATCGCTTCTGCGTTGTTGCTTTTGATAGCGAAGCCATATTTTGTAGAGTTCAACCGATGTGATAGAGGGTTCATCGCCATGCAGAACCACAGTGGACTGAGTGAATCTCCTTGGAAAATCCCTCTTCGGATGTTGATTGTGTCGGTCTCGATGTTACTGTTTGCGGTTCTGAGTTGTATCTTAGTGCGCCAGGTTGTCATAACGTGTTCTAAAAAGGAAACTGTATGATGATCTATTTTATACAGATTTAAGATACCTATGAGCCAGTCGTGAGGTACGGAATCAAATGCTTTTTTGTAGTCCACATAAGCCATGTGGAGGTTTCGTTGCTTGGAATGAGCCTGGTTGCAGATGACAGAGTCTATGATGAGTTGCTCTTTGCATCCCATTGCGCCCTTCGAGCAGCCCTTCTGCTGCATTGCAATGATGTTGTTCCGCTCGCAGTGAGCATATATTCGCTGCGTAAGGCAACATGTGATTATCTTGTACAGCGTAGGCAAGCAGGTTATTGGGCGGTACTTGGCAGGGTTATCCGTATTCCGCTGGTCTTTTGGTAACAGGTAGGTTGCACCCTGTGTAAGAAACAATGGCATTTTCAGAGGATCGAGCAAGACTTCATTAATTAAGGTAGTTATTTGTTCATGCGTGCACCACAACTTCTTAATCCAATAATTTTGGAGATGATCTGGACCTGGTGCCTTCCAGTTGTGGGAATTCTTGATGACATCGGAGACCTCAGCGGTTGTGAATTGCTCGTGTTGCATCTGGCTATAGTTCCGGCCCATCTCGCGTTCTTCGCTGATCCAGCTTGCACTGACATTGTATGGACCTGGTGTGGCAAGTTGATTTCTCCAGAAACCGTCGACCTGTTCTCTGCTAGGGTAACTCGCATTTGTGGCATCGGCGCTAGAATTAAAAGCACGGTAGAAACCCTTTTCTGATCGTTCAAAGAGATTGTTGTCTCGTTTCCTGTTGTTACTAGCCTTGAATCTCCTCAGACGCCCTGCGAAAACAGAAAGTTTTTGTTTTAATGTGTCAAGACATTGTTGAGCAGTGATGATCGCGGGGTCATGCCGAGAATGCATTTGGGTGCGGCTCATTATTGCCTGCACCGCCCTCTGGATCCTTCTAGTTCTAACTCCTCTGATATATTCCGTCACTTGTCCTATGTCTTTACGGAGACTCTCGATCTTCCTATTTAGTCGCATTTCCCATTGAGCCATTCGTGGTTCTGGTCTTGCACGATTCAACTCTTGGGCCGTTCGGATCTTGGCACCCATTACAGTGGTGACTGCCGTTGCGGCACAGTAGATTAACATGTGCATACGTTCTAATGTTGGTGTCACTGAAACATAGTTTGGTAAAATTCTTGTGTTCATAAGATCGAGCACGATCGCAAGTTTCCTGGAAGAATTTAATCTTGGTAGCGGTGGCCTGCTCAGTGGGTCTGTGCCTTCGTATCGCAATACTGCCTGTCTCATATGTGCGTTTAGGCCTTCAAAATGTTCTTCGTTAACCGATTCCAGACTCTCGGTTGTTGGTTCTACCGTTTCGGCTTCTAGATTTTGTCCAGGCGCTTGAAGTTAAGAAAAACATTACATTTTGAAATAAAAACAATTTCATCAATATTTCTATTCAAAAACACTACAAGTCGATATATTTCTTTTTTCTTCATAACATAACGAAAATGATTGGAGTTTTTGTTTAGGCTAGAATGTTATATGTTGAAATATAACCCTCTTGTAGACAAAAAATATTAAATTGTACTTGCGTGAAAATATAAAGTTATAAACACTTTTTTGGAATAAACACACTTATCAATTGGCACCAAATGAAAATGTAACAGTTTTGATCATCACGGACGATGCTTCCAGAGCTGGTGGTAAACTGAATTTCAGTGATCTTCTAGAGAAGTGCCATGCTTTTTCTAGAAAATGCCTATGTAACATCTCGCCCCCAAGAAGCAAATCGTGCTCGAACACGGACACAATTTTTTTAGTGCCTAACTGTCGTCGACACCTATCATAATATTTATGTTTATAAACAGTGTCTGATTCATAAATTATTTTCCGGTTTATGTTGACACATTACCAACTCAATGAGTCAAAAAAGTACCTACGTTTCCAAGTAACAACATTTTAGAAAAACGTGTTTAAAATGTGTCGCTGTTGTGTTCATTTAGAATGGCAAACACAATTTAGACACAATTGAATCAACACCTAGTCGACTCAATATTTCCATATTTTTCCTTAAATATATGTTGCCGTTTTGTTCCCAAAAAGAGTTGGGTGATCAAAAAAATGTCCGTACGGCTACAAACTAGTCACAGAAGAGTCGGGATTTTCAGAACAGGTTTCTGCTTTGTTTTCAAAATAAGTTGAGTAGGCACAGTTATTCCTATATATGGTCATATTTTAAATACATAATTTCCATATTGTTTCTAAAATGTGTGGAATGGACGCAGTAGTTTCTAAATAGGTCAAATTTTAACACATAATTTCCATGATATGGCTTAAATGTGTTTAAAATAAACAGATATACATGTCACAATCCTGTCGTGGAGTGCGAGGTTATTATCAACAAAACATGTTTAATACTGTCACAACTGAGTGCCTTCACACGGAGCCTTTACCATGTGACGCACTACTTGTGTGTGCCGGAGGGTTGGACTAACCCTCACAGCTTGCCGGGATCACTGGGTGCGGGAGTCGCGAAGCGCAGATTGAAGAAAGACGGCAGGTACAAAGTAGGGTGATGTTTATTCTTCCACTCACAGATATGCCTCTAACAGTATCTGGACCATGGCGGGGGTAGCGCGGACTGTGGACCGACGCGACCAATACTACGTGGAAGTGACCGGGGCGCAAGCTCCGCCCGACGGCGCGGTGCCGCTGCTGATCCACTGACGACTTCAACATTGCCCAGGGGCGCTGTCGTCTGCCCCTCGGAGCCCGACCTGAACAAGGAGGCTACTTAAGCGGGATCCATTGCCAGGTCAGACCACCGAGGGTGGTCAGTGATCAAGTAGCTGCTAATAAGCGGGGTTTACTGATGCCCAGCCTGTGGCTGGTGCCGAATTTATATTCGCAGATTTTGCCGACGCGGCGATTGGACTTTGATTTATCTAATGTTTATCTTATCGAGTAATCCTCGTATATTTTGTTATTGATTGTCCCCTGTATTTGTATAATGTTATCTTTACTTGTTATGATTCAGTAGAAGTAAGTTTGAATAGTTTGGTCATCGGTCCACAAATGTCACTTTGTTGACAATACAAAGAAAAATTAATCAATTGTTTTAACTATTTTAAAAGACATTTTATATCAATACTTGGTACACACTACACATGCACGTTCGTTCACGACCACAACTAAAAAATAATAACATAAATTGAGGTTAGGAAAAAGTGTGTTCAAATTGAGGCCAAATAGAAACATTTCGGTACACACAAGGCACATTTTAGGCAAATATGTGTCTAAATTATAACGCAATTCTCAAGTGTGATATTTTGGGCCCTATTTGGTTCCAAAATATAACTGTGTGACTGACTATATGGGCTTATTTTAGCTAAATATATTACTATTTTGGAAAACATTTGCCTAAATTGTGCCTATTAGTGAACCTTCATTTTTATGTGTCTTTATAGTTTGTTTTTTTTTTGCAAAATTACAGTGACATTGTAGAAACATGTTTCAATTTGGATACACTACATTGCGCCATATTTTGTTAAAACAAAACAGCCACCTGACAAAAAATGGCGGACAAATTATTTATCCTTAAACCGCCCTATTATAATCTTATTTAAAGCTTAAAACCTGATTGATGGAATGTACTAACTAATAATACACACGTTTGCAAATAAATTTAGAAAAAAATATTAAACATATTTTTTGTAAAATAATTGTAAATTTAATAAACAAATCTAAATATTCAATATGATTAAGGCCCGTTTACTTTGTGCAAGTATTTTGTCTAATATCATCCGAAAAATTAAATCCGCAATTAAAATTTAAATTCCACAAGCACAAAATTTACAATATATTATTGTAAGCTGGATAATATTTAGAGATTCATGGCTTGACTTGATATTCAAGCTACTTGACTTGGCTTGACTTGAAATCAAGTCAAGTTCAAGTCAATTATTAATTTTCCAATATCAAGTCAAGTCAAGTATTTATTTCTCAAGTAATTGAAAAATCAAGTTTTTCTTGAAGCTACTTGATTATTTGATTTTTTATCAATTTCAAATTTTATTATTAGTTAGGACAGTAGTTTGGTAAATAATAATAATAAACCTTTGTATTGTACACTTTTTTTGCAAAACTAGGAAAGAACAAAAATAAACTATTTTAAGTCCGTACCAAAACTATGTGTGTAGTCTGTGTAACAACAAAAACTTCTATTTGTTTGTCTGTGTCTGTATAACATAGACAACAAAAACTTCTATTTGTTTCACGTTAACACCGTTCAAAGCACTTTTTTTTCTTAGTATATAAACATTTTTCTCGGAAACTTGGTTCTTATTTTGTGTGTTAATAATAAATAAACATGTTCACAAGTAAAAGTAAATTTTATTTTATTGCCAATTTTAGAGATTCATGGCTTGACTTGAGATTCAAGCTACTTGACTTGACTTGAAATCAAGTCAAGTTCAAGTCAAGTAGTAATTTTCCAATATCAAGTCAAGTCAAGTTATTTGTTAAAATGTCAAGCTACTTGACTTGATGAAACCCTAATAATATTTCATGAAATGAAGATGGACATATTTACATCGACATTAGATACAAATGTGGAAGTCTTTATAATATCGTGCCTACTGTGTATCCAAAATATTACCAGAGGAAAATAATTTGTGTCTATTGTGTTCAATTCTGGGACACAATATGCACTCAAATAAAATGTCGGTTACAATGTAGACCAAAACGTGTCTATTTGGTAACAAAGGACAGGTCGCAATTCTGCAACATATATATTAGGTACAAAACGGGTAATATGATCGACACGTTTAAGATCTCTTTCAGAAACCTCATGAGTATATATATTACAATATGTTGGAAACAAAATAGAAACAGATTGGGCCCAATAAAGTTTAATTTGAAATACATCTTAGAAACAAATTACGCATCTTAGCCAAAAACAGAACACACTTCGGACACCGTTTTGGAAAAATTTCGGACTTTATTTAATACACACCCTTGTCACCGTTTTGGTCTCATTTTCGGTATATAGTGGTTTTAAAGTCGACACTGCGCCCTAAAAAAGTGTCGTGCCCAAAATCCTGAGTCGACGCACTGTGGACACATCGCCAAAAAAGAGCCATTAATTGCAACTTGGGCCATCTCTACACTTTTCTACATTAAAAAAATGCATTTTTGGGTCGTATGATATAGAAATCTCAAAAATCGCAAATTTTGAGTTGTAATAACAGTTTCCTTCCACACGTAAGTTACGATATAACTTACGCTTGCCTTCTTGTGTCGTAACGAACTCGTATCGGCTATTTATTTCCATTTTATGGTTTCGTTCAGATGACAATAATATCATTGTTTGGCATATAAGGCCTGGTTCATACAGCTTCTTTATCTTTTAATTTTTCTTTATTTTTAAGAAATATTAAATGTCATTGGTCAGTTCAAATCAAGGGACAAATGCCATTGGTTATTTCTTAAAGATAAAGTAAAATTAAAAGATAAAGAAGCTGCATGAACCAGGCTTCTGACGGACCAAGTAAATAATTCAAATGCTACTATCCAAACAAACGTATTATTAGAAAATTATCGATACAAGAACTTTTTATTAAAAATATATTGGCAGAAAAAACTTCGAAACACAAAAGGTTCAATCGCAAAATATAGAAACTGCAAAAGACCGAATCACGAAAGTTCAAATCACAAAAGGTCGAATTGATAAAAAATTGTTCTAATTTTTAGCGAATAATTAAAAATAATGGTTGGCGGAAAAAGGTGGAAAATCCATACTTCGAAACTCAAAGGCAGGAAAAGCTTATTTTGTATAAACGAAAATTATTGTCAGTAGGTAGGTACCCATTACTGATTTCAGCCTAGGCCATAAGTGAGTGTCATAGTTTTTTGAGACACCCTTTATATTCTATGGCAAATATAAACTTCTGGCCTTAGCTGAAGTCAATAATGGGTACCTACTGACTATAATTTTCGTTTATACATAAGAAGCCTTCTGCATCGGCGTATAGCTGCAGTTTGCCTTTTTGGGCTCAAAATATAGGTACTTTCAATTGAAGACCTATTATTACCTACGTACCGAGTTTTAATTTTATATCTTTTTTCATTCCAGAGATTACAAAATACTCGACAAAATATATGAAAAAACTAAGGAAAACTATAAAAGTATTATGGATGTTTGTGAGATTTTTTTGTCTGAAAATTACCTTTTGTACCAAATGTCAGTTTGTCTACAAAAACGGGGATACCATGTATATTTTTTTCCACTGTTTGTTTTTTTTTACCTTTTGTTTACAAACCTTTTGATTTTCGACCTTTTTTTAGCCAACCATTATTTTCAATTATTCGCTAAAAATTATTGAACCATTTTTTATCAGTTCGGTCTTTTGTTGATTCGGTCATTTCATTATTGAAACTTTTTCTGTTTTCGACATTTTTTAAATTTTCGACCTTTTGTGATTCGGTTTTTTGTAATTTAGACCTTTTTGTTTATCGATCTATAGATTACTCAAACTTTTCTCTTTTCGACATGTTTTATAATTTCGATTTTTTTTGTGATTCGACCTTTTGTGATTCGACCTTTTGTAATTCGACCTTTTGTGATTCGACCTTTTGTGGTTCAACCTTTTGTAGTTTCGACCTTTTGTGCTTCTAATCTTTTGTTTTTTGATCTTTTGATTATTCGACATTTTCTTTTTTCGAGATTTTTAAAAATTTCGACCTTTCGTGTTTCGACCTTTTTTCCGCCAATCGTAACTACTACATACGGGTTTTGGTGGCAATTTTGACAGACAAAATTTAATACCTAAATTGAATAATATAATAATAAAATAAAATAATGTGTAAATGGTGAATGTTTAAAAACTTATAGGTGCCTAAGTACAACTTAGTTATTCAAAAATAAATAAACCGGATATGAAGCCAGAATTGTCTTAGACCGAGACAACCGGTGCGGTGCAATCACATTTATCCTTGTGTTGCCGCCGGGAGCATATAAATTATACATCGCCCGCTTTCCTAATTCTAATTGCCATCCGGCGTCAGCCGCAGAAAGGCAGAGCAGCAAGACACGGGCCACATACCAATCTCTGACGAATAATTACCCCAACGGCAACGAATAAGGGACAGAGTATTCGGTTTCACCGAAACACACCTAGAGATATAGGAGCTCGAGATATATTTTTAGTGTCATTCTTAGATTTTACACAAGTCAACCTGGAGTTCAATAACTTGCAGCAAAGTAAAGTCTTTACAACCAACAATTTCCAACCGGGAATAGTCACATTCACCCTGATCTATAGGTACAGTAAAATTTTTCCACTACGATTTTCTCGGTGCGATCAATTTAGGTTCTAAAAGTTTTCTGTATCATTGTAAACCGACTGCAGCCAGTTAAAATTTTCACCAATATCATAATTTTACGGTAAGTATTATACAATAAATTGGCCATGAACGGTGGACGTCATTTTCGTTTTCGCCAGCTATCAAAGTTTTTATGTACATTTTCTTGTAGGACGCACAATAAACCGATATTATCATGGTAGTACTTGCAAAAAACCTTCCTCCAGGAACACCCTTGGTACAAGGAAAGCGCATCCTAACCCGCTTATCAGAAGTGCAACAGATTATGGTCCCGAACACAATCCTTGACATAAATGACCTGATGCTTCATATTCGTAGGCGTTAATAGTCAAGAATTTTCTTCTATTCCTCAAACTCCACACTACATGGTTTCAAGGCCAACACCATCACTTCCACGCTAGATATCTTTTTTAAACGGGTGAACAAGACTCGTCCTGTTCTCCAATCGAGGAGAAGTTTCACTGGGTACGGCCCCAAAGGGGGATACTTCTACATTGACTTGGTTGCCCTATGTAACAAGTTTCCTTTTATTTCTTCCAGACGAAAAAAGGCATTTATCAGAATTAGAATAATCTGAAATAAGCCCAGGTTTTCGTGTTTTTAATTGATAAAATGTGAGCTTATTTATATAACATACAATATTATTCTCGCTCGCTATTTGTAAATGATAATCATCACCCAAAGCAAATTCTAAACAAATGGAGTTATTTACAGAATCTGGAATAAAATATTAGAGGATATTTTCAGGGCCGCATCAATGTATTTGTAGGCTTGATTTACACATGTTTTGTACTGGTGTTTCCTTATAATATCTTCTACAGCCCAGAGTCTTTATTTTTGGAGTTAGAAAACAATTTGTTATACCAGCTTCCTAGAGATTTTCCTGAACCATCCGAAACTACTATCACGTGAAACAAATATCTACGCATCGCACAATTCAGAAAAAATTATACTTAGCAATCGACCAATAACCCTTTATTACATAAAGTATGTTCAAGTTTCATACTAAATTATTTTTTATCTTTATATCTTATATAACTTGAATTTGTGGATCTCTTCATCAAGACAGATAATCGATATGATAACAAGTAAGATAAGTGGTAATATGATATTACAATTCTAGTGAGTTTTTGAGATTTTCCCGAAATCCTCATAATAAAATAATTAGGTAATAAAAACAAAAACAAACGGATCTGCAAAATAAATTGAAAAAGACACTACTTGAATACCTTTACATAATTTAGTTTTACAATTTAGATCATAATTTGGATGGATTAATTTGTAAAAAAACTATTATTTAGAGGAACTTGTCATGTAAGGAAATTATTCAAATATTAGTATCTCAGTGGGCTTAGATCCTACTTAATTGCTGATAAATATACTTTCTTCCCAAATCTTCAATATAATGGTAATCCAGTAAATTTAATTGGATTTATATGGGAAATAATGCAATTCATTGGGTAAAAAAAATTTTTTATCCATTGATAGTACACCGTATAGAAAGCTTGAATCCGAATTTTCGACCATCAACCCTTTGCAGGTTTTCCGCCATCTTGAATTAGTTTTTCGCGGATAACAGCTATATTTTTAATTTTACCAAAAAAATTGTCTAATTTGTTCTCCTGTCATTTTCTTGAATTTATATATCAAGTTATAAAAAAATAATCGAGAAAAAAGCGGTTGCAATTTTTTCACATCAAATAACTTTTTTTCTGCTAACGACCGCGCGAAATTTTCTTAACAAAAGTTGTTCACTACAAAATTACCTATGTATTTGTTTGAACAACTTTTTTCTATCAGCAATAGTTTATTTTCGGTAGCGTCTCAAAGTTGCGCGCAAAACCTCAAGAGTACAAGAGTATAAAATATTTTTTTATTGGAATGTGCTTAGATATATATACTTATTTAAAAATGTAAAAAATTAAGATCAGAGATGGTACTGTTTAGTTTTCATTACAATAAACCCTAGTTACCTACGAACTTCTAGTCGGCCATGGAATAGAACTGTCAATATGCCTGAACAGAAATTCAGTGTATACTCGAACGTTCGTGCTAGCGACAAAACATGAGCGATTGTTTTGTGTGCGAATGAACGTTCAAGTAACGGCCCTCATAAAATAAATTAGACCGCCATTGGGCCCTAGTCCCTCCACCAACTTTTAGCCATCCGGCAGAGGGCGCTGGCGCTCGCCTGGATAGCCGCCATATTGTGTGCACTCTGAGGGATTTAGAGTGCATTCTAGGAGAAAAGGGAAATTTGTGGTGGCAACAAAAAATGAATTTGACAACGGCCAACCACGGTCCTCTTGCATTTGACATTTGACAGCCAATGACGTGTGCGCCCAATATGGCCGACCATTCGGTGGGACATATATATACTGACCGGCAGAAATTGGACACAAATGGAAAACTTTTTTTATTATTAATTTCTCAGAAAATTTTATTCCTGATAAAAGTTGGTGCATCATTTCAAACTCAAAACGAGTATCAAAATAATTTAAATATATTTTTTGGATACGAGGTGAATTCAAAAATGCCAAAATAACTCAAGAGTAAAGTACCCTTATTTTTTAAAATACGGTAAAAAGTTACTTACAAAAGTTGTTTGGAATCAAAGGTGGATGTCAGATTTACAGTCGCAGCCACCTAGTAGAAAAAAAGGAATTTAACTTTTTTGTATTTTTTTTTCGACCACCCTGTGTATTACAAAAAAAACAAAATAACGCAAGCGCAACTTATCATCTGATAACACATGAATTTGCTACTAAACTTTAATTTTGTTCGATTAGCAGCTAGAAATTTGAATTAATCGAAATCAGAGTTTAAAAATATTAAATGTTTGTGTCCAACTTTCTGCCGGTCCCTGTATATGTACTTATACAGGGTGAGTCACATCTAAAGGCAGAGCCGAAAACACAAGGTAGAACTCGCTAAAATAAGCACATATGCTTAATAAACATTAACCCAAAAAAGCTTGGTTCTCCATATACAGCGTGTTGAAAATTTTCCAAAAATAACATATTTTTTTAATTTCTTTCGATCCCATTTAGGAATTCCAACCAAATTTGGTACACATTATACACTGGACGGTTGCCATTTTGTGGAATAATATGACCCCGTTCCGATCACCAGCGACTTTGGTACAAATAGTTACTGTAAATAATTGTAGAAAAAAAGTAGTACGGCCCTGTACAAAACCAAAAATTTTGCCTTTTTTGGATAGCCCATTTAATTTGGAACAAAAGGTGCCTCTTGGTATTTTTTTATTTCTGGTACAGTTTCTTCGTAATTTCGGATTTTTTAAAGTAGTGTCAAGGTTATTATGCTGGCATTTAAAATAAAATTATTTGTATTTTCGCCGCTGCTCATCTGAACAGGGTCAAATTATTGCACAAAATGACAACCCATAATATGTCTAAAATAATTACTAAACGGGCTAGAAAAAAATTAAAAAATATTTGGAATAGTTTCAACACTCTGTATATGGAGAACCAAGCGTTTTTGAGCTAATGTTTATTAAGCATATGTGCTTATTTTAGCGAATTCTACCTTGTGTTTTCGGCTCTGCTTTTAGATGTGACTCACCCTGTATATGTGGGACAAATGATTGTATTGGGAAAGCAGTCCAGTTTATTTTACGAGGGCCGTGGTTCAAGTATACACTGAATTTCTGTTCAGACACATTGACAGTTCAATAGTTTGCTCTGTTCCATGAACATATATGTAATATTGTATGATACAAAGACAAAAAGTTCTTTTTCGTACTCCTGCGGTTCGCCAGCCACGACTGCGCCTCGGCCGCCTCCGCCCCGAAAAACTCAAATTTTCGTCGCGGACACAGTTAATTTTTATGCCCTACCTACATAATAATATGTCAAAATACAGTCAGGTATAAAAAAACTTGGGAAAATTTGCAAGGTACCGGCAAGGTATAGCGCGCGTACTTGGACCCTATACGAGGTGCCAGAAAACGTTGCGCCAACTTTGAGACGCTACCGGAAATATGTATAATATTGCTAATAAAAAAAAGTTGTTCAGACAAATAATATCATAGGTAATTTTGTAGTGGACAACTTTTGTTAAGAAAATTTTGCGCTTTCGTTAACAGAAAAAATATATTAGTTGTGAAAAAAATTGCAAACCCTTTTTTCTCGATTTTGTTCTTATAACTTGTTATATATGCAAAATTCAAGTAAATGCCAAGAGAACAAATTTGCAGAGCACCTTTTTTCCTTTAAAAATGGTATCTATAGACAATTTTTTTCGTAAAATTAAAAATATAGCTGTTATCCGCGAAAAACTAATTTATCACTAAATTCAAGATGGCGGAAAACCTGCAAAGGGTTGATGGTCGAAAATTCGGATTTAAGCTTTGAATATGGTGTACTATCGGTGGATAAATTTTTTTTTCTTACCCAATGAATTGCAATATTAAACATTAAATTTACTGGACAATGGCATTAAATATTGTACTGGATCACAATAATCACAGTCCAAACTCGTTGCCTTGGTTACCACCTTTATTGTTTAGCCTTCACAAATAAACTTGTCAGATTCTGTCCCTGACAAAGAATATTCTTTCTGCTCCAAAATTCGCACTAAATCGCGTTCTAACCTTTTTACTTCCTCCAGGCCCAATTCTTATATACTTACATCTTACATGCTTATATACTGAAATGGAAGACTGGAGAATACTCTAGAATATTCATAGCCAATGATATAGTTCACAAATCATAAAGTTCTAGCTAAGTTTCTAGAAAGTTATGGAAGCCCTACAGGGAAAACAATGAAAACTAAAGGAAAATGGGGCCCTAGGAGCCTCAAGCCACCAAAGATGTGACAGAAAATGGCTCGAAACTAATCATAAAAATTGTAAAACTGTAAGTAGATTACTGAAACTTAAAATTTATCTGCTAAATCTTTGAGTAAGTTAAAAAACAGTGCAAACATGTTCATTGAAAGCTGGTATAATAACTTTAGAGGCATTTTTCGTTATAATATTGTATCTGGGGTTTTTACATTCGACTTAATCCAAGAATACAATAATTATTATTGTATAGATAAGTTGTAGCGGCCGGTGGGCTAAAAGACTTTGCACCTTTCTCTTGTGTCTATAATGTTTTTGGTTACTAATGGATTTTAAAAAGCTTCTGAAGCGAAAATGTCGGACTAATGCAACCAATACAAAAAATAAACAAAACGGGCCTCTCTCAACGTTTTAAGACCACTTCGAGGAAAAGCTGTCCACCGAGAGCAAAGATGCTACAGGCAATAATACTGAATACTGTAATACTGAAACTGCCTTTGTTCTTTTGTCCATATTTGTTTTATTTATTCACAGGTTTTAATGAACGTTGCATACTTGCTTCCAGAAAGGACGGGCATTGACAGAGAACTTCCAAATGGCTGATTTTCTGAATTCCAAGCTGGCGACCGCAGGCCATACTTGACAAGTATCCTTTCTTTTGGCCAATTCTTTTTTAAGCAAGACAATCGGAAAAATGCAACTGACAAAAAAATCAATAGAACGGACCTTCATCTGCATTTTATAACCACTGAGGGCGTATAGCTGTATAGATACCATAAGAGAAAGCGTCACTTTCATCATTTCCCTTAATCTCCCACTCCAATAAACAGCAAAACAACAAAAAAAAAACAAGTCGGTTTCAATAATATAGCATAACGATGAAAATTGCGCTTTCTGTTAATTCATACTTACTTTTACTTTTACTTTTTGTACTAATTGCATTATTCCGGTATTTTTGACTAACAAAAATTACAAAAGGCTAAATTTAAACATCGCCGCCATGTTGCATTTTAAAAAATTGGCTATTTTAAAGTTTTCTGTCAATACTACATTATTTTCTGCAAGCAGCGGTGCCACGTTTATTAAAATCGGTTAATAATCAAAAAAATATAGACAAAACAAAAAGTCCAAAATTTTTTGGCCCATCCGGTATATCTGAAGATCGGACAAAATGCAAATACGTCCCGAAACCGGTAATATAATTTAATTAACGTTGAATCCAAGATGTTGGAAGAAAGCCTTTTTCTGTTTTTTATTATAATATATATAATTATAATATTTATTTAAAAAATTTGAAGCCACTAGCAAAAAAAATACTAAAAGATTAGAAAATTTGACCTTAGTTCAAACATCATGCATTATGAAGTGTGAAAATGGTCCAATGAACTATTGTATAAGTACTAAATAAGAGCTTCTTGTATTATAGATAATGAAATGTATCTTTAAAGCTTAAATTATAAAAAATCTCTATTACTTTCCAATGTTTCACTGATTTTTTTTCGTCTACCCATCAGTACAAATTTCTGATCGTCTTCTAAAACGATCAGAGATTTGAAAATAAATTAAAAATAATTAATATTTCCAATTTAACGTAATACTTAACATGTAGGTAATGCAATAGCAATTATTATCCTACTATTACAATACAATAAATTCTCAGTGAATACCTAGTATTTACACCTACAATCAACACCGCACATTCACAATGTGGCACATTCTTTAATATTTAACCTTTTTAGCATCTGCATTTCAGCTGCTGCATATTTCAGGTATTCTCATTTTCTAATATTATACATTTTGCGAAGCTGTTGAGTAAACTCACGTCTCTAGATTTAACCCCATATGCAAAATTCCACTAGGTATGTCATTATTAACGTCATATAACGCTATCATTCCATATTTATGTTCATGGGTAACTAGACCTTATGTCAACCACAAATATTATTAATATTTTTTATTTTTTTTTTTAAGTACAAAACAAACATAATAATAAAAGTACAAAACACACATAATAATAAAATATTTTTGGAGATAATTTAATTTTCTGGCCCAAGATTCCAAACTCTATGAGTAATCCACACATCAAAACTAATGTCATACGTGAGTTCTGCCGGTTCTTGCAAACAATTTTCATGTTAAACTTTTTCGAAAAATAAAAAAGTTAGAGTAGTTTAAAAATTGCAAATTTTTCCGATTTTTGGCCAAAAGAAATACGTTTGGAAGGGCTATCGCTCGCTCTTGCCACCGATTTTTTCTGTGAAAAAATAGTAGAGATATATCGAGTGAGCCACTTATATAAGCCACCTTGTGTACCAATAAGTTTTTTGGAGTATCAACTTTAGGCAGGTAGAAATTAAAATAAAAGGAAGTTGTCCGCGGCACATTATTTTTAATAGATTTTTTGTGGTACCTATAAATATTCCTTTTAGAACTATAACTATTTATTTTGGATTGGTTTTATACCGTATGGATCATTTGATCAAGTTAGAGTATACCGAACTAAGATTAGATGTGGTGTATGTTCTCGAAATTATAGAATTTAATGTTTCTTTATATACTTAGATAATTTCGGATGTTAATCGTTTTTGTAAATTTTGTTCTTTGCTTAAATTTTAAGCGTTCTTAAAATCAATATTATGCCCTGTTTAGAAGTGATGTATAGATACTGCTGTTTTATTACCTTTGTTGGTATTGATTGGATTTAAGCTGGATTTATAGATTGACGTAACGTAACCGTAAGAAGTTGAAACATACAAAAATTAATTTATAAATTTGCGTAACGTATGCCGTAACGGTAAGGTGCGTATTCACTTGCAACAAATTCCTCCGCAGCGCGCGATGCGCGAAATTCGCTAGTGAGAACGCCGCGCCAAACGCGCACGAACGCGCAAAACATTTTCCGAGGCTTGTCGGTAAAAGGCGCGTATTCACTTGCAACAAACTGCCTCAAACGCGCAGAACACGCCGCGCGTGCTGCGCAGAATGCAACAAACATTTTAGCGCAAAGGTCGTGCTGTTTGAAGTGTTCGCTGTGTTTGCCACGTTCCCGGCAGCCGTTGTAGTAGCAATAAATGTGATGGTCCGCGCGTTCTTCAGACAGATGGACGCAGATGATAACGTGGTAGTGGCTGCCTGCGCTTTTTTGATTATAGATGCTTTAACTAGCAATAAAAAAAAACAGATAAAAGAAAAACCCTAGAAAAAAGAAAAGCGTGGCCAAGACTTATTTTTTACAACATAAAAATATGGCACTGCTCCGGGGTATGGATATCATCTACACTTGCAGAATTTTACGAGGATGGCTGCAGAAGATTGTGAGAAGTTGATGTGTTTAGTTGTATGTTTTGAAACAATAAGCGCTGCGAACAGGGCAAACACTGCGAACAAAGCAAACGCTGCAAACACCGGTACCCACTGCGCATCAGCGAACAACTAATTCCCTTTGTGCAAATCCGGTTTACCGACAAACCTCGGAAAATGTTTTGCGCGTTCGTGCGCGTATGGCGCGGCGTAGTCACTAGCGAATTTCGCGCGGCGCGTTCTGCGCGTTCGGAGGAATTTGCTGCAAGTGAATACGCGCCTTAAACGGGATTTGCACAAAGGGAATTAGTTGTTCGCTGGTGCGCAGTGGGTACGGGTGTTTACAACGTTTGCTCTGTTCGCAGCGTTTGCCCCATTCGCAGCGTTTGTTGTTTCAAAACATACAACTAAACACATAAACTTCTCACAATCTTCTGCAGCCATACTCGTAATATTCTGCAAGTGTAGATGATATCCATACCCCGGAGCAGTGCCATATTTTTATGTTGTAAACAATATGTCTTGTCCACGCTTTTCTTTTTTTCTCGGGTTTTTTCTTTTATCTCTTTTTTTGTTATTGCTAGTTAAAGCATCGATAGGTAATCAAAAGAGCGCCGGCAGCCACTACCACGTTATCACCTGCGCCCATCTCTCTGAAGAACGCGCGGACCATCTCACAATAATTACTCTACAATGGCTGCCGGGAACGCGGCAAACACAGCGAACACTCCAAACAGCACTAACTTTGCGCTAAAATGTTTGGTGCATTCTGTGCAGCGCGCGAGGCGTGTTCTGCGCGTTTGGAGCATTTTGTTGCAAGTGAATACGCGTCTTAAGAAATTCGTCAACTTTTAACTTCTTACGTTACGTCCTTACGTTCGACCAATGAAAACATTGGATTTTATCGATAAGGCAGAATACCTACTGATATATTTGTTTACGTTTTAACTGTTTTTTTTCCTAATGCTTTTTAGTACTTTGGATAAGTATTTTTATCTAATATATTAATATATAATAAGAATATTATGTTTTTGTGTACCTAATAAACCAAAGTTTACCAAAGTGTTTTTTTGGGCACAATATTAACACTAAACTCTATTCAAACTAAACGCAAGTGAAACATAAACAAAAGTTGTTGCATGGCTAGAGCGTGATACGCACGTGATCGGCTTGCTATTGGCTAGTTGGCAATAAAGTTTTTCCCGGCGGGCGAGTTCAGCGAGTCATTATTTATTACAGAGGTGTATTGAGTTGCAAGTGGACTTTTAATTTTTTTCCGATATAATTCTTTCGCTGTTTATTAATAATTGTTGGAGCTACGATTTGTATTAATAGTAGAAATTTGCAGGTAAGTGATTGACTAGGTGTGCCATAAAAGTTTGTTTTTAAACTTCTTAATACTGGGGCATATTATTTTAATATTTTATATAATAAAATTAACAGAGATCGTCCTTAATGCGGCCCTGCCTCGTATTAGCCCTCAGAATTGTTCACGTGCGTCCATCGTGTAAATGTTTACGCACCACTTGCATTTTGAGTGAATAGTGTAGGCATATTATTTAACGAAAAGAAGAAAGAGTTAGCAATTAGCAAAACACAGTAATGCTTCAAAATTTTTAATCTTACATGAAATATTAATACAAACCAGTATAGTCCAATTCACTGACCTTGGAACACAAAAATATTAAAAAAATATATTCAGGGTTTTTCAGAAATACCTGGCATAGATTCTGGAGCATACAGAATTTCAAAAAATTAAATTCATAATATATTGACCATGTCGTGTCGATCTTCTTTAGTTTTTTAAAAACGGGGCGTCCAGGTTTACTGTTTAAAATTGAATATTGACTGCAACTTCTACTTTATATACTAGGTAAATTATCGAAATTTGGTCCAATTGTATTTCTGGAGATGAAAAATCAGTAAAAACAGCTGATATCCACAGCGTAAAGTGCATGCGCCATTGTCATATCGCGCATGCGTCAAACGTAACGTAATGCATCTATAAATTGAAAATCCTGGTTATTATAATCTCTTTCCAAGTTTTTTTGTTTGCGCGATACGACAGCCATCACAATCTAGACAGTTTATTTTGTAAACAACACAAGATTCTTCAAGTATCCTATGTTGAATTTTTAGTTTGGAAAACAATTTGTTGATGTTTTTCTGGCAGTAAAAAATGTTTGTATATTGTTGTTATTTAGGATGTTTTAATTTATTGTTTAATCCAGGAATATTAGGGATCTTTATATATATTTTGGTGTTTTGGGGGTTGGTAATTATTTCAACTTGGTTGAAGTTACAGTAAAGTGTTCTATTCAATATATTTTTGGGATAATAGTTTGGAAGTGCTATATATTATGGTCTAAATAGT
This sequence comes from Pseudeuparius sepicola, assembly GCA_963920635.1. Lineage (NCBI taxonomy): Eukaryota > Metazoa > Arthropoda > Insecta > Coleoptera > Anthribidae > Pseudeuparius > Pseudeuparius sepicola. The sequence goes on along the minus strand of OY987301.1, from coordinate 57,859,569 downwards.
ATTGAAGTTTTTTCTCCAAAATTTTGTATCACTAAGTTGTTTTACTCTGTAAACTAAACCTTTTGTCGTTGCTAGTTTTTGTTGTAGAAAGTGTGAGGACCGATAATTAATAAGTGACCTACCAGAACTTTTGGAGTTCTGGTACCAGTCCAGTTTTAATCTATTGTTTTCTCTGATTACTAGGGTGTCTAGAAATGGAATTCTTCTATCAACTGGCTCCAGTTCTAAAGTGGTTTTTAATGAATCTCAGTATGTATTGGAAAAACTGAGTAGAACTTGTTCATCACCTCTATTGATCAAAAAAATCCATACGGTGTAAAACCAATCCCAAAGTAATACTTCTAAAAGAAAAACCTAGTATTTATAGGTACAAATATCACAGATATTTAAGTCAATTATACAAAATTTCATATCACAGGATAAAATGATACAGAAACGAAACTAAATCATTTTTTGTTAGTCAAAGTTGGCGACCAATGTAGAACTGAAATATATTTATCAAAAAATAATAATAAGTTCTACATTGGTCGCCAACTTTGACTAACAAATGATTTAGTTTCGTTTCTGTATCATTTTATCCTGTGATATGTATTCTATGAAATTTTGTATAATTGACTTAAATATCTGTGATAAGTATAGAATAGCCCTGAAGAAGACGAAAAATATACGTCGAAATGTCGGCACTTTCTAAAAAAAACAGATATAGTTTTTTGTCCTCAACCTGATATTTTGCCCATCAGCTCAAATAGTAAGGACGCTACATTTCCACTATTTATAGGTACTTACCACAAAAATCTAATAAAAATAATGTGCCACACCACTTTCTTTCATTCTAATTATTACCTGCCTAAAGTTGATACTCCATTCTCTCTTTAACTGGACACTAGATTTATGATGCATATCCCTAGAATTTCTGAAGGCCCTTAGAATGACGCAGGTGACGACAGAGCCGTGATCAGAAAATTTTATGTTTGGTTAGGATATTGATATTATTTTGTTTTAATGTCAGTATCCTTTACATTTTCTGTGATGTGCATATTAAATATATGTGGTCATCATAACAAAGAATTATTTTTCATTTTGATTTAAATGTGACGCATAGAAAATCAAGGTTAAATATCTGACATCATCTGTCCATATGCGAAGTTAAAGAGATATTTTAGTATAATATATGTCAAAACATTATGTATTATGATAATAATACTCAGACAAATTTAAACTATAGGAATCAGGTGAGACTCAATCTGTTAAGAATTATCTAATTGTATTTTGCCTTTCTTCTTTTATAGTGTGTATTTGATAGCTAAATATGTTAATTGTGATGTAGAATACTATGTCAAATGTAACTGTTTAATAAATTCTTTATGTACAAACAAAGCACACTAATATTAATTTAAAAATAACCATTGTTGATATGATTGTAGTGCTTTGAATAAGACTAAAGCCAATATAGGTAGTCGAAACGTCAGCTAATGACTCGATTAGTTTAATTTATTTTGTCAAAGTGTCCCCATAAGCAGAAAACCTACTAATTAATAAAATTTGTTTATAATACTAAGGAGTCCCAAACATCGAACATCAAGAGGAAGCCAACAAAAACGAAAACTAAGCTGACATATCTTTCACAGAAAGGTCGACGTCCTCCCCAACACCACCAGCAGCAGCAGGGCAACAGGAGCCACCAGCTGCACCAGCGTCGGTCGACGACGCCGCAGCCGGCCTGAGGTCCTGGCAGGCGCCCAGCATGGCCAACAGCGACTCTGTCCTCAAGGACCTCATTCACCCGGCGTACAACGAACACCTCAAGTCCCACAATGCCGTCAGTTTCAAGCTTGTTAGGACCGGTGAGTAGACTAGGATTTTTTCTATCACCGCGTGACTTTTTAACATTTTACGTGAGAAACTGAATTTTTATGGCTTTTTAAAGGTACGGATCGGGTATTCTTGAAAATAATTATGTTATAGTGTACTGAACTTACTCTTTCAGTTACTGTAAGTGCAGGGTGATCCAAACTCGACGCCTCAGGCCTACAGGGCCGTAGCCAGGGAGGGGCAGGCAGGGCGTTGCCCTGCCTGGTAGAATGTTTGCCCTGCCTGAGCTACAAGCTTACCGGTCACCTCACCAAGGCCGTAGATAAGGCGCTGCTGCATTGAGAAAAAAAACTACGAAAAAAGACATCATGATGATTTTTTAAACGGAATTTGTCCTTAACTTTTCTAAAAAAAAAATTGCCTGCGGCGCATTTTAGTGACCAGACACCTCTAAGTACTCTTTTTATTAAATAAATTTTTGCAAAAATTATAGACGTGGCTTTTTAACGAAAATTAAATTCCCCTCCTCTCCCCACCGACCAAGTAACGCCCGTACCTATCCCTCACTTGTCAAATATGTACTGCCCTGACAGGAAAGTCGTTTGCCCTGCCTGAAGTTTCTGTCTGGCTACGGCCCTGCAGGCCTATAGCGGGAACACGAAAACTCAAAATAAAATTTCGAAAAGAGGTTCTTAAATGGGACATACTATGGTCAAATTTTGACCGAAAATTAGCTTTTTTGATGTTTGGGAAAATGGCCACTGTGACGTCATGGATATAATTTTCCCAGAAACGTAAAAGTTTTTCTCTATATATTGAAAGGCCTTATCATTCTCAACAAGTATTGTAGGGAAAGATTTTCTGTATCTTTTGTCGTTCATAATATACAGGGTCAAATATGTAAAAAAACATGGTAATTTTTCTAATCATTTTTCGAAATCTAGATAGCTATGGAAACAATTGATAGGCAGAAATTATTTAAGAGTTATGTTAGGGTGCCTTGCGCACCCTTAAATTTATTCAACAGGAATTTTTTTTTGTAACAAACAATAATAACAAACAAGTGTAAACAATTGATAGGAAGAAATTATTTAAGAGTATGTTAGGGTGCCTTGCGCACCCTTAAATTTATTCAACAGGATTTTTTTTGTAACAAACAAGTTAGTAACAAGCACAATTCAGAAATTTAAACAACATTCCAGTTGAATAAATTTAAAGGTGCGCAAGGCACCCTAACATACTCTTAAATAATTTCTGACTATCAATTGTTTCCATAGCTATCTAGATTTCGAAAAATAATTAAAAAATTCCATGTTTTTTACATATTTACAAGCTGTTGAGAATGATAAGAACTTTCAATATATAGAGAAAAACTGGTATGTTTCTGGGAAAATAATATCGATAACGACACAGCGGCCATTTTCTCAAACATCAAAAAAGCTAATTTTCGGTCAAAATAATTGTATGTCCCATTTAAGAAGAAGAAGAAATAAACGGTTATTTTCTGCATTACGGGAATAAAAACTTATTTAGGAGTACTATGACACAGCAAATAAGACTGAATAATCACATGTTAGTGCACTTTCCTTCTTAATGTTGATTCCATTGTATATTAGTACAATAGTCCATTAATGGTTTCATTTTTACATTTTTGTTAAAATTAGTTAGTAAGTACTTAAGTAGGCTCTATAGACGGTGTAGGACTAATTTACTAAAAAAAACTACTACTTATAAATATCAATATGCGTTCTTAATTGTTCAATCTAGCATTTTTTACCTATCTTTATTTCTTCTCTTCTTCATCTCTATATTTATAAATTGCAACAACTTTCTGTCCTATACTTATTGCCTCTCTGTTCAATTACAACTTGAGTTCTACTGGACACATTTGCCCCTCTGCGGACTTAATACGGATAGATTATCTTTGTTCTAGTTCGGGCACGAAGCCAAGTTGGAACACAATATTTTGGGACCTGGATTGATGATCATTTTGTTTTTGGTTTACGATAATGCTATCCATTTTAGGTTAACCCTATTCACTTGTTATTTGCGGCATAGATGTGCGTTACTTTTTTGTTATTTTATATTGAAGTGTTTTTTTAATGACCTTAGTTCGTTACGACCTGCGAGTGGACGCCAGGCAAGGGACCCGTTTTTCACTTGAGGGTTACTGGTAGAGTAACGAGGGTCGAGCAAGGGTTTTCCTCTGCGGCGTTTTAATGGGGTAGTTGTAGGTAAGCGTAAGCTGCTGGAAATATATTCTGGGAGTAGTATGTAAGATTTACGGGAGGTAGGCGGTGTCATAAAGATCGTATAATAAATACGTAAAGCTATTATTTGCCTATAGGCATAATTTACCCTTATACAGGATGGGATGGCTAGGGAGAGACGATCGATAGCATATACACACAGTAGGCCCCCGTGTGAGTGTTATGGCGTTGTGCGGCCAAAAAGTTTATAAACAATTCTATTAATTATTATACCTCCTGGAAGCTTTCTTCATTAGCAACGGATATCGAACAGCATTTTTTATATATACAGAGTTTTGTAAATTGAACGAATAAGCTCTCGTTAATTTGTCACCGGATTAAAAACCGTCTATAATATTGGTACCTAATGTTATTTCACCTATATATTATGTGAGCTATGCGTTCAGTTCACGTGCCAAATTTATTACGTTACCGTAATATTTTTGCACGTCTCCGCTGTAGGATATGAGGTTATTAAAATGCAGACTTAAAACAAAGGCTTATTAAAGTACCTACTTGATAATAGAGCTTCCGCAAAGTTTTGCTTTTTGTTTTTCAATAACAGTTGGACCAAATTAGATAAAAGATATTACGTATTATAATGTAGGTACTATAATGTAAATTTCATTTTGGGCTGCTCATAAGTTCTCAAACGTATATAATATCTAGGGAAAATATTGTTTCTGACTTTGAAATTTACTCGCTGATTCATACCGAAGCGTTTGAATTAAAGCTCATTTACGTTATTTTAGGCGAAGTGTTTAAAATAATATTTTTAATGTTTAAGATTTTTAGTATCGGGTAGACATAGCTTGCATCAATAATTTCTAACTTTGACATAATAAAAAAGGTAGGCCATGGATCTCGAGTGTGTTTTTTTACAAAAATGGCTTATCAAAAAATAATTTTCTTCTTTCAAATAAAGTTTTCTGAAAAATGCGTGTTCTTGAAGATATTTCCAAGTGGCCGTCCGTCGACAGACACCCTGTATATGTTAAGTTTAGCAAGGAAGTTTTTTTCCTTAGTTTTCGGAGAGTACCCAGATTAAGAATTTTTTATATTAATAAATTTTATTAATATAAAAATTTAAGCAACTTAAAAAAATAATTGAATTTACTTTATTCCTCATAATACTCATACAGATACTTATAGAGGATGTCTCGGAAAAGAAAGCCAACCCATTAGCCATAGGTACTTGACTTCAAAATATGGAAATTAAATCACACTCAGCTACATTAAAAAATGTTTTACTCAAAAATCGTTTTTTGTTTTCAATTTTTAAGATATCGAGTTGAGATGGGGTACAAGTTATTACTTACTATTTAATATCCAATTCGACCACTTAGTTTTCTCTCTCATTGTTGTAGCTCCAAAAGAAATGAAAATCGCAGGGACACATAATATTTTATTGCTTAACTTTTTCTGAAGTAGGTACGTTTATGGAGTATATGTAAAACATTTTTGAGGTGTAGAATTGATTTCCCTCATTTTTTGTGTGGTGGAAATTTGCCTTAAAAACCATTGTTTTTCGAGATAAACAGGGTTTTCTGCAATAAGCTACATGATTTCTAGACACGTAAAGTCATCGGGGTAATTCTAGAGGAAATAAAAATAGAAAAATTGTTATATAATGTATACCACGACGCAAAGAAGAAAAAAGTCGTTATAAAGATGCGCCCCAAGATGCTGAAACCAATGGTTTTAAAAACTTTTTTCTTGTCTTGGGTTGTGTTGTTATTACCTTCCATATAGTCGTTTTTCTATTCCCGTTTCTTTAAAAATTACTTCATTGACGTAACGCATCTGGAAATCAGGTATTTGATTACAAAAAAACTCTGTTTATGACAAATTTATAATATGCAAAAAATGACCAAAAACAGATTTTTTAAAACGAACTTTAACCCGCTCCTCTATCTTTTAAGTGAAGCATTTTTGAATATAAGTAGTCAGAACGGCATATTTTGGCGTGTTAATGGTTTGCCTTCTTTTCTGGGACACCCTGTAGAGAGGCTCATCTTTTCTACAAATATAATTGGTTAAATATTTCTTGACTATATTAGAGACAAACTGTCACCAAGCAACAGATTTTTTTTTTCGCCCAAATCGAAGTAAAAATTATTAAATGGGTAAAATAAATAACTTCCCTGTGCTTCGGAACTTGCGGAAACTAACAGAAGAAAAAACTGTTGTATTTAGTAATAAAGGAATTCCGGCTAAACAAATTAGGTAATTTCTTTGGCCGCAGACTGGCTTACAATACAAGACAAAAGCTCCCACCAAACTGTCGCCGTGACATCGTTTTCGCCTGGGAAAACTGTAAAGAACAGTTTTTTAGCCCAGCCCTTAATCCACCCTCTAATTATATATTAAATTATGCGGAAAATTAAATCGGATCGTCGACTCCAGAATTCTTTTTAAAACGGAGCTTATATTGAATGGGTCGGAAATAGAAATGCTCAGGGAGGAAATTAAGATTAAAAATGGCAACTTTTGATGCAATATGGAAAAAAGTTCATTTCCTTTACTAGGAACAGGGGCAATCCACTTTTCTTATTAATCTTTTTATTTCGTATTTTAAGGAATAATTAAAAGATTTTATATTACTTTCAACCATTTCGGCATTAATATGATGGTCTACTCGCCATTTATAGGTCTGGTTTCTAGCCTCCACTGAGGTCTTCAACAACAATATAATTTTACATTTTATCTTTGTTACATTTTACACTTCATACTTTTCCGCACTCTACTGCGAAAAGTTTTTCTTTTCGAAAATATCGCCACAGCTGTATCTGCGCCCCAGCCATACTCTACCTATGGACGGAAATTTGTTTGGTTCTGTTGATTTTGTGCGTTTTTGACCGAACAAAAAACTTATTTAACTTATTTTATCAAAAATTCGAAATCAGAATGCCGTTTTATCAAAAACTAGGTAAAATTTTGGGCTCCATTTCAGGGGGACACATTTAAACGAGTTAAAAAAATTCAAGCCCAGGATTTGGTGGAATGCTATCGATTTAGCGCATTTTTTCGTGTACTTATATAGGCTGTCCTTTCTGCGAATCGGGTGGAATTTAGATGGTTCGAAAAAATTCGTCGAGTTGGCGCGAATTGTTAAAGAATAACTTTTTTGGGACAAAAAAGGGTTACGTGGAGTAAAAACTACACGAAAATGCATCCTTTATTTCTCAGACTAAACTAGCTCCCAAGAGAAAAAATCAGAAAAAACCGCCCAAACTAATTTATCAGATAATATATACAAAAATGCATATTTTAACGAGATAAAAATTCCGTCACTTGTGATATTACATACGAAAATATATGCCAAAATGTAAAACAATTTATATGATTTTATAACACCTGTGAATATCAGCTAACATATTTTTATATTACAAAATATTAGTAATATACAAAGTTTTATATTTAATCATTTGCTTTTCACTATTTGTGAAATTCGTTTAATTAAATCTTGATATATTCTATTGTAATATACACATGTAAATATAAATTTCTAGAATGCAGATATTTTACCAACGAATAGAGCATTTAATATCATTCCAGTGTATTAAACGCGAGTAAATAAATTAACAAAATGCAAATTTTTTAAATAAAAATATTTATTGTAGAGGGGCGTCTCTGGGAGTGTTGTCTTAACTTGAGCTGGTCATTTGGTGTCGCACTTTCGTTGAGTAAACAGCTATGAGCAGGTGCGTGTAAAGTAGCTAAATATCCGACTCCCAATTTAAAGTGAAACTATTTGAAACATATTCTAACTCAAGAAGATGTGGTGAACTGAGTTAGCCTCCTTGGACTGTTTCTGTGATGGTGCGCATTCTTTTTATGTTTACTTGGCCAGGGCCAGAAGGCTTATTGCATCGAATATCCAATACTTAGTAGATTGCAGAGAATATAGATTTACTATATATGTTATTATTTTTCTTCATTTTTCTTGTACATAATAATAAAAGTGTTTTTTTTATTTATTCGATAGTACCAATAAAAATCGTTATTTTTAAAAAATGTTTCAATGGAAGTTTTCTTTATATTTTTTACCATCAGTTTTTATAGCAAATTTTGATAAGTTCATGAATAAATAAGTTTATTTGGGAAGTTATGTATTTCAACAAACTAAAAGTATTAAATAAATGGGCGTTTGCCGTTTGTCAAATGTGAATTTTATTTTGGATTCCCCTCGATGCAAAAAATGTAAGTAAATACATAATTACTTTTTATTAAATTCTCCCTCTATCGGTAATTTTTATTTATCTTATATTTATGCTTTCACGGATGTTTTCCATGAGAGAATGAGTTTCTGGGCTATTGTCATTTGACATTGACATTTCACTAGTCGTAACTGGAGATTATTCCTTACTAGCATCTTTAGTGGTGACTCGTCCATTGAGGTATTGTAACTGATCATCAAATTGCTAAGTAACATCTAGTGATGATCTTACTGATAATAAGTTGCGATCCAACATAGGACGAGTCGTCACTGAAGATGCTTAAAGGTAGGTACGATCAGTAAAAACCTCAGGAAGATTTCCATGGAGCACGGAGGGACAGCCTGAAAAGTTGTTCTCATATATTAATTTATATTTTATACAAATATTACCAATTACTATAAAATATACTTAAAGTAAAAATTCAATGTTTTCACTACTAATATGCATATATTTTTTCCTGAATATTTGGACATTATAAACAAATATATTAAGCTTTATAATAAGTAATATTGCACGCTAGAAAAATAATATTAATAATGAATATAACAAATAGTAAAATTAAAAACATGAATATTATATGTGATACCACCTTAGTTTCTAGATTTAAAATTCATACAAGTTGTTAAAGCCAACACCAGTATATTTGCTCTTATAATACAGCCGATATAAAAATATTTTACTTTGTAAAATATAGTATTGCTGTGCCAAATAGTTTTAAATTTTCTAATACGTATTATTATTTTTATTTTAGCTTTAAATATATTTTTTTCGCCGTGAATCCGAAGCCCTTTAAGATATGAAGCAAGAGGACTGTATAGTGTATACGCGTCACAGAAAAGTACCACTTTCCTTACAAGCATGGGCTCCAAAATCCTTCTCAGGAAAGATATGGGTGTAATTCTAAAATCACTCAGTGTTGGTATTTCTTGGGAATGATTTTGGAACCCGCATGTTTATAATAATTTTTTTGTCTTGGTTGATTTTCCTATAGGTATAATTTTGTTCCTTTATAAATACCTCAGTCGAAGTACGAATATAAGGTACCTTCTTCCAAAAAGCTCTGTCTATCTTGAAAACAAAGATATGTTTTTAAGACAAAGTATAAAAATGTAAAACAGACACAAATCAACTGTCCACTACTAACCCTAGTGACGAATCGGAGTGCTCAGATGAAAAATCAAATATTGAAACGGAACCAAAATGTAAAAAGAAAAAATATACAAACAAAAATTTAGACCAGAATTGAAGACAAATAATTTGAGTTCATTGAGGTAAAAATAACAATATAATAAATATATTATTTATTTACCTACCTACCTAAAACTATTTATAGAGGTGAGACAAGATGGTAACGTTTGGTGCAAAGCATATCTTAACGTCTTAAAGGGTGGTGTAACTCATTTCGAAAGGCATCACAAGACTGCCAATCATATAAATAATATGGAAAAATCGAAAAAAAAAAACATTAAATATAACGGAATTCTACAGCCAGACAATAAGCAAGAAAAATCTGTTAAAGGAGCAGAATTAAAACTCGTAGCATTTTTACACGAACATAATCTCCCATTTTTATTGATGGATCATTTAATTTTGTTATTGCAATCTATTTTTACTGATTCAGAGATTGCCAAAGGACTTAAATGTGGCCGCACTGAAGCAACAAAAGTGGTAACGGAAGAACAGAAAAGATTTTATAAAAAGATTTTATAAAAAGCTTTTATAAAAAGCTTTTATAAAAAGCACATTTCAAAATGAGCCATTTTCCTTGATAGTAGACGAGACAACAGATGGCAGCACTTAGAAATCATTGGTGTTAATAGGGAGATATTTTGACCATTTTTGCAGCATAGATGCCCGGATCTGTTTCTTGGTTTTGTAAGAGTGAAAAATTGTACTGCCCAAGGTTTATTCGATTCAATTAGTTCAAATTTGTCAAATCTAAATATTCCTATAAAGAATTTACTTTGTTTAGCAGCCGACAATACATCTGTAATGATGGGAAATGCTACTAGTGTTCAAGCATTATTTTAGAATATCCTTCCAAACATTTTCGTATTATGGTGTGTTTGTCACAGTTTTAATTTATGTTCATCTGCTGCTGCAAAAAAACTGCCTCGCAGTCTAGAATATTTTATCAGATCCGTCTACAACTATTTTTCACATATACGTAGTAGTAAAAGGCGAGAAGACTTCGAATCTTCCAAGAATTTTTAAATTTAAAACCTTTGAAAATATTACATCCATGTCAAACACGAAAGAAAGAAAATAAAATTGAAATTATATTTTTTCATAATTTTTAGCCCGCTGTTAACAGAATTCTGGAAAATTGGGATGCACTAACACTTTATTTTAGAATGGAATGTTTTGAAAACGATTTGAATTCTACCACGGCCATTTTCAAATCGTTTGAACATCCAACAAGATATATTTCACACTTTTGTCGTATGTTCTGGAAATTATAAATAAATTAAATTTAGAGTTAGAGTAACAAAAGTTAATGATTTGTGTAAAAAACTGTTGAGAAATTTCCTTAAAAAGAATACTTAGATAAAACTGCTTTAGAAAATATCTGTGTTAGTGATCCACAAAATTTTTTACAACTAGAGGCTGTGTATTATGGTGCAAAGACTGAACTCTTAATGGCCAAAAATGATAATGAACTACACAACTTTCGACTCAGAGGATTGGATTATTATATAGAATTGGCAAAGCAAATTAAAAACAGGTTTAATTTCTCTGATCCGGTCTTTAATTTCTTGAAAATGTTGGATCCAAATGTAGCTATTTCAGGGGAAATAGGAAGGATTGTTTTACCTAGTCAGACTTATTTTCCGCATTTAATTGACAACATTGAAAATCTAAACTCGAAATGGAGGTTGCTAACAGCTTTAACTGAAATAAAAAAAAGGGACACGACAGATCCAGAAATCTTTTGGTCGAAAATATTTTCTTTTAAAAATGAATTAAATGAACTCATGTTTCCTTCGCTAACAAATTTATTGAAGGTTTAATGTCGCTACCTCATTCTTCTGCTGCAGATGAAAGGATATTTTCCCAAGTTACATTATTGAAAACAAAAATAAGAAATCGACTTGAGATAAATACGTTAGATAGTATTCTGCAAGCAAAAGAACTGCTTAGTGATACCAAAGATATAGGTTGTATATATCTTTGGTGATACTAAATGTTACGAGTGGGAACCTTCAATCTCCCTATTATGAAAAAAGGTTCAATATGTAAACGTTTCATAGGTTTTCTATCAGTGGGTAGAAAAGTGAATAAAATCACATTATTACCAACTTTTTTTTTACAATAAATAGCGGGACAACTTTCGTTTAATTTTAAGAAGAATGTGTTTATTTGTGATGTTGCGTTGCAATTTTCGTAAGTATCGAAAAATAAACTAATAAAATAATGGATATTATGTATACACACATAGGTAGATAATATTATGTATTTTATTTAATAAAATAAACAATATAATAAAAATAAGTTTATAATATAATTTATTGAGAATTCCTAAATATTAATAATGTACCTACTTCATTAGACCAGTGACTATAGAAAGAATCTATAGTCACTGATTAGACAAAGTGGAATAAATTATGCCTACAGTACAAGTAGTTGGAAATACAGTTACTACCCATTTTCTTGATCTTTTGGATTCTGCTTGATATTATACTCTATGAACGATATTATCTTGCTTCTTGGAACGAATATTTCCACGAAACTCTATGTTTCTATTATATGTGGATACTTACCTTGTTACTTACCTTACCATGTTGATGAAACTGTGTTGGCTATTGCACACATCATGTCTCTTCTTTTCCTGTTAGATTTTCTTTATTTTAAATTTTCATTTTGTGTCAGAAATTTCCGCGGTACCTTTCCTTGTTTGACAGTGTGGCCAATCTAAAAACTGAGTTGGTATTTGATAATCCCCTTTAAATATTGGAAATTTAGTTAGGGGAATATTAAATACCATCCCAGATTTTACTGATTTTAGATTGGATTGGAGATTGTTTTGCGAATTATTGTGGCAGTCACAAAACATAAATAAGTTAGGGATTAGTACACAATACTCACAATAGTAGTTTGAATGCTGACCACCACCAGGTGGCGCTGGCCTATCGCTTATCTTGAATCCTGGCCACAATAGCCAGTGATTCTGTGATTTTCCTTCTCTGTACTCTCTGCGTAGTATGGTACTAGCGTGAAAATGTATTTTTCATAAGCTTCTTACCTGTAAAAAGGTTTGAAAAAATTCTATTACATCTCAAAATTACCTTTCATGTTGCTTTGCGTTTGGCGCAATTGCGTGTATCATGCGTTATCATGCGTTATCATGCGTTACTTGGGAGATTACTGGAATCGGAAAGAATTATGGTGCTTGGCATTTAGGGATTTCACAACGTATGGCCACCAAACAAATAATTTCAGTGAAGTTAACGTTAGACTCTACAAAGACATTGTTTTATCACGCAATAAGGCATACAACGCTATTGTCTTAGTTGATTTTACATGTAGGTACTAGTATGGAGTATGGAGGAATATTATCTTAGGCGGCTTAGAACTTTTGTTCGCGGAAGAACTGCAGCACCACGCCTATTTCTTCAAAAGCAACTTGCATAGGCTTCCTACGTCAAAGAGGACCATATAAAAAAAATTTCACCTTATATAAAGTTGCAAGTGAAAAAAGTTCTGAAGTGTTGTATGAAGTTGACTGCGATGCTAGTTTCTGCAGCTGTGCGCATGGTAGATTAGGAAACTTCTGTAAGCATCAAGGAGTAATATATTTTCACTGTGATAAATCATTGCCAAGTGCGCCACCTGTGCACAATCATATTAAGCAATGGCAAAATTGGCATTTGGTGCGAAAATGTTCAGCCTGCATCATTTTATATGCCAATCACAGTCCAAAAATTATCATGAAAAGTGTCGGCTGTGTGCAAGTGATTATATATATATGAAAATGCGAGATGTATTTTCGTGCAAAAATATATTTTTATTTAAATTGGCATGGTAGAGCGCTTTCGGCTTTAGCCATCATCAGTACCACCTAGAAGAGAGCATTACACAATTTAGAGGATGGAACACGTATAATCAGGTTGGGAAAACGGAATTTCTATTCACAGGTGTACAAAAAAAATTTTTAGATGCCATATGTTATATAAAACTATAGAGGACGAGAGAACAGCTTTGTCACATGTTAAAAACATTAAATCATTAAATCATTCAAACATATCACAGCGTATAAGCTAGATAATTGGACATATTTTATTTTAATACTAATTATAAACGATAGCCATTTTGTTGAACAACTGAGAGACCGAATGGCCTGGAGGCATCGTGGAAGGTGACAGGGGAATTTCGATATTACGAATTCGAGTGGAAACCATCAGTAACACTAAAAAGCCCGCGCAATATGAAACCGACATGGGAGTGTAAATAAATTTTGTTTTACAATTGAAATATTAAAGACGAAATGGTATTTATTTTTTAAAAAAGAGGAGTTAATTTCCTTGAAAAAATTATATATAAAAATTTTTTAAATATCGATGAGGAGGAGGATTTCCCGATAAGAAGAGGCCGTGATTATCATCATTGAGTAAATCTTTTGTGTAAAGGAAAGAATGACCTATTCTTTCACTTTAACATTTAAACAATCCGGATTTGTGAGTAACTCTTTGTTTATTTGAATGTTTTCGAGAAAATCCGACCTATTAAAGTTTATAGAAGTAATATTATGTATGATTTTGGAATTAGAATGAGGACTGAAGTTGTGGCTAGACCTGTGTAGTGTATATATTCTGAAATTTACACTTTAATTAGGTACTTGAAACAGGAAAGACTCCTTGTTACATTGATAAACCAAGGAATTGCCAATCGATATAATGTTACTATAATTAACAACCAGATAAGTTAATAAACGTAATAGTTTATAAGATATCTACAATATTTTGAGAAAGTTGTAAGTTGAATTATTTATATGCGTAGGTGCCTATTTATTGCCATTATAAGAAAACGTAGAATATAACGGTGAAGAAATGCCATCAAAGAGGCAAAAACTAATTTTTATAATTCCATATAGTGGGATAAAGGTGTATCAAAATATTATAATTAATAACTTCATAATTATTTAATTTGAATAGTACAATTTTATAAATTTAATAAATTTCATAAATTTAATAAATCAACTTTTTTGTCGAAAAAAATGGCAGCTGTCACATTTTTTTATTAAATCCCATCTTTAATATTTAGAAGACTAATTATTTTCGCATGTTTTTTGCAAACTCTATGTTTCATGGATTTGCAATTTCTTGGTTTATTAATGTAACATTTTTGTGTTTACATTTTTCAAGTAATTAAAGTGTAAATTTCAATAAATAGGGCAAAATTTTAAACAATGATTTAAAAAATTTCGAAATCGAGTTTTTTCGATTTTTTTGCATTTTCTGAGAAAATCTTCCATAGTAACGTATATTATTTACACCATCAGAAAGTAAAGGTTTCTACGAATAAAAAACGCACCGACTTTTTTTAAAAAGCAGTTTTTTTAAATTGGATATTTTCGATTGAAAATAAATATTTTTTGGGTTTAAAATCAAAATAAGGGTTAAAATAAATATTTTGACTCGAAAAAATTACAGCGTGTTTGAGACACGTTGAAAAAAATTTTTTTGTGCGAGATAAATGTTAAAAACCGAATAATCGGATATTTAGATTTTTCGCGTATATTTTGAGGTTATGTGAAAAAAAGTGTAAATACACAAGCTGTAGATCTTTTTATTACCTACAACCTTGTTATCCTTTTTCGATAGTTTTAGTTTTGCCGGAAATCGTGATAAACCGTTTTCCACCCCTAAAAGTTCACAACTTTCCACCCCCTTCCGTCAAATCGCCCGTAAATTTTTTTTCCTGTTATTTTTGCTATATTTTCTCCCTTTTACAATTAGTGTCATGCTGTTCTAGATTTTTTTTGGTCTCAAAAATTATTTAGCATGGCTTATGTACTACATACCTACGAAGATGGCATAAATTACCGAAACGTAGGTACGTTGTACAAGAGAAAAAAATAAAAACAGAAACTTTCTTATTGTAATAGAATACACATTGGTAGAGAACCCAGGATGTTTTATTTGAATAAATATTATTAACAGGGTATTTCAAAATTCACTACAAGGATTTTAAGAGTGCATTTTTTATGTCAAAAAAGGTTGTCGTGACCTTAAACATTAGATATGTACTAAAATGCACTCCCTCCAAGCTAGTCATCGTAAGTTGGGCGAAAGAAGAAGATCGATTATTTTGAATTGGAACTATACAACTACACTCATAAAATCTCCTGAAATTCGCAAACCTGTTACTTTGTTACTGTTGTTATTTTTCGATCATGAATTCTTTAGAATGTTAAATCTACATATGAAATTATTCAATAAGTACAAATAAAGTTGTTCAAACTATGTCTAAATATGTTAAATTACAATTACAATTTTAACATACATATCATATATGTTAAAATTAACACATCAGATATACAAAGTTATGAATTGAAGATACATATAAATAAGTTACAATATTTTAGTTCATACACACAAAAAGGGTAATTTTTTCTTTACTGTATCAGTACAATTCCTAAGTCAATTAACACACAAAAATCAAGTAGCGTAAAAAATCCACGTGAAAACAATAGGGAACGGCAACAGCAGGAGTTGGGCATAACTTCAGAGAGTTAAGAGGGTAGAGCCAAACAGCACGAGGTGTAACGAACCGTTAAAAGAAACGAGTGTCTCAGTTTCGACTTAAATGGCACGGCCGTTTCCTCCATTTCAACCTTGAATTATTATCACGTAGGTTAGGGTAATTGGATTGCCGCCAGTTTTGTTCGTATTATAGACAGGTCGCGTGCTCTGAAATCAACACCTCGAGAATATACAACTAAACTTACACTAGTCAGTACATTATTAAGTATATTAAAAAGAAACACCAAAACTACACCAAAAATTATGTTGCTGGTTTGGATTTGTTTACTTCGCTGATATGAATCTAGCTCAAGAAACTGCATAGAAATAAACACTAAAAATGTTCGATCGTAGATAATAATATATTCTCCAAAACGGTTTCATATATATGATGTTTGCTTTTTCCCCAAATAGATCATGCTTTCATTTAATATGTAATATGTTTCATTTATCCATAATAAAAGGAACGTGTTTTCATGCCTATTTTGGCGCCATGTCTACACTGAGGCCACCTGACCTTTCTAGTAGCTTTTACCACAGACCTATATAGGAAGCTATATAGGTCTGTGCTTTTACTGACACTACGCAGGGTGTAGTATGTGGACGCAGCGACGCAGCCTAATATACTCCAAGAGCCGGCCGCATGATTTCAACTCTCATAAGATTATAGAATAAAGATGTTATGCAAAATGTAGAGAATATATTAATTTCTTTACTTGAAGCGTGTGGTTGCCTCAATTAATATGGGCCCGATCATGGTTATTTAAAGAAGTTGTGGTTAATTATTAGGCAAATCTACTCTCATAATATGATTATAGAACAAAATGGGTACACTCTGATCTGATCGGGCCCATATTAATTGAGGCAACCTACTCGCTTCAAGTAAAGAAATATACTCTCTATACATTTTACAAAACATCTTATTCTATAATCTTACCAGAGTAGAAATCATGCGGCCGGCTCTCATAATAATAGCTCCTGGGGTTTGTAAGCTTTAAGAAACTCTGAAATACTGAAAATAAAACGAACCTCTAGAATGTGGTACAATTGGAAAGCTCCTTTTATGCTATTTGCATTAGCGCTTCGAAAATATAATTGACAGCTGTTACACAAAACCTTCTAATGGGTATTTTTTTATAAATATTATAGGCTTGCAAAGGAAAATATAAGTGTTGACGGTATAAATTCAAAACACTTTTTATAATGTAATATTATATTAACTACCTTGAAAGAACACTTCTTAACTTTGCACAAAAAAATATATTATGGATTCGACACTGCTTGCACACTTCGTTTTCAAGGAAAATTTAACGAGCGAATTATTTCTCAACATTATCAGACTGCCGACAATGCTTATAGCGTTGACTGAAGGTTTAAAAAGACCTCTCACGGATCCAGATAAAATGCCGAGCGCTTTTGGAGGCGAAGGACTATGGATATTCGATTGTATTTAAAACTTTTTCCAATGATCGTAGTCATTCGCCTCCGCGCACCAACTCCATCTACTGGTGTATAGCGGTATTATTATTTCTATTTAGCTCTCGTCCAGTACTACTGTTTAGCACCATCTATTTTCGATAATTACAATGACTCTAACAAAATCGATAATTAGACTTCGTAGATAGTAGATTTCGTACTCGACAATTTCGTATTCCAAAAGGCTCGTTTGTGTTCGGGGCGGGGCAAACAAGTCTAAAAATAGACACGGGGGGAGAAGGGAGAAGGGGCCAGTGAAATAATTCTACGATTTGGCTTTTATAAAATTAGGAATAGATTCAGGGTTGGGCGTATTTCAGTTTGATATTTGACGATTTTAACGGATTGGCAGATTTTTAAAATTATCTTTTTTAGGATATAGTGATCTACATTATGTTGCTTCAATGTCTTACGTTGATTTGAAAAACAAAACCTATGTCCAAAATGAAAACTTTGAGAAAAGTGAAAAAGCTGATTGCCTTCCCTCTATTAGGGAATATTTTTTAATGTACCGAGGCGTTTTTCTGAAAAAATGTTGAATACAGAAAGAGGTTGTTATTTATTTTTATTTTTTTAGCTTAAGCACAGATAACGTAACCGTAAGTAACTAATAAAAATATATACTGTGTGTCCGGCGATTCAGTGCCCAAGGGGTGTAAACGATACAAAAATTCTAATTGTAAGTTGACATTCTGTTTGGTGTTGCCCCAATAATTGGCCGAACCTATCAGCAAAGTCTAGAGGATACTAGACTTTGCTATCAGTACACAGTGTATACAGGGTGTATTTTTGTCGAAAAAAACAAGGCCGGAGTAAACTGTACCCTCAATTTTAAAAGCTCGCTAACTAGGACAATGCCTGCCATTGTTAAAACGATATTATTGCTTATATCTGCCAAACTATGATACCACACCACTTAATCAGTGGCGGCTCGTAACTATTTAAACTTAAACAGGCGGGGCCAAATATCGGAAGACATTTAAAAATCAATGTGCCTAACTAAACCGGTGTAAAGTTAGTAGCCGATTTTCTGGCAGCAAAAAATTTTCCTCGCCCTTATTTCCACAAATTTATTTTGATAAAAATAAAGTAGAAAGGGTAACTATTATTAAACCTTCTAAGCAGATTAAACTGGAGAATGAAGAAAAATATTCATCAAAAAATACACGTTGAAATTTTTGGCTCCTAGAAAATTGGCTGCTAAGTGCTAAGTTCAGTTTTAAGTAGACACTTTTGTTGAATTTACGTGATCGCGTTTTTTATGTTCTGCCGTTTGATTTTTCTCTATAGTTAAATCAAGGTAACGGCCTGCCCTCTATAACTGTTTAATTTGCAGTTTTTGCTCAAATTACATTGACGAAAATGAATTTCTTAATAAAAAAACTGACACTGTTTTATGAAATGCTACTTTTATTAGTGATATAAACAAAAATAGTAAAAGTAGGTAAATAAGGATTTTTTAAACTGTTGACTATGTATGTACCTAATGTAGGAATTTTAAGTAGGTATTGACTGAACACGCCAGAAAGTAATTACCCATTTTCATTCAGAATTACCTTTGAACATTTTTTGACAGAGAGGAATAAAATCAAATAGTTAAATGAGAAAACACATTTTTTAAGAAAATACCTAAATACCAAATCCAGAAATATTGTCAACATAAATAAATTATATAAGTAAGAACATTTTAACGCATATACAATTATTATACAGGGTGTCCAACTTTAAAACTGTACAAATCCGTAAAATCTTCATTTTTAGAGATAATCGCCTAAACTTTTTTTGTTTGAAAGGCCTTCAAAAACCGCTTCTTTTGACCTTCCTGCTATTTTCAAAATGCAAATCCAGGGCCGGCTAGCATTTTTTATACCCCCAATTTTCTCGAAAACCCTTTAGCGATTTTTTTATTTAAAAACTGACCCCACAGCGTTAATCAGAACACCCCAAAACCCCTATATACCAAATTTGAATAAAAAATATACAGGGAGTTCTATTCTGCATGGTGTCAAATTTGTGCCAGGGAATCCTCTCAAAACAGTTCAATGGTCAATAGGACCACTAAGGTATTGGTGTGCAAAGGTCCAATACAAAATATACAAAGTATTCTTATCTGTGCCATCTCAAAATGCTGAATTTTTATGAAACTTTATATGGGTCATGAGTGCTGTGGAATCATTGAAAAAATATTGATAAACACAAAAGTAATGTATTTCTTTACAAAATGCCAACTAACAAATAAAAACAATTTAAATTATTGGACCTTACTCAACAAAGTCACTGTCTAAGATGATACATTTTCTGTGTGTTTCCTGTTGTGGCACACCAGCCACCTTAACTGATATGAACTTACGGACTGGCAGACTTATGTATTTTTTAGATTTAGTTTGTTTATAGTGTGTGGAGCGGTTTTGATATACTCGATTTTTGACCCGTATAAAGTACAACAAATTCAGTAATTTGAGATGGCACAGATAAGAACACTCTGTATATTTTGTATTGGATCTTTGCACACCAACACCTTGAGTGGTCTTATTGACTATTTAACTGTTTTGGGGGGATTCCATGGCAATCTTGACTTGGCAGATACCTTTAAAAGTCCTATTTTGCTCAACTTTGACACCCTGCAGATTGGAACTCCCTGTATATTTTTTATTCAAATTGATTGTAAAGGGGTTTTTGGGTGTTCTGATTAATGCTGTGGTGTCAGATTTTAAATAAAAAAATCGCTAAATGGTTTTCGTGAAAATCGAGGGTATAAAAAAATCGCAGCCGGCCCTGGATTTGCATTTTGAAAATGACAGGAAGGTCAAAAGAAGCGGTTTTTGAAGGCCTTTCCAACAAAAAAAAGTTTGGGCGATTGTCTCCAAAAATGAAGATTTTACGGATTTGTACAGTTTTAAAGTTGGACACACTGTATGTTATTTGTTTTGGCAATAATAATAGTCCCCCACTAGTCAATAGTTTCACAATGTGTAAAAAGAGTTTCGAGGCTAAAAGAAATTCGAAGTCTCACCCGCAGCTCTATGGTTTACTATAGATCCCAACGTTAGTACCCGTTGAAAATAAACACCATCTATGGCGCTGGAAATATAAAATTTCTGCTCGTGTGTGGTTGATGTAATATACGATTTCTATTGAAGGGAAAAGGATGGAATGATACCCCTGTTTAATAAGTGTATTTGGGCGGGTCCTTTCCCCAAGTAAATTTCTGGTCGCGAAAGGGAGCAGTGAAAGGGGCAAATAATATTGTAATGAATCTCAAAAATCACAGTCCAAACTCGTTACCTTGGTTACCACCTTTATTGTGTAGCCTTCAAAAAACACAAATAAACTTGTCAGATTACTGTCACTGCCCAAGAATATCCTTTTAGCTCCAAAATTCGCACAAAATCGCTTTCTAACCTTTCACTTTCTCCAGGTCCAATTCCCAGGGCTTAATGTCAAGTAAAACCCTGTCAAAAGTCAAAATCAAGATATTGCCAGACCCGAAATGTCCCATTTGTAATTCCCACCGAGCTATCCCAGTATACCCCAGAAAACAGTGTGCTGTTTTTAAATCGGCACGCTGTTCCATGGGCGTAGATTCTCTTTTTAAATCTTCACCCAACGCTTATAGTCCAAAGCACAAAAGAAAACGTTTCTAAAGAATGCGGGCAGCGTTGCGAGATTTCCTATACGAGTAGTCGTTATTTATTGGCGAATACAAGTTTTATCATATTGAAGCCGAATTTCTGAACTCTATTATACCGAAAAAATAAAGCTCGCATCACGGGTCCACTCACCAATTTTTGTTTATCATTTATTTTTAACGCGGTGTGATAAAACACCTATTATATTTTTTCAACATCGTCGCGTCTACCATCGCCTTTGAAATACGGCAACACAGCAGTTCTGCCAAGGAGCCGGCTGACAAAATCAGTTAGCCAACGCGTTTTGTGCCTGTTTCTATAGTATGTAAAGTTAACTTCGTATTTGGGCTACCACACAGATCTCATTTTTTAGGCCGCTGGCAAGTTTTTTCATCCGGCTCAGAGAGCTCAGTGGCGTTTCGTATGTTCGGGAGTTAACGTGTGCAAAATGAGTAAACAGGGAAGAACGTTGCATTCTCAAGCACGAGAAATAATTGCCAATGGTATAAGGGTTTGCCTTCCTCCAGAGTCTAAGGCATCACCGTTAAGAATAATATTAACAATAAATTAAATAACAATAATTATATGAAAATTAAGTCAGTGAGTTACACAAAATTGAGCTACGCCCCTGAACTGTGACTAATTCTATAATATTTGCGAGTTCTTCCCCCTTACGTCGCACGCATTCTGCCGTAAGGAGGACTATATCTAAAGCATTGTCGACGCATTAAATTTGTCCATTTTTGGTATACAAAAATTCTGTTTTTTTTTGTATGATACGATTGTATAAATTAGGGTAGGTAATTATTGATATATCTGTAGTAAACCCTGGGATAAACCTTATGGCAACTTGTTTTATTATAAAATAAAAAAACAATGACGAATGTTAGAAAACGTGTGGCCATTTTGCACAGAAATGTTCGAAATCAATTCAAATATCCCATCTATAATTTAACCTAAACTAATGGATTTTGCGGTTATAAAATAAAGCCAAATACACTGAAGGCTATAATAAATACATTTACCTAATCTATAGCTAAAATTACAGTAAATGCAAAATTATGGACGCAGTTAAATAGGAGTATAATTTAATTATGATTTCATTTTCAATAAAGCTAAGTAGGTTCGATTTGGCCAATTGCAAAAAATACAAATTTGTCATTTATTTACTATGACGAAAGACCTTAACGTAATTGTTTGTAATAATTAATAATAAATATAAGCGTTGATAAAACTGAATAAATATAAAATAATCAATAATTATTTCTAGTAAGGATCTATTACGAGAGGCAAAATTTTATAGTAGAAGAATTTACAAGCTACAGTGTACATTTTACTAGAGTATATATGGGAGTATGAGAGATGGACACCGGTATTTGAATTAATTCTGTTTATACATTTTTCAATAAATAGCTAGTTTACGGCTGTGTAGTTTTACTTAGTAGATAAAATAACGAGTTTTGCAGCCAGAAAGGTATATATTAACTTCTTTTTATAATACCAAGCTTTCGGTCTACTTCGTGACCTTCATCAGGGCTAGAAAATTATTTAAATTATTAGAAAATATTGAGAAAAGGTTGAAATTTTACTCACAATTATGTTGAAGTTTTTTACCAATATTAAAACCAGATAGATTTTAGGTTTAAAAGGGCCAGAAAAAGGTTTTTACATAATTTCGTGTGAAAATTTATACCGTCAATTTTGTTTGTAATTGTTTTTTGTTAATAAGGTAATTTAGTTTCAAAAAACAAAAGATAAATTTATAATAAGAAAAAATGTTTTTTAGGTTATCATCAAAAAGTGTCAGAAAACTTGGTGTGATACAAGGTTAGAAATAACCTTAGTTGATATAAGGTTATGTTACAACATTCTGGAAATCCAAATTTTTATATATAATTATTATAAGATGTAAGAGTTACAATGAAATATTAATAGATGTATTGTTATTAGAATTATTTAAAGATAAAATAAAACAGTGTATGGAACTTAAATCTTTGATGTCTGTTTTTTTATTAATAGACTTGTTATCATTATTAATTTCAACCATTTCAAGAAATAACCTTTTATTAAGATTTTTTTCCCTATGTAATATTGAAACATTGTCAAATTTAAAATGATGACCTGTTATAAAAGCATGTTCACTTAAAGCAGTAGTAGTTTTTTGTAATTTGACATCACTTTTATGTCCTGAAATTCTATTTTATAAATTTTGTGATGTTTGACCAATATATGAATTATTACAGTTGTTACAAGGTATTGAATAAACAACATTAGATTGGTTATTTATAGGTGTCTTATCTTTTAATTTTGTGTATAAACTTCCAATCGATTTAACATTTTTTAGAGCTATTTTAACATTTTCATTTTTAAAAATTTTAGTTATTTTAGGGGTAAGTTCTTTAATATAAGGTAATGACCTATAAAAGAAATGATCAGGAATATTATCAACCTCTTGAATTGCAGTAATATTATCATTATTATCATTATTATAAACATTACTTGAAATTTCGTGGGGACGTGTATTGAAAAGTAATTTGTTAAGGAATTTTTCAGGGTAAGAATTATCCAAAAATATAGATTTAATTTTGACTAAATTATTATGCAGTAAAGTTGGATGAACTAGTTTTATTATTCTATTTTTTAAAGCCAAGACAAGATTCGTTTTCATTTTATTGCTATGATAAGAATGATAATTTAAGTATCTATTAGAGTTAGTCGGTTTGATATACCAATCAGTAATTAGAGTGTTATTAGCAAGTTTAATAATTTTAGTGTCCAAAAAAGGAATAGTGTTGTTTGTTTCCATTTCTATTGTAAATTGTAAATATTGATTATAATTATTGAAGATATCTAAAGTTTCTTCAATTTTATTGAAAGGTATACAACATATAATATCATCTACATATTTTTTTAGAAAAATAACCTTATATGAAAGTCTTGAAATACAGTAATCTAATAAATCATCCATAACATACTGCGCAATAATAGGAGAAATTGAGTTACCCATAGGTGTACCAAAAATTTGTTTGTAATATTGATTGTTAAAATTAAAATTGTTAACTCTAACCATTTTTCTTTTAACAATCAATATTACAAACAAATTTTTGGTACACCTATGGGTAACTCAATTTCTCCTATTATTGCGCAGTATGTTATGGATGATTTATTAGATTACTGTATTTCAAGACTTTCATATAACGTTATTTTTCTAAAAAAAATATGTAGATGATATTATATGTTGTATACCTTTCAATAAAATTGAAGAAACTTTAGATATCTTCAATAATTATAATCAATATTTACAATTTACAATAGAAATGGAAACAAACAACACTATTCCTTTTTTGGACACTAAAATTATTAAACTTGCTAATAACACTCTAATTACTGATTGGTATATCAAACCGACTAACTCTAATAGATACTTAAATTATCATTCTTATCATAGCAATAAAATGAAAACGAATCTTGTCTTGGCTTTAAAAAATAGAATAATAAAACTAGTTCATCCAACTTTACTGCATAATAATTTAGTCAAAATTAAATCTATATTTTTGGATAATTCTTACCCTGAAAAATTCCTTAACAAATTACTTTTCAATACACGTCCCCACGAAATTTCAAGTAATGTTTATAATAATGATAATAATGATAATATTACTGCAATTCAAGAGGTTGATAATATTCCTGATCATTTCTTTTATAGGTCATTACCTTATATTAAAGAACTTACCCCTAAAATAACTAAAATTTTTAAAAATGAAAATGTTAAAATAGCTCTAAAAAATGTTAAATCGATTGGAAGTTTATACACAAAATTAAAAGATAAGACACCTATAAATAACCAATCTAATGTTGTTTATTCAATACCTTGTAACAACTGTAATAATTCATATATTGGTCAAACATCACAAAATTTATAAAATAGAATTTCAGGACATAAAAGTGATGTCAAATTACAAAAAACTACTACTGCTTTAAGTGAACATGCTTTTATAACAGGTCATCATTTTAAATTTGACAATGTTTCAATATTACATAGGGAAAAAAATCTTAATAAAAGGTTATTTCTTGAAATGGTTGAAATTAATAATGATAACAAGTCTATTAATAAAAAAACAGACATCAAAGATTTAAGTTCCATACACTGTTTTATTTTATCTTTAAATAATTCTAATAACAATACATCTATTAATATTTCATTGTAACTCTTACATCTTATAATAATTATATATAAAAATTTGGATTTCCAGAATGTTGTAACATAACCTTATATCAACTAAGGTTATTTCTAACCTTGTATCACACCAAGTTTTCTGACACTTTTTGATGATAACCTAAAAAACATTTTTTCTTATTATAAATTTATCTTTTGTTTTTTGAAACTAAATTACCTTATTAACAAAAAACAATTACAAACAAAATTGACGGTATAAATTTTCACACGAAATTATGTAAAAACCTTTTTCTGGCCCTTTTAAACCTAAAATCTATCTGGTTTTAATATTGGTAAAAAACTTCAACATAATTGTGAGTAAAATTTTCAACCTTTTCTCAATATTTTCTAATAATTTAAATAATTTTCTAGCCCTGATGAAGGTCACGAAGTAGACCGAAAGTATTATAAACCGAAGTATTATAAAAAGAAGTTAATATATACCTTTCTGGCTGCAAAACTCGTTATTTTATCTACTAAATATACATTTTTCTGTCGTTTCTGAAATCAACCGCATTTCGCGGACATTCCTGCGCAACAGTAAATTAGTCGAATCTCTGTGCTGACCTGGATTTTGTAGGCCACTATCTTAACTATGCGTCAGATATGTATGAACACCTGAACTCTATTTTTAACACCTGAACTCTATTTTTAATCTATTTTTAATCTACCTCAACCGAAAATACCCCGCTTCCAGTACCGTAATGTTTTGTTTCTGTAGAAATTTTGTTTATTTGCCAATATTCCAAAGGCGAGGTTCCCATATGATGACAAAATGATAACGATATAAACAATACTAGTGCTACATAAAATAAGGTTAATATTATGTTGTAGGTATAATACATTTTTATGGAAATGGAAAACAAAGCTGCCCCAAGATAAATTCAATAGCATTATTCATTTGATCAATAGTTGCATATAAATATCAATTATCCATCAGGCTAAGAAAATACCACCTTTATATGCTACGACTCACATTGGGGTGAAAAAAAAAACAATTCAATTATCTATCAGACAACTACTGTTTACCCTTCTTTCTTGACTATTTTCGCTTTAATTTTCTGAGATTTTTGCCCAATCCGGCAACGATGCTTTGAAGATGAGTGTCGACGATTTGTGTTGTATTTTGGTAGCGTTGTTTATGGAAGTGCTTTGGGTGTATAATGGCTTTTTCGACTTTGTTTTATTTGTGTTTGTTATTTTTCTGGACATATCCGTTTATGAACGTTTTATGCAGTAGACATATGGGGGAAAATTTCATAGTTTTCAAATCAAGCAATCTGTAACATTTCACGTACATAGTCAGGGCCAGGGCCATCGCTAGGCTGCTTGCTGCCCGCCTCCTCCAAAAATCAGCCGTCGTAAATAATAGCGGATTTCTGCTACTGCTGCAAATTTTCGAAGGTGGAATATTTTCTATTACAGTCCGTGCACTCTAAGTTGACACCGGAGAACTGCAATATAATAGACGCGTTCCGCGTCTGAGATCAGTAGATATCTACAATAATATTATCTTAGACAAGAAAATAATAGCGCTCGCGGCCGTGTTACCGACTGCCACATCGCACGACAGGCCACTGGCATAGCATGAAACGCGTTTTTAGCCAATATCACAAAAATTTTAAAAATGAAAAGGTAGTTAATTTTGACTTACACGTAATTTAAATTTATTGGTATTTATTTGCAGATAATTTCCCAAATGTGAAGCTGGTGTGCTGATATATATTATTTGTGGCGATTTCGAATCAATCACAATAAAGTAAATAATGCACGCCCATGGAAACCAGCCCATATTTAATGAAACTATCATAATCAATTAAAATTTTTCACTAAAGACCATGTTAAGAATAATTATATTGGTCCTATTTACAAACAAAACAGTGCACTTTATCATACTAAAAGAGACAAGGAATTTTAAGAAGTTATTATTGAGAAAAAAATACAGTTTTAGGCCATCTTTCAATGGTAGCTTGTTAAATATTTACCTTTGAAAAGAAATCCCGGGCTCTTACTTTTCACTTCTGCTTTTGCAGACAATTCACCATCGTAAGAGTATAATATTTTCCCCTTAAGCACAGTTACTTTTACTTCACAAATTAGCGAAATTAACTCACAACGTACTCGCTTTGTCTGCCACATATAAAATGGACGCCCTGGTCAGGGCCGGCACTAGGCGGGTGCGAACGGTGCGGCGCACCCGGCCCAGCGTTTTGACCGGCCCCGCGCCTCAGAGTCCTCTGTACACTGTACAGGTAAATCCAGTAACGTAATTAGGGGCGGGGCCGAAACAATTTCTGAATTTGAAAATATTCACCGCAGCCTTTAAATCTGAAGATATTGGAATTTCATAAGACTAATTTGAAGCAATTTTCCATAAAATTTCTAAAAAATTTCGCCTGCGGTGCATTTTACTAAATTATTTTAAACGTACACAAAAATCGTCACCCCCCACCCGAAATTAATTTCTATATACGTCACTGGAGTGATCCAAACTCGTCGTCCGGCCTTCAGTTGGAAAAAATATACAGGGTGGACCCAGATCGACTATACGATAGATGTAAAAGTCAAAAAAAATTTCGAGTTGAAACTTGACCTTTGGGGATCAGCCTTGCTTGATTAGAAACTAATTTTCACCATATTATTATATTTTAAAAATCAAGCAGACCTTGACAGGGGCAATTTATTTGTTTCCACTTTAGGTAAACTATATGTTCCTTAAGATATATCGAAACATTTTATTGGAAAAAGTTGTCGAGAATGAAAATTTAAGCCCCCGTACCAAATTTTAAAACAATCCGCAGACTTTGATTTTTTTTTTTTAATTTCAACTTTATTTTTGGAAAAAAATCAAAGTATGCCGATTGTTTTGAAGTTTAGTACAGGGTCTTAAATTTGCATTATGAAAATTTTTTTCTGATAAAATTTTTCGATATCTCTTGAGAAAAAGGTAGTATACCTGAACTGTGCCACCTGCTAGGGTGGAAGCAGATGAATTACCTCGATGGTGGGTAAGATTTTGGCGTTATTAGCCTGTTAAGGACAGCTCCAGCTAACCCACTATTAATTTGGTAGAGTGGCGTGGGTTAAACGAAATATTAACGGTAAAGAAAAGGCGCCACCCGTTTTCTTAAGTCCTAGAGTGGTACAAGCTAATATTGGTAAATCATTTTATTTGAAAACGGGAAACTAGCGCAAAATAGCAAAAGCCTTGTTCGTCAGTAAAAAATGCCCTAATTAAAGAAAATGCAAAAAATAAGAGTTATAATTTAGACCGTTTATTTTCTTAAACTCAAGATTGGTATGTTGTAGCGTAAGTTCGAGCTTGTGCTGGGATAATAACCAGTAGGTAGTGAAACTAATTAACACAATAATCAGATTGAATAAGCCTACTAATAATCAGATTGAATAAGCCTACAATACGCTATTGTATAGTGTTTACAGTAATTGTAAATACAAATATTTTGGATATTCTTCAGGGCCACACAAAAATTACCTATATATGCCATTTCTATGTTTTTATTTTTCTGATAAGAAACGCACAAAGAAACTCCATGGTTAGGTTACATGGTCCGCCAACAAATACCGATAGAACGCCACCGCACTTTATAAACAAAACGTTTATTTATAAATTTTAATTTGCTTAGATATACGGAGGCTTTTAATTTTTTGCCCGGCCACTCTTAATTTATTTATGCTGAATTGGCAGCCGCGGCGATACGAAGCATAGTAAACAATTAACTTGGAAAAAATTGTCAGGATGCCAGCTCCGCTACATATTTGCTTTGGCAGTTGTTTAGGTTAGTGCACGATAGTGGCGTCACTTACGCTTACTTAGTTTCGTTTATGTAACGGGCATCACCAGGGACGGATGGGGTAGGGTCAACCGGCCCGGGAAGTTTATTCGTTCCGGCCCAATAAGATATGTTGCAAAAAAAGGAGGTTTATTTTTATTTGGATAGTTTATTTAAAACCTCTTCCATAATCTTGAAATACATATAATAAAAATAAATTCTTCATCAAAAACTAAAAAACACCAAAAATTAATACAGCCGTATTCACTATAATACAAAAATAACATAAAAATGACAAACTAGACTAGATCTATTATTTGATTTAATAAGTTAATGCTTTTTACCACATTTTTATTAACTCGCTTTCTTTTCCTCCTGTTCGTCTGTTCGTCAAATTTTGCAATCGATTATAAACTAATTTTCCGATGAGTTAGAGACTTGAAACTTTATACATAACTCAGACCAGGATAACAATGCATAATTAATGGTTATATAGGTACTACATATTATTAATATGTTATTTGTTACTATAAAATGAATGAATACCTAATAAATAAAGATATTTGACTAATGGAAATTTATCAACAGATAAGCACATGCATTGGTAAGTAAGAAGGATATGGAATTAATTAATAAACCTGAAATTTGCCACATGTCTCTGTCATAATCAGCAAGATGTTTAAAATCGATTGCAAAATTTCAAACAAGACTAAAAAGCAGAAAATAATAAAATTTAAATATATTATTTTAAAATACCACGGTTTTAAAAAGGACTAAAAAGTATAAAATAATATAAAAACTGACTAAAAAAATAAAATAATTTCTCCTATCCTCATAAAGATTCGAAAAACGTGGGGCGCATGCGATAGATTGCAGTGTGGAGGGGTAGCTGCCGTTGAGAAAGCATTATATATATTTTATACTTTTAACTTTACTTAAAAAAAAACTTCTCTCCTTATCAATTTGATTTAAAAAAGTTTTCTCTATATTCACTATCATAAAAGGCTCTAATCTAGTATGTTGTAATCTATAGTATGTCCGCGTTTGCTTGTGAACACTCTAGAAATCTGTGAAGATATCTCACAGACACTACTATTTTGATTGGGTGATTGATTTTTTCATGGCTAACTATGCTTTTTTTAAATAACCAATTTTCAGAATATCATATTCAGAATATCATATTTATTCTTTTAAGAATGAAATGGATGGTGCCATCGAATTGGCTATAGCTCAAGACCCGTTGTGCAAAATATCAGAACTCTAAATTATACCATTGATTAGGGTGACATAATGCAGTAGAATCCCGAATTTTTTCTTTAAATATTTTTTAAATAAATGATTTCATCAAATTTGATTTTTTTACGAACGCCCTGTATGAGCTAGACTGGCTATAGGTACAATAATACCTCAGACAAAGCGTAATCGATTTGCAAAAAAAGGTCACCAACCTGTGCCCTGTGGTTTATACAGGGTACTCTGGAAAATCTAATTTATTTTTTAAATTTTGGCCCCACTTTGTGAATGCCCTATATAACTTAGAGTACTGATATTTTGTACAAAAGGTTTTGAGCTATGGCCACCATCCATTTTATTCTTAAAAGAATGCCTAATATGATATTCTGAAAATTATTCGTTTAAAAAAAAACATAGTTAGCCATGGAATAATCACCCAGTCGAAATAGTATAGCGTCTGTGAAATACCTTCCTCTAGGTGAATATAAAAAAATATATAATGATAAATTTTACTCGGCTCTTCATAGATTTTTGCAGTGACACACTGTATTCCTTAATCTATTTTTATATCTTAATGTTGAAAACGACTATTCACATTCAACTTGAGAAATAGGCAATGCCAAAATGTACTGAGTACTGATATGCAGAAGCCAAAGCAGAAGATGCCCCTTGGAATATATTAGTATTAGGAAGAGACGTCGCGTCATCGTTGACTGCGCCGCGGCCGCGGTGATGACTATTTCGATATTTTGCATATTACGTATGCCCGTTAGCTGTCCAGGCCGGCCCAAGTCGGCCCGATTGCGACCGGCCCTTCGGGCATTTGCCCGACTGCCCGACCGTCCCATCCGTCCCTGGGCATCACCTGAGTTGACACTTGGTATGGAGCGACAATAGCTTAGTCAGGTTTTGGTAGGGGCCGTGAGTAGTTTCTTCAATCAAATTTTTTTATGCTATTTCCTCGCGAAATAATAGATACATAATATAATATAATATAATAATAGATAATACAGTGTGTTCATTTAAAAACTTATACCACCCCCAATAACTGTCGAGACCGGTTGATTTTTGTTTGAAGGGGGAACATTTTTAGCAATCATGCCGCCTTGATCTATTCATCCCCTTAGCCCTCAGCAACCCCAACTTGAAAATCTTAAACGGAAGTAGGAACCCCATATTATGCGATACATCATTTTAAAGCTCTTGTCACTGCGAATACAACGGTGTTTCGCTTTCTGAAATTGGCTCAGAATTGCAGAAGTTGTGAGCAAAAAACGAATTTTTATTTCTAAACGTTAGTAAAGAAAATAATACGTCCGCGTAGCGTGTTGACATTATTGGTTATATCGATATTTAGGGAAAACAATTCTCCGTATATACATATCCTTAAAGATTTTTTAACACCTATTTTTTGCAACTTTTTTGCCAGAACATTGTTTTTGTGATATTAGTCTCTCGACATTGTTCGTTTTTACATCTATTATTGCCCCGTAGACATGACTTGTATACAGGGTGAGTCGAAGTTAAACCGCCATACTCAAAATTTGAGTAGTATTTTTAAAAATAAATGGGGTTCTTCATATAACATTTTGTCCAAAAACGCTTCGTTTTCGACATACAGGGCGTCAAAGTTTTCTTTTAAAAACAGAAAAAAATTAGTATTTTCGGTTCCATTTATGCTATCGAGTTGAAAATTGGTATTTTTATGTTTTCTGGGACGGCGATTATGAATTTTCTATCAACATTCTTCTAGCCGCTAGAGGGCGTTGGCTACGTCGTTACTTTCGAACAAAAGTGTTTTAAACTTTTTTGTCGTTGAAAAATCTGCATTTTAGACAGCGGAATATAAAATTACATTCGATTTTGAACAAAAAATGTCTGTTGCAAAAATACGAAAACCTTAACCGTTTTCATGAAAAATGCAATTATGTGTCGCGGTGCGCGTGAATTCGAAAAAATTAAAATTTCGTAGTAGGCTGAGAAATGGGATTTATTTATTTGGTATTCTTTATTTACAGTAGGTATTGTCCTAAATTAACAATTTTTGTGAAGAAAAGTTGTTTAGAATTAATAGCTATGTCTAAATATCAAAACATAGACTCCTAAGAAAAAAAATTTTTCCTCAATTAATTTCCAGTTTCATAATAAACATTTAAAATAAAAAGTTTGCTCCTTAAATGAGAGTTTTTTAATATATACATTATCATTACTAATGTTTTACCTTGTTCAGAAGAATTTTTGCGAAATTTTAAAGTTTTGTTTAATATCGCACATGAAATTTGTGATTTGTGATGAATTTAACAAAGTTATGAGAAATTGATATAATTTTGATTGATTTATGAAATTGTTTAGGGTGAATATTAAAACAATTTTTTTTTCAAAAAAATATATTTATTTTTCTTATTATTTAGGCATAACTTTTAATTCTTTACAACTTTTCTTAAGGACGGAAATAAAACGTCATCACCTCGCGACGACCTTCATTTGACCGTGTTCCTAACTAGGATAAATGTTGCTAAAACAGAACTTGGG
This sequence comes from Pseudeuparius sepicola, assembly GCA_963920635.1. NCBI lineage: Eukaryota > Metazoa > Arthropoda > Insecta > Coleoptera > Anthribidae > Pseudeuparius > Pseudeuparius sepicola. Next base: position 57,826,669 of record OY987301.1, on the reverse strand, counting down.
TACTGGAGTGCAAAAATTGCGCAAGTGTCTGTAAGATGGTGCTGGAGTTGGAGAGCGGCCATTGGTACAGAGCGAGAATAAAAAGTAATGTTTCGCCTTGCTAAAATAAGTTTCCGTTCCTTATAAGTTGTTTTGTTGCCCGGCAAGGTCGTTGGTCGGAACCAGGGGTCTAGGGGGAGGCAGGCGGACCGACCCCCTTTTTTATACAAATAACAGCACATCGCTTCCATCCTGGCGTATTTTGGGATTGAAACTGTGAATTGTTAAACACAAAATAATAATATGAATATTTACGCTCCTTTATTTTTCTATATTTTTTCATAGTTATTAAGAATATTGTTGAGTAAAATATTAAGTAAGAGGACTACCTACCGGCTGTCGAATCTACTGTCATGACATAATAATTCTCCCTCAAAACCGCATGAATGATCACAATACTTACCCTAACTGACATTTAGAATTTATGTCACTATAGTTTTATCTTTTATAATTCTATTAACTTTTCATTAAGTACTTAATATTGATAAACCGAAAGAAATTAAAATTCTGGTGTATTTGATCCAAAGTTGACGTAAAGTTGTGAATTTTGTTAGATACGTGAAATACCTACTATTTGCTGATATCTTAATATATGTATTATTTTGGCATACATTTAGAGTAATGGAAAATGTAATGTAAATAAATTTATAGGTATAGGTAGTACTACGTAAATTCTTCTATGGTACTACCTAAATGCTTGCCGGTACATCAACTTTGTGTCAAACAGAATTTTAAAGCGTTAATATAATTTTCTTTTGAAAAAGACATATTCTTATCGATATTTTTTAGTAATAATAAAAAGTTAATAAAATTATAGAATGATACTCGTATATTATGTTGTATAGCTAGTGATATAAAATAGTTTTTACGAAGTAATGACTTTTTAAAATTTTAAGAAATTTTATAAATAGGAAATAGGCGCTTATGTAACATTAAAATAGAAACGACTTTTTCAAGTTAAACGTTTTGAAATTGTAACAAATAAGACTATTTTTAGGGATTTTATTTTCTAAATATAATTTTTGGCATATAGCGAAAGTCACGTGACCACGTTTGAGTCGGTTATTTTTCCTCGTTTTTAATCGAAAGGTAACCCCAAAGTTAACTGCATATGTGTTCTATTATTATCCGTTAATAAAAAAAATATGTTTAAATTAATAAAAAGATACATTTTTCACCATCTTCATTTTTTCCAAAAAGGTTTTTTGGTTATAACTTTTGTTTGACGTTCGATTGTTTTTTCCAAACGACATTACATTGTTTGGAAAAAACTGCAACAAACTGGTTTTTAAATCATTAATTTGTCTCAAAAAATACGGAATGGTTAAAGTGAATGTTCCTATCACCTTCGGGCGGACAGCTAATAAAAATATTATTAAACAAATAATAGTACTTTTTGAAATTGAGCCCATGTGTTGACAGGTGGCCGTGATTACAGCCCAAAAGTAAAGTTACACACATTGTTTAATGTGCTCTTTGAACCTAACAAAAAAAAGTTTATCAAAATCGGTAAACAAATAAAGATATTTTACCAGGGTGGTAACTCCTTAACGGAGGTCACAGATGTTTAACATATAGGTACAGAAGATGTTCTTTCGCATCAATATATCGTTTTCTTTTTTCATTTTTTATTTTCGAGATATGTATTTATCTTAATTATTGCGTTACTTAAAATGTGTGTTTGAATGTAGTGTTAATGCAATCGAAGAAACACCTTATGTACACATAAAAGACCATGTTTCATTTCATTGAAAAAACTAAACATAATTTTGTAGAACTTTTAAGCCAGCAATACCAGCGCAATACTATACCTACAGAAAATGTGCCGAATCACATTCTTTAACTTTAACAGTAAAAACACACTAGACATACAAGTGACCTTGAAAACGTCGTCTGCCTACAAGTAAAAACGGGCGTCTAACATTGCACCTCCTAATATGCTTCAACTTTTATGTGATTTTTTGTGATTTTCGTTTTTGAGATATTTATAATAGCTGCATTTATTAAAATGGAACACCCGGTATAGATAATTTTCGACATACCTATACATATAGAGACATAGACATGAATCCTTCCCTAATATCAGTTTATATGCTAACGATTGTGTTTTCCTCACGAAAAATACATAACGGCGACATAACTATAAGTACATAACAGTACCCAACCCACACGTATCTATAAATAATGCAAAATCAACTAAAGCAGTTTTTAGTGCCGCTGTGTACCTTTCAAGCCAAAAATCAATGAACCATTGCTAAAAAGAGAGGGGTTAAAATCACAGATCGGAGTCTTCGAGCTACGAGGGTCTCCCGAATATACCTTTTGAAGTTTTATAATATTTTAATATTAAAAATTCGCAATTCATAGTATATAATAATATGGAAGTAATACAAAAACATAAAAAAGTAATCAGACAGCTTAGTTGATTGAATATTATAACGCCAAAACGTAAAATTGATCATATGAACATAATATATGTAATTATTAAACTGGACCTGTAACAACAGCGTCAACCGTTCATCGATCGTCTGTTTTTCGCGCCATCTGATAAATAGTAGCCACACTTTTGCATTCCCGCTGCATAATTTAAGGGGTATTTTGCCTATGTTTTTTATTTACAACAAGACTGGATAATTACAATGTTTATTACCGTGTTTTCGTTCCGAGCATATTCCGAAACCTATGCCAATCTTAACGAAGGTAAAATTCCGGCTCAAGAGACAAAATAGACGAATTTATGCCGGCATAAAGTTTGAAATTCAAAAAAAAATCTCTCCCATAACTTTTAAACTAGTGTCATTAGTATCTATGGATATTTTAAAAATACCCGTGTTTTTTGTAATCCTTTGAAATTCGCTACTTTTTCCAGCTAGTTGGAAATAAAAATACATTGATACAGGCAACCAAACATACAATGGCGAGGCCCCCCTTAATAACATTTTGCTGAATTTTCTGTAATAAGGGTACTTTACTCTGGTACAATTTTTATATTTTTTGACCTACCCTGTATGCTGTTTGACTTGCAACCATTCTAAGTGCGCCTAATATGATTATCGAACATGCACCAACATTCGGGAATATTTGTATTTTTGATCTGCAATTAATAAAAAAAATTCCCATATGTTGCACACTTAAATGACCACACTGTATATTGTGCACATGTAATATCGTCAAAAGGTCTCTAACAAGCCATATCTGTTGATAAAAACTATTTAAGCAAGTATTATATCTTAAGATCTGTGAAATTATGGCATGGCTATGCTCTCCAGAAAATGAATCTTTCGTAGTTTATGTACTTTTGTACTTTTACAAAAAATAATAAGGTGCTAATTTCACTAGGTACATTTTTCAGGTATACACTGAATACGTGCTGAGTACGAAATAATTTAGGAATATAAATATTTACAGCAACTGTCGAAACATCGAAGCAGGAGTTAAAAACTGCCATTAAACAAACAAAGCTCGTCGATATTTTTACACTCAATCTACAACTAAATATTTAAGTCAGCTCAATAGTCTCGCAGTTTATTTGTTCCTGAGTAAACTTTGTTTTGCTTTTACTGTCCTTTCTCCGAAACTTCGATTCGTTGTAATGGAAAGCACGAAACGACTTGGGCAGGACTTAATAGGTAATTACATTTTCCTGTTTTTGTCAGAAAATATTTTTTGCGTCCCCTTGCAATGTCAACATCAGGAAAATTAGCTGCTTCCAAAAATAACTTCTTAATTAATATCCGCTAATCGGGAATTTCATTATTTTACCAATTATTTACAAAAATTAAATTACGCTCAAATAAAAACAGATATTTTCGTGTCGCGACAATCACTTTGAGCATTCACAGGAAAACGTTTAACCTACTTTATTAATATATTCTGACCTCAAAAACTTGGCATTGATGAAAACATTATTAGCATGTTTTTTCATACACTTGTCAGCGTTTTATGATACATGTCAGCCATTTTATGCCTACTTAAAATAAATACTGCAAGGCTCACATTGTTAAAAAATGTGTTTTACAGAAAAGTAAATTAATATTACCTATCTACTATCCAGGGTTTTTCACCTAAAACTCCTCGGTTTCATATCTCAGCAACGAAATGAGATATTTTAGTTCCGTAGAAAAACGCTGGTAGTGCTTGTCAGTAGTTTATTCGCAGACTCAAATTGAATTTAAAGAGAAGATGGCGCTGTGATCGAAAGAAATGTTTCATTTGTAGTGATCTTGAAAAGTGGTGCATCTGAACTGTCCTTCAATTTCAAGCCAGTTATATCCTATAAACAATTTTTGAAAAATCAACAGTTTTTTTAGCTATCGCACTTTGAACTTGGCACTGCATACTGCATGCATATGGAAAATCTGTAGTAGGTATAGTATAAATGAACTCACTTGGAACACAGGGATATACGGGGCGCGATCTATTTCATAGCATTTACCTCTGCTACTGGTAAAAGTAGCAGACTTCTCAGCAGAAATCACCCGTAAAAAATTCAAGGTTTTTATGCGGTAGACGTCGACTTAGTCAGGGAGGCAGCCAATAAGAAAGCGAGCGTAGCGATTTGATTGGTCGGCGTTTCGGAGATCCATCGAGCAGGACAGGTGTCGACGTGGGACAGTTAGGCCAGTGCCGTGCACAGAAATAAGGAGTGCGCTTTATTTTAGGGATTTTGGTTTTGTGTATAGATTTTTATGTGGTGTTGTTTTGTGTGTAACAAAATTATTGGTTTGCTTTGGTTTGAATCATTTCAAAGATTATTTTATTATTTTTTAGAGCATTTAAAAAAATGTATAATACATATTATTATTAAGGGCTGCGCGCCGCCTATGACTCGGTCATTTTTACAAAGCAAACGCCGCCGAAGCGTTTTTATTCTGTTCCAAGTGAGTTCATTCATAGTCTACCTACCTAGATAATCCTAAGATTATTTTCCAAACTAAAAACCAGAAACTAATTTTGTGAGGTGTCACAACTATTTAATATCTCACCGAGTTGCTTTATCATTTTGAACTCACTATGTTAGAAACTCTCAAAATAGTTTTATTAACTAATTGTGCCACCCGTATTACTGGTTTTGTTTTTTAATTTAATTATGGTTCAATACAGCAATAAAAAATATCGATATTTCTTATTTTTGGTGAATACAGGCAAAATAGGAGAGAAGCTATGAAAAAAATTGAATTACCTACTTTTGTTTTGGCTTAGTAGTAAAATAAAAAAAAACAGATTTTTATTAACAAAATGTTTGCCCTAGTCCATATCCTTGACCACAGTATGTTTAAAATGACAAAACATCTCTGTATGATATTAGGATAGATTTAACAACACAGAAAATTAGTTTCTTGTTTTTATTTTGGGAGGTAAGTACCATTAGGATTATTTAGTACAGATTTTGCACATGCATGCACTTCGAACTTTAAAGTGCTATAGGTAACTATAAAACTGTTAATATTTAAAATTTGTTTACAACGTAGCGCCATCTACAATTTGCGATATAAAAAATAAATTTTACCCTACGAATAAAGTAAAATATTATAACCGAGGTTTCGGCCCGGCTATCGAAGCTGGTTATATCAAAGTCTAGAGAATACTATAAGTCAGCTCACTTTTTTGTTCTCTCGGAGAAAACAACAATTTTTTGCGACTGGTCGTAAATCAGCCTCGAACCGCTCTCAGCTACATATAGACCTGGAGATAGCGACAGATTTTTGGACGTGATTTTACTCAGTATGCCTTGCAAAGGGCATTATGTGGCACATATTCTCACAATAATAAGGTATGAACCAAAGAGTCATCCTGGGTTCTTCATATGAAAAACTGAGTTTTCAATTATTCGAAAAATATGCGTTTTGGTATGATTTTAGTCAGGCTGCCATGTGTTTTATAATGAAGTTCAAAATAGAAAATTCCTCGGAAAACCATAGGCACACCGTTAGCGTGGGTTCAAAGGGCTATTATTGTCACGTGAACTTGTATTTTAATAATTAGTTTTTCCACTTTTCTGAACAGGCTGCCAAGGAGAAGTATGCAAGTGCTTGTTATGAAAATGCTGAAAAAAGGATGGCATACCTTTTACGCTTGTTCAAGTACTGTTTAAATTGAATGTTATTTAATAATTTAAACGATTTATTCGATGTTAAGTGTACTTGGATATGCGCAAACGGTATGCCATCTTTTCTTCAGCAGTTTCATAACAAGAACTTGCATACTTCTCATTGGCAGCCTGTTCAGAAACGTGGAAAAATTAATTATTAAAATACAAGATCACGTGGCAATAATAGCCCTTTGGACCCACCCTAACGGTATGCCTATGGTTTTCCGAGGAATTTTCTATTTGAACTTCATTATAAAACACATGGCAGCCTGTATAAAATCATATCAAAACGCATATTTTTCGAATAATTGAAAACTCAGTTTTTCACATGAAGAACCCAGGATGACTCTCTGATTCATACCTTATTATTGTGAGAATATGTGCCACATAATGCCCTTTGCAAGGCATACTGAGTAAAATCACGTCCAAAAATCTGTCACTACCTCCCGGTCTATAAGCTTATTTTCTTATCAAATAAGATATCAATCGTCGTACTCTGATGACGGCGGGCCGAGGGAGCGGGAGACGGCAGGGGGGAAACGTTTGTTTACACAAGGCCGAGTGCGCCGACTTATAGTATTCTCTAGACTTTGGTTATATGACTCAATATATTGATACGAAGTAATAAAACACAGATTTAAATTATTTACAAGGGTTATTTATTGGCCAAAGTCTAAATTGGTTAACAAATAAGAATTAGTTAAATAGTTTACAGTGAAAAGTTGAAATTAGATTTAAAAATTGTTAAATGAGATTATTACAAAATTAAAATAGAATTAAATTGCTATGAGGGGACAAAGAATGTCCAAATCAACTCGCCACGATAACGTCCAAAAAGCTCAAAAATTCTAATATGCTGCACGTATGATCTTAAAATTAGAACACTTTGACAAGAGAATACCTTACATGACTAATCAAAGTATCCAGGACAGGAGTGATTCAAAGTCCTCTATCCGCTAAAGTTCTGATCAAGACTACGACTAAGCCTGACAGTTTGACAGCTGCAGTAATGGCAATGATGTTGCTAGCTCAGGTTGAAGCCAATTTCAACTTCTAGTACATCAGCCGATGGTCTGCAGATGTACATTGTTATGACATGTCGATCAGTCGGTGTGCAGTGAAGCATAAAAAAGTTCAGGCGAGTTAGACGCCTTTAGTAGATACACTAGACAAAAAACAGAATTTCTCACATACTTATTAGACAACGACATTGACGTGTCTCTATAGTGCAGGAAATTTTCCTACAGATTACACCCCTACCAGATTATCCGTCGAGACAGACTAAACGGCCGTGGGGGAGGCGTCCTCATAGCAGTAAAAAAAAAACATAAACTTCAGCATGTGGAAAGAATCTTCCTAGGATGAAAACCTAGAATATACTTCTATACAAATCTGCGAGCGGGACACCTCCCTCGTGATCTATTCTGTTTATACCCTGCCTCCAGAGACTTCGTTATAAATGAAATATCAGAACAACTATTCCCGGATGCCCTTCCTTCCAGCTGCGCAATTGTACCAGGAGACTTCAACCTGGACCGACACTATATTAAAGACCCGAGCATGACGTCATATTTCATTGTTGTTTACGGACTGGGGTAGCGCCACTCGACATCCCAAATTTTAAATATCCAGTTTTATTACGATTTGCCTTCTTTTTACGGTAACGAATTGTCTCTGCGTCCAGTATTCACCAGTTTTATCCTATTAACACAGCTTTTATAGGTAGATTTGTTTGTGATAACATGAAATTTCCATGCACATGAAGAAAATGGTATGCACTCTTCAAAGGCCATTAGGTGAATTGCAGAAGAATAAACACAATTTTGGAATTATGGGATGATCTGATCAACCAGCTGAAGAAGCGAAAAATCTAGATATTATTTTGGAAGAGTATTTTGTAACATATGCAAGAATGAAAATAGAAAATTTTGTTTATAGCTCCAAAGCGAACCAACAGTCCTCCATATAAAGAAGAAACTGAAAAATCTATTGCGTTTTATGATTACTTACACTACAACTATAGCCATGGACTTCATTTCAAACCAAAAGGTACCAAATACTCTTGCTTGCTTTTTAGACTCGCTTTTCTTAAAAAAATGTATGGAAATATGCCATGCGAACTTGTCAAATTAGAGTCAAATATTTTATTTTATTTTGTATATTAAATTCGTTGTAACAGACACATTTGCATGTTTTTATTTTATAAAAGATTCTGCAACAATGGTGTTTTCACATTAAACCACCGTGTAAATTTGTTTCTTCGTGTAGCGCCAGTGGAGATCGCTTGAAACAGCGGTCCTTAGGGTCTTTAATATAGTGTTGGTCTAGCTTCAACGCAAAGCAAAATTCCTGGTTCCCATCCCGCAATAACAGAGCGGGCACACTAATATACAATTATACAGTGTGGATAGAAATTGTGGAATATTGCTTATATTTCTTAAAATATTCCTCATATCAAAAACATGTTTTAATAAAAGTGTTAGGGGAAATTATTTCACGTTTAGTGATATCAAGCAATCTTTCGTAGCACAAAAAATGTGGTTGCCATGGTAACCGATTTAATTTTTTTAAATGGCACCATACACTTTTTTTGGTAAAAATTGATACATTAGAACTTTCTGAATACGATACAATACAATTTTAATGGGGTCGCATAAGAAAAAATACAAAAAAATTAAGTTTTCTATTATGCTATTGACAATGTTTATCAAAATAATTATTAACATCAAGTTAGCCATGCCAAAATCAGAACAATGCGAAACTGTCACTAGCTGTGTAACTGTGTACATTGTTACACTAAACGTACTTTTTTACTCAATTTTCTGTGTACTTAAGTAGGTACTTAGTATGTTTCTTTCCGTTTCACCCTTGTCTATCCATTTCGGATAGACAAGGGTTTCACTTAATTCAAGCGCCATTATAACTTACTAAGTACTTAAGTACACAGAAAATTGAGTAGAAAAGTACGTTTACTGTAACAATGCACACAGTTACAAGCAACTGACAGCTAGTGACAGTTTCCCATTGTTCTGATTTTGGCATGGCTAACTTGATGTTTATAATTATTTTGATATACATTGTCAATAGCATAATAGAAAACTTAATTTTTTGTATTTTTTTTCTTATGCGACCCCAATAAAATTATATTGTATCGTATTCAGAAAGTTCCAATGTATCAATTTTCACCAAAAAAACGTATATGGTGCCATTTAAAAAAAAACAAGTCGGTTACCATGGCAACCACATTTTCTGTGCTACGAAAGATTGCTTGATATTACTAAACGGGAAATAATTTCCCCTAACACTTTTATTAAAACAAGTTTTTCATATGAGGAATATTTTAAGAAATATAAGCAATATTCCACAATTTCTATCCACACTGTATAAACTCCTCCCCAACGGAGATCCTCGCCCCCAATGAACCTACCTACCTTTTTGTAGTCGTCCCATCGTCTAGCGTTATTGACTTTTTTCTAGTAAAAAACCTAATTAGAGACACAAAAATCGCAACTTCACCGGATCTCGGGAGTGACAACCTACTGGTCACTCTTGAGATTGGCCTACACGACACTAGGCCCGTGCCAAACAACAAATCCACCAATTGAATTGAATTGCATTGCAAGAATACTTAAACCAACACTCCCCAGCTACAAACCCCAGAAGAAGTGGCGGGGGCATCACACAATCTTACAGACAGGCACTGGAATAGCCTTGCGAGACGTTAACTAGACCTTTGATACGGTCTGGCTGTTGGAGTTGCTATTCCGTCTCCTAGGGAACGGAGTATCGATTTCAAAACGGAATGTTGAAAATACAGGGAGGATGGTTTGACCATGGCCGTACGAGATGCGGAGGTAGGGGTTCCTCAGGGCTCCGTCCTGGGACCCTTCCTCTACACCGTGTACGTCAGGGGGCTTTCCGTCCCGGCTAATGCCAACCTGTAAATGTATGCTGACGACACGGCCGTTTATGTTACTAACAGAAACATAAACTACATCAGAGAACTCCAAACAGCATTAGTCCAAGTACTATATAGAGTACTGTCAACACTAGAGAATCAAAATTAATGTTACCCACTCTCTGGCTATCGTTCCTATACAAGGAAAATTTGCCTACTTCCAAACCTACCCAGAATTGTCGTTAACAAGGAACAAATAGACTGGGAGGAGTTGGTCACCTATCTTAAGGTCTCCCTGGATATAAGGCTGAATATCTTCAGTCATATCACAAAAAAGGCCCTTCACGCCAGAGTAGCCATTATGAGTCATTATGATTGGACTTTGATCCATGCATTAGGAAAAAGATTAGCCTGTATAAATCTGTCATTAGACCCATCATAACTTATGCCTGCCAGGCCTTCTCCCCCAACTTAAAAAATTCCAACTTATCCAGAACAAGTGCCTGCGTTTGGCCACTAATGCCGACTGGTATGTCAGGAACGACGTAATTAATAATGATTTAAACTTTGCCCCTATAAGTGAGCTCATCTGGGGATCGGCAAACCAAACCTACTACTTAACTACGCCTGCGCACCCTAACGCGCTAGTAACCGATTCTTGTGCTTATGCGGTAGATAGAGATAAATCCCACTGGATACCTCACTTTTTCATCGACTAATGTGCATACCCACTCATTATACTAGCTGCCGCTAACCACTATGTTTAATGTAAATATTGTATGAATGTGTGTGTGAATTATTGTGTACACGACAGAACTTAGTCCTAAACTCGACTACAAAAAGAAATCAAAACCAATCAGAACGCAGGCAAAAAGCACAAAAGCGCAGTTGGCCTGATGAACGATAAAATATGTACGAATAAAGTCCTTTTTACTCATCTAAAATATCGAATTTCTTTGCTGGGATATAAAGCCGGGGAGTTATATGTAAACAAATGGGTAAGTAAAGTTACAAAAGTAAACAAACAGACCAATGTTTTCTATAGTTCCTAGTTTTAACGTGTGATTGGGTTAGTTCCTGTTGTTAGTTTGGCTGCTCATTGCTCCGATGTCTGCTTCTGTGCCTAGACATCGTAGTCAGATTACAGGGCAGGTTTTTGGGGACTGCGGGGTCAGACTCCAGGGTTAGCTACCGCTAAATTTTCAGAAAATCTCCGGGAGATTTTTGAAAATAGGAACCATGGAGTGAAGTGTCGATGAACAATTTGTGCCTTCTCATATACAGGGTGGGTTTTTTTCGATGCCCACTATGGGGATCTCGGAAACTAGCAGAGCTAGAACAAAGGTTAAATGGGGAAAGAATTGCAGTTTTGAATGCTCAATCTAAACCCCTTTTGGATTTTTAAAAAAGTTCATGACTCACAAAAACAAAATATTAGAAAGTATGAAGTATGTCTAATTGTAAAATAGAACGTAATTATGAAAATATTCCATGGCTAACTAAGTGAAAATTTTAAAAATATCAGAAATTTAGCCATAGCTTTTTTATTTTTTATAATAACTATGCCGAGTATTATATCTTTGGAAAGCTCAAAAAATGGCCGATTTTATAAGGCCACAGCCAACTATGATTTACATTTAAAAAAACAAAATTTTATGTCATATCTCAAAAATCACAAGCAACATAAAAAATGGATTAGACTATCTTATTAAGCCCAAAATTGTCTACAATTTCTGTCTCCACAGTTTTTCTGTATAATCAGAAATAACGGAGCTACAGAGATCTGATGAAATAGCAAAAAATCACTCTTTTCAAAATATCTACTATGCCATGAACTTTTTTAAAAATCTAAAAGGGGCATTTGATTGAGCATTCAAAACGGCAATTCTTTCCCCATTTAACCTTTGTCCTAGTTCTGCTAGTTTCCGAGATCCCCATAGTTAGCATCGAAAAAACTCACCCTGTATACTCCTATACTACCTACGTAAATTACTTTTTTAACACCCTGGTATTTCAAAAACTAACGTTTAATAAAAAGAAATTTACCAAGCGAATACTTACAATTCAAAATTTTGCCTTATAGGTAAGTGCAGAATTTCAAATTGCAAACGTTTTGGGTGTTATATTTAACGCTATTTTTGGTTAAAACAGTTACATTTTAGTTATTTTACTAAATAGGATTTTGTAAACTCTGTTTAACTAGACTTGTGGTGCTATTCCAAAAAATTGACACTCGTTGGTGTTAATTTTACCATTTACTGTGTAGAAGTTGTACTCAAAGCTAGCTCTTAATTTCTATCAAACTCGAAGTTCACCTTTTCCTACGTAAATCGACCCGCTAGCTCGATCACAATAGTTAACAGGTGTTTTTGAGCACATTTTGCCGATTTCAACGCAAACGGTTTATTTTAGCGTTATGAAACAAGAGTACCGTTTTGTTGCAAAATAAAAAGATGCACTAAAATGATGAACCTGCCAGACCAAAAAGATAACCTCAAAAAAGTTATGAGTAGAAAACCCATTGTGCTACCCCGCCCCTCCGCCTCTGGTCGCTGAGAATCAATTGTTTTTACACAAAATTATTGCACTTTAGTTACTAAAGAATTACACTTACTTTCATTTAAATTGCATAACTTCTGTAGAAGTTATTGCGATAAAGATGTTTTCAAACTATACTTTCATCACCCTGTAACTTTCTTATTATGCATTTTAGGACCCATGTTTATAGGAAACTTTTTTTTCAAAATGACATTTTCTATCTGTCATATTACGTTGGCACCATAATTTATGAACACCCTGTATATTGTCTCACAATGTGTACACTTCCAGAAAGTACCTTTTTGAATTATTAGCTTTAAATCAAGAAATCTGTGTATATTGTTTTAATACTTTTCTTATGCTAGTTTTACCAGAGTGCTGTCCTTTTAAGTGCATTTATGTTCTTTTTAGCCAGATGATGACCAAGATAAGGGTCTACACGTCGCGTTAATTATAAAAAATAAAAAATAAACTGACCTATAAGATGGAAACGTAGTTTAATTGAAAAACTCATGGTCGGAAACTATCTACGAAATTTTAGAAATTATTGGCTTCTTTAGCTCATTATTGTCAATAGAGAGGAATGATCTGTAATAACCGAAAATGTGACACTATTGACATAAGGCCAAATTTTTCAACTCCCCAAACCACAGCAAGACATTTTAATTTCGTGGTAGAGTGTTTCATTTCTTGTGATCTTAAAGTTTTGCTCGCGTAGGCTATTACCTTCTCACCATCCTCAAACTATTGAAAGAGTGCCCAACCTAAATTCTACCAAAATCGAAGTGCAACTTTTCCTACGTTAATCGACCCGCTAAACCGATTTAGCTCGATCACGGTAGAGTTTATCAAAAATAATGTGTCCCTATATAGAGCACTTTAGGTGTTGAATGAGCTGTGTAGATTTCAACTGCTTCAAAAAATTACATTTAGGTATTCTTTTCTAACAAAATATTAAATATTTAACTTTTGATCCTACCCGGCAAAACGTCATTTTTGTTTTCAGGTATTTTGATTTTTTACGAGCTCAGTGAACCGCACTCGAGTTTCAAAGAGCTGGAGTTTGTTAAGCGCCTTAAATTTGAATACATTGACTTCACCCTATCCCTGGCGAAAATATAATATGCTTCGTTAAATTCGGCAAACTCGCCGTATAAACAAAGGTAGATATAACCGAAGTCGTTATTTGCCTGTACCTCATTTAGAGGCATCAGACGCAGAAAATTTACCGGATACACGATCAATTTTTTTATTAAAAAATACGTAATTTTTAACTCTAATGGCGTAAAATTCCAATAAGAAAATCAAAAGTCAAATAGCACATATCGACTTATGTCAACGTACCAAGTTTCATTGTGTTCCTATATTTATTGTAGAAGATATTAAATACAAAAGGAAACGACAAATTTCAGTTTTTTCGGGATATTTCAGGAACGGCTTGGACTAACCTTGATTCCCTTGAAGGCTCTTATAAAGAACCTCGAAATGCGCAAGTTTTTTTTATCATTGAACCCACTCGGTACCTATACAAATTTTATATGTTAGCAATATGACGTACACGCTAAAAGTAAACACCCTGTATTGTATACCTATTATTTTATTTTCGAAATCCATAAATAAAAAGCATGCAAGGAACAAAAGTCACCAAACCACAACTTATTGTTTTCTAAGTAAACCCAATGTGCTCACTTCTCGAAAAGAAAAATAAAGAGTAAAGTTTAAATGAGAAAACTACACACAACCAGAAATTGTGTGAAAGCAAATATAGAAATTCATGGGCCAAAAAAGTTAAGTGACAGTTCATAAACTATTCCTAACTGGAGAATGGCCCACACTTTTGCCTTATTCAGGAACATACGAGACTACTGCTGTCTCAGGTAGGAAATATAGCAGGGGTATATAATTAGCTTCTCAAAGAGATGCAACTGATAAATAATTTTGTGCGCTACCCACTGAAGCAGCAACTAATGACAGAAATACGAATACATCTGTCAAAGCGAAAAACTCTCTATTAAGGAAATAATTCATAATTTCAGGATAGAAAACGGACTTTTTAAAGTTCTCATCGATAAAATAACCTAGGTATACTAAAATCGAGCAACTCTGACGCCCGGTTTAAATAAGAGCACGTGCGATGAGATATTCGCCAGTGCCGCACTGAGGCACGACCTTTATTTAATTTTAGTTTTACAATTGTTTACATCAAAATATTTCGAAAACAAATTATTGGCTTAATTAAAATGGTTCAAAACATCATAAAATTATTCGTCGCAGTGTCTAAATAGCTGAAAACAACAAGATAAAACCGCGCACATGCCGCACATACACTTTTGCGATGGAGTACGTCCCTGTTGCCAGGCGCGCTGATATTTTATCGCCTATTGACCAATCGCCTTGTTTCATGGAACGACATCGAACACGTGCTTTTATTTACGCCAGGCGTAAGAATTGCTCGATTTTAGTATAGTGTTGTGCTGAGAAACGGAAGTTTTTTAAAAACAACTTTATGCGTGTGCTTCAGGGGTTCAACTTCATCCCAGATTATTTTTTTGAACGGATCAAAGACTCACCCTACATGTAAGATGATTAGGAAAAGACAGGTTACAATAATAGGTAATTGGTTTCGAATTGAAACTTGTCCGTTGTTTTGCGCTCCCTGACCTCTAACAATTTGCATAGTAAATCCCCTTCCAGAATTATTATAGCTTAAACAAATCTAAAAGCCGAAAATAATTATTATTTAAAATGATATTAATAATATAATAAAGAAACAGGGGCTACAACTACATTACTCAATCACCTATCTTTGATTTAAAATCGCAATAAGCAAATGAAAAATAGCAATAAAATATACTTCTATAAATATTCTAAAGATTATTATAAGCATATTTTATTATTCCTTAGCCAGGTATTTAAAATGTGTTTAAAATTATTTATTTATTGTTTCTAGTTATACAACTATACAGGGTGAGTCAGAATGTATAGTAAATAATTTAAAGAGGTGTTCGGCAGGTGGTTTTAAGGGGGGTCTTTCATATAAAATTTTTCGATTTGGGCTTTCCTTGCCAAGTTATTCGGGACTACAGGGTAACCCAAAAGTATATTTTTTTATTTATATCTCAATAACGGCGCTACTTAAATTTAAATTTGGTATATGTTATCTACTTACTGGAAGACGCCTTAGGGTAGTTTATTCATTTACACACTGCCCTAAAAAGGGCAAAAACTAACAACCCCGATTAATTTTTTTGCTCGAACTTTTTTGTAGGTCATTTTTACCTATAACAAAAATATTATTTGTGTAGCGCTTTTACTTAAGAAACTTCCCTCTAAATTTTTTCACGAAAACACAATATTTTTCCTACAAAAAAATAATTTCATGCAAAATACCATTCACCTGACTGTTCCAGAAAATCAAGTAAAACTTCATAAATAGGCGGGCGTAAAACAATTTAATTTTTTTTATTGAACATTAAAACAACAAAAATATCGGGTAACAACAATTCAGCTTCAGGATAAAAAAGATGTTACAGTAGATGCTCAAAATGCTGTCCATGACATCTTTCACAAGTCTGTAACCCTTTTGATAAATAAAATTAACTCCTTGCAATGTTTGCACTGATTTTTTTTTTATTACGTAATTCGTCTATCGTGTACTTGATTTTCTGGAACAGTCAAGGGAATGGAATTTGGCATGAAATAATTTTTTTTGTAGAAAAAATAAGTATTGCGTTTTCGAGAAAAAATGTAGAGAAAATAGTTTATCAAATAAAAGTGCTACACATATCATATTCTTGTTATACGTAAAAATGACCCACAAAAAAGTTCGAGCAAAAAAATTAGTAAGGGTTGTTACTTTTTCCCTTTTTTTAGGGCAGTGTGTAAATGAATAATCTACCCTAAGGCGTCATGAACATGACAAGTTCCTATAAAAAAAATTCCCAGAGGGCCCCCCTATGGACATACAGGGTGTTGAAGTTCTTTTTTTGAAATTATGGCGATATCTCCCAAAATAATCAAGCTGCTGAACTGAAATTTGGCACTGCTGTGTTTTACACGATGAAGAATAAGCTGAAGGCATCAATTTTTACGTATCTCACAGAGGGCGCCACTTGCACTATTTTTGGATCGTGTTATAGCTCGTAACTTTTTTGAGGTTATCTTTTTGGTCTTGCAGGTCCGTCATTTTAGTACATCTTAACATTCTGCAACAAGAGGTACTCTTTTTTTATAACGATGAAATTAACCGTTTGCGTTTAAATTGGCGAAACGTGCCCTAAAACACCTGTTAACTTCAACATTCCAAACATAAAATCTTTACCTACCCAACGCGAACACACTACATAATATATGTTGAATGCATCACCATGAGATACCTATTTTCATTTCATCGCGTTATTGTTGTGATTGACGTCAATAAAAGAACGAATAAATATTTTTAATCGGTATCATGCGAGGCATCGTATATGCATCAAAATTGAATATTTTATAAGCTTTGGAGGATAATCCCTTTTCAAGTGAAAATTTAAATTTAACTGCCGCAACCCATCGCTCCAAATACAACAAAAAGGTTCAGCAAAATATATAGGAATTCAATATAATATAAATGTAGTAGCTATCTACTTTAAATATTATTATAATGTTAGGTAGGTATATTGGGATTTAATAATATAATAATTATTACAGAATTATTTTCGGGCATACATTTTTAACATAAATTTATAAGTATACATTGTTAGGTAATAATAAAAGCACTTATAATACCCGACAACAGTAAATAATAATTATTTGCGTAAGTAGGCCCATTTTAGATTAATGAACCCAACAAATACAGGCGTATACAAACATTGGCTAACCTTCATTTTTACGCCAGTTTGTTCAGCAGCATAGAATTTGGTTATTCTGTAGCAGCAGTCATGTAAACTGTCTGTCCGCCTGGGCAAGTAAGTTTTAACTCGTGCAAACAAAAATTCGCAGTGAAGAGGCTTGAATTATTGACAGTAGGACGTTAAATGTTAAAATCTTGTCTTTGAAGGTAAATTAGTAGCTAAATTGGGTGTTAAAAGGTGTGTTAATGCAGTTGCAGTTCGTCGTATCGTAACTATACATTTGCTATATTATGTTCACTTTGATGCTTTAAACCAAAAGTAATAAAGTAATAGTATTATAAGTGCTAATGGGTTGAGAAAAACCAATAGAGATTTGTTATTGGTCAAAAGTTCAATTGCTATATGAATTGAATGAACTACACGAGTGCTATAGGTGCAAGCAGGATTCTCTAATTAACGTTAAAAAATAAAATAAAAGCATAATGCATAATAATAACATAGTCTCAGCTTATACAGGGACCTCGGTTGTCACCATTTTTTTGCTCCAGGACGTATCGTGCACTGCGGCCAAACAATTTCACTAACAACAGAGCACATAGCTTTTAAATTTTTTTGGAGGCATCGGTTTATTAAATACGACTCTGTCATCCGACCGATAGCTGTCAATGTAGGTCCCTGAGTAGAACGAAAACAAAGGATCATCGTTAGAGTGCGGTGTTAGGGTGTAAAAGGGGGGGAAGAACAGACTTTTAATTTTTAATTAACTTTGATTAATTTCCACAAAAAAAAATAGTAATAACGGGGTTCGGTGCTTGAAGAGCTTAATTACATTGACAAACAAAAAAAACCCTAACGCAAGAATTTGTTTTTACGTGCACCACTGAAGGTATGACTAGTTATAACTTATGTTTGTTGTAAAGACAGATTTTAAGAAAACTATTGCAGTAAAATCATACGCTAGCTCACGGGTAGCTCCAGTCGGCGGGGAGAGTAGGTTCGTGGTGGTGGCAGGGCTTCAAAATGAAAAGAAGGAACACTATTTTGGTTAACAATAATAAATATATAATAATATAACTATAACTCGTTACGGCGACCGGAAGATATTTCACGTAACGGAAGGTTGACCAATCGTTTAAGACTCGGTAAAATTGGCAACATTTTTGGCATAATTCCAGAGAAAGTTAACCCTTTCAGAGTTTTACACCTGACTGTTCAAATTAGTTACACCTTCACCTGGTTTTAGTACCTTGAATCTTTTTGTGCCGAGTCAACAAAAATGCAGACAAGTTTGCCCCCTTTTACTTTTATAGCAGGCTGTTCACATTCTTTAGACTTTCACCTGTTTCTAAATCTTCTTGCGCGACCCTTCCTTCAAGGGGTGATCTTACATAACAATGATCCACTTTTAAATGTTTTTTGTCAGACCTTTTTTTTTATAGTCCTGTAAATGGCATGTTATAAAAATTTACTGCCTGGTAGTTTTATAGCAGACTGTTCAAATTATTTAGATTTTCACCTGCTTGTAAATCTTCTCGTGCGACCCTACCTGAGATTTTAATAAAAAAAGGCTTTCAATGTTAAAACTTAAATGAGAATATTTTGCTGTTATTGTTATTTTGATAAAAAAAACTGTGTACATTATTAATATTCCACTTAAAATTCCTCGATAAAAATATTGCTTTAAAGTGGGTTAGTAAGGAATAGGTAAACAAAACTAAACAAGAAACCAGTATATAAATAAAACAAACTAAAATTAATTAATGTTTTGTTTTATTAAAATAATTCATATATTTTGTTACAATAAACTTATATACAAATATTAGCACTGTCGTTGTCTGCGTAGACGGTCGAACCAGCCTTCATAATATGCATAATTATAAGTCGTTCGATTTCGTATTATGTCCTCATTATTCGCAAATCGAAAATACCCTGCCACATACCCAGATTCGTATTCGATTTGACGCTGATGATTAAACCACCCTGCGTAGTACGCCTTATTATATGCAATGATATCAGATTTAGCCATGTAAATGTCATTAGCGTTCGCAAAACACTGACCGTATCTGATCCATCCATCTTGATATCCTGCACCATATTGAACTTTATCCATTTTCACGTCACCCTCCAGAAAACGCCTATTCTTACCAGCCTGATGATCAAACCATCCCGCGTATAAACCTTCATTATAGTGCCTCACATGAATGTCCCTTAATCGCCTAATTGGATTTGCGTTTTCTTCCGTTTTCCACTGACCATACGAACTCCATCCTGCACTGTATCCATCATCTGTCACTTTTCTTTTATTCTGAGAATACATCTCAACGAGTGTTATAAACTTTTGCCACAATGGACAAGTATACTTAGGAATGAAAAATAATTTTTTGCCTTGGAATTTGTAAAACATGTCTAGATAATCACGAAACCCAACCAACAGATTTTTTTCCCATTAGTTTGCTCAAAAATTGAAAAAAACGGTCGCAAAAGTAGGGAATGTGACGTCACGATCCCTAATTTCAATAAGAACCTGCTATTTTCTTAGTACTTCTTTCGTCTTTTTTTATATAACCAAGCATTCCCAGGCAAATTATTAGATTCAGTTTGTATGCGCCTGATGAGAAATAATCAAATTTCGTAGCATTTCAATGAAATATTTGGATTTTACTGATCCCATTCTGAACTTATTAGATGCCCCCTATAAAATATGACAGATGACATATTACTCAATGCTTTAAAGAAAATCGTCGGCAACGCCGCACTTTGCATATAACCTCACTTTCGCCCGCGGAACGCCGAAGCCAAGGTTAATAACCTTAGTGAAAACTAAATAAATTCTATTCTCAGTTTTAAAAGAATCTTGCTGTGAATACTTTATTTTTTCGGTTTATAATGAAGACAAGATTTGTTAAAGCTTGTCCTGATAACTTGCCTTGCATAGATTTTGATATGGTGTGTCAATTTTATCAATAAAAACGGGGAGCAAAACATGGAGAAATGAAGAGGTATGTTTGTTATTTGATTTGTATATTGTTTTAATATTGCTTAATGATGATGATATAGCTTAAATTCTGGTTTTAGGTAGACTAGAGAATAAATATTATGGTAAAAATGTTATTGGAGACACGCAGAGGAAAGAACCTAGCATTGAATGCATAATGCCCGGTTAAGGCAAAAATGACCCCCGAGCACAAAATTAATAAGAAAAATGTTAATGATACTGTGGTTAAAAATGAAGAAATTCAACTGAATAGTTGTGGAAGTAGGTATATTATGTTGTAATTACCCAACAAATTATGCACATACCACGATGTACGAGGATCATACATCGTGGCACATACGTAGATACAGCTTTTTGTGCTTCTAGTTTAGTTCCTAGTACAGTAAATAAATACTTATTGTGTATATACCTATAGTTAAGATATGGGGGAGGGGGCGTGGGGGTGTCGCACAGCCCAATGTTGAAATCGATTATCAAAACAAGAAATCATGCGTTTGTGAAAACGATCGTTGATATCTACATGTGAAAACCATGATTCAGAACTAATTTAAATAATCTAAAGTCAATGCAAGTTCGACAGCAGAGTTTCATTCGATATCAAGTGCTTGACCGTCAATGACTTTTTGCGGGTATTTTTTTCTTGTGTGATCTAATGAAGTATTTAATTAATTAAGTCCGTAGTAGTACACTTTGTCGCATCCATTTTGATGCGGAAAGTTGTACTTTTCTGCACTAGTGACATTAACTTTGTCAACTAATAGAACTAAGCACGCTTGTAAAATTTTTGCACATATTAATGGGAAACTTATTTTAGATGAATGTAAGCTGACTTCCTGGAAATAGCGAAGAATCATGGACAACATCAGTAGATTGTTATTTTGGAAAAAGTCAACACAAGTGCAATAAAAAAATATGAAGGTCTACCTTACAGGATTTAGTTGACAAAGACATACCGACATACCTCAATAATTATTATACATTGGAGTAGTATGACAGAAGATTTTTGGCAAAAATCAAAACATATTACAAGGAGGGACTGTCTGACATGTTAAAAAACAAAAAATGCCCTGTATCTCCAAAACGAATCAAGATTTTGAGATTCAACTGCTTTCCACTGCTACTGCGAGCACAGTACACCTACCTACTCTTTGTCTATCTCTTCGCAGAATAGAAGAAACCCCCCCAAAAAAACATCCAGTTTGTTGCACTCTGTGCATGCGACATGAAAACTATTATTTGATTTTGGAATATTTTCACTAAATTTAATAGATAACTTATTTGGGGTTTTGCCATAGAATGCAAAATAATGTTTTTTTTTTTGCAAATTAAAGAAATCTTAATTTTTGGCCGGCTGCTGCATTATATTTTTTTATTTTTAACTTCCATTAACCACAATCACAAAATATGCTTATGAAAATTTATTTTCCAGAAAAAATAGGTATATAATATGTATAGTGAAAAAATCCTAAAGAATTATGTCATTTTTTGAGGATGCTTCGGCAATCACAATATAATTTACCTAAATGGGTCTAAAATAGTTCAAGCTATGACAATAAAGTTTTTCGACTGAAAACTTGGCTTTATTGCGTTTTACATGTTATGTTTCTAACATCACCAAGAACTGGCACCTTCTCCAATATTCTAGCGTTACATTTTTGAACCGATGCAGGTCTAACTACTAACTTAATTCTGTAAGTAAGGGCTCATGAAATTAAAGTAATAAATTTTTTATATTCGGACCAGGTACGTGCTTGACGTCTAGAGGATTGACTTTTCTCAGTTTAGTTTATAACCAATCAATGCTGTTGATTAACACTAGCACAGAATAAATAGCTTCACAACAGAAGCGTCCATAAAGACGTGTCAAAAATAAGCGAGCTCCATTTCAATTTACAGGAAAATAACCAATAACTTGTACATAAATTTGGTCCTAATACAATCTCTTTGCAATGTGGATTAATGTAAAATCAAACAAAATGCACAATGTTTATCACTTTAGAATATATTTCGCGTCAAAGCGAGCATCCTTTTGACACATGTCCTTATGGACGCTTCTGTTGTGAAGCTATTTATTCTGTGACACTAGGTATTGAGGCTAAAATATCATCAGTTTCTTCAAACAACTAGCAGTCGGTGGAATATACTTGATAACAAGTAAAAAATCGTTTGGCAGAGCCACTAATCTAAAATCGTCAGCTAAAATGTTACCCCTGGTTGGTTCTTTATTGTCTTTAATATATCAGCAAGTCTAGATATCTAATTTGTGCAAGTTCAGTTAGGTACTTACGAATTGTGTCGTTTTATAGATAAAATCGACTTGTTTCCAATAAAAAAAAAGTTTTGTAAACCAACCAGCATAACGTCCGAATCATCAATACCAATACCTAGTGCTCCCAGCATTTTCCTCAGCAAAATAGAATAGTTCATTTCCGTCATGGATTATTAGAATGAATGGTGAAAATAGTTCAAATCATAAAAAATAAAAGCTTGTAAAACACGCGGGCCGCGGGATCCGATGTTCCGATTTGTGACGCCACAAAATAGGTTATGTTTATGTTCTCGCAGGCTGACAGCTTGGCATTAAGGTGCGGCGTTGCCAAACCTGGTGCCACGGCGGTAAATTTAGGGAAAAATAAAATCCAACAGGTAGTTACGTATATTGAACTTTAAAAATTAATTGCGGCAAAACGGGGGCGAAAAAAAATTTTAAAAAAATACAGCAAGTATATCTCACCCAATACTATCCGATGAGCAAATAAAAAAAAAGTGGTGTATTAGTCCATTATCTAGCTGAAGCAATATTTAATTCTTTGTATTGAATTGAATTTAGTGAATTTTGTTAAGGATGTGGCTGCCTTTTATATTTAACGTAAGCATTGCCTATCCCCACTCAACAGCGTTTCCGTCTAATTAGAAAATAGAGCAATTTGAAGTAGAAAATTTTTTGGCAACGCCGAAGGGGTGGAGTTACCCCCACTCCCACCAGAGCAAAGTTAACGCCTAAATTAAAAAGTAGCAACGTTGAGAGCCATCCCCACCAACGCATTCATTTTAAAATCTACAAAAGGGTGTAGAAATTCAGCAAAAGCATCAGTTTTCTAAATTTTGTTGAATTGTGTTCGAGTTTTGTCGTGTGTTATTTTTAAATTTATTACTTTGCTTATAATTATGAGTGTGTTCCAAACTAAGACGATTGTCCACTACAATGCTGTTGTGAGGGTAAGTCAAAACTTATTTTTTTATAATTATTAAATACGTTATTTCAATTTGCTTCGAGAAACTATTTTGCTTTTTCGCATCAGAAAATTTTTAGCCAACTTTTTTCTTGTTAGCCGCAAGTTGGAGATTTTCTTATGCGAAAAATATTTTTTTATTTGCGATATACTAACATTCAATAATTATTATAGTCACCATCTGCTTATAATCTCATCGAGACGCTTGCGGCAGAGGGGTCAGTTGAAAATTCATCTGAAGAAAACAATGTTGATCATGTAAGTAGACATGTTTATGAATTCTAACAAATAATAAATGTTTATCTTATACTTATAGTATTCCGAAGTGGACGATGAAAGCATTAGAAGCGCAACATCGTTTGCTGTGTCGCAGATCGAGCGTGAGCTGGCACATGAACAATCGGCATATGTACAGCCTGCACAACCTGCCGAATCGGCACATGTGCAGCCTGCGCAATTGACATATGTACAGCCTGAACAACCCGCACCTGAATATTCGGCATATGTACAGCCTGCACAACCTGCCGAATCGGCACATGTGCAGCCTGCGCAATTGACATATGTACAGCCTGAACAACCCGCACCTGAATATGAGCAACCCGCGCAACCTGCAGGGCATGCGTCGCCTGCTCAGTCTGAGCAAACCCACCGGCAGAACTTCTCCAGTCCTGTGAGGACTGTTGGGAAAAATATGGAGACGTTGAGAGCGGTTTATAACAGGGGGCGCCGCACAAACAGGTTTCCGGATGACAGCTTCGATTTTGAAGATCCAACAGCTGGAGGACGTCACAATTTGGAACTTAATAAAGTGCTGGAAGATAATGTTGTCGTCTTACAGCTTCAAAGTAATAAGCTGGCCAAAAACAAGGCTGGTTTAAAAAATAAAATAGATAGGTTAGATAAATTAAGAAAAATTTTAGTAAATAGGATTAGTATAATAGAAATAGATGAAGCGCGTGTGAATAAAATATTAACTAGTTATAAGTAAGCATAAGTTGAATCATATATATATAATATTACACATAGTTTTAAACCAACGCTTTGTTATTCATTTCTCACCCAATACCATTATAAACACCAAGCAATAAAATTTTATTACGTGCAATACAGAGTCGCTCGGTAGCTAAATACAAAAGTAATATTTTTCTCCTAAGCAGACCATACTTTAGCATAAGCGTACGTGCACACTTCCGGCTGAGGGAGATGTAAGAAAGGTAAAAAATATAGTCAGGGGATTTTACATAGCGATCGTCCTCGCTCGAACTCGCACGGACAAGCGGTAGCAAGCGGATACCTAAAATCCCAGAACATTTGTAGTATCAAACTGTAGTTTTTAAGTAAATATTTTATTAAACGTTTATTTTCTTATATTCGAGAATTTAATTTAAATAATAATAATAAAACAATTATCCAATAATACATTTCATTTACAATAATACCAATGGCCTAGTTTTTGCACCTGTTTTACATATTAAGCATGTATCTTGCCGAAAAGCTATGCTTTAGCATAACCGTACGTGCACACTTCCGGCTGAGCGATGTAAGAAAGGTAAAAAATACAGCCAGGGGATTTTACATAGCGATCATCCTCGCACGGACAAGCAGTAGCATGCGACTACCTAAAATCCCAGAACATTTGTAGGTATCAAACTGTAGTTTTTAATTAAATATTTTATTACACGTTTATTTTCTTATAGTCAGGAATTTAATTTAAATAATAATAATAAAAACAGAATTATCCAATAATACATTTTATTTACAATAATACATTTTATTTACAATAATGGTATAATTTTTGCACCTGCTTTACACATCAAGCAGGTGTCTTGCCGAAAAGCTATGTAAAGCTTTTCTTTACAGGCACTACACCGCATGAATCTTTGCAAAGGCATTTCTGTCAAAGAAAAATGTAAAGTTTCATGCCGATGCTTCGCATTGTCGGTGAAACCATTCAGGGAAACCTCTGTAAAATCTACCACATACGCACGGTAACAATTTAGGCACAAACGCACCCTTTCTGTTACCTTTACATATGCGGCAGATACACAGAGGCCCCCCACTGTCCAGTTATTATAACCCTCGCTCGGGTTAATGGGTACACTTTTCGCCACGACGGAGTCATCGCGGCCAACGTCTACCCCTTCATCTTCGTCACTAGCATCATCGTCGTCAATGTCGTCGATGTCTCTTCTCAATTCTGCAGGCACCGTTTTCTCAATCTCTTCTTTTTCTTCTAACGCAAGTTGGTATAGGGAATTATTTATGGAGGCAGCCATTGTTATTAAATTTAATTTGTTTGGAGAAAAACTGTAACTGATGTCTATTGAGATATCTCCAGAGTTTTTATAGTCTAAAACATCAACCTGTACGAGATGTCTAGGAGGGGATCCTAGTGTTTTATGTCCTATTTAAATATATGCTATAAAAAGTGATACATTTTTTTAAATTTTAATTCATCCATTTCAGAAAACTGTATTTTTTGCTGTTTTTTATTTTGAAATAAATGGAACAACTAATCTGCATATTTGAGTTATTCCAAATTTCATAAAGATTGCAACTACTGATTTTCTTTTATGAATTGACGTGTAATCAATACAATGAAAATATTAGATTTTTAATACAGGTCGTGCCCTCTATTTCTGTAGGGAAACAACTACAGTCGTGCTTCAAAAGTACTACCAATTGATCGATATTTCGCCGAATACTTTACCCTTGCAACAGGTATGCGCAAGGGGGTTCGAAAGATACCGCTGGGTGGTTCGAAGGCCCCGCCGTCGAGGGCGCGCTATGAGTCTCAGGAACGCGGCGGCTGCCACAAAGAGAGAGATGGGAGATATGGAACTGAAAATTTGGAGCACTCCAAAGGCAAATGATCTAAAGGTAAAGGCAAATGATTCAAAGGCAAAGGCAAATGATCGGAAGGCAAATGATTCGAAGGCAAAGGCAAATGATCCAAAGGCAAAGGCAAATGATCGGAAGGCAAAGGTAAATGATCCGAAGGCAAGTGATCCGAAGGCAAATGATCCAAAGGCAAATTAAAAATATAGTACGAATGTATTGTAACAATGTGTTAGTATATAATAAAGATAAAATTAAGTATAATTGTCAGTGTTTTATTCCCCACCTACGTGATGTATATGTGTGATATTTGCGGTACAACATTTTGTAGATCGGATAGTTTTACAAGACACAAGAATATTCACAGAACTATTATTTTTATGTGTGAATTCTGTAGTAAAACGTTTTCGAGAAAAGATAACTTAAAAACTCATAAAAGAATCCACCAACTTCAAAACGACTTAGTTGTTAGCGAGGTCGTTGGATACAACGATTCGAAAGACGCGATGCAAATCCATCAGCAGACAGTTTCACTTCCAGTAGAAAACCTAGATATTGTGCAAGAAAGTAGTGCTAAATCTAAACACGGTGTACTGTTTCCAAACTCATTTAGGGCAATTTTTTGTGGACCTAGCGGATGTGGAAAAACCAACGCTTTACTTAGTTTAATATTTAATGAAAACGGACTAAAATTCGAGAATATCAGAAAAGGATTTGATAGCTATATAAAACTCTAGTGACTCGGTATCTTTATTAGTAGCCAACATGCCCTTGACATCACAAGAACAAATTCAGAGAGCACAGCGTGCTAAAAAAATTAAAGAGCTAACTAGATCTATTAGAAGAAAATATGCTGCGTTAAAAACGGGTAAATCTGAGATGGATGAGACTTTAGATAAGAAATTCAAGCCCGTAAAAGATTCTCTAAGCGAAATAAAAAATAATATGAAAGTTAAGGTAGGATCAAAGCAACAAACTGCAATTCGGATAAAACCTAAGATAGAATTATTTACTAGTACGCCAAGTAAAAAGTTACCGTCTGAAATATCGGGAGAAAATACATTACCTACAACGGTCTTAGAATCATCTCAAGTAACTGAATACGATGATGATGTTGAAGATGACGCAGATTATGGTTATCCTGAAACGGCCTTACCATACATTCAAAATTTCATCTCAAAATCTGCTGATATTGATAATACTTATGGTCCTAAACTTGATCGCAGTACCTACACATGGACCTTAGGAAATAAACATATCGATTTTGATAAAGACACGGGAGATATAATAATCGATAACACTCCTTTCAAGAGCACCGACGGACTTTACCAACTCATTTTCTATGAATATCCAGAATACAGTCAGGCGGATTTGTTAAATTACAAGAAAATTTTAATGTTAACTGGTGTTCACCTTACATCGAATGGTAAATTGAGGGGTTCTCACAAGACCAAATACCTTAATATCATTAGACCTCTAATAAAAAGTAAAACTCAAGATGCGCAAGGTACAGGTATGCAGCTTACTTATAACACAAAACCCATAGAGTACGTATACTGGGATAATGTCAATGAATTAGTAGATAGGTTGAAGTTACTTGTAGCTTCTAAAGATGCCGGAAACACTTCTCACGACAACGAAATCGCAGCCATCTTAAATGAATTAAAGGAAGCTAAAGTTATTTACTAGAAGTATAATTACTGTCAATATACAGTTAGTTACAAAATGACTCTTAACAAGTTCGGACGCTCGTCGAAATACAAAAAGGCTAGCGGCATTGTGCACTCTCCTTTGTCCCAAAACCAAAAATTGAATAGCGATGCTTCAGCTATTTCATTTCAATATAATAAAGATAACGAAAAGCTTAGAAATATATTAGATGAGCGTCATAACTTTTTATTACGGTCAGTAAACGACTTTAAAAATAACGTTTCCCAGCAAATACAGGATTTTAAAGAGTTGTTAGAATTAAATACTGTTGCTTTGCAAACTGCCATAGAGAAAATAACACAAGAGCAGGATGTGATTAAAGAACAACTGAAATTGGATAAACAAAAGAGCGGTGTAAAGTAATTTCATTTTAAGTTGGAATTGAGCAGTTGAACAATGAATTTCGGTCATAGTGATGAAAAAGTTCGGTTAGTTAGGGAACTCCATAAACCAGCTCGAAAAAATTATCCTCGACGTCGAACTATTATCAAAGGCTTAGATGATCTTTGGCAAGCCGATCTTGCTCAGTTAGATCAATATGCTTACTGTAATAGAGGTAATAAATTCATATTAGTTGTAACTGACTCTTTCTCCAAATATGTCTGGTGTAGACCGCTACAATCCAAGTCTGGAGCAGATGTTACAAAGGCTTTTAAAGATATTTTAAAAAACAGTGGGGGACGCAAGCCTCACAATTTACAAACCGATCAGGGCAAAGAATTTTACAACTCTGAATTCCAGAAATTGATGAAAACTTTTCAAATTAATCACTACAGTACATTTACCGACAAAAAGGCAGCTATAGTGGAAAGAGTAATACGAACTTTGAAAGAAAAATTATTCAAGTATTTCAGTCTAAATGGAAAATATAGGTGGATTGATATTTTGCCTACTGTAGTAAATGAGTACAATAATAGGAAACATAGAAACGATACAAATGAAGCCTGGTGAAGTTAACAAAAACAACGAGCAACATTTAGTCACCAATGTGTACAACAGTCACTTAAAAGTTTTCAAAACTCGTAAATTTAGGAAGGGTGACATTGTGAGAATAAGTAAAGCTAGACATGTATTTGACAAGGGATATCGACCTAATTGGACAACGGAGTTGTTCAAAATAATCAAAGTACAACACACCAATCCTCCCACATATTTGTTAGAAGATTTACGTGGAAGAGCTATAAAGGGTGGTTTTTATAATGAAGAATTGCAAAAAGTGGCAAATCCTGACATCTATTTGGTGGAAAAAGTGCTTCAAAGGAGGAGGGGGAAAGTTCTTGTGCGATGGCTCGGGTTAGATAAAAGCCACGACTCGTGGATAAGCGAAACAAACATTGTGTAGTTCTCTCGGTGAACGAACCGCCAAAATGTCTGACAGTGGTTACGAATCCGATGTAAGCAGCAGTGAAAATGATATTGTAGAAGATTCTTTGCTTTTGGCAGCATGTTTTCCGATCAAATCAACTAATGGATTATTCATTCATACAGGGCTGAGTCTCAAGAAATATTTTGAGCCAGCAGTAATCATCACATACCTTTGTCATGATCGGAGAGTAATTTCCTTGAACTACTCTGAATGGAATAAATTATTGGAACATGTATGTGAATTTATTAATAATGGTGGAGCTCCAATGTTTGCCAGATTCGACTCACGTATGGTTCTAAGTACGGTGATTGACGCCGATGGAAATCAGCACGTGTCGCTTAGAAAAAATAATGTGTATGTTTATTTTACCGAGGCAGATATTTTTGAATTGTTAAACGTTAGCATAAGTGCATCTTTGAGATTTGGCTTTTTGCTCCACTTTGATTTTTATGATTTCTATTGTAATTTCTTAGATAAAGTCAATCATCTAGTAGTAAGTAGTAACTTAAATGAAACAGACATTATATTAATATTATGTAATATTACATTTAGTATAGAAACCTTTTGTATTTTTGAACTCTTCTGTTTTTACAAAGAGTTTCTGTTGGCTGATTTGTATAGAAGAAGGTTGGTTTAATAAAACAACGTTCTACAAATATGGGTTTTTTATTTTTACATCCTTACATATTACATTCAATATGCCTTATAGCTTTGTGTCCCCAAGGAAGAGTTACAATACTATCAACTAAATATAGCTTATCATCGAAAGGATTCAAGCCAATTTTAGACTGTTCGAGACTGAAAACATCATGAGCAAACGAACGT
Source organism: Pseudeuparius sepicola (assembly GCA_963920635.1). Classification (NCBI taxonomy): domain Eukaryota; kingdom Metazoa; phylum Arthropoda; class Insecta; order Coleoptera; family Anthribidae; genus Pseudeuparius; species Pseudeuparius sepicola. The sequence continues at coordinate 57,796,307 of OY987301.1, read as the reverse complement.
ATAGAACGTTGGTTTATAATTTTTTGTTTCTTGTCAAACAAACAACTTACATAATCGTTGTACGTTATATGTCTCGATACAACGTTTTTCTTGACTCCTTTCGATTTCTTAATACAAATTTTTTTCCCCTCAATCAGATAAGCATACATCTTAGATCTAAGACCCGCAAAGTGAGTTATAATGCTACCATTAAGTTCATCTTTCATTAATCCCGGAACTTTTTTATTTACCAATGGAATACCATATTTATTATCTTGGGGGTAGTCACTAGTATCAAAACGTTCTATATTATCTTTAAAAACGTCATTACAGCGTATTTCATATACTAGGCTATCAGTATCGGTATACAAGAGCGTACAGTCAGATGGCGATAATTTGCGTAGCATAAATTCATAATGAAATTCATAAACGCATGTTTTTGAGATATCGAGTATTGCCATTCCCACATAGAGGGGCTTATTGAAAATAATACTCGTCTTATTTAGTTCTACGCTAACTAAATTTTCATCAAATATGGTTCTGCTCTTAAAACGTGGGCTAGAAATATAATGTTTTGCTCCAAACCTACCAGCCCATTTGCGTAATAGTTTAACAACCCTATGTTTCCTTATGTTCTCCATTGTTTTACCATAAACTGCGTTGTTCATGAGTTTGATTATAGTTTTTTCAAATTCTAACGATGCTTGCTGTCTCAAGCGTGTATTAAACTGTATGTAAGGAGCTAGCCAGGGGGCCTGTTTAAACTTCAGAATTCTGTGGATTTTGGTCAAAACTAGACCGTTTCTCAAAGCCTGTTTAAGCGCTCTGTAATGAATTATGTAATTCTTCTTGTCATGAAGTGTGGGCATAAGCTTGGAAAATTTCGATCCTGGTGGTTTTCGCTGCTCTGCTGCAAACGGGAGGTCTTTATGCACATCATGCAGATGATCTGGGTACGACAAATCCACCTCCAAGACATAGCCTTCCTCTGCATCGTCGGCAATCTTGGTAACGTCAAACTCTGAGTCCTCAATCCATTCAAATCCGCCATAAGGGAGATGCTCACACATCGCCCAGCCATATAAGTTGTTAACGTCGAAATAGGCAATAAATTTGGAAGGTTTGGTGGAGTCATAGCTTCGCATATATTTATTATTCGCTTCGGAAAAGCGATGGCTACACTGACTTATTCCACCTCTTACAGCTTTTTCGAAAAATAATAAAATATCGATGTCTTGGAATGTCTCCAGTTTGCAGTTGGTATATTTGAGCATACAGTCCCAAGTGTATCCCGGTAATGTGTAATACCAAGCAGGATCTAATCCATAGTTTTTGTAACACGATTTTCTAAAATTCTCAAACACATCTGTAAGCAGCATCACATCGGTTTTTAAATACAGATCGGAGTATTCGCCCAAGTTAGTTATATTGAACTTTTCCCATACTAATTGTGCGTGTCTGTAGTCTTTTTCGTCGATTTCAACATCGTTTAGTTTGTTATAGAATTGATCGATTGAAGGTAATGAGGTTTCCTCTAATTTTTTAAACGAGTCTATGTAATCATAGCAAAAAACGCCCTTCCTGGTTAACAATGTAAACTTTTCAGGTGACAAATGGTGAAATTCTTTTTTAGCATTTACGAAATCGTCACTTTTTAGAGAGGAAACGAGAGTATCAAGCGAAAAACCTAGAAATCTAAAAGAGTCGATAAAGCGAAACTTGATATTTGTCTCATTATCAAACATAGTAAAACTAATATATTTTTCTTTGTTTATCGGAAGCAGAGTAATGTGATTTCTTTTGGCAAGGTCCCTTATTATAAAATGGCTGTCGTATCCACTTAGATTGTGAAATACTACGGGAATCATAAAAGAGTTCTTATAATTCAAATTACAATTTTGGTGGGCGTAGCCGCGAAATTTGCCGGTTAAGTGACAATGATCGCGCACAATTAAGTCAGTGTCTATGAATTTTTTCTCGCAAATATGACAGTTTTCGCTAGCATCCTTAAGGCTCCATAGGCTCCACAATTTTTAATTTAGAGGCTACAAATTTCGCGGCCTCATCCAGCTGATCTGCAAACCAAGATAAACATTGGGGTCCACGATAGCTGTTGTAGAAAGTGAGTCATCGAATGTACATTTGAAATAGTATGCAGCACTATAGGCCACATGTTTTTGATATTTTTTAGTTTTCGTCTCGGTTTGCAGATCGTGGACGGGTGTTAGCATCGCCTCCACGTCTGAGTAGATTATGAAAGGTACATGTTCTTTATGTGCAAAATTTTTAAACTCAATAAATTTTTCCTTGGGAAATTCAATTTTGCATTGATTTATTTGTTCACAGCTAGTAGCATGCTCGTTCAATTTATCTTGAGATGTAAAATAATTTAAGCATCTGTCACATATAAATACACGTCTTTTATGGTTGTTTAATTGTTTTGAGACTAATTTAGAAAGATCCTTTATCCAACAAAAATGATATTTTATATTATCCATCGACTCGTCTTGAGGGGGAGCTTCGAATTCCCCGATATTTGGCGAATATTCATTTTGAATAAGAAGTAAATTCACATGTCTATCAAGTTTATTTTTTGTTAATCTGACAGGTACAGTCATAAATCTAGATGTTTTTTCTTTGCCCACTAACTCCAGAACATACACGTTTACAGATATTTTATTTAACTGCTCAAATTTTGTAATCTGTGGCAATGTCATCGGGAAATCTATCCCCTCCAAATTTAAAACTGTGGAGTAATGAGGGTATGAACTTACTCGATGCGCATTAGAATGTGTTGGATAAAGCGCTGAAACGGTAGCCCACGCGAAACAAGCCTCATCCTGATTTTGGACGTTAATGCACGCTTTTTTACTTGAAATTTCGTAGGGCAGAGCTATGTATGACGTTCCACCGTTTCCAAATTCAACTTTGTTTATATTAACCTCTAAACTTAATATTTTATGTAAGCTCCAATTGGACCCTTCATTTTCAAAATCGTCAAGTTTTCTCAAAATAATAGCGCTAACATTGTCATTAAACCATTGCTTTATATCAACGCCACGATCGATTGCAGCATTTTTTGTATTAAAATACTTGTTACTAAAGATTTCACCATCGCCAGATATTTTCACAAATTCACCACAGAAGACAGTATTTACTTTAACTACATTTAGAGAACGTAAAATTTGATTTATACGATTTTTAAAAGGAAAAAATGCGTCATTTAAAAACTTTACTATATCTATGTGAAGTATGTTTACTATAATACCTGACCTTATTCTATTTTGAAAGGCGGACTGAGTGTCTTCCCACTTCAATCGATCAGATCTCTTTTCACGTTTTTGACCAGCCCCCGTATGTTTCCATGATTTAAAGTATACGCCGATCCTTTTCAGATGACCCAAATTTGTCTGAAGTTTCATCAGCGTACCGTGATTATAGTCTCCTTTCTTTATTGCAGTATTATGTAATTTAATATTTGCTTGTAATTTTTTTGTCCATTGCTCTAAAACTCTTTCTTGCGTGCTGTCCCTTAATAAATCCAATGCTTTTTCGAAAGTTTGAACAATTTTGTCACTTTCAACAAATGACATAATGAAAACTTAGCAATAAATTATTCTTAGCTTTAGCTGTTTCGAAACGTTTTGAAAATCTATATGCGTTGCATGCCTTTTTAATCTATTTTTCCCCACTGTTTTCTCATAGGATCTGTTTCGGCACGAAAGGGGAGGGTATAGGGAGCTGGCAATATAAGATGTTGAAATTGCCTACCATACGTATCAAAATGGTGCAGCTTACAGTTGAATTCAGAGCTTTCAGAGCCGCGCTATACGAAATGAAACGTTCGTGTTACGGTAAAAATTTAATTTCTCTCCTGAATAAACCGAATTTTTTAATATTTGATAAGTGCTTCAAAACAATTGCCGAAAGTAAAGAGTGCGACGAGGCCGATTATTGTTTGATGCTGGAGAGCAAGCGAAGAATGGATAACTTTATACGGATACTTGGTGATATTTTCGAGCGAGAAGGCATTAATGAAATCAATGTCGTTGACCTTGGTAAGCTTTTGAGGGATCATTGTTTAAAAGATACTTTTGCACACCAATTGTACGTCCTTAATTTACTTTACGATGCTGATGGTGTGGAGTTACCGTATAATCCGAAAATAGAAGCCTATCAAGTGAAAAATATGAAAAAAAAATTACAACGATATATATAAATGTATTGACGATTTCATATTGCGGCTGCATATATGGCAATTCCAAAGAATATAGAAAATTTTAAGGCTGCATTAACTAAGTTGAAACTAAATTACAAATTTCAACCGTCTGAAAACAAAGTGCATTTAATTATGGAATGGTTAAATAAAAACGTAAAAAAGTACGAAGAAAATCCTGACGCTATACTGGGTTGGCAAGATGGTCCTTGTTGTTCTCCATGGCCCTCAGAAGATGTGGACGATTATAGAAAGACAATTGCACTATTAAATACCTTCATATTGTAACTAATATACTTGTAAAAAATAAAACTTTTACTAATATTTTGAATTTTATTTCATATTTGTATTTTAAAAGTGACAACGCTATACTGGGTTGGCAAGATGGTCCCTTCTCCAAGCACACAATACAATCATGCAACAAAAATAGTAAAATTCATAGAGAATGCCCGCAGCCAGGTAAACCCAGTTGACTGCGCAGCCGCCGCGTTCCTGAGACTCATAGCGCGCCCTCGACGGCGGGGCCTTCGAACCACCCAGCGGTATCTTTCGAACCCCCTTGCGCATACCTGTTGCAAGGGTAAAGTATTCGGCGAAATATCGATCAATTGGTAGTACTTTTGAAGCACGACTGTAGTTGTTTCCCTACAGAAATAGAGGGCACGACCTGTATTAAAAATCTAATATTTTCATTGTATTGATCACACGTCAATTCATAAAAGAAAATCAGTAGTTGCAATCTTTATGAAATTTGGAATAACTCAAGTATGCAGATTAGTTGTTCCATTTATTTCAAAATAAAAAACAGCAAAAAATACAGTTTTCTGAAATGGAGGAATTAAAATTTAAAAAAATGTATCACTTTTTATAGCATATATTTAAATAGGACATAAAACACAAAAGATATGTTAAAATATTTATTTGTATGTACAGGATAATATAAAAAACGTATTAAAAAAAACTATTACTAACTAAATATATTACAAACACTTATAAATGTATTCTGCAAAAACACATAACTCTACCTGAGGACAGTGCACGGGTTTTCGTAAATTTTGCAAATGTCTTTTACATTGGTTTTTTTTAACCTGATTATATAATTCAGGATTTTCCCCGACTATAATATCAAATTTGGGACATCCCAGTTGTTCTATATTATAGGCTAAATGTCCAAATCCTGCTGCCTTTAAGAGATCCAACTCCACATGTCCGCCTTTATAACCAATCTTTTGATCACCTGAATTGAAGCCCAGACGCCGAAATTCTTTGATGATGTCGTCTTGCGGTTGGTCGCCTTTCTGATCCTCATATCTCAATCCATGAAGATTGTTAGTGACCCACCTTGCGGTTCTGGCGTCTTTTGAATTGAGAGCGTAATAGCTTCCAACATAATAATATTTGGAGGTGGACTGTTTCCATTTCATATAAAATATTCCAAGTTCCTTAACTAAAAATTTTCCGTTGACGTGGAAACCATCAACATCTACCAAGTATCTTATGGATGGAGTCATTTTCTTGAATAGACTTAGACGATTACATTGGTTCACTTAGCTAAAGTGTGCCTTTTATACCCCTGTTTTAATACGAAAACAGTTTGGCATCATCAGAAAGTGGGGGGGGGGGGTCCCCTCCTAGACATCTCGTACAGGTTGATGTTTTAGACTATAAAAACTCTGGAGATATCTCAATAGACATCAGTTACAGTTTTTCTCCAAACAAATTAAATTTAATAACAATGGCTGCCTCCATAAATAATTCCCTATACCAACTTGCGTTAGAAGAAAAAGAAGAGATTGAGAAAACGGTGCCTGCAGAATTGAGAAGAGACATCGACGACATTGACGACGATGATGCTAGTGACGAAGATGAAGGGGTAGACGTTGGCCGCGATGACTCCGTCGTGGCGAAAAGTGTACCCATTAACCCGACCGAGGGTTATAATAACTGGACAGTGGGGGGCCTCTGTGTATCTGCCGCATATGTAAAGGTAACAGAAAGGGCGCGTTTGTGCCTAAATTGTTACCGTGCGTATGTGGTAGATTTTACAGAGGTTTCCCTGAATGGTTTCACCGACAATGCGAAGCATCGGCATGAAACTTTACATTTTTCTTTGACAGAAATGCCTTTGCAAAGATTCATGCGGTGTAGTGCCTGTAAAGAAAAGCTTTACATAGCTTTTCGGCAAGACACCTGCTTGATGTGTAAAGCAGGTGCAAAAATTATACCATTATTGTAAATAAAATGTATTATTGTAAATAAAATGTATTATTGGATAATTCTGTTTTTATTATTATTATTTAAATTAAATTCCTGACTATAAGAAAATAAACGTGTAATAAAATATTTAATTAAAAACTACAGTTTTATACCTACAAATGTTCTGGGATTTTAGGTAGTCGCATGCTACTGCTTGTCCGTGCGAGGATGATCGCTATGTAAAATCCCCTGGCTGTATTTTTTACCTTTCTTACATCGCTCAGCCGGAAGTGTGCACGTACGGTTATGCTAAAGCATAGCTTTTCGGCAAGATACATGCTTAATATGTAAAACAGGTGCAAAAACTAGGCCATTGGTATTATTGTAAATGAAATGTATTATTGGATAATTGTTTTATTATTATTATTTAAATTAAATTCTCGAATATAAGAAAATAAACGTTTAATAAAATATTTACTTAAAAACTACAGTTTGATACTACAAATGTTCTGGGATTTTAGGTATCCGCTTGCTACCGCTTGTCCGTGCGAGTTCGAGCGAGGACGATCGCTATGTAAAATCCCCTAACTATATTTTTTACCTTTCTTACATCTCCCTCAGCCGGAAGTGTGCACGTACGCTTATGCTAAAGTATGGTCTGCTTAGGAGAAAAATATTACTTTTGTATTTAGCTACCGAGCGACTCTGTATTGCACGTAATAAAATTTTATTGCTTGGTGTTTATAATGGTATTGGGTGAGAAATGAATAACAAAGCGTTGGTTTAAAACTATGTGTAATATTATATATATATGATTCAACTTATGCTTACTTATAACTAGTTAATATTTTATTCACACGCGCTTCATCTATTTCTATTATACTAATCCTATTTACTAAAATTTTTCTTAATTTATCTAACCTATCTATTTTATTTTTTAAACCAGCCTTGTTTTTGACCAGCTTATTACTTTGAAGCTGTAAGACGACAACATTATCTTCCAGCACTTTATTAAGTTCCAAATTGTGACGTCCTCCAGCTGTTGGATCTTCAAAATCGAAGCTGTCATCCGGAAACCTGTTTGTGCGGCGCCCCCTGTTATAAACCGCTCTCAACGTCTCCATATTTTTCCCAACAGTCCTCACAGGACTGGAGAAGTTCTGCCGGTGGGTTTGCTCAGACTGAGCAGGCGACGCATGCCCTGCAGGTTGCGCGGGTTGCTCATATTCAGGTGCGGGTTGTTCAGGCTGTACATATGTCAATTGCGCAGGCTGCACATGTGCCGATTCGGCAGGTTGTGCAGGCTGTACATATGCCGAATATTCAGGTGCGGGTTGTTCAGGCTGTACATATGTCAATTGCGCAGGCTGCACATGTGCCGATTCGGCAGGTTGTGCAGGCTGTACATATGCCGATTGTTCATGTGCCAGCTCACGCTCGATCTGCGACACAGCAAACGATGTTGCGCTTCTAATGCTTTCATCGTCCACTTCGGAATACTATAAGTATAAGATAAACATTTATTATTTGTTAGAATTCATAAACATGTCTACTTACATGATCAACATTGTTTTCTTCAGATGAATTTTCAACTGACCCCTCTGCCGCAAGCGTCTCGATGAGATTATAAGCAGATGGTGACTATAATAATTATTGAATGTTAGTATATCGCAAATAAAAAAATATTTTTCGCATAAGAAAATCTCCAACTTGCGGCTAACAAGAAAAAAGTTGGCTAAAAATTTTCTGATGCGAAAAAGCAAAATAGTTTCTCGAAGCAAATTGAAATAACGTATTTAATAATTATAAAAAAATAAGTTTTGACTTACCCTCACAACAGCATTGTAGTGGACAATCGTCTTAGTTTGGAACACACTCATAATTATAAGCAAAGTAATAAATTTAAAAATAACACACGACAAAACTCGAACACAATTCAACAAAATTTAGAAAACTGATGCTTTTGCTGAATTTCTACACCCTTTTGTAGATTTTAAAATGAATGCGTTGGTGGGGATGGCTCTCAACGTTGCTACTTTTTAATTTAGGCGTTAACTTTGCTCTGGTGGGAGTGGGGGTAACTCCACCCCTTCGGCGTTGCCAAAAAATTTTCTACTTCAAATTGCTCTATTTTCTAATTAGACGGAAACGCTGTTGAGTGGGGATAGGCAATGCTTACGTTAAATATAAAAGGCAGCCACATCCTTAACAAAATTCACTAAATTCAATTCAATACAAAGAATTAAATATTGCTTCAGCTAGATAATTGTGGCAAAAGTTTATAACACTCGTTGAGATGTATTCTCAGAATAAAAGAAAAGTGACAGATGATGGATACAGTGCAGGATGGAGTTCGTATGGTCAGTGGAAAACGGAAGAAAACGCAAATCCAATTAGGCGATTAAGGGACATTCATGTGAGGCACTATAATGAAGGTTTATACGCGGGATGGTTTGATCATCAGGCTGGTAAGAATAGGCGTTTTCTGGAGGGTGACGTGAAAATGGATAAAGTTCAATATGGTGCAGGATATCAAGATGGATGGATCAGATACGGTCAGTGTTTTGCGAACGCTAATGACATTTACATGGCTAAATCTGATATCATTGCATATAATAAGGCGTACTACGCAGGGTGGTTTAATCATCAGCGTCAAATCGAATACGAATCTGGGTATGTGGCAGGGTATTTTCGATTTGCGAATAATGAGGACATAATACGAAATCGAACGACTTATAATTATGCATATTATGAAGGCTGGTTCGACCGTCTACGCAGACAACGACAGTGCTAATATTTGTATATAAGTTTATTGTAACAAAATATATGAATTATTTTAATAAAACAAAACATTAATTAATTTTAGTTTGTTTTATTTATATACTGGTTTCTTGTTTAGTTTTGTTTACCTATTCCTTACTAACCCACTTTAAAGCAATATTTTTATCGAGGAATTTTAAGTGGAATATTAATAATGTACACAGTTTTTTTTATCAAAATAACAATAACAGCAAAATATTCTCATTTAAGTTTTAACATTGAAAGCCTTTTTTTATTAAAATCTCAGGTAGGGTCGCACGAGAAGATTTACAAGCAGGTGAAAATCTAAATAATTTGAACAGTCTGCTATAAAACTACCAGGCAGTAAATTTTTATAACATGCCATTTACAGGACTATAAAAAAAAAGGTCTGACAAAAAACATTTAAAAGTGGATCATTGTTATGTAAGATCACCCCTTGAAGGAAGGGTCGCGCAAGAAGATTTAGAAACAGGTGAAAGTCTAAAGAATGTGAACAGCCTGCTATAAAAGTAAAAGGGGGCAAACTTGTCTGCATTTTTGTTGACTCGGCACAAAAAGATTCAAGGTACTAAAACCAGGTGAAGGTGTAACTAATTTGAACAGTCGGGTGTAAAACTCTGAAAGGGTTAACTTTCTCTGGAATTATGCCAAAAATGGTTCGAGTCACTATCTGCGTTACATTGGCTGTTTATAGAATTGTAGGTGGGAACTGAAAAGCTTCCTCCTACTTAGTAGATCCTTATAAAAGTACTGCATCCAACTGAGACGTTGGCGTCGAAAGTTGGCGTCGAAAGTTGGCGTCTAAAGTGGGCGGCTTAAGTGGGACTTAAAATGGGGGCGGCTTAAGTGGGACTTAAAATGGGGACTTTACATGGGGAATTTGCATGGGGACTATGTATGGACTTCCTTAGAGGGCACAGAAATTATTATTTTTGTTAGAATTTTTATCATTAGGCATTATTATTTTTTGTTTGGAGCTACATCAAGCTGCAAGAAAAAATTGTGTTTGGTTTTAATTCAAGTTCCAGTTTTGCACTTTTTTTTTTATATACTATTACTTTGTTGTACACCTGCTGGGTAGTTTGTTATTTTATTAATTTACTATGGGTAGAAGGAATGAAACATCTCTTATGCTGTATATATTTTATTTTTAATTGTTTAAAGTTCTTATTAATTTCATATTTTAGTTTCTGTAATTTTCGAATGTGAGACTCCAAAGTATTTTTATAGCTGTTCCGGTTCTTGGACGGAAAATTGAATATTAGTTGTTTTCCCGACAGGTCCATAACTAATAAGATAATACTTTCGCCCGTTGAAAATGTCCTTGTTTACTTGCTCAATTCGTTCTTCTGTAAATTCTACCGTGAACCTTTGCGGTAAAATTGTTTTGAAATCGTCGAATTCCAAGGATATCTTCTCGCCGAACTTGGTGTTTATTTTCGTATATGCATGTACCTCAAACTTTCGGTTGACTTCCAAATCTTGGACCCTAATGAATTTCTTCAGGAACAAACTGTTATTTAAATGGGTCACAAACGATGCCATACTTTTAATCTTATTTAGTTAAGTTAAAAGTGAGAACTGTGTACTACTTTACCAATCAACCATCGAAATATATACTAAAAAAAAGTGGAGGGGATCCCCCCACACAAATCCCCCCCACCGCTAGATTTTATCCCCGAAAACCCTATGCGGATCCTGGCTCAGGCTCAAAACCCTTATGCGGAAGCTGGCTCACATATGGCGGCCATCTTTGAGCCAGGATCCGCTTTACTTAACTACTTACGTAGACAAAACCCTCAGCTGGCAAGATTTATTAGAAGAAGAAGAGTCCAGAATGGTCCGGCAAAATATACGAAATGTCAAACCGATAATAACCTCACTTAATTTACCTGTCAGATCATTATACAAACAAGGTTTCGAGAAAATAAAAAATGGAACTTTTCCCATGATCTCCGGCAAGGCAATTCACATTCAGCACGCTCTAAAAACCCCATTAAACATCCCAAAATATTCCACAGGTATCAAACGGCAAAATTCTGAGAATCCAGCCCGGCAACGGAACAAATGACTGCCAAGTTTACCAGCACTACCCAGCAGTACCAAGGCCTCGTGTACAGGCCAAGATTGTGGTCCGCAATGCATGAAACAGTAAGAATCTCAATGCTTCGGCCTTTTTTGGGTTTTAATAACGACTCTTTTTATTATTCGATGAACTCCCTACGTCGGCGAATAGAATGGAGCTCGGTGACAGTGATTAGTGAAGTGATATGGGCAAACACATGCGACCCATGTGAAACAATTTACAAAGATGCCAATGGCAAATAAAATGATTCAACTAAGTACTGTGTTTGTTCTTACTTCGGAAAAGAAGTCTGTTCGAAACCCATCGAATCTCGGCTAAGAAAGAGGCTATACTCGTTAACTTCTATAAGGACAAATTCTACTCGTAACAGCGGTATGACAATAAGTACAAGATATAGAGAGTGAAGCGTGCAGAATTTGGTGAAGCGAGAAACACTCAGAAAGCGTCTGGCGCGGGTTGTATAATGAATGAAATTAAGGGTAATTTTATAAGCGAGAAATCCGTATAAAATTGAATGAAGAGGCCTTCGGTGGCCCGAGTTAACCGGGTCACTACTCTCGAAATATTCGTACAGAAATTAGAATTATGGCATTCATGTGGAATTTATTAGAGTTGAAATCGATAAAATATATTCGAGGTCGAAAAATCTATTAGTGAAAAAAATTTTTTTTGCAACTTTTCTATTTAGCTTTTTTATTGTATACATTTTCGGTAACAGTCAAGATTTTAGGTCCTAGGTATTAAATACAGGGTGAGTAAAAAGTATAGAAAGGTGTTTACATTCCCTGAAATATTCGTTATTAAAAACAATTTCAATAAAAGTTTTTTGGCATTATTTTTTGTTATATATGTACTCTAGGCATTCATTTTTTCTTGACGCAAACGATTTCGTTGCAATGCAACCAATTTGTTTTTTAAATGGCATATGATTTTTTTTGCATTTTTTTATAGACCGCCTTTTTCTGGATACGTCAGTATAAAATTTGAAACGGTCTCAATATCTCAGGACCTCAGTAAAATTTCGTGGATTCGGAAACTTAGGTAAACAGGTTTGGAGAGGCAAATGATTTTTTATTACCACAAAGAAGGCAGTTGATTGAGTTCAAGGAATTAACAGTTTTAGAAAATGGTTTCTCGCAACTTAGCGCAGTCTGCATTTACAATCTAGAAGTGACTCAATATTGATAATAATGTTAGAAAACATAATATAGTTCCTTACCTATCACTAGACCGGTATTATGCCAACATACATTTTATAGGAAAAATATAGTTATCAACCTAACTCAAGTCCAGAGTTGATAGAAGTGTGTCTGCTAGAAACTATATCACGTCAGTAATTCGTTTCACTTTTCACCTCTTCGTCAAATTTAAGACGTATATTTACATCAAAAACTCAAAACTGTGTTTTTTCCTTCCTGGAATTGGAATTTGTCATTGAAAGAGGTGTCAGCGCGATCTTTCAGCTAATGGATAGACATAGATACTATGGTCTGAAAAAAAAAAACACCGGCTAGTACAGAGTACTATACAAGAAATCAGACACACTTGTTTCTACTTATTATATAACCTTCAACCTTAAAATTGAAACATATGTACAGTTGATATTAAAGAAACTGTGACTGTAAGTTTTTACCCTTATCGTTGAAAATTATTATAAACGTACAATCAGTGAGATGATTCACATAAAGTATGAACAAAGCGGTAAATTACAGAATTGATGTTTCAGGTTTTAGTAACAGCTACACCAATTTGGTTTCTTTATACACACAAACAACGGCTCAATAGTTTTCCAGAAAGGATTGTTGTTGAATTATCATGTTTTTGCTCTCCTGGACTACAGTCTTTCCTAGAGTGGAATAAACCTCCTTTTTATTCGGTGTTTTTGTCCTGTTATGCTTTTTGCTCACCAAGGTTAACACACGGCGAATTTAAATCTAATTAGAGAAACGTCCTGCCATGCCTAACAAATTAACAGTTGTTTTAAACAAGTTTTTAATGTGTTGCCTTTGTTGATAATTTTAAGTTTTTTTTTACTATGTTGACCACATAACTGGATAAGTTAAGCTAACTAGGTATGTCGATAGCTCTTTCGGATGGCTTTCTTTTGTCATGGTGACAGTTCCAGTGCAATATGCATGTCCACCTACGAAAACTATGGACAAAAATCCAAATTTGTTATACCACTGTAACTTTTTTATCTCTAGAGACACACATAAAAATTGTTTGCAAACAGCGTCAAGATCCACATATATGAGTTTTTAAATATTAGATATGACTAAATTAGGTTAGGCTAGGGCCCTCTTGGGATCCAAAATTAAATTATCAGGAAAAAATGTTAAATGGTCGATTTTTTATAAAGCGAAATATTCCATATTTTTTAAATTTTTTAAACTTTTTTCCATAGTTTCCATAGGTGTCTGTGAACAGTAACTTTTTGATGAGACCAAACAATAAAACGTCAAATAATATTTTCATTTGTATTTACAGGACAATTCTGTATGAATTTCCTGCTTTATTTAAGGATCAAAATGGACGACAAATTGTTCACCCGGTTTTTGCACAGTAGGTACAGGTTGCTTTCGAGATCGCTATTAGTGTAGGTAGATTTTCCTTTGTGGTTTCTGATTCGATATCGGACAACTTAAAGTAGATTTCACCGGATATATTTTTTTATAAAAAAACACGCCTACTTTTCTATCCTTAAAAAAAACGCACATTTTTTTTATTACAACACACTTTGAACCCCAGGACATTCACATGGCGATATATGATTGGATACGCCGATCCCTCCGAATATTGCGACAAAAAATGTCACATTTTGCGAGAAAGCGGGTGAAAACAATAAGAGGAAAATTTAATTTTCCCGAATATAGGCCGGGGAGATTTTCCGTTTCGATTTAAATCAAATATGACTCGGGCTCTTACGGTAATAGCTTCGAAAATATCGCTTTTTCTGATCTGATATAAATGCTATCAAAGTCATTCCATTAGACGGGGCTCGGAGATTATTATATTAGATACTTCCACGCCAATTGAGCCAGATTTTAAATTCGGAAAAAATGTAAGTAGTCGTCATAGCCCCCTATTAGAGAATACATGACAAAGTAACAAATTTCGACATTCTACACATTGCCTTATCTCATGCGACATGCTACGAAAGTGTAATCAGTAATCAGCGTCCAGAGATATACTAATAAGTCCGGGGGGCACTCGGCCTTGTGTAAACAAACGTTTCCCTCTTGCCCTCTCCCGCTCCTTCGGCCCGCCGTCATCGGCGATCGATATCTTATTTAATAAGAAAATAAGCTTACACAGTGTAGCTGAGAGCGGTTCGTTCGCATTCTACCGGGTGCACGCAAAATATTACCGACCGACCGTGACTGTGTTGTAGCGTCGATGGAATTCAATCAATGGTTGTAGTGATGCCTGCAGTGCGGATGGCTGTAAAACCAGTCCAAAAGACTATATTACCTTTTTTCATTTCCTAAAGACCCTGAAAGGTAAGATTAAGTTTGAAGTACCTACCTTTCCTACCTACAAAAATAAGACATTTTTATGTGACATTTGAATACTTAGGTATTAATTGAAGAATAATATAGATATAATATTAAAATGGTGAAAATTTTAAGGTGACAGCAATGGAAGAATGCCTTAGGGTTCATGGGAGAACATAAATTGTTTATGTCAAATGCTTGTTGTATGTTTTGTTCAATTATTTAAATATCAAAATATTTACCTACAGGATGAAAAAGTAGATATGATTAGTTTAACTCTTTGTCGTTAAATATTTATTTGTCATTTATGTTTTTGTTTGCTCTATGTTTTGTTAGGCTTTATTAAAAATGAACGTAAAACATAAAAAAATGCATTTTTATTCCTGTTCCATTCAAAGTCTACAGATATACCATACTAATTATGTAGATTCTGGTAATAGCTACCTTGTATTTTAATTTAACTGTAGATACCTACCAAAACTAACGTTATACTTACCTACACAAATAATGTAGTACCAAAGTCTACAAATAGCGAAATAGGTAGGTATACTAATATTTGTAGACTTTAGTAAATAATGGAAAGTCAATATGAACCTGCCCCCGTATAACTAGCTTGACTGCGATTTCGTTATTCGACCCTCGTAAATGCGAAGCGTGCGAGATGACGTTGATTCACGACCAGTCCCAAAAAATTGTTTGCTTTCCCGAGAAAACAAAGAAGTGAGCCGACTTATAGTATTCTCTAGACTTTGGTGTAATCACATATACCTACCACTCTATAGCTTTAATCTAGTTGCTTAACAGTGTTATAATAACGGTTTATTGATCAACAGTACAATAACCATTTATGTATATTATAAATAAAACTTATTCTAGAAAATAAACTCCTGGACAAAATTAACGCACCACTCATATTTTCTCGATATTTTTTATAAATATTTTGATATCTTTTTCTCGACAAGTAGGCCATGGACCTTCTTTGACAGTGACAGTTGTTATTTAAGCTAACTATAGTATCACATAACCTTGTTTTGACAGTAATTCGTATTAAACCTCGTTTTAGACTAAATCTGTGTTAACATTTTCTTAAAAAGTGCTGATTGATCCAAAGTGTCTGTGAAAAGCAAACTTTCGATTGTGATTGTTTTTATTATTTGCATGTTGGGAAGTTTCTTTGCGAGTAAATCAAATAAGGAAAATGAACCGCCAAAGAAATTTGTCAATTGAGGATGCAGTGCGAGCATCGGCTCTCCTGGATGAAGGATATTTAATGCGATATGTTGCTGGTTTGTTAGGAAAACATCATTCCAGCATCTGTCGCATGGTAAGACGGCATAATGAGACGGGCTCGTACCAACGAAGACCAGGGTAAAGGCGAAAATGTTGCATTAATCAAATTGATTATCGTTTTTTGAGACAACGTGCTCTCAAAGATAGGAGAGTCACCAGCAATCTTCTAAGAAATGAATTAGCAGATGTTCGAAATATCGCTTTATCATCTCGAACGGTTAGAAGAGGTTTACATGAAGCAGGATTGAGCAACAGAAGACCGGCCAAAACAACATTGTTTACCAGAGAACACAAAGTTCAGAGATTGAATTTTGCAACACTACATCAGAAAATTGGACCATCAAGGATTGGAAGCAAGTTCTGTTCTCCGATGAAACAAGAGTTAGCCTTAAAGCTCCAGAAGTCCAGATGGACGTGAGCTTGTCTGGCGAACGCGAGGAGAAAGGTTTGCCAGCTGCAATGTCTCCTAAAGTAATACCTTTTGGTGGTGGCTCTAAAATGTTTTGGGAGAATTTGCTTCGAGGCTCGTACAGATTCGGTCCCTATACGAGGTCTATGAATGCCCAATATTACTTGGACAATATTATTGTCGAACATGATGCCTTTTGCTCCGTTTGTTGGACCTAATTTTTTATTCATGCAGGACAACGCTCGTTCCCATGTAGCTAGACAAGTTATTGGCTACCTACATGATGTTAATATCCATTTATTACAGCGGCCACCTAACAATTCTGGCATGAATCTTAGAGAGCATCTTAGAGCATCTATGGGACTATCTCAAAAAATATTGTGAATCACAACCAACACCTAGATGCCGCTATTGAAGAGTGGGAGAATATTCCGCAAGCTTTTTGTTAGCTAGTAAAAAGCTAACAAAAATCTTCATCCAAATGTTGTGCTGCTCTTGATAATATCAAAGTCTAGAGAATACTAAAGTCAGCTCACTTCTTTGTTCTCTCGGAGAAAACAACATTTTTTTGCGACTGGTCGTAAATCAGCCTCGAACCGCCCTCAGCTACATATAGACCGGGAGATAGTGACAGATTTTTGGACGTGATTTTACTCAGTATGCCTTGCAAAGGGCATTATGTGGCACCACATATCACATATTCTCACAATAATAAGGTATGAACCAGAGAGTCATCCTGGGTTCTTCATATGAAAAACTGAGTTTTCAGTTATTCGAAAAATATGCGTTTTGATATGATTTTAGTCAGGCTGCCATGCGTTTTATAATGAAGTTCCAAATAGAAAATTGCTCGGAAAACCATAGGCATACCGTTAGGGTGGGTCCAAAGGGCTATTATTGCCACGTGATCTTGTATTTTAATAATTAGTTTTTCCACGTATCTGAACAGGCTGCCAAGGAGAAGTATGCAAGTGCTTGTTATGAAAATGCTGAAAAAAGGATGGCATACCTTTTACGCTTGTCCAAGTACTGTTTAAATTGAATGTTATTTAATAATTTAAACGATTTATTCGATGTAAAGTGTACTTGGATATGCGCAAACGGTATGCCATCTTTTCTTCGGCAGTTTCATAACAAGAACTTGCATACTTCTCATTGGCAGCCTGTTTAGAAACGTGGAAAAAGTAGGTAATTATTAAAATACAAGTTCACATGGCAATAATAGCCCTTTGGACTAACGGTATGCCTATGGTTTTGGAGGAATTTTCTATTTTGAACTTCATTATAAAACACATGGCAGCCTGACTAAAATCATATCAAAACGCATATTTTTCGAATAAATGAAAACTCGTTTTTCCATATGAAGAACCCAGGATGACTCTCTGATTCATACCTGATTATTGTGAGAATATACGCAACATATTGCCCTATGAAAGGCATAGTGAGTAAAATCACGTCCAAAAATCTGTCACTACCTCCCGGTCTATAAGCTTATTTCCTTCTACCAGAAGATATCGATCGCCGTACTCCGATGACGGCGGGCCGAGGGAGCGTGAGAGGGCAGGGGGGAAACGTTTGTTTACACAAGGCCGAGTGCGCCGACTTATAGTATTCTCTAGACTTTGATAATATATTAGATAATCTATTGAAATGTATGTGTGATAAATGCGGTAGAGAATTATTATAATAATTGTTACAAATGTAATATAAAGGTGATTTCATAAAAAGGTTGGTTCTAGCTGAACTAGCTCAGGACAACTAATTTCATTATGCAGCAATTTGTATAAAAAATAACAAATGCCAGCTTCCTTCTCAAGTCTAAACATTCAGTTGAAATATATTGGTTAGTAGGTACACTACATTATTGAGTTCCTCTCTCATGATAACTTCTATTGATTTTGTAAAATAGAAATTTCCAAAACTTTCCCTGAGTCTTTTCAATGATAATCAGGGAAGCATACAATCGAGCAATACTCTAACAACAAAATAAAACCACTAAGGCACCAATATTAGAGAACGACTTGCAATAATTACGGACAATAAAACCATACGTCTTTGCTTTATATGACACGAAAAAGACAAGTTACTGTCGAATCTAAAGTAACACCCAAATCTTTTACGACGATTATATAACGATTATATTATATTATAATACAGGGTGAGTCTAAGGAAATTTAATTTTAAGCATCGTTTGAAATTTTTTCTTTTTAGTAGGCTTTGAGAATTGCTTGTGTCGATGTTTGGCGGCCTTTGACATGCCAGTTTATTAACTCAAATTTTAGTGCATTGTTTAAGTGCGTTTATGCGTAGACTGCGGAATCATGCCAAACATTTACAAAAACTCTTAAAAGATGTAGACTGCGGAATCATGCCAAATATTTACAAAAACTCTTAAAAGATGTAGCTCTCTAGAAACCATTTTCGGATATGTGTTTATATTATGAGCGTTAACAACAACAGTAACATTGAAGAAATCGGCGCCTTGGGAGCACGAAGTCACTCCCCATTTAATTTTAGCGCTTTTCCCGGTCGGAAAAGTCGGATAATATATTTTTGGGCTGTATTTTCAACATACTTCATGATGCACTTATAAAAAGAACAGTGTGAAAATGCCCTAAATACTTTTTGTTTATAGTTCAATATAAATAGTTTATAGTTCATACAAAAAGAACTCAAAATTCGTATTGGCTGTACTTTAGAGCAGATATTTATGAAGGAGCACACATCACAACTAGCGCTCCCTGACTTTTAGTGCATGTTGTGAAGCAGATCATCTATGTCTTAAACCTTTAATTTTCAAAACATAATCAAAAATTATTTTCCAATTATATTCCAACCATGACGTTTTAAAAGGGTGGCTATTCAAATTAGCAGATTATAACCACCATCGTCCGGGCGAGCTTATTAAAGAAAGACCCGAAGGTTTGAAATGCCTAAAACGGCCATTAAACTCTCCAGGGTCATCCTCGTTCCTATATCCCAGTAAATTAATCATTCTATCGATGTCCACCAAGTGGATGGTCTGACGCCGGCTCACCGCAGTCGGTCAACTGGACACAAAAAAGCACTAACTGGATTTATGACCAGTTCCTATCTATTAGGGTTTTGCTCGAAAGAGTTAACGAAACTTTCTAAAAACCTAGGTAGCACAACTTTATTTTGTTTCACTTTTAAATATTTGTAATGGGAGATAAAATGACTCCGCGATTAAAACTGCGTTTTCTAACCTACACTTTCGTAATTACTTTGGATTTTCTATACTTACAGTTTTATCCAGTTTAGATGAATTTGTGCATATAGATAGAGGTACTTAATAGATATATAGAGAAACAAGTACCCATGCATGAAAGTATAGTATATTAATACACAAGTAATTACATAGTAAAATATTTAATAACTAAATGTTATTCTCATAATCTTACGTAAATTTGTATATAGATTTTTATATTTTCTTAATTAGTTTTAGGAATTCAGATAATCTGTAAAAACATTTATATAAGTACTGTAAAAGTTTAGAATTTAGAAAAAAATAGTGGTTTTTGGTAATTTATTGAAATAGTACGGCAAGTGTAATACGGTTCTTTAATAAACGTGATTAGGCTAAAATGGTTTATTTGCATTTGCCTTGCAGATCTAGCACTAAATAAGTTATGAATACTGCTCCGTGAAGAAAATATAACGGCGTGTTGATACACAAAAATTGCCGTTACATATTATAATCAAGCATGAAAGCGTAAGAATTTTCTTACCGAAGAATATGGATTTGAAATAGTCTTCAATCTTATAATGCGTTTTTGTACAATAGAGATTCTTTGGACGTCCATGGAGAAATCCCGGAACACATCGAAATATTTGCGATGGTTGTAAGCCAAAGAATAATAGAGTTTCATTAGGTAAGCATTTCAACGATACTCTTCATATTTCTTATCGGGGGTATATTATAGAGTTTGTGCGCTTTGTTATCTATTTGACATTTCCAGTTAAAATTTTGATCAATAAAGTGAATGAGATGAAATCTGGTGTACATAACCTACCTAAACACGCAGGTGCAACACACCACTGTTTAAAGGCCGACGTTTTGTAGAATAGCGTTCGTGATTACGGGCATATAGATTTAACCGACTGCTCATTATACGAAGTCACCTCATTTGACGGTATTTATTTTATTAAAAAAATTACAACTTTTACTTACTTTGAAAACTGTTTTATTCTCTGCATAGTCTATTAACGTTGACTGACGTATTATCAATGACTGCTCACGGCTGTCATGTTTGACAGTTCTCTGGCTTACCATGCGTTTCCCGGAGACAAAATACAATGCAAATTACATTGTTGACCATCGGCGCCATCTGTTTTCCGGGACATGAAGCTATAGCCGTGAGAAGTCTTATTAATACGTCAGTCAACTCTATTAAAATCTTCAAAATCAGTATTTTGTTTCAACCAATGTAGGTACGAGTAGTTTTTTCAAATTTTTGCTTTCAGAAACTACACCAGCATATTATACTCAATCTTTGTACACTTGACTGACGTATTAACAAAGACTGCTAACGGCTGTCATGTTTGACAGTTCTCTGGCTTACCATGCGTTTCCCGGAGACAAAATACAATGCAAAATACATTGTTGACCATAGGCGCCATCTGTTTTCCGTACCCGATAATTGTGCCAGCGGATTGTGCCAGCGAAGATATATAGGTATAGTGACCGTATTGTATAAAATATATCATTTAGGTTGTCACATGGTGGTCGAATATATATTTTCATTATGAAAATTATTTATTTAGAGCAGAAAATAATGTTCATTGTCCATTCATTGTCCATTGTTACGGATTGTTGTCTTGCCTGGCTCATCCTTTTTTTAATTCAGAATATTTGTAAATTTAGTATTTGGAGATCCTCTGTAATTGTAAAGAAAAAACTTATTTGTTTTGTTGTAAAAAGTAAAAAAGCAAAACTTTTATGAAGAGTTACTTTTTTCGGAAAGTAAGAAACAAAAAGAAAGTTCTACTAGAGCCAAAACATATACAGAACTGCCCCACCCCACACCTTTTTATACTCAATTATTTCTAGAGAGCTGGATCGGAATTGAAAATAAATTTTTGATACCCGCTCAATCTCCAAGGTAGAAGGAATGAAAAAATGGTATCCCAAAGGAAATACCGGCAGAGTTAATATAATTAGAATCCGTATAGTGTGTTACCATAGACTAATACACGCAACTGTTAGTAGGTCACAACATAGGTAGGTGTATAATTTACAGAGCCGGTAGTATTTGTGATCGATAAAACAAACCAAAACAAATATATTATATATTGCTAGCCGTAGCTAGAGCTTTTTCTATCTTAGCTGAGTCCAGTTCGAGTCGTGTTATTAACCATTAGGTAAACATAACAATAATTCTAAAGTGGGTTAGAATATAAAAAAAATAATCATACGTACAGCTGGGAGCAGCAGCAGTTTTGAAGTTTTGAATTTTTCGATATAAATATTCAGCGTACAGCCACAGATTAACCAGGCAGATGCGTAAGTAAGCGGCAAACAGCAATAATTCAAGGTTGATTTAGCAGACGTATGTTGCCCGCACCCATAGATTTTACAAATTTGTATGATTTAATGTATTTGATTATTGATTAATACAAAAAGTCAAAGCTTAAAATAAATATTATATTATTCTTTTTTAAGTGGTTTACAATAAAAGAGAATATTGGTTACACATAATATGTACATATATGTATACATAAACGTATACATATGTAGTTAAACTACATACTTTTTCATTGAATTATTATTAATGTCTTAAATAATTAAAATAATACATCAGGAATTCTAAACGAACACGAAGTGTTCAAAAAAAGTTGATCTTACAAGTGGCTTAATATATTTATTTTTCGATTAGTTTTTCAGTATTTGTTGAACTCTTTAGATTGTGATTTGCATATTTTAAGGTTGTAAATATCCTACATATATCGTACTTTAAGAAAGTGTGCACATGAATGAATGAAAGTATGAAAATATGAATGAAATTCCTTCGCTACCCGAAACATATCAAAAAACGACAAAAACATATCGAGGGCGTTAAATCAGAAGGAAGTATGAGCCAAAATGACGAAAATCTGATTTTGGGGAGTATGTGACCGTAGCATTATTCCGCATATTATATCATAAGGGCGTAAAGCTTCCCACCTTGCAATTGGTTCAAATATCTAAAGTTTAGTAGGCGTAAGAACCAATTTTCCGAAATAAATATTTCAGAAGGGCGTATGCACATACGCCCTTCTGATATTTTAATATTTTTGAATCATGGTAGTTTATACGCCCAGCTGAAATGCTTATACCCCTATTATAATATGAATCTTCAGTTTTAATCCCTACTGCTGATGGGTTTATGTGCCCTCTTTAGATGCATCGCCAGATTTCAGTCAAGATTCCTATTGGCTAAAAACGGGCCAGATAAATTTATTTACATTGTGGATGTTGGAGTAATTCAGGTGCACAGATTATTATTATTTTGTTTTGTTCGTGCGTAAAAAATTGACAATCAGTATCATTGTGTATCTAGTATCATTGTGTGAAAGAAAAGATGCCATTATTCCTCCCGAGTATAGAGTGTGTGGCACTGAAGATGAACACACTCCTGTATTCTGTATTATTTTTGTTTTGTTTTTTGAGATATAAATTTCCGACTCAGCACAGTTATATAACTCGATAAGCTCTATTTATAGGTTATTCAACTTAACTGTCATGTGCATCCCCAGCCTGCTATGACCTCGCGAATAGGACCAATAATCAATATTTTGTTTCGCGCAAGAGATATCGAAAATGGTTATTAGGAAAAGTCGTTCAGAACCGAATTTTTATCCTGGATACCAAATTTCAATGACAGATTCGCATTTGATTTTTTGTTTTTCCCCATTTTAAGTCCCAATTTTTTTACCAAAGTTTCACATTTTGGGTAGGTAGCCATGGAAACCATTGAAAATAACAGAGGTAATAAGATTAAAAGAAAACAAAAAAACACAAAAATACCCTCATTATTGGAAACAAAAACAAAAAAATTAAAATGCGAATCAATCTGTTATTGAACTTAAACTTTTTAGATATCTCTGGCGCGAAACATAATATTGAATATTGGTCCTATTCGAGAGGTCATAGCAGGCTGGGGATGCACATCTGACAGTTAAGTAGAATACACGTAAAAATAGAGCTCATAGAGTTCTATAACTGTGCTAAGTCGGAAATTTATATCTCAAAAAACAAAAATATACAAGGGGGTGTCTTCATCTTAAGTGCCACACACTGTATATGCTATTTCCTTGGCTATTTCTATCGCTCCCCTGCCTTCTCAAAATTCCGATGATGAAGAATCAGATGACGACATGTCTTTGCAGCAAGTTAGAGAACGAATGGTGAAACGAAAACGACGTAAAAATTAAAATGATTTTCAACAAAGTATTATTTGGGCCTATAGGTTTTTTAATTTGCGATATTTACACAAAATTCAAAATATCAGAAAGGCGTATAAACCATTTTACTAAAAAATATTGATACCTCCCTAATTGCTTCAAATTACACGTATGCACCTTAATTTGAATGTGCTCAATACATAAATGCAATAAATTATCTCAAAAACTCAAATTACTAAATGTTTTTTCGTTTCCTGTAAAATTTACTTTTTGGCTCATACACCCTTCTGATATGACGCCCTCGATATTTAATATTTTATATACAGGGTTAACTATCTCTTAGTACAAAAATTTTACCACGCAGGGTGGCTTAAGAAAACACGGAAAAATATTTTTAGATTTTTTACGATTTTTAAACAAAGGGTAAAAACACCAATTTTCCCTGTAAATCCCCGCCTAGCGCCTCTAATTACGTCATCCAATATGGCTTCGGAACGTACGGTCAGCTTGAAGTTATTTTCGCGATGTTGCCGTTGTTTTAGAAAGGATGAAAATACCTTTTTACTCAAACAAATCAAAAAAATACATAAATAACAATCGATTTGAATCTGTACAACCGCAGCGCTGTTAGATTTACCCGAGGTTCTCCCGGATTCACCTTACCTTACTTTGAAATTTAACTAACCTAAATTCACGTGACCTCTTAAGCCCTAGATAAAGGCGTAAACCCCGTTTTGATAGTTCGTTCTTTTAGCGCGCAGTGCAGAACCCGAAACAACAGTTTATTTTCAATTAAAAGCTCACCCAATGTCCGAGTCAATGTCCTTCCATATTGTGCAACGGCTGCTTGAGGGTAGTCGACTTACTGTATGCACTCACCCACCATGCATAAACAAATTTGGTGCAGTTGATTCCCTGGCTTGGATGTTCACTAATCGTGCCGCTCCCTCGTCGTACACAGCATACTTAGAGGCTCTTGGCGTCGAGTTCCGGTAGTCTGGTCGGTCCGCCGTGGCAACACCTCTTGATTTCCTGTATCCGGGGCACAGGGCGTCTCCAAATTCACCACAATTTTCCTTCTCCTGCCTCGGGCGATGCTCGAGGCTTCTCACTACATTCCAGCCTCCCTTTTCCTTTGCCTTTTTAGTCCCAAAAACCACGGGACCCGCGAAAGCGAGCTGCTGCACGTATGCCGTTACTCCATTACTGTCCTCCCCTCTTGGCTCTCCCGCGCAAGTCACGACGCACGGCGATGTTGACCAACCCGCAAACTCAAGTACAGGTATTGCCATATTTGGCTACTTGCATGCTTAACTCGGCGAACTTCCCCTATCGCCTAAATTAAATCGAAGGTTTCCCAGTGCGTTCGCCTGAATTTCGACATCTTTTTGGAATACCGTCACTTAGAAATAACAATACAACTAATAACTAATTAAATGGGAAAGTTAGGGCCTGGCACAGCAGACTAGAATCCATTTTTGTATTTGAGGATACATGAAGGCGTTCGTGTACGAACAGGAAATCGACAACGAGCAGCAGTTACGTGAACGAATTGAAGGTGCAGCTGATCAAATCCGGAACAATCATGGACTTTTTGCACGTATCCGGACTTCTTTAATTAAGCGAGTGAGTTTGTGCGTCGAGGTTAACGGCGGACTTTTTGAACAGCTACTGTAGTGCTTTGGATATCTGTGCTAGTGCAGTTGTGTCTTATGGTTACCCTTCGAGGTTTTCCTGGCGGAGGGCATCCACCTCGTCGTGGTCGCCAGACTGAGTACCTCGCTTCAAACAAAAGGAATGGCTGAGGGGAACCAAGAGGTTCCCAACAGATTTAGAAAATGTGAATGTTTTGTTGTGCAGTGCTGTGCGATTTTTAATGTAAAAAAGCAAGATGGTGCAATATTCAGTCCTGGAAATATCAGTAAGGTAGGTGTTTTATAGGCATTCTACATGTTTCTTAGAAAGTAATCGTTTCCAACAGGAAATCGAGATTTCGTGGTGAATCCTCCGATAAATTGATAGACGTGACAACGTCGCGCTATTTCACTACCTGTCACTACCATTGACACAAGCGAAATTTTAAGACACGTCACGGCGGGCGTCCATAGGCAGCGTTTTTTGAGGGGAAAAAATTTGACAAAAAAAAAATTAGACTTGACATTTAATGTCAAGTCTAATTTTTCTTTACCTACCATTAATTTTTTATACTAAGTGATAGTTAACCCTGTATACCGTGCTATTCGTAAAGCTTGGACCAAATTCGAAATCGAAATTATTCGATTTTTTGAAAATCTGATTTAGGTCTATGTTGGAGTATATTTTGGATACACTATGGCGCCTAAAGAGGTTCGTGACGTCACAGCCCATGCCTGTCTAATCTGACATTTTAAATTTTATGTTTGGAAAAATGTATTTTACCGTGAAAATATCAGAAAAAGCAATTAAGAAAATGTGTTCACACTATATTATTGTGCTTATATGCCAATGTGTAGAAAGATATATCAGGATATTCGTTTTTTCTTATTTGATATTCATGGAATTGGAACTGAAACCACAAAATTCAACACAAAAAAAAACTAGGTATATATACCTTATGATTTCCTTTCACTGAATTTCAAAGCAAGGATTGGTTTAATGTATAATGTAAAAATATTACAGCACTGGTCTAGAGAATGAGCAGCAATATTGCATTGTTACATTACACTTAAATTCTTATTTTTATTTTGATAATATAATTTTTTTAAAAATATGCTTGGAAGGTAAGGTAATGTAATTTTCAGTATGTGTTGATTTTTCATATTTATACCTGTTTCTAGCTGTGTGTACTTCACTTTAAGGACGGAAATAAAACGTCATCACCTCCCGACGACCTTCATTTGACCGTGTTCCTAACTAGGATTAATGTTGCTAAAAGAGAAATTGGGCACTGGAGTGCAAAAATTGCGCAAGTGTCTGTAAGATGGCGCTGGAGTTGGAGAGCGGCCATTGGTACAGAGCGAGAATAAAAAGTAATGTTTCGCCTTGCTAAAATAAGTTTCCGTTCCTTATAAGTTGTTTTGTTGCCCGGCAAGGTCGTTGGTCGGAACCAGGGGTCTAGGGGGAGGCAGGCGGACCGACCCCCTTTTTTATACAAATAACAGCACATCGCTTCCATCCTGGCGTATTTTGGGATTGGAACTGTGAATTGTTAAACACAAAATAATAATATGAATATTTACGCTCCTTTATTTTTCTATATTTTTTCATAGTTATTAAGAATATTGTTGAGTAAAATATTAAGTAAGAGGACTACCTACCGGCTGTCAAATCTACTGTCATGACATAATAATTCTCCCTCAAAACCGCATGAATGATCACAATACTTACCCTAACTGACATTTAGAATTTATGTCACTATAGTTTTATCTTTTATCATTCTATTAACTTTTCATTAAGTACTTAATATTGATAAACCGAAAGAAATTAAAATTCTGTTGTATTTGATCCAAAGTTGACGTAAAGTTGTGAATTTTGTTAGATACGTGAAATAGCTACTATTTGCTGATATCTTAATATATGTATTATTTTGGCATACATTTAGAGTAATGGAAAATGTAATGTAAATAAATTTATAGGTACTACCATAGAAGAATTTACGTAGTACCTAGATTCTTCTATGGTACTACCTAAATGCTTGCCGGTACATCAACTTTGTGCAAACAGAATTTTAAAGCGTTAATATAATTTTCTTTTGAAAAAGACATATTCTTATCGATATTTTTTAGTAATAATAAAAAGTTAATAAAATTATAGAATGATACTCGTATATTATGTTGTATAGCTAGTGATATAAAATAGTTTTTACGAAGTAATGACTTTTTAAAATTTTAAGAAATTTTATAAATAGGAAATAGGCGCTTATGTAACATTAAAATAGAAACGACTTTTTCAAGTTAAACGTTTTGAAATTGTAACAAATAAGCCAATTTTTAGGGATTTTATTTTTTAAATATAATTTTTGACAGATAGCGAAAGTCACGTGACCACGTTTGAGTCGGTTATTTTTCCTCGTTTTTAATCGAAAGGTAACCCCAAAGTTAACTGCATATGTGTTCTATTATTATCCGTTAATAAAAATATGTTTAAATTAATAAAAATATACATTTTGCACCATCTTCATTTTTTCCAAAAAGGTTTTTTGGTTATAACTTCTGTTTGACGTTCGATTGCTTTTTTCCAAACGACATTACATTGTTTGGAAAAAACTGCAACAAACTGGTTTTTAAATCATTAATTTGTCTAAAAAAAATACGGAATGGTTAAAGTGAATGTTCTTATCACCTTCAGGCGGACACCCTGTACCTAATAAAAATATTATTAAACAAATAATAGTACTTTTTGAAATTGAGCCCATGTGTTGACAGGTGGCCGTGATTACAGCCCAAAAGTAAAGTTACACACATTGTTTAATGTGCTTTTTGAACCTAACAAAAAAAAGTTTATCAAAATCGGTAAACAAATAAAGATATTTTACCAGGGTGGTAACTCCTTAACGGAGGTCACACTGTAGATGTTTAACATATAGGTACAGAAGATTTCGCATCAATATATCGTTTTCATTTTTTATTTTCGAGATATGTATTTATCTTAATTATTACGTTACTTAAAATGTGTGTTTGAATGTAGTGTTAATGCAAACGAAGAAACACCTTATGTACACATAAAAGACCATGTTTCATTTCATTGAAAAAACTAAACATACTTTTGTAGAACTTTTAAGCCAGCAATACTATACCTACAGAAAACGTGCCGAATAACATTCTTTAACTAAAGATATGCCTTTAACAGTAAAAAACACAGTTGACATTCAAGTGACCTTGAAAACGTCGTCTGCCTACAAGTGAAAACGTGCGTCTTACATTGCACCTCATATGCTTCAACTTTTATGTGATTTTTTGCGATTTTCGTTTTTGAGATATTTATAATAGCTGCATTTATTAAAATGGAACACCCGGTATAGATAATTTTCGACATACCTATACACATAGAGACATAGACATATGAATCCTCCCCTAATGTCAGTTTATATGCTAACGATTGTATTTTCCTCACGAAAAATACATAACGGCGACATACGTATAAATAATGCAAAGTCAACTAAAGCAGTTTTTAGTGCCGCCGTGTACCTTTCAAGCTAAAAATCAATGAACCATTGCTAAAAAGAGAGGGGTTAAAATCACAAATCGGAGTCTTTGAGCTACGGGGGTCTCCCGAATATACCTTTTGAAGTTTTATATTATTTTAATATTAAAAATTCGCAATTCATAGTATATAATAATATGGAAGTAATACAAAAACATAAAAAAGTGATCAGACAGCTTAGTTGATTAAATATTATATCGCCAAAACGTAAAATTGATCATATGAACATAATATATGTAATTATTAAACTGGGCCTGTAACAACAGCGTCAACCGTTCATCGATCGTCTGTTTTTCGCGCCATCTGATAAATAATGGCAACACTTTTGCATTCCCGCTGCATAATTTAAGGGGTATTTTGCCTATGTTTTTTATTTACAACAAGACTGGATAATTACAATGTTTATTACCGTGTTTTCGTTCCGAGCATATTCCGAAACCTATGCCAATCTTAACGAAGGTAAAATTCCGGCTCAAGAGACAAAATAGACGAATTTATGCCGGCATAAAGTTGGAAATTCAAAAAAAATTCTCGCCCATAGCTTTTAAACTAGTGTCATTAGTATCTATGGATATTTTAAAAATACCGGTGTTTTTTGTAATCCTTTGAAATTCGCTACTTTTTCCAGCTAGTTGGAAATAAAAATACATTGATACAGGCAACCAAACATACAATGGCGAGGCCCCCCCTTAATGATTTTTCGCTGCTGAAGATGAACCCTTAGTGGTTTGAAACTTGTAGAGTTTTTTAAGAATACAAACTGTTTGTGGAGTTTCGACTGGAAGGTTTGCTTTATTAAATTCTTATTTTTCTCCTTAATTTTACGTTGAAATTTATTTGTATTATTATGGTGTAGTAAGAGAGCAACCAGTAAATAAATGTTTTAGGTTATTTGTGGAGTATATGGAGTACCTACCGATTTGAAGGGAAATAATAATTATGAAAAAAACAAACATCCTGATATCGTTCTGAAAATTTTTGCAGAGGCATAATAATACAATGAAAACACATTTTGTTAATAACGTTTTCCGATATTTCCAAAGCAAACCAGATTTTTCCCAAATTTTAGTTTTAAATTTAAAATTTGAAAGACATGGACTGTGACGTCACGATCCTCTTTACGCTCAATAGTGTAACCAAAACATGCAACTAAATCTCACGTTTGTAATAAAAACTTGAACTTCAGTGTTTGGGTACACATATTTAGCCAATCAATTTAATTTGGTGAAATTTGCACCCTATTAAAAAATTACTCACTTCCAAATTCACCCCATACCTATCTATATTTTTCTTGAAATTTTCTTATCCAAAAGATAAATTCATCGTGGAATTTTACTCCTTTATCATGTCTACAATAATATTCCCAAGAACGGGCTATATAATACTCAAGTCAGAAAAATGGCTTTCACTTAGGAGAGGCACTTACTTACCAACCCCACCCGTGTATGTTTATGAATTCATCAACCCTGTTATGCAAATTGTGGAAGTAATCATACACCCCTGCCCAGGTCGCTTTTAGCCTACCACCATTTCATATTTGGTTAGCTTCTGTTAACTGGGAGAGGAGAGCCCATGTAACAAATTTACCCCGAAATTGGTCAACTATTATGTTAAGCTAAACGAGGAAAGTTTGCTTTGGAAGCTGTTAGCTACATCTCCGGTATCTTGCACTTGGAAGGGGGTTAGTAAGATAATAAGGAGAGAATGTTTGGTAAGACGTTAAATATTAAGTTTCACGAGTGTAAAAATTTAATTCACAAGAGCCAGTTACGGTTTAGCTAGACCTTATATAACATTTTGAACTACACTAAAAAACTTTGTCATATGAAACAGATTTTTGGACCCTATTATGTGAAAGTGCTGGACACGTGTATGCTAAGTTTGCCTTTCATATAACTATATATTTAAGCTTTGATATATATATATTTTTAGATAGTTCTGTCTGATCCTGATCTGTAGCACGAATCGCTATCTCTGTAACTGTCTAAATAATTTTTTTTATAGTTTTTGATTTAGTTGGCGTAACTGGCGCAGTCGGTAGGACTGTGTCCAGTTTCCGCGATCATAGAATTTCATGGTATATCAGCACCGATTCTACCACGTCGTGGAAGCTGAGGAATTTGAATTCCGAAGATACTTACGTTCTGCAACCCCTGGTCTTCGAGCTTCGCAAAAGTCAGCTCTGGA
Source organism: Pseudeuparius sepicola (assembly GCA_963920635.1). Classification (NCBI taxonomy): domain Eukaryota; kingdom Metazoa; phylum Arthropoda; class Insecta; order Coleoptera; family Anthribidae; genus Pseudeuparius; species Pseudeuparius sepicola. The sequence goes on along the minus strand of OY987301.1, from coordinate 57,765,063 downwards.
TCAACCTCAACCTCTGGCAGTCAACACCACAGCACAGCAGCTGCAATGAAGATATTGCTCACCTCCGAGGACCTTGGCCTGCGACCTTTTGGAGTTAATCGTTCTATTGGAGCCCTGTATTTTATCCTATTTTAATGTAATTTTTAAGATATTTCCATTAGTAACGTTGATGTTAAAAATCTTACAAGCATATTTTCATCTAATTTAAATTTGGACTGAAGTTAACGCAGTTATAAATACCGAAGTAAAAGAAACTAGAAAAATGCAGAAATTAGACGTTAATCTGCCAATTCTTAAAATGTACTGTAGAAACAATTCCTAATTTCGATTGATAATTCAGAAGAAGTTTCTGTTATAGACAACTCAGTTATGAAATATGATATTCAAATCTTCTATAAGCACTAAAAATAAGAAAATATTCCTAGATAAAAATAAAAAGAAGGTGAAGATAAAGAAGAAAACAAAAAAGAGATGTAACGTATTACTCAATAAATTTTTTGTTGTTTACGTCTTTGATAGTTCGGTAATTATTTTTTTGTTGCAATTTTAACGCTTTTACGGGAGTAGAAAGATGTTAGTTTGTGGAGGTCGAGGGCCTCTCTTTTGTTCCTAAGTTTGCTCTGGCGCCAGATTTTTATAGTGGTATTACAGAATAATAATTCCCCTATTCTGTGGTGGTATGCTGCACTTGTCGTTTCTCGGATAGTTCAGTGAAGAAAATAATTCCAGGAGTTCTTTTTAGCTATTTTGTTTTGTTTTGTTTGTTCTTTTGGGATTGGGAGTAAATAATACAATAGACAAGTTTTTACAATTTATTCAAATAATTTGATAACGCAGCCAGAAGAAAATATGATCTTTTAATTAACTAATAATTAATAAAATAACTAATAATAACTAATAATAAATCTTTAACAAATCATTAATGTACCTATGAACAAATTATTTTAACTATAATCGGCTGTGGGAAAACCTAATCTAAGATTCGGTCGTTGGCTTAGACAATGTGGCGAAAGTAAATAAACAAACTGACCATAATTGCGGCTATACGTAACACTACGCGTATCTTAACTGGTCGGTGATAAAGAGAGATTAAGAAAATATATAAAAAAAATCTACGTGGGTAAGCAAGAAACTATATCGCTTTCGGACGGTGGTAGAGAAATTCATATTTATCTACTGTAGGTCTCAGGTAATGGTGTTTGGGTTTTAGTTTTTAAACAAATATGTAAAACGGGTTTGGTGTTTCCGGCTGACAGGCTTGATTCCGTTTGATTTCAAGTTTTGGAAAGGTCCACGCCTCTTGCCCAACGAGCAATGGTCAGCAATTACACTTGGCGGGACAAATTATCTTACTTTCGATTTCCAGTTTTGTAAAGGTCCGGGACCTTTGCCCCACGGGCAATAGCCGGCAGTTACACCTGAATTCGGCTAGACCAGATATGTGTTTTCGATTTCAAGATTCGTAAAGGTGCAGGGGTGCCGGTCTAGTATGCGGTGTACCTACCCTTTGCGATCTACCTGATTTAATCTCCGGTTTAGTATGCGGTCTACCTAGAAATTCAATCCCCTATTCTTTTCAAATTAATTATCTATTTATTGCGGCTACCTGTTGCAATTTAATATGCAATAAATATAGGAAGGTAAGTTCGTTATAAAAAGAAGCTAAAATGTAGAACAATATTCAGTTTGCATTGCTAGTACAAGTTGAAGATGTTATGCTACGTGATTTTTATACAACAATTGCTTCGTCAGAGGAATCAGCCGTAACGTTCTTAAGACAACACGATTTGCTGGACAATGAAGTTGACATTGAAGAATGCCATAGATGTGGTGCGCAAATGCAGAAGACAAGGAAAAGAGACCGGAGAGGAGAATTTCGACCAGTTTTTCGTTGTCCCCAAAAAGGATGTCAAACTACAAGAAGTGTAAGGCAAGGGAATAGATTTTTCCATTACACCGACCTCAATGGAAGAGCTAACTCGAAGTTATCCTTGTGTCAAATATTGGAGTTAATGTTTTTATTCATTTTGGATATGCCCATATAGACTCAACAATCACAATAACTGGTCGGGCACGTTCCACAGTAGTTGATTGGTTCAATATGTGTCGTGAGGTTTGTGCAGAGGTTGTGTCATACAGATCCCGTGGACAACTCAACGGTACACCGGATGATCCTATACAAATAGACGAAGCTCGTTTTGCTGGACGCCGAAAATATGGAAGAGGAAGACTGCTTCAGGGAGACCATGCTGCAAATTCCGAAGATTCCGACACAAGTGTTGACAACAACAGAAACCATGGAAGACGCATAGACGGACCGTGGGTGTTTGGCATAAGGAACAAGGCAGAGGCTAGATATTTCGTCGTTGAAAGGAGAGATGCCAATACATTGATTCCACTGATACAAAGAGGAATTCAACAAGGATCTGTCATTCATTCAGATGAATGGCCGGCTTACAGGCGCTTAAATCAGTTGGGTTATGTACACAACACCGTTAACCATCAGCAGAATTACGTCGATTCCGTGACAGGAGCTCACACACAAGCGATTGAAAGATCGTGGTTAGACGCCAAAGTAAAAATCCTGAAAAAATGCGGGGTGTGCCTTTAACTCATTTACAATCACATTTAGATTATATAGGTTGGAAAATATTGCAGAACTGTATATCACACATAATAAAATAGGTATTTGCAACAGAAAATAAATTAAAATCAATATTTTTTTTGCTTTCTTTTTTCACTAAGTACCTATCTACCTATGGTTGTTTTGTATCAGCTATATTATCCTACAATTCTTACCCAATCAATTACCCGTAATATAATATGTGTAATTTCATCCGGTAGACCGCAGTAGTAGCGGTAGACCGCATACTAGACCAGAGTTATTGCGGTAGACCGCATACTAGACCGGCACTGGTCCAGGCCTCTTACTCTAGGAGTAATGATGGCCAGTGGTTACACTTGATATCAATTGCAAATATAAAATTTTAAACCCAAAAGTTCGATCGGAAAGAAAAATATTTTTGGCACCAGAGTAAATAAAAAAATGAACAATAAAATGGTTACCATACAAGAGTTTCTTCGTATTTTTCGATTTAAGTAGTGGTATTTACTTAGTTTGAAAACTTAAATCTCGCGACAAGCTTTTATATCATATAAATTGTGGAATGACGTTATAAGTTGATAGTAAAAGTTTTAAAAGAAAAGATTATTTTATTCTTTTTAGCGCATTTAAATAAAAGCTTTTTTTAAAAATATTTTTTTACTTTTAATTTATTTTGTAATTTTTAGTTTGGCCAGGTGTCTGAGTCTATTCATCTCAGTTAACGCATCATTGTTGCAAGGTCGTTTGCCGGTTAGTTTAGAACAGTCTAGCTCTTCAATGAGGAGACCTTCTAATGACCATCTTGGGTGTTCCGCCATGTTGGATTTAGAATGACGTCACACATATAATCATGCATTGTCATCCAAATTAAACGTGTGTACAAAATTTCAGCTCGATCGGTTGAAATTTAACTAGTCCGCCATCTTGGGTGATCCGCCATGTTGGATTTAGAATGACGTCACACATATAATCATGCATTGTCATCCAAATTAAACGTGTGTACAAAATTTCAGCTCGATCGGTTGAAATTTAACTAGTCCGCCATCTTGGGTGTTCCGCCATGTTGGATTTAGAATGACGTCACACATATAATCATACATTGTCATCCAAATTAAACGTGTGTACAAAATTTCAGCTCGATCGGTTGAAATTTAACTAGTCCGCCATCTTGGGTGATCCGCCATGTTGGATTTAGAATGACGTCACACATATAATCATGCATTGTCATCCAAATTAAACGTGTGTACAAAATTTCAGCTCGATCGGTTGAAATTTAACTAGTCCGCCATCTTGGGTGTTCCGCCATGTTGGATTTAGAATGACGTCACACATATAATCATGCATTGTCATCCAAATTAAACGTGTGTACAAAATTTCAGCTCGATCGGTTGAAATTTAACTAGTCCGCCATCTTGGGTGTTCCGCCATGTTGGATTTAGAATGACGTCACACATATAATCATGCATTGTCATCCAAATTAAACGTGTGTACAAAATTTCAGCTCGATCGGTTGAAGATATCTGCTTCAAAATTGAGTTGCAAGATTCCACCCGAACAAATTACATACATACATACATACATACATTGCAAGTTAAATAAAAGCTTTTAAAAAATGCAACATAGGTATTAGCAAAGATCATGATATTCGAGATCTTTGGTATTAGCAAGGATTTTGAAATTACCCAATAGATACCATTTTTGCCATGTTTGATAATGATTCTTGTTAAAACAAAGGCTACAACCAGTCCATATTATCCATAAAATTACCGACTTGAAACTCATTTCCTAAAATAATGGCCATAACAAATCAATTTCTATATAAACGTAAATACGCTATAACGCATAAACCAATCATCCCAAATTACCTACGAGTATAACGTGTATTCATAAGCCTCCTACACCTAGCTGAAAAATTTAAAGAGGTGGTATAACCACAAGACCAGACTAGATATACCGAGTAACTGTGCACTCTCAAATATGTATTTTCAAATCTCCGCGCCTGGATTCGGTTTGTATTCAGCTTGCAGAGACCTCAGTAGTAATCGATTGTTGAAACAATTCCATTAATACATAGCCGCTTTCGAGTTCAACGGATTTTAACCAATAAAAAAAGTGCCTAAAGGTTGGTCCAGTTCTTCTCCAGATACCTATCGATTTATTAAAACCGATGCTGTCAACCGTTTCGTAAAATAGCTTCGGCGAGAGCATAGGTAGATAAGGACAAATCGAGCTACCTAGCTGAGCAACAAAGCATCGGCAACTTATAGTGTATACTATGTACCGAAAGTGTAATTTTATTATAGATGTAATTTCAGACACTTAAAATCTTGTCTCTATAATTCTAGTAATATTCCGTTCTATTTCTGATTCATTACTAATCCATATGCTAATTTCACTGATTGATTTTTTATTGCCCTCATTAAGTTGAGGGAATATTATTCAGAATTCACGCTGGGAAATTATTGAAACCGTCGCCTCTAGCCTGCTGTGGTTACGTGCGTGACGAGCGTGCTCAGTTTCGCTTTGTGCGATTGGACCACCGAGTTGCTTGTTTATTGAGTTGACAATTGGTTGCTTTTGAATTTCCCGGGGTGGGACTTTGCCCTTAGTGGAAACTTGTGTTAGTTTTTTAAGTAAAAAAGACAGTGCCAGACGCACGCTCTGTCTAAGATGACTACGTCGTCCAGCAAAGCTGCCACCAGTCTTGGAAACCAAATAAATTTCCCATCAATATAAAAGGAAGATCTATATTAAATCCGAATTGCAAAGATAACACCAGAGTCGAGCATAAGGTAAATATTTATAGACCAGACTTGTACGTAATATAGGTATAATGATTGCTCATGGAATTTATAGGCAGGCTTTGCATTGGGTTATCTTTTATCTACTACATAGAAAAGCTACAAATTGTTCTCAGATAATATGTGAAAATGAAATACAGGGTGATTCAGTTTATTCTGCGACACTTCAACAGGTGATAGAAAACCAAAAAATAATCGCACTTTCTTTTATAAACTATATCATTTGAAGGTCCCTCAATTAAAATTTACATAAGAAATTGAATACATTTTATTGCTATACAAGGTGGTTCTATTTTTATTCTAAAAACAATTATACTAATTACCCACTTCTACGCCACTGGTTGTTCAAGGTGTTTGATATTAACAGGTTTTATGCTAACCCATGCCTTTATAACGTGTACCAAATATGACTTAAATATATCAATTAGTTTGTAAAATATTCAATAAATTCCCCAAATTTCTTGCAACGTTAATATAAGGCCTTAAAATGATATAGTTTATAGAAGAAAGTGCGGTTATTTTTTGGTTGAAGTGGCCAAAATGAAACGTGATATAGACGATTAAAAAATATATAAAATGGAGGTGACTATATTATATACCTATGTAATTGGTCGTCCATTTTGGAGTGTAGCACGCAGAAATAAATTCACCATAGGTTATTATTATTCAGTTAGCAGTAGTAACAAGTTATTTAGCACGTAACTGCAAAATATTAAGCTATAGATTATACAATAATCAATCAGGTCAATTATAGTATTAAATTATTCTAAACATCGGCAAATTTGATTTTTTTAACCAGTACCAGCCGTCGGAATACCTCCTGCTCGGTTCGCGTGCCTTCATACAGGGTGAGTCATTAGCAATGGCACATAGTGCAACCGCATATATTTTGGGCCGGAATATTACGATTGAGGCTAATAATACGCCTTATAGAAATGTTGTTTGTTTAAGAGATACAGGGCGTTAAAGTTCATTTTTTGAAATTGAATTATGGCTAAATATCCCGAAATATTCAAGCTGCTAAACTGAAATTTCGCACTGCTATGTTTTTGGGGATGGAGAATAAGCTGAAAATGCCAATTTCTACGTATCTTACAGAGGGCGCCACTTGCGCTGTTTTTGGATAGTGCTTTTACTCGTAACTTTTTTGAGGTTATCTTTTTGGTCCTGCAAGTCCATCATTTTAGTGCACCTTTTAATTCGGAAATAAAAAGGTACTCTTGTTTCATAACGATCAAATCAACCGTTTACGTTGAAATTGCCAAAACGTGCCCCAAAATACCTGTTGACTTCAAGATTCGAAAAAAATATATTCACCTACTGCTTTCAAATATTGCACAACGACTGTACCACTCAAAGTGAGAAAAAACCCATACGAACAATGCCGCAAAAAATGTTAACTTTCAAAATGTTCATTTGGCATTTTTTCTTCATTTTAAATGTACAGTTGATCTGTAGTATTTGAAAGTAGTAGGTGAAAATTTTATTTTTCGAATATTGAAGTCAACAGGTGTTTTGGGGCACGTTTTGGCAATTTAAACGCAAACGGTTGATTTGGGCGTTAGGAAACAAGAGTAGGTACCTTTTTGTTGCAGAATGAAAAGATGCGCTAAAGTGACGGACCTGCAGAGCCAAAAAGACAATCTCCAAAAAGTTAGGAGTAAAAACAGGATCCAAAAACAGCGCAAGTGGCGCCCTCTCTGAGATACGGCGAAATTGACAGTTTCAGATTATTCTCCATCCCCAAAAACACAGCAGTGTCAAATTTCAGTTCAGCAGCTTGATTAGTTTGGGAGATGTAGCCATAATTCTATTTCAAAAAATTAACTTCAACGCCCTGTATCTCTTAAATAAACATTTCTATTATTTATTAACACACATAGCCTCAATCGTAATATTTATGCGTCCAAAATATATGCGGTTGCACTATGTGCCATTACTAATGACTCACCCTGTATACAGGAGCAGCTACAGAGTTGTACATAATTAGTTGCACTTGGATTTAGTGCGCACTTGGGTTTTGTTATTTCACTTATTACCTAATACAACGGCAATTTGGAAACCTTTTTAGTATTGTTTATATACCTAGTGCACAGGAACCTGTAAGTACCTACACTTTACAGTTGGTACTAACTATAACGTCAATAACAAAGGACACCTTTCTCCCGTCAATCCCAAAATGACAAAATGAGGCTTCGCCATCATCTTCCATTAGACTCTCAAAAAATTATTTTAGTTAATAAATATGTTCATAAATTGAAAAGCGAAGAGACACAAAAAATAATAAAAACGAACATAAGTCGCCGTATTTCCGAACTAACAGATGTGAATTGGAGAAATGTAATCGGGGCATCCGCACAACTAATAAAAACATTTAAAAAGTGTCTCTACTCAGTAAAATACTAAATAGTTAGCACTTTAGAGATATGTAATAAGTATCAGAGTAATTTAAATATTGGTAAATTTTATCTTCAATTATTTAAAATTTTAACGTTTTCAAAAAATGTCCCTATATACTGCTGTTAAATAGTAAAGATTATCTCATCGGATGATTTCACGGTTAGTCCGGGCTTGCTTATCAAATATTATGTGTGCAACAGTATCCCTAAAAATGAACGGAAACAGGCAATAAAAATGTAATTTGCATAACAAAGGGAAACCCGACGACCCTTATTGTCGGCACAGTATTTTAGCACCATTGGAAGAAAGGAACGTAAACAGTTTTTTTTATAAGGATTTTTTTATTTTTTCTTTTCACCCACTGTCAGTGTTATTTATTTGTACCACTTGATCCCGACCTTGCAAACAAGAAGAAATGAGTGATTGAAAGGCCCACGATATCCCGTATTTTGTAATCTTGTCAAAAGCCTTTGGCGACACGGGTGTCAAAAGATGCTAGATATCCTATGTAGTCTTTAACGCTTTCTCAAACACTCAATAAGACTTATTATAGTTTTATACTTTGTGCTTGTCACTACTTCTATAGAAAGGCTTGAGGACACACACTTTAATTAGGACAATAATAACCGTTGTTAACAATTACATTGATTTATGACGTATTAGTTGACTATTTTCAAGAGATCGCAGTTATGTGCATGCTAAATTTTATTTAGCACAACCGAGGCACACCGTGTGCCTCGGCACAACCATTAATTTGATAGGTATTCATTCGCCTATGGGAAACTCCTGCCTGTGCCAACTTCCAAATTTAATTTGCAACATTTTGTGATCGATTTTGTCAACTCGTGAGTCAAAAGAGGCGAACTTGGTACTCAAATTGAGAGATCTCTGCTTGAGAAATGTAGTTTGTAGTTATAAGGAAGAAGTTGGAATGCATAGATTGAAGTTTGGCGGTGGTACGCGGAAAATTCCGCACTTATTATGTAAAATATGAAATGCTGTCAGATGTGAAGCGAAAGTTCACTTTAGTATAGGACGAAGATCTGCCAAAGTTGATAAAGAAAACTTTTAAACTAGCTTCAAGTTTTATAACGGTTGGTTCATGATATGCAGAGTAATTTTTCGAATATAAAAAATGGCGCACTTCATGTACCTACTTGTTTAAGTGAATGTCTAAATGGAAAAACAGCGTGGTTAGTGTTGGTTGACTTCCTTTCAACGCTTAACCGAACCTGCCGATATTTTTGGGAACATTTCTACTTCTTAATTCCAACATAATATTTTCAATGAACAATGCTCAATAGGTATCAAATAATGTGCTTCAAAAAATATAAAAATTGTAGAAAGGAGTGCTGGAAACGCAGAAGATGCTGCCTCAAACAAATGACGGTCTATACACAAATAAGTGCCAATATTTGAATCTCTTATTTAATTTAACCCTTGTTTATCCAGTATAGACAAGGATTTAGCTCAATTTTTTATTCGCTATATTTTAGATAACGGTAACGAGTTGCTTATGGATTAGAAAAAACAGTAACGCTTTTGAATCACTGATTCACTATATTCATATTTTTTACTAGCCTCCTGCCGGCCAGGCACGAATTACTTATAAGTACCTAGTTTGTTTACACGCATTCGAAATGAGACCGTGTGGGGGGACATTTTGTGCTAAGTATGATGCGATTTACAACGTGTCTAACCTCCCGGTACCGGTATCCATATCAATCTCGGTAGAAACTGTAACGTAGCCTCGATGACGTATATCTTTACAGGTTTTACCGGTTTTACCGTATTTCTTTGCCGTTTCTTTAAAAAAAATAACCTTAATAAAAATTTGAGAGGATTAACTTATGGTCAACTTTTTTGTGTCTCGAATACTTAACGATTTACAGGGCATTATATATAATAAAAATTATATATAATAAAAATTAATTAAAAACTCATTAAACTCATATTAAGGTTTTTTCTTTTAAAAAACTGCAAAGAAACACGGTAAAACAGGTAAAACCTGTAAGGAAAAGAAAAATTTTTATTAAGGTCATTTTTTGTAAAAAATGTTTACAGCGTGTACAATTTTTGTCATATAACTAATGCGCCGTAACTCGTTATGTATTAGAGACAAAAAAATATGAGGAAAAGTTGTTCATACTTTGATTTCCTATCTATAACTTTTATTGGGGTCGCTGTAAAAAAATGTTTGGGAAACCACCCCTATTATTGTTTAGGAAACCACCCTATAGCTCAATTCGTACCAGGAGTTCGAGGGTGCTCTTTCGGTTGGACACTAAGGAGGCAGTGTCCAAGCAACCGTGAAAAAATCATTCTGTTGTAAAACTGATATCGTTGACTGAAAACCCAGCGCTGATAATACCCTTTATTGGACTATAAAATGATATGATGGCAGGTATTTTTGGTTGCAACAAATTCACTTAGTTACTTGCATAGAATTCTTTATTTCTTTATTATTCGTACTTAAAACAAAGTTATTCCTTTCATATGAAATACCAAAAAATGTACAGAGTGTTCCCGTATATTTTGACCCGCCCCTAGAGCCTATATTTTTCGGGTTAGAAAAAAATTACTTAAATGAAAGTTGTAGGGTTTTTTCTGAACCGCTAGGATCTGTTACTAGATAAAAAGAATGAGCGTCACAAATTTATGAAAAAATATAAACTTACCTTTTTTTAATGGAACACTCTGTATATTTGTGGATTTTTAAAATGCACGCATTTTTCCCATTCCAACAATATAAATATGTTATATGTTTGCTCTAAGCATTCGCATGGTATTCCAAATTGCAGATAAATACGATCTTTATATTTAATCAAGGTTTCCATGGAAAAACATTTCAAGTTAGGCAAGGGCATTCATGTCAATCCATTATTTTTGGGACAATACTCCTTGGTACCCTACAACTTTCATTTAAGTTTTTTTTTTCTAACTCGACAAATAGAGGCTCTAGGGGTGGGTCAAAATATACGGGAACACCCTGTACACAAAACAATGAAACTCAGAAATTTGATAGAAAAATAAGGGTTTTTGTTTTGAGATATTACAACTCTTATTCTATGAGAACAAAATTTTTCGTTTAAAGAAATAATTTCATTTAAATAATGACTAAAATTTTACGATTGAGAAAGCCGTATCTCAATTAAGCGAACAAATGCTTTAAATGGAATGCCTCATTTATTTCAATATAAGGAAGCGTAAAAAAATCAAACATCTTTGTTACTTGGTTTAAATAACGAATATCACATTTTAAAAGACCCGCGACAAGCCGATTCGCGGATCGGTGGATGAATAATGGATGTAACTTTTTAAATACACCTTGTATAAAAATGTTTCAGACAAGAGTTTTTCAGTTGATCTATCTGCATATTTTGATTACCTTTTTTTTGTTTTGGAGCCAGTCATTTCGTTGCTATGGCAACCAACATTGTTTTTTTTTAATGGAACCCTACACTTTTCTGTTGAAATTTGGAATCAGCTCCTTTTTGTACATACGAATTGGAGTTGCATAAGAAGATTTTTGAGAAAAAGTAGAATTTCTGCAAGTACGACATTTTTGCATGTAATGATAATATACCGACGACAAGTAAATCAGGTTAAGCTTGCAAAATGTGTTTATTAATAAATAAATAGGCACAATAAATCAATAGTTCTTAAAAATCAATTAATAAAATGGTCGAAATGTTTTCCATTCATAGCGAGACAATGGCCCAGTCATGTCATGTCATGTCATGTCATAAAACTACCAACTACATTCCTAAGCCATTCTGGCGAAATCTACGCTATTTCGTTTCTTATGTGCTGTTCTAATTTTGGGGACGATTTTTATACACCCTGGATTTTAGGTGTCCCATAAGAAAAAATCACCCGGGGTAAGATGGGGAGACCTCGGAGGCCATTCTATGGCCCCTCTTCTGCCAATCCAAGATTGTGGGAAGACTTGGTTTAAATAGCTGCGCACATCACGGTGGTAATGGGGAGGTGCTTCATCTTGCTGGAACCAGATATCCTGGACTGGCATACCAAGGGCAGGAATTACCTCATTTTGCAAAATATGGAAATAAATATCTTTTGCCAGTCAAATTACCATTGATAATAAATGGACCAATAATGCGGTTGTCATAATGAAATACGCGTCAAAAGGTACTTTTTAGGCGTATTTGCAGAAATTCTACTTTTTCGTATGCACAAAAAGAAGCTGATTCCAAATTTCAACAGAAAAATGTATGGTGCCATTTAAAAAACAAAGTTGTTTGCCATAATAACGAAATGACTGAAAATTCAAGTTCACCAAAATTTGCAGATATATCAACTGAAAAACTTTTGTCTCAAGCGTTTTTTATACAAGGCGGTTTTAAAAAGTTATATCCATTATTCCATCTAAATTGGTCACCCTGTATGAAAAATAAAAAAAAATCAAAGAAACCTACATTATACATACAGGGTGTCCAACTTTAAAACTGTACAAATCCGTAAAATCTTCATTTTTGCAGATAATCGCATAAACTTTTTTTTGTTTGAAAGGCTTTCAAAAACCGCTTCTTCTGACCTACCTGCCATGTTCAAAATGTAAATCCAGGGCCGGCTGCGAATTTTTCACGAAAACCAATTAGCGATTTTTTTATTTAAAATCTGACCCCGCAGCGTTAATCAGAACACACCAAAACCCCCATATACCAAATTTGAACAAAAAATATTCAGGGAGTTCCATTCTGTAGGGTGTCAAATTTGAGCGAAATAGGAATTTTAAAGACATCTGGCGAGTCAAGTGTGCCATAAAATCCCTTCAAAACAGTTAAATCGTTGATCTTCACCCAACGGTTAAATGGTCAACAGGACCACCCAAAATGTTGGTGTAAAAAGATTTTCTCCAAAAATATACAGGGTATTTTTCTCTGAGCCATCTCAAAATTCTGAATTTTTATTAAACTTTATACTGGTCAGGAGTGCTTTGGAATCATTGAAAAAATATTAATAAACACAAAAGTAATTTATTTCTTTATAAAATGCCAACCAGCAAATAAAAACAATTTAAATTATTGGACCTTTCTCAACAAAGTCACTGTCTAAGATGATACATTTTCTGTGCCTTTCCTGTTGTGGCACACCAGCCACCTTAACTGATATAGACTTACTGACTGGCAGACTTCTGTATTTTTTAGATTTAGTTCGTTTATAGTGTGTGGAGCGGTTTTGATACACTAGATTTTTGACCCTTATAAATTTCCAAAAATTCGGTAATTTGAGTTGGCACAGATAAGAACACTTTGTATATTTTCTATTGGACCTTTGCACACCAACACATTGAGTGGTCCTATTGACCGTTCAACTGTTTTGAAGGGATTCCATGGCACACTTGACTTGGCAGATTGCCTTTAAAATTCCTATTTTGCTCAACTTTGACACCCTGCAGAATGGAACTCCCTGTATATTTTTCTATTAAAATTTGGTATATAAGGGTTTTGTGGTGTTCTGATTAACGCTGTGGAGTCAGATTTTAAATAAAAAAATCGCCAAATGGTTTTCGTGAAAATCGGGGATATAAAAAAATCGCAGCCGGCCCTGTATTTGCATTTTGAAAATGGGGAGAAGGTTTTTGAAGGCCTTTCAAACAAAAAAAAGTTTAGCCGATTATCTCCAAAAATGAAGATTTTGCGGATTTGTACACTTTTAAAGTCGGTCACCCTGTAGGTACCTAAGGCATACCTATTCATCTTATCTTACCTTATTTTTATTAAACATGAAGATCATATAGTTATAGTATTGTATAAAGAAAATAATGCGTCTCTGAATTCTATACATGGAGTTTTCTAGTTAATGGTCATCAGTTCAGGATGTGACATATTATGGAAAAGTAACTTTTTCTTATAAACATCATTTAAGTTAATTAATTACTTCTCTGCTATAAAGTTATCTGTTCCTGTTTTAAGAGAATCCCAAAAGGTGCCCGGCTGAAGAAATATGAAATATGTCTCCTGTAACTATTTGTCATCCTAGATTATTTTATTTTTGCTTCCATATGCCGTCTTAAAAATGTCCCATCCGCAAGTAGGTAAGTCAAAAAGAAAATCTTCATTGACCTGTTTTATTAAAGAAATCCTTAATATTTGGAGAAAATGTAAAATGTTACCATTGGAAAAATTGTTAAATTTTTATGACAAAAAAAACAACTTCAACAGAAATGTGAGAAGAAATCCCCCTTTTCTGTGGAAAATCAAATCTTAACATACCTATCTAGGAAAATCCAGTCGAGAATTTCGGAAGGAGATAGGAGATATAAAAGGTGCGATTAGAGATGCTCTGTTCTGAAGATATATTTGCTGAAAAAAAAAATGAAGTAACAAATAAGCCTGCCTTGACATTGATATGAGGTTCCCAGATCCTTCCGAAATTAATAATGGTTATGATATTAATATTTCTAAATATGAAATAAAAAATGCAATTTATTATTTTATATAACCCAGCCTCATCGAAAGGTCTTGATTCCTTGAGACCGCAGCACCTCAAAGATCTTGTTGTTAAGGAGCTCGGTATTTTTTCATCTAATTTGCTTTTTTCTCTTTCTTCCTTTTCTAATCTTATTTTAAAGTGTTGTATTCCATCAGTTATATGCCCATTTTTTTATGAATCCTCTATTTGTGCTCTTAACAAGAAAGATGTCCAATTGCTATTGGCCTCTCTCTTCGCAGATTAATTGCAAAAATTATGTGCTCCCGTATTTATAATTCCCTTGGAGAGTCTCTTCGCCCAAATCAGTTGAGTTTTGCTAACAAAGGCGGAGCAGAGGCTATTGCACATTCAAATCGACAGTTTATTTACTTCTCTCATCTATCTAATAAAGTTTTGCTTAATATTGATTATAAGAATGCTTTTAATTTGATTAACAGAGATGTTATTCTTTCAAAAGTCAAGGAACATTATCCTGATTTTTTTTTATTTCATCTCATAGTGTTACAAAGAAAATTCTTTACTTTCATATGGTGATCGAGTCATTTTGTCGTGAGAGGTGAGAGGTATTCAACAAGACTCATGGTGATCTCAAGTTTGTTTACATTTAAATTTCAAGAAATGCGAACTTTTAATTCTTTCGGAACATCCTAAATCTTCCTCTATCAAATTAAATTTTTTGAACTTTGTTCCAGACATTTCTTTTGTTTCTCTTAATTCTTTTACTCTTGTAGGTTGTCCCTTTTCCGACGCAAAAAGTTGCGAAACAATAAGTTATTAAATACATTTTCAAACAAATAATGTATCAGAATCCAATTCACAGAATGTGTCGGAATTTTGATTCTTTGTGTAGTAATGTTTGTGATATTAATTTTGATTCGTTAGCTTACATTTTAAATAATGTTGTATTTACAGAATAGTTAGGTATAGTTGCACATTTGTATTATTATTATTGTTAATGTTTCCTGTAACTGGGTTTATCCTGTTGGAAATAAATACTTATTATTTATTTAAAATATTTAAGTAGAAATACGGCATTCTTCTTGCTTAAACATTCACTTTCTATTCCCCGTCTCTCTTATATTCTTATAGATGTGCTCCTTGTTGGAAGGCTTCTGCCTGTCTCTACAAATATGACGCTCTTGTGAAATCTATTATTTGTGAAATTTCTAATTGTGCTATTGAAGGTTCTTCGTGGATTCAATGTACTTTGCCTGTCAAACTTTGCGGTCTTGGTATCCGTGACACATCTTCCCTGTGTTATAACTCTGCCTTTTTGGTTCTGTTAATGATACTTCAATTTTATTGAATGGTATTCAATATTCAGAAATTTTATCTTTCTCAGATGTCGATTTATCTGCTACTCTAAATTCTTGGTTGTCAATTTGTAAGTTTGAAAGCATTCCTTCTGAACTTCCTAAAAAACAAAGAGATTTTGATTTAACATTTTGCAGTGTTCTCCCAACGATTTGATCGGTTGCCAAAAAGTTCATGATAAAACGCGTATTTTGGCTCTGCAAGCTCCAGAAAGTAATGCTTGGTTAAATGCCCTTCGATCAGCAACTCTAGGGAATCTACTAGATGATTCTACTTTCTGTATTTCCGTCGTTTTAAGAATTGGTCTTCCTGTTTGCGAAATGCATGTGTGAACTTGCGGCGAAACAGTTGACAATTATGGCCTTCATGGGCTTAGCTCCTCAAAAAGTGCATGACGGCTAACGCGACACTAGATGATCAATGATAAGCATTCTTAGACGTTCTTTTTCAACAGAAAATATTCCCGCTCTTCTGGAGCCACCTATGGAATGTGTCGTAATGACGGAAAAAGAATAGATGGTATGTTTGATTTCCTGGAGTGCAGGTAAAGCTTTGCTTTGGTACGCCGCACTTGTAGAAATGCTCTTGCTGATTCTTATGTTAAGTTAACGTCTGAAAAAGCGGAAGAGGCTGCACGTTTAGCAGAATCCCAAAAGCATCTCAAATATGCTGAGCTATAGGATCGCTTTATTTTTGTTCCTTTTGCATAGAAACTTTTAGTCCTTGGGGTGATGAAGCTAAGAAACTTTTTTCAGATATTTGTTGTAAATTATCGCCCAAAAATGCAAAAGCCTTCATAACGCAAAGGATAAGTTTGGCTATCCAAAGAGATAATGCGGCTTATATTTTAATTAATTTAATTAATTTAATTTTATATTTAAATTTTTCATCTTTTATATTGTGATTATGTATTTTTAGTTTTTAGTTTAAGTTAAGTATTTAAGTTTAAAAGATTCACGATGTCAAAATAATCAAACGCTCTATAGCTTAAAAACAATGGGCCTATGCGATCATCTTTACAGGAAAATGTTGCTTTATTTTTCGGTATGTAATCACTTCCTGAAATTATGATCATTAATTAGGAAACACTCTGTATAAGAAATAAAACATGATTTTTATTATGCAGGTTTTAAGGTGAACGGTTGTATATGAAAAAAATGCCTGGGGGAAAATTTATGATATATGATATATACAGTGCTATTCATAAAGTTTGCACCAAATGGGAAAAATTTGTATTATTCTATTTTTTGGGATATGTTGGTGCATGTTATGTTTAAACTATTGCACCTAAAGAGGGTCGTGACGTCACAGCCCATGCCTGTCAAATTCGACATTTAAAATTAAAAATTGGGGAAAATCAGGTTTGCCTTGAAAATATCGGAAAAAGTTATTATAAGAAAATGTGCTTTTATTGCATTACTGTGCCCCTATGCAAATTTTCAGAAGGATATCACGATGTTCGTTTTTTCTTAATTATTTCTCTTCAAATCGGTACTCAATATTTTTTCCTGCAAATAACCGAAGAAACTTATTTAGTGGTTGCTCTTTTACTAAATCATAACAATACAAATATATTGCAATGCAAAGTTAAGGAGAAACATGAAATTTATTAAAATCGCTAGTGTGTAAGAACGCCATCTTGGTGCAAAGACTCTTTCATTTTAATATAAGTTTATTCCCTGAGCCAGTGGTGTAATATTTTTACATAAAATACATCCATATTTTTAAATTCAGTGAAACAAAATTATAAGGTACAGTTTTTTATGTATTTTTTTTTTTTATTCAGTTTCAATTCGAGGAATATCAAGTAAGAAACACGAACATCGTGTTATCCTTCTGAAAATTTGCATATGATATTTTCAAGGCAAACCTGATTTTTCCCAATTTTTTATTTTAAATGTAAAAAAGGCAAGGGCTGCGACATCACGACCCTCAATATAGTGTAAACAAAACATGCACCAGCATATTCCAAAATCAGATTTTCAAAAAATATAATAATACAAATATATAAATTTTTCCCATTTGGTGCAAACTTTATGAATAGCACTGTATGAGATGCAGATTACCGGTCTTCAGAAAAATTAATGTTAGGCGAAATAATTATTTCCCTTGGAGTTTCCATTCCGCCATTCTTCCGTAATTTCCGTAAATATCGAAATATAAGGAAACGCATTTTCCGATTTCCGACTTTAATAGATTCTTTTGACGCAGTGAAACTATTTTATGCATGCGGTTCTATAAAGTAAGAATGGTGGAATCCGAATATTTGTAAACATCAAAAATGTTTCCACCTATATCCGTAATTTCTTTAAAGATCGAATTTCTGCTTCGAGAAACATATAGTTTTCCCAAGGCATTTTCTTTCAAATCCAACCGTTCTCCCTAAAAATCTGCATACTAAAAATCAATTACTACAGGAAGCTTTTATTTTGCGCTTTTTAGAATTTTTGGAAGAAGAGGTGAATATGTTGTATTAAAGAATCCATTATTTTAATTTAAGCTTATTTCGCTTAAATGGCGTTTTTTAGTACTGTTGAATAGAAAAAGTGAAGATATTGTATTTAGGAATTCGTGATCTTGATTTGGTCATATTATTTACGTTAAAGAAAATATAGGCTCTTTTGAAACGAAGATTCAATAAAAACACACAGTAAAAAAATTGGGCTACCACACAGCGGTCAGTTTTTCTGCCGCCGCGGCCGGCGCAGAGAACTCAGTGGCGTTTCGTATGTTCGGGAGTTAACGTGCGCAAAATAAGTAAACAGGAAAGAACGTTGCATTCTCAAGCACGATAAATAATTGCCAATGTTATAAGGGTCTACCTTCCTCCATAGTCTAAGGCACCACCGTTAAGAATAATATTAATTATAAATTAAATAATAATTATATGAAAATTAAGTCAGTAAATTACACGAAATTGAGATACGCCCCTGAGGTGCGACTAATTCTATAATATTTACGAGTTCTTCCCCCTTACGTCGCACGCATTCTGCCGTAAGGAGGACTATACTTAAGTAACTGTTGTCTTGCAGAATTGTCCGTGTGAGACAAAAAGAAACTTAAAACGTTGCGACACAGCGATTTAGTTAGATAGGCCTGTTCTCACAAGCAAAAGCAGGTCCGAACTAAGTCGGAGCCAATCAGCAGGCATCAAAACAATCAGATAATTTAAAATCCGACAATCGGATTCGCGACTGATTTCTGATTTCGGTGAGAACCAACTCATATCAACACAGTCGATGAGTATAGGTTAGGGGCTATCACCTCGGCTATCACACAGTACCTTTCGTCGTCACATCTGCATATTCGCCTGTCTTTTTAATCCATCTGACTTCACTATGAAATTTTACTTTACATAAAAACACCATTTTTGCACTAGCGGTCGGCAGAATCACTTTTATAACTATTATACGCGCCACGCGGTCGGGTCACACGTCACACAAACTGATAAGCTCCGTCGAGCAACACGTTCGACAAACAACTGATGCCATGGCTTTGATTGACTAAAATTCTACACCCATAACTAGTGAAATACCTTCCCCTCTCATCTACCTAACACGAGCTTGTGTCAATAGTTCTATTTCACATCGCTTAGGGCTAAGGGACACCGAATGGTGTTAAGGAACACCGCATGGTGTGAACAAGCACGAAGCCGTGTTAGTAATATAAAACTTACACTTACACGAAGAGGTTTTTCACCGATTTTTTTACTGTGCAACGTAAATTTTTAGTTGCTTATATTAAAGAGGTGTCACACAATTGAAAAAATATGTTTTCTTATTATTTAACAATTACCTTTTTACGTTAAGGTTCAAAATGTTTATGGAAAAGATTATTATATAGTGTGACCCATTTGTTTTGGGGTCAGTCTGTAAAAAGTGTATCAATCGTGCGATTTGGCTGATTTTTTTTTTAAATTGTAGAGCTCGATGAACTGCACATTTTGAACAAAAATTGCCTGGTTCGCATAAAATCCAAAGCCTACTATGACCGTTTTTATGAGCAAAATTTTAAGAAACCATATTAGCGTTTTTTTTTTGAAAAAATCTGTGTGCGCCAATGGATTGAGCACCCCTCGAAATGGGTATGTACAAAATTTCATCAAAATATTTCAAGTAATAACAATTTTGTAGAAAAATTAAAAATGCAGCCAAGGTACGTCTTTATTTTCAAAAATTCAAAGTTGGCCATGGAAAATAATTGAATTGTTTACTTTTATTAAGTGTCAAACTGTCTAAATTGAGTTCAGAAATTGTTTGTGCTCAATACAATTAATTATCATAATTATGGAATATTTAAGCATAAGAGACAAAATAGAAATTGTTCGACTCGTGGGCGACAACGAGCGCTCGGCAGCAGAAGCTGCGGCCGAATTTAACAATAGACACCCAGGTAGATCAGTGAGTCGAAGTACTGTACAACGTATAAACAATATTTTTGATGAAACTGGATCGATTTCTAAAAATTTATTAAAAACTAGGCAAAATGGACGCCGTGGACTTGTTGAAAATAACAATCAAATTCTGCAATACTTTAGTGACAATCCTCGAAATAGTGTTCGAACGGCTAGTTTAGACCTTCATATACCCAGAGAGAGTATAAGGAGATGTTTGAGACAAAACAAAATAAAACCGTTTAAGCCAAAATTTTTGCACACCCTGGAACCAGGAGATGAGGAGAGAAGATTAGAATTTTGCTATTGGCTGCAAGGTGAATATCTCCATAATGGCAACTTTTTAAATGAAATTTTATTCACCGACGAAGCCACGTTTACTACAAATGGTGTAGTATCAAGTCAAAACTGCCGTCACTGGTCAGCTGAAAATCCAGAGTTTATAATAAATGCAAGGAGACAATATTCACAAAAAATTAACGTTTGGTGTGGAATACTACGCGACAGAATAATTGGCCCATTTTTCTTTGAAGGGAATTTGAATGCGGCTGGCTTCTTGAATTTTCTAGAAATTGAATTTAGAAATGCTTTAGATGAGTTACCATTAAGATACCGTTTAAATTTAAAGTTAGATGGCAGTCCTATTCATAATGCTCGTTTAATCAGAAACTGGCTAGATAATAATTTTGAAAACTGTTGGATAGGGCGAAATAGTCCTTTCTGTGAGTGGTCACCGAGATCTCCGGACTTAACTCCTTTAGATTTTTTTCTTTGGGGTACACTTAAGCAAAATGTTTCAAGACCCCATAATTTACAAGAACTGCAAGCTAGGATAAACCGTAGTTGTGAGGAAATTACTCCACAGCAAATACGAAATGTAATTTTGAATATACGCAAGAGGAACGACAAATGCATTGTAGAAAATGGAGGCTTGGTAGAAGTTACAAAAATTTTATAATTTTAATTGTTTTTATGTTTTGTGTTTATAAGCATAAGGTTGTATTATTACAATTCAATTATTTTCCATGGCCAACTTTGAATTTTTGAAAATAAAGACGTACCTTGGCTGCATTTTTAATTTTTCTACAAAATCGTTATTACTTGAAATATTTTGATGAAATTTTGTACATACCCATTTCGAGGGGTGCTCAATCCATTGGCGCACACAGATTTTTTCAAAAAAAAACGCTAATATGGTTTCTTAAAATTTTGCTCATAAAAACGGTCATAGTAGGCTTTGGATTTTATGCGAACCAGGCAATTTTTGTTCAAAATGTGCAGTTCATCGAGCTCTACAATTTAAAAAAAAATCAGCCAAATCGCACGATTGATACACTTTTTACAGACTGACCCCAAAACAAATGGGTCACACTGTATATATACCAAATACATTAATTCTTTAATTGGAACTTTCATTAGGCACACCGGGAAAGAGGTTATGTTGAAATAAGAGCTTTAGTTTTGCACTGTAAACAATACCGTGTCCTTACATTAAATGCAGTGTTCTGATTTCATGACAATGATCAGTGGCGCACCCAGAAAATAAAATGGGGGGGGGGGCAACTTAAAAAGTTTGACGCATTGCATTCAAAATATTTTATGATTAAAATAAATCTCCAGGCCAAGTCTCGGATTGGGAAAATAATTGCCGAGAGTCGCACAGAGGACAGTACATCTACGATACCACCCTCGAGAATTTTTTAAAATATGAGAGGTCTGGGGAGGGCCGAGGCCCCCTGCCCCCCCCCCTGGATGCGCCACTGACAATGATGTTGAAAAAATAAATTAGGAAATATTTCTTAGACTTATATCGAAGTCAAGAATACTTTAAATCAATGCTCTTTACCTTAACTCAATAATTATATCTTTTTTTCCGTGTATTTTCGTACAATAATAATTGTGAAAAAATTTAATTCGTTAGTTACAGTTCCAGTGGCGCTGAAATTGAATTGACACTATGGCATATTTTGAAATATGCAAATGATGCATTTTCCAAATTTTTTTTATAAATCTAACTGCTATTATATCATTTTAATGTTGCAAATAATTATATATAGGCAATATTTTGTTGAACTTTGTCTTAAATTTAATACATTTTGTTCACGTTCAAAATAATTTAACTATAAAAAACTAAATAGACAAAATTTCAACTCGAGCACTTATAATAACAGTCTTAGTCTTGTGACTCATATGACTTCTGTCATACTCGTGGGAAATGAATGCCATTCCGTGCTAGTTATACAATATACTATTACGAAAGAGCTATACCTAAGGAAAAGAAAAGAAAAAATGAGCAAATAATTAAATTAAATTAAATTTGGTATATCTTTTCAATTATCTCTTCTCTATATTATAATTTTAAAATTTTATTAGATTAAGACGTGGTGTAATAATTTCTCTAGTGCGTAACAAAAAGGTATCCTGGGGCGTCGAGTTTGGGACACCCTGTACAAAATTACCAATTTGAAATGGGAAACTCCTTGGCGTCTCAAAAATTAAAGTTGGTGCATATTTTTTTGTTTCACGTTAATATAAATTTTCCACATAAACTCCCGTGAAACCGATCTCCCTACAAAGTTCTACCAGTGAAGGAAATTCACTCAACGCCTAAACCCACATTTCCCTATTCTGGCGGCGTCGGCGCGGCTAAATTTATCTTGTTATGGAATCGTTAAAATCTTGTCTCGTACTGGGAATCCAATTTGCACAAATCCTGGTCGACTGAAGCCGATGTCGAAGGTAATAGTCTTACAAAGTTCATGTGGTAAATATTAACCCAGGAGGTATTTCACTTTATTCGATAAATCAAGACCTCTGGAATGGATGGGGTGAATTTGAGCAATAATATACAGGGTGAGTCATTAGTAATGGCACATAGTGCAATCGTATATACAGGGTGATTTATTCATAAATACATTAATTTTAACCACGTCATCAGGGAGGTACATATATACCGAAAACGCAAAAAAAATATTTTTTGCTGCATGTTTAAATAATGGGGCAATTTATCCCAAATCCCGCGTAACGAGGCGCACCTGAACGCATGTGGCTACGACGTTATGCTGCAGCACATGGCACCGGCTCCGACGTTGCCATTATTTATTGATAATTTAATTACGAAAAAATATTCAGTTTATGAATTATTTACCTAGTTGATATGACAATAACAGGGTGTTAGCACACCTTGGACTTGGCGTGTTCAGCATCTAACTCGAGAGACCCTTATCACTACACTTTTCACAGCACCCGCTATAACAATACAAAAGGCCTTCACAATCACACGCACAAAACGCACTCAGTGTCTACAGAGGGTGGAAAATACTGAAACCTCAAAAGACTGAAACTGTCTCCGAAATTCGCTAGATTTTGAGATTTAAGACAAAAGTTTTATTAAAAACAACGCAGGCGTCCCATCCGCATTCCACAACTATTATTTATTACGTCAAACTTGTCATTGTCAAGGATCTGCTGCCGGTTTCTATTGTATGTGGCGCCATCTCGTTGGTATTAACGTCGCCGAATCTGTGGTTGAGCTCTCAGTCACCCTCTGTGTGTTCAAAACCGAAAGTCTACAGCGCGCTTTATGACACGGTAACTAGCGAACCTTTCTAATAGATGGCAGCACGTACTACAGAAACCAGAGTTGCCTACATTCTGTAGGTATATTCGGTACTCTTTGTGTAACATTTTTGCTTTTTTACCAAAACGGTTCTCTAGACAAATGCGGAAATGATAGACATAATAATGATCCTTCATGGAGAATGCCTGCAGAATGTCAGTCAAGCTACCGCGGAACTATTTAGAAGCGCGCCACCTATCGGCAGGTAGCGAAACTAAGTACGAAACCACAACGACGTTTCATTACGGGAATGCTTTCTACGAACGAAGTAGTGTCAATGAATGCGACATGGGACATAACCTTTAAAAATATCCAAACCAAAATACGGAGAATGTGCACTGTGAAATACGGGAAACAATAACATCACATGTGCGATTAGTGAGGCGGAGTGCGAGAAACGAAAGGAAATTCACAGTGCACTCTGCAGAAACTTGGCAAGGATCAATGCCGCAAACACCAACGCGCCGCGTGCCGGAAATTCTCGGCCACGGGCAATCGCCAGGCTCCTTTTGCGGAGTTCGGGCTACACACATCCTCCTACTCCTACTAACGACTGCACGACAAGGGTTGTGACAAACAGAAGTCAAGAAAGCTAAGGACTTTTAGCAACCCATCATCCCTAACTCGCCCAGAAATAATACTAAGACTCTGTAGGTTACACATCAGGCTATACCCGGTAACATACCTAACGGCAGGAAAAGAAACTAGAAAAAGCTGTAAAGATCGAAAGGTGGAAATTAGAAAGATTCAAGTACTTACGACTGAACCAATGTCACAGAGGAGGACCACCCCCACGGAGACGATTCTATTGCAAATATGGATCCCTAGTAACAATGAAAAGCAAACATAACGAGAAATAAAGGAATGAGAAGTGTATCGTTGGTGATGGTAACCAACTTAAGCAGAAAGTAAGGTAATTTTAAGCAACTGTATCCCAGAGATGTTGGCTAATTTTGACGTTCTTATTTCAGAGGAAGCAGAACAATCACAGAACACAACTACTTACTCTAGGAGCGTCTTGGTGTAGTAAAAAGGATTATCAGTGAACTAGTGAGCGGAAATATTAGTGCCCCAAGCGAAAGTGAGTGAAGTTCGTTTTATCGAGAAAAAATCGTCTTCAGTGGTGTCGAGGTCCACGAAATCATGTAAGCCCCCTAGTTAAATAGGTACCTACTTAATAAAGCATCCAAAAATCAAAAGGTCACGTAAGCAGTCGTTTCATTTATTTTTCTCGTTGGCATTTATCCCTTAAGGCTCGCCTTAAGGTGTCTCATGGCAAAACTAACCGTTACAAGAGGTAAGCGTTAACATTTGTCCATAATTTCCGCAAGCATTTGGCGGAACATTCGCCTACAATCCAAATAATTATGTACTGAAAACATTCCTTTAAATTTAGGAAAGTTGCGTACATCTGGCAACAATGTTGACGCGCGCAACGGCAAGCGTCCTCCGATGCCTCATGCGCCCTGAAAGCAATCCAGTGGCAGCCGTAAATAGAGGGCCAAATAGGTAAAAATGCGGTTTAGAAAAAAAATAATTCCGGCTTTAAAAAAAGTTGGAATTTTTTTAATTGCGATTTCGCATTCATAGCATTTTTCCCTACCCACTGTTAAAATTAATGTAGTTATGAATAAATCACCCTGTATTTTGGGCCAAAATATTACGATTGAGGCTAATATGCCTTATAGAAATGTTGTTTGTTTAAGAGATACAGGGCGTTAAAGGTTTTTTTTTTAAATTGAATTATGGCTACACCTCCCAAACTAATCAAGCTACTGTACTGAACTGAAATTTGGCACTGCTGTGTTTTTGGGGATGGAGAATAAGCTGAAACAGTCAATTTCTACGTATCTCACAGAGGGGGCCACTTGCGCTGTTTTTGGATCGTGTTTTTACTCATATAATATCGGTTTTGAGGTTATCTTTTTGGCCCCGCAGGTCCGTCATTTTAGTGCATCTTTACATTCTGCGACAAAAAGGTACTCCTGTTTCATAACGACCAAATCAACCGTTTGCGTTTAAATTGTCAAAACGTGCCCCAAAACACCTGTCAACTTCAATATTCGAAAAATAAAATTTTCACCTACTACTTTCAAATGTTACAGATCAACTAAACTGTACATTGAAAACGAAGAAAAAAATGCCAAATGAACATCGGTCGTAACACATTTGTTTTCTTGAAATAGGGTGTCCAAATTTTGTCGAGTTCAATCCTTTCCATTTTGAAAGTGAACATTTTTTGGGACATTGTTCATATGGGGTTTTTTCTTGCTTTAAATGGTACAGTCGTTGTGCAATATTTGAAAGCAGTAGGTGAATGTTTTATTTTTCGCATCTTGAAGTCAACAGGTGTTTTGGGGCACGTTTTGGCAATTTAAACGCAAACTGTTGATTTTATCGTTATTAAACAAGAGTACCTCTTTGTTGCGGAATGAAAATATACACTAAAATGATAGGCCTGCAGGACCAAAAAGATAACCTCAAAAAAATTACGAGTAAAAGCACCACCCAAAAACAGACCAAGTGGCGCCCTCTGTAAGATACGTAAAAATTGGCATTTTCAGCTTATTCTCCATCCCCAAAAACCTAGCAGTGCCAAATTTCAGTTCAGCAGCTTGATTAATTGGGGAGATGTAACCATAATTCAATTTCAAAAAATGAACTTTAACAACTTAAACAAACAACATTTCTATAAGGCATATTAGCCTCAATCGTAATATTTTGGACCAAAATATATGCGGTTGCACTATGTGCTATTACTAATGACTCACCCTGTATACATAGTACCTATAATATGATACCAAGACAGTGTTAATCGAAAAATATTATTTTCCTAGTTTTTACGTAAGCCTTTATGTAAAGAATTGATTTAAATACCAACAATTATTGCATTATTTTATTTACACAATCATCGACGACGATTTAAATGATGATTCTCAAGTGGACGAAGAACACGAAGATTTGTTTCCTCTCACCAGCCCGAGTGAACTATTTGGTGCTGACTGATAACGCAATTAATGATTCACCTAAAACTTATAACCAGTGACTATTCTTTCTATAGTCACTGTTATAACCTTTTGTATCATTTTGATTTCCCTCCCATTTTTTCAATATAGATTGTTTAATATATTTTCTTGTTTTTCACATGAGCTTCCTATTCATGACTCTCATTTTTACAAGCTAAGGACAAATTAGATATGGGAATTATTTGACATAAAAGAACGAATGGAAATCATAACGCTATAATGAATGAGGGCAAAAAGTCAGTACAAATTAACTAAGGCTACTAACTTGTATTGGACATATATTTACAGTCATATACTTATGAGGCTATGTTGAGACAAAAAATACCAATCTATGGGTGTAATATGTATCTATATATGCATAGATATATCTATATATATTCTACATACATTATTCAGTTACTAATTTATACTGTAATCATTTTAAGTTTTTTCAACAAAAACTACGTGAAATAAAAACAAAGAAATCTTTACCTCTCCATATCATGGAAACCGATCACTTTACCATAATTCTGTATATAACAATTCTTGTTCTGAATTTAATGTATATCATTTGCGTATAGGACGACGTTTGCGCTAAACCTCATAGTTTACTAGATATTCACGCAAAACTGTGAAAAATAAGAATTTCCTGCCCTTTTCACCCCCTCCCCCCGAAACCCGACGCTGTTTGGTTTACACTATTGCGCCTAAACAGGGACGTCACAGCCCATGCCTGTCAAATTTGACATTTAAAATAAATAATTGGGAAAAATCCGGTTTGTGTTGAAAATATCGGAAAAAGTTATTAAGAAAATGTGTTTGTATTGCATTATTGTGCTCCTATTCTAATTTTCAGCACATTAAGTGCTTTAAGCTATCTTTGTCACATTTTTCCGCAAAATCGTAACAAAACTAATGGAAGCACACCGTAAAATTTTTATTTTTCATCCGATTTTAGCCGTTTTTTTTTTCCTAGGTCACAAAAACTCTCCTTGGGGCAAATTTTCAAGGCCTACGATTTTTTTTTTCAAGTAAAAAGTGACAAAAACCACTTAGCGATTTTTTTGTTTAAAATCTGACACCACAGAGGTAATCACCACCTACCAAATTTGAACAACAAATATACAGGGAGTTCTTTTCTGTCGGTTGTCAAAGTTGAGCAAAATAGGAATTTTAAAGACATCTGGCAAGTCAAATGTGCCATGGAATCCCCTTAAAACAGTTCAATGGTCAACAGGACCACTCACACTGTTGGTGTTTAAAGATCCAATAGAAAATATACAGGGTGTCTTTCTCTGTGGCATCTCAAAATACCGCATTTTTGGGGGTCAGAAATCGAATATACAGGATGATTTTTTTAGGTCGACCACCACGATTTTCTCGCTCATTTTGCGGCCTACAAAAAAAACGTAAGAAACAAAAATGTGGAAATTTTGGACAGCTAAGTGGTGCTGCAAAAGAAATTGGCATCCATGGCCAACTTGCCGCGCAATATTAAAAAAACCTCAAATTGAGCAAAACTATTAAGTCGCTTAATAAGAAATAAACAAAAAAAATGCATAGCCTCAAGAGAGCCGAAGACCCTGTGTAATTTTCTGAAACTATCTGAGTACCCTTTTGCATAAAGCTTCTTAGTGCCACCAATTTTCAATATAAAAGTTTTTCTCTGTCTCTTAAAATAAACATTCCTCGGCCATTAATAGTTTTGCTCAATTTGAGGTTTTTTTAATATTGCGCGACAAGTTGGCCATGGATGTCGATTTCTTTTGCAGCACCACTTAGCTGTCCAAAATTGCCACATTTTTGTTTCTTACGTTTTTTTTTGTAGGCCGCAAAATGAGCGAGAAAATCGCGGTGGTGAAATTGACCAAAAAGTGAATGATAAGAAATAGTCATTATTGATAAAAGTTTTTCCTTGTTTATAAAATATGATTCTCCGTGAAAAACTTCAATTTTGTTGTACAGGGTGGGTGAAAATACAAAAATGATATTTATCGTATGAAAATACCGGAGTAGACAATTTATTTTGCAACATACGTTCATGATGAACCTGAAACAAACTCACTAAAGGACAACTTTTTCAAGTTGCACCTCTGTTTAAGAAAGCTCTGATGCTTTGTCACTGGTTACTAGAGATTCAACTTTACAAAAAAAACTAAACTTTAAAAAAAATCACGCCAATAACTTAGTTTACTGAGCTTTCGGAGGGTAAATCTCTCTCCATGTCACGTCAAAGTGACAGAATAAATTAAACCTAGCCACCTATCTTAAATATTATTCCCTGTGTTCTATTCTAATTATCTATATCGCCATTGAATATAAGAAATACGCCCCCTATAGGCTCAATGCTAAACTAGTGTATGGGCCATGCCAACAATGAACAACAACAAAGAACAACGCAGTGTAGACCCGGTGGCTAGCACCGTTCTCATGGTGACGATGGCCCATATATTAGTTCGCATAGTCCCGTCGGGGCGTTGGTATCTTAAATTCAGTCGCGTATCTCAATAGTCGGAAAGCTGGCGTCAAAAAAGTGCAAGAGTTTTAGGAAGGTTGATATTTTCAAATTGAGACTGTAGACTCAGCACTCCAGCTGTCGGCACACCTGGCGCTGGGACGCTCGGAAAGGTGTAAAATTAATTAGCATCCCTAAACTGTTAGCTCAAAATTTCTACATAATTAGTGGATGTGATACAGAACAAGAATCCAACAGTCAGATTGTGAAATAAAAGGACGCATGGAGTCAGCACATTTTAGTACATATGTCGAAAAAAAAAGGTTAGCCTACCTAAATGTTTTCTCAAGACTGTAATTTTGCAAAACATAAAACAAATAATTTTGAATGTTTTATAAAAGAACAAATATTGAGAAATTTAGCATTTAAATTTTTAAATAGTATTTTCTGGGAAGGAAATTATTCGGCCTCCTTTTTTCGTACCAAATACACAAATATATCTATATTATTTTCACGAGGCAGAGAAAAGCTTGTCATTTAAGGAGTACTACGATCAAACCACAGAGCATCCTCTCTATTGTCGAAATCTTCAATGTATCGTTACCGATCGAATTTGTGGCGCCATCTCGCGTGGGCAGCAAGAAACCTTTCGCGAATGCGCGAATTTTGAATTGAGAGGATTACTAATAAAAACTACACGGCACTGGCTTTCAGTAGATTTTGCTGATTTTTTTATATGTTGTTGGGGGCCTTAGAAGAAACATACATGTTTGATGGACTTTGTGTGAACATACTGGGTGATCCAAAAATGAGGCCTGATTCATGCGTCCCTTTATTTTGCTATCTGACTGTTATTGGATTCGTGCTCTATATCACATTCACTAATTATATTCAAACTTTGAGCTTACCGACAAGAACTTAGGAATGCTAATTAATTTGACAGTTTTTGCAGCGCCGAAGCGACAGGTGTCCCGACAGCTGGACTGCTGACTCTACAGTGGCTCTCTATTACTAAAATCTGAAAATATCAATTTTTTGACGTCAGCTCATGGACTACAATTTCTCTTTGAATGACTGGTAATAATATTTTGCTGAATTCTACTCATTTCCTAAAGTAAAGGCTGATTCATTAACTTTCCGCCTAATTCCTATTTGTTCTCTGATAATTGGTTGGGACCTATCCCACAAAATTCTAAGATTATTGTTAAAAGAGTGTTCAAATATTTTTGACTTGGAAATTAGTTTTGCCAAATATAACTTTTATGTTCTTTTAAACGAATGTTGAACGACCCCAATATAGAACCTTCCATTCACGAGGAATTTTATAAATGCAATTCTTTGAACTTTGTACTTCATTAAATGGTTTCGTTTTAACTAGCATCGATTTTAATGTATTTGCTGTTCTAAACATTAAAACGATTGCCTATGTGTTTTAGTGGTTTATCCTCAAATTTTGTATTATTAGAACAAGTCACCAAATCACTTTTCAGCCCTGCCTTATAAACTTTTAATCAGTCATTTTTTAACACTAATGTGATGACTAGATTTAAAATTGAGATATTAGTATGTGTTGATTTTCTGTAGACACTAATTTCTATATAATATCTGATTGAATAATGAATTTAAATCGCCTACTTCATGTTCCCATGTAATAAACATGTCATCCACATACCTCCACCAAACATTAGGTTGGTGAACATATCGAGTCAACACATATACGGCAGAGCTAAAGTGATTTGTTGTAATAACACAAAATTAAATCTGTTTTTAAAAAGAACAGCTAAAAGAACAAAAAAATTTAATAGGCAAAATCAAATTTCATATAGTCAAACATATTAATGTGAACACAATAACAATAGAAATTTTTGGGATAGGACCCAACCAATTGTCAGAGAAGAAATAGGAAATAGGCGGAAAATTTAAGAATCAGCTTTTATTTTGGGAAATTCTAATAACTGTGTTACTGAAAGTTTAGTTGAATTCAGTAAAATAATATTACCAGTTATTCAAAGAGAAGTTAGGATAGATAATTAGAATATAACACAGGGTATAATATTGGACAGGTGGCTAGGTTTACCTAAATTATTCTATCATGTCCCTTTGACGTAACATTTCTGTGAGCACTAGAGAGATTTACCCTCCGAAAGTTTAAAGTTTCATTCTTTTAATGTGAGGAATTTATGCATTTGTAAAGTTTAATCTCGAGTAATCACTGACAAAGCGCCGGAGCTTTCTTGAGCAGTGGTTTTTAACGGCACTTGAAAAAGTTATCATTTAATCAGTTTGTTTCAGGTTTCTGTGGCGAAACACCCAATTAAAATAAAGTGGATCTGTTTACGCCACGAAGAAATTTTAGACAATATTTAAAGTTTTTGCTTGTTCAGTAGATATGATTCACCATAATAAACTTTTTTTTATACAGAATACGTATAAAAATACAAAATAACAAAACATTCAAAATAACATTCTTGTATTTTTTACCCATCCTGTACAACAAGATTGAAGTTTCTTATGGTGAATCGAATATTCTGAACAAGCAAAAACTTTAATTTAGAATGACTTTTTTACGAATCTTGCAAAATAAGGTATGTCTACTAAGGTATCTTCTTACGAAAAACAACATTTTTGGATTTTAATCCACCCTGTTTAACAAAATTGAAGTTTCTCGTGGAGAATCGTATTTTGTAAACAAGCGAAAGCTTTTATCAATAATCCCATTTTTGTTATCTTTCAGTTTTTGGTCCATTTCACCTCTTGTAAACTCCATCCGCGGACATACTGTATAATGTATATATATCTAATAATCCCCTGAATATCAGACCTAACGCAGGATATTGGTGCGTCGCGTAGTTGTGCGAAATATTGATTGGAAAGAATTTCCCGTCCTTGGAATAATGAATGGGATTCACTGAAATGAATTTGGAAAATCAATATAGAGCTTCTAAAAAAGGCGATCATCATCATACAGTGTGACCCATTTGTTTTGGGGTCAGTCTGTAAAAAGTGTATCAATCGTGCGATTTGGCTGATTTTTTTTTTAAATTGTAGAGCTCGATGAACTGCACATTTTGAACAAAAATTGCCTGGTTCGCATAAAATCCAAAGCCTACTATGACCGTTTTTATGAGCAAAATTTTAAGAAACCATATTAGCGTTTTTTTTTTGAAAAAATCTGTGTGCGCCAATGGATTGAGCACCCCTCGAAATGGGTATGTACAAAATTTCATCAAAATATTTCAAGTAATAACGATTTTGTAGAAAAATTAAAAATGCAGCCAAGGTACGTCTTTATTTTCAAAAATTCAAAGTTGGCCATGGAAAATAATTGAATTGTAATAATACAACCTTATGCTTATAAACACAAAACATAAAAACAATTAAAATTATAAAATTTTTGTAACTTCTACCAAGCCTCCATTTTCTACAATGCATTTGTCGTTCCTCTTGCGTACATTCAAAATTACATTTCGTATTTGCTGTGGAGTAATTTCCTCACAACTACGGTTTATCCTAGCTTGCAGTTCTTGTAAATTATGGGGTCTTGACTTATAAACATTTTGCTTAAGTGTACCCCAAAGAAAAAAATCTAAAGGAGTTAAGTCCGGAGATCTCGGTGGCCACTCACAGAAAGGACTATTTCGCCCTATCCAACAGTTTTCAAAATTATTATCTAGCCAGTTTCTGATTAAACGAGCATTATGAATAGGACTGCCATCTAACTGTAACTTTAAATTTAAACGGTATCTTAATGGTAACTCATCACTGATCTACCTGGGTGTCTATTGTTAAATTCGGCCGCAGCTTCTGCTGCCGAGCGCTCGTTGTCGCCCACGAGTCGAACAATTTCTATTTTGTCTCTTATGCTTAAATATTCCATAATTATGATAATTAATTGTATTGAGCACAAACAATTTCTGAACTCAATTTAGACAGTTTGACACTTAATAAAAGTAAACAATTCAATTATTTTCCATGGCCAACTTTGAATTTTTGAAAATAAAGACGTACCTTGGCTGCATTTTTAATTTTTCTACAAAATCGTTATTACTTGAAATATTTTGATGAAATTTTGTACATACCCATTTCGAGGGGTGCTCAATCCATTGGCGCACACAGATTTTTTCAAAAAAAAAACGCTAATATGGTTTCTTAAAATTTTGCTCATAAAAACGGTCATAGTAGGCTTTGGATTTTATGCGAACCAGGCAATTTTTGTTCAAAATGTGCAGTTCATCGAGCTCTACAATTAAAAAAAAAAATCAGCCAAATCGCACGATTGATACACTTTTTACAGACTGACCCCAAAACAAATGGGTCACACTGTATATCATGCGAACTCAACCCTATTCAACTCCCAAATCCTGCAAACTCTACCATAGTGAAACACGGCTAGCTCTCCATGTTTATCTACATCCACATACAAGCGAAGTTAATTATAAAGTTTAGACTAACTCTGCGTTGGCGCCTCCTCCCTCTATATTAACACTCAAACTCTTTCTCGATCTCCCGATGGAAATTCATAGCCAAGGCTATAGATGCAGCCAAGGCAGTTAATCAACTTAACTTGGCTACCGTGTTGAACACATAACCCAAGATACAAGGACAATAAGGATTTAAGAAGAACGAGTGTAAATGTGTTTACAAGAAAAAGCGATAATAATGGAAAGTCAATCAAAATACATAAAAAAGTAGGTTATGGAGATTTCCACGCAGGTCGCTTTGGCAGTCTCCGTGCGGTGACGGTAGGCCAAGCCCCAAACCGAGGAGGTGTGCTGAGTGAAACTGCATGAATACGACTTCATTTAATGCTTCCCAAATCATACATATCTTTTTGATTTGGTTAATGTTAGGTTCACCCTAATAATGATTGCCAAATAGCATGAAACACGTGTATATGGTAGTTTGGATACTGTAATAATTGTTTGCTGTTTTTTCCAATTTTTCGGACAGTTTACTAACTATCCAAATTGTTTGTTGATTGTTACCAAACCACAATCGAATTTTTGCAGTCAGAGCATGCGCAATAGTGGACTAAGATCTGGAATGTTGATATTGGAGTGAACCACAATATTTTATTTTCGGGGCGAAAGAGATAAATGATTTCTGCGGAGTTTGGACAAATTGTATAATAAAGTTAAATTAAAAAATAGCTAATGCAAGCTTCCTTTAATATACAATTTGTCCAAACTTCGCAAAAATCAATTATTCCTATAATTAAATTTTTTTCCGGGACAATAAATAACCAAAACAATAATTCATTTGTTAGTGATTTTAACTGACTATAAGATATAATAATCAAGTTATGACTGGGTATGAGTAATTATTAGGTAATCCTTGGCTATCTCCACAACCAGTGGCTGAGAGGCTGTAAAATGTGAAAGTCTAAGATACCAGGGATTGGACAAACAATTATTTTAATTGCCTATCGTGACCGGAAAATCGGGCCGCATATAATAAGAAGGAAATTGAAAAAATGCAGCATCGAATTGTCAGGAGTTCGAAAAGTGAAACTTCCCTTCACGATAATTTTGAACTGGGCCTTTTTAATGGGCTACTACACAATTTTTTTAGTTGTTTATCCGATTGGAGTAGGTGTATAGACTCCACGGTATTTTTTACATTTAGACTAAAAAAAAATTCCATTACTATCGGGTAAAACATGTGCTACTCGTATTCCCACCGCAGTTAGACCAGTTAAAGGGCATTTTGTGCCCACGCGCATTATTTGCTCAATCCTCGTCGCTATCTAAAGCAAAACCGACTGTCCGTTTAGAATAAACATAATTTCATTTCTTAGTTTACATTACCACGAATCATTTCGCACAATAGAAAGTAAAAAAGTGTTTTGTGCTTTACCAGCGACAACTTGGAGAAATTATTTCTGCATGCGTTTCAAGGGTTGGCAGCCGTAATCGTCCAAACAAATTAAAAAACATATTTTCTGTTATTGTGAGGATTTTTTTTATATGATAAACACTTTTACCATTATTGCAACAATGAAGTTCAGCTTTTAGCTTCCACATTCTTGTTATTCTGATTTCTGTTGGTATATGAACCTACTCTGGCTTCTATTTTAACACAAAGCCAGACCATAACTTCAAGTCGAAACAAATAATTTACGGTTTGGTCAGAGAAATTCCTTATTACCGTTTTTTCATTTCTTGTTTATAACTACCTACCTCTATTAACCCATAAAAACATAAAAACTATTTCAACATAAAAACATAAAAACTATTTCAACATTTCTGTCAGATGCGTCCCGACGGGAGACGACGATAGATAAAAAACGTCCTTGCCGAATTTCCGGAGACTGCTGCAAAAAGGAGGCATTTATCAGGCTAGTACACAAAGTTTAATTTAAAAAAGTAGAAAATTTTAGTTAAAATGATTAGATACAGGTTCAGTTTTACTCTATGACATGTGATAGAAAACCAAAAAATAACCGCACTTTCTTCTATAAACTTAGATATCATTTTAAGGCCTTATAAAAAAGTTACGAGTGTTAAGAAATATTTCAATGTATTGAATATTTACCAAACTAGTAGAGATATTTAAGACTGAATGTACACCACGTGCGTGGTGATTCAACATTTTGACCCATAAAATGGCTTTTTTCGATCTATGGCGAGCAACACGCCTAATTTTAAATTTTGGTCAATACAAATTTTAATCTAAGTAATTACTCACATTTTGAGACAAAAATTATTTAGAAATATTTATCACAATGGCAGTTATTAGGCTTTTTGCGCAAATGCTAATAACGGCCATTGTGATCAATCTTTTTAAATAATTTTTGTCTCAAAATGTGAGTAATTACTTAGATTAAAATTTGTATTGACCAAAAGTTAAAATTATGTGTGTTGCTCTCTACAGATCGAAAAAAAGCCATTTTATGGGTCAAAATATTGAATCACCACGCACGTGCTGTACATTTGAGCCTTAAATCATATTTGGTACACGTTATAGGCATAAAACTTGTTAATATCAAACACCTTGAACAACCAGTGGCGTAGAAGTGGGTAATTATAGTATAAATATTGGTTTTAGAAAAAAATGAACCACCTTGTATAGCAATAAAATGTATTGATTTCATGGCAAATTAGATTTTTTGTAATATATCGTGTATTTCTTAAAAATTATCTAAAAAATTTGCACTTAAAGTAGGAATAATTTGTTGGCTTCTTTAAATAAAGTAACTTTTTCTAATAAACTTACCTATTTAAGGCTATCTTTTTGAAGATACAGGGTCTAAAACATTTTAGGAAGTTAATACAATTATTATTGTTACGCTCTGTATCTTCAAAAGAAAAACCTTGAATTGTTAAGTTTATTGGGAAAAGTTACTGTATTTAATATATATATACAGGGTGATTCACGTAAGTGGTTCATTAGAAGTTTACGGGGAAGGAGTGCGAATTTTGATTTGAAATTTTCCGTATTGAAAATACGTATTTTGCGTAATAACGAAGCAACCGCTTCATTTAAACATATAGTGTGTTATATCTTTTTGAACTGTCTTTTCATAAGCATTTCTATGGTGCAATAAAAAATATGGCTTCCATTTGGAAAAAATGAGATTTTTCAATTTTTAGATGTTGATATTGGGAATTTTTTCCCCAAATGAAATGGCATACAGACCACTTAATAACGTTGTCTTTCGCCTACGACAGACCAAAATTTCAGTTTTCCAGATTAATAAATTTCAAAGTTATCATCACTATGGTCGATGGCTGCAACACTCAAAGAAATAAAAAATTTGCGAAAAGCTCGGAAAGGGTTAGGAATAGGGTACATATTATATTCTGAAAAAAGATTTGGAATTTAAATGGGAACCAAATGGTGTAATAATATATAGGGTGTTCTATTTGAAATAACAAAGTTGCTATCGACTTCCGGTATAACCGGAAGTGATCGGAAGTTGAAAATATTTTAGAACGAAAGTTTACAACCTGTTATATAAGTAACCAAAATTTCAAATCAAAATTCGCACTCCATCCCCGTAAACTTCTAATGAACCACTTACGTGAATCACCCTGTATATACAACTTTAACACCCTGTAACTTTTTTATAAGGCCTTAAAATGATATAGATTATACAGTTATTTTTTTGGTTTTCTATCACCTGTTGAAGTGTCGCATCAGAATAAAACCGAGCCACCCTGTACAGATGATGCTTTGCACTAACACGTTTTAATTGCTTCTTAAACGTAAAAATAATAATTATTATAATATGTATTCTCGGAAATACCCTCGTTTAAACCGTCACGGTGACGTCACTGTTCGGGAAATTCAAATTTATATGTAAATTTAAAAATTAGTATTAAAAACTGATTAGAAGCAAGCTAGGAGTTTGCAAATCGGGAACTGTTTATTGACTCCTGGTGAAAACAGCCTGACTAACAAAAATCTAGTTTATACAGGGTGTCCGGTAAGTACCTCCTAATCTCTCGGAAGCATACAGGGGAGGTCAAAATAACCCTAGTTTGTCAAAGGAAAAAAATTCCTACAGTGCCCCTTAACGGAGATACAGGGCTCCAAAAGAGTACTTAGCGATTTACTTTTTTGGCTCTAACTTTTGAACCGACTTGTATAATTTAATGAAATTTTAATAGTTTATGTTGGCCATAAAGACTCATAAAACCATACTACCGTAGATGTTTCACATCGTCAGGGAAGTCAGGAACGGACTTGCCACCACACTCGTTGGGCCAAATTTTTGACAGGTGTCATTTTACAGAGCTGAAAACTGTTTTTTTAAATACTTTGGTCATTGCTCTTTAAAAAAGGTACTCTTCATTTCTTTCGACCAAATGAGCCGTTTTCGAAAAAATTAAGTTTTTTAACACGTTTACACAATTAACGAGTGCTTGTCCATAAAGGTACGGAACCCTAAAAATAACATAATACAGACTAGGCTGATATGCATTTAATTTATGGTGAAGCGCTGTCCAACTCTTCGAAGGCAAGAAGACTTTATGCTGAAAGATTTCCAGCTCGAAAACGTTTCAAAGGGTTGATCGGAGCTTAATTAATTTACAATGTTATTAAAACACAAAAATAATGAAAACGTTTAAATGTTATTTTGGCAAATGTTCAATATGAGCTCCACGTACTTCAATACATTTTCTTAGTCTTCGAATATTTTCCCGCTGCACTGCAAATAATATTCCGGCATTATTACGAACTTCGTTAGAATGCTGTGTTATTCTCGCTAGTAGTTCTTCTCTAGTATTTACTGGTGTTGAATAAACTAGTTGTTTTAGATGTCCCCAAAAGTAAAAGTCTAAAGGATTTAGATCAGGCGACCTTGGTGGCCATAAAACAGGGCCACCTGATTTTTACCTAATTGTGTTTAGCATTAGTAACTTTTGAGGGTTATACAAAAACTTAATTTTTTCGAAAACGGCTCATTTGGTCGAAATAAATGAAGAGTAAGAGCAATGACCAAAGTATTTAAAAAAACAGTTTTCAGCTCTGTAAAATGACACCTGTCAAAAATTTGGCCCAACGAGTGTGGTGGCAAGTCCGTTCCTGACTTCCCTGACGATGTGAAACATCTACGGTAGTATGGTTTTATGAGTCTTTATGGCCAACATAAACTATTAAAATTTCATTAAATTATACAAGTCGGTTCAAAAGTTAGAGCCAAAAAAGTAAATCGCTAAGTACTCTTTTGGGGCCCTGTATCTCCGTTAAGGGGCACAGTAGGAATTTTTTTCCTTTGACAAACTAGGGTTATTTTGGCCTCCCCTGTATGCTTCCGAGAGATTAGGAGGTACTTACCGGACACCCTGTATATGGTGATGTGGTGGTAGAAACAACAAATTTTTAGTTACCTACCCTCGTAAACCGATCCGTTGAAAGGTCATTACGTGTACCAAATGGCCGTATTATGTGTGCACTGTTCGGCCTAATATGAACATACACGCGTAATAATAGAGGCCGACAACGTGCATTTGTTCGTCGTTTGCGTACAATTCGCGCTACTTGTTGCTAGCTCGCGATCAATATAGATGGCGATGGCGTAACGCAGAATGATGCGGAAAATTTTCGTGTTCAGGGAAATCCGAAAATACAATGTCGTTGCATTCTTGTGTTACTAATTGGGCTTGTTATAAGGGAGATGACTCGAAGAAAACAGGTTATATTATATCACGGGCGTAGCCAGGATTTAGTTTTGGGGGGGGTTTAGTTTGAGAAGTAAATAAAACAACAATAATATGAAATTACATGAAATTTAATATCTATATATTCATCCGAAAAACTACGACATATTTATAAAGTTCTTAACTTTAAATGAAATGGATAAATTAATTTCGTTCCTCTGCGCTAAATCTAAAACCATTAAAGAAGAAATCTTCGGCTTTTTCTTTTAAATATATCCACTAATTCATCTGCATGAATTTCCATTCCATAGTGAATGTTCATTAGAGCCAAACCATTAAGTCTGTTTTCACTTGTAGTGTTTCGTAAATAGTTTTTCAGTCTCCTTAGACTCGAGAAAGACCTTTCTGGGGTAGCAGTGGATACAGGAATGGTAGCCAAGATTTGTAGTAATGTGTAAATATTAGGATAAAGGTTTTTATCGCACATATCTAGGCATTCCAAACTAGATTTCGGGGTAGGCAAGATACTTGTCATCACTGTTTTCCATACTTCAAGTTCTGCTTTAACCACTGATATGTTGCTTTCGGGAAGCAGTGACGAGTACATGGAAATTGCTTCTTCAATTTCAGAACTGGCAGTAAAATTTAAAGGTAGCACACCAGATAATGCTGATACTACCTTACGATGTTTGGTAAACCTTTCAACCAATGGACTAATACACCACTTTTTTTTTATTTGCTCATGGGATAGTATTGGGTGAGATATACTTGCTGTATTTTTTTTTAATTTTTTTTCGCCCCCGTTTTGCCGCAATTAATTTTTAAAGTTCAATATACGTAACTACCTGTTGGATTTTATTTTTCCCTAAATTTACCGCCATGGCACCAGGTTTGGCAACGCCGCCCCTCAATGCCAAGCCGTCAGCCTGCGAAAACATAAACATAACCTATTTTGTGGCGTCAAAAATCGGAATATCGGATCTCGGATCCCGCGGCCCCGCGTGTTTTACAAGCTTTTATTTTTTATGATTTGAACTATTTTCACCATTCATTCTAATAATCCATGGCGGAAATGAACCATTCTATTTTGCTGAGGAAAATGCTGGGAACACTAGGTATTGGTATTGATGATTCGGACGTTATGCTGGTTGGTTTACAAAACTTTTTTTTATTGGAAACAAGTCGATTTTATCTATAAAACGACACAATTCGTAAGTCCCTAACTGAACTTGCATAAATTAAATATCTAGACTTGCTGATATATATTAAAGACAATAAAGAACCAACCAGGTGTAACATTTTAGCTGACGATTTTAGATTAGTGGCTCTGCCAAACGATTTTTTACTTGTTATCAAGTATATTCCACCGACTGCTAGTTGTTTGAAGAAACTGATGATATTTTAGCCTCAATACCTAGTGTCGCAGAATAAATAGCTTCACCTGCATCGGTTCAAAAATGTAACGCTAGAATATTGGAGAAGGTGCCAGTTCTTGGCGATGTTAGAAATATAACATGTAAAACGCAATAAAGCCAAGTTTTCAGTCGAAA
Source organism: Pseudeuparius sepicola (assembly GCA_963920635.1). Classification (NCBI taxonomy): domain Eukaryota; kingdom Metazoa; phylum Arthropoda; class Insecta; order Coleoptera; family Anthribidae; genus Pseudeuparius; species Pseudeuparius sepicola. The sequence goes on along the minus strand of OY987301.1, from coordinate 57,724,356 downwards.
AACTTTATTGTCATAGCTTGAACTATTTTAGACCCATTTAGGTAAATTATATTGTGATTGCCGAAGCATCCTCATAAAAAATGACATAATTCTTTAGAATTTTTTCACTATACATATTATACCTATATTTATTCTGGAAAATAAATTTTCATAAGCATATTTTGTGATTGTGGTTAATAGAAGTTAAAAATAAAAAAATATAATGCAGCAGCCAGCAAAAAATTAAGATTTCTTTAATTTGCAAGAAAAAAAAACATTATTTTGCATTCTATGGCAAAACCTCAAATAAGTTATCTATTAAATTTAGTGAAAATATTCCAAAATCAAATAATACAGTTTTCATGTCGCATGCACAGAGTGTAACAAACTGGATTTTTTTTGGGGGGGTTTCTTCTATTCGGCGAAGAGATGGACAAAGAGTAGGTAGGTGTACTGTGCTCGATTTTTGAGGGCAATGGAAAGCAGTTGAATCTCAAAATCTCGATTCGTTTCGGAGATACAGGGCATTTTTCGTTTTTTAACATGTCAGACAATCCCTCCTTGTAATACGTTTTGATTTTTGCCAAAAATCTTCCTTCATACTACTCCAACGTATAATAATTATTGAGGTATGTCGGTATGTCTTTGTCAACTATCCTGTAAGGTAGACTTTCATATTTTTTTATTGCACTTGTGTTGACTTTTTCCAATATAACAATCTACTGATGTTGTCCATGATTCTTCGCTATTTCCAGGAAGTCAGCAAAGAAAAGCAATACCTTGCTTACATTCATCTAAAATAAGTTTTCCATTAATATGTACCTACCTGCAAAAATTTTACAAGCGTACTTAGTTCTATTATTAGTTGACAAAGTTAATGTCACTAGTGCAGAAAAGTACAACTTTCCGCATCAAAATGGATGCGACAAAGTGTACTACTACGGACTTAATTACTTAAATACTTCATACAAATACCCGCAAAAACTAGTCATTGACGGTCAAGCACTTGATATCGAATGAAACTCTGCTGTCGAACTTGCACTAGATTATTTAACTTAGTTCTTAATCATGGTTCTCACATGTAGATATCAACGATCGTTTTTACAAACGCATGATTTCTTGTTTTGATAATCGATTTCAACATTGGGGTGTGCGACACCCCCATGCCCCCTCCCCCATATGTTAACTATAGGTATATACACAATAAGTATTTCTTTACTGTACTAGCAACTAAACTAGAAGCACAAAAAGCTGTATCTACGTATGTGCCACGATGTATGATCCTCGTACATCGTGGTATGTGCATAATTTAGGACTAATCTGCTTATGTTGGGTAATTACAACATAATATACCTACTTCCACAACTATTCAGTTGAATTTCTTCATTTTTAACCACAGTGTCATTAACATTTTTCTTATTAATTTTGTGCTCGGGGGTAATTTTTGCCTTATTATTCTCTAGTCTACCTAAAACCAGAATTTAAGCTATATCATCATCATTAAGCAATATTAAAACAATAATATACAAATCAAATAACAAACATACCTCTTCATTTCTCCATGTTTTGCTCCCCGTTTTTATTGATAAAATTGACACACCATATCAAAATCTATGCAAGGCAAGTTATCAGGACAAGCTTTAACAAATCTTGTCTTCATTATAAACCGAAAAAATAAAGTATTCACAGCAAGATTCTTTTAAAACTGAGAATAGAATTTATGTAGTTTTCACTAAGGTTATTAACCTTGGTTTCCGCGTTCCGCCGGCGAAAGTGAGGTTATATGCAAAGTGCGGCGTTGCCGACGATTTTCTTTAAAGCATTGAGTAATATGTCATCTGTCATATTTTATAGGGGGCATCTAATAAGTTCAGAATGGGATCAGTAAAATCCAAATATTTCATTGAAATGCTACGAAATTTGATTATTTCTCATCAGGCGCATACAAACTGAATCTAATAATTTGCCTGGGAATGCTTGGTTATATAAAAAAAGACGAAATAAGTACTAAGAAAATAGCAGGTACTTATTGAAATTAGGGATCGTGACGTCACATTCCCTACTTTTGCGACCGTTTTTTTCAATTTTTGAGCAAACTAATGGGAAAAAAAATCTATTGGTTGGGTTTCGTGATTATCTAGACATGTTTTACAAATTCCAAGGCAAAAAATTATTTTTCATTCCTAAGTATACTTGTCCATTGTTGAATTGTATGATCAAGAAATGGAAGGAACAAATTAATTTTGTAATACGTGCATACATCCAATGCAGGAATGTTCGGTCTTTTTAATTGTCTTCCGACGACGCGTGGCATTCGCAGTATACCACCATTTTCTTCCAGTAAAACCTTTGCGTCTTCATAGACATGAAGATATTCGACGTCAGTGTTGTTTCTCAGGAGTTGTAAGACATTAATAACATCATCTACATGTTTGAATGCCGTGATGAGATCGATGTCAATTGTCTGTAATTGTTTTGATAGCGACAATGTATAGCTCATAACTTTTTTAAGAATCACTAAACACATCACAAAATCCGAAGATCGAAGCGTACTTGGCAATTGGGCGGCTTGTTGCGATGTTTCCTTATTGTGATTAAATTGGAGTTCCGTTCCGAGACCCACCGTGTTTCACACATAGAGAGCAAGCTTTTTTGGTTACCGACGGGTAGTAGCTCTTGAATTTTTTCTTTCAACAAAGCAGTGCGTTGAGCAGAATGTCGAAAGTAGGAACCAACAGACTGCACAATCCCAATGCAATTTCGGACATTTGCTAATGAACATGAATCAGCAATAGCAAGGTTGAGACAGTGTGCACTACAGTGTACATAAAGAGCAAGAGGACATTCTTGGCGAACATAAGCTTGGGCACCGTGAAAATACCCACTCATAGCTGCAGCCCCATCGTAACCTTGACCAACCACATGAGAACATTCAAGTCCATGCTTTTTCAGAGCTGTAATAATAAGATTTGCGAGACCGGATCCTGAAACATCGACCGTTGGAATGTACTCAAGGAACATCTCTTTAAGTCTATGGTGTTTATTATCTGTAAAATCAACATATCGAAGACATAACGAGACTTGTTCTACATGTCCGATGTCGGTGGTTTCGTCAGCCAGTATCGCAAATAGTTTGGCTTTCTTTACTTCTTCAATTATTTTATGTTGAATTAATTCACCACAAATGTCAATTATTTCGTTTTGGATCTGAGGGCTTGTGTACAGGGCATTCTTCTGTGAAGTATTCAAATGTTCAGCCAGATCTTTATCTCCAGACTCAGCCGCAAACCGCAACAGGGCTCTAAAATTACCATCATTCTGCAGTGGTTGTTCAGGTTCTGATGTAATTTGTATGCGCCCCGAATCGATTTTACCTCTCAAGGAGATGCCTTGTTTGCCGCAAAAAATTATTCTTTTACGATAGGGATTAGTTTCTTTCGATTCTCCTCTTGTTGTCTCTTTCTTTCAGAAGACAGCTGTTCAGTGACCGAAAAAGCCTGCGAAAGCATTACTTTTAGGAAGTTATCTGCCAGTTCTGAATTTCGCTTGTGGTATCCCGATTTCGCATGAGCTTCAAATATTTCTAGAGCATTTTTCCACTTACTAAAAGGTTCGGTTACCAGCTGGCCGATCCTTTGATGACCGCCTTTACCTTCATCAAGCGAACGTCCCATTACCACCCAAACTCTGCAGTATGCTCCACTTTTATATTCCGAATATGACAACCAGGGGAATCTCTCCATCCATTTCAATTGAAAGCGCAAGTTTCGTTTTGTGGAAATAGGAAGCTTATAATCTCTGGGTGGGTTCCATGGCGTTTTTAAAATTTGGACTTTAAAATATTCATCTAAGATTTTTTCTTGATTCGCGTAAAAACCAACATCCAACTTAGCTACAGTTGTAAAAGATAAGGTAACAGGCAAGCTGGCCTGTTGCAGACTAGATGTAGATTCGGCAGTTGAAGGTATCGAACAGGGCACCTGCGACATGGCATCGATTTCGATATTCGATATTGTGTTTGAGGTCGAGGGCCCGCTTGTTACCACAGTCTTCTTATCAGCATGCAAGGTAGCTGAAGCTTTGATAGCTAAATCCAAATTTGTTTCTTTATTCGAAACCCCTTGACTACACCACTTTTTCCAGTAGTCCATACCTTTAGGTTTATCACCCTTACTTTCCCCCCCCCATTTTTCGACAGTAATAATGATTCACGTATCTATCCTTAACAAGGTCATCGAATAACAGTGCACTAAAATTACTCACTTACACGGTACACTTAATTCTCTTCACTATTCGTTCACCACTTTTCACTTTTATTCGCTTCGAGTTCGCATGGAACAATACCTACTGCCGTAAGCGCGGTCACGCGCCACTTATATAGCAGCCCAGTAGCCGTTCAGAAACTTCCACGAACTTCCACAAAGTTCCGCTCATTTCGACCGAGGGGCGTGGCGAATAATCGAGAAACAACGCAAAGTTCTCCTACAATACAAAATAGTTCGGCTGCAACTGCGTCTGCCTCTCGTCAAAAGATGGCGCTAGGCGCTACTATTACTACATATATTCAAACGTAATAATAATTTAACTCTTCACTCCTCGTATTTTTAGGTAATATTTTGCTTATTTCGGGGGGGGGGGGGGGGGGGTTTGAACCCCCGAAACCCCAGAGTCTAACAATTATTCTTTTGGCTTTACTACCTACGGTGTTTCTGTATATAAACAGTGATACTTTTTCTGTATATCAGTAATTATCGAATCGTAATAACTGGCACAAAATGCAGATGCTCTCTATATTATTATTAATGAAATAAACTGTTTATTTTTTAAGGAAACTACAAACGCTTTACAGTTTTGTAAAGCAACCGTTCAGGGCCGTAGCGAGACAGAAACATCAGGCAGGGCAAACCACTTTCTTGTCAGGGAAAGTACATATTTGAGAGGTACCAACAGATAGGTATTTTGTCGGTGGGAAGAGAAGGGGGGGGGGTGGGTAAAAATGGAACTTAATTTTCGTTACTAAAAATGGCGCCGCAGGCGAAAATTTATGAAATTTTCAAGGTCAAATATAATATGAACATAAAATTTTACGTCAGTAATTTTTTTGCTAATTATGCGGGCCCATAATCATTTTCGCGGGAGGTAAGAAGTGGTAACAACGTTCTATTTTATTGTTGATTTTTAACAAAAATCCGGTAATTGCCACTGAACGCCCTTTTGTGATATGGAAGTAAAAATAAAGTTAGTGCCCTATAAATTATCATATTCTTTCAAAGGGCCACCTTATGTCTATAATTTTTGCACAGATTTTCTAGCCAGTGTAGTAGGTAGGTATAGGTAAATTATTGAAATTTGTTTGAAGGTGGGACAATAAAGATTATTGTTTTTTAAAAAGATTATTGTTTTTATAAAGATTCCCCTATTTTGAAAAATGTTTCAGTTTTATGTTTTTAAATCTCCCTCGTATATATATTTTTTCCATTTGTGGCAATATTTATAGATAATTTTGTATACTCCCCAACTTCAGCTTTTCTTGTACAATAGGGTATTTAACCGTTTTTCAAATTTTATTTTGTTGAAAGCCTGTATTGATGCAGACTACACTAGTAAAATTCTAAATTAAAAATTTTACCTCCTTTGGGAGAAAATTGAGTTCAAAATTATTTCCGTTTTTAAGGGTTTTCTTCATTTTGACGTCATAATAATTTTGAGCTATGTGATTAGGACCGCGAAGCCTTGAAGCTTTATTCGTTTATTGTACGTTGCCAACTCGTGTGATTTTTCCTTGCTGGTCGAATATTTTGTTATTAGAATAGCTGTGTTCTAGTATGGAAACTCAAATTGTCAACATAAAGTTGATTATACAGTTCAAATTCTCTGACTGTTTTTAACTCTGGTTATTGGTTCGGACTAGTTTGAGATTGCTTCCTAGAACAAACCTATTAATTGCAATAAATAATAACAGCAGTTAACTTTATAAAAAAAAACACTATATTCAGATATAATATACTTTCTCAATGTTTGTTGAAGAATAGTCGGTCTTTGGAGTACAGGATTTACTTCTGAATAAAAGTCCGAAAGGGGATCTGGCAACGGTGCAGCAAACTAGTAACGATAACGGTGCCGTCCTAACCTAATCTTGATGTTTTGTGGGTATCGAAACATAACCTAGCCTTCTAGCTTTGCGGTTTACGCGTTTCGCGAGATTGTTTCGCTTTGGCATCTCGCTTTAAAAATTGTGAGAGCATAAATAGGTATGTCAATTTCCGGAAGATTGTCTGAACTTGCTTTAACAAAACCCACATTCACTACAGGAGGAGCCATTACTTTACTCTTTGTCAACTACTTCGCACTGAAACAGAAAGCAAATTAAACACTCTATCTACTCTCATACCTATATAAATGCATCAGGTAGGTAGGTATTTCTTGGAATTTAAATGATTACCTATTTGTATTCTATAGGTACCTACCTACAATCAAATTGAGAAAGAGTGCTTACTAAATTATACTTTGCTCTCAAACACTTTTATCTGGGGATGGAACTACCTACTACCAATATCAATTTTATGGTACCTATTCATTTTTCTTTGTAATGAAACTATAGGGTTTAGGATTGTACCATGTACATAAGTTAAGATGTGCATTTGTAATTAATTAGATTTTATTACACTATCTCTCTCAATTTCAAACACAAGCACAATTTTTAATTATATTATAAGAAAGGAGCAATGATAAAAATTTACATTGCCTACTTGCTTACCTTATTTTAATCGATGATTTGTGAACACTTAGGTCAGGTATAAAAATGAATTAATACCTCATTTAGTCCTTTACTATCATGACGACGCGATAAACAATGGTTTTAATAAAATATAAAATTCAAAATCGTTTGGAACCCCTCAATAACCTTAATAAAATTACAAATTTTGAAATGTAAACAAAACTCCAGGTGATATTATTTGACTAGTGACATATCAAATCACAAAATAATAAGATTAGGTCTCCAGTCCAAGTCCGTACCACATGATAAAAAACGAATGAAAATGTTCGGCTCGTTATTATGACGTCAACACGCGGTCGGGTCCCGAACGAAAATTCAAATAAATTCAAATTTTATTTTGAAAATTCTAACTTCGTGGATACTTATTCGGGAAATAAAAAATAGTTAAAGCTATCTTAGGACTTGATGAATCAAGTTATGTGCAATTTATTTGAAAATTTGATTAGAGGAAACTACCCTATTGCTACAATCATAACACCGTTCTTCCAATACCGTTCTAAAACAAATTAATTAAAAGGAATTCTGAACAGCACGCAAAGTATTTATTTTGCGCACTGTTTTGATACAACAAAAAAAATCGCGTACCTAATTAGTTTTTCTATTGAATTATAATTTATTGCCGGTAAAGATAAATACCGGAAATATGCGAGACAATTCAAGCTCATTGTTTCGAATTTTAGCCGCTTATGGCAACAAAGAATCCATTCTAACCAAACTCTAATAAGGGGGTTTCGATTCTATCGATTTTATTAGCGCTCCTATCAGTATTAGGCCTAGTTCAGCGGGGATATTATCTGTAACTTATAAACTCGTTAGAAGACGGCACAATCACAGTATGCCAGTAGCTGCACTGCACTCGCGTATTTTCAGACTCCCGCGATTCCCTTCAGCTTGATCGTATTAGTTAGCCTGTAGCTTGTAGAAGCCTCCGTTGTAAACGTTTGTTGCGGCGTGTTATCATGAAACAATTACATGATTTTTTTTATTGTTATAGGTTCCTTCGATTTGGTAAAAATGGTTTTTGTTCTTTAAGGTTTCTTTGTCGTCTTTCCAGGCATCGATTTACTGTCCTGTTATCCGCGGCGTATAGAATATCGTTGAGTTAGGCAGCAGCGGCTGCTATGTAGCTGCCAATCGAGGTTCCTGTGTGAATAAAAAAAAATTATCGACGTTATAGTGCGACTACTTTATGTATTCTGTAGCAAAACTATACAGCATTTTGAGTACTGCGTATAGTTTCGGTTATTGTTATTTCTACTTTAAATGTATAAACGTTGACTGAAATGTCAGAGTGTTTCACGTACTATATACAGGGTGTCCCGAAATTAGAAAGATGTTTGAAGTGTTATAACGCCTGCCCTTTGTAGAACCAAGACTGAATACACCAAAGAATGTAGATGAGAGGTAGGTCATTTTTAATTCTCCAGTTTCACCTTCCACAAATAAAAATGATTGAAATGTGGAAACATAGCTCTCCAATGTCAACCTTGATGGTTTACATTGAAGCAGAAGCGTCCAGTTACTCGTGTACTATGGTTTATTTATTTGTCCCACATTTTAAACTTCCAGAAAACAATAATTATCTTTCGCATTTTCCTTTTTAATAGACCTCCTTCACTGTGTGATTAAATTTTTTTACATCACCACTGAATAACCCTGAAGATTTTTTGCCCAGAGAATTCTGAATTTGACATTTTTATTTCTAGGCCAGGTTCTCAAAGATATTGGTGACAATCTTTTATAAAATTCAAAATCATTAGGAGGAAAACAAGAGATACTATTTTTCCTTTTTGGAAACAACCACGATTTTGATGCAAAATTTAATTAGAATAAAAAATAGTCTTGTGTTAAAAAACATTTTTCATGAGAAATAATTCAGTTAATTTCTTAAAAATTATTCTTTACCGAAAGTGATCTTTACGACCTGCAGCCGGCTTCCTTTCGGTGTTGATCTAAAAAATATGGCGTATAAAAATATAAAATAAACGAAAGGGAACTTTGAAGATAAAGACAATATTATTTTTGGAAGCATTCTAAAGTTCTGGCGTGAATTGTCTTTTTTTAACAGGCCGTAATTTTGTCCTATTAAATCGTAACCAGCGGTATTATTTTAAATAATAATAAGCTTTGCACAGAAGCTACACGACATGAAGTAGGATTACCTGAATAAACAAGCAAACATCAACATCAATAAAAGTACGACCCACGTCAAGAAGTTTCAAAATAGAACATTATGATATTTTTTAAATAATTTGAATAATTTTGTATAGAATATTTGTACATTAAAGATAAAGTGCTTCTCGTATTTACTATATCATGAAAATACCTAAATCACTTCTATGAGTGTTTGATGAATCTGCAAGGATTTACCTAGGATTTATCTGTCCAACCATCTAAAAATTAAGTGAAAGCCATTCCCCGAGGCCCGAGGACCCATCAGAAAACTGTAAACCTTGTCTTCCTTAATTTTTTTATTAAACATTTAACTCCAGTTAGGTTAGAAATTCTTATAATATAGGGTGTCCCCGGATAGGTGAAACTACTCTTGAAAAAGACAAAAAAAATGCGAGTTGAAATTTGAGCTTCTGTGGTTCAGCTTTGCTTGTCTTCAAAATAATTTATGACATAACTTTAGTTTCGAAATTAAATAAAAACTAATTTTCACACCAAGAAAGAAACTTTTTATAGATTTTAGGACAAGTTGTTTTATTTTTCAAACTGAAAAACTGAGTAGATATGCAAAAATCCAAGAATTGTTTCAACCATCCGGGGACAGACTGTAAGATGATGTCTCGAAATTAGCCTGCTATAATACAACAGCGCGTTCTGCAAACCAAAAAAATAAATATGGCCTCAAAAATATACCCTAAGGGGGCTACAGCCCCCGAAATGGACGCTGTCGCAAACGGTTTTTTCTAAATATTTCAAGAACGAACAAAGATAAAATTCTGAAATTTGGTAAGTATGTAATATGGGTACCTGAGAGAAGAAATCATGAAAAAAGCACACACACTAAATTTGGGATATGTTTATCCCTTGACCGCCCCCCGATTTGGGACGCCTATGGTGAAGAATGTCAAACTCTCTCTACCTCTGTGAATTCCAAATCTCACAAGTAGATATATCACGTACCAAATTTCAGATATCTTTGTTAGGGGACACTTTGCAAGCCATGTTTATAGGGACTTTTTCATTTTTTGGGGTCGCAGAATGCCCTGTTAAATTATGGCGGGCTAATTTCGGGACACCCTGTATATAGTACGTGAAACACTCGGACATTTCAGTCAACGTTTATACATCTGAAGTAGGAATAACAATAACCGAAACTATACGCAGTACTCAAAATGCTGTATAGTTTTGCTACAGAATACATAAAGTAGTCGCACTATAACGTCGATAATTTTTTTTTATTCACACAGGAACCTCGATTGGCAGCTACATAGCAGCCGCTGCTGCCTAACTCAACGATATTCTATACGCCGCGGATAACAGGACAGTAAATCGATGCCTGGAAAGACGACAAAGAAACCTTAAAAAACAAAAACCATTTTTACCAAATCGAAGAAACCTATAACAACAAAAAAAATCATGTAATTGTTTCATAATAACACGCCGCAACAAACGTTTACAACGGAGGCTTCTACAAGCTACAGGCTAACTAATACGATCAAGCTGAAGGGAATCGCGGGAGTCTGAAAATACGCGAGTGCAGTGCAGCTACTGGCATACTGTGATTGTGCAGTCTTCTAACGAGTTTATAAGTTACAGAAAATATCCCCGCTGAACTAGGCCTAATACTGATAGGAGCGCTAATAAAGTCGATAGAATCGAAACCCCCTTATTAGAGTTTGGTTAGAATGGATTCTTTGTTGCCATAGGCGGCTAAAATTCGAAACAATGAGCTTGAATTGTCTCGCATATTTCCGGTATTTATCTTTATCGGCAATAAATTATAATTCAATAGAAAAAACTAATTAGGTACGCGATTTTTTTGTTGTATCAAAACAGTGCGCAAAATAAATACTTTGCGTGCTGTTCAGAATTCCTTTTAATTAATTTGTTTTAGAACGGTATTGGAAGAACGGTGTTATGATTGTACCAATTGTACAAGAAAAGCTGAAGTTGGGGAATATACAAAATTATCTATAAATATTGCCACAAATGGAAAAAATGTATACCTATACGAGGGAGATTCAAAAACATAAAACTGAAACATTTTTCAAAATAGGGGGAATCTTTATAAAAACAATAATCTTTTTAAAAAACAATAATCTTTATTGTCCCACCTTCAAACAAATTTCAATAATTTACCTATACCTACCTACTACACTGGCTAGAAAATCTGTGCAAAAATTATAGACATAAGGTGGCCCTTTGAAAGAATATGATAATTTATAGGGCACTATGAGCACTAACTTTATTTTTACTTCCATATCACAAATAATGTATTCACATCATAAACATCAGTATTTGCTTGAGGTCTTTTCGAGAATATCCGCACACACATTTTTGTCACAAGAATACACGAGAATATTGCTACCGGCAACGTGTAATGACGCGTACCGCGATCCATATTTTACATGTTTTCGTCTTTTTACTATTTTTTTCTAAGCATCAAAACAGCCTGACAGCGGTTAATACGACATGGTTGTGACTGGTCGGCCACTGGGCGCTGATGGCGTTGGCTGTCAGAGACTTAGAGCAACGGATGCGCCGGTAATTAAGTTATTACAGATTACTGGCGTGTCCAAGTTCAGGCACCGCCGAATAGATGTCTCCACTCGTCTCGGAAAGTAGGAACATTGTTTTTGTGACTAGTTATTCAACCGCAGCTAATTCATGTTAGTAAAATTCCTTCAAGGCGTTGTTAAAAAAGTAGACACAATTCGTTTTATTCCAGAGTTTCGTCTATATGTGAACTAACTGCGGTTGAATAGCTATTCCCAAAATAAAAGCAATGGTCGGGTGGTGGCGGTAGCATGCGGTAGAAAGGATCAATACCGATTGTGGCGCTCTAGCGACTGGGATGACTCAGTCACTATCTTGAGTACAGGTCTGTGGACCGTGACATGTAGAGAGTTCCGCGATTCGCGAGACCATGAACTTGTACCTATTGAAGTCGAAAGTAAACAGTGATAGAGTGTTTTGGTTTGGATGCAACGTGCATCCTCAAAAAAGATAAATTTACCGTTGACAAGCGGTTTAAAATCACTTCTGATGACTTTTGCTTTTTTTTAATTTCGGATTCGTATTAAGCTATTTTTCCCACCTGTGGTTAAATTTTTTACAGCATGACTGAATCACCCTGTCTAACTAAAGAAGTATACACCGGATTACAACAGTTTGCTAGATATTAAACAACAGACCTCCTGCTTTAAACTCCACTTAATACGAGGTTCGTGCTAATCGTACATCAAACGAGCTTTTAGCTTTCATCAGAATCTCGTTTTCATGGCGAGCTTTTCCCACAACATCCCTTACAAAGGAGCGAATGCGACCGTATGGCCATAAATGTTGCTTTTGGCACCATTTCAAATTGTAACTTGTTGATTTCCACGTAACGTGTGCGAGCGTTGTGACAACGGAAAGTATAAAGCTATACAGAGAGTCTTTAGTCAAGGCAAATGATTGCAATTCAACGAAAGATATATTCGCAGGTATTCGCAGAGTAGCTCCACTCTGTCAAACAATTTCAAACTCCCGCGCTTCGGCTTGGCTCAATCTGAGCTTGCAGAGGCCTCTGTTGATATAATGTACTTTATTTGTTTCTAAGAAGTCCTTACTAGGCCTGTCAACTGGTAATGTCGACGTTCTAAGTTGGCGTCAATGTGGTAAGAAACGAGTCCATTTAAACACACCAAACATTTTGAGAATTTTTAAATACCATTAGGTAGAATTTCAGGAAATAACGGTTCTTCAGCCAATCATATATTCATCAGTCATCAGTATAACTTTTTTTAATAAACTAAGCTTTCGGTCAACAATGTGACCTTCGTCATGGCTGAAATTTAATTGTGTTAAATTGGTAATAATTATTGAAAATATAATTCAACTTACTATTAATTGAAGTTATGCAATTTTATCGTATATGTAAATTTTGGGAATCTTCGAGGGCTTTGATAGCTTTCATAAAAAATATTATAAATATGTAAAAATATTTTAAACAATTTATTATCAATAGGTATTATTCATATGTTTACGAAAAACAAAACAAAACAAATTCAACCATATCAACAGGTTAGAAAACAAAAAATTAAAAAATTATATCCAAAAAAGTTTGAAGTTTTTTAAATTTTAAGTTATATGTCAAAGTTGAATTGAAACTTGGTAAAGAATGTGGTACAATCCATCATAGAATATAATTTATACCAGACGCCTAAATACAGCAGTAGGTATAGGTTATACCTAAGATTATGCTGTATGTTAGTTACTGGTTATTACTATCAAGAAATAAAATATAAGAATGAATATATGACTTAAATCGTTAATATCAGTTCTTTTGTTCACTGAGTTTTTTTTCTTTATTTACCTATTTCAACCATCTCAAGAAAAGCATTTATTTAAATTATTTCCTTTATGTAAAATTTTAATTTCATAAAATTTTGCTTTGTGTCCTGTATTTAATATATGTTCTAAAAGAACAGATGTATTTTTATTTAATCTGGCGTCACTTTTGTGTCCCGATATTGTATTATTTAAATTTTGTGAAGTTTGTTCAATATATTTTAATTCACAATACCTAATAATTATTATAAAATGATACAATAAACCACATTTGACTGATTTATAATAGGTGCTTTATCTTTAAGGTATAATATTTTTTTACGCTATTTTTACATTCTCATTTTTAAATGTCTTAAAAATTTTGGGAGTTAGATCCTGTATAAATAGCAAAGAACTGTAAAAAATTCTTTCACCTATGCTATTAGTAGCAGTAGGTGTTATTGCATGATCATTAATTTGGTGTTTGTCAACCTCATTATTCCTAGTATTAAAAAGAATTTAATTTATAAAAAAGTAAAAAAAAAGTACCTATATTTCGTAGTCTTATTTTTTTTGTAAAAGTGTAGGATGATCCTACTTCTTAATTCTGTATTTTAAAGCCGAAACTAGATTAATTTGCATTCTTGTGTTATGATATGAATAATAATAATTTGAACATAATAAAGTTTTCAAGATTTGGGAAGATATAATATGGGAAATGCAAGGGATACTCGATAAGGACAGCAATTTGAGAATAAGTACATATTTAAAGAGTCTAGTCGTTGAAAGATTTCGTTGTAGAAGAGCTCCCCGAGTTTACCAAGAAATCGGTAATCTCATTATCGCTAAGATAATGAGTAACTCTGTCTCTTGTCTCTGTATTCTATATAAATGTCCAGAGGGAAATCTAATTATTTTGACGGCACCGGGACTATAAGTACCTATACGCTCGTTTTTCCTTCGCTAGTGCAGTTTTTGTTGAATTGTAAGTGACTTGGAATACCCCAATGACCAGATAGTTTTATTTTTTATATCTTTGAAGTGCTCTATCATGCAACTTCATCATGTCATGAGCTTCAATGTGTGCGTCAACCATGGTGCCTTCTTTAGTTATCTTAATTATTGTGATGTAAGGGGCGTGGTATTTCAATAGGGCAAGTAAGATTTGGTTAAGAAAGCTACTTTATCATCAATATCATTGCATTCAAAAGAGTTGATCAAGATTAAGGTGTTTCAAATCGGACTTGAAATATTCACAGTGGAAATTTTTTAAATAGCGATATACCTGTAAAAATGAGGATTGTTTACATTTTCAACGCCAAGTGATAATCTACAACACACAGAAAAGTGATCAGAATCATGATAGTGTATGCTATAAATTCACTAACGCTTCGGTCTTTCGGGCACACTATAACATCCAGTAGGCTGAATTTACTCTGAGTTATCCTACTCGTAGCTGGTTTTGTTACTATTTGCTGAAATTCGTAGTGGTCAATAATTTCGCAGAATTTGTTTTATTATATTTATTAAATTTATATTACAACCCCCAGTATTGTAGTGTAAAGTTACGTATAAGTAATTATTGCAATACACAAAAATTGGTTAAAATAAATAAAAAATAAAAGACAAAAAATTCTTTTAAAAACAAGCTTTTATTTAAGCCATGTACTAAAACGAATAAAATAAGTTTAGGTTTTCGTTTTAAGATAGTTCAATGCCAAATTGCGTTTTTGTCAATCAAAAAGCTTGTCGCGCGAAATGTCCATAAAAGTAGGTACCAATTAAATTTATTGGACAGTTGATAAGCAAGTGCCTTCTTGCCAAAATATGTATTTTCTTTACAATTTACATATACAAAAATTTGTCGCAAATCTTAACGAAAACCTAACCTTTATTTTATTCGTTTTAGTACATGGCTTAAATTGCTTTGAAAAAGGTTTTTTATATTTTATTTTATGTACCTATTAATTTTATTCTATTAATTTTATTCTCATGTTAGGAGGGTGGTAAAGAAATTTAGTCTGACGGCGGCCATATTGAAATTAGTGTAATGTTACTAACTTTATCGTTTTCTTCTCTTCAAATCCTTTCATTTGTTACTAACTTTGTGGTGTTTCACTCTTCAAGCCCTTTCATATGACACCCATATTAAGGAGGTTGACAAAAAAATACATCATATATGACCTCTTGGAGCGGCGGCCATTTTGAAAGTATTACAATATTAAGTATTGCATATTGTATTGTCACTACAACTAAAATTGTATGCAAAATTTCAGTTCAACCGGATGTCAAGTCAAGAAGTGGTTTTAATTCACCTTGCAAGATTTGACCTACTTAAACAAACAAACAATACGTATATACATACATTGCAAGTTAAATAAATAATAGATGCTTGTAATAAACGCTTGTAAATCAAAAATATTTTTGAATACATAGTTGCAAATTACTTATAGTTCAAATAATTTTCGAAAAATACTTTAGATCGTTGATGTTTATAATGCTTAAACCGTTTTGCAGACATCTCTTCAGTAATCTCCAGTGCTGTAGAGGTATCCTAAAAAAATATTCGATACTGTGGGAAGGTAATATATTTGCTGAAAATAAAAACTGTAGGTAATGAGGCGGTCGAGGTGCAGTCTAGGCTGGCGAACCGCAGTAGTGCGAAAAATTACTTTTCGTCAGCGTATCCTACAATATTTTTATTCGAATGTGTTTAGATATATTATAAAAAAGTAGAAAATTAAAAACATAAATAATACTGTTTATTTTTTCATTACAATGAATCTCAATTACCTATGAACTTCTAGTCGGCTATGGAACAGAGAAAATTATTGAACTGTCAATATGCTTTTGTCAATCAGAGTGTTTGCCCATTATCACCTTTTATTGTAATTATTACATTTACACTCGCTAATCTTACATCCTTATTGTCATTGTATCTTGGGTTATGAAGATTTCCACGCAGGTCGCTTTAGCAGCCTCCGTGGCGATGTTAGTACAAGCCCCAAAATAGGGGATGTGCTGACTGAAGCTGCAAATGTGCTGTTGGCTCCTGCCTGGACTTCATTTGTTGCTTCCCAAATCATGCCTATACAGGGTGGTTCACTTTTATGTGGTAGGACTTTAACATTAGATAGAAAAAGATAATCTAAAATGAAAATTTTATATCAACATATATCGGGGAAAGCTTAGTTTCCGAGATACAGGGCGTTGAAGTGTTGGAAAAAATATGAAGTATTTTTTACACTGTCCGAACCAGTGGAGATATTTAAACCAAATTTGATGTGTAGTACCACCTTTTTGACTACGATATTTAGTGATAATATGAAGGTCCTGAAATAACCAGTGGTGGAGTTATGGGTTTTCACTATCACTAAATTTAAAAAGTAATTAGTACGGACCTGTCTCACATCAACGTAAATTTTTTTTTCGTAAAGTCCTTTCAATTCTCTACAAAAAGTATATCTTGACATTTTTTTGTATCTGCCACGGTTGTGTAGTAAATAAATTATTTCGTTTCCATCTCAGCCTGTTTTGCCTAAAAATGTGTTTTCTAAGATTATTGATAAATATCGCAAATAACAGAAATTAATTATGGAACACTTATCGGATTCAGCTATTTTATTTTTAATTTTATGGAAACAATTTTAAAAATACACTGGCACTTGGTTTGAGGTACATTACTTTATTATCATTTTAACATTTTTATCAAATCTGTATTATTTCTTAATAATTTTTATAATTCTAAATTTGTAGAATTCTAAATTATACCACGACGAGTAAAACATGATTCTTCCGCCCATAAAATGTTATTTAAAAATTGTCTTATTTCCTTTGACTACAAAATCCATCGGAAAAATACTAATGTCCTTTCTGCATCGCCGTACTGGTGAAGATAAGTGTGCCATGGAAAAGAAAATCTTATTGACAGTTAATAATACAATAATCTGTCATCCAGTAGATGAACGTAGCAGCGCCGCAGTTTGTCTTTGTTCATAATTAAAATGCCGTTCCAATTTACAAATGAAGAGCAGGCTGACATCCATTTCTGCTATGGAGTTGCAAATGGGAACTCTGCGGAAGCAGCCAGAGAATACCGGAGGCGATTTCCAAATAGGCGCCATCCGCGTCCCTCGGTGTTTGTTAACATGCACCGGCAATTCAGAACTCGCGGTCTGAGAACTAGAATCGTCGAACGAGGAAATGAAAACAATATCCAACAAGTCAGACGCAACAATGAGATTCTTCGTGAATTCGATAGGAATCCTACAACAAGTAGCAGAAGAGTGTCAGTGGCCCTACGTGTTTCAAAGTCTGCAATTTTGCGAGCTTTAAAAAGAGATCACAGGCATGCGTATCATCTACAACCCGTACAAGGTTTAAGGCCCGGCGATGCAGAAAGAAGATTAGTGTTTTGCCGATGGATTTTGGAGTCAATTGAAGGAAATAGACAATTTTTAAATAACATTTTATGGACGGACGAGTCGTGTTTTACTCGTCGTGGAGTAGTAAACTTTCATAATCAGCATATTTGGGCACAAGAAAACCCACATGCAATCCGGCCAAGAAATTTTCAGGTCGAATTTAGTGTCAATGTTTGGATTGGACTGTACAACCATCATCTGTTTGGACCCTTTTTTTTGCCACAGCGAGTGAATGGTGACAATTTTTTGGAGTTTTTAGTAGCTGAGCATAATAATATGTGGGAAGACATTCCTTTAAACTTAAGATTGTTGGCTTGGTTCCAACTTGACGGCTGTCCTGCACATTTTCACCGAAATGTGAGGAACTGGTTAAATAATAACTTTCCAAATAGGTGGATCGGACGAGGGGGACCGGTCGCTTGGCCACCACGTTCTCCGGACATAACACCTCTGGACTTCTTCGTATGGGGATTTTTAAAAGAACAAGTCTATGCGACTCCTGTAGAAACAAGGGAACAACTTATTGATCGTATCAGAAATGCGTGCGATGAATTGAGAAATGGCAATTTAATCGATGCTGTTCAATCCGTTAGGCGTCGAAGTGAATTATGTGTGCAACAGAATGGATCACATTTTGAACAATTGTTGAATGTTGTACAAATTTAGAATTATAAAAATTATTAAGAAATAATACTAGATTTGATAAAAATGTTAAAATGATAATAAAGTAATGTACCTCAAACCAAGTGCCAGTTTATTTTTAAAATTGTTTCCATAAAATTAAAAATAAAATAGCTGAATCCGATAAGTGTTCCATAATTAATTTCTGTTATTTGCGATATTTATCAATAATCTTAGAAAACACATTTTTAGGCAAAAAGGCTGAGATGGAAACGAAATAATTTATTTACTACACAACCGTGGCAGATACAAAAAAATGTCAAGATACACTTTTTGTAGAGAATTGAAAGAACTTTACGAAAAAAAAATTTACGTTGATGTGAGACAGGTCCGTACTAATTACTTTTTAAATTTAGTGATAGTGAAAACCCATAACTCCACCACTGGTTATTTCAGGACCTTCATATTATCACTAAATATCGTAGTCAAAAAGGTGGTACTACACATCAAATTTGGTTTAAATATCTCCACTGGTTCGGACAGTGTAAAAAATACTTCATATTTTTTCCAACACTTCAACGCCCTGTATCTCGGAAACTAAGCTTTCCCCGATATATGTTGATATAAAATTTTCATTTTAGATTATCTTTTTCTATCTAATGTTAAAGTCCTACCACATAAAAGTGAACCACCCTGTATTTTGATTTGGTTAATGTTACACCGTACTGATGATTGTCAAATAGCATGAAACACGTGTATGCGGTTACTAGTTTTTTTCTTTTTGTTAACTTTGAGTGTTTGCCCATTATCACCTTTTCTTGTAATTATTATATTTACACTTGCTAATCTTACATCCTTATTATAAATGATACTGTTTATTTTTTCATTACAATGAATCTCAATTACCTACGAACTTCCAGTCGGCCATGGAAGAGAGAAACTATTGAACTATCAATATGCTTTTGTCAATCAGGTCAAATATCTTAGTTGTAAACGTTTTAATAAAGGAAATATGACATAAATGAGGATTCTCCTGAATAATGCATTATGGGACACACATCTGGACATAAGAGCAGCTAAGGTTAGTTTCAACTAATGCTAAAATATCGGATTTAGAACTCGTAAATGAAGAAGGACATTAAATGGTGTTTTGTAATTGGTCCGTAAGCGTCCACTTTCCGATGCTCACAAATTACCTATAATCCAAATAATTTGAAAATATAGCGAGACACACATTTGAACGCCTTACTTGCATCACAGAGAAATGATACCGAATAGAGGACTGATTATTCAAGTGTGAAAGTATTAAAAGTCAGGATTGCATCACTTGTCGAGTAGGCATAAATGTTAGGCCGCGATGTGTCCCCAAAAAATTCCATTAATTGTGTTTATAGCTTCTTTCGGTTTCCGATAGATATAGAATTTTAAGACGTGTTATTTTTATCAAGTTTCTCTAGCATTTGCAGACATGGGTTTATTAAGTACTGTCCTGGCGGAGATATAGCAAGGTAGCAACGGTCGATTGCCGCCACCAAAGATTATCTTTGTCTCTGGATATATCCCATCAACCCTGAAACCCAGAAATTTCAGAAATTTTTTCTGAATTCTTTCAATCTGTAACTTATAAACATAATAAGGACATCATACAACTGATGCATATTCCAGTTTAGATCTGACGTAACAGTAATATTACTATAGAGATTTTAGTGCGTCAATGTTGGTGAAGGACACACAGTTTCTAATTATGAATCCATAAGCCTTAGAGGCTTGATTTAATTTGAGAGATATGTGATCTTAAATCTCAGTGAGTCAAAAAAACTCCTAAATCCTTTACTTTATCACAACGAGTTAGATATACATTTATTATTCAAAGTATAAGTGAATAAATGGGCCACCTTTTTCCGCGTAAAAAATACAATTATGCATTTACTCACATTTAAAGTCAAATCATTATTAACACAACACTGCGCAACACGATCACTCTGCAATATCAAACAATCATTATTACCAGAGATGCTATAGAAAAATTTGGAATAATTATCGGCAAAAATAAGTTTATTTGACATATTTGAAATGAGATCATTAATAAATATTACAAATAAATGTGGTTCTAAGTTTGGCCCTTGTGGAACTCCCGATGATGCCAAATACTATTCAAAAGATTTAAATTTGCTTTTTTGGAGTTATAAGAACTAAATGCAACATTGCTTGCAAATAGGTTTTTTGTACAATTAAAATTAAGAAAACCAATTATTAGAGCAGGTTGATAGCGGACATCATCTGGTACCAATGGTATATAATATCTCTCTCGATTTCACAATTAATGTTAGATATAACCAAGTCCAAGAGTTTTCCATTTTCACTGACAATGTTATTATATTGTTGAAAACTAAATGTATTTCAGAAAATTTGTATAGAACTAAAACTAAGTGAGGTACTTTGAAATCGCCTACAATAATAACATTCCTGGAATACAGAAAGTTTAGTTGCTCAAGTGCATCACGCAAGTTCGTAATATCAATAATATCCAGGTAAACAAACTTTTCCTAATTTGAAAATCGTTAGTTAGACCACAGATAATCCTACCATTAGACCTTCTTAGACTTTAGGCCCATTTCTTAAGTCGACACGTAGGCACTTTTAGTCTACTACCATAAACAAAAAACATCCTATTTAGGCATATACCTAATCAAATATAATAGAATTAAAGCAATATACAGTATAATAAATTCAATGAAGTAAGTATTATCCCTTTCATTCATAATTGCCATTAAAGAATAGGTAAGAAACCTCTTAAATAATTTAGCCGGAAATCAAAAAGAAACCCCCAGTACGGGCTCTTGCTGACGTCAGCACTAACCTTATTTTCAAATTTCAATTCTGATTTTTAGCTTAGTTTAGGAGAGAAAAAAGGAACAACGGTGAGCTTTTTTGAGACCTTGAAGACATTACACATAAAGAAAGCGAAAAAAACGAAAAAAGTAATGGGAAAGGCCCATTACCCACTGCGAATTGTTTTGTCATTTCTATTTCTTCTAATTAGTATTAGTTCCCGGTAGATTTAGTCAATTTTATATCTAAATTCCTGGGTGTCTACCATATCATTGAAAATTTAGTAATTTAATTTATTATATTATTCAGTTTTATATTAAATTAAATTTTCAATTATACGGTAGACACCCAGGAATTTCGACATAAATTTCTTCTATTATTAGTCACATTGTTCAGAATATCTTTAAAAATCCCGATGTTTCAATTTGCATAAAAAGGGGGCCTTTTTTCATATTTTAATTAAAAAAACACATATTTTCAAAAAAGTTTAAAAAAGTTTATGACAAAATGTATCTTTAAAATCTCAAAATACAATTATTTTTGGCTGCAAAAGGACTATTTTTACTTGAAGAATAATATATGTACTTATAGTTATGCTTATTAGCATTATTCCATTATTGGTGAGGCGACTTTCTCGGCGCGTGGCCTGGTTAATATTAGGCGCGAACGATACTCCCAGCGCCATCGGTTCATGACTAGGTAATACAGGTTTATACTTATTATAGCTAGATGACGCAAATCTCACTTTTTAAGAGGAGAAGGTGTTTCTGCATATCTAGGTTGTATAGGTTGTATATATCTTTGCCGCCACAAAAGATCATCGTTATAAAGTTCGTCTACCGCATGTAGGTATCCTGTATTTATCATGAAATTAAGACTTAAATTTCGTGACGTAATAACAGAAACATGACGCCTAAAAACTAAATTATCATCCCCTCTTGGGACAGCCCTTATACTAAAGAAAACATTATCCTGATCTCTGTTCGTGTCTTTGACACAAATCCTCTACTATTCGGAACAAGATTTGTTTGTCCATCTCTTAATGGATTACGTGAAAGTCCCTTTTAGGTGGTTCATCCAGCCTTCTGAGCTTTCCATCCAGAACTTTGTCATTCAACATGCATCCCGAGTCAGGTCAATAATCCCTAAATAAAATATTGCCCCGCTTTCTTATCCAACTTTAAGCACGGAAGTAACTTTTACGATATAAGACTACCCTCGGAGTATTTCGAGTTTGATGCTTTGGAGTTAATGAAAAAATTGTTTTCCCCTTTAAGACACTAACAGTGGGACAAAAGTATATAGAGTCTTCGCATAATAAATTTAAACAGCCGCTATATAAGAGAAATTTTTTTACCAAGCGGTAAAAGGAATTTGTTAGATATTTGAGCCTGTCATATCATACAACAATCGTAAAGTACCTATTTCCGAACAACAGGGGCTGAGTTTCAGGGGCAAGAGGGTTTTCTGAACTAAGAAAAATATCCATTCAAATATATTATGTTAGATTAGGTACTAAATTACAAAACGTATGTACCTAAATGTGCCTGGTGCAATTTCTGGAAAAAACTTTGAATAAACTAGACATAAAGAGAAAAAAGCGTATAGAGATATTGAAAATACCCCTACATGGGTTTTTTACATCTCACCTTGAACACTTATACTCATCATTTTTGTTATTTTCCTATACAAACGGAAACAGACAATATTTCTTAGGCCGGCCATCTATACAATATATTTTCTAGAGACCAAGAAGAGCTAAAATCCGCCTTTCATTATTTATTTTTCGCCGACTTGGGCCAATAATCCCTAAATAAAATATTGTCTCGCTCCGTTTCATCGAAGCTTAGGCAGGGAAGTAGCGTTTGAACTTTCAACTGATAAGAACACCCTGTGAATATTCAGAGTTCCAGGGGGAGTAATCAAACAAGTCCTCTTTGGCAGATGGGAAACGGATGGTGGTTACGTGAATGGAAGTTCTTTAATTTTGGTAATTAAAAGTGGAAATGTAGAAGTTTGGACTGGAAAAATCTCGGAGAGAGGTAGGTAGGTAACTAGTTTACTATAAAATTCTAACGATATCCAGGAAATATAAAATTAGCATGCAATATTTTACTTTCTGAAGTAATTAGGTAAGTTCATTAAACATTTTTAGACAATTTTTATTGTCCGAACCCAAAATATGTTTGCAAGTTATTTCCGCCGCCAAGTAATAAAAGGAATTGCTACCATAGGTCATAATTCTGTAATTGAAAGGTTACTTCGTAAGTGCACGGAGCTATATGTATGCAACCAGATGTACTTGTCATGCCGTGCGCACGAATTCTTTACTACCCGCTTATATTATTATTATACTTTGTAATTCGACTTTGTAATTTTACTTTGTAATTCGACTTTGTAATTTTCTGGGGTATAATACCACGAAGGATTAAAAATAATCTGCGGTAGCGCTAGTAGTATCAAATCTCTCGAAAACGTTATATTTTGATGAGAATTCAACGCCTGTCATCCATAAACTAATAAAATGACATAATTTTTAAAATATTAACCAATCAGGTGATAATTTCAGCGATAATGCATCTACTTAGTGGTATTTTGCCTATGAAGGTCACAAATATAAATTGGTCCCTTTATCTTCTGATAAAATCCCGAAAGCGAATTGGAGCGGAGCACTATAGGCAAAACATTTACCTGTAGTGCGTTGTGAAATTAGTTAAATCGATAACTGTGGGTAAAGTTCATTAGTTACCTAAGAAAACTTACAAGGCATTTAGCGCAAGAAATATCTAGCGCTTGTGATATTACATTGCCTGCTGAAATTGCATAACTTTTTTTAAGGGCTAAGAGAGTATCCACTTAGCCGCGGCATTTTTCCAAATTCTGTTAAGAGTATGGATCAAGCAATCAGTTTTGCTCACATATTTTGTTCAGAAGCTTTTCGTTAACTCTTGAAATAAATAAGTTATAAGCCGAAGAAATTTCAGTAAATGGTCCATGGATCTCGAATGTGTTTATACAAAAGGCTAAACCCTTAAAAAAGCATTTTTTAAATATATTTTAAAATTCTCCGAATAATGTCTATTTGTCAAGAAATATGTCCCAAGTGGCCCTCAGTGAATAGACAAACCTAGTGACATACGTTTGCGTATGTCTATGTTACTGGAAAAACTTCTAAAATTATTTTTTACAAAATGTGGGTAACTTGAATAAATAAAAATACATTGTTCTCTTTTTAGAACAACTTTTAGGCAAACTTATTTTCCAATCATTTTGTTGCAAAAATTGGTTTAGAAAAAGGTGGCGAAACGATGAAGGTACGAAAAAATGTCAAGAGGCACTTTTTGTTAAAACTTGAATTCTCTAAAAATTATGTCTCTTTTGATTCTGTTCAGGGCTGTACTAATTTTTTATTGAATTAGTGATACCTAGTACCCATATCTCCGCCACTACTTAATTTAGAATATTTTGTGCTAAATTTAATTTAAATAAAAACAATATAAAAATAAAAAAAAAGTTCGTCCTAACTGGAACGCGCCAATTAAGATTTCCCAAACAAATCAACTCTCCACATTTAAAAAGAAAACCTAGAATATAATCTTCATTAAACAATAAGTTCAGCGCATTTTATCTATTCGAATGCACTAGAGCGAGTGATCACTTGGAATACATTTCCTAAAACTCCTTACGCCACATTTGCTAGTTTGTATACAGAGGTTTTTCTAAAATATTTTCGCAATTGAATAACTACCACCTTTAGTATTTTTTGTATTTATTCATCCGTATAAGATAAGATAAAAGTTATTACCAAATTGAAAGGCCAAAATGATTCCATTAATTTAGTTCTTGAAGTTTCACCCTTGTTATACAAGAAACTTATTACCAATGGATTCATTTACCTCGGTTAGAGGAGATGTGCAGTGCGTGAACACTTGAATGTGTTGCGTTGTTACAATTGTTTCGCGTTCGGTCATTACCATAAGGACTGTAAGTCGAAAACAGCTTGTTCCAGCTGTGCTGGTGAACATCCATTAAAGTCTTGTCAGTCAAGTGAATCTAAATGTATAAATTGCTTAAATTATAATAATAAGTATAGAACCAAGTTATGTACGGCCCATAGAGCGAGTGATAAGGAATGTCCAATTTACAAAAATTATGTCCAAAATATTAAAAACAGAATTAATTATGAATAGTACAGTTTCGAAAACTAAATACATTCGAGTGGGACACTTAAACGTACGTTCTCTTCTGTCGGATTTCGATGTTTTTGAGAGCATTATGCACCACGACAATTTTGATATTCTAGCTATTAGTGAAACATGGTTATCTGAATTGATTTCTACGAGTGATGTTGCAGTTGATGGATACGACTTCTTTCGTTTAGATAGGGGCTCCAGAGGCGGTGGTCTGGGTATATATGTAAGATCCGATTTTCAGGCTAATACAGTAGAGGTTCAGTACAATTCTGGATCTTGTTTGGAGCACTTATGGCTACAAATTAAACTCAATCGGCACATATTGATACTGGGAGTCATATACCGCCCCCCATCACAAAATCTGGTAGATTGCATAACGGCTTTGGACAATATTTTACCTTTCCTTTTAAGTAAGTATAGCGAAATAGTTATCTTGGGGGATGTCAATGTAAATTTATTGAATCAAAATAACCTCTTGTCTAAATGTTTCAACTCCTATGGTTTTCAGCAGTTGGTCACGTCTCCTACACGGGTTACCGAAAGCACTTCAGCTTTATTGGATCCTTTATTTACTACAGTACCAGAGTTATTTAGTGACTGTTTGACAATGGATGCCTCGCTCATTTCTGATCATAAAATTATATCAGCTAATATGAAATTGATTAACTATACAAAAAAACAAAGGTATGTTACTTATCGAGACTTTTCTCAATTCGATGAGGAACAATTTCTCACCGAACTTGAGTCCTCAGATCTTAATCAAATATTTTTGCAGTCTAATATTAATCAAAAAGTCAAAACCCTCACTGATAGTATTCACAATTTATTCAACAAATTTGCGCCGATTAGAACAGTGCGTGTCAATAAACCACCAGCACCGTGGCTGACATACCCTTTGAAGTTGATTTTAAAAGAAAAAAGTAGAGCAATGGCGGTTTACAAAAATAATAAAACAGATGAGAACTATAAACACTATAAAGACATAAGAAATTTTGCCTTGTCTTCAATTAGGAATGAGAAGTCAGCTTATTTATCCCATTTAGAACGGCAACAAAAGTCTAAAAAACTGTGGCAACAATTAAAATTTTTCAAAATAACTTCTTCACCTAGTCCTACTATTCCTGATAATTTAAATAATCCGTTCGATATTAGTAAATACTTCATGTCCGTGTATAATCCTGGAACTATTCCGGAGAGTACTTTTGACCACTACATCAATGGTATTTTCAGTCATAACACGTTCGCCTTTAGGATGGTGACACCTACAGAAATTTGCGATGCAATAAGACAGATAAAAAGTGACTCTAAAGGGGTGGATGGAATCAGTGTGGAAATGTTGAAGATCACCTTGCCCATAACTCTCTTTCATATTACACACATAATTAATATCTGTTTGGAGATAGGCTTTTTTCCTACCCAATGGAAGGAAGCTCTGGTCATACCCATTCCAAAAGTTGCAAGTCCAAAATTGCACACAGATCTGAGACCAATTAGCCTATTACCTGTTCTGTCAAAAATTATGGAAAAAATAGTTCAGTCGCAAGTTGTTAAATTTATTGAAACTTTTAATATTTTACCTAAACATCAATCGGGATTTCGTAAGTCACATAGCACTACAACAGCATTATTAAACTTGACTGACAATATCTTTAGAGCTAACGACAAAAGAATGGCTGCTGTTTTGGTGTCCGTCGATTACTCGAAGGCGTTTGACAAAATTAATCATCGTCTGTTATGTGCTAAACTAAAGTTCTTCGGGTTTGATGCGACGTCGGTTACCTTTTTTGCTAACTATCTTGATGGTAGAACCCAGGCAGTGTGCCTTAATAATTCTAGATCTGACTTTCAACTAATTACATCAGGAGTCCCCCAGGGATCTATACTTGGACCATTGCTGTTTTTACTTTACACTGCAGATTTACCTGCTTTTATTCGACACTCAGAACTACAATCGTATGCTGATGACACCCAGTTAATTCATTTTTTTCATGAAGAGGAGGTTGAAATAGGGGCGAACTATCTTAACACCGACATAAAAAATTTGTGCATATATTCGTCCAGCCATAATTTATCCATCAATCCCACTAAATCTAACATGATTCTTTTTTGTTCTGAAAGCCGTAGACAATATATAAAGACAGCCATGAAGGTAAATATAGGTCATCAAGTATTGACTTTTTCCGAAACTATAAAAATTCTGGGAGTTATTGTGGATGAAAGGTTGAGATTCGGTGGGCATGTGAATAAATTGACTCAGAAGATTTATCCGCGGATCAGAATTTTATATGCAAACAAAAGTCTCTTAAATTTTAAAATAAGAAAAAAACTGTGCCTATCGCTTATCATCTCTATACTAAATTACTGCAACATCCTGTACTACCCGTGTCTCGATCACATTGCAAAAAATCGATTGCAGCAAATTCAGAATAGCTGTGTACGGTTTGTTTGTTCTTTGCGAAAATTCGACCACATTTCTGAGAAATTTGTTGTCCTTAAATGGTTGACGATCTCTGATCTTGTGCGCTACCACTTTTTGGTCTTCGTGCATAAATTGCTGTTAACATCTAGGCCAATATACCTAAAAGAGAGGCTGATTTTCAGGAATCAGTCACACGACAGATCTATTAGAGACTTAAAGTTGCTGGACATTCCTTGTCATCGCACCACTAAGTTTCGCCGTTCTTTCTCATATAATGCGGTAACCTTCTATAACGGTCTAGACAGCTCTTATAAAAATAAGTCTTTAATAGTATATCGAAAAAATATAAAATCATTGTTGCTTGGTCCTGTTGTGTAAGTTATATTATATATGCTAATCTCGGTATTTGTTATTGTTGTTGTTTTTTGTTGTTTGTTGCTATGAAATTGCTCATGTCTCATACATGCCGGTTTGATTACATAATTATATAACTTGACTCTAAAATGTTGCTGTAAGACTGAGTAAATTGTGTTACTATTAAGCTTAGTTATCAGGGTTATGTTGCTAATCCTGGTTTTTGTTGTTGTTTATTGCTATGAAATTGCTCATCTCTTGTCACTCATCGTTGGTTTGATTGCTAAATTTACACACTTATTTCTGAAATATTATTGTAAAACTAAGAAATTTATATCTTATAACATCGCATCAAATTCATGAAAATCTGTTGGTTAAGTGTAAGAGTAGCGATGCTAAACTTCGCCAACAGAATAACCACTTTATGTACTTTACCATCAATGTACTTCATTCGTTTAAAATAAAGTCGATTATTATTATTATTATTATTATATGTGATCTCCGCGGCTTCGTACTCCATCCATCCTGTCGTATATTTCCGGATGTGTTTTGCATGGAATATTACACAAATTATTCGGGGACACGGCAACATTTCTACATATTCGAGGGGACTGGATATATGGTTGCTGGGAGTTGGGTTGGTTTATTTCAGTCTTTTATGTTAGATAAAGATGAAATAATAGCTGTTTAGCTTTTACTGTAAGTTTTATGTATTTCGGCTCTGGTACTATCAACTCGTTGCTAGATGGTACGTCTGGTGGGATTCTTGTCTCCAAGTGCAAGTTACTAGTTTACCTATAATAGCTACCATATTGGTTTGAGAATGGTTATAGTTGCCTTGATGAACCTAAAAAGGAGTTACCTTTGTCTTAGTCTATTCAGCCTCGAAAAATTCAAATTTGACAAATTGGTAGATCCATGGCATCTGGAGCCAGTTGCGAAATATTTAGCCTTAACTTTTCTTTTTCTATTTTAGAAATGATAAAATGTGATAAATTTCGAAACTCATTCGTTTGAGAATGTTAGTAGGTAAACCTTAAAATTCTGGAAATTAAATAAACTATCGCTCCTCTCTCTATATTAAAGCCTCTGGCCTGCTACTTCATAATATATCGAGTTCACTTTGATTTAAATGCAGCCAGTGAAGCTTTTCTACGTTACATGGAATTAACTTTAACGAGTTTTTAAATTGAGATTTCAGAAGGCTTCATTTTGAAGTGCACCAACTATATGCGATCGTAGGTATAGTCTTATTTTAGAAACCTATTTCCACGAAAATTTTTCCTAAGCCACCCAAAAAGATACTGATAAAAAAATATTGCAGGGTTTTCTTATTACTGCATACCGCACAATATCTATCTGATTAATGCACAGGGTGAATAACAATTATTAACGTTGATGTTGAGAGGGCGTAAGAAAGTGTTTATTCACCGTATCGCTCCTTAATATTTTTATCAGTGTGATTTATTAATAATTGTTCTACAAATACTCACTGGGATTCTAGGGCGAATGTTATCCTAGTTCTATCGGGAAAAGTCGGCCCTAGCCGCAAATTGAAATAAAGACAAAATAATAGTAATTGCCCCCCTCCTCCGCAAAAGCAATCAGTTACGTCTGGAGTACGCCTAGTTTGAAGTATTGTGAGGGTGAGAATTATTATTATTATTATATGAGAAACTGTCCGAATTTCTGAAAATTTTAGGGTGGTTTGTTATTTTCGTCTGGAGTTTGTTTAAATTAAATGCTTCATCGAGGAACATAAAAATTAAACTCTAAAAATCTGTAAACTGCTAGGTTTGATATATTTTGAGCAGCTTTTGAAGGCATTAACATTTTTATTGGATATTATAAATAAGAGGGGAGAGAGGACTTAAAAGTCTTTAGATAACACCACTTTTGTTCATGGCAATTAAGCAAATAAAACAGTCCTAAAAGGGTCCTTTAAAAAGACACTATTTACCATTCAATATGGGTTGTATAGTGTAGTGAAATTTCACTACTTTGTAAATAGAGAAATGCTGGGAACACAATAATTATTATTAACATGTTACACTCATGTTCTAACTGAAACACACAAGAATATCTATCGTCTCTGACCGAGATTATCTGCCGCGACAATCAATCGGTTAGGAGGTATTTTAGAGTATGCGGTATTCTGTCATGATATACCAATAATTATTAAATCTTAGGACATTTATTACAATTATTAAACATTACTAAAAGAAATCTAAACAAACTGGCTAGCTAAATACGAAAAATGTGGCATCTTTATTGCGTGCGTTCTGATAATGTTTCTAATTGTTTCAGTATCAGACTTCACACAGCAACTGGGCCAAATGTACGAACAGCACGCGACTGAATTACAGATGCTGGTGGCGAGTTTCCGGAAAAGGAACGGGGAGTTAAGAAAAGAAAGGTAAATAAAAATAGCCCCTTGTCCCTTATCCCTTGTGTTTTAAAATCAGTAACATCCAGTATAGCAGCTACAATTCAGTTCAATTTTAAATCTCTTTTTATTCATATTATTTAAATATTATTTTAACATTTCGCATGGCTGGTATACTGGTTTGTGTAACAATAAATTTAACAATTTCTTGTCAGGCGAATAATTATTATTAATTCCCGCCCAATCAGAAAAAAGTACAAATATTGACAACGTGGCCAAATGCCCTGGAGCACCCGAAATTCAAACACTTGATTGGCTCCTGTACTTGTATACCTACTATTAGGCTATCCTATTAGTTTATGTCAGCGGGTATATACATTTAAAGCAACTTACTTCTAACTAAGTCAAGTTGCACCCCTGAGAAGTTATAGGCCTTGAAAGTGGGCTATCAGTATCTCAGTTATTTTTGAACTTGGAAAAACCAAATTTGGTACACGTTGTGGGTATTAGAAGGGCATTATTCACAGAACTTATGTGTCCGTTGGCGGTTATGAATAATTTAATTCTAAAACTTTGTTTACTCCCGTTATTTTTCGAAAAACATTATCGCTTTCGCCAAAAACGCGAATAACTGAAAACACGTATTGCAGATGTGATATTTAAAATCTTTGAAAATCCAAAAGTATTGGCTATGAAATTAAACGTCAGTTGAATAACAACCATCTAATGGAAAAATAATCCAAATAAATGGATCGGAAGAGGAAATAATTGGAAGTCACATTTGTTGAGATCTGGTGACTGTGGCGGCCAAACTTGTGAGCAATTATTTCCTCCTCCAATCCATTTATTTGGATTCGTTTTACATTAAATGGTTGTTATTCAAGTTTGACGTTTAATTGCATAGCCAACTTTTGAATTTTCAAAGAAAGCCTATAACTTCTCAGGGGTGCAACTTAGTATAGAGGCATTGAGTAAAGGAATAATTATTCCTTTACTCAATGATAGAGGTAAGTTGCCTTAAATCACCTTATTTCGGTCTCCCCTGTATACTCCTGCTGTGTGTCGGTTCTTATGCAGAACACCCTGTATATAGCCAATTGTAATAAAATTGGAAACACTCTCTATATGGAAGTAAAATATCACATCCGATTCTTTCTGGGACACTTCCATTCCAGAGAGCTGGTGAATATTTTAAAGTGCCTACCTACCTACTCGAGTTAGGGCAAAGTAATTTTAGCTCCGATTTCTCACCTAGGGGAATTGGGAATACCTCGGAAACTTGAGAAGTGCGACCGTTGGAGTTGTGGTTTTCTTAAATAGAGGGTCTAACTTTGATTAGTACAGAAATTTTAACTCGCAGTAGATTACGACCCAAAAAGCACGCCCATTAAAGTTTTTTTAACGTGCAGAAAATAAAAAGTTATGGCATTTCAAAAAATTTCCCGAATTTAAGAGACAGTTTTAGAGCGACTGGTTGTAAGGTCGCTTTATTACTGACGCGATGGCTTCGTACAACAGCGTTGTCATGCCGTCAGATAATTCCTTGAAAAAATATCTGTAAAAAATTGTACATTTCCACACCACCCATGGGATATAGCAGCAGCTATAAGCGTGTGTTCGCTTGTAGCCTTTCACATAAGTTGTTTTAAATATCGTTCTTATTTCCTTAGAGAGCTTGCACACGGTGCGACGCGTTTCTGAATCTATCCGATTAAGTGGCTATTTCTCAGGTACAATGTTGAAATTTCTTGTAGGGTGCTGGCTAGAAACGGAAGATGGAGTCAGGTGTCGTGCGGTACGAGAAGTTCGAAAATTCTGACCGCAGATCCGCACCATACATACGGCCGCCGCCTGCCGCAACGTTTTTTTGCCGCGCCGCGTCCGTGTGCAAGCACGATACAATTTAGCATCACGCGGTTCCGCGTGCCGTTTTCCGTGCCGCGTCCGCGTATATCTTGCACACGGTGCGACGCGTTTCTGAATCTATCCGAGTCGGGTGCTGGCTAGAGACGGAAGATGGAGTCATGTGCCGTGCGATAAGAGAAGTTCGAAAATTCTGACCGCAGATCCGCACCATACATACGGCCGCCGCCTGCCGCAACGTTTTTTTGCCGCGCCGCGTCCGTGTGCAAGCACGATACAATTTAGCATCACGCGGTTCCGCGTGCCGTTTTCCGTGCCGCGTCCGCGTATAGCTTGCACACGGTGCGACGCGTTTCTGAATCTATCCGAGTCGGGTGCTGGCTAGAGACGGAAGATGGAGTCATGTGCCGTGCGATAAGAGAAGTTCGAAAATTCTGACCGCAGATCCGCACCATACATACGGCCGCCGCCTGCCGCAACGTTTTTTTGCCGCGCCGCGTCCGTGTGCAAGCACGATACAATTTAGCATCACGCGGTTCCGCGTGCCGTTTTCCGTGCCGCGTCCGCGTATATCTTGCACACGGTGCGACGCGTTTCTGAATCTATCCGAGTCGGGTGCTGGCTAGAGACGGAAGATGGAGTCATGTGCCGTGCGATAAGAGAAGTTCGAAAATTCTGACCGCAGATCCGCACCATACATACGGCCGCCGCCTGCCGCAACGTTTTTTTGCCGCGCCGCGTCCGTGTGCAAGCACGATACAATTTAGCATCACGCGGTTCCGCGTGCCGTTTTCCGTGCCGCGTCCGCGTATATCTTGCACACGGTGCGACGCGTTTCTGAATCTATCCGAGTCGGGTGCTGGCTAGAGACGGAAGATGGAGTCATGTGCCGTGCGATAAGAGAAGTTCGAAAATTCTGACCGCAGATCCGCACCATACATACGGCCGCCGCCTGCCGCAACGTTTTTTTGCCGCGCCGCGTCCGTGTGCAAGCACGATACAATTTAGCATCACGCGGTTCCGCGTGCCGTTTTCCGTGCCGCGTCCGCGTATATCTTGCACACGGTGCGACGCGTTTCTGAATCTATCCGAGTCGGGTGCTGGCTAGAGACGGAAGATGGAGTCATGTGCCGAGCGATAAGAGAAGTTCGAAAATTCTGACCGCAGATCCGCACCATACATACGGCCGCCGCCTGCCGCAAAGTTTTTTTGCCACGCCGCGTCCGTGTGCAAGCACGATACAATTTAGCATCACGCGGTTCCGCGTGCCGTTTTCCGTGCCGCGTCCGCGTATATCTTGCACACGGTGCGACGCGTTTCTGAATCTATCCGAGTCGGGTGCTGGCTAGAGACGGAAGATGGAGTCATGTGCCGTGCGATAAGAGAAGTTCGAAAATTCTGACCGCAGATCCGCACCATACATACGGCCGCCGCCTGCCGTAACGTTTTTTTGCCGCGTGCGGTTAAACGCGCGCGGAAACGCGTGAAGCTAAATTGTATCGTTTATTTATCATGCAAATTACCTAACTTCTAGTGAAAAAGGCCCATTGCCTAGTTGATTAGAGAACAATAGTTCGTCGTTAAAGAACCTCTAGTGTTGTATATGCCCGTATACTGCGACACTATAAAGCTATAGCCATAGCCGAACGATACTCCGGCTATGCTATAACCAGTCTAGAGAATACTATAAGTCGGATCAGTCCTTTGAAGTCGTCGAAAAGCCGCCGATTTTTTGCAACCGGTCGTAAATTAATATCAGCTCGCCACTCCGTTATTTACGAGGGAGGACTATCGAAAACATCGTAAAGCTGGTTGTATAAAGTTATACGTGGGCACCTCTATATTGACTTTCCATTATGCACAAAATAGGAGTAATAGGTATAGCAAATAAAATAAGGAGCATAATGTGTATAATGAAAATGCAGTTATTTTACTTTTTCCGTTTAAATAACGCAAGATATACCTAACTAAGCATAAGGTAAGTAACAATATACATAAGTGTGTACCTAGGAGCAAACAAAATTATTTACATAGTTTACAAGTTTTGCAAAATTGTAAGTTTTGGATTTGATTTATTTTGTCTTTGGGTTTTTAATTACCTATTCGCAAAGTGTGTAGTAAATATGAACTCGCGAATATATCGAAACCAAACAGTCGTATGACGTTAAAAAAAACAAAAGTTTATTTTATATCTCAAAAATCACAAATAACATAAAAAAATTGATTAGATTATCTTATTAAGCCCATAATTATCTACAATTTTTGTCTCTACAGTTTTTCTGTATAATCAGAAATAACGGAGCTACAGAGATCTGATGAAATAGCAAAAAAACACTCTAGTGTGCCATGAACTTTTTTAAAAATCCAAAAGTGGGATTAGATTGAGCATTCAAAACTGCAATTCTTTCCCCATTTAAACTTTGTTCTAGCTCTGCTAGTTTCCGAGATCCCCAAAGTGGGCATCGAAAAAAACTCACCCTGTATGTATTTTACTGATCGGAATTCCTTTAGTAGGCTAGAACCTAAGCCATCCTGATGCGATCAGCCATTAAATTTTGATAAGAAAATATTTTCTAAATTGATTATATATTCACTAAATTATCGTGAAGGTACTGTCATACTGCCAAAATGTCCTGAACTGCCTTCATAGGCTTTTAGTTCAGAAAATATTGTTGACTTGTCTCTGCCTGCCAGATTACGCATATACGAATATGCCTCTTGCCTCTAACCATAAGCTTCTGGCAATAATCTTAATGGAACAGCAGTTGTTAATAAACTTTTTTCGGACGAAGTGAATGATTGGCCATCAAAATGTGCCTTACAAATTTTTATACGTTTATGTGCCTCTTCAGGTGCAATATTCGCAAATTTATGGTCTTTGACGAACCTTAAGGCCTTCTTCCATTGCTGATATCTACAATTATCAATATTTTTATTTACAACAAAGAAAGAAACACACCTACCTGTGACATATTGGCTTTATATTATTCAACATAATATACTATGTATATGTCATATAATATTATGCATAATACGAATATTATGTAATAATATAAAAATATTTCGATTACTATAGAAATAATGGATTAAGACATTTCTCTTAATTATACGTCAAACTAAAGCTTACCTTTCAGGGTCTTTAGGAATTAAAAAAAGGACTTGCTTTTACAGCCTACCGCATTGCAATAAGAACCGCGATAAGCCATCACTACTCAAAATTGGCAACGCTATTGGATATAATTTACGCGCACCCAGTACAATACGAAGCACACCGTTCCGAGAGAAACTGTGTAACAAAGTGACACTCGGAATCGCCCGCTCAGCGGTATATCGATCGAGGACTAAAGGCGAAGGGAGCGGGATCGGGCAGGAGGGAAACATTTGTTTACACAGGCACAGGCCAAGTGAGCGGACTTATAGTATTCTCTAGACTTTGCTATAACCTTCCGTTTTGCCATATTGCCATGTTAATTTTTGCCACAGAAATAATGTCATTGTTAAGCTTGTTCAGTCCGTATTAAATAGGGTAAATAGGTATTTACGTGCGGGCACAAAATCATTTTCCAAATATTCCTACGCATGGCAATGCAGCATAACTCATCCATCACAAACTGCCAATTCACTAACTCCTATTGAGCTTGTCGGTGACGCCATTATGGTGCCATATAATGGCGACAGGTGATAGATTACCTACGAAAAACGCGTAAGGTGGAAGCACATTGTATGTATATTATAACAGAAAAATGGAAGGAATGAAAGGAATACCTGGAAGCGCGATGTCAGAATCAGGACTGCTCGCTCTCGTAAGCTGCTTGTAAAATATTGACCCTTTAGTTAAAAGTACGTCCCACAAATTTTGTATTTTTTGAGAGAATGTGTGGAGCTCCCTGAGTTTTTGAGATCAGTTTTGTATGCAATGCTACTTGCCTGGACTATTCGTCTTGACAGTGGCGTAACTATGGAAGAGTAGGCCCGTGTTCAAAATTTCAGGTGGGCCCTCTGTTTTTTATGTTTAAAAGTGGTGTAACAATGACAAACATTGTACAGGATGTCCCATTTTCGACACTTTTGCAAGCTATATTTATATTTTGAAATTCTTACCTCCTAGAAAAAACCCGTGTACGCTATTTTTAAAAATAACCGAGATACCTTCCAAAACTAGAGAAAATAGGATACCCTGTAGGTGCATAGAGAATAATCAAACTTAAACTTTGTATTGACCAATAGTTAAAAATAATGCATATTGCTCACTACAGGTCGAAAAACGCCATTTTATAGGTCAAAATGTTGACTCACCATGTACGTTCTGTACAGGGTGATCCAAACTCGACTCCCCAGGCCTACCGCAGGAACACGAAAACTGAAAATAAAATTTCGAACAGGGGCTATTAATGGAATGGAATGAAAAACATGGAATTTTTTCTATTCACTAGGATTGGTTTTCCGAAATCTAGCTAGCCATGAAAACAATAATTGCGATAGTCAGAAATTATTTAAGAGTATGTTAGGGTACCTTGTGCACCATCAAATTTGTTCGACTGGAGTATTTTTTAAATTTTTTAATTGTGCTTTTGTTACTGACTTATTTGCTATTATAGTTTGTTACAAAAATTGTTTATTAATATTCCAGTTGAAAAAATTTAGGGGTGCACAAGACAACCTATAACATTCTCTTAAATAATTTCTGACTATCAATTGTAAATTTTGAACAATAAAAGATACAGAAAATCTTTTCCTATAAAAGTTGTTGAGAATGATAAGGACTTTCGATATTTAGGAAAAAAATGGTATGTTCTGGGGAAAAATATTATTGATGACGTCACAGTGGGCACTTCCCGCAAATAACAAAAAAGCAAATTTTCGGTCACAATTGGGCCTTATAGTACGTCCAATTTAAAAACCCCTGTTCAAAATTTTATTTCCAATTTTCGTGTTCCCGCAATAGGCCTGGGGCGTCGAGTTTGGATCATCCTGTAGGTACATTTACTCTTAAGTTATTTCTTAAGAATTTTTATTGTTTTGAAATTTCAATGGCCCTCTATGTAACCGATTAGAGATTCTGACTCGTCGGTTATTACGCAGCACCACATCAATCGGCTGGCATCGGAAAAACCGAAATTTATGCGCCCTGCATGAATCTTGGTGGCGGTGGGCCCCTAGCAGCTCTGGGCCCGTGTTCACCTCACACTCTGAACACCCTGTAGTTACGCCACTGCGTCTTGACCAAATTGTCTTAACTTCGAACTACCTATTAGGTACCAACCTTAAACTAAGCTATACGCCCAAGACGCCAATAAATTACAGAGAGAGGCTTTAATTATTAACGAAGGTAAGCAATGTTCTCTAGTTACTTTCAATTTCTAGTTTTTCAATTACAACTTGCTCCCAGTTTTAATGGCAAAAGTTAAGAGCCCTGAGAAACTTTTCCTCAGTGGGCTAAATGGGACGTGCGCTGCAAACTCCCAACGTTGGGAACTACAATTTGAAAGGGAAGTAGGTGTTGCTATTTGGCAAAAATGAACTATGCGCGGTATCACGGTAAGGATGTCTTTATTGAATGCGTATTTAGAAGTATGCATTATAACATAGTAGTTATTTTCATAACAAGTGCTGAAAGCGGTAGGACTTTTCCGCACGCGCTGCAGTTGTGCGGATAACACACGAAGAAACTTGTTCTCTACCAGCGTGCTGAAAATTAAGAAATATTTATTATGACAAAGAGAAACAAAGTACCTTCCAAAACACAAATTGTTGTTTATTTACAATATTTATTGTAAATGAACAAGTCATCGGAGTTCTGGTACTTTACAGCTGACGTTAATAAAGTTTTTGTAGTATTGTAGGTATAGTTTGGTTGGTTATACAGACCATCTATTACACTGAATAAAATTAAAATGTACCTGACAAGCAGAGTCCTATTTATTACTTGACAGAATTAATGTCACTGATAGTAACTATTAAATGTCCTAAATAAAAATCGTTAGTCCTTTCAGCAGGTACAGTGCTATTCATAAAGTTTGCACCAAATGAGAAATTTTTTTATTAGGAGTACCTATTAGATTTTTTTGAAAACTGATTTCGGGGTAAGTTGGCGTATGTTTTGGGTACACTATTGCACCTAATGAGAGTTCTTACGTCACAGCCCATGCATATCAAATATGACATTTAAAATAAAAAAAAATAGAAAAATTGGGTTTGCCTTGGACATATCGGAAAGAGTTATTAAGACAATAATGCGGGTACGTGTTTTATTGTTAGAAAGATATTAGTATATTTTTGTTTCGTCTTTCTGGGTATTCCCGGAATTGAAATGGAAGCCATAAAATTCATTACAAAATATGGATGCGTTATGTGTAAAAATATTGCAACACTCGCCCAGGGAATGAACTTTTATAGCTCCAAATTAAAGTGTATTTGCAACTATTTTTCAAAAATATTATTTTTTCTTTATTTTTGCATTTAAATTTATTTGCATTGTTATGGTTTAGTAAGAGTACAACTAGTAAATAAGTGTCCTAGAATATTTGCGGGAAAAAATGCCGAGTCCCGATTTGAAGAGATATACTTACATAGATAATTAAGAAAAACCAAACACCCTGATATCTTTCTGAAAATTGGCATAGAGCACAATAACACAAGACGAACACGTTTTCTTAATAACTTTCTCCGATATTTCCCACACAAACCAGATTTTTCCCATCTTTTAATTTTAAACTCAAATTTGACAGTCATGGGCTGTGCCGTCACGAAAGAATCTAATATAATTTTTTTCATTTTTTTTTTTGACAAACTTTAATGAATAGCACTGTGTAAGCTTTCGTTCTTTTAGAACTTCAGGGTGATTCATTGAGAAGATTAAATCTCGAAACTGAGGGTAGAGATGGCCAAAATATGTCGATTGAGCCCAACATTGCTTAGACAAAAATATTGTTTGTTTGAGAGATACAGGGCGTTGAAATTCTTTTCTTTCGAATTGAATTATGGCTATATCTACCGAAATAATTAAGCTGCTGAACTGAAATTTTGCACTGCTCTGTTTTTTGGAAGGGAGAAACAGCCGAAGATATCAATTTCTACATATTTCAAAGTGGGCCCTTTTTGGATCGTGCTTTTCTTCGTTACTTTTTTGGGGTTATCTTTTTGGTCTTGCTGGGTTATAATTATTTTAGTCTACTTTTTCATTTTGCAACAAAAAGGTACTCTTGTTTCGTGACGATAAAATCAACCGTTTGCGTTAAAGGCCAACAAAAGGTGCCCCAAAACACCTGTTAACTCCAAAATTCTAAAAATAAAATAATACGCCTGCCTCTCTCAAATTGTGCAGGTTTGATTAGTGATTTTCATTTACGTAATTTGGGTAATAGAGCAGTGCATTTTTTGATTGCATATTAGAGGTAGAGGACACCTATAATAATAATAATAATAATAAAAATAATTCTAGCGCCGATGCCACAAATGCGAGTTACCCTAGCAGAGAACAGGTCGACGGTTTCTGGAGAAATCAACTTGCCACACCAGGTCCATACAATGTCAGTGCAAGCTGGATCAGCGAAGAACGCGAGATGGGCCGGAACTATAGAAAGATGCAACACGAGCAATTCACAACCGCTGAGGTCTGCGATGTCATCAAGAATTCACACAACTAGAAGGCACCAGGTCCAGATCATCTCCAAAATTATTGGATTAAGAAGTTGTGGTGCACGCATGAACAAATAACTACCTTGATTAATGAAGTCTTGCTCGATCCTCTGAAAATGCCATTGTTTCTTACACAGGGTGCCACCTACTTATTACCAAAAGACCAGCGGAATACGGATAACCCTGCCAAGTACCGCCCAATAACCTGCTTGCCTACGCTGTCCAAGATAATCACATCTTGCCTTACGCAGCGAATATATGCTCACTGCGAGCGGAACAACATCATGGCAACGCAGCAGAAGGGCTGCGCGAAGGGCGCACTGGGATGCAAAGAGCAACTCATCATAGACTCTGTCATCTGCAACCAGGCTCATTCCAAGCAACTAAACCTCTACATGGCTTATGTGGACAACAAAAAAGCATTTGATTCCGTACCTCACGACTGGCTCACAGGTATCTTAAAGCTGTATAAAATAGATCATCATACAGTTTCCTTTTTAGAACACGTTATGACAACCTGGCGCACTAAGATACAACTCAGAACCACAAGCAGTAACATCGAGACCGACACAATCAACATCCGAAGAGGGATTTTCCAAGGAGATTCACTCAGTCCACTGTGGTTCTGCATGGCGATGAACCCTCTATCACATCGATTGAACTCTACGAAATATGGCTTCGCTATCAAAAGCAACAGCGCAGAAGCGTTCAAGTTGAATCACCTGTTATATATGGATGATTTAAAACTGCTGGCCGCAACCAAGAACCAACTAACGCAAATGCTTAAAATTGTAGAGGAGTTCTCCACTGACATCGGAATGCAGTTTGGACTGGACAAGTGCCGCACCCTTAACATCGTCCGGGGAAAGCTCGAACAAGGCGCACACGAGATGCAGGACGGCCAGGAGATCGAAGCAATGAGCGTGGGAGATACATACAAGTACCTCGGGATGAAGCAAGCTCAAAGGATAGACCATTGAACAATGAAGACCGAATTAACTAATGAATTCATCAAGAGAGTAAGACAAGTAGTGCGAACTGACCTTAACAGCAGGAATTTGTTTAAGGCCCTAAACACGTATGCGTGCTCTGTACTCGGCTATTCCTTCGGAATAGTGAATTTGACCAACACGGACATCAACAACTTGCAACGAAAAGTTAGGACACTACTGGCAAAAGCTCATAAACATCATCCCCGTAGCGCCGTAGAAAGAACAACTCTGCCACGTCAACAAGGAGGAAGAGGATTGGCAGACCTCAGCAAGCAATTGGACCAACAAATATTAAATCTGCGTAAATATTTCCACAGATAGGCCAACAGCTCCACACTACATAAAGCTATATGCGGAGCAGAAGTCTCAACACCGCTACGTCTGACGGAACACGAGCATCAAAATCACCACCGAACCGACAACAATAAACTACAGAGGTGGTTAGAGAAGCCGCTGCACGGGAGGCATCCTAATGAGGTTAACCAGGAACATGTCGACAAGTTAGCGTCGTACTATTGGCTGACCTCGGGACAAATGTTCCCCGAGACAGAAGGCTTCTTACTGGCCATACAAGATCAGGTTATACCAACTCGCAACTACCTAAAATTCATTATAGGAGATGCATCGGTAGTGGATGACAGATGCAGATACGGGTGCCCAACTTCAGAAACAATCCAGCACATAACAGGAGGATGTCAGATGTTCGCATCAACGGAATATAAGGAACGACACGATTCGGTTGCCAAGATCTTGCACCAGAAACTGGCGGAAAAACTGCTGCTTGTGCAGGCAGGGAGGGTCCCATATTACAGCTACACACCGGAGCCTGTTCTTGAGAACAGCAACTACAAGATGTACTGGGATCGTACAGTTCTGACAGATCAACGAGTTGCCCATAACAGACCGGACCTTATAATAGTTGATAAAATTTCTAGGAAGACAACTCTGATTGATGTGGCCATCCTGAACAACAACAACCTGAGTGTGAAGCAAGTCGAGAAGATCGCGAAGTACAGAGACTTAGAAGAACGAATTAGAAGGCAATGGGAAATGGAGAACGTCCAGACGATTCCAATCATCATGTCAACAACTGGTGTTATACCAAAAAGTTTGCCGAGAAACATCAAGGAGCTGAATCTAACTGATAGTCTTTACAGGTCCATGCAGAAAGCGGTACTACTTGCGACAGCCCGAACCGTCAGGAAATTCATGGGGAATGCAGGATCGTCCAACAACATCAATGTCACCTAAGGCCCGATAACATGGCAAGGGTCTCGTCCGAGCCAGATCCTTTTGGTATCATGGATACCCGGGATCTGAGTGAATGTTCCCCGTAGAGGGAGTGCGAATGCCTTTTGGCTAAGTCGAGATAATAATAATAGTGCTCTGTACTCAGCTATTCGTTTGGAATAGTGAATTGGACCAACACGGACATCAACAACCTGCAGCGAAAAGTTAGGACACTACTGACAAAAGCTCATAAACATCATCCCCGTAGCGCCGTAGAAAGAACTACTCTGCCACGTCAACTAGGAGGAAGAGGATTGGCAGACCTCAGCAAGCAATTGGACCAACAAATAATAAATCTGCGTAATTATTTCCAGAGACAGGCCAACAGCTCCACACTACA
Organism: Pseudeuparius sepicola; assembly: GCA_963920635.1. NCBI lineage: Eukaryota > Metazoa > Arthropoda > Insecta > Coleoptera > Anthribidae > Pseudeuparius > Pseudeuparius sepicola. The sequence goes on along the minus strand of OY987301.1, from coordinate 57,681,764 downwards.
TAAAGCTATATGCGGAGCAGACGTCTCAACACCGCTACGTCTGACGGAACACGAGCATAAAAATCACCACCGAACCGACAACGATACACTACAGAGGTGGTTAGAGAAGCCGCTGCACGGGAGGCATCCTAATGAGGTCAACCAAGAACATGTCGACAAGTTAGCGTCGAACTACTGGCTGACCTCGGGAAGAATGTTCCCAGAGACGGAAGGCTTCTTACTGGCCATACAAGATCAGGTTATACCAACTCGCAACTACCTAAAATTCATTGTAGGAGATGCATCGGTAGTGGATGACAGATGCAGATACGGGTGCCCAACTTCAGAAACAATCCAGCACATAACAGGAGGATGTCAGATGTTCGCATCAACGGAATATAAGGAACGACACGATTCGGTTGCCAAGATCTTGCACCAGAAACTGGCGGAAAAACTGCTGCTTGTGCAGGCAGAGAGGGTCCTATATTACAGCTACACACCGGAGCCTGTTCTTGAGAACAGCAACTACAAGATGTACTGGGATCGTACAGTTCTGACAGATCAACGAGTTGCCCATAACAGACCGGACCTTATAATAGTTGATAAAATTTCTAGGAAGACAACTCTGATTGATGTGGCCATCCCGAACAACAACAACCTGCGTGTGAAGCAAGTCGAGAAGATCGCGAAGTACAGAGACTTAGAAGAACGAATTAGAAGGCAATGGGAAATGGAAAACGTCAAGACGATTTCAATTATCCTGTCAACAACTGGTGTTATACCAAAAAGTTTTCTGAGAAACATAAAAGAGCTGGGTCTAACTGATAGTCTTTACAGGTCCATACAGAAAGCGGTACTACTTGCGACAGCCCGAACCGTCAGGAAATTCATGGGGAATGCAGGAACGTCCGACAACATCAATGTCACCTAAGGCCCGATAACATGGCAAGGGTCTCGTCCGAGCCAGATCCTTATGGTATCCGGGATACCTGGGATCTGAGTGAATGTTCCCCGTAGAGGGAGTGCGAATGCCTTTTGGCTAAGTCGATATAATAATAATAATGCTACCATATCCCTCACTAGTGCGAAAAAGTACCTACAACTTTCTGCATAGAAATGCGTGCAGGACCAATTTTGATTAAATATTTTGACAAAAGGTCCAGAAGAATAAAAAAATAGTAAAAACTGTATATAGATAGCAAATTAATACTATTAACAGAAGCTTATCTTTATACTATTCTAAATAACAGCCGAGTAACTTAAATATACTCCAAACAAAATTTTGAATTGAACTAATAGGTACTGCTCACATAACGTACTATAGGGGCCCGAAAGTACCTGTTTTGTGCGGTTCCGTTATAACGGCTTGATTAAAGATTAATCTGTGCTCCGTAAAAAATATTAACAATTTATGATTAAAACAGCCGTTTTCGAAATAATTTTCGCTATATTTTCCTAGATAGCTTATCAGGATGACTTCCTATGGTAAAAATGTCCATAATTCTTAATAAAAATAGCTACAAAATGGGCCTGATTGTTATAAATGCAATAATTAGTTTTCAAAATTGAAAACACTGGAGTCTTTACAGCAAAATTAGGAGTTATTTTAAGTTGCAGTGAAAATTTCAATACTTAATTTTTGATCAAAATAAACGAAACTCTTGCAAACTAGTTACAATAAGCATCCCTAACTCCAATGTCAGATATGCATAAAACTTTTTGTTTAAGAGGGGGTTGCCGACATACGAAAGTGACGTTAGATTTCGTAGGTATTTTTTTAAGTTGTATAGCATAAAATCTAATAAAATGTTACCTGGCAAAAATTTAGGACAAACATCTCTGTCTTCATTTTAATCATAAGATCTTACAAGCAGTGTTTTGTTTTATAGAAAAATAATAATTCCAGTGCATATGCTTTTAAGATGTTATGATTAAAATGAAGACAGAGATGTTTGTACTACATTTTTGCCAGGTAAAATGTTATTAGATTTTATGCTATACAACTTAAAAAAATAAGGAATCTAACGTCACTTTCGCTGTCGGCAACCCCCTCTTAACGTGGTTTTATATTTATATTTTCGGACTTTTGCGCAATCCAATATAATAGCTTCGGATACTGTTGGATTCATGCTTAGATGTAGTGTGAGATGTTAGGAATAGAACCCTTTTTGTAAAATTTGATGCCGTTTATTTTGCAATTTTGATGACATTTTATGCGGACACATAGTTTTACGTTTCTTAAGTAATTAATTTTTCAGTACATTTCATACAACAATTTTCGAAGTTTGTTACCTCTATATACCTGTATCAAAAAAAAACCTAGCGATTGGCCGGAGTGGAAAATACCAAGGGACGCACACGGCGGAGAGCGTAAACAGCAGGATGCTGATTTTGAATCGCCTTACCTCGATTTCTATAGCACCAAATTGGAGAAAACAAGTTAAATCGATGTACCAAAATGAGAGGAAAACGACTGATGCGGTTAAGTTTCAAAAGTATTATGAATATTTTATTTTTTTGCATTTTGCCTTTATTGACGTAAAATATTACGGGATTCAAATGAATGAATAAAAAATGAAACTTTTTTTAATTATGTGTGTGTTTTATCCTCAGCTACCCGAAACCAATGGAAAATGCATTAATATATCGAAAATCTAATTATTTGTACTTAAAAATTATGCACCCGTATAAACGTCACCAAAGTTGCAAAAAGAAAACGAAATCGAATTTTTCAAAAAGGGTTCGATTCGTAACATCTTAACACTATATTTATGTACAAATACAATGAAATCAAAGGGGTTTAGATCATGAAAACTAAAATCTCGTGGTTTGAGTTTACCGCTCCAAGGTACAATAAACATTGCTTTTGGTTATATTTATAGGGTTAATATGACTTATTTTTATAATACCTACTAGGCTAAGAAACTTATTACCGCCCTGACCTGATATTTTAGGCGGCGCCTTATATTTAATGTCACCGAAACACCTCCCCCTCTCCCGCCATCGAAAGCTGACATCGCGTTTTCCCGAAATTCTCCCCTCCCCATCAGGCTCATCCCTCAAATTTTTATCAGTTATTCTGCTTTTCAGGCCAGCATGCCCGAGTTCGCTGTTCCACACTTGGGAGACGCTCCTCCAAGAGGTCGAGATCGACTCGCAGGTAATCTATTATTGGGGACCTCGAGTGTGGCGCACTCCAATTTGGGATTTTCTTACCCTTGGCATTTTCACTTTTTCATTGTTGCGGACGGGGCGGCAATAAATGACCCTCCCGGTCAGCATTAGTATACCATTGCTAGGAGTCTATTTAAAACGTAGACTTTTTGAGGACTTACCCATGCGGAAAATAATTTATTACAGCCGAGTAGATATACTAAGAGAGTTCCCGGTCACGATTTACATGTAAATCTCCATAAGGCTAGAAAGTATGTCATTTTAAAGTGACTGGTGAATGTCACTGTCGTAGCCACGAATTTTTGGGACCATCGCATCGCCAGCCTGACATGCAACGCTGTTCGAAACCCCTGTAAATCATACCTCCTGTAGATTCTAACCCAAGTAGCATTTTTAGTGGGCGCCACGTAACGACCACTACCGTAGAAACTTTAAAGTGTTTATCACTAGTGGCCGACACGTTATAGGAACCTATCTATAACGTGGCTGCCACCTAAATGTGTTGGGTGGCTGCCACGTTGCCACCACGTTTTGCAGCTTATACCGTTACGTTCCATCCACGTGGCACTTACGTGGCAAAAACGTGGGCGCGTAGTGGCAGCCACCTATGAGGCCGCCTACGTGAAACTTGGCTACTTGCCTCCTTCTTTTCCATGTCACTCGGTCTCTCTCGTTCAACTTATTTAGTTGTACATTATAATATCCTGCTGCCTTTCTCCCACCAACTCGAAATTACTGACATTGACGGTGTCGATCGGGAATATAACTACTACTATGAGTATTTATTTTATTTTAATGTACTTACTTAAGAGATGGGGATAAAAACAAAACGATTTTAAGTTTACTGTCAAACATAGACGTTATAGCTCGAAATATGAGCACGCCCTCCCGCAATATTCAATATTTTCAAAAAATAAAATAAAAAGTGAGGAGCACACTTTTTTAAACATATCTACCTACATACCGCAAACATTTTTTTTATTATTCCTGGTTACGTAAAACCAGTAATTACTTACTGATATACTATATTTTAATGAAGAATTGACGAGAAATTTATTTTTTTTCAGTAGCCTGTTCATTTTGTCATAATGGCGGCATAAATCTCATTCTTAAATATGGCGTCTTGTCTAAAATACATTTGCGTATTTGAGAAGTTTGTTACTTGACCTTAGTGGCCGTATAGTGTGTGTATTGTATTTCGGTTAGGAAACCCAATGTTATTCAATCTCATACGTCTAAAATTTTGATTGCAGACTTAGTGTCTTTCCCATTTCACCCAACCGCGTCCACTCGCTTTTACTCCGCACCCCGCATGTTTCATCGTTGTTAAGTAAGCTCTGAAAAATTTTAAGTGTCCTAAATTTCTTTGAAGTTTTGTCATCGTACCAGGACTGTATCGACATGCTTTTATAGCACCATAAACGAGCCTAATATATTTGTGCTGAAGCCATGATGCCGCTAGAAAAAAAAAATTTCTAACGAAATATATTCCCAGAAAGAAGCTAAATGCTTTTATCAAATAAAAACAGCAGGGTATCATTGAAAAAAAAAACAAGTTAATTGTCATATGACCTTGAAAACGTCATCTGTGATTTTTCTTTTATAAACATTGTTACGTAATATTTTGTCGCTAAGCATAAATAAAATAAAAAATGCTTTAAAGGTTTATTTTAAAATCAGTTATATAAGTTAATGTTTTTAATTTTCCTATTGACTTCATTAAGGCAACATTTTTACATACACATGATTAATAAAAAGGAATTTCTTAGATTTTTGGTAGCCGTTGCGGTAGTATACGTTGTATGTATTTTTTTTATCAAAATCGTTTTTGCATTGACGTTTTTCTCAGATTCTTGGCTATAATTGGGTATTTCGACGGAAATGTGTATACCCATTGTACTATGGAAGCTACGCAAGCAGATCTCGACCGTCGGGGGGTTCAAGGCGGCTCGGATTTTTTACGCGTGCTTTGTTACTACTGTATTTTATTGTATCATGGCTTTTTCACTTATCATCACATTCCAACGATTTTGTACAACACGGCCTCCTTCACATTGCTTTACAGGGTTTTAGAATCTATCGGAGGTATGATTTACAGGGGTTTCGAACAGCGTTGCAGTCAGGCTGGCGATGGTCCCAGAAATTCGTGGCTACGACAGTGACATTCACCAGTCATTTTAAAATGACATACTTTGAGAAAATCTTGCAGACCACCTGTCAAAATGTACCTTTTTGGCAACCGTTTTCGTTGAAATTGGCAAATTGTGCCACAAAACACCTGTTGACTCCAAAGTTCGAAAAATAAAATTTTCAACTGCCGCTTTCAAATTTTACGGAATAATAATTGTACCATTTAAAGTGACAAAAAATTTCCTTTGGACAATGTACCAAAAATTGTTCGCTTTCAAAATGGAAGGGATTGAGCTGGACAACATTTACACCTTACTTTAGGAAAAGCAGTGATGTTTTACTTAATGCCTATTAGGCATTTTTTCTTAATTTTGAACGTACAATTAGTCATCTGTAACATTTAAGTCCAGTAGGCGATAATTCTATTTTTCGAATTTTGAAGTGGGGACACCTTTTCCTGATTTCAGAGCAAACGGTTGATTTTATCCTTATGGAACAAGAATACCCCTTTTTGCAAAATGAAAATATGCATTAAAATGATGACCAAAAAGATAACCTCAAAAAAGTTATGACATATAAAACCCATTGAGCTACCCCTCCACTGCGCCTCTGGGCGACGGGAATAAATTGTTTTTACATGAAATTGTTGCACTTCAGCGACTAAAGGACTGCACCAAGTTTCATTTAAATTGCATAACTTAGGTAGAAGTTTTTGCGAAAAATGTGTTTTTTCACCTGTATGTTAATAACCCTTTAACTTTCTTATTATGCATTTTCGGACCCATGTTTACAGGAAACTTTTTATTCAAAATGACATTTTCTACCTATCATATTACGTTGGCGCCATAATTTAGAAACACCCTGTATACGCGTCACTTCGCACCGGCGGCAAGAGTGGGATCGGGAGTGGGGGCAAGCCGCAACTGAGAAATTCGATCGAAGGTCAACTGGGGGTCACACGTGTCTCAAAGGTCAAGTGAGGTCACACGTGTCCCTGTGACGTCACGTGACCTCGGGTGTGATGTAGCCAAAATGCACGCATTTCTGATCTTATGGAGATTAACATGGGGGTCGTGAATTGGAACTCTCTCGGGATCCAGGGGTCGACTGGTCAAGTCCAACGCAGATATAATCACGCTCGAAAGGCGGCGGCAAAGTGGTTAAGAAATTCATGGCTACGACAGTGACATTCACTTGTCACTTTAAAATGACATACTTTGAGAAAATCTTGTAGACCACCTGTCAGAATGCAGCTTTCTGGCGTTATAGAGATTTACATCTAAAGCCCGGTTCATGCAGCAACTTTATCTTTTACTTTTACCTTATCTTTAAGAAATATTAAATGTCATTGGTCAGTTCAAATCAAGGGACAAATGCCATTGCTTACTTCTTAAAAATAAAGTAAAATTAAAAGATAAAGTTGCTGCATGAACCAGGCATTAATCGTGGCCGGGAACTCTCTTAGTATGTCTACTCAGCCGAGAGATAAGTCAGATAATGGGCGGCTCGTAGGGCCTAAATCAGCGATATTACGAGTCTGTAATGAAACTTCCACCGATGTATAGTATTTTCTTTAAATTTTGAAGGCTCTCGTCTCAATGTGTGATGAAAGTTGTGATGTTTGTTCCGTAATGGTTTGGACAAAAACAAGCAGATAATCTATTGTCTCATTATATTGCGACGTTTCGACTCAAACTAGAGTCTTTCTTCTTCATAGCATCAACAATGATTAATACAATTGCTAAATATGTGTTTTTGTTATTGTTTACTTTGAGTATTATACTAATAATTTTTCTTTTAATTTTCCTTTTTTTTTATTAATTAATTATATTATTTTTTAAAAAACTTATAATTAAACTTATAACAAGTTAAATACATAAAAGTAAAGTTAGGTTAACATTAAAAAATATTCTCAAATCATAATCATTGAACACTTATTTGAAGACAACATTTTATTTAAATTATAGTATAAAATTATTTCTTATAAATAGGGGGGGGGGGGGAATCCAGGGCACAAATTGGCAAATTAACTCACCTGAGATATTTGATAAATCCTTGTCAAAGTTTTTATGCATACTACAAGGTATATTTATTATAGTTTCGCATAGGAAAAGGGTAGATCTCATTCTAAATGTTGGCGTTGTTCAGACCTGGGCAAGTAATTAGGCGAAAGTAATTGAACTGTCAATTAATTCCTTTTCATGGAATTGTACTTAGTTGGAATTACTTTTGGAATAGAGACAGTAATTGTAATTTAATATCAAGTACTTTTTGAAAAGGAATTATACTTGTAATTTATAATCAATTACTTCTGAGAATTGCAATTCCTTTTTAAAATTACAATTACTTTTTCAATTACAATTACTTTTTCAATTACGATTAATTACACAATCTTCTCTTGCGGTGCCGGCCGGCGACGGCCCGAGCTGATTAATCGGGGAAACCTGGATTGATTTTGGAAATATTGCAACGTTGTTTAGACCAACCTGACCAACAAAATGCATTGCAAAATAAATGCGTCATCACTGACAAAGTCCGCAATAATTAGAAAAGTTTTTAAAATATAATTGTTTTCTTCCATCGTCAGCACCCGTCGAGAGACTATTTTCGTTTGCGACAATTGTGAATGCCCCCAAAAGGCATGCTCTAACTGATAATAATTTTGAAATGTTGGTAATAATGAAAGCTAACAAAACTTCTTAACAATGAGGCCTGTTTTTTATTTTTCTTATATCTCTTGTACGGCACGGCCTTAAGATTTTTTTTGTATAAGTACATTTTAAAATTTATTTTATTTCTCTATTCATGTAGCCGTTTATTTTCAGTTTTATTTTCATAGAAACTGAGCTGTGACTCTGTGAGGCTATTGTGTTCTTAGACATAGGTATTACTATATTATACTGTTACCTACTGAATATAATTCGTTTTGTTCATTAAAATACTGTACAGGGTGGGCCCAATTGGACACTTTTAAAGGGAAACTCCTGTTTTTAACGGAGATAGACGAAAACTGATATCGGTGTCTGAAGCTCATTTTGTATGATCAACTTAATGGCGAAAACCGCAAATCTGTATCTGTCACTGCAGCTACTACATTTTTTTTTTTCAAGTCAATGGTTTAAGAGTTACTGATGAAATTTTTTTTTAAATGGAACACCCTGTATATTTTTGCATTTTTTAATAGAGCAAAAAATTACCATTCCAAAAATGTATAGGTAACACTTAATGATTTACTTAAGTAGTTATCAATTACTAATAGCTTTTATGAATTTTTTCATCAGTAACTCTTAAACCATTGACTTGCAAAAAAAATGTAGTAGCAGCGTTGGATTCTACATGAAAAAGTGCTTTAGAAATGTTTTTACAGAAACACAAAATTTTCATCCTGAAAAAAGTTACGGCCACTTTTCGAAAAGGCACATATTCGAAAAACGCCCTGTAACTCAAGAACGGTGACAAATATCGATTTGCGGTTTTCGCCATTAAGTTTATCATAAAAAATGAGCCTCAGACACCGATATCAGCTTTCGTCTATTTCCATTAAAAATAGAAGTTTCCCTTTAAAAGTGTCCAATTTGGCCCACCCTGTACATTTTATTTATTTTAATTTGAATATTTGCCATTTACAAAGACACAAAGACTAGAATTTTTTTGCATCGCAGAACGAATAATGCTTAATATAGTTAAGTTATCAGTTATGGTTTTTTAAGTAACTAGGTAACTATCTACCTTATTTTGGTGTCTACAAATTTAATAGAACATAAAGCAAACAAGAAGTAATTGTTAACATCAATTCCAATTCCAAATACAAGTAATTGTAATTGTAATTCAATTACATTTCAAAATATCAAAGGAATTGTAATTGGATCTAATTACATTCCCACAAAAGTAATTGGAATTGTAATTGGCCAGTTTTTAATTGTAATTGACCCAGCTCTGGCGTTGTTGTGGTGAAGTGGGTATACGTATCAATAATGCAAATAATTCTACTGGAAATGCGGGGGCTTTTTTTTTCTTTTCTCACCTTTATTTTTGGTATTGACTTTTTCAATATTCTTTTTATAAAGTGATGGCTACACTGAGTTTTACATCGGTGCAGAATTGACGGATGATTAAAATAGATTTATTTTGTAGATTAGGTTTGAGTAAACTGAACTCAAATTTGAAATGTCACTTCTCAAATTTATGGAATTGTGTTCAAATTTCTTAATAAAAATCATTTCTGACAACAAACGCTTTTTTAAAGAAATTTCCATATATTTTTTTTGTTTTCAAAATTAAAAACATGACCTGTAGAAAAATGGTGAGACGCAAGTTTAGTTTTATTGTCTTTGTTGACATTTATTATTCTGCAATCATATTTATGATTGCTTAGTTTTTGTTTGGTTTGTCCAATATAACATTTATTACAACCCAGGCAATCAATTTTGTATATTATATTGGCTTGATCATATTTTGAAATCTTGTCTTTTAATCTAGTAAACAATTTGTTAACATTCTTGTCAGAGTAAGATACTAATTGATTCTTTTCATTATTATGAAGACGTTTAAGTTTGTAATTTAAACCAGGAATATTTGGGACTTTATAATAATTTTTTATGTTAATTATATTGTTATTAGGTTCTTGGTCTTTAGTAGCGGTGTTCTCATTGCTGATATTGTATGTCACAGAGTTGGAATTAATTATTCTGTTTATGACCTTTTTCGGATAGCCATTCTTTGAAGCTATTGATTTAATGATGTTGTAATTTTTTTCCCTAAAGCAAGGTTCACTTAAATTGTCTACCCTGTGTTTTAAACCCTTTAATACCCCTATTTTTTTATTTAAAGGATGGGAAGAATGGTAATTAATAATTTTACCCGAGTTAGTTGGTTTTTGGTACAAATCAACAAAGACTTCTTGTTTATTTCTTGTTATTAGGGTGTCTAAAAAAGGGATTTTTTCTTCGCTTTCGATTTCAATTGTGAATTTTAATGATTCATATACAGAAATAAAGGTATTCAAAATAACGTGTTCCTCACCACGTCTCCCAACAGTAATGTCATCTACATAGCAGAACAGGAACGGAACTTTAAATGGTAACTTTTCAAGGACTTCATTAATCAAATTATGCACAACAAGGTTAGCAAGAATCGGGGAAGCTGGGTTGCCCATTGCTGTTCCATGAATTTGTTTATAGAATTTTCCTTGGTGTACAAAATAAGTAGAATCGAAAAGGAAGGTAATAATATTTAAAAAAGTGCTAAGATCTATATTAGTATGTGCCTTAATATCATTCTAACTCTTCTTCACAGCATTCAACACAGATTATTTTGTGACATTAGTGAATAAGGATACAACATCCAAAGATATGAGGATGTAATTTTCGGGAATTTTTTTTTTAATATTTTCTATAAATTCGAAAGAGTTTTTTATATTATATTTAAAATTAACAATCAAATTGACCAATATGTCAGAAAGGTATTTGGACAATGCATAAGTTGGTGAGGCCGTGCATGATACTATTGGTCTAAGAGGTAGGTTATTTTTGTGGACTTTTGGCAATCCATAAATTTTTGGTGGTTGGGCGTTGTGTATCATTAGTTTTCTAGCTAAGGTATTATCAATGAGTTTACATTGTAACAAATCTTTAACAATAGTGTTATTTTTTTCCTGAAATTTGTTCGTTGGGTCTCTTATAATCATAATAGATTTTGTAGAAGTATTTATCGAGTCGACTTATATTCACAATACCTTGGTTTGAGGCCAAGCGGGAAATATGACTGAACTCGAAATTTTTTTGTCGTTTATATCTACTTATTCCGACACCTATCTGAGGAGACATTGTAAAATCCGTTTTCGAAAGAAACTATTATCAATATATCCGAATGAAAAAATCAAGTCGGAAATTCATATTATCTGGAAATTGCCTCTAACCCAGTGCCAAACAAAATCATGGCCCAGAAGTAAACTTTAAAAACAAACTTAGATCAACGCCTTTTCTATATCTACAGGGTGTTTCATCTTAAGTGCGAACACCCCCGTAAACTTATTTGTATTCTTCACCCGATTTTAGCCTCGTTTTTTTTCTAAAAATAGCCCACAAAAAACTCTTTACGTTGGTGCAAAATTTCAGGTTAATGTCAATTTTCAAAGCCTACTACGAATTTTTTTTTCTAGTAAAAAATGACGAAAACCATGTAGCAATTTTTTTATTTAAAATCTGACACAATTAGGACACACCAAAACCCCACATACCAAATTTGAACAAAAAATATAGAGGGAGTTCCAATCCGCAAGGTGTGAAAGTTGAGCAAAATAGGAATTTTAAACTCATCTGGCGAGTCCAGTGTGTCATGGAATTACTTCGAAACAGTTGGATGATGAACAGGACCACTCACAGTGTCGAGGTGCAAAGGTCCAATAAAAATTATACAAGGTGTTCTTCTCTGTAGCCACTCGAAATGCTGAATTTTTAAAAAAGGTCAAAAATCGAGTATATCAAAACCACCCCAGACATTATAAACGAACTAAGTCTAAAAAATACAGAAGCCTGCGTCAGTAAGTCCATCTAAGTTAAGGTGGCTGGTATGCCACAACAGGAAACGCGCAGAAAATGTATCATCTTAGACAGTGACTTTATTGATAAAGGTCCAACAATTTGAATTGTTTTTATTGGTTGGTTGGATGATCTAAAGAAATAAATTGCTTTTGTGTTTATTAATATTTTTTCAATGATTTCAGAGCTCTCCTGACCAGTATAAAGTTTAATAAAAATTCAGCATTTTGAGATCGCCCAGAGAAAAAGACCCTGTACATTTTTGTATTGAATCTTTGCTCACCAACACTTTAGGTAGTCCTGTTGATCATTCATCTGCTTTGACGGGATTTGTCTCTCCAGATGCTTTTAAAATTCCTATTTTGCGCAACTTTGACACCCTGCAGAATGGAATTCCCTGTATATTTTTTGTTCAAATTCGGTATACGGCGTTTTAGGTTGTTCTTATTAACGCTGTGGTATCATATTTTAAATAAAAAAATCGCTAAATGGTTTTCGTAATTTTTTACTAGAAAAAAAAATTCGTATAGTAGGCTTTGAAAATTGAGATTAAACCTGAAATTTTGCACCAACGTAAAGAGTTTTTTGTGGACTATTTATAGAAAAAAACGCGGCTAAAATCTGGTGAAGAATACAAATTTTACGGTTGTGTTCACCCTGTATATACCCTGTATATAGTGCTGGATCTTGGCAAAGATGGAGATTTATTGACATTTTCTCTGTATAAATTGACTCAGCGGAACAAAAGAAAATAACAAAAGTTATTCCCTCCAACGATTTCAACTACATAATGTACTGCTGCCGGTTCTCACGTAAATTGTTCCAGGTACAAGTTCGCCCTGGCGTATTACGACTACCTATACATTTATTTAATGGAACAGGGTAAGACCTTGCGGGCTAGCTCCAGACATGGTGTTAGCATGACCTATATTCCAAGCAGTAATAACAGATTCGGTTGCGGGAGGGTCGATAACAGGGTTATGTCAGAAAACATAACTAAGTATTTTCTTATCATATTGAAGAATTCTCACTATAGCATCATATTCGTAAAATAACAACCCTAATACCTATATCCAAAATTTAATACATCAGAGAATTTTTGAGGCCACGGTGGCGATGTTCGTGACGTCGTTGAACATTTGGACTGTATGTTTTTCTGCCTTAGATCGACCTTGGCTCCAATAGATGTCGGGGCAGATGCATGCATGCACATGTCTTTATAGAGAAACACCACTGATGGCAAAGAGCGCTGGACAAATTGTGGATACACGGTATTAATCCTTAATAGCTTTATCAGTGTGATTTACTAATTGTCCTACACTCACTGGGATTACTATGATTTTCTAGGGTTTTCCGAAGTACTTAAGCGAATGCTCTCCTCGTTCTATCGAGAAATATCGGCCCTAGCCGCAAATGGCAACGAAAACAAAATAATAGTAATTGCCCCCCTCCCCCGTACAAGCATTCAGTTGGTTCTAGTTTCCTATTTATTATTACTACTAGGCTGCCGGGTCAATTTAGCATGAAAAACACTGCGACTCGAGTTCTTCACACGAATCGAAATCTAGTGAAATTATTACGCTCAGGATCAGCTTTGGTTCAGAGAAAGGATAAACGCTTGGGTTTAAAATTACGTCAACCGGACTTGTAACACAGACACAGATCTCTGCCTATTATGCCTATTAGTTCAGTCAAATGGTAGGTACACAAGGAGGGTGCGAAGTGGAAAGTTCTGGTGTAATTGTTTTCAGTGGTTTATTTCATGTTCTTTGAGGTGCTGAACACGAATCTCAAGTTGTCCAACAAAAATTTGCACGGAAAATATGAGAAATCATTAAAGAAACGGTAAAAATAATGTTTTTTAGTGATTTACAGCTTATAACATGCAAAGCAAGCTATTTACGCAAAAAAATAGTCCTATAGTAAAATAAACAGGAGAACATTGTCTACAATTATTTAACTGCCTTAACATTTTTTTTGTACGTCGTATGGTTTCCACGCAAAAGAGTGTTGAAACGATAGAAATAGGGAAATAAGTAGTTTTTGGCAAATAGCAAATAAATAAATAAATAAAAGTGCAACCTTCCCTTTAACTCAATTATTAACTTCGTGATGATTTAAATTCTGCATATTTGCATATTTTACCCTGTGAAGCTGGGAATGTTTTGACTTCGAGAAGAGTCATAATTTCCACGTAAAAAAACATATTCTTGGTCAGTATACCGCAAGACGTTTGCGAGATATTCGTCTCTGAATGTAGAAACACCGAAAAAAATCCAAATTTCGGAAATACAACGCAATTAATTCAAGTCACTTCCTTATGCTCTTTATCCTCACATTCGGAAGGTATTTTCAGCATTTTTAATATTATTGGTAGCTTGTTGAATTTTTTCTAATGAATAATAAATTAATTCGGATTTCTCACCTTCGAAATTATTGCAATTTTTCGAAAATCAAGTTTCATTTTCAACGCCCTGTATCTTTTAAACGAGCAACATTTTACCAAGGCATTTTTGGCTCACACGGTATATTTTGACGTCTAGTACCACCTGTTGCCCTCTGGCGGATAGGTTAGGGGACACCCTGTATATTAGATATGAATTTTCGGGCTGAAAATTGCGAACTTTCTCCCAAAATTTCCGGGAAATATAAAATAAACGTTCGAATTGAAATATTCGCAACACAGATACCTAAAAATTGTACAGAAATTCACGCCTTTTATTAGCCAATAATAAAATAATACCGATTTATCTACATGATATAAAAACTATAAATTAATGGTGTTTCTTTCGCTGTTTTAAAAAATTACTGAAGTTCCTTCATGCTTCAATACTCTTTTGCATGGAAACCATACGACTTACAAAAAAATATTAAGAGAGTTAAATTGTAGATAATTTTCTTACCTTTATTTTACTGCAGAACCTCTTTTTGCGTAAGGAGCTTGCATTGCCAGTTATAAGGTGAAATCCACTAAAAACACTATTTTAAGTGGTTTTATTGATGATTTCTCATATTTACCGCGAAAATTTTTGTTGGACAACTTCATATTCATGTTCAGCTCCCCAAAAAACATAAAATAGACCACTAAAAACAATTAACCAAAACTTTCCACTTTAAACTACCGTTTGACTGAACTATATCATAGAGCTGATTGATATTGGTAATGTTTCATGACTTAAAGGATGCCACTATCGGCGACACCGTTACTACCCCAGTTAGCACCATGGAACCACTAATACCCAATAAGAGATAACTTGTGAAGGCAGAGCATTAGGCCAGTTTACATTAGGAGAGGACTCTTGTTCCCTATGGTATTATCACAGTCATATTAAAAAATATTATATTCAACACTGATTGGACTACGTTTATTTCTTGCTAAATTATGATAATTCGTAGAAATCTGCACAGTACAAATTCCTAGATTCGTTTCGACTTTTTTGTTCGTTCCTTTTTGGAAGCCTTTTCAATATGACCAGACGATCAGCCTTTCAATGGGATTTAAGTGAAAAAGTGCCGTTAAATTAAAACTCCACTCTTTATTACGTCGCGATTCTAGTTTGTATTGATCTTTCTGATTTTGCTCTCCTGGCAAAGTTAGATTATTTATATCGGAAACAAAACTGGAGGCCTGCAAGGCCGTGATTTAAGCTGTGTCTTGTGCCAACATTTACTTGTGAAGTTTTTGAACTAAATATTTGCATAATGATATGTATTTCATCAAATTTCAATAACTAATTCAGTGAAAATGTTCAGTTGAAAATCTGGAGCCCCTTCTAAGTTTAGTTTTACAATTTTAAATGTTATACATAAGCATAGCCAAGAATTAAGTATTCAACAACTATTATTTGGTATTGATTTTATCATAACCGAGTTGAGATTGATTAGCCACAATCAGATATTTTCATTAAGGAAATCGTCACAAATAATAATACAATTATTGTCAGAACTACTACTTATAAATTATTAATATACTTTGCACAAAAACCTATGCTTTCATTTAACAAGCCATCTTCAATGTCACCTATAAAATAATGTCGCCCTAAGGTATAGATTAACATATTTTTATATAGAATTGATACTTACTTGTCGAACACAAACTTTGATAAATTGCGAAAGCCACATGTTATAACCTGAAATGTGTTTCTCAGAAGACGTCACAATTTAATTAGGTTTAGTGGAACTTACCACGGGCAGTGACTATAGTTCTATAGTCACTGCCACTGGGCAAAATCTTACAATGTTCGAAAACGCATAAAATTTTTCGGTGGACCAGCAGGTTAACATTTGCGAAATGAGAAATGGTCGAAAACGGTCTGTCAAATATCAAGCACGGCTGTCGGCATTGCCAACAGAATAATGAATCCCTAGCTTAGAAAGGGCTGGGTGCCTATGAAAAAATAAGGTGAACAAAAAGTGCAACCGCTAAAAGTTATTCAGTACAAATAGTCAACAGTCCAAGTCTGTTGGCTCAAATTACTATATTTATTTATGTAAAATCTGTTAAATAAGAATGGTAATTTATTGGGAAAGGAGCCAATAATAATAATTATTAATTATTGTGAAGTCGCTTTTTATTTGTGAAAGCTTTCGCAGTAGTTTAACTGCTTCTTCAGTCACTCTAAAATTACAAAATCGTTGACAAAATAATAAATTTAAATATAGAATTGTTTATTTGGATAGTTGAGTTCGTAATGTAAAGTCTTGTTAGACCTTCAACTCGTTGTTTATCAGGAAGGACTTGGACCGGGTTAGCGAAATTAAGCACTTTCACTTTGACTACTGCCGTATATTCATACAAAATTTAGTTACAATGGTCATTAGAGAACGTGACAAATCGCAGCTATTTTCTTACTGACTCTTTCTTTCACCCGTCAAACACCTTCTCTCCCAGACGACCGATTCTCTCTTATTCCCTAACCCACGTTCGCTGTCCTGCTCTCTCCATGTATCACCAGTTTCCTAGGCCGGCTTGTCTTCAAAAACAGTGATCATAGAACCTATAACAACTAATTTATACTAACTGCATGCAAGAAATTTTCTACTATTAATCTTAGAATAAACTTGTATCCGCATGCATTTCAAAATCTACAAATCTTCTTGGTAGGTACTCTCTTCATTCTTCGGAGTCTTGAACCCATAATCTCATTTCTGCCTTCTTCTTTGGTAGGTATTCTTTTCTTCTTCATCTTCGGACTCTGGTTAATACGTCGGATCCTCTTCATACAACTCGTCTTCACGTATCTCCTGGTATTCCCCATCTTGGTCCATTTCCATAGATTCTTCCACTGGTGTATTTTCGTCGTTTTCTTTCTGACCACTACTTAAATCTTCTTCCACTGCATATCGATAAACCTTTAGCTGGGATATACAGGGTTTCCCAGAATATGTGGGCAATCTCTCGCATTTATACAGGGCACGTTAAAATAACTTGACAAGTTCCTATAAAAATGTTCCCCAGAGGGCCCACCTACGGAGATACAAGCCCCTAAAGGACACCCCTGCAAATGAATTTCTTTGAAATAACTTCTAAAATATTGTGTGTAATTTAATTATTTTTTAATACCCCTAAAAAGGGCCCATGAAAACAATTTTGGCTTATTTGGTTTGCAAGAGATTAACTAGCTGTAGCACAATAATGTCCATTTTTTTACACCATTTACGATAAAGGCACAAAAATAATATTTTTATATAGCTTGAACCTTAAATTAAAAAAAGACACTGTTGGTTGATATCGATAAAATGGACTGTTTTCTAGAAAAAAAAAACTATTTTTTTTATTACAATGGTAGATATACTATGAGAGTTCTGGGCCACTTGCCCCATGTTAATCTCCATAAGGCCAGAAATGCGTGCATTTTGGCTACGTCACAGCCGAGGTCACGTGACGTCACAGCTTGACCTCAGTTGACCTTTACGTGTGATTCTTGGAAGCCGGCCCCCACCCCTGACCCCACTCTTGCCGCCGGTGCCGGTGGAGGGGTGACGCCTATATATTTGATGGAGCGCAGTTCCTGCACCATTCTCAAGCCAGTTGCAGTAAAAAAAAGCAATTCCTCATAAGACCACAAATGCCTGCATTTTTGCTACAGGGTGATCCCACTTGACGTTTAGATCCTGAGAAAGTTCTAACTCAGTCCCCCATGTAAATCTCCATAAGGCCAAAAAGCTGCATTTTGACAGGTGGTCTGCAAGATTTTCTCAAAGTATGTCATTTTTAAAGTGGTCACTGTCGTAGCCACGAATTTCTGGGCCACTTGGCCGCCGCCTTTCGAGCGTGATTAGACCTGCGTGGGACTTGTTCCGACACGAAATTCTTAGAAGTCATCGCCGACACGTGTGACCCCAGTCGACCCCTAGATCCCGAGAGAGTTCTAATTCAGATCCCCAAAATTTTTTAGACCACTCGAATTTCTAGGAAATCGCCATGATGCAATAAAATAAAACAGTAGTAATAACGCACGTGGAAAAAAACATCCGAGAGTCGCCTTGAAACGACCGACGGATCTGCGTGCGTGGCTATTCCATAGAACAATGGGTGTACACATTTCAATAGAAATACTAAAATATCTCCAAAAATCTGAGAAAATCCTTAACGCAAACGATTTTGATAAAAAAAACAGACAACGTAGTTTATTTAAGGTACCTCAACGGCTAACAAAAATATAATTTCTTTGTATTAGTGCATATAAAATTTTGCCTTAAGGTAAAATCAGACGCAAAAAAAATGTCAACCTACTTTGCCCTGAAAATCGAAAATTTTTAATCATTAAAGTAATGAAATATTTTAGACACACTTTGAAAATAGTATGGCATAAGTCATGAAATTTTGATATGAAACTAAAAAAGCTTGTAAAATATGAATTAACACACCGGGTGAGATTTCGATTCTGCAGTTTATTTAACGTACACGGCTTTAACTGCTACCAAAAAAAAATCTGAGAAATTTCTATGTATGCCAGGTGTCTCAAAAAAATTCGACTTGACCTTGGAAAATCGAACATTTATTTAACTGTATACTACCTCATGGATGATAAAAAATCTAAGATATTTCTGTGTATTATCCTGGTGCAAAAAATTCGTTTTCGGGTAACTAAATGAAAACAAAAACATTTCAAATGTTGGTAAGTGTTGGGGGTGGGGGAAGGTTAGCGACTATAAGAAGGGTCACGCTAACTGCTCTTGACACACTTTGGAAGTCAAACTGGAATAATAAAGAAAATGTAGTCGGTTAACCACAGAGTTGATCAACTGCGATCCCTAATATTTTATTCACAATTAAAACCTGAGGAGGTACAAATGGGATTTCGTGAATGTGTGAAAATTATGAAAATTATTGTAAACACGCTAATAAACAAATCCAAAATAACTTCTGAAAAACAACATCTAACTACTAGCTCAAGTTTGCAGTTTTAAACGAATGTTTAAGGCCCTACAAGTTGTGGGAAGTGGATCTAGAAAGGAAACTGCATACCAGCGTGTCAAGTGGGCCGATATATTCGTACTGGATTATTTGTCAATTTGAAGCACAAGATAGACGTCAAAGCATTTTTTAAAGATTGTTCAGTCCTTTTCAGTAGGAGAATAAAAAATAGTATAAAAAGAAATGAGATGATCAAGGTCAATACAATGTTCTGTGGATTGTTTGAACGTGGTACAAAAGAGATGATCGTCGAAGAGCTTAAATATTTCAACACTAAAAATGAGATTATTTCTCATCATATGAACATGGTACAGTGGTTTCGGGATAACGTGGAGGATCCTATATGTAACGATCTGGATGAATTTGAGCATAGAGACTATGGCTGGACTCTGAAGGCTATTGTAAATTTACAAATAAACATTAACAAGTTAGAGTTTTTTAGGGGACAACACGCAAAAATTTCTATTGAAAACGCTTCGAAAGATTACTAATGATATGAATTCACATTTTTTAGAATATGTAGGATTATATTACTTACAGTTAAATCATTGGACCTATCGTGTTTAAATATATCTTGAATGCTACAACATTGTTTTATTCTTAATTAAAAAACACTTAGGTTTCAGACCTGTTTGAAATATAGTGGGCTTATTTCGTTTTCATCAGTGGAAATTTTTAAGCAAAAGGCAAAGAACCGCATATTTGGAGGATTTGTGTTTTGAACCCGTACTGATTTAATAAGATGTGAGAATATTTGGACACAGCGCCTAGAGAACAAAGAAGAACAAAGGCAATTGAGAAATTTTTTTACTAGGATCCATGCACTATAGTAAAAAATATGTAATTATGTAGCAGGAGAGAGAATAAGTTAGAAAATATACTTACTGATTTTATATATATTTTTTGGAACTAGGGTTTGGACAAAAAAAAACGAAAATAGTAAAAAAATATGTAATTAGGTTAAAAAAATGTCAGAATACAAAAGGATAATAAACAAAAATATATAACTTAAACAAAAATATATATGAAAAAGAAGCAAAAAAGCAGGAATAAAAGGGTGCCAGGCTAAAACAATACCTTAAAAAATTCTATAATTTAAATCGTTTTAATAGTCTCGCACCGACAACCAAATCTTTTTGTAATTGTTGAATTAATTTGTCACCCTTTTGCAACGCTATTGATTGTTGTCTAAAAAATGTATAGATTACCTACCATGTATACCAATGTATTCGTCGATGAAGGTGTGGTAGCCGCCAGCTTTTAAACAGTGAAGACGGGCGTGGGTATAAAGATGACGGGGAAGGCGCCACTTAGTTTGTTACCACCCCTCACTCTATGTAAGTGAGAAACAAACCAAGAAAATTCTCGGTAGGTATTTTTGCCAAACTCGAAATTCAATTTAAATAATAATAAAAATAAAATAAAACAAGATTTCGGACCGTATACTAAATTTACTAAACTTACTAGGGTTCGGACAAACAGTAAACATTGGCTGTTGACAGACAAACAAAGTTGTAATTATTATCTTTTGGTGCTCTACACCACTATCCAAAATAATACAACTGTCTAGGTCTTCCTAGATTCACCGACAAGTTATTCTTAAAGAGATTTTAAAATAAATTGATGTTATTAATAATAATACTCAAAGAATGTGATACTACAAGTTGGTTTATATCCCCGAACGTGTACACGTGCAGTTTACACAACAATCGCATAAGATCAATAACATACGCAGCAAGATCATAACCTATACGCAAAAGTTCAACACGACGAACGCTATTGTTCATAACAAATAAACGCAAAACGTCACGACGTACGCAGGAAGGAGCTGTGATAGCATACGCTCTCCCTTATTCACACGATAAATGTTTTTGACATATAAAAAGAAAATGATCATGCAACACTTAGCTGTTGGTGACCCCTCAATGCGGCGAGGTCCTCAGATGAAGGTCCTCTTAGCCATCCACAGAGCGATCAGGTGGTAACAAAGTGCACTCCGTCACTCCGGCGCCTCAAGGGATAATGTAGGTACACCCGGATCTTGTAGTCAAAACCAAAATTCAAAACTTGCAGTCCAATGAAAACAAATCAGTTCCAGCAGAAAAAAAACAGGCTGGACCCGAAAAAAAAAACCCAAACGAGGGTTTTTTTCCAGTTCAACTTCTCCCAAAATAACCTTGAATTTACCGTTGGAAATTCAGTGAGTCGACACCAATTTTTTATGAATCCGAACAATGGTTCAGCAGGTATTATTACTCCCAAGATGGAGTGGGACTCTTTTACGTAGGTTCCAGGTTCCAATTTTTCAGCAGAGCAATTTAATCCCACAAAAGCGGATAGAGGACCAATAAGCATCAATCACAACCATAATTTGTATTGGACCTCCAGTTACACGTGCAGGCAGTCGAAATAATCCTTGAAGTACACAAGGGAGAAACATCACGCCGACACAGACAGATGGCGCGACAACTCGTTAGGTGGCCCAATGACAAGCAATGCGATCAACTTGTGGCAATGTCCAACAGGTGTCACTGTAGTCGCAAGTATGTGAACGTCACTTGGCAATTTATTTTGTGGAACAAAAGATTGGATATCATTAAACTACGGAATGTGCGGAACATCAGCAACATCAGTAAGTAGAACAGCAAATAATATTCGATAATCGGTGGACAAGTATTTCGAAAATAAATCCAAGTTGAAATCAAAACATAACCTAAAAAAACTTGTCGTACGTCCTTTATTCTTCTAATAACTAACGATATTCCTTTTTATTCTAGGTCCCACAAGCTAGTAACAAACCGCGAAGGCTCTGAGAACTGCTAAAAGCAGCCAAAACCAATCTGAACAAAACGAAAACATTGTTCGCTCGACAGAGCTCGAAGACCAACCACAGAAGGTAAGTTCACAACAAAACCACTTGCACTACGACTCATCAACAGCATATAGCACCTAGGTACATTCCTAACTCACTATTTTTCAGGAAACAAATTACTACAAAGCCAAGAAAAATCAATGCAAACCTAGCGCAAACATCTTCCGAAAGCTAAGAGGGTTTATTAGACGATGAAACAAAATCTCTTCGACCAAGTGAGACCACCAACAAAAATGGTACCGTGAACAAATTAAATAAACCATTCGAAGTTTTTACCCGTTTATTTACTCCAACTACAACGAATTGATTTTTCTAAACAAAACCATTTCTTTCACAAGCATGATCCACCAAAATTTCAAAAGAACTACCTCTTGGATTGAGAGCTGTCTTTTTAGCGTAACACTTTTTGTCCTGTTTTTTTAATCGCTCCATTTCACGTCTCCTTTCTGCCTTCTTATCTTGTTCCACCTGTAGCTTCCGCTTCGTCGCTTCATATTTTCGTTTCAGCTCACCTGTCACCCCTTTGACATATGAAGATATATCGCCTTTTCCTTCCGTATTTTCGAACTCATCTTCACTGTCTTGAGTTGGTGGCAAGCTAATCACGCTGAAGGCGTCGTCGTCTTGAATTTTCATTTTTTTGTGGCCGCACCCATACAATAGCGGTATCGTGAGTCACATGAGGACACCGGGGGCCCCAACAAATCGTCTTGACTTGACGGCAGGGATGGACAGGCAGTTGACTGAAAAAAAAAATAGTGGGTATTTATAATATTTCTATCGTTCATATGAACTTTTTAACACATCTGTTTTGATAAAACACTTACTGGTATTATTATTTGCTGATGGATGATTGGTTTCCGGCAAGACGCAACTCGGGGATCACTAGTTGAGGGTTGATCTGTGGTAATCGGCGGCAAGACCGACGAATCCTCCCGACCAAGTGATGCAAGGGGTGGGCACGTTGTAGACTGAAAAAAATTCGCCTTTAAAATGTTTTCAACGGACTTTTTAACACATTTTGAAAATAGTACTTA
Source organism: Pseudeuparius sepicola (assembly GCA_963920635.1). Classification (NCBI taxonomy): domain Eukaryota; kingdom Metazoa; phylum Arthropoda; class Insecta; order Coleoptera; family Anthribidae; genus Pseudeuparius; species Pseudeuparius sepicola. The sequence goes on along the minus strand of OY987301.1, from coordinate 57,658,613 downwards.
CGGTTTTTTTGAGAGACAGGCTCGGTCTGTTGTTCATGACGGATGGAAAAGTGTGAACAGGTTTCTGGCAGGACGCAGGCTGTCCACTAGTTGACGGCTGAGACTCGGATTGAGACTGCGACAGGTCCGTCAAATCCTGACTCAGTGACGGCATGTCAAGGCATGTCTGAGAAAAAAAAAACACTAGGTTTTAGGCTAAAAAATTCGCCTTTAAAATGTTTTCAACGGACTTTTTAACACATTTTGAAAATAGTACTTACTGGCTTTTTGAGAGACAGGCTCGGCCTCTTGTTCATGACGGCTGGAAAAGCGTGAACAGGTTTCTGGCAGGGCGTAGGCTGTCCACTAGTTGCAGGTTGGGATTCCAGGCCCAACCAATCTTCTGGAAAAAGCGACCGTATGTCTGAAGGTGAACAGGCGGTGGACTGAAAATTCGCGACTTTTAACGTTTTTCAACGGATTTTTAGCACATTTTGAAAATAGTACTTACTGGCTTCTTAAGGGACAGCGACGACCTGTTGTTCATGGCTGGAGAACCGCTGGTAGATGGCTGTAGCGCGAAAGTAGATGGTCGGTAAAAAAAACGCGAATCTACATGCCAGCTGATTCCGTGACAATGCCTCACTACTTAGATAACCTCGTATCCAACGTAGTAAAAAAATAGTACGAAAATGCAAGCTATGCATTCTCGGTCAGACGCCCCGGCTCCTATACCAGCCACGCTTCCGTTCGGCCGAGATCCCGGCGTCTTGTCGACTCAGCAGTTAGAACAAAGACCCACAGATTTCCGTCGAATGGCCCAAATATTTCCTAAACGAAAAATCTGATGCATGTCCCCAATTGTGGCCCGTGCCAGGCCGAAGGCCGGAACACAATTGGGGTTGGACGAACGCGTCAAGATTTTCGCGCATGCGCAGTAGCACAGAATCGATACCTTTTTCAAAATAATTTTTTTTCAAAAAATGAATTTTTCAAAGGTCCTAAGTCGATTGCAGGGTGAAATTTTGAGAAAAAAGTGACAGAAAGGCCTCAAATAAGCCACTAACTTTGACAAGACATAACGTAGAAGGCTCTGTTGTAAGTGGAAATATACAGAAAAGGACACTGACCAAAAAAAATTTAAAAAAAATTCAGATAATATATAAGATCCAATAAAAAAAAAAACAATACGAGTAAATGAAAATTTCCAGTCGCCCTAACCTCTAGGCAAATCGTTGCTGACGGCAAACATAGCGTCAGGATTCGAACCTAAGACTATCACCGACCGTCGACGCGTCTCCTACCAAATATCTCCATTTTGGTCACGAGGTCACAGAAATCCGCTCCACATAATCTCCAGGAAATATTTCGTTATAATTTAAAAAAAATTCAAACGGATTTTTGTCCTTTTGCAGCCGATACATAGCGATGACACCGGTAAATCAACCCGTTTTGTTGACAAAAAATATAGCAGACTCCCGCCTGACCTACACCGACGATCTGACCCTGCGCACATCTGACGTCATGGCGCCAAAAAAAAATCGCACCAGGATTCGAACCTAAATCGACGCTCAGACCAACCATCCTCGTAATTGATATAAGGTAGAATCTCGAAGAACAAGCCTTGGGGGTGGGACCGGTGCCGAAGATGACCGAGGGGTTCACCTCGACAAAAATCGTACCTGGATTCGAACCATCGTAACGCTCTGACCAACCATCGACGCAACTACAAAATAACTTGTCTCACCCAATTTTAGTTTTCGAAAATCGTGCCCGGATTCGATAAAAATTTATTCAAACCGAAGAAGTTATTAAAAAAGGAAATTTTCCAGTCTTCCAATTTTTGTCCATCCGTTGGCACACTGTATTTTGGTCGAGGGTCGTCTGCCATTCAGACTGGAGTTTTTTTTAAATATTTTTGTCAATTTCGTTGGTTAAAACTAATATTTCCCCCACCCTGTGGAGCATCGTTGTCGAGGGAAGACACCCCAATTTTCTTGGAACTATAGGTTTTCAGCAATTTTAGAAAATTTTCAAGGTAATTTTTGCTGTTTTTATCATAATTTTAGCCTGGGTCAAGCTAGGTGGTAAACTACGTAACCAAAAATAAAAAATACTGAACGTTATAAAATTTTAAAAAATTGTATTTTCAATGGATTTTTGTCCTATGAAAATTGTTCTTGTGTTAATTCAGTTTCAATGAGTTACTGATTGACTAAAGACTCTACAAAAATGTTTCAAATAAAAGTCGTGGCATATAAAGGGGCTAATCAAATGTTTATAAAAAAAAATCACAGATGACACACGATATTCACCCATATAATGAAAATCAGCTGTTGCGCGGCATAACATATAGTATAGCCGATTAGATGATATATTTGGAAATCACGATACACCTGCATCAGCAGAAAATCCGAGCCCCTGACGTACTAATTGTTTACGTTGTACATCGCATCATATACGGTTCCACGTGGTTTCATTGGTTTCTTATTTACCATAATGTATCACATTTCCTGCTACCAAGGAGTCTACCTCGGATTTCCACGTGTCTAGTTGAAGATTCCTGCCTAAATCGTTTGCGTTACATGATGATTTTCTCAATTTTTTCGTTTATTATTCTATCTGCAATTTTGCAATGTCAATGAAATAGATGAGCGCTCAACGGCTAGGCGATATGTCTGCCGAGAATCTAACCTCGTGTTTTTTACAACTATTTCTACGTTATTATAAGCACGCGGTTCGCATATGTAGCCTGACGCCACGGAATTAGCTGAGTTCGACTTTTTCCCATACAAATTGAAAATTTTTATCATTGATGCACGGTAATGGGTACTGATTTTTTTTTCAGATTTTTGATTTAGAAGATAATTGGGTGAATTTTGTAGCCTATTGTTCTATATGCGGTTTCAGCAAAATCGCTGAGTGCTCGACCAAACAAAGCAGGCGTCTGTTGGTGAACGCGTTTTCTCTTACTACACAGGGTGGCCCACCATGAACTGCATCGATCTATATATGGAAAACTAAAAGTAGGAAAATTCTGAAAATTTTGCACCTTACCAATGCCGATGGGCGCTGCTCAAATAAATATTTTGGTGAATCTGGCACTTTCGATTATACCGGAAGTCGATATCAACTTTGTTATCTCAAATTGAACACCCTGTATATTATTGCATTTTTGGTTTCTAGGCATCATTTTGGAACAAAAACATACAACATGTCCTATGTCTAAATCCAACCTTTTTTTGAGATATTTGCATTTTTCCGAAAAAAAATTGCAAGTGCAGACCTAAAGTCAATTAGCAATTAATACGATGAAACCGCGAAATTTCACAACGAATTTTTGGCATCGTGTAACAGAAGCCCTGACCTAGTGATCTCTAAAAAAAATATTTCTTTGCATTACATATTCTTAAATGTAGTAAGGAATTTATACTGGGTCGAATAAATCTGTATATTACTTATTGTTGTCGATTTATTTAACTTTAAATATTAAGTGCGTACTCTTGGGTGATCTTACCCTATCTCTCATAAACACTCCTCTGAAATGTGGTATTTTCAAAATTTCTACGTAATTCGATATGTCTTCGTCGACGCCAAGAATTAATGAAGCGGCCATGCATTTAGGAATAGGAAACCTTACACAAAGTTTCATAATTTTTAGTGGTGAATAAGATCGCATTAGAAAAAATGGGGGTTTCCATTTAAAAATTTCGAGATTTAAGCACATTTTGAATGTAATTTTTATTCATATTTTGTGTATAAGAACGGATTTATTTCTCATCAGAGATCACTAGGTCAGGGCTTCTGTTACACGATGCCAAAAATTCGTTGTGAAATTTCGCGGTTTCCTCGTATTAATTGCTAATTGACTTTAGGTTGGATTTAGACATAGGACATGTTGTATGTTTTTGTTCCAAAATGATGCCTAGAAACCAAAAATGCAATAATATACAGGGTGTTCAATTTGAGATAACAAAGTTGATATCGACTTCCGGTATAACCGAAAGTGCCAGATTCACCAAAATATTTTAGTTGAGCAGCGCACATCGGCACTGGTAAGGTGCCAAATTTTCAGAATTTTCCTACTTTTAGTTTTCCATATATAGATCGATGCAGTTCATGGTGGGCCACCCTGTGTAGTAAGAGAAAACGCGTTCACCAACAGACGCCTGCTTTGTTTGGTCGAGCACTCAGCGATTTTGCTGAAACCGCATATAGAACAATAGGCTACAAAATTCACCCAATTATCTTCTAAATAAAAAATCTGAAAAAAAAATCAGTACCTATTACCGTGCATCAATGATAAAAATTTTCAATTTGTATGGGAAAAAGTCGAACTCAGCTAATTCCGTGGCGTCAGGCTACATATGCGAACCGCGTGCTTATAATAACGTAGAAATAGTTGTAAAAAACACGAGGTTAGATTCTCGGCAGACATATCGCCTAGCCGTTGAGCGCTCATCTATTTCATTGACATTGCAAAATTGCAGATAGAATAATAAACGAAAAAATTGAGAAAATCATCATGTAACGCAAACGATTTAGGCAGGAATCTTCAACTAGACACGTGGAAATCCGAGGTAGACTCCTTGGTAGCAGGAAATGTGATACATTATGGTAAATAAGAAACCAATGAAACCACGTGGAACCGTATATGATGCGATGTACAACGTAAACAATTAGTACGTCAGGGGCTCGGATTTTCTGCTGATGCAGGTGTATCGTGATTTTCAAATATATCATCTAATCGGCTATACTATATGTTATGCCGCGCAACAGCTGATTTTCATTATATGGGTGAATATCCTGTGTCATCTGTGATTTTTTTTTATAAACATTTGATTAGCCCCTTTATATGCCACGACTTTTATTTGAAACATTTTTGTAGAGTCTTTAGTCAATCAGTAACTCATTGAAACTGAATTAACACAAGAACAATTTTCATAGGACAAAAATCCATTGAAAATACAATTTTTTAAAATTTTATAACGTTCAGTATTTTTTATTTTTGGTTATGTAGTTTACCACCTAGCTTGACCCAGGCTAAAATTATGATAAAAACAGCAAAAATTACCTTGAAAATTTTCTAAAATTGCTGAAAACCTATAGTTCCAAAAAAATTGGGGTGTCTTCCCTCGACAACGATGCTCCACAGTGTGGGGGAAATATTAGTTTTAACCAACGAAATTGACAAAAATATTTAAAAAAAACTCCAGTCTGAATGGCAGACGACCCTCGACCAAAATACAGTGTGCCAACGGATGGACAAAAATTGGAAGACTGGAAAATTTCCTTTTTTAATAACTTCTTCGGTTTGAATAAATTTTTATCGAATCCGGGCACGATTTTCCAAAACTAAAATTGGATGAGACAAGTTATTTTGTAGTTGCGTCGATGGTTGGTCAGAGCGTTACGATGGTTCGAATCCAGGTACGATTTTTGTCGAGGTGAACCCCTCGGTCATCTTCGGCACCGGTCCCACCCCCAAGGCTTGTTCTTCGAGATTCTACCTTATATCAATTACGAGGATGGTTGGTCTGAGCGTCGATTTAGGTTCGAATCCTGGTGCGATTTTTTTTTGGCGCCATGACGTCAGATGTGCGCAGGGTCAGATCGTCGGTGTAGGTCAGGCGGGAGTCTGCTATATTTTTTGTCAACAAAACGGGTTGATTTACCGGTGTCATCGCTATGTATCGGCTGCAAAAGGACAAAAATCCGTTTGAATTTTTTTTAATTATAACGAAATATTTCCTGGAAATTATGTGGAGCGGATTTCTGTGACCTCGTGACCAAAATGGAGATATTTGGTAGGAGACGCGTCGACGGTCGGTGATAGTCTTAGGTTCGAATCCTGACGCTATGTTTGCCGTCAGCAACGATTTGCCTAGAGGTTAGGGCGACTGGAAATTTTCATTTACTCGTATTGTTTTTTTTTATTGGATCTTCTATATATTATCTGAATTTTTTTACATTTTTTTTGGTCAGTGTCCTCTTCTGTATATTTCCACTTACAACAGAGCCTTCTACGTTATGTCTTGTCAAAGTTAGTGGCTTATTTGAGGCCTTTCTGTCACTTTTTTCTCAAAATTTCACCCTGCAATCGACTTAGGACCTTTGAAAAATTCATTTTTTGAAAAAAAATTATTTTGAAAAAGGTATCGATTCTGTGCTACTGCGCATGCGCGAAAATCTTGACGCGTTCGTCCAACCCCAATTGTGTTCCGGCCTTCGGCCTGGCACGGGCCACAATTGGGGACATGCATCAGATTTTTCGTTTAGGAAATATTTGGGCCATTCGACGGAAATCTGTGGGTCTTTGTTCTAACTGCTGAGTCGACAAGACGCCGGGATCTCGGCCGGGGCGAGAATGCATAGCTTGCATTTTCGTACTATTTTTTTACTACGTTGGATACGAGGTTATCTAAGTAGTGAGGCATTGTCACGGAATCAGCTGGCATGTAGATTCGCGTTTTTTTTACCGACCATCTACTTTCGCGCTACAGCCATCTACCAGCGGTTCTCCAGCCATGAACAACAGGCCGTCGCTGTCCCTTAAGAAGCCAGTAAGTACTATTTTCAAAATGTGCTAAAAATCCGTTGAAAAACGTTAAAAGTCGCGAATTTTCAGTCCACCGCCTGTTCACCTTCAGACATACGGTCGCTTTATCCAGAAGATTTGTTGGGCCTGGAATCCCAACCTGCAACTAGTGGACAGCCTACGCCCTGCCAGAAACCTGTTCACGCTTTTCCAGCCGTCATGAACAAGAGGCCGAGCCTGTCTCTCAAAAAGCCAGTAAGTACTATTTTCAAAATGTGTTAAAAAGTCCGTTGAAAACATTTTAAAGGCGAATTTTTTAGCCTAAAACCTAGTGTTTTTTTTTCTCAGACATGCCTTGACATGCCGTCACTGAGTCAGGATTTGACGGACCTGTCGCTGTCTCAATCCGAGTCTCAGCCGTCAACTAGTGGACAGCCTGCGTCCTGCCAGAAACCTGTTCACACTTTTCCATCCGTCATGAACAACAGACCGAGCCTGTCTCTCAAAAAAACCGTAAGTACTATTTTCAAAATGTGTTAAAAAGTCCGTTGAAAACATTTTAAAGGCGAATTTTTTTCAGTCTACAACGTGCCCACCCCTTGCATCACTTGGTCGGGAGGATTCGTCGGTCTTGCCGCCGATTACCACAGATCAACCCTCAACTAGTGATCCCCGAGTTGCGTCTTGCCGGAAACCAATCATCCATCAGCAAATAATAATACCAGTAAGTGTTTTATCAAAACAGATGTGTTAAAAAGTTCCTATGAACGATAGAAATATTATAAATACCCACTAATTTTTTTTTCAGTCAACTGCCTGTCCATCCCTGCCGTCAAGTCAAGACGATTTGTTGGGGCCCCCGGTGTCCTCATGTGACTCACGATACCGCTATTGTATGGGTGCGGCCACAAAAAAAATGAAAATTCAAGACGACGACGCCTTCAGCGTGATTAGCTTGCCACCAACTCAAGACAGTGAAGATGAGTTCGAAAATACGGAAGGAAAAGGCGATATATCTTCATATGTCAAAGGGGTGACAGGTGAGCTGAAACGAAAGTATGAAGCGACGAAGCGGAAGCTACAGGTGGAACAAGATAAGAAGGCAGAAAGAAGACGTGAAATGGAGCGATTAAAAAAACAGGGTGACAAATTAATTCAACAATTACAAAAAGATTTGGTTGTCGGTGCGAGACTATTAAAACGATTTAAATTATAGAATTTTTTAAGGTATTGTTCTAGCCTGGCACCCTTCTATTCCTGCTTTTTTGCTTCTTTCTCATATATATTTTTGTTTAAGTTATATATGTATTTTTGTTTAAGTTTATTATCCTTTTTTATTTTGACATTTTTTTAAACTAATTACATATTTTTTACTATTTTCGTTTTTTTTGTCCAAACCCTAATTCTCTCTCCTCGTACATAATTACATATTTTTTACTATAGTGCATGGATCCTAGTAAAAAAAATTCTCAATTGCTTTGTTCTTCTTTGTTCTCTAGGCGCTGTGTCCAAATATTCTCACATCTTATTAAATCAGTACGGGTTCAAAACATAAATCCTCCAAATATGCGGTTCTTTGGCTTTTGCTTAAAAATTTCCACTAATGAAAACGAAATAAGCCCACTATATTTCAAACAGGTCTGAAACCTAAGTGTTTTTTAATTAAGAATAAAACAATGTTGTAGCATTCAAGATATATTTAAACACGATAGGTACAATGATTTAACTGTAAGTAATATAATCCTACATATTCTAAAAAATGTGAATTCATATCATTAGTAATCTTTCGAAGCGTTTTCAATAGAAATTTTTGCGTGTTGTCCCCTAAAAAACTCTAACTTGTTAATGTTTATTTGTAAATTTACAATAGCCTTCAGAGTCCAGCCATAGTCTCTATGCTCAAATTCATCCAGATCGTTACATATAGGATCCTCCACGTTATCCCGAAACCACTGTACCATGTTCATATGATGAGAAATAATCTCATTTTTAGTGTTGAAATATTTAAGCTCTTCGACGATCATCTCTTTTGTACCACGTTCAAACAATCCACAGAACATTGTATTGACCTTGATCATCTCATTTCTTTTTATACTATTTTTTATTCTCCTACTGAAAAGGACTGAACAATCTTTAAAAAATGCTTTGACGTCTATCTTGTGCTTCAAATTGACAAATAATCCAGTACGAATATATCGGCCCACTTGACACGCTGGTATGCAGTTTCCTTTCTAGATCCACTTCCCACAACTTGTAGGGCCTTAAACATTCGTTTAAAACTGCAAACTTGAGCTAGTAGTTAGATGTTGTTTTTCAGAAGTTATTTTGGATTTGTTTATTAGCGTGTTTACAATAATTTTCATAATTTTCACACATTCACGAAATCCCATTTGTACCTCCTCAGGTTTTAATTGTGAATAAAATATTAGGGATCGCAGTTGATCAACTCTGTGGTTAACCGACTACATTTTCTTTATTATTCCAGTTTGACTTCCAAAGTGTGTCAAGAGCAGTTAGCGTGACCCTTCTTATAGTCGCTAACCTTCCCCCACCCCCAACACTTACCAACATTTGAAATGTTTTTGTTTTCATTTAGTTACCCGAAAACGAATTTTTTGCACCAGGATAATACACAGAAATATCTTAGATTTTTTATCATCCATGAGGTAGTATACAGTTAAATAAATGTTCGATTTTCCAAGGTCAAGTCGAATTTTTTTGAGACACCTGGCATACATAGAAATTTCTCAGATTTTTTTTTGGTAGCAGTTAAAGCCGTGTACGTTAAATAAACTGCAGAATCGAAATCTCACCCGGTGTGTTAATTCATATTTTACAAGCTTTTTTAGTTTCATATTATCAAAATTTCATGACTTATGCCATACTATTTTCAAAGTGTGTCTAAAATATTTCATTACTTTAATGATTAAAAATTTTCGATTTTCAGGGCAAAGTAGGTTGACATTTTTTTGCGTCTGATTTTACCTTAAGGCAAAATTTTATATGCACTAATACAAAGAAATTATATTTTTGTTAGCCGTTGAGGTACCTTAAATAAACTACGTTGTCTGTTTTTTTTATCAAAATCGTTTGCGTTAAGGATTTTCTCAGATTTTTGGAGTTATTTTAGTATTTCTATTGAAATGTGTACACCCATTGTTCTATGGAATAGCCACGCACGCAGATCCGTCGGTCGTTTCAAGGCGACTCTCGGATGTTTTTTTCCACGTGCGTTATTACTACTGTTGTATTTTATTGCATCATGGCGATTTCCTAGAAATTCGAGTGGTCTAAAAAATTTTGGGGATCCGAATTAAAACTCTCTCGGGATCTAGGGGTCGACTGGGGGTCACACGTGTCGGCGATGACTTCTAAGAATTTCGTGTCGGAACAAGTCCCACGCAGGTCTAATCACGCTCGAAAGGCGGCGGCCAAGTGGCCCAGAAATTCGTGGCTACGACAGTGACCACTTTAAAAATGACATACTTTGAGAAAATCTTGCAGACCACCTGTCAAAATGCAGCTTTTTGGCCTTATGGAGATTTACATGGGGGACTGAGTTAGAACTCTCTCAGGATCTAGGGGTCAACTGGGGGGTCACACGTGTTCCTGTCATGTATGAGATTTACACGGTGGTCGTTGTCTAGAAATATCGTAGGATCTAGAGGTGAACTAGGGGTGACAGGCGGTCTAAACGTCAAGTGGGATCACCCTTTAGCAAAAATGCAGGCATTTGTGGCCTTATGGAGATTAACATGGGGCAAGTAGCCCAGAACTCTCATAGTATATCTACTAGAGACCTAGACCCATGAAATATACATTCTCTCTGTGGCTATTTAAATAAATGCGACTTTTATTTAGATTTGTTTTTTGTTGCTATGGTTGTTTTTTGACATGTACCGATTAACCAATCTTCAATTCGTAGAGCTAGGGAATGCATAACATTAGAAAGAAGGAGCTCATGTTGAACACAAAATTATGTAATAAAAATCGTATTAAACAAAAATATTTTTTTCTCGTAAACAGTTAATTTTATCGATATCAACCAATAGTGTATTTTTTTAGTTTATGGTTCAAGCTATTTAAAAATATTATTTTTGTGTCTTTATCATATTAAAGGGTTTAAACAATTGACATTACCGTGCTACAGCTAGTCCGTCCCTGACAAACCCAATAAGCCAAAATTGTTTTCATGGGCCCTTTTTAAGGAGTCTTATCTATTATCCATAGTATTAAAAAATAAAAATAATTAAAACAGTATTTTAAGTTAATTAAAAAAATATTTTTTCTTTAGGGGCTTGTATCTCCGTAGGTGGGAAAAATTTTTATATGAACTTGTCACGTTATTTTAACGTCCCCTGTACAAATCCGGGAGATTGTCCACATATTCTGGGACATCCTGTATATGCATTAGTCACATACTCTTTGCCCTCTTCGTCCAACTTCTTGATTCGATAGATTTCATTTCAAATTTAGTTGTCTTTCCACCATCCTTATCTTGGCATTCCATTGTTCTTCGTCATCCATCGAGGTTGTGATTACCGGTAATAGAGTTCGATTCACTCGTTATAGCTGTCCGTTAACTTGTGTCCACCTACTGGTCGATAGGTTATGTTTAACTCCTCTTTGTTGGCAAAAAATCTCAAACTCTTCGGCTGTAAAAGCAGTGCCTCTGTCAGTTACAACCAATTTTGGTGTTTCATAACTATTTATGAAATGTTTGAATACTAATACCGTTTCTTTACTTGTTATTGTCTTAACCGGATAAAGCGATACAAACCTGGTCGTTTTCCACCCGGTATCTTTTCAGTCATACACTCGAAACATCCATTTATATGACTTCTCACGTATCTTTTCATGCCTCTAAATTGTCTCATCAGGTTATGGTATTGTACTACAATGACTTTCCTCATACTAGGCAGAATTACATGCAACAACCTTTCTTCGCCATTTATTGTAGTTCTTCTGTACAGTCTTCTTTTTTAAAGTATATAGTCCAGTACTTTTCTTTTCTCTTGCTGTGATCTTTCTTCTTTTTCCTTTTTTCATATTTCGAGCAACTGACACAGCCCTTCATGATTTTTCTGCATTATTAACACCCCGTCTGCTTCATCAAGCACCACACAGATTCCCAATGTTAACCGACAGTCATTTTTTGTTCCTGGAGCTCTGATCAGAGCATCAACATGCGCCATTTTCGTGCCGGCTCTGTGTCTGATCTCAAAGTCATATTTCATTAGTGTAGCATACTATCTGGCTATTTGAGGTTTCATGCGATATGCGTTTAGATATATCAACGACTGACAGTCTGTATATATTGCAAAATGAATTCCTAACAGCATTGGTCTTAATCGCTCTACTGACCATACTATCGCAAGTAGCTCAGTTTTGTGCGAATGATATTTTTGCTCCACCTCTGTGTTCATCTTTTAGACGCAATACACCAAATGCATCTGGTCCTCCCTTTTTGCAGCAACACCCCCGCTATACCTACGGTACTTGCATCAGTGTGAAGTTCGGTTTCCGCACTTCTGTCTACAATTGCAGAATAGGAGAACTATGCAACTTATTCTTCAGTTCACAGAAAGCCTCTTCCTGTTTGTCTCCCCAAGCAAACACTTTGTCTTTTTCTGTTAGATCGGTTAATGGTCTCGCTACAATAGCATATTGTAACGAAAAATGCCTCTAAAGTTGTTATATCAGCTTTCAATGAATATGTCTGCACGGTTTTCTAACCTACTCAAAGATTTAGCAGATAAATTTTAAGTTTGGGTATTCTACTTACAGTTTTATATTTTTTTTGTAATTAATTTAGAGGCGTTTTCAGTCATATCCTTGTTGGCCTGAGGCCCCTAGGGCCCCATTTTCCTTTAGATTCATTGTTTTCCCTGTAAAGCTTCCATAACTTTCTAGAAAGTTTGCTAGAACTTTATGATTTGTGAACTATCATTGGCCAGGAATATTCTAGAGTATTCTCCAGTCTTCATTTTGAGTATATAAGCCCTGCGAATTGGGCCTGGAGGAGTGAAAGGTAAGAAAGCGATTTAGTGCGATTTTTGGAGCTGAGAGAATATTCGTGGACAGTGACAGTAATCTGACAAGTTTATTTGTGATTTTTTGAAGGCTAAACAATAAAGGTGGTAAACAAGGCAACGAGTTTGGACTCTGATTGTTGAAGTTCAGTACAATATTTTTCTATAAACCTGCGAAAAAATCCAGTTAGCCCTAGAAACCTTCTAATCTCATGAGCATTTCTTGGTTTAGGGTAATGTTCAATTGCTTTTACCTTTCGTTCTCCGGGTAACAAACCTTCAAATCCTAGATACGTCTCTCTGGAACACCTAAACATAAATTTTGTTATGTTCAGGGTTAGTTTGGCATTTCGGAACGCAGTAAATACCAATTTCAACCTTTCTACCATTTGTGGCCAATCAGCAGCAGGGACCAAAACGTCATCTAAAAATTGACACAAACGGTGTTTTTAAATCGCCCCAGAACTAAATTCATTAGCCGTGAAAACTCGTACGGAGCATTAGTCAACCCAAATACCATCCGAGTACATTGCCCTGTATCGTCATTTGTAATAAATGCTGTTTTTTCCTGTGCTTTTTCTGTCAATGGAACCTGGAGATACCCACTTGTCAGGTCCAGTGTACTAAAAAGTTTACAACCAATAAGACCTACAAACTGTTCGTCAATCTGAGGAATCGGAAAGTTATATCTTATATTAGTTTGTTGATTCAACTTCCTAAAGTCCCGTACAAGTCTCTTACTACCATCTTCCTTTCATATTAAAAGCACTGGGCTTGCATATTATGATCGCATTTCTTTTACTAATACTAACTCCTTCAATTATTTCACATGTTTTTCGATTTCTTTTATATCCTCGAATGAATTTTTATACGGGGTGACAATTTAAAAACTTACCACCCCCCATATCTCAGAAAATAAAATAGATATTTAAAAAAATTAAAATCCGTTTCGAGGATACAGAGGGGGAACCAAAATGACATAGTCGGCGACTCACCCCCTCCAACTCCCTTACCCCCACCCTCCCCAACTTTATAATCTCAAATAGCAACCCCCTATGTGTGATACGTCATTGGAAATCTCTTAAAAATGCTTTACAACCATATCAAATAGTATGGCATTTGGATTAGCCGTTTTCGCACAAATCGCGAAAGACGGTATAAGTATTGATAATTTTGGTAGATTGGCAACTTGCTACCTGACCTCTATGAATGCAGTATTAATTAATTTAATACCTGATGTGGGTTAAATGAGAACAGATAATACTAATAAAAATGACCTTGTTGTATTTTTCGTACCTGTTAAGGGGGAAATTAGAACCAACATCATATCTTTTATGGCTACCTGAACCATTTTCACAGCTGCTTTTGGTTTATGTCTTAATTGAGGATAAATAAGATTATAAATACTGTAAATACTAGTACATTTGGATGAGTAGTTTTCCACGTAGGTACATGAAAAAGTGCGTGAAAATGGAAAAGCAAATATTTTAAAATAATTTTATTTTATTTATTATTTTTATTTACATTTTATTACAGTAAATAATATTCAAAATGATTTCCGTTGTTGGCAAGACAATAATGTAATCTATTTTCGAATTCCTGTCGAATCTTTTGAAATGTTTCTTTTGAAATATTTCGACATTCTTGTGTAATTCGTTGTTTTAATTCGTTAATATTCGTTGGTTGCGTTTTATAAACAACAGATTTTAAATGACTCCACAAAAAAAAAGTCTAAAGGGGTAAGATCAGGTGATCTGGGTGGCCATTCTATTGGTCCTCTTCTACCGATCCACTTGTCTGGATAATGTAAATCAAGCCACTGACGCACAGCAAGTACGTAGTGGGGTGGTGCTCCGTCTTGCTGAAAATGCAGAAGGTGTTCATTTAGGAAAAGAGTTCCGTCGTCGTTTGCCTGATTTTCAATTTCATTGATTATTAGTGGTTCGATAGTTCAGCATTCAGCATTTCCGCATACATTTCCCCTGTTAAGTTTCCATCAATAAACAGAGGGCCAACAATGCTGTCTCCTAATATGCCAGCCCAGACGTTGATCTTCTCAGGGTATTGCGTATGACCTTCTCTGAAAACATGTGGATTCTCGTCGCTCCAATATCTCCAGTTTTGTTTGTTTACATTTTCGTTCAAATAAAATGTGCATTCGTCACTAAAGCAAATGTTTTTGACTAATTCTGGTTCAGCCAAAATTTTATGGTGCATACGTTCGCAGAATTCAATACGTCTATCAGGGTCATCATCGGTAAGCTCTTGAAGAATTTGTAGTTTGTAAGGATGCATTTTATGGTGTTTAAGTGTTTTTCGAATCGCTTCTCGGGAAATTCCTGTTTCTGTAGATGCTCGTCTAGTAGACATAGTTGGATCCATTGCAAAATGCCCAAGAATTTCTATTTGAGCATTTTCATCAACTACCCTTGCTTGATTTCTTTTAATATTGCCAACAGATCCAGTCTCTTCAAATTTGCTGATTAATTGTCGAATGTAGACGTGACTAACATTCTTGTTGGGATGTCTTTCATTAAAAAGAGCAGCTACTCTTCGAAAACCCCTTTCGGCACCGTAACAAAGAACCATTTCAACACGTTCAGCAACTGTGTGTGATTTTGAAAATCGGAGTTTTTAGTATCTGCTGCTACTCGTAAGTTTGTAGTATCTGCTGCTACTCGTACTCGTACTCGCTCGATCGCTACTTTCCAAATGACTATGAAAAACAATAAGTGCAGTATTTATAATCTTATTTATCCTCAATTAAGCCATAAACCAAAAGCAGATGTGAAAATGGTTCAGGTAGCCATAAAAGATATGATTCTGGTTCTAATTTAGCCCTTAACAGATACGAAAAATACAACAAGGTCGTTTTTATTAGTATTATCACTGTTCTCATTTAACCCACAGAAGGTATTAAATTAATTAATACTGCATTCATACAGGTCAGGTAGCAAGTTGCCAATCTACCAAAATTATCAATACTTATACCGTCTTTCGCGATTTGTGCGAAAACGGCTAATCCAAATGCCATACTATTTGATATGGTTGTAAAGCATTTTTAAGAGCTTTCCAATGACGGATCACACATAGGGGATTGCTATTTGAGATTATAAAGTTGTGGAGGGTGGGGGTAAGGGGGTTGGAGGGGGTGAGTCGCCGACTATGTTATTTTGGTTCCCCCTCTGTATCCATCAGATTTGTATACCCAATTTCCCTCATTGTTAGAGCAAAAGTGTCACTAAATTCATTTACTAAATTCTGTAAAGCTTCGATGTATTCTGGGGGTGTGTTTCTATCGACATTAATCATATCTCGAGTATTGGCTCCTTTACCGCAACCAAATTAACTGAATGATTTATATCATGCCTACACGTACGCCACTGAATATCTTTCGTTTTTTATATCTACTTCATCACCCGTTGAATTTAAAATTGGTACCCACATTGTCTTGGTTTCACAAGTCTCCACCCTGATAAAGTTAATACAATCTGTCTGTAAATGTTGACCTTCTCTTAAAGTGGTGATTTTGATTTTCGTGCTAATGGAAAATTGCAAAATGGATTTTCATGCCTATAGCCAAAAGTTAACTCATTTTCAATTTTATAGTAAGCTACATGTGGCAATTCTGTAAAGTACTACCGATAATGACATCAAATTCCTGCGAGTCCTTCGGTACTACATAAAACTCGAAAGTAAGTAGGTGCTAGATTCTTCTGACCGAAACCATACTGTCCAGCTTCACATGCAACCTGTTTAAAATTTGATTTCTCCACGACGTTCACTGTAATCGTGCAAACCGCACTCCCAAAATCTACGAAGGCATTTACTTCTACTTTTTCAATACTTATCTTTCTAAGAAACTTCTCGACAGTATCCAGAGGCTTATCGTGCGTTGTGATGATTGCTTGAGTATATAGGTTTCTGAGTGGAGCTAGGTGTCTTGGCAGGTCGAGTGTCCTGTAAATGCAGATGAGGACAATCACGCTTAATGTGTCCTCATTCCTTGCATTTGAAATATCGCCCCACTACTTTCATCTTCACTTCCGACTTCCCGGAGATACCACGCTTTACTTGCCCACTTGGATTTGTCGGTTAATACCTCTTGCATTTTGCGCCTGTTCGTCAATCCTGGACAAATTCACAATGTCATGCAACAATTCATCTGCGTCATTATGCCTAGCCGCCATCAAACCAGGAATAATTTTTCGGTTCCATTACCAACCAAAATTTGTTCCTTCGTTTCTTCAAATTCTATATCTATTGCTTTACACAGTGATAATTTTTCATGTGTTTCATTTTGTCCCATAGAGCAGTTTTACTTATTTTGAGTTTGAACATCTTTGTAAACCTTAGTTTAAAATCATCGAAATAAGTTATCTGGGTTAAATTCGCAGTATACCATTTCCTTGCCGCTCCTATTAAATGAATTTTGGCGGATTCCAACTTGAACTCTGCTGGCCAGTCATGTAGCAACGCTGTGTTTTCCAGCTTCACTTCATTTTCTTTGTTCTCTTCTGTTAAAAAGTTATTCTTCAAAAACGCACTAAAATATTAATTTAGGACCGGCTACGATTTTTTTATACCCCCAATTTGCACTTTTGAGATGGCACAGAAAAAAACAACCTGTATATTTGTTATTGCTTCTCTGTACACCAATAACTAGTGTGGTTCTGTTGACCATGCAACTGTTTTAATTCCATGGCATACTTTTTACTACTCTTTACTCGCCAGATGCCTTTAAAATTCCTATTTTGCTAAATTTTGGCACCCTGTGGAATAGAATTCCCCGGCATATTTTTTGTTCAAATTTGGTATATATATATATATATATATATATATATATATATAAGGATGTAAGATTAGCGAGTGTAAATGTAATAATTACAAGAAAAGGTGATAATGGGCAAACACTCAAAGTTAACAAAAAGAAAAAACTAGTAACCGCATACACGTGTTTCATGCTATTTGGCAATCATCAGTACGGTGTAACATTAACCAAATCAAAAGATAGGCATGATTTGGGAAGCATTTGGAAGCAGGTCGCTTTAGCAGCCTCCGTGGCGATGTTAGTACAAGCCCCAAAATAGGGGATGTGCTGACTGAAGCTGCAAATGTGCTGTTGGCTCCTGCCTGGACTTCATTTGTTGCTTCCCAAATCATGCCTATCTTTTGATTTGGTTAATGTTACACCGTACTGATGATTGCCAAATAGCATGAAACACGTGTATGCGGTTACTAGTTTTTTCTTTTTGTTAACTTTGAGTGTTTGCCCATTATCACCTTTTCTTGTAATTATATATATATATATATATATATATATATATATATATATATATATATATATATATATATATATATATAGGGGTTCAGTGGTGTCCTGATTAACGCTGTGGTGTCAGATTTTAAACAAAAAAATCGTTTAATGCATTTAGTGAAAATTGGGGGACATATATCGTAGCCGGTAATGGATTTTCATGTTGAAAACGGTAAGAAGGTAAAAGACTTGGTTTGAAGATCTTTCAAAGAGGGAAAAGGTCGGGGGAATATCTCCAAAAATAAAATCATTGAAAACACTACGTCATCCCTGGTAATAGGGATTAACAAAAATTAATATTTTAAGGCGTTTTTGAAGAATAACTTTTTAACTGATGAAATTAAAGAAAAATGGCATTAATGCAAAACGCTCAGAAAAATTAAGGATTTGGAACGATGTAACAAAAGTGGAATGTTGGTGGGGAAAATATTTCTTGGCACCGCGACGCCTATAATGTCTTATTTGCAGAGTTGCTAAATGGGCCAATTTATTCCTTTATACACCCTATATCATGTCCCATATACGGGGTGTAAATGAATAAGTGCGAAAAAATTCAAGTGGTGAATCTTTGAGTGATTCTAAGACGAAAAGTTTATATAAACATAGGTCCGGTAATGCTTCCTTTTCAAGATACAGGGTGTCAAACTCTTCTTAAAAAATCGCTTTTTCGTAAATATCTTAATCCTTTAGCCGATTTTGTTGAAATTTGGCAGTGTTATTTATGGTAGAAAGAGGCTAATTTAGCCCCTACTAGATTAAAATTATTAAGTACAGTGGCGTCCCGAGGGCACCTTAACCAATAACTAAAAATACAACTTTTTTGTCTCTTGAATTATTCTCGTATCTCGCTTCGTTTTTGAGAAAAAAAATAAAAATAATTTTATTGAATGTCTCCGGGACAACATAATAAAAAATTAAAACTACCAATTAACAAAAACTAGGGCATACCCGATATTTTTTCCATATTAATAGTTTATTCTGGTCTTAAAAACTGCTATAAACGGTAATGCTAGCTATAAAATTTTTTTGTTTTACTATAATAATTATTAAAAAATGTTTGTCACCCTGTTTTTTGAAAACGAAGCGTTAGCGCACCTATGTTTATAAATATAGACTTTTGGTCTTAGAATCACTCAAAGATTCACCCCTTGAATTTTTTCGCACTTATTCATTTACACCCTGTATATCTCCGTTTTCCACCAACAGAGCCTGGGCGTCTAAAAATGGGCACCTTGTACATCTTTATCGTTAGGAAATGGCTGTAGGCAATCGATTTATAAGGAGCTTGTCTAAGTTTATGGGGAATTTTTTGTACTAAGAATACATATTCCAAACGCAATATCCTAGCTATGAAATAGGAAATAAGTAGGTAAATGTAGCAAATTAAATTCAGTTTCCTAGTGCTATTACCACTATTTTCCTTCGAAATTTTCTACTTTCAAGTAGTGATATTTCATTTGAAATTTCTCTCTTGCTTATTCTTTCTTCTTCTGAGTCTTTAGGAAACCTCTATAATTTTAAAGAATAATGTCATTTCCAATACGTGCGGTCGAGGAGTTCAACTGACAAAGTTGCAATTACCCCTCCCCTATCTCGCGGGTTGAAAGCCAGTCATAACCTCAAAGACACAAGTGACGGCAAATCTAACATCTTATTATGCGGCGTTGCCTTACGCGACATTGCCAGTTACAGTGCGAAAAACAGTAAATTCTGCGCCGTTAGGTTGGCCTTAGATTGCTTGGAAAATCTTACAACACTGCCCACGGACATTGGCGGCTTTTTTCGCAAAAGTCTTTCGACAACCTTGAAAAGAGCTATTATAAAATTTGAAGGTGTTATATTAATTGAGTCTCATACTTGTCTCCGATACCAAAAAGAACCTCGTAAATCCAATATCTAAGAGAATTTCCCGATTCACGATTAACCACTTTGGAGAAACGGGACGGCTGTAGGTATAATCAACGAAACTGACGGAAAATCCAGTGAAACCACTTTTGGAAATTGCGTGTTTTTTCTTATTTATCGATTTTTCAGGGACTCGGGAAGCATCAGAACCTTACCCGGAAGACTCCGGGGAAGCTTTAGAAATTAAATTAAATCAAACTTTTGGTTCGCGGTTAAGATAAAGAAGTGAAATAAACCAATGTAAAAAAAAAACATGAGACCACAATCATATTTTTATACCTTATTATATTATATTTTGACAATAGGCACCCGCCAAGATACCAGTATATTAAAAACAATAGATTAGCCAGCAATAAGATAATATATAATGAGAAATAATCATCTTTCCGATCTCAAGTTTGACACAAAAATTTAATATTTTTAAACTATGATTAATTTAATTTAAATTTCTAGTTGCTAATTTAACAAAATTAAAGTTTAGTAGCAAATTCATGTGTAATCAGATGATAAGTTGCCCTTGCGGTATTTTGTTTTTTTGTAATACACAGGGTGGTTGAAAAAAATACAAAAAAGTTAAATTTTTTTTTTACTAGATGGCTCCAATCCAATCTGACATCCAACTTTGATTCCAAACAACTTTTGTAAGTAACTTTTTACCGTATTTTAAAAAATAAGGGTACTTCACTCTTGAGTTATTTTGAAATTTTTGAATCTACCTCGTATCCAAAAAGAGATATTTAAATTTTGATATGTGCCTTTTGAGTTTGAAATGTTGCACCAACTTTTATCAAGAATAGATAAAATTTTGAGAAATTAAAAATAAAAAAGTTTTTCATTTGTGTCCAACTTTCTGCCGGTATAACAGATAGAAAATATAATTTTGAACAAAAAGTTTCTTATAAACATGGGTCCTAAAATGCATAATAAGAAAGTTACAGGGTCATAAAAGTATAGTTTGAAAACATCTTTATCGCAATAACTTCTACAGAAGTTGTGCAATTTAAATGAAACTTGGTGCAATTCTTTATTAAAATTAACTGAAGTGCAACAGTTTTGTATAAAAACGATTTATTCCCATCAATCAGGGGCGGAGGGGCGGGGTAGCACAATGGGTTTTCTACTCATCATTTTTTTGAGGTTATCTTTTTGGTCTCGCCGGTTCATCATTTTAGTGCATCTTTTTATTTTGCAACAAAAATGTATCTACTCTTGTTTCATAACGATAAAATCAACCGTTTGCATTGAAATCGGCAAAATGTGCCCCAAAACACCTGTTAACTCCAAAATTCGAAAAATAAAATTATCGCCTACCGCATTTAAATGATTTACAGATGAATTGTACGTTCAAAATTAAGAAAAAATGCCTAATGGATATCACTGGTTGTACTGAAATATGGATTTCAAAATTTTGTTGAGTTTAATCAGTTCTATTTTGAAAGCGAAAAATTTTTTATACATACTTTCATAGGGAATTTTTTGTCACTTTAAATGGTACAATTATTTTGAAAAATTTGAAAGCGGTAGTTTTGCCGATTTCAATGCAAACGGTTTATTTTATCGTTATAAAACAAGAGTATCCTTTTGTTGCAAAATAAAAAGATGCACTAAAATGATGAACCTGCGAGAACAAAAAGATAACCTGAAAAAAGTTATGAGTAGAAAACCCATTGTTCTACCCCGAGCCTGCGCCTCTGGTCGATGAGAATGAATCGTTTTTACACAAAATTGTTGAACTTCAGTTACTAAAGAATTGCCCCAAGTTTAATTTAAATTGCATACCTTCTGTAGAAGTTATTGCGATAAAAATGCTTTTCAAACTACACTTTCATCACCCTGTAACTTTCTTAGTTTAAGCGTTTTAGGACCCATGTTTATACGAAACTTTTTGTTCAAATCTGTCATATTATGTTGGCACCATAATTTAGAAACACCCTGTATCCCTGTGTCCCAGATAAATTGGTGTCCCAAGAATAATTTGTGGTTAAAAATAATTAAATATATTACTTCGGAATATTTAAGTATGTTTTTAGTTTTGTGGCTCAACCGTTTTATTCTTAAGAGGGGCTTGCCGACAGCGAAAGTGACGTTAGATTTCGTATTTTTTTAAGTTGAATAGCATAAAATCTAATAACATTTTACCTGGCAAAAATTTAGTACAAACATCTCTGTCTTCATTTTAATCATAAGATCTTAAAAGCATATGCACTGGAATTACTATTTTTCCCAAGGTTTTCGTAACCTATACAAGATCTTATGATTAAAATGAAGCCAGATATGTTTGCACTAAATTTTTGCCAGGTAAAATGTTATTAGATTTTATGCTATACAACTTTAAAAAATGCGAAATTTAACGTCACTTTCGCTGTCGCCAACCCTCTCTTAATATTTTCATTCTTGATATTGTTTCGAATGTAGAATAGATATTTTTTGTCAGCTGTCGTGACATGCGCGGAACGCGCAGTTTTCACACTGTCAGTAACATAATATTTCTAATTTGTTGTAGGAACGAACCTAAATATGAGGCAAGCTTTCATTTTGGTCTGTTTGTTTTTAGTACACAATTTGGCGAATTGTGATATTATTTTACTAATATGGACAGCTGTCTTAGATTTGTTTCGTTTATGTGTGACGCAAAAAAGGAAACTACTTTAAACCTTAAACCCTTCAACTGTTCCTTTGAGATATCTAAAACCTCTCTCCTTTTGCAGGCGCTGGGCGATATTGCTTCGATTCTCGGACGGCAAGTGTCCAGGCCGATGCTGGAGCGTTCCTTTTACAGGAAAATCCAATCTAGGAAGGTCTTTACACACAGAGAAAGCTACGAAGCCATCATCGCCAAGACGGAGGAGAAGCTGGCGAAGGTGAGTGACCGGGAAGAATATTTACGTTTCCTATACGGTCAACGCTACTCGTTGCGGCAGCCAACAAGGAAACGTAACGCGCTCTGATCGCTCCGTTTCCTAGACGGTAAGCGCAACGCTATATTAATAAATGCCGGCTTATGCAAAAAATGTAGATTGGACTGTCATAACAGCAACAAACACATCAACACATCAAGCCTCTATTACTTTCAAATAACAGGTAAATGGTAAATAAATAAGTGTATCAACCTTAGACAAGGGAGGGGAGAGAGGACGCATAATCCGGCCAAATTGAGTGTGCCCAGTTAGGCACCACCAGTGGCGTATCGCGTGGGACTGGTAAACAATGAAAAATGCCTATAAAGCATTACTGTTGGTTTGTAAAGGGACAAAATTTCGACAAAGCAACAAAATTTTAGTTGTTTGAGGCGGCATACAAATAATACAATATACAATGTCTTTTTTCCTTGAAGCTATTTTTTTCTAACTATAAATATTAACCTATGGAAGCTTATTCCTGATACTTTCTGTTCACCTCGACTTTTGCAACCAAAAGCTGAACAAAACACCATTATGATGCCACCTACAGTTTTCAAATGTAACAGTTGAACTGTACATTGAAAATGGAGAAAAAATCAAAACACCATTGGCTTTCTTGATATAGGATGTCCATATTTTTCCAAAGTCAATCCTTTCCATATTGACAGTGAATAATTTTTTAGTAGGTATTGTTTCTAGGGATTTTTTATTTCTTTAAATGGGATTTGCAACATTTGAAAGAGGTAGGGAAAAATTTTATTCACTTTTAAAACGGACTTTGATAAAATATAGACATTCTATATCAAGAAAACTAATGGTGTTTTGACCAGTGTCTATTTGTCATTTTTTCTTCATTTTCAATGTACAGTTAACAGGTATTTTGTAGTGTTTTGCATGTTACAATGCAAATGGTTGATGATATAGTTATGAATCAAGAGTAAACTTTTGTCGCAAAATGAAAAGATGCACTAAAATGATGGACCGGTAAGACCAAAAAGATATTAGGTTAGATGTGAAAAACAATTATAAAAACTATTTAGACAGTTTCGAACATTGAGTTATTTTTGTTTTGGCCTAGTAGAATACTAGGAAAAACATTTTTTTATTAACAAACCTTAGACAAGGGAGGGGAGAGAGGACGCATAAGCCGGCCAAATTGAGTGGGCACCACCAGTGGCGTATCGCGTGGGACTGGTAAAGATTAAAAAATGCATATAAAGAATTATTGTTGGTTTGTAAAGGGGCCAAATTTCGACAAAGCAACAAAATTTTAGTTGTTTGAGGCGGTATACAAATAATATAATATACAATGCTTTTACTTGAAGCTATTTTTTCTAACTATAAATATTTACCTATGAAAGGTTATTACTGATACTTTCTGTTCTCCTCGACTGTTGCAACTAAAAGCCATTATGATGCCACAAAAATAACAAGGTCTTCAGTCCGTATGAGCACAAAGTCACAAAAACTAAACCTGCTGTCACACACGACGTTTTGAACCAAATTATGGCGTCGCATTGTTGTATTTAGGCACACTTTCTGCTATGGTCCGTATATACACGTTACGCGTCCTCTCCCCTTCCTTGTCTAAGGTATCAACAGATACATTTTAATGATTAGAATAGCTGTAAGCTTCTGCTACTGAAACCTTGTGGTCAGGAAAGATGCATACAATTCCCTACAACCTTTTTTTTGATTTTTTCTATGACAACAAATTAGAAAGTTCTAGGAGGAGTAGTGGAACCTGAAGTGGAACCCTGAGCCTACATTTAATATTTAATTTAATTCTTAGATACTAAATACTCTTAGGTATATTATATACATGACCACAAGGTTTCAGTAGCAGAAGCTTACAGCTATCTAATCATTAAAATGTATCTGTTGATACACTTATTTATTTACCATTTACCTGTTATTTGCAAATAATATTATAGGCTTGAGGTGTTGATGTATTCGTTGCTGTTACTACAGTCAAATCTACCTTTTTTGCATAAGCCGGCATTTATTAATATAGCGTTGCGCTTACCGTCTAGGAAACGGAGCGATCAGAGCGCGTTACGTTTCCTAGCTGGCCGCCGCAACGAGTAGCGTTGACCGTATAGGAAACGTAAATACGCGACCGGGAAGGGGGGTCACGCAGGCAGCCCGGCCGGGTTTGTTTAATATGGGGCTATGTTTACATTTTTCGATGTCATACCTGTGGGGGGAATGTGGCTGCCAGTGGGACAAACGCAAACGCAATACTGGATAATGAAATTTCTGTTCGTGCATAGTAGGTCTTGGAGGGCAAGTATTTGACAGAACAATACATAACGAAACATGTAAACTTTTTAAAATTATTAGGCCCACTGAGTTAGGTGGATTTCACTAAAAAACCAAATGAGTAGTTAGAAAATTTAATAATTAGTAAATTTTTTATCTTTTAACAGTATTAATATGATACATAAAACTTGAATTGCTTCGAACTCTTGACTTCTTCTGAGACAACCACTGCCCATGATACCTCTACTTCGACGATAGTTGACAACTGGTCAGCCACCCGTTACCAGACTCCTTGAAATTGCGCAACTACTTTCTGAGCTAGCTACTGCTGGAAGCAAGGTTGCGGGATTACAGTGAGGTTCGGTGGTATGCCGATCGCCAGCCGTTTCAGTTCGCTGTGATGTTGTGTGGTACTCTAGTTGGTAGTCTACTCCCTTTTCGTCATGTTACATGAAAGAATAATTGACGAAACAGTTTTCGTTCCAATACGCAGCAGAGAAGCTCTGTGCTTTTATACAAAGTACGCGGAATTATAGTTAAATTATAGGTTTAAAGTCTACGCTGCAGCCAGGTTGTGCACAGCTGTAATAGCTTAAATAATTTTCGATCAGATGCGAAAGTATCAGTTATTCAACTCGTGATATTCTTGACATAGAAAATATTATACTAATTAATGATTCTCTACTATATAAAGTTAATTCTTGATTGAGACTTGATTCCCTTGGCAGTTTATAAAAAGATTTAAGTTAACCAAATTCACTTAAGTAACAAAAAAATGGCTTTTCCGATCTACAAGTGTTAACAACAATATAAAAATGAGCAAAATACATAATTAAACAAGGCTACGGAACTGAAAACTTGTTGATCTAGTGCAAAAGAACAACTACGTGACGGTGACGTCACTCGATAGTACTCCGTGTGCTCATGGTTCCCAAAAGTATCTAGTGATTTCTTTCACAACCCAAAAATACAATGAGCAAATCTATAAAAATTCTGATTAGGCGATTCGTTGCTAACAAAATGCCCTAAAAGGAGCAGTAAATCTAGGTGATGACATATTTTTTCAAAGAGGGGGTAAATAATATGTTCAACAAATAAATTAAAAAATACACACCTCAGATCTCTGTGTACCCACTAGCGAAACATCAAGCCACCAATGCTCACTTCTCGACTGCAAACAGACCCTAAAACGTCCTCGATGGCCCGATGAAAATCCACACGAACGACACTTGTCGATCGGGTTTAAATGAAAATAAACGCAAAAATATAAGCAGTACGCAGTATAGTAATTTTCAGAGAATCGTTTTACACGATGATGTATAACGACAACTTCGGCCCAGCTATCGAAGTTGGTTATATGACTCGTTATGATACTTGAAATAAAACACAGATTTAAAACAATTACAATGGTTATTTTCTAAAATTTATTTGTGGCGCAAACAGATCCATTTAATTTTTAATTGGGTTTTTCCCCACCAAACTGATTGACAACAACAACAACTTTTTCAAGTTGCCTCGAAAATTCATAAATTCTTAACACTAATTACAATGGTTGTTTATTTGAAGATTTGTTTAACAATCAAAAATTGTATGACGTTGAAATTTGTTAAGTAATTAATAATAATATATTCTATAATAAATATGTCAGACAGATTACAATTATTTAAATGGAGCAACTGTAAGTTTTAAAATTAAAGCAAAGTGAATTGCTGCGAGACGATTAAAAAAGTCTAAAACAACTCAGCACTGCACGAGAAGTAAGAAAGTCAAAAGGAAACGCGAAAGTCTAATCTTCTGCACGTGAGATCTTAATCATGGAACGCTTTAACTTTAGAAAGACCTTACATGTACGTCTGATTCGTCCAGGAATAGCCCACAGCACTCCACTGGGTTTCGATGAAGTTGTCGAACCAGGCTCCGATAACGTCACGACCAGACTGTGACCAAGTACCGACAGTCCAACAGCTACTATACAGGCGTGCGATGGAAGTAGCTCAGTATCTCAGGGTGTCTTGCCAAGTATAGCTGTGAATGCTCAGCTGGTGGTCAGCAGACGGCTAGGCTCGGAGGCTAGGTAGCTCAGTGTACGTTCCAGATGCAGTTGTGCATGAAAGAACAATTCGGGCAAATTAGACTGTGCTCCGACCTTAAATAAGTGCTGCTAATGTCTCACAGACTGTTTGTTGACAAGAAATATTTAATTAATGATGTTCTTAAAATATGACAGTAATAAATAGTTAAATCCATAAAATTATTTTCAATCCCTACTGTATATTCATGAATACACTACCCCCCCCCCCTTAATTAATCACAACTTTGAACTTACTAGTTGCGAGCCAAAAACAAAATTAATGAACGATAAGTGAGACGTTCGAAATCAAAAATATGAGGTCACGGTTCTTTAAAAAAAAACTACTTAAATTTGCATGATATTACACGAAAATTATTGGCCAGAATCAGTTATGAAAATAGGCTGCTCTAAGTGAACTTAATAAAAAAAATATACGTTATCAAACTTCACCAGAATTATTTCAGAACGTTAGAGATATTACAAAAACAGAGGTCCTCCGTCAGGTATCGACCCATTATGTGCATCGACTCATGTGAATGGTACCGCCAAAATGCTACAAAACAAACTCAAAACGAAAACCGAAAAAAGGCACTAACTTGAACCGCACAGGTCAGGACAAAGAGAGCTACGTCTATTTCTTGGAGTAAAGGTGCTATGAAAGCGTAGAGATTAACTCTATCCAAGAAATAGTCGGGCACTGGAGCGAGCCACAGGTGAGTTTTTCAATTTTGGAATTAACTAAAAAAATATCCAAAGAAAACCTTCTCAAAAAACTCACCTGCGAGGTGTGCTCCGCTCCTGTCCTGTGCCTCGTTCCAAGAAAGTGGAAATGCAAAATTCCCACGCCACGCTGCAATCTCGACCTACTCAAGGGTC
Source organism: Pseudeuparius sepicola (assembly GCA_963920635.1). Classification (NCBI taxonomy): domain Eukaryota; kingdom Metazoa; phylum Arthropoda; class Insecta; order Coleoptera; family Anthribidae; genus Pseudeuparius; species Pseudeuparius sepicola. The sequence continues at coordinate 57,630,733 of OY987301.1, read as the reverse complement.
GGCTGCGATAACCTTAAAACTCCCAATGTGCAGGACGGCCATTCACATGAAAACAGAAAATACACCGTTAATCGGGTGCAGCAAATTAGGCTACACAATAAATGCACATAAAATAGTCGAAAGGTAGTATCAGGCAGGCGATAAAGTTATACACGGCAGGGTAAGCAAGCGCGGTCTCCTCTCTCTTTCCTTGTCTAATAGTGATAGTAAGAGGTAACTTATGAGCATTTCTTTCGTTTCATACTCCATTTTAGGGTTATTGGTTTTTCATTTTCTTTAATTATTCTGCCTTGGAAGCTACTTCATTGCTACCTAGTGCCTCAGATATAAAAAAAAATACTATTGGTGAAAATATCTGGTCTGATGGAACTTTGTGGTTGGGCGTGACAATCGATGACAGATGGACCTGACACGGATGTAGTATTCTATGTCTTGGAAGAGCTGTATTACAACGGTCTCCAGTGGTGGGCAAGTATTCGTTGAGGGTGAAATTGGGAGTTGGGTGTTAAAGCAATCAGCTGCACTGAGCCACCGTCGGTATTTATACGCCTTATTATCTAGATAGTTCCATTATCCATTAAGTTCCATGTGAAGAATTATATTTACTTAATCTTAGTGCATAGTATTAGAATTAGTCATGATTTCTAGAATTGGTAATATAATATTTCGGTGTCATTTAATTATCATAGCAACGTTTGTTTTCTTACAAGAGATATTTAGCTTTTTCTTTAGCTTTTTCTTTGGCTTTTTCTTTGGCGTATCATAAACCCTTGGCGCCCAGGCCGCCCAGTAATAAAATATTCTTTTCTTGAATTTTGGAGAACCCTCTCATATAGCCTTCTATAGTATTATAGTGCATGCATTCCAAATTAAAAGATTTGACTCTATGAGAGAACTTTGGTGAAATTGTTAAAGATGTTTCTTTCACTCCGGATATTGACCAAGAATTTAATATACAGTGTGTCCGCGGATGGAGTCCCCAAGAGGACAAATGGACCAAAAATTTAATTTTTCGACAAAAAGTCATTCTTGATAAAAGTTTCTGTTTCTCGAAAAAGTATGGTCTACTTGGGGAATTTTTGATTTTTTTATACAGGGTGCCCAAAAAAATACAAAAACATCAAACACCATCAAGAATAAACTCCTTTCTTTTTAAAAATATCAAAAACATTTATTTAGAAAAGTTGTTTAGAATTAAAAGTTTTTGATATTTTTAAAAATAAAGGTAGTTTATTCTTGATGGTATTTCATGTTTTTGTATTTTTTGGGCACCCTGTATAAAAAAATCCAAAATTCTGTCCGTAGACCATATTTTTTCGAGAAGCAGAAACTTTTGTCAAGAATGACTTTTTGTCGAAAAATTTAATTTTTGGTCCATTTGTCCTCTTGGGGATTCCATCCACGGACACACTGTATATGTAGCAATAAAGTAGATCTGGTTAATTTTGTAGATTCTTCAGAAAATCTTAGACAAAACTTCAACATTTGCACAGCAGATTGGGCAGGCTTGAGATTAAAGACGATCATATTAATTTCGCTAAAACTTTTACGAAATCTACTTTCAATCAAAGCTGTCGAAAACCAGTTGGACGAAAGAGTAAGGATAAAATCAAGACATGTCAGTGAGAATAGGTCATTTTCTGTTGTTAGTCCAAGTCCGCCACCAACTCAGCCCAAGGTAGCTCGTGGTATTTCACCTAGACAGTTATTTTATTCTGTTACAGATTTGCTTAAAGGGAAAGCACTTATCTGGTATATGTCGGTGAGGACGCAAATTGGAATTAGTTTTTTAGGTTTTATTAATTAATCATTTAGTGAACACGGCTTGAGTGAAAATATGGGCAACAATTTTCCATATGTTATCCCAAGGGGCCACTCGTAAATTTCCCTTCATTCTACTCAACACCGATGTACTTTTCTAAATCTGTCACTATCTGACCTGACGGTCTATATAAAATTAAGGTGTAGAACTAGTCTGATTAACTGTTTGGTGGTTTTAGTTTTAAAAGACGATATAAATTTAGGAACAGATTTTTGGCGAGATAGGGATCTAGTGACGCACATTGGAAGTAATTCCCAAGAATTGAAATTCGTTGGGGTAGCTAGTGTTCAGGTTGAGCCGCCTATGGAATGGATTTATAACTTTAACTTCAAAACAGAAAGAAATTCTCTAAGGCTTGTTGTCAAAATTCTTTCTTAGAATGAACAATGATCTTGGTTGCGCTAAGGGGGTGCATCATGTCATCGTCACTGGTGACAGCCCACCAAATAAGCAAAGATATTACAGAGTTCCCCCCTATTTACAAAAGTTGATGCATGATGAAGTTGACAAGATGGATGTTGAAGTTACACTGACTAAAAAACAAGCCTCGCAATTGGACAACTTTCGTGAGTAAACGCGTAACTCGGATCCAGGAAATCGTACCTTAATGCTCCGGGCGTTATGTCGTTTCAGAATTTAATCCTGACGATTCAGGATCTTGCTTGTGGGTGCTGTCACATTTTTGACGAAACTTGAAAAGCGCTGGATTTTTTATACAATTGAATCAAACTTTTGTAAAATACGTTGGAAATATCATTTAATTCCAATGAGAATGGGCAGGTTCGACGGAATAAATCGGTTGAAAATTAATTGAAAAGGTGCAGATGTCTTACTTAAAAACCTGGCGGCCTTGAACAATAACAAAATACTGCTTGTGTCAATTCTGTAATTTAGTTTTCTTGTTTAATGAATATTTTTGCTGTTTAGTTTTAAACCATTAAGATTTTTTTAAAGAAACTTCCAGTGGAGTCTCCACCATCTCGGATTTTGTAAAAATGGGCAAACTCGCACTTGGTCGACATGCTTTTTAACCAGAATTTCCAATGAAAGCAGAAAACAGCGTTGAAAATAAAAAATGTAGGAAAAAAGAAATATGGTATATTCTAAATTTCTAGCCCGCCCTATACTACATAATATCATAGGCAAACCTACCTAAACACTGATAATATATTGTATTTATGAGTAAAAATTTACCACTACTACTTTCGTGAAAGGATGTATTTATTTATGTAATAACCGTCGTATAGGTAATTATTCTTACTAGTATAGTCTACCTTACCAGAGAATACGAGCCTCAAGAATGCGAGTAAAAAATTTCGAATGTTGCCAAACTTCCAAATATAATTCTCTTTAGGAAATATAATAAACCAAAGCCATTACGCTAGTGCACCAGAATTGTAAGTACAGGTTTTTTGCGATCCGGCAACGCCTAGCAAGCCCAGTAAAGATTCATCCTGCAATCAGTATCCCAAGCTGAATATTTCTTAGAGCGACTGGCGGTCGTAAATATCACGTACACTAGTCTTCGCCTCATAGCTGTGCGCGAAGGGAGACAATTTAAGTTTTGCGGTATTAGTAGTGGTTGTATAATGACCAGTGTCCGCGGAAAGACCATACATAGCCAAGCCAGGGAAATTATCGCAAACATAATAAGGGTTTGCGATGAGGAGGCAACTAATAACGCTTTCAAATTACTTATTTTATCAGACTCCTCAACTGACTACCAAAATTTTCACCGCCGTTATTACCGACGCCTGTGGCGGGAGCAATTTTATGGCCTATTCCCGCGTTTTATATTTTACTTCCCCTCTGCGTCTCTAGCGTTCTCTCCTATGTTTTACTATATTATTCTTCTTCCTAATTCTCTGTACCTAAAATATACATTACAAATCTGGTTTTAGTTCTTCGTAATTATCATAGAATTTGAGATTAGAAATTCTTTGTGGCAACCGGTTTCATAACTAAATAGTTACATCATCAGGCTATATGGTAGTCCAATCGAAATGGTTGCGCAAGTAGGTTTATGACTTCAGAATCATCTTTATACAAGTTATGAAACCGGTTGCCACAAAATTAAGGAGAGTAATAGCAAAGTCTAGAGATATTCTCTAGACTTTGGTAATAGGACCCTTTCTTTCGTCTCAAATCAATGAACTCACACAGGGTATACAAATCTGAATGATCATATCCTTATAATTTTTGTATCATATCCTTATAATTGTTAGGTAAAGTTTAATATCCTATATATTGTCATTAAACATAATATGATGATTAATTGATGTGGTTAGAATACTGGCCCGCCACTATGTGCCATAAAGAAATGGTCGTTTTCTTACTGTGGTGTTGAAAACAAATAATATGAACGACTGTAAAAAAGCTTAGTGCGGGTCAAGAAAAGGGAGAACTTTTATTTTCATATCTTAAAAAAAAGTCCTTGTTACGCTGAGTAAGTCTGATTCGCATCGAAAGAAGCCCGAAGTGGAAAGTTTAAATACAAAACTTCCTTGTTTCCTTTCAAAGTTTTGATTTCTCGGGGCGACCTTTGTAATTCACCATCGAACCCTATAGGCCTAATACGTCTGCTAACGTCAATAACCGTGTTTGATACTTTTTGTTTGGGACAATATCTGCGGCTTCTTCAACAATGGTTAATGTTTTCCGATTGACTGTACTGGAGGACAGCAAAGCGTGAAAAACTTTTAACTGACTCCGTGGAAAAAATAATAATAAGGATTTTTTGTTTTAGTGTCGGTTGGAGTACAAGAACGCCTACGTGACGTACCTGACCAATTCAACCACGGAGAATTTGAGCGCGTACTTCAACTCCCACAATGCGTACGTGCAGCAACTTCACGCGACCAACGGCATGATGGATGAGTTTGGAAAAGAAACCCTGCCATCTTTACTAGAAGTGAGAGAATTTAAGTTTCATTTTCTAATAACGAAGTTATACTTTACAGGGTCACTTGAACAATTAAACAATCTGAATACTATGAAATCTTTGCTTCCTAGCCCATTCATTTGTGGTTGGGTAGAACGCTGATTTACAAGAGTTATTTTTTGCGAGCTTGGGCTCACTATGGAATTTTTTGACCATAGAACTCTTGTCAGTTTTTTGAAGGGAGCCTTTATCGTATGTCTTCAACTAGCTTGTTTTGTAACTATAAAAGAGTAATCCCATATAGTAAATTAATTATTACTTTCAAAGAGAAAAATAATCAAATTCACATCGCCGGCAAAATCTAAGAATATAGATCTGACACGAAATATTCCGAGAGCTGTGCCACCTACCTTCACAAAAATCATCGTTCTTAATTATTTTTTGACAGGTCATCTACTTTCTCTTTTATACATAAAATACACGGGCAAAATATGAAGGTACTGATTGAGATTAATCTGCCCCTATATCCCAGAGTAATTATTACTTATTCACGACAGTAGGGACCTAAATTTTTATAGATATAGGTATACTCATGAAAAATGGTTGATCTACTTATCCACTAACTTTTTATTCTCACTCAAAAGATCTCGGCTATTTCTTGACAGAAAAAATTGGTGGCGGGTTCGATCGATAGCTCTTCCGGGCGGCCTTCTTTTTTTATAAAGAAAGTTCCCGTTCATGGCCACATACGAAAACTATGGCCAAAAATTTAAAAAATTCAAAATTTGTAAACCATTGTTACTTTTTCATTTTTTGACATAGAAAAAAGTTTAACATGCAATTTGTTTGCAATAACCGACAGAATTTATGTGTGACATTATTTTTGTTGTAAAATTTGGACTCCCTTTTGCTCGAAAATTAAATTATCTGTAAAAAATTTAATTATATGGGTTCTGAAAGCAAAATGTGCCATTTAGTGAAATGTTTGTTCTGTATTTATTACGAAAATTTAAGAAAACATATTGGTAATATTCGTAGTTGACATAAGATCTTATTAGTGGAGCGAAATCGGGCCAAAAAGTCGCTCCGTTCTCGAAAAAATTTTTTTGAGGGTAGAACTAGATAAGACCCCATAGGTGTCGTTAAGTACATCACTCTGCATACGAAATGGCGATTTACGACATTTTTTTGTGGTCTAGACCTTTTTTATTTCGAAAAAACTGTGGAAATTGGCAATTTACGGAAATTGTGTTTTTTTACGTTTCCATCGTCATATCTTTCAGAGTAGTAGAGCTATCGACTCGATTTTTTTTAAAATTGAAGCTAACATGTGAGCGCTTACAACGAATGCCATCGTTGTTGTCAAATATTGTTTATTAACCACTTTAAATAGCAACAAAATTGCAAGGTTATAAAAAGTGTAATGAAATTTTTACTAAGCGAGAAACTTTTTCATTTGTGGAAATTTTTATATACATGCTGCGAGGGAAATGTGCCCAAAACATGAAAGAAATTTTTGGTAAAAAAAATTACCTATAGCGCCTATAGTTTTTGAACTGTGAATTTTTTTGTATCGCGCGCTACTTATGTGGAACGCAAAATTAATCCCTTGCGTGAGAATATCCACGCGTGGCAGGCATGTCTCAACAACTAATGCGTAGTATGGGCAAATGAAACTATCACAAGCATAAATATCTTAGAGTATAGTCCAAAGCACGAAAGAAAACGTTTCTAAAGAATGCGGGCAGGGTTGCGAGATTTCCTATACGAGTAGTCGTTATTTATTGGCGAATACAAGTTTTATCATATTGAAGCCGAATTTCTGAACTCTGTTATACCGAAAAAATAAAGTTCGCATCACGGGACCACTTACCCATTTTTGTTTATCATTTATTTTTAACGCGGTGTGATAAAACACCTATTATATTTTTTTCAACATCGTCGCGTCTACCATCGCCTTTGAAATACGGCAACACAGCACTTCTACCAAGCAGTGGGCTGACAAAAGCAGTTAGCCAACGCGTTCTGTGCCTGTTTCTATGGTACGTAAAGTTAACTGCGTATTTGGTCTACCACACAGACCTCATTTTTTAGGCCGCTGGCAAGTTGTTTCCGCCGGCTCAGAGAGCTCAGTGGCGTTTCGTATGTTCGGGAGTTAACGTGTGCAAAATGAGTAAACAGGGAAGAACGTTGCATTCTCAAGCACGAGAAATAATTGCCAATGTTATAAGGGTTTGCCTTCCTCCATAATCTAAGGCATCACTCTTAAGAATAATATTAACAATAAATTAAATAACAATTATATGAAAATTAAGTCAGTGAGTTACACAAAATTGAGCTGCGCCCCTGAACTGTGACTAATTCTATAATATTTGCGAGTTCTTCCCCCTTACGTCGCACGCATTCTGCCGTAAGGAGGACTTTACCTCCTAATAGTTTGCCAATGTAAACCCTCTCAGGGAGAACTCTCTGCTATTGTAAACGATCTCTAAAAGAGTAGGTACGTCTCTGGGAGCGTTTGCATAAACTATTTGGAAGTACTCTCAGATATACGACTTGTGATAGTTTTACCTAGACCGGGTAGACTATTCTATATCAGATCGCTGGTAAAATAAATTAATAATTTTGGACCAAATAATGTGGGTTCAAGCAGACCAATAAAATAAAATAAGAAATAAAATAACCAAATGGTTGATTTTTGGAAATTTTGGGCAGTAATTACAGTTGCCAGGTGAACAAACAACCACCTGTTAATTTTATTTTAAAGTCACCATTTATTTAATGAACTGCAAAATAAACTTTTTTTTATATTGATTTTTATAGTAATTAAATCTTTGTGCATGCTGGACCTATATATATCATAGCAAAGAAGATGGTACTACGCTACCATTTTCTTTGATCATAGCCATGATACAATAAACGAAAGATAAGATTCCGCGCAGGCGACGGTTGGCCTGTGACGTCATTGCGAGCGTTCTAACCGGTGCCCCACAGTAGTATTCCGTTATTCCGCATGCACACGACTATTAAATATCGTTGGCGTTTAGTGTCTAAATAATAATTAAAAAACTTTTAATCATGAGGTGTGCTGTATACGGATGTAATGTGGATATAACGAAGGCAAAAACTTCGATAAAAATATAAGGTTTTTTACTTTTCCCAAAGACAAAAAATAAGTGTGTAATGAATATGGGTTCACTTGTGTATTTGTAAGGATAAATTTAATACAACGTACACGTATTTGCTCAAAACATTTTGAGAAAGATGATTATGTACGTAATCTGGAACACGAATTACTTGGATATTCCCCGAGAAATGGTCGATTTAGAGCTTTAAAAAATGAAGCAGTGCCTTCTAAAAATTTACCAATGCCAAAAAGAGGCGCAAAATAATGCAAGAGATTTTCGTTATAAAAAAAAGGAATAGAAAAAAACTTCTGGAAGAAATTTGCAATGAGTATGTAATTTTCTTAGATATCTTATACCTAATTTTAATATTGAAATATTGAAATGTTTGGGTTTTTACATAATCATCTTTCTATGGAAACTAAACGGCTTTTTTTTGCTCAAGAATGTTCGTCAGAATAAAGGCACTCAACCAAGATTTGAAAAATTTAACAATTTCTAAGAAAGATGACAAAAATTAAACTAATATACCTAAATAACTACTAAAAACTAAAGTCGTCTTTCAAACGGACAGTGTCTTGTATTTTGCTACTTATGGTTAATAAACCTTTTTTGGTTGAAAGTAAACGTATATTATTTTTTGAAAATATATTGTTTTCAATACCTATTTATAATGAAGGTTGTGTTTAAAATAAGCTTTTTTAAATTTATTTAATTAATTTGTTAGTTTTTCATTTCACCCAAGGCACAAATTTTCCTGTGAAATAGAAAAAATAGGTAAAACGCGGCGGTCGATATTCGGACGGCTAGGTATCATACCTTTCCCTCTTTATATCATGTATCATAGCACCTAAACATATATAGGTATAAAATAAATATTAAAAAATCTCTTTCACGTTATCAACAGACTCATCTTCGGTATTTTCTACATTACTATCACTATTATTGCACCTGCCACATTTACATTGATCACAGCATTTCAGTCTTTCCTTGATACCGTTGCAATTTTTCGTAAGGTAGGTTGGGGCAAGATCGCACGGAATATAGATTAGTTAAAATTTACCTGATCATAGTATAGTAAAATGATTGTAAAAATAAGTCACAATGTACAGGGTTTAACTTTAATATATAAGCAAAAAGTTAGCTGGGTGAAACTTAATATTTGTTAATAGAAAAGATTATAAAAAAATAAAATTTAAAAAATGCACTTCTTCGAACTTGCCCCGCGCAATGGGGTAAGGTCGGACAACTTTTAAAATTATAATATAAGTCTTTGAAGCACACCTACGGGGTAAGATCGAATTCCGAACAAGCCCCTTGTAAATTTCTTACTATTTAAACCATGAATTTATACTAGTATAATTTTTGTAAGTATTCGATCTTACCCCGTATATGAATAAATCAGAGGGTTAATAAAACTAGAACAGAGGAAGAAATCTTTATTTTTATGAAAAAACTCAATAAAAATGTTAAGCGATATTTAATTCTCTAAATTCTACCTTACATTCCAAATAATTTTCATCATTCCGGATCCGGTAAGAACATTTCTATGGATCGGAAAAAAGTTATTCGATCTTGCCCCTTACATCCACATATTGGGAAAGATTGAACCAACTCATAATGTTACTCTTAAATGAGGTTATGGTTTACTAATCCAAACCTTTCATAAAGATAGACCATTTACAACAGAGATTATCTATATAATGTTAATAACTTACCTTTTGAAGCAAAGTTTGATGAATGGGGTAAGTTCGAATACAAAAAATCAACTAAAAAGCACAAAACGGTATATATTTTACACGAAGAACCCTGAAACAAGACACCGTCGAGTTAAGCACTGCGCGCAATTGTTTGCTCCACGAGGCGAGTATTTATCGCGCTGTTGCCACATTTATGTGACTTCTGGAGGCTGCGTTCGGACTTGCCCCGTATACGATCTTACCCCAACTTACCTTATTACACTTTTTGTCGGAACAAAAAGGCTTAAGCTTTGGCGTACAATGTTTGGTATGGATTCTTGAGACGAAAATATGCGAATCCAATTGTCGTTTACTGAAGTCTATAGGTATCCATAAGATCCAGGATCTTCAAGTTGCATCTTCGCAACGTTACTTGAATACCATCTTTTTAACTGCTGCGTGCAGGTGGTTGTTTGTCCATCTGCGGCAACTGTAATTACTGCTCAAAAAAATTGCCAAAAATCAACCACTTGGTTATTTTATTTCTTATTTTATTTTCTTGGTCTGCTTGAATCCACATTATTTGGTCCAAAATTATTAATTTATTTTACCAGCGATCTGTTATAGAATAGTCTACATGGAGAGGTAAAACTATCACAAGTCGTATATTAGAGAGTACTTCCAAATAGTTTATGAAAACGCTCCCAGAGACGTACCTACTCTTTTAGAGATCGTTTACAATGGCAGAGAGTTCTCCCTGAGAGGCGGGTTTACATTGGCAAACTATTAGGAGGTACTCTAAGATATTTATACTTGGGCTAGTTTCACTTGCGCATGTAAATTACGCATTAGTTGTTGAGACTGTTGAGACATGCCTGCCACGCGTGGATATTCTCACGCAAGGGATTAATTTTGCGTTCCACGTAAGTAGCGCGCCCCACAAAAAAATTCACAATTCAAAAACTATAGGCGCTGTAGGTAATTTCTTTTTACCAAAAACTTCTTTCATGTTTTGGACACATTTCCCTCGCAGCATGTATATAAAAATTTCCACAAATAAAAAAGTTTCTCGCTTAGTGAAAATTTCATTACACTTTTTATAACCTTGCAGTTTTGTTGCTATTTAAAGTGGTTAAGAAACAATATTGGACAACAACGATGGCATTCGTTGTAAGCGCTCATATGTTAGCTTCAATTTAAAAAAAATCGAGTCGATAGCTCCACTACTCACAAAGATATGACGATGGAAACGTGAAAAAACACAATTTCCGTAAATTGCCAATTTCCACAGTTTTTTCGAAATAAAAAAGGTCTCGACCACAAAAAAAATGTCGTAAATCGCCATTTCGTATGCAGAGTGATGTACCTAACAAAATCTATGGGGTCCGATCTAGATCTACCTTGAAAAAATTTTTTGACGACTTTTAGCCCGATTTCGCTCCACTATATCCATGGAAAGAAATGTGCAATGATAGCGTTATAACCTTAGTAATGACATTCTCAATGAAATTTTGCAAATGTGGTTACCTAAGCAGGAAAATTTACTAAACAGTGGGGTCGTTTGTTGTGAAAAGTAGGTGTAAATGTATTGTAAAAAAGTGTCAAAAAAATAAATATTTTAGTAGAGCCTTCAAATTTGGCACACAAACGTAGAATTTAAAAACAAACAACTTTTTCAAGTAAAACTTTTTGATATTTTAACCACTAAACCCATTTTTGGCGATATATTTTTTAAATGTCATTTTTGACAGATAAGGAAAGTCACATGACCACGTTTGAGTGGGTCATTTTTCATTTCAGGTAACCCCAAACTTAAATTTCAAAATAAAACGTTAATTAAAAATTTCCCCCCTATGTTGCGAACTTTTTGGAGGACACTGTATAAGCCAACCTGTATATTTATATATTCTACGACTGTAAAGAAATGGCCTCACTCATAATACGATTTGCAGCCATCGCTTGCGGCTCGTACCGCAAACTGTCGTATTCGTGGGAAATGAATCCATTTATTGCTGCTTATTATTATTATTATACAATATACTATTATTTATTACTAACCTACTAATTTTAATCACTATGCAAATTAAAATCTACAAAAATTTCAAATTACCGTGATCACTACTAATGCAGACAAGCGTACCTATTTCGTCTCTCTGTAGGTAGGTACCTACCTACCTAAAGGTTGTTTAGTAATCTGAAAACCTCTTTCTACACCATGACAAAAATTTGTTTTCCCCCTATATCTTTAAAACCGCTTTGTATTCCTTTTTCAACTTCTAAAACGACAAAATTTGTTTACAAGAGAATTAAATAATTAAATAATAAATAAATAATAAATTCAACTAGGGACAAGCAAATTAATTCATTATTTTATTTTTTAAATACAAAGCGGGTTGAGACATATTGGGGAAAAACTGTTGTTTTTTTTCTGTAAAATTTCAACACCCTGTATCTCAGAAATAAAGCGGTTGCGGATTCATGTTCATATAAAAAAAAATCTTAAAACCATCTAAGGAGTAACGTCCTTTCGGATCAGCATTCAATTATGAAACACCCTATATTGTGTTAAATATGCTTAGCTTACATTTGTGGCGGGACACTTTATTTCAAACATATATGAACTGTATAAACGAGTATACCTAGGGGCTCCTTCCGAAGCAGCAAACACCGTAATCATTTACGTAGGTAGGCAACCTTTGCTTCTTCACTGTCAGTACCAAATTAACAGAAACATAGGGCGATATTCATAACGTCTCCAAACTATTTGGACTGCATGTTTTTCTGCTTTCGTCGATCTTGGTTCGAATCGACGTCTAGGCAGATGCATGTACAGTCGCGGACAGTTGGTATCGAACGACCTGAAGAGGTTTCTCGTGGCTATCGTTACAGGGCGCGCGGAGACGGCAACAGCGCGCGCCTTCGGCATCGGATGGTTCGAACGGGTGTCTTGTTCCGAGAATTCTTTGCAAGCGATTAAGCCGATGTCACCGAAAGGGTTAAAAAAAATTAAGGAATCAGTATTAAACTATTTATTAAAACAGTTCACAAGTATACAGTATGATTTTTTAAACTACCACCGCGATTTCCTCGCTTATTTTGCGCCCTACAAAAAAAAACATGAGAAACAAAAAGGTGACAATTTTGGACAGCTAAGTGGCCCTGAAAAAGTAATCAACATCCATGGTCAACTTGTCGCGCAATATAAAAAAACCTCCAATTGAGCAAAATTATTAAATAGCCGTAACATACCTATTTATTTTAAGATACCGAAGAAAACTTTTATATTGAAAATTGATGGCACTGAGAAGCTTTATGCAACTGGGTGCTCAGATAGTTTCTGAAAATTACACAGGCTCTTCGGCTCTGTTGAGGCCATTGTTTTAGTTATTAAAGGCCATTGTTTTAGTTTATTAAAGTAGTTATTTGGCTCCCTACTGAAAAATCTTAAGAAACAAAAACGTGTAAATTTTAGATAGTTGGTTAATGTTAAAAAAAGAAGTCGGTATCCATGGCCAACTTTTCGCGCAATACCAAAAAAAACTTAAATCAACAAGAATCTGAAAACAATCAATTTATTTTGAAAGTCGAGGGAAAATTTTAATTGGAGATTAGCGGCAATTAGATCACGCAAGAACATTGACAAAAGAAAATTTTCATACAATTTGTACTAGTTTTCCCGCTAATTTGTTTAAAGTGTGAAGTCGAAATAGCAATTAAAAACATCAACAGTTATTCAAATTAAAGACAAATTTTCTCATATTAAAGATCTTGTTTGATCAAAAAAAAATTAAATAAATTGATAGTTTTGTTTTCACATTTTTGTCGACTTGAGTTTTTTTTTGTATTGCGTGAAAAGTTGGTTATGGATGCCGATTTATTTTTTAACATCACCTAGCCGTCTAAAATTGCCATATTTATTATGCTTATATAAGCTTACTTACATAAAAAAAATATATTTAATGCAGTGATAGGGCCAAAGCGAAAAATGTTTTTCAAATAAATCAAAGTGTGCCAATTGTTTCTAAAATTGGTAGTATGGAGTATCCTTTACTTTTGAACAACTTTTCCTAGCAACTTATTTCCACATAAGAAATGTTAGCAAAGTTTTTATCAAGAGTAACTTTTTGCGGTAAAATTAAAGATAAGAAAGTGTTCCTATTCAACACCTCTTCGGTGGACATACTGTATATACATAGTGTATTTGGAAATGAAAGGAAGGTTTATGGCTTATTATAAATATAAATGCAAATTCTTTATCAGAGGCTCGAGAGCCCGTCATAAAATACTACATAACTCGCCCGAATATTAATTTGCGTATTTATCCTCATCAGATTTTTAGCAAAAGAGCACGCCACTGAAATGGTCGAATTTTCCTTCTCAATCAATATTTATGGCCTCCTTTCATTTCCAAATACACTAAGTATAGTTGTCAGCGGTTTTAGACATTAAGTTAATAAATATTTTGCGTTGCAACAAAAATGTATTTTTATGTTATAATAAAAAAATATGTAGTAACACTAAAAATATATTTAGCTAATAACCCTAGAATTAAAAAAGTTAATTAAAAGGATTTTCATAGATTATTCTTTTCTTTCCAAAATAAGTATTTGTTCCAACATTTAGTTGTTAGGTCTCGTAGTCCTAAACATAAATGATTATAAAATAAAAGGGGTGTCCCTTTTATTTATTTTTTCTTATTTTTGAAGAAATTGGTCAGAAGTTTTAATAAATTGGTTTTCGTGGTGCTGCAATGCTCCATTGTTTCTCATAAAATGCCCTTCAACAGATAAATGAGATTAGGGGGTCACAGACATAAAATTACCCTTGTAACTTAATAGAGAGTTATTGCAGAAACTGTTTTTGGCATTAAGCAGTATTTAAGACGACTTTATTTGAATACTCTCATACGTTATTTATGATTCTGACAATAGTTATTGCAAGTCGTAATTTATGTATCCAAATTAAGGGCTTGTTTACGTTTACTTTATTGTTTTGTATTTCTACACTTTCACTAGAATATTATGTGCTTTTATAATTTTGCTCCGGAAAAAACTGGGAAAACAGCCAAATAACCACGGAACACCAAGGTGAAAGACTAATGAAAACAAACAAGGTGCAAACGCAAACAAGCATCGAACATTTTAGGTTAAGTCCTACTTTCACAGAACACTAGCGTTTTCTGACAAATCAGAATTTATTTTAAGAATTGTGACAAATAAGGTAAAAATAACGTATATTATGGTATACACAATAAACAAAAATAAAGGAAAATAACCTTATTATGGACGACCTTATGTCAAACTACGACTGCGCATGCTCAAATGTCAAAATAACGTCAAAAAAGAGCGCGACGTTATTTATTTCTGCAATAACTCTCTATTATTTAAATTGCATACCTTTATCAATAACATCAGAAGACACACAGCAGGGACACGTGTCAAGCTTTACACACCTCCCTGGACCTCAATGTGATTACCTGGATAAAATAAAATAATTTCAGGTGATTGAGGACTTCCACAAGCTGGATATAATGATTACGAAGTTTTATTAGAACCACCGACACAGGAAGAATCCGAAAAAACTATAAACCCATTAAAATCTTTATGACTATAACATAATTAAATAAAGGCAAGAAATCAAATGCATTTTCCATTATTATATTATATGTATATTAATATTTAGTATACCCACCTTGGGATAGGATGACTTTCTGAACTCTCCTGCTCATCGAATCTATGAGTTGGCAGCAGAGATCATGGGTTACGACTTCATCCCACGTTTGTTGAATCTTCTGCCAAAGTGCCTCCCTATTTTCGGGTACGAAGTTCTCCATTGTCCGCGCCATTCTGCCCCACACATTCTCAATGGGATTCAAGTCAGGACTCTTCGCCGGCCATTGCAACTTTTCTACGTTGTTTTCGGTGAACCATTCGCGAACTATTCTTGCTGTATGCACAGGAGCGTTATCATGCTGGAAAACGAAGCCATCGGGATACATTTCCGTTGCAGTTGGTAACAATCCGCCTTCGAGTATCTCGCAATAGCGAGCTGCTGTGAAGCGGTCGTCGATTCTCCAACAAATGCCAGGTCCACGGTAGCTTATCCAGGCCCATATGTTGACGGAAAAATGCCCACTCCTTTTCCTGGGTGACACAAATCTTTCGTCATATCTTGAACTCACCGAAGGTCTATATACTCGCACTTTGCCATTGTAATGGCTTTGAAAGATCTTTTCGTCGCTAAATATTACCTTCTCCCAATAATGTGGCGGTAAACGCTGAAACTCTCGGCATATCTGCAACCTGACTTCCTTATTAGCCTCGGTCAGCTGAATTTTGTTGCTGGCCGTGCGAGATTTCAGATTGGCTGCATCTAATCTCCTTCGGGCAGTTCTAACACTTGCTGGAAATTGTGTTGCAGATACTGCTTCAACGGCGGATTTAAACGGATTTGCAAGGCAAAAATTAGCTAGTTGCTCATCTTGTTGGTCAGACGTAATTTTCACATTTCCTCCTCTATGTATGTTTTCCACGCTTCCGGTTTCGTCATATTTCTTCTTTATATTGAAAATGGTGCTTTTAGATACACCAAATTCTTCGGCCAGTCGGGAAATAGCCCAACCATTTTCTAGTTTGGCGATGATACGGTGCTTGACGGATTCACTCAAACGAGGCATAACGAACACTGTTAGTTACTCTCTCGAATTAGGATACTGACTAAATAATTTTAGCCCACCCATCTTAGTATTTATACAAAGGGCTAGGAGCAGGTATAATCGATATTTTCAAAATCTACATCCAATTCAATATTACAATTATTAAGTTAATCCCCTAAATTTAGTTATATTAAGTGCAGGTAGGTATAATTAATAAATACCTATTTAAAAAGATATAAATATCTATGCTAAAATATTTCAACTCAGGTAATCCGATAATCCATTAATTTTGTGCCATACATTTTCTAATTAATATTAAGAGCCCCCATATCTACTTTTAAACATATTATACAAATCCTTGAAATCTTTAATTTTTGAGATAATCGCTTGATCTGTTTTTTGTCCGAAAGGACTTCAAAAGCCGCTTATTTTAGCAATCCTGCCATTTTCAAATTGCAAATCCAGGGCCGGCTACGATTTTTTATTCCCCCGATTTTCACAAAAACCATTTAGCCATTTTTTTATTTAAAATCTGACACCACAGCGTCAATCAGGACAGTCGAAAACCCTTTATATACCAAATTTGAACAAAAAATATAGAGAGAGTTCTATTCTACAGGATGTCAAAATTGAGCAAAATAGGAAATTTAAAGAAACCTCTTCAGGCATCTCTGGCGAGTCAAGTCATAAAAATTCAGCATTTTCAGATGGGGCAGAGAAAAATACCCTGTATTGAATCTTTGCACACCAACACTTTGAGTGGTTCTGTTGACAATTAAACTATTTTGACGGGATTCCATGGCACACTTGACTCGCCAAATGCCTGTAAATTTCCTATTTTGCTGAACCTTGACATCCTGTAGAATAGATCTCTCTCTAAATTCTTTGTTCAAATTTGGTATATAAAGGGGTTTTAGGGGGATCCTGATTAACGCTGTATTGGTAGATTTTAAATAAAAAAACACTCAAAAATCGTAGCCGGACCTGGATTTGCCTTTTGAAAATGATAGGAAGGCTAAAAGAAGCGATTTTTGAAGGCCTTTCACACAAAGAATGTTCAGGGATTATCTCCAAAAATAAAGATTTTATTAATTTGCATATGTTTAAAAGTAGACACCCTGTATATTAAATTATTGTTTTTGAGAAATTCTTCGGAATTCTATTGTGGCTCAAATTGACTATGGATTTACCTAATTTCATATTCCTAATTAATACAGGGTGCTGGCAGCAAAGGAAGGAAACTCGAGAAAAAGCAACTTTTATTGTGGTGTTGATTCTAATCTCAGCCTTGATATTTATTATTTTTTTATTTCATTATCATAAATACTAGACGGTATAGTAACATGATAAAATAGTACGAAATATTAAATACCAACACTGGGGTTGGAATTATTACCAGCACAAAGTTGCATTTTCCTCGAATTTTGTTCCTTTGCTGTGAGAGGCTGGAGGCTGTAATTTGCATTTTATGGTTCTATTTTTAGCAGACCGGCCGGCTGCAGACTCCAGCGCGATGTTGCCGTCTCCGCGCGCCCTGTAACGATAGCCACGAGAAACCTCTTCAGGTCGTTCGATACCAACTGTCCGCGACTGTACATGTCGATAGAGAAACATCGCTGATGGTCAAGAGCGATGGACAAATTGTAGATTCACGAAATTGCTCCTTATAATAGCCTTATCACTCACTGGGATTACTACGGTTTTCTAGGGTTTTTCGTGGTATTTGAGCGAATGCTATCTTAGTTCTATCGGGAAGAGCCGGCCCTAGCCGCAAATGGCAACGAAGACAAAATTATAGGACCTAATTGCCCCCCTCCCTGCACAAGCATTCAGTTGCTTCTAGGGTACTCCTAGTTTGAAGTATTGTGTTATTAGTTTTTATTACAATTACAAAAATGACTTCTTCTCAGGATATATCGTGACTTACTGTACTCATGTGTAGCGGCACCTTGTTGAGTTTTTTTAGACAAGAATCATTTTAGAAGTTCATTTTCATACTATAACCAACCCATTTTCACACATCTATTCGCCACACTACAGAAAACCAAATCACGCAACTAGCGCCAGCGCCATGCCAGCGTTAGCTTGCGCATGCTGCACTGACCGATATGAAGTTATAGCGGTGTTATTTTGAAACAAGTAGGTACTTATAGCAATAACAAATATCCAGCGAAAAATTTTGCTATAAATAGGTACATAATATTATAATATTGTTTAAATATTTTAAAATTGGTAACTACCTAAGATGGAGATGTTATTTAGTAAGTTTGGCAACATTGCAGACTTTAAGTTAGGATGACATACGGAACAAGGAACGAGGTCAGCGGTCCCAAAAATTTTGAAATTTTTCAGGGAGAAATGGAAATTTTATCTTGACTTAATAAACTACTATCATAGGTGTGCTCTCGAGTCCCAACTATAGGCACCCTTAGTTAAAATCTTTGTAGAGTCAATTGGTAATTTCGACATCCTATGTTGGCATCAATGCAGCAAAAAATGTAACCGGGTCGTAAGTTCAGCTCAGCAACGAGCCCATTTGCATAACATAAAAAGTAACAACGAGAACAAGAACAACACAGCTAAGTGTAAAACTCAGGAAACGTACAAAACCCGCGAATATTTTTGCTGCAACAAACAGCTGATTATACCAAAATACCAAAATGAAAAGTGTTTACAAGACGTTTTAAATTATTATTAAAATGAGTTGTAGTAATAATTATTGTTATTTGTATACAGGGTGAGTCGAAGTTAAACCGCCATACTCAAAATTTGAGTCGTATTTTTAAAAATAAATGGGGTTCTTCATATAACATTTTGTCCAAAAACGCTTCGTTTTCGACATACAGGGCGTCAAAGTTTTCTTTTAAAAAAAAAAAAAAAATTAGTATTTTCGGTTCCATTTATGCTATCGAGTTGAAAATTGGTACTTGTATGTTTTCTGGGACGGCGATTATGAATTTTCTATCAACTTTCTTCTAGCCGCTAGAGGGCGTTGGCTACGTCGTTACTTTCGAACAAAAGTGTTTTAAACTTTTTTGTCGTTGAAAAATCTGCATTTTAAACAGCAGAATATTAAATTACATTCGATTTTGAACAAAAAATGTCTCTTGTAAAAATACGAAAACCTTAACCGTTTTCATGAAAAACGCAATTTTGTGTCGCGGTGCGCTTGAATTCGAAAGAATTAAAATTTCGAAGTAGGCTGAGAAATGGGATTTATTCATTTGGAATTCTTTATTTACAGTAGGTATTGTCCTAAATTAACAATTTTTGTGAAATTAGTAACAAAAAGAACTTTAACCAAGACAACTTTATTATAATTTTTTCGTTATATTTTTGCTAATAAAGTTGTCTTGGTTAAAGTTCTTTTTATTACTAATTTCAAGAATTCCAAATGAATAAATCCCATTTCTCGGCCTACTACGAAATTTTAATTTTTTCGAATTCACGCGCACCGCGACACAAAATTGCGTTTTTCATGAAAACGGTTAAGGTTTTCGTATTTTTACAAGAGACATTTTTTGTTCAAAATCGAAGGTAATTTAATATTCCGTCTAAAATGCAGACTTTTCAACGACAAAAAAGTTTAAAACACTTTTGTTCGAAAGTAACGACGTAGCCAACGCCCTCTAGCGGCTAGAAGAAAGTTGATAGAAAATTCATAATCGCCGTCCCAGAAAACAAAAAAGTACCAATTTTCAACTCGATAGCATAAATGGAACCGAAAATACTTATTTTTTTCTGTTTTTAAAAGTAAACTTTGACGCCCTGTATGTCGAAAACGAAGCGTTTTTGGACAAAATGTTATATGAAAAAACCCCATTTATTTTTAAAAATACTACTCAAATTTTGAGTATGGCGGTTTAACTTCGACTCACCCTGTATTATGCTCTTTTTTTATCACTTGGGTAACTTTTGTCATAATAAATCAATGAGTGAAATCATTAACTGGTTATACCCATGGATAACAGAAAATTCCTAGGAATTTTGTGAAGAAAATTGTCATCTGACAAAATCCGGACTTCTTACAGTAATCGGGGTATACGGGTCAGTGATGACAGTGATTATACGAGTATAGTCCGGGAAAGATAGACATAACAAGACGGAATAAGCGAACTTTTTCGCTCTCAGATTTTCTTATAGAAAAGTGTAGGTTTTGAGGTCAGAAAACATATGTCACACACGCTACCACCAGCAACATACAGCGTTTTGAGATATATATACGATTTTTCGCGTTTTTTGACTAAAAACTGCTAATATCTTAAAGAAGATGCATTTTTTTTTTGAAAAAAAGTTTCAAATGAAAGTAGTTCAAAATTGAATTTCCTGTAAGATCTCTCCTATGAAAAATGTCGATTTTCCCAATCGTTTTCCCGTAAATGCGGAAAAACCGCATGTATACACTTTAAATGAACTACAGATTATGTGAAAATTTATTTTTTGGAGCCAAAATAATAGTCAATCTATTTATAAATAACAAAAGTGAATTAAAGAAAAGAAAATTGCGGAAAATCTTGTACCTAGTTTTCCGAGGATTGAATATTTATGAGCATCAAACGTATCATTTTATAGGTTTTCGAGGCTGTACGTTAGGAATTAATTACGCGCTTTTTAATATTTTCTAGAAAAATCTCTTTTTGATTTTTTTACTTATATAATATAAATAATATATATACATGATATATACAGTGTGTTTCACTTCAAGTCGAGACAATTCATTATTTTTTTACGGGTTGATCGATTTTCAAAAACTTTTTTTTTAAATATAGTGCTCCGAAAGATCTACATTTTGACACCAATTTTTTTCAGATTCGTCTTTGAATGGCACAGTCGTATTGGCCATACCCGAAAACCCCACATACCAAGTTTCACGGTCATAACTTATACACGGCGTTCACAAAATAGCTTCAAACATAGCAAAAATACGGTTTTTCGGAGTACTCTGTACAAACACCGAGAGATATTTTAAAATTATTTCTTTGCAGTTTGATTAGGGCTCATATAAGCTATCAATTCCCACGACTTCATGGCCCTGCCTTAGACAGGGCGTTCGCATTAAAAATACAAAAATCGAAAAAAAAACGATTTTTCTCTCTTTTTTTTCTACAATTTTAACTTATGCCTATTAAAAAACATAAACAATATTAAATTTTAGAAAGTATTTTCAATAAAGGGCACCCTGGATACGTGGATACCAATCAATTTTTAAATTTTTTCAAATAAAAAATGGGGTGCTTTTTATCGAAAATACTTTCTAAAATTTAATATTGTTTATGTTTTTTAATAGGCATAAGTTAAAATTGTAGAAAAAAATGTAAAAAAATTAAAAAAAAACACCAAGAGAAAAATCGATTTATTTTTATTTTTGTCTAAGACAGGGCCATGAAATCGTGGGAATTGGTAGCTTATGTGAGCCCTAATAAAACTGCAAAGAAATAATTTTAAAATATCTCTCGGTGTTTGTACAAAGCACTCCGAAAAAACGAATTTTTGCTATGTTTGAAGCTATTTTGTGAACACCCTGTATAAGTTATGACCGTGAAACTTATAGGGTTTTCGGGTATGGCCAATACGACTGTACTATTCATTTTTTTCCTAGAAAAATGCCTAATGTACTTTTGCAGTTTTTGGGGGTATAATTTTGATAAGTAGGTCATGGAAAAGACGAATCTGAAAAAAATTAGTGTCAAAATGTAGATCTTTCGGAGCACTATATTTAAAAAAAAAGTTTTTGAAAATCGGTCAACCCGTAAAAAAATAATGAATTGTCTCGACTTGAAGTGAAACACACTGTATATAGTGTGTCCCAGGATAAGTGAAACGAGAGGTGTAAAAGACCAAAAATTTTCGAGTTCGAATTTGGCCATTTGGGGTCTAGGCCTGCTTGACTAGAAAATAATTTTCACCATATTTTTTATTTTGAAAAATAAAGTAGGCCCTGACAGGAACGATTTATTTATTTTCTGTATAGATTAAGTGCCCTTTCTCGACAAGACATCGAAAAATTTTATTAGAAAAAGTTGCTGAGAATTGAAAATTATATCTCTATGCCAATTTTCAAAATAATTGGCCTACTTTGATTTTCGTCCATTTTATTTCTTGTAGATAGGCAGGGAAAAACGGCAAGCTTTTTTTGTGGGGTAGGTGAACTATCCTTGTCGTTTAAAATATCGAAAATTTTCATTAGAAAAAGTTGCTTAGAATTGAAAACTATGACCCTGTGTGAATTTTCAAAATAATTGGCCTACTTTGATTTTCATTTTCATAAAGACATTATTTCAAACAAATCATAGTATATCTCAGAACGCTGTATGTTGCTGGTGGTAGCGTGTGTGACATATGTTTTCTGACCTCAAAACCTACACTTTTCTATAAAAAAATCTGAGAGCGAAAAAGTTCGCTCATTTTTTCCCTATTTTCCTGGAGTAATAGTATTGTATAAGATTGGCAATATACGACTGACAAATAATTTCCGACCCGAGGTGTCGCTAGCATTTGCCCCCAATATTACGAGGATTGGAAATTAACTCGAGGCGTGTACGAAAACTGTGCAAAACAACTTTCCGTAGCTTGGTGCTCCGTATCATGGAGTACAGCTTCCGTCCGTTAAATGGCGACGGCAAAATACATTCGGCTGAGGCTGAGAGTTTAGCATGAATTAGTCTGTCTTTGCGGTTCTCTAATGAATCGTTAGGATCGCATTGTGACCTCCGCACAGATATAATGATTTCTGATGTGGTTCTCCGGCATAGGTGGCATGTAAGCAGTGCCGTAGGGCGCATTCAGCGACCAATAGTGAAACTATGATGGGAGAAATTAACCTTCAGGCCATCAGGCGTAGAGGACGGTATGTAGCGAGTCGAGTACTTTGCATTAAAATAGCAGGTAGCGGTGATTACTAGCATTCTATTCAGTACACATGGAGCTTACAGCTTAGTCGCTTGAATGCAAAACCGTTGGATATCTTCTCTATAATCACTGGTACGGGTCTAATACTTACCTACCTTGTACTGGCCACTGACCCCAATTCTTAAAGAACGTAGTTACAGGCAAGCACTAAATTAGTTACCAATATTTTTTCCACAGTGGGTGAAGTGCCACAATTAGTAAAGAAAATATATGTTTGTAGAAAATGTATAGTGGGAAATAGCTATGGGCTTTTACGCCATTTGTTGCAAATGTACTGTTATTTTTCATATTAAAAAAAGGCTTCCAATTCTAATTTGAAACGGAAAACGCTCACTTCTCCACCAGACACGAACAATAATCGCGTGGCCGGGCATTATCAGCGGTTCAATTATCCTCGGCTTTGGTATGAATATAATCGCAGACGAAAGATTTAATTAAACGGGCACACCGTTGTATAAGCCTATCTCGACCGGCCATTCTCAGCACATCGGACTAAAATTGTGATTATAATAACATAGTCGAATTAAATTACGGACTTAAGATTGCAAAAAATTGTAACATTATGAATTAAAGTGAATCCTATGTATTTTGAGTCGGTCTTTCCGAAAAAAGCAAAAAAAATGTCGACCACGTGACTTGCGGTAGGTATCTGTCAAAATTTACATTTTTTTCAAAAATTATCCAAAATCGGCTTTATTTGACACATTTTCGATAAAAGTTATTAGAAAAAGTTGTTTCTTTTGCAATTTTTGGCCTACATACCAATTTTTAGAGCCCTTTGATAACAATTAATTTTTTGCGTGTTTTTGTAAAAAAAATTCCAAACATTTCAACTAAAATGTATTTATTGAAAGTTGTATTTTAACCTAACCTAACCAGTTGATTTCTTAGAAAATATCTATTTGGTTTAAAAAATTATGTCAAGCTTGGTGCAAAGTTTATTTAATTTCAAAGGTTTGATGAACACAAACCTAGTCTATTTTTCACGTCGTTAAATACTTTCATCTAAAAGGAGTTATGTAAAGAGAATACAAATAAATGAACACATTTGGTTCATTTGGAAATTAAATTAGCGGTTCCCGATGTAAATTTATCTCTGATAACAGTTTAAGTAAAAAAAAGAGTAGGCTATGGAGGCAGTAACTATTGCCTACATAATTCCTTTTAGATTGGTCACCTTACAGACAATAGCGCAATTTCGTTTTGTTTCCATCTACAAGAGTGCCTGAAAATACATAATAATCAGTAGGTCAAAAAATTGATGTTTTGCAAATTTTTCGCAAACTAGAAAATACGCATTTTTTGTTTAGCATATATATCTTCTCGTATTTCAAGTTTTTTTGGAAATCATGAAAAACCAGATTTTAGAGAACAAAAAACAAACTTATCACCAAGTTGGAACTTACACACAGGCTTAGGATTAATTTTCTAAAATTATTTACAGTATATTTTTTGTGTATTTTTTTGCGCTCTTTCCGAAGATGAAGTAAGCTTTCTACCAAAAAAAAATTTTTTTTAGATAGTCCCGGAAAACCGCGCCAAAATCGCACGAGAAAGAATTTCAAAAAAATTTCCCTTTCCGAAAAACTATGGCAGATTTCACCGCGGGACCTATTTTGTTTGAATGCCAAAAAAAAAAACAAAATCTCTCATAGGCACATATTATGGCCTAACACTTATAGTTTCGCCACAAATTCAACGTGTTCATGGTTCTGATCAAAAAAACGAAAAAAGCAACTTTTTGGTATAAGCGCCTCTGGCCGCGAGAAATACGCCTTAAAAATATGGGTATATGAATTTCCGAACTATTTTTGCCTCCTCTTTCGACTGGTGCATTTATTTTCACCATAGGGGTAGTAATTGGCGAGATAATTAACAATTTTCCATGGGAAAATCCGGAAAACCCGGTTTTTCCCAATTTAGAAAATTTCGACCCGGGGCTACATTTTATTTTTTATTTTTTTTGGACAGAGCGCATCAAAATACATGAGATACAATTTGTTTCATCCAGTTACAATTTAATGCAAGCTCGAGGGGTCTTTTTTCGTAATTTAATTAGACTAACAAAATATCAAAAATAAAAAAATATATGTTTGATCTATCTCAGCCAACTTACGTAAACTGTAAACGGACCTAATTGGACTGACAATAGACGAGTCTGCTAGTAATTTTGCTTTGCAAAAAAGATGGAAGTTCCGCCATAGCGCTATTCTTGTTTGTTTCTTTGTCAGTGTAAGTAGCCAAAGTCATATTTATGTTGGCGTTGAGTAATTCACTAAACATTTATTGTCTCCATTTGATATTTTCTGAAACTATAATGTTGTATTCCTGGTAGATTTTTGTTAATTGATAAAGTATTGCTGGTTTACTACCAAAACAAAATTGAAACCATTCAATAAGTTATGGATATTTCTGTATCTACGTACGTTTCGGCCAACGTTTAGCCATCTTCAGGTTACATATACATTTATTAATATTAAGTCAAAGTTCTTAATATTCTTTTTTATTAATTTTAAAATTAATTAGTACCACTTTAACACTTTTAACTTTTTTGTACCAGGACTTTAACAGTCGCTAGAAAAATTTTTCATGTTAACATAGGTTCATAAACGCTTCGTTTTAAAGATACAAGGTGTTGAAAGTTTCATAAAAATGTCAATTATTTTTTATGGAGTCCCAACCAATGAAGGTATTTAAACCAAATTTGTTATGTAGTACCACTTACCTATACTAAAATCAAATAACTCTGACGCCTGATGTAAACAAGAGCACGTGTGTTAAGATATTCGCCTAATTTTACACACATATGGAAACAAGTACCGACCTTGGAGCGCCAACAACTTGAGGGGTGCCAAGTTGTCGCCGCCCTGAAACCGCGGCAGGCTTATAAACGCATACGCGGATTTTTTTTTTGACGCTTGTCACAGCACCCCTATAAGTTTTTTCTATACTCCCCTAGCTGTCTCCCACAAATCTTTGAGATAGATTTGCACAACAATTTCAGAATTTTCTTCTTTGAACTATCGTCGTTTGTTACGGCACCCATACAGATTTTTTCGATACTCCTACTATCCGCTACGAGTTTCCCCACAAATATTTTTGAAGTTCAGATTAATTTACAAAAAAAAAACATAATTTCTTTACATTTTTTGTGACGCCACTGTCGTTTACCACGGCATCCCTACAGCTTTTTTCAATACTCCTACGCGTCGCCACAAAATATATTTCAAAGTGAAATTCATTTACGCAAAAAAGTTTTCTTTTGGATTTTTTTGCGACGCCACTGTTGTTTGTCGCCTCGCTCGTACAGGTTTTTTCCTATATTACTACATCCCCTATGCGTCTTCCAAAAATATCTTTGAGATTGATTGATTTACACAAAAATAAGATTTTTGGGATTTTTTGCGATGCCAATGCCGTTTGTCACAGCACCTCCTACAGGTTTTTTCTATATTACTACACCCCATATGCGTCTCCCAAAAATAATATCTTTGAGATTAAGATCGATTTAGACAAAAATAAAAATTTTGGAATTTTTTTGCGACGCCAATGACGTTTCTCACGGCACCTTCTACAGGTTTTTTTTCTATATTACTACATCTTCTATGCGTCTCCCAAAAATATCTTTGAGACTGAGATTGATTTACACAAAAAATAAGATTTTTTCTTGAATTTTTGCGACGCCACTGTCGTTACCCACGGCACCCCTACATGTTTTTTTCTATACCTACTCCTACATCCCCTACGTGTCCTCCAAAAATATATTTGAGACTGACATTGATTTACATAAAAAAATCAGTACTTGTACTGTATACTCATACATATCTTACGCGTCCCTCAAAAATATCTGATTGAGATTAATGTACACAAAAAGAATCAGATTTTTCCTTTTGGATTTTTTTGCTACAAAATAAAAATCGAAAACTGTTCAAGAAATTTTTGGCAAAATTTTTGAAATGTCCAGATTTAAAAAGAAACTTAATTGTCAAAGTAATACTCACTTCCAGCAAACCAGAAGATGGAAAGAAGAACTGGCCATTTTTTGCTACTCCCTGTATAGTCATTACTAAAGATCTTGGTCATTACTAACATTCCGTGATAAAAGTCTTGTTTTTTTTTTTTTAAATTTTGACAATCCCCACATAAAAAAAACGAAAATTCTGAGACTGCAAATCTCCATGCTAAATATAGGTGAGGCGTATTTAATCGTAGCTTAATTAATGTGAATAACAGCTGATCAATTTTCTGTATTTTTTCTACCTTCCATCATAAACAATAATTAATCTCACATCCTTATTCAAATTAACTAGTGCCTCAAAAATGGCACAATTTGATAGATGAAACGTTTTTCAAATGCATGTCAATAATATATAAGAATAATATAAATGCCATGAATGTGCCAAAGAAGCTAATTTTAGGCGCTCACGTGCAGACAAAAATGCAGATTTTATTGTTTACTATTATGACAAAAGATCATAGTATACAATAAAAAAAATAAAATTTGAATTTTGGTTGATAATTAAAAAAAAAAAGAAAAAGAATTGTGTGGGATTTGAACCTACTATGAAATACTTTAAATTTTCTTAGGTGCGCGCTTTTACCCACTCGGCTATACATACTTAAATGTAAATTATTTCCATGAGTTTGCTCATACCTAAAATAACCTGTGTTCTGCAAATGTTCTGCACCACACGGGCTGCATCGTCAAGTGCAAAAGCCTACTTAAGTAAAGTTTTTCTGGCCTAGCTTTCCCGAATAAAAGAAGGAAATAGAAGACGTCAAGAGGATTGTATACAATCAAGTTAGGTTAGGTACAGTAAAAGCAATCGCACAATTAGGTACCTACCTGTTCACCGCGTGAATACCTACTACCTATTCACTAAGTAAAAGCGTTGAGTGAGGAATAATGAGGAATAATAAGAGGCGCAACCTTACAGGACGCAGCGTAGCCGAAAACGCGGCCCGAAAAGCGTCCGAGATAAAAAGCGTCCGAGACAAAAAAATACATATCCTTCCAGTAAAATATAAAATATATAAAATTGTACCGTTAGCCGGTTGTAGAGGGATCGGTGTTCCCGAAAACATAAACAAGTTGTAAAAATCCGTGGTCGCTAGGCGACTACAGCGAGTGGGGACAACGGGGGGCTTCAGGGTAAGCACACGAAAACCGGTCACACAATTTTATATGGGCGCTGCGCCTCTTATTTATTCCTCACTCCACTCAACGGTAAAAGCCCATACCATTCGAAAAGCAAACAAAACAAAACTAACCAATTTTCTTTTGCGGATACCTCGATCGATATCTATAACTAAAATCGTGGCGTAAGTAAATAAAACCACATGTTCAGCGAGCCTAGCAACAGGGGCGTACTCGATCGCAAAAGTATATGCACGCGGTTCTATCTTGTTGTTTTCAGCTATTTAGACACTGCCACAAATAATTTTATCGATGTTTTGAACCATTTTAATTAAGCCAATAATTTTCTTCCGAAATATTTTTATGTAAACAATTGTAAAACTAAAATTAAATACAGGTCGTGCCTCAGTGCGGCACTGGCGAATATCTCAGCCCACGTGCTCTTGTTTACGACAGAGTTTCTCGATTTAATATAGGGACTTTACTTTTACTTGTTCGGCGCGGCACGCCAAATTCGACTTCCTCCCCGGCGCGTACCAAATCCAAAAATGGATCAAAAGGCGGAACGGCTTTTCCGCTTCTGGCGCTCTTCAATAGCGATGTAGCACTTATTTTTTTGCGTCCCCAGGTGAAATTTGGACTTAAAATATCGAAAACTGCGCCCGCTAGCCGTGACCAAAGGAAAGCGTTACATACATACTACATTTTTTGAGAAGCGAGGGCGACTATAAACACCTCGGAGGTCCGGCAGGACCGGACTAGGCGTTTATAACAAGGTGAAATCTCACAAATTCACTTGCGATCGAAAACATATTTTATGGCCTATTGAGCACCTATTGCAGGCCATCGAACACCTGTTTTTACTTACGCCAGGCATCGGAGTTATTTTTAGTATTGTAACAGATTTGGCAATAGTATGAAGGCCCTTAAACCACCAGTGTGTCGGAGTTGTGGGGTTTCCTTTCCATTAATTTAAAAAATAGCTATACGGTCGTGACTTTAATTCAAAAAAGTTACTAAAAAAATTACTTAAGCCCTCAAAAGAATTAAACCCAAAATGACAACTGGTCCTGATATGATACCAGCATTTCTTAGTCATGATGGCGCTACTGTTTTGTCCCCACGGCTCCAAATATTGCTTAATCTATGCTTAACACCTGTAACTGTTTCAGTTCTTTGGAAAACTTCTAAAGTTAGACCGGTGCCCTATAATAACGATAAACGTAATATTAGTAACTACAGGTCTATTACTAATATTAACAACTTTTTAAAAGCTTTTGAGTATCTACCCCATGATCTGCTATACTCCTCCGTAAGTGAAAAAATTACAACCAATCCACGGTTTTACAAAAGGTCGCTCTAAAACATTTTATTTAATATTTATTACGGAATCTGTTGCTCATGCATTGGATCATGCATAGCAGCTTGATGTTACATACATAGACCTTTCGAAAGCTTTTGACAAATTGGATCACTGTATACTTATTGATAATTTAAAACACTTTGATGTACCGAGCCACTTAATCGATTTAGTTAGATCTTGGCTAAGTGATCGAAAGCAATATGTGTCCATTAGTGATTTGAACTCACAGCCGTTCACCTGTCCTTCAGGGTTGCCTCAGGGGTCAGTCCTCGGACCTCTTATCTTTAACATTTTTGTTAATAATATTTGCCGAAAATTGTCTGTTTGCTCGTTGTTGTATGCTGATGATTTTAAAATTTTTGCAAAAATTCATACTCCTGAGGATTGTGGTAGGTTGCAGGATGACTGGAATGTTGTCAATGTATGGTGTAATGAAAATAGACTTATTCTCAATATAAGTAAATGTAATGTTATGTCATACACAGTTAAAAAAACCGTTTTATTTGATTATAGTCTTGAAAGCCAATCACTCTCCAGAGCAAAGTTTGTTAAAGACTTGGGAGTTACATTTGACACGTCTTTCTTTTAATAAACATTTCTAGAATGTAGTCAGTCAAGCTTTCAAAATTTCAAAATACTATTTCCAGGTAGGCCTTTGTGCAAGGGTACCATTTATGCATACAACGTTAAAACCTAGTAACCATAGTTGCTAGGTTTTCACAAAGCACGGGAGATCTGATTTAAAGTAGATGTTCAAAATATGAATAATTTTGTTTAATACATAATTATTCACACCATTCATAATGTAGGTAGGTACACCAGAACTTAAATTGTAAATTATGTTAACAAGGAATAATTTAAAAGTTATTTAAATAGTGTCGTTAATCAAATTGATTAAATCCCAAAACAAGTTCGAATTCATATTTAAATTTGTCAAAAAAATTAGATATTTCGAACGTAAACGTGGCAGATAGGAAAAAATTTCAAGAGACACTTTGAAATGAATCGCTATTTTGAAATAAAGTTTTAAATTTGATTCTGGACAGGGCCGTACTACTTTTTTTAATTAATGGAAGGGAACCCCCATATCTGCCACTCGTTGTTTGTGGGCTTTCATATTTTCCCCAAATCTAGGTTTATCTTGAAGGACCATAAGGTCCCTAAAAGCTCGCCCATGAAAGTGTCTTTTATCTGCAGAAAATAAAAAGTTATGGCTTTTCAAATATTTTCCCGAGAACCACTGGTCGCAGGGCCGATTTATTATTGAAGCGATGGCTTCCCACAACAGCGTTGCCATACCATCAGATAATTCCCTGAAAAATATTTGTAAAAATTTGCAAATTTTTACAACACGGCACCCCACTTCCTAACGACTTAACACTCGCCGTAACGTAGTAATAATCACATTTGCCACTTCACTAATTTGTTACACGCAGTATCATGGCTATTTTTCATTTAATTCGCAGCGGCCTATACACACCCAACGAAGATTTCAGCAAACAACTTTTATTAGCTAGCAAGAATAATTAACATTACAATTATTATTATCTGCCTTCAAAATTCGCAAGAACCGGACGCGAGCTCGTGGTCTATTACACTCTAGAAGTATTTAGTATTTAGTTTAATGATCCTGTAAACCAATTTTTGATAAAAGTTATTTTAGGGAAACTCACTGACAGTGCCCTCATTTTAATAGTTGTAATCTTGCTTGTAATCTCTTAATATCAAAACTAAACACCACAAATTTTGCGGACAATAATCTCCATAAGACCAAAAAAACGTGGCCCGAGGTCACGTGACGTCACGTTTGGGGTGACCCCCGCCCCCCCCCGTTGATTCCTAGATCCGTCTCAGAAAAATTCCCATCTCATACAAGCGAGTTCAAACTGCAGTCGTTCGTGAATCATCTGAAGAAAAATTCGGTCTTCACGACATTTGAAAGTTTTCAAAATATGGAGGTGGGTGAAAAAAATTTAAATCACGGGCGTAGAAAAGTGAACACGCATTACAAGGAGAAGATCTACGTCGAGTTCGAGGATTTTCAGACGGTGCTACCACAACGGTACACCGCTGAGTATACGCCCCAGCGGATCGAGGAGATGACATTAAACAGGGACATCAGCAATAGAAGGAGGCATAAACGGGCTCCTTGGATAACTGATGCGTTGTTGACATCAGTGAACAAGAAACATTTAATTTACAAAAAAATGCAAAAACTACCCAAACGATCTACAGATATTTGAATATTACAAGAGATACAGAAATTGGTTAAACAGATTAATAAAAGACGCTGAAATCAATTATTTTAAAATTCAAATTGATAAAAATAAGAATTGTTTAAAAAATATGTGGCTAACTTTGAATAAAAATGAAAACAAATCTAAGAATGAAGAAATCAAAATGATAAAAAGTGAAAAGGGGCAAATAACAGATGGGCAAGAAATTGCTCATCAATTCAATAATTTCTTTTCTCAGAAAGGGTCAAAACTGGCTTCTAAAATCAAACAACCTTCACAACATTTTAAAAAGAAAATAATTCAAGATGAAATTAAATTTGATCTTACTAATATTCGAGAAGTTTCTAAAACAATCAAAAGTTTACGAACTAATACAGCCCCAGGAGTAGATAATATTCAAACTGACACTTTAAAGAAATATTGCCTGGAACTTTCTCCCCCACACACACACATATATTTAATTTGTCTATAAAAACTGGTAATTTTCCTAATGCTTTTAAAGTCGCAAAAATTAAACCGCTGTTTAAGTCTGCAGACAGAACTAATGTAAATAATTACAGACCGATTTCCATTCTTTCAAATCTATCAAAAATCTTAGAGAAAATATTTAAAAAACGCCTTGTTTCATATATTGACAAGCATAATGTTATAAGCGAGGGACAGTATGGTTTTCGGGAGGGCAGGTCGACGCAGGACGCTTTAGCATACCTAAGTGCAAAAATTTATGAGGCAATTGATAATAAAAAACCGGCTGTGGGCGTCTTCGTCGATTTAGCCAAAGCCTTTGATCGTTGGGTGAAGATTTACCTTCAGTCTACGCTTTGATACTGTGTGTCACTCTCAGATGTTTGAAATTTTAAAAGATCTTGGTATTAGAAATAAAGAAAAGTTATTTTACAGATAGAAAACAATGTGTTGAACTATTACAATCGGTGATTAGCGATTATGAAAAATTATTTGTGATATACGTGAATGACATTTTTCAGATCGATACATGTGGAGAGGTGGCTAATTTTGCGGATGACCAAATATGTTTCTATACAGGAGATAACTGGGATGAATTGAAGGAAAGGGTGGGAAAAGATTTTAAAAAAATTTCTGATTTTTTCTTATAAAAAACTTACACTCCATTGGGAAAAAACTAAGTTTATGCCATTTACGTCCTACAATAAATATCTACCGACTTTTAATGAAATTGAAATCGTGAATGAGTTCAAGATTAGGTCAACCGGAACTATCAAGTATCTGGGGGTTATGTTTGATTCTAATCTTAAATGGGTAGGTCATATTAATCTTATAAACAAAAAACTGTTAAATTTAATATATAAATTTAAATTTTATAAACATATTTTGTGCACAAAAAAGTTGGAGGTGTTATAAAAAAAAACCTTAATAATTCCACATCTCACATATGGCATCGTCGCATGGGGCGGAGTATTAAAGCAACATATTAGTAAGCTAGAAACGACACAAAAATGGTTGCTAAAAATAATGTACAATAAACCCAAATTATATCCATCAGAATCGCTATATTTTATAAAGAAAACAAAATATTGGATGTCAGGCAACTTTTCTATCAGCAGTTAGCTATAGTCATGCATAAAACCCAGAGCAAAAATAACATCTCTGCTAATACACGACAACAAAACCAATAATTAATAATTCCCAAAATGAAAAAAGCTGTAGGACAACGTTGTCACATTTTTATTGGGCCTAGAGTATACAACCATCTGCCTCAAAACATAAAACAGGAACAACAACTAAAATCTTTCAAACGTGCATTGCGAGGATGGATTGATAGTACATCAAGAACTCAAATCCATTTGATTATAGATCTGAAAAACAGCTAAATGATGTTAATATAACTTATTCTAAACAAAAATTGAAACCTTCGATGATGTTATCAAACTTGATATATGTAAGTGTTAAGTAGTTATATTTTGTATATTTTATTCTTCTTAGATAGGTCTAAAGAATAAGTATGTTCAGTTCTTGTATGTGTCTGGAATGGTACTCTTTGTTGTTGCGCTTCAGTGAATGAAATCCCACAGACAAGGTAACTTACGTGGGTAATTTTGTTTATTTGGTGCAATGTTATAGAGTGTCGCATGTATGTAGTAAGTAAAATGTAATTGTTTCTATGTACTGAATAAACTATATAATAATAATAATAATTACGTGAACCTGTCGGCCCATCTACATCTACAAAAGTATCGGATTTATTGTAGAATGAGTGGGAGACTGGAGCGATATTTGAAAAATTTGGAATCCTTGAAATGAGCAATTATGCTGTACGAAGTTAATAGCAAAATAAAACCCATTCTTATAATTTCTTTTTAATAAACGTTCAAATAAAAGTCATTTGTATAACTGATTTTTATTAAACATTTAAAATATCTTTTTCTTCCTGTAAATTTTGGGAAAAGGTGTAAATAGAACTCGTCGGTGTTCATTCAGTCTCTTTCGCTGGATGTGTATTGGGTAATAGCGTCATCAATAGGTTGCCAGACGAATTACACTCTTGCTATGAATAAAAATAATATTAGACGATTGCTTTGTGTGAATATTTTTATAAAAATTCTATGATTGTGGATAATGTACATACAGTTCTTATAGGTATACTTCTTATAGGCAGACGCTTCATTACTAGAGCCTCAGTATATAGTTGAAGTAGGCGCTACACGTACATACCTACCCCCCAATCTCTAGCCATATAAGTAGTGTTATGAAATGAGAACCACTTTACATCTGGCAATTTTTGTTGCCGGCAATAAAAATGTATGACAAGTGGTGCCGGAATTGTTTTTTGGGTTAGAAACCAGTCTTAAAAGTATGGAATGGTGCAATTGGCATGTTAGTAAGTGGTGCGACGGTAACAGATTTTATGCAATTCAAACCGGCGACTTCACGAGAAGTGTGAAGATTTAAAAGTACTAATTTGAGAACAATACAAGTATGTTTGTTAATACAAAGAAACTGTTTTTATTACTCGAAGCATCTCACAAAATTTAGAATAATTATAATAACATAATGTTACTAAGCGAAGTGTATTTTTCTAATAAAAACATGATATTTTTAAGTAAATGTGGCACATCCGCTATAAATATACTTTGGAAATATTGCTTGGATATTGTTTCAAATTAATTCAGTATAATAGATAAGATTTTGTATCTTAAAGAGAGTAAGAACTACGTACCCACCTATTCATTATTTGGCATATCTAGTAAACTACTGGTGCATACTATACAGGTTATGTCACTCAATCACCTCTATCTTGATTTTTGTGTATTTGAAAATGTAGAGAGCAAAAAACATTTTTTGGGTACCTAAATAGAAATGTAATTAAAAAATATATGTTTGTATCATTTACAAGAAAAGA
Organism: Pseudeuparius sepicola; assembly: GCA_963920635.1. NCBI lineage: Eukaryota > Metazoa > Arthropoda > Insecta > Coleoptera > Anthribidae > Pseudeuparius > Pseudeuparius sepicola. The sequence continues at coordinate 57,595,546 of OY987301.1, read as the reverse complement.
AACGTTTTCACTCATTATTATAATGAAACACTGCTGGAAAAGTAAAAATATCAAAGCAATTATTATTAAATTTTGTTATTGTTTTTAAAATCATAACTTTTTTTTCAATATTTCGTATGTAGGAAATAATAAGAATTGTAAATATCATTTTGAAATATTTTTTGAAGAACATTATTTTCTAAAATCAACAAAATGGCTAAAAATATAACAAAGTTACGTATATAGGGGAGAACGTGGAACGTTGCAACAGCGGTACGTTGCAACAGTCTATTTATTTCCTATCTTTATTTCAAAATCCTAGCGCCATCTATGTAAAAATGGTGTAATATGAAATGTTAAGGTATGGCCGAGTCCATTTCCTGATTTAATTGGGGGTGTCCGTGTCCGGGTAATTGCGTCTTTACGTTCACCGACAAAGCGATTAACAGTGAAAAATTTTTAAGAACTTAAGCAACATCAGGATTAAGGTGGCATAAACAAACATGGCATTAAATAATATCAAAGATCATGATATTCGAGAAGATATCCCACTAAATGGGGGATAAACGACTAAAATTGGTTTCCCTGGAGCCTACTAACGCCTCTACATACCAGAGAATGTACTATTTTACCAGTTTCCAGAGAGATCGCCTTCAGCACCCTCTAAGCGCCGAATGTTAAACTAAAGTAGCATCGGTCATGGAAGCCGTAATAATTTACAGGTTCCTAACCACCGAACTATATTCAAACCTGACACGCATTTTCTGCCCCCCACCTACGGTTTCCCCTAACCTACCGTTTCCCCTTTGTTGACGGTTTTTCAGTGTCTGGTTACGTCATCTGTGGTATCTGCAAACAGCAGCTGCCTCGTTTGCTTTCGATTATCGGGGTCAGGCACATATTTATGGATTGCTCTTTGCTGTTACGTATTTTTGTTGTTATTGTGTTTGTGTTATTGTGGTTATGTTACACTGTTGGCTCTGTTTATTGGTTTATTGTTCTTGTTGTGTTGATTTGGTTTCCGAAATCGGAATAATGTCCTTCGCGACCACCACTTGTGTTTATAGCGGAGTTTAAAAATGATCCTATCGTGTCATTCCGTTTGCACTTTGTTGCTAAAATATAAAACCTATCTTACATCTTACAAATTGAAATATCATTTAGGGAGACCGAGATAACTCAAGAATGCCCATTCTAATGAAAAAAAAAAAAACACTTGCTATAAACGCTGTACACCAAAGATCAAGGATTAAAATGCTCCTTTGTGATCAAAAATCCGATGAGTATTTCCGCCAAAAAACTGTAAAATGTAAAAGCATGTCGTGACGACCGCGCTCTGACGCCGAGATGCGAAATGCTTGAAATTCGCTTGGCACGGGGTTGTATCTGCATGGTAAAGGCGTCCGTATTTTCGTGCCTAGATGGTCGCTTTTCGTTTAAAACAGCGGAAGGTACACTTACACTGTTACTATAGCGAGAGTTGTGATAATCCAAGATAGGTATGCATTATAAGAATAAGAATCTGGTGGTTTTTAGTTTATGTATTTGAGTATTTGTAAATATCTTTTAAAATTTAATTAAATAAATTAATAATAGTTAAATAGGTATATTATCAACAAATGTCATTTCAAAAATCTTTATTAATAATTATTGTTACCAGCATTATAATAGTCCGAAGGTAGGACAAACTATATCCATTTAATTCAATTTTTTATTATTAACACTTAACCTTTTCTATAAAGTCTTTGATAATAATATACAGGGTGAGTTTTTTCGATGCCCACCATGGGGATCTCAGAAACTAGCAGAGCTAGAACAAAGGTTAAATGGGAAAATAATTGCAGTTTTGAATGTTAAATCTAATGCCCCTTTTGAATTTTTTAAAAAGTTCATGGATCACTAGATATTTTGAAAAGAGTGATTTTTTGCTATTTCATATCAGATCTCTGTAGTAGGTCCGTTATTTCTGATTATACAACAAAAACTTTGGAGACAAAAATTATAGATAATTTTGGGCTTATAATAAGATAATTTAATCAATTTTTTTATTTTATTTGTGATTTTTGAGATATGACATAAACTTGTGTTTTTTAAATGTAAATCATAGTTGGCTGTGGCCTTATAAAATCGGCCATTTTTGAGCTTTCCAAAGATATAATACTCGACATAGTTATTATAAAAAATAAAAGTGCTATGGCTAATTTTCTGCTTTTTTTAAATTTTCACATAGTCAGCCATGGGATATTTTCATAATTACGTTCTATTTTATAATTAGACATACTTCAAACTTTCTAATATTTTGTTTTTAGCTGGTAACAAAATATAATAAATAAAACAAAAATTAAAAAACTGAAATTTAAATTATTATTATCTTAAAAGGTCAAACTATCCACCATTATTATTTTGCAAATATTGCATCTTTTTAAAACTGAATTTGTCGCCTTTCTTAGAGAGCGCTTGTCAATACTGGCAATTGTTTCTAAAACAGCTGGTCTTAATTCATCAATTGTCCCATACTTTATTTTGTACTCTTCCCCACAAAAATAAATCCAAAACAGACAAATCCGGGGATCGGGGCTGCCAGGAAATAGGTCTATTTCTCCCTATCCAACTATTTGGATAGAGCTGATCTAGGTAATTTCTTACTGGCAAATAATTATGTGGTGGAGCTCCATCTTGATAATTTTTGTTTATTTTGTTACATTTTGTTACCAGCTAAAAATAAATATTTGAAAGTTTGAAGTATGTCTTATTATAAAATAGAACGTAATTATGGAAATATTCCATGGCTGACTATGTGAAAATTAAAAAAAAAAACAGGAAATTGGCCATAGCTCTTTTATTTTTTATAATAACTATGCCGAGTGTTATATCTTTGGAAAGCTCAAAAAATGGCCGATTTTATAAGGCCACAGCCAACTATGATTTACATTGAAAAAAAAAACAAGTTCGTCATATCTCAAAAATCACAAACAAAATAAAAAATTTGATTAAATTATCTTATTAAGCCCGAAATTATCTAAAATTTTTTGTCTACAGTTTTTTTTTTGTATAACCATAATGTTTTTCTGTATAATCAGAAACAACGGAGCTACAGAGATCTGATGAAATAGCAAAAAATCACTCTTTTCAAAATATCTAGTGAGCCATGAAATTTTTTAAAAATCCAAAAGAGGCATTAGATTGAGCATTCAAAACTGCAATTCTTTCCCCATCTAATCTTTGTTCTAGCTCTGCTAGTTTCCAATATCCCCATGGTGGGCGTCGAAAAAAACTCACCCTGTATAATATATTAAAAATCTACTAGTAGTTCCAATCCAATAATATTAAAGAAAATCTACTAGTAGAAAATCTATTAGTAGATTTTCTGTGACATTATTGGATGCTGGTGAAGTCGGTGTTCCGTGGTAGAATCTTCTATATTATCTGTAAATAAACAAATACTAAATACAGTCGGAATTACCCCGGCTTATTTTTTTCAAATTATCTGTTAAAGAGTCCGACCGTTGTAGAAAATGGTAATAGGTACTGTGACAATTCGGAATTAGGCGCGAGGTTATGAATAAATATACATTTCAAAAAAAAACATTTCTTTAAGCCGTATTTTGGCAAACCGGGTTTGAGTTTTCCGATAACTTTGGAGTTTTCCAAAAACAGATTTTATTATTTTTGAGACATGATAGGGTAAGGATTTAATTTAGCCCATTTAGCACCTCTTTGCAATTACGACGCTAGACGACGTGGCGACAAAAAAATATTTTTTCCAGAGACATATTATCACTTTTTTGAAAGCCCTAATTTTTGCGAAAATTTTTATTCAAGCCATTTTGGTGCTGTGAAAATTAATGAATGATAATTGATGAAAATAAACGAAACTCATGCAAAATATACTTAAGGAATATCAGACATGCAAAAAACTTTTTATTTAAGAAGCTTTTGTACAGGGTGGGCCAAATTGGACACTTTTAACCCTTTCGGGACAGCGGCCGCCAGAGGATCTGTGCCCAGTGGACCACAGCAGGAAGCGCATGCGTGTATGTACGGTTCCGGTCCTTAATTGCAAAACAGTCATTACATAACAACAGATCTTTTCACAATATAAATCATTTTTTGCATGCACCCACATGCCAATGAGCTTGTGTTCGAATTTATTGATGTATTTAAGTGCACTAAGTAAGTTTTTTTTACGAGAAGGTCCACCCAACTATATGCCATTACTAGAAAATCAGCCAATGACATTAATTGGGGGCATGACCAATGTAAAGTAGGCGTTCCTGTATCCGTAGTCAACGCGTGTCCGTCCGGTTCCAGTCCTTTCTCATGCCTCCCTGCTTGCGTTTATAGTCGGTTCCGGTCCCACTGACCCAACTTTTATATGCGTGTTCGTCCGGGTCCGGTCCCGAAAGGGTTAAAGGGAAACTCCTATTTTTGACGAAGATGGACGAAAACTGATATCGATGTCTGAGGCACATTTTTTATGATAAAATGGCGAAAACCGCAAATCGATATCTGTCACCGTTCTTCAGTTACAGGGCGTTTTTCGAAAAATTTTCCCGGATTGTATAAAACAGACTATCATATCCCATTGTTCATAACTTTCAAATAATTTCATGTAGGTATGTTATAAAGTTTATTGTTGCGTGTTTGTAAGTCCGTCCCTGTATACCAGAGTAGAGTAGAACGTATAGAAGAGTAGAGTAGGACGAGTCCATATACCTGCATGAGGGGTGTGGTCGCGTGAACCGAAGTGGGGAGCGAGAGGCGCGGTGGCCGCGCGGACGGAACAGTCGTTGTTGGGCAATGGTCGCGGAGTCGAGGTCGTGCCCCGCAAGTAAAAATCAATAGTCGCCGCGTCGCGAAGTCATTCCAGATTTCGATAGGCAGATATCGGACGGACGACACCACATATCCCGACCAAAGAAGGGAACATTGTAATAATTCGTACAATAAATCACAAAGGAAGACAACGGCCTTTTATTTACAAATCAGAGCATCGAAGGAAGTTACAAGCAGTCAACGGATCTTTTACCGTGGCCCAAAGGTTTTGGGCCATTAGAAGACCAACATAAATTGGTCTTCGGCCGGATACAAAGCAGACCAGCGGAAAGGCCGGAAGGAAAACAATAAAGCACAACATACCAGAAAGGTAAATCAAGAAACACGAGAAGAAAACACGAGTAATAGCCGCAACCAGGGTGCAAGACGAGGGTCAGCGCTTTCAAATTGGTATTCGGCGGAGAATCACGTAGCAACTGGGAAGTCTTCCACACAAGGGCGAAGAAATCCAGGAGTTCGTGTGTTGCTGGGACGATCCAGTGGCAGCGGACAAGCATAGGCGTAGAGTGAAGCGCTCGCAGTAAGCAAAATCAATAGCTTGGAGGTGGTGAGTCCCTTCCTTCTTTTATTTCCATTTTTTAACCTCGATAGCTGCCTTTCTTGTACAAAAACACATAGAGTTTGAAAACATATTTCAGAGTCTAATGCAATATTAAAACAAAAACAAACACAAAATGGGCACGGAACTGAAAACCTTAAAAACAAAAAGAAGCACGATCAAGTCCCAACTAACACGTTTTTCTAAATTCGTTGGTGAATTTGACACAAAAAACAAAACACGTTTTGAATTGCAATCACGACTAGAGAAAATTGAGCATGCATACGTAGAATTTGACAAAATTCAAACAGAAATAGAGATTTTGGGTGATGATTTGGATAGTCAGGAGGATGATAGAGAAACATTTGAGAACACATATTTTAACGCCACAGCAAAAGCAAGGCAATTTATTGTGTGGGAAACTGCACAGCAAACAAACAAGGATGCACAAGAAACAATTAGTACACCTAGTCCTGTCATTCAATCTAGTTTACAATTTTCGCGAAAATTACCGGTGTTAGATCTTCCGAAATTTTATGGCAATTACTTAGAATGGACTCATTTTTATGACACGTTTAAGGCTATGGTGGACAGCGACGCTTCCATAGAAAATGTCACAAAATTTTATTACCTGAAAAGTTGTCTCAAAGCAGAAGCAGCCAATGTTCTGAGCGCCTTAGAGGCAACTAATGAAAATTATTCAATTGCATTAGAGTTGTTAAGAAGCAGGTACGAAAATCCAGCGGTCCTGACAAAAAATCATGTCAAGGGTATTTTTAATTTACCAAACTTAACCAAAGATAACTTTCAATTATTGCGTAAATTATCAGACGATTTGCAAAAACATTTAAGAGCTTTAAAAACACTAGGTGAGCCAGTTGACTCGTGGGATACGTTATTAATTCATATAGTTAGCGAAAAATTAGATGAAGCTTCTTTCAGTGAGTGGGAAAAAAGTACTTTAAAAGAAAAAAATCCTAAAACATCTCACTTGTTGGAATTTTTATCGCAAAGGTGTCAATTTTTAGAAGCTTTACAAAGCAATAAAAAACGCGGATATGTATTTAATAAACAGGATCCTAAGCAGGATAAAAGTCTTTCACACGTTGCAGCACAAAAGGTAATGTGCAAACTATGCAAAGGAGATCATTACATACAAAGTTGCAAGCAATTTTTAGCTTTAACAGCACAAGAGCGTAGTAGTGAAGTCAGAAAACTTAATCTTTGTTTCAATTGCCTTAGGGGTAACCATGGGGTTGAAAATTGCAAAAGTAGCACAGGCTGTAGGAAATGCGGAAAACGTCATAACAGTTTAATACATCCGGAGCAAAATAAGCAATCAAGCACACAACCAAGTACCAAAGCAATCGCGGAAACAAAAAATGTTCTTGCTAATGTCACGACGACAAATAATAATAACGACATTCAAAACGAGACTCAAACACACTCAAACACGGAAACTTCAATTACGCCTACAGATTCACACGAAAATCAAACCATTTCAATTTTCACGCATACCAGTGCTAATCATAATGTGCGAATTTTATTGGCCACAGCTGAGGTAGGTATACAAGATCAAGCTGGTCAAATTCACACAGTCAAGGCGCTCCTGGATGGAGGATCACAGTCTAATTTCATTTCCAAAGAACTTGTGCAACGTCTAAATCTTCCCGTTGAAAATGTTAATATGCCTGTTGGGGGCGTAGGAGCATCTTTTGCGCATGTAAACAGAAAAACAAGAGCACGTGTTTACTCTCTACGAAAAAACTACAGGGTAAATATGTCATTTTTAATTCTTGAAAAAATCACTGAAGATATTCCAAATTTTGAAGTTGATGTTTCTACATTAGCCATTCCAGAGAACATAGATCTGGCCGACAGTAAATATTTTGAAACAAGTAAAGTAGACGTTCTGTTAGGTGCGGGTGTTTTCTATCACATTCTATCAAACGGAAAAATTGAATTAGGAAATGGACTACCGATTTTGCAAAATTCATTGTTAGGTTGGTTTATCGCAGGGCCTATAAATATACCTCGAGTAAGGGGAGCATCAACAATATGTAATCTTTCAGTAGTTCAATTAAATCAAAGCCTTCGCAATGAAATCGAAAAATTCTGGTTAATAGAAGAATTACCTCAGAATAAGAAATTTTCTAGGGAAGAACAAGAATGTTTGAATGATTTTATCGAAAACACGACTCGAGATGGGGCAGGCAAGTTTGTTGTTCACTTACCGATACGCGAGAAGTCTGAAATTTTAGGAAATTCATTACAAACCGCGGAAAAACGATTCTACAATGTAGAACGCAAACTACTACTACCAAAAAACGAAGAATTAAGATCTCAATATGTATCTTTCATGCGTGAATACGAAGAAATGGGTCATATGACTCAAATTTGTAGCACAGATTTAGAAGGTGGTAACACAGAAAAATATTATATGCCGCATCATGGAGTAGTAAACGAATCAAGTGCTACTACAAAGCTTCGCGTAGTTTTTGACGCGTCGGCAAAGGCTTCCAATGGTGTGTCGTTAAACGATAAATTAAAAGTAGGGCCTACAATACAAGACGATCTATTTACAATTCTTTTAAGATGGCGTGAGCATAATTTTGTGATGGGCGCAGATATTAAAAAAATGTATCGTATGGTAAATGTTCAAGAATCACAACGCGACTTACAAAGAATAGTTTGGCGTTCAAACCCAAATGAACCATTAAAGCATTATCGCCTCAACACGGTGACCTATGGAACAGCCGCAGCTAGCTTTTTAGCTATTAGAAGTCTCCATGAAGTTGCACACCAAATTAAAGATTCTTTTCCTCTAGCAAGTAAAACTATACTAAGTGACTTATGTGGACGATTTGTTAACAGGTAGCACCACAGTTGAAAATGCGATTCGATTAAAAATTGAACTCATATCTAGCTTAGCTCAATACGGGTTTACGTTACATAAGTGGACAAGCAACAGTGATGATATTTTGGGCAAACATAGTGAAACGAACCAATCTATTCATCACATTGGCAATGATTATACTCAAAAAACTTTAGGTCTTTTTTGGCAAGCCAATGCAGATGTTTTAAAATATGCTGTTTGTGCCAAAGCAATACCAGTGGTAACAAAACGCATAGTGCTATCAGTTATCTGCAAGATATTCGACCCTTTAGGTTTGATAGGTCCAGCAACTATTAGAGCAAAAATTATAATGCAGAAACTATGGCAACTTAAACAAGAATGGGATGAAAATTTACCTCCAGAGTTACTAAATGTTTGGAACTCCTTTTATAACCAGTTAACTAGTCTGAATGAAATCAAAATTCCTAGACAAGCCGTAAGTTTTGACTCACAATATATTGAGGTACATGGATTTTGTGATGCCTCTCAAGCAGCTTATGGAGCTTGTATCTATTCTCGTACAATAGACAAGCAGGGAAAAATATTGGTAAGGTTATTGTGCGCGAAATCAAGGGTAGCGCCCCTTAAGGTTATGTCGTTGCCAAAACTAGAACTTGCGGGTGCTGTCTTATTAGCTCGCCTTTACAAAAGGATAATAGAGGCTATTAAATTACCGGTAAAGGGTGTTAGTTTGTGGACGGATTCTACAATTGTTTTAAGCTGGCTAGCAGCACAACCTAGCACGTGGAAAACGTTTGTGGCCAACCGGGTGGCCGAAATACAGAGTTTAACGGAAAATTGTGAATGGCGACATGTAGATTCTTCCGATAACCCAGCGGACATTATTTCACGCGGTATAGAACCTAAGCAACTATTAAATTGCCCAATCTGGTGGTCGGGACCATCATGGTTGACTTCAAATGAAGATGAATGGCCAAATAATTGCACTTACACTAAGACACAAAGTTCAGGGGAAGTTCCTGAAAGACGACAACAAATACTTACCTTACTTAACACAGTCTCCGATGTGGATATTTTCAAACGCTTTTCCTCACTTACTAAATTACAAAATGTTATTGCACTTTGTGTGAGATTCAAGAAAAATGTCACTGCACACAAAGATGACAAAATAACTGGTCCTTTGCAAAATCATGAACTAAATAATTCATTAAACATTCTATCTAGGTTGGCACAAGTTTCAGAATTTTCGGAAGAACTTGCAGCTTTAAAAAAGGGTAACCACGTACCACATTCTTCAAAATTAAAGTCACTAGATCCCTTCCTGGATCAAGAGGGTTTAATCAGGGTCGGCGGTCGAATAGGAAAGGCTCCGATAGCTTTTGACAAAAAATTTCCAATTGTATTACCATCAAAACACGATTTAACCAGACTAATAATATTACACGAACATCATAGACATTTGCACGCAGGTGCTCAAGCCATTTTATTTGCGGTTAGGCAAAGATTTTGGCCACTTAGTGGCAGGCAAACGATAAGAAGTGTTTTGAGGCGCTGTGTAACATGTTTTAGGGTGAAACCATCAACCATTGTCAAAACGATGGGTGAATTACCGTATACACGCGTTGTTCAGCATCGACCTTTTTTTGTAACGGGAATTGACATGGCAGGTCCTTTCAATCTTAAAGACGGAAAATTAAGGAATCGCGCAATTGTGAAGGCCTACATGTGCATATTTGTTTGTTTTAGCACTCGTGCTGTACATATTGAATTGGTTGGAAGTCTAAACACTCAATCGTTTCTCAATTGCCTCAAACGCTTTGTGTCGCGTCGTGGATTGCCAGGGCAAATTTACACTGATAATGGTACAAATTTTGTGGGTGCCAATAATGAGTTGAAGGGTTTTTGTAGCGAATTGACCAACGATGGCGATATCACTAGATTTTTCATGCAAAACAATATTCAGTGGACTTTCATTCCCACTCGGTCACCACACCAAGGTGGCTTATGGGAAGCAGCTGTAAAATCAGCGAAATATCACCTAAAGCGCATCCTCGGAAATGCCAGTTTGACATTTGAGGATATGAATACGGTTTTTGCGCAGGTAGAGGCAGTTATGAATTCCCGTCCCCTGCTTCCTTTATCGAATGATCCTAATGATTTATCATCCCTCACGCCTGGTCATTTCCTAATAGGAAACCGCCTTACCACAAGCTGATGTCAGACATATCAGTGACAATCGATTAAAGCATTATGAATTTCTACAAAAGTTGGTTCAACATTTTTGGGAAAGATGGTCACATGATTATCTCTCAACGTTGCAAAACAGGGCCAAGTGGCATTTTGACTCGAAGCACAAGGTCAACATAGGTTCGCTCGTCATTCTGAAGGATGGAAACACTGCTCCGTTAAATTGGAAACTGGGACGAGTCATCGCGCTTCATCCAGGGCGTGACGGCGTAGTTCGGGTAGTGAGTGTGAAAACCTATTCGGGTCAAGTTAAACGTGCTGTACAGACAATATGCGTCTTGCCTGTGGACGAGCCTGTGGACGGAGTTTAGTCACTAAGCTTCAGTCTGTTAACATTTAATTTCTCTTTTTTTTTTTTCAATTTCAATTACCCAATAATGATATGTCAAAATGGTAATGTACAACTAATGTTAGTATTTGGTTTATTTCAAGTTATTGTACTATAATGTTTTAAGTGAAAGATGAATCTTTCAGGTCGGCGGTATGTTGCGTGTTTGTAAGTCCGTCCCTGTATACCAGAGTAGAGTAGAACGTATAGAAGAGTAGAGTAGGACGAGTCCATATACCTGCATGAGGGGTCTGGTCGCGTGAACCGAAGTGGGGAGCGAGAGGCGCGGTGGCCGCGCGGACGGAACAGTCGTTGTTGGGCAATGGTCGCGGAGTCGAGGTCGTGCCCCGCAAGTAAAAATCAATAGTCGCCGCGTCGCGAAGTCATTCCAGATTTCGATAGGCAGATATCGGACGGACGACACCACATATCCCGACCAAAGAAGGGAACATTGTAATAATTCGTACAATAAATCACAAAGGAAGACAACGGCCTTTTATTTACAAATCAGAGCATCGAAGGAAGTTACAAGCAGTCAACGGATCTTTTACCGTGGCCCAAAGGTTTTGGGCCATTAGAAGACCAACATTTATAAATTACACAAAAATATAAAAATCTTTACACTGCCAAAACAGCTTAACTGAAAATTTGACAGGTAACAGTAAACATTTTTTCACGGTTGTTTCATTGTGTCACCGTCCAAAGCTTGGTACTTGTTGAAAGGACGGGCTTCCAATAATTATTATACACATGAAATCATAAAAGCTATTAGTAATAATTGATAACTACTTAAGTAAATCATTAAGTGTTATATATTTTTGGAATGGTCATTATTTGCTCTATTGAAAAATGCAAAAATATACAGGGTGTTCCATTTAAAAAATAATTTTTTTTATCGGTAACTCCGGTAACTCTTAAACCATTGACTTGAAAAAAAAAATGTAGTAGCAGCATTGGATTCTGCGTAAAAAAGTGCTACAGGAATGTTTTTACAGAAACACAAAATTTTCAACCCGAAAAAAGTTACGGCCACTTTTCGAAAGCGCACATTTTCGAAAAACGCCCTGTAACTCAAGACCGGTGACAGATATCGATTTGCGGTTTTCGCCATTAAGTTTATCATAAAAAATGAGCCTCAGACACCGACATCAGTTTTCGTCTATCTCCGTCAAAAATAGGTGTTTCCCTTTAAAAGCCTCCAATTTGGCCCACCCTGTACAGGGTTATCCACATAACATTCTACCCTTTTTTTGTTTTTGAATTTGAGAAGAAGTTTTAAATATGAGAATTGTTGATATATACAATGATTTCAGATATGTATTCAAAAAAATAATAATTGAATGTAGCGTTTCGGAAATACAGACCAAAGTTAGTTTTTTTTTTAAATCGAATATCCTGTATATTATTGATTTTTCCGAATCTACGCTTCATTCCGATTTCAATGATATGATGTAATAATAATATGTTTGCTTTTTACAATACAGGGCCTCAACGCTTCAAGCCCGTCAAAGGGGCCCATTTGTTAGCATTAAAAATAGCTACAAAATGGCGCTAGAATGATTGTTATAAATGCAATAATTAACTTGCAAAATTTAAAATACTGCAGTCTTCGTTTACACGAAAATTAAGAACTATTTTTAAGTTGCTGTGAAAATTCAAATAATAATTGATCAGAATAAATGAAGCTCATACAAAATATACTTTAAACTATTTACAATAAGCACCCCTGACTCCAATATCAGACATGCAAAACTTTTTATTTTTGTACATACACCTAGTGCGCTTATAACTTTGGATTTTTGCACAATCAAATAAAATTACAATACAATAAATTTATATGGCAACCAATAAATAAGACAACTATTTCCATAGATTAAGAATTTCCTATTCCATTCTAATACCCGGGTACGGTGCGGCAATTATTAAAAAGTTCAAATTTATTTTCATTTTAGAAATACGGACGCCGCCGGGCGCCGCGTCTCTGCATTTCTTTTACGAATTCGCCGATTCGGGACGGCCGCCACGCGACGACCAGCGACCAGCGTTTGAAATTGAAATAATAATAACTTGCGAGGGGCACATAGAAAACGAGAGGAAGGGGGGGGGGGGGGCATGAGATCACACCGATCTGCCGATCGCCTGCTGGCTGACGCGCTACGCCATACGCCATGAATGTTAGCTCCTATAGCGTTCCTAGCGGACAGTAGTGTAACTATAAGCACAAAACATGGAATATCCGCTTATTTGCGAGGGCGCCAGAAATCAGAGACTAAATATCATAGGGACAGCACAAATTGCATGGACGACGGGCTACTCGGATCAGTCGACCGTTTACACGGACGTTGGGTATCTTCTTGAATATTATGATCTTTGATAATATCATACCCAAGTGAGTTTCTTGTGTTTATTTTGAAAATCATTGTTTTTCAAAAACCAATGCTCAACGCAAATACCGCATTATGTTGCGCATATTTGGACAAAAAAAATCAGCCAAATCTGATGTTTCGTTTGGAAAAACAATATACCTACCTAAAGTTTCTGGTAATTTTACATTAGAGAAGAAGAAAATACATTTCAGGTATATTGTTTCCGCAAAAGAGACATCAGATTTGACTGATTTTTTTGTCCGAAGATGTACCCCGCTATGGCAGAATGATGCGTATTCGAAAAAAACACGTTCTGAGAAAAATGGCCCCAAACTTGTCTAATGAATTTATTTCGTTTTTTCGTTTACTATTGGTTTGATTTGCCTCAAATTTGGAATGAATACAATACATGACAATATCTATTAGAGGGAGGTCATGCGTTTTATTTGTTGCAATATATTACAAAAATATATTGAATAGATTGTTTTGCCATTGTAAATATATACGCTAAAAATGTTCAAAACATTAGTAAAACGGCGTATTGTTTAATACGATTTTTTGCCAAAGTAACTAAAGCACAAAAACATATCCAATACTTTATTAAACAATGTATTGTCAAATACATTTTAAATAACCTTATATTGCATAAGTAACTATTTAACAGCTATTCTACATTATTCCCCTCATCAGATGCGATAGATTCTAATGTCAGGAGCGTTGGGATTTTCAGGCAAATGTTCCCAAAATGCTCGCCTTCATGATTTCATTTTTAGCAGTAACTGCTGAACAATGGCTTTCTTCTTTGTTCTCAAGGATTCTTGTAAGTGTCTTTAGGTAAAGAGAGTATAGCACCATTTTTTAGTAATCCGTTGGTTTTCAGATAATCTTGAAATTCATAATCTGTTTTATAGTTAATTTCATTTTCTCCTCCAATAAATTTCAGCAAGACCAAGTGTTTTAAATAGGGCACATAGTTATCATCATGTTTTCTATTTGTAGTTTTAAATTTTGATTCCAACTTCATGAAATCCGAAACTTTTAATTCTGTGACACACATTCTTTGAGATGAAATTTGACAGGCATCGACAAAATCCGAAAAATCTTCAATATTTCCTTTCTTTTTTATTGTCTGTTCAATTTTCCCGTGAATACAAAAGGTTTACTTTGTTTCTTCAAAAATTATAAAGTTAAGACAGAATTTTCACTTCAAAATAGCGAGATGTTTAGGAGAAAACATGCTTGTGTGTTCTAAACTAAGAAAGCACGGCATTTTTGTGCATAACCTCAAACATACTACTATTAGTATTGTTTATCTTGCCATTTCAAAATTATTTTGAGCCCTGGAAATCATTATTCTTTAAACAGTGAAAAGAGAAACACTTGTCTCCTTATCTGAACTCCACAAAAACGTTGACTTTATGGAAAACAACAATCGTCCTGCGGTAAAAGAATGTACTATTCTAATATACATTTTTTGACCGATGACATTGGATAACTTCTCCAATGGTAAAAAAGTGTATTGTACAATACACCATTTTACCATTGTTTTATATCATATATATGGGCAGTAGTCCAACAGTATTAAACATTACCTTGTTTTGCCAATGGAAATGACTTTAAAAAATGTCACTTACCGTGTTTTGCCATGGTAATTTTTGTACAAAAGTGTTAATACATTGTTTAATCACGGTTGTAACTAACGAACAGAACATTATATTGCTTTGGGAGTTAGATGTATTGATAGAGCGTTCAAATATCTGTTGGCATATGGTAATAGGTCAAAATTGACAGTTTTGCGAATACACTGTTCTGCCATAGCAGGGTACAGATGCGCAATATAATGTGGTATTTGAGTTGAGCATTGGTTTTTTGAAAACCTAGTAATATTAAAAACAAACACCAAAAACACACTTGGGTTGTCACCATATGTGATAATGCCCAGTTAATCTTCTACCAGGGCAGAATTTGGGCTGTTCTCTTACAACGGGTGGGAGCAGAATTTGGTTCAAATTCCAGAGGTTATGATACCTAAAAACAGTCAGGGGTACATTGCAACAAATTGATGCAATGTACCACGGTGTATGCTTCTATGTTGCAATGTACCCCGCATGATTTTATTTACAAAATAATTTAATTTGCAGATGAGAAATTGCAAGAAAAAGACAGAAAGATCCAATACACTTCACGACATAATTCAGCGAGCAGTTGAACCTGTCGTTGCACATGAAGGTGACAAAAATTTTACGATTAGAAAAGTGGCCAAAGATTTTCAAATCCATTATTCGACCCGTTTAATATTGAAATGCCTAATTCTTGGAATAATAACAGAAAGGCTGGGGAAGACTGATTTGCTTCGTTTTTGAAGAGAAACAACAAGTTATCGATTCGTCAGCCAGAAGCAAGTAGTTTGGCACGTTGCACTAGCTTTACGTTTCAAAGTTTTTTAATAAGTTTGGTGAGCTTTATCATCGTTATAGTCTGGAACTTTATAGAATATGGAATATGGATGAGAACGGGGAGAACACTGTTTTGCGTCCTAATAAAATTGTAGCTACTAAAGGTACAAAACAAGTAGGTGCTGTGACATCTGCCGAAAGAGGAGAACAGGTAACAGTAGCTGCAGCTGTAAATGCTTATGACAATGACATGCCTCCAATGATACTTTGACCTCTGAAAAAAATTCGCGAGCATTTTATCACAAATGGTCCACCAGGATGTATATAGGAGCAGCAAATGGCCCTGGGTGGATGAACGAAGAGACTTTCCTATACAATTTATGCCACATTTTATAAAATACAGCAAACCATCTCCCCAACAACCTGTCCTTCTGCTGTTCGACAATCATTCATATCATTTAAGTTTACTGACTGTTCATTTGTGTAAAGAAACTTTTGTGGTTTTTCTTTATTTTCCACCTCATTGTTCGCATCGACTTTAGCCGCCTGACAGTATTTGGACCTTTTAAAGACAATCTAGTGCAAACATAGATACTTATATAATATGAACGTGGAAAACGGAAATCGTCAAAATCGGCCACTTGGTGAAGTATGTCATCATTCTACAGCAAATGACGACCCACAGGAGGATACGCCTAGAGAACCTCTAAACAATGAACGAACATATGACCAATTTTGTTCCCCAAATCAAAGTAATGACTTAGATCCATCCAGTTTATATTTTCCCCCAAAACTGTCCGCCCGTTTCCAAAAGCTTCAGAAAGGAAATCCGCAGGGAGGGACGAAGCGCTGCAATCCTAACAGATACGCCGGAAAAGCTTCTCCTAGTAGAATAAAAACTGGTAAAGGAATGAAAAGTAAAAAATACAAAAAAGTCCAAGAATCATCATCTGGCGAAGAGGACGAAACGTTTTGTGTATTGGGTTAAGGTGTATACAGCAACGAAGAGTGGGTTCAATGCAAAGCATCTAGGATGTGGGCCCACTATTGGTCTGCGCTAAAAAAGAGCTTTATTTTATATGCGTAAACTGACAGAATGACGAGGAAAGCTTTTCAGTACAGCTCTTACACAATGGTTGAGTCAAGTTGAAAATAAAATATATGACTAACATCCATGTTTCAATTTGCCCCAACCCATGTTGCAATGTGCCCGATCTATGAGGCACGTTGCAACAAGTGCACACTGGCATTCTTTTAATTTATGTTTTATCGACGGTAATATAATTCGTTCAAATTAACAGACAGACAAATTAAATACTAATGTTGATATGACTATAAATATGGAACTATCAGTCAAAATAAAATAAAATACAAAAAGCGTGGCAACGTTCCTCATCTTCCCCTACCTATATACAGTGTGGTCATTTAAGTGTGCAATATATGCAAGGTGACCAACCGTACCAGATTGGCCGGGACAGGTTGCCGTTTTTGGAATGCCTTCCCGGAAAATAAATACGTGGCTGATTGTACCGGATTCTCAATCCGATCCCGTTTTGTCCCGGAATTAAAAATTTGCTGTTAAAAACTAGTTACAAAGTAATTTTGATTGTTAAATGACAGAAATGGATAATCATTTATCCATCATTTAAAAACAAATCACGCATTATCCAAATAATGGGATTTTGTAAAAATACTTTACAAAAAAAGCATCGTGTCAAACGGCTATGCTATAACAACAGGTAATATTCTTTCAATTTTTCATCTGTTGCAAAGGTTTTTTCTTTTCAAGCAAAATAATATTATGTTAATGTTAGTAATTTACTTATTGTATTAGCATAGGTAGAAAGTTACCTACAGGGTGTCCCAGGATAAGTGAGCCAATAGGTGTGAAAGCAAAACAATTTCGAGTTCAAATTTTATCGTATGAGGTTCTGACCTGCTTGAGTGCTGCTGACTGGCACATTTTAGTTTTTGAAAAAGCAAGATGGCGTCGACAGCGACCATTTATTTATTTTCATTGTAGGTGAAGTGCCTTTTCCTTTAAAGATAGCAAAAAATTTCAGTAGGAAAAGTTGCTCCCAATTAAAAGTTACCACCTGGTACCAAATTTTGGAAAGATCGGCTTAGTTTGTTTTTCCCACTCTTTTCTTTTTTTAACGCGCTTAAGTGGCTTTTAAATACAAGGTATCGAAAAATGTTATGAGAAAAAGTTGTTTAGAATTAAAACTTATCGCCGTGTACCAATACCAAATTTTGGGACAATCTGCCTACTTATTTTTTTCATTTTTTTCTTTAGCGCGTTGGAAAAAAGAAAAAAGTGGGGAAAACAAAGTAGGCCGATCCTTCCAAAATTTGGTACCCTGAGGTAATCTTAATTGGGAACAACTTTTCTTAATTAAATTTTTCGTTATCTTTAAAGGAAAAGGCACTTCACCTACAATGAAAATAAATATATGGTCCTTGTCGACGCCATCTTGATTTTTCAAAAACGAAAATATGCAAATCAGAACCACAAACAATCAAATTTGAACGCGAAATTTTTTTGTCTTTTACACCTATTGGCTCACTTATAATGGGACACCCTGTATATTGTAAACAGCCAGTATTTATGTAGGTACCTGTGGCTTTGTGTAAATTTTATTTTTGTTATATTACTTGATCACAAATTCTTTTTTGTTTCCCTTGGGTGGTATTTATTGGTTAAAATCATGAACCAGATCAATTCTAATAAAAATCACAAAACTTGACAGTTGCATATTACTTATAGGTAAAAAAATAGCTAGATACCTAACTACTGTCCCGGTTTTTGTCAGCCAGGAGTTGGTCACCTTGACATATGGGATTTTTTTATTAATTGATTAATTGCACAACCAAAATACAAATATTCCCGAAAGTTGGTGCATGTTCGATAATTATATTATGCGCACTTAGAATGGTTGCTAGTCAAACAGCATACAGAGTAGGTCAGGTACTTCACTCTTGTACAATTTTTATATTTTTTTACCTACCCTGTAGGTATGTTGTATAACTTATAACCATTGCACCTAATATGATTATTGAATAAGCATCAACTCTCGGCAATATCTGTATTTTGGTTGTGCAATTAATAAAAAAAATCCCATAATGTTGCACACTTCAATGACCACACTGTATACCCGATATAAAAAAAATTTCAACAAAATTATGAGCAAATTCCATTCTTGTCCAAGTTCTGCTCAGATTCTATAAAATACCACAACAATTGAAAACCGTGAAACTTTATTGTGATTTTCTCCATATCGAATTTTGACGTACCTAAAACCACTGACCTCGTTTAATAAAGAAAATCCGATCCGCGGCAATCGACTGGCGCAAACAAGGCGACGAGTAGAATTTTATGAGGGCTTTATGGGCTTATCGAGTGTCAGTTCGCGTGGACGGTCTTTGTTTACCCTGCGTCGGCGGCACTGTAGGGGAGGGGGGGGGGAGCTGCTGCCGCTGGCAGCCAATGGATTGAGAAGGGCGTGACGTGCTCAGTGGCCCACTGTTCCTCTATGTCGACTTTAGCGGACACATAATTTTCAAACCAATGACAAAATATTTTTTCGTGGAAATAATTTATATATTTTTCATACTTCGTCTACGAGTTCGCTATAAGAGGATAAAGGACTCGAAGCGTCTGTATCCGTGGATGGACGTTCAAAGAGCGGACGTTGCTCGGAACACGCAGGCAAAAATCAATCTGTCATAACTTTTCATAGAGCGGATTCCCCCTACGGAATGTAACGCAATTTTCATTCCGATACGTTTCATCAATTTTGAGTACTTATTTCCTAAAAACGCATTTTGAAATTATTTGAGCTCGTTTAAGTGGTTCCACCTTGCAGGCCTATTCCACGAAAACCGTCTTTCCTTTTAGTCGTTGATAGCGTATTTTTTAAATAGATCGTCTTCAGTTGGTGCATTCAAACATCCGACAAGTAACGAACATGGTTGAGCAGCGCAATTTAACTTTAACACAGCCACATCGTTTCCCCCAATCCGTTTTACAGTTACATGTTAGGTACCTATAAGTTGGAGCTGGACCTGGTGGCTCAGTGGTTAAAATGGTTAGCAAAATGTTGTTAGTTTTTTCCAGCCCCACTCTTTAGGCGGCATGTTTTTTCTTTGCCATGATTGGATTTGATAAAAGGCTTGGTTGGAATGCCGACGAGAAGCTTCAGATGTTTGTGGTAGTCTCGATAGAATAACGGCATGGCACGACTTTCGACTAATTTATTATATGACAGAAATCGGTGACGATTAAACATTTACAGATTTTTGCCGTTTTCGGGGCTTTGTATAATGGTAGTGTAAATCGCTCTTCGGCACATGAGGTTTCTTCTTGTGTCGACGATTGGTCATCAAATACAGGGTGTCCAACTTTAAAATTGTACAAATCCGTAAAATCTTCATTTCTGGAGATAATCGCCTAAACTTTTTTTGTTTAAAAAGACTTCAAAAATCGCTTCTTTTCACCTTCCTGCCATTTTCAAAATGCAAATCCAGGGCCGGCCGCGATTTTTATATACCCTCGATTTTTACGAAAACCATTTAGCGATTTTTTTATTTAAAATCTGACCCCACAGCGTTAATCAGAACACCCCAAGACTCCGATATACCAAATTTGAATAAAATATATACAGGGAGTTCCATTCTGTAGGGTGTCAAAGTTGAGCAAAATAGGAATTTTAAAGGCATCTGGCGAGTCAAGTGTGCCATAGAATCTCTTTAAAACAGTCGAACCCAGCAAACACACGAATTGTGACGTTTAAATGGGCCATTACCGCAATTAATGGCTTTATTGTGGCACAGGCAAGCCGTATTGTGGCCCACAATTGGTAATATACATGGTTCCCACAATTTCTGAATATTGTGGACTGTTGTATAAGGACCAGCAATGGCTAATCATTATGTTGGTCCATTTATGGTTGTACAATAGAATTAAATATGAAAATATACATGTAAAGTCCCAGTTGTGGCAAATCGTTGGTACTGACGCATGCGCAACTAAAAAGGAGAGGAGGCGCCAGGCCGCCAGGGCCAGGTTCGCCATGTTGGTTTCCTCCGGCGTCTGCTGCAACCAATGTTTCTAGCATTTCTGCAGATATTCGTGTTTTACGTGGTTGGTTTGGGTATCTGTGTCTTGACGACAAGAAACAACAATATCTACCATTTTAGAGAAGAAGACGTGTTTTGCGTGCGTGAACCAATGCCCTCCGAAAGACTATGCACTTGGTGAGTTTACTTCCCTTTTGCGTTGATGCTTGACCGGCACCGTCGCAATGATAAGCGACGGTGGCGGCTTGACTCGTTAATGCTAATATATATACTGATTATACCGCCCGATACCTATTAGTGTTTTATCTTTTTGTTAAAAATAATATTGATTATTGTTTAAATTAAATAGTGACCATTGGTTTTTGTAAATAAAATTAAAAAAAAAACATAAGATAAAATAATACATAGTTACGAAAGTTGTTAATATAAATAGTTACTTATATAACTTGTAGAATACAAATGTAATACCTACCTATTTGAATATAAAATAAAACTATCACATAATATAACAACGTATATTTCCCAATATTAAAATTAAAAACCTGAACAGGTTACGGGCCCAGAAAATCCCAGCTGTTCTTTACAATAAAAAAAATAAAATAGAAGCTGTCATTAGCAAGGAAGAAGTCAAAGTCAATTAAAAATAAAAAACTAAAATACAAAGGAAGAAGTTAAGGGAGAAGCCTAGTCAAAAGGAAATAAAATAAAATAAAAACATGGGAAGTAAATGGTTAAAAAAGGATGCTCAAGCTCAAAGAATTTTAACATCAACGGTCGACAAAAGGATGTTATTACATGTAATAAATTGCAAAAATGCAAATGAAATGTACATTAAAATTAAACGGATTTTTCAAAAGGACAACAGCCAACAAAAATGCAATCTGCTACAAGAGTTTTTTAACTTCAAGTATGAAAGAGGAACCGACCAACACATATTAGTAAATTGGAGAATTTAAGTTTTCGTCTGAATAAAATGGAACAAGACATAAATGAAGAAATGTTAATGTCAAAAATTTTAAGTACATTGCCAGAAAGATTTAAAAATTTTAGAACTGCATGGGAATCAACTCCAAAAACGGAAAGAACAATAACAAACTTAACGTCAAGATTACTTTTTGAAGAAAATATGTATAAAGAAAAAGAAAATGTAGGACAATCTGTAGCTTTTGCAAGTAATGAAAGAAGATGTTTTAAATGTAATCAACTAGGACACATATCAAAATTTTGTAAACAGAAGAGAGATGGAATTAAATGTTATAAATGCAATAATTTTGGCCATCTTACAAGAGATTGTAGAAGAAATCCTAATAATCAAACTGAAAATACAAGTATATGCAAAATTTGTAAAAAATCTAATCACAATGAATCCAACTGCTTCTTTAGAAACAAACAAAATAACAATAAAATTGGTAATGATAAAGAGACATCTTTTATGGTAGAACAAAAAGAAGAAAACAATAATGGAAATACCAGTATTTTTGTGGTTGATTCTGGTTCGACCTCACATATGGTAAACAATGTAAATTTATTTAAAAATATTAACAAAAAGAAGATAGAAATTGGTGTCGCAAAGAAAAACACAGAAATGGTTGCTGAGGGTGTTGGAAAAATTGAAAATAACAAGTTTAAATTAAATGATGTTTTATATGTACCTACCTATGATTTGAGCAAGAATTTGTTATCTGTTAAAGCAATAACCGAGAAGAATGGGCAAGTTTTATTTGACAAAGAAGACGTTTATATAATGAAAGATTATGAGACAGTTTTTGAAGGAAGAAAAAATAAAAATGGGTTATATGTCATACATTTTGATCAAGACTTGACAGATGAAGAAGAAGAAAATTATGTATTTGAAGAAGAAATAAAAGAAAATGAAGATAAAATAAAATCAACACAAGAAATTGAAAAAATTGAAGAACAAGAAGATAAAAATATGGAAGAAAAGCAAAGTTTAAGACAAGGTAGTAGAGAAGATAAAAATATGGAAGAAAAGCAAACGTTAAGACAAGGTAGTAGAGAAGATAGACAAGGAAGAAAGATAATACAACCAAAAAGGTATGATGATTATGTTTTATTAACGTATGAGCAAGCAATAAATGGTGAAGAATGTATGAAATGGAAAGAAGCTATAGAAGAAGAGAAGAAGTCAATATATGTCGATGATGGATTATTGTTGGAGAAAATAACGAAGAAATTAATGATTTGCTGAAAAATATGGAAAAGGAATTTGAAGTAACAGAATATAATGAAGTAGATAAATTTCTAGGTATTAAAATTTCAAGAGGTAAAAATTTTATGAAAATTGATCAAGAAAATTATGTAGAAAATATTTTGATTAAATTTGGAATGGAGAATGCAAAAGAAGCAACGACGCCCATGATGCCATTGGTACAAAAGTAAAATGACATTTCAGATGTACTAAAGTCAAGTGACATTTCAAGTTATCAATATCCATACAGAGAAATAATTGGAAGTCTTTTATATATTTCAAACAAAACTAGACCAGATGTAGCATATGCAGTAAGTTATGGAAGTCGTAAAATGGAAAATTTTTCAAAATTGGATATTATCAACATGAAAAGAGTTATGAGATACTTAAAATCGACAAAGAACAATGGAATTATACATGAGAAAGATAATAAGAATTTGGAATTAATTGGATATTGTGATGCTGATTTTGCAGGTGATATAGAAACAAGAAAAAGCATATCAGGATATATAATATTTTTTAATAATGGTCCAATTTGTTGGAATTCAAGAAAACAACAAATAGTTGCATTCTCTACGACAGAAGCTGAGTATATAGCAGCTGCAGATTGTGTGAAGGAACTTTTATATTTGAAAACTTTACTGGAAGAAATCGTACAACAAGAAGTTAATAGTTAAATTAAAAATGGAAAATCAAAGCGCAATGAAATTGATAAAAAATGGGCAATTTAACAGTAGAAGTAAACATATTGATGTAAGATTTCATTTTATTAATGAAAAAGTTAAAGAAGGCTTAATCAAAATCGAGTACTTACCAACAGAAGAAATGACGGAAGACATTTTAACGAAACCTTTGTGTAACATAAAATTTTTGAAACATAAGAATGTTATTGTAAAATAATTTAAATAATAATCAATATTAAGACAAGGTGTTAAAAATAATATTGATTATTGTTTAAATTAAATAGTGACCATTGGTTTTTGTAAATAAAATTAAAAAAAACCTAAGATAAAATAATACATAGTTACGAAAGTTGTTAATATAAATAGTTACATATAAAACTTGTAGAATACAAATGTAATACCTACCTATTTGAATATAAAATAAAACTATCAAATAATATAACAACGTATATTTCCCAATATTAAAATTAAAAACCTGAACATTTTTATAGGGCTATTTCCGCACAATATAACAATATACCTAACAATAATAATTATTCTTGCTTTATTATTGCCGTCTGTGGTTGGAAACAAGGAAAGACTTAAAGACAATACTAGAACAGCATTCACTCGAGTGTCTAGGAAATATAAGAAAACCGAGACACTATGATAATAGGTGCGTGTGTTAATCGTTGTTCGATTTTCTCATTTTTAGATTTAATAAGAGCGAATGCTACGGGAATGAAATCCATGGAATAGTAAAAGTTTGGCTCAGAATTAGGTGAGGAGCTGTTGTTAGGGCCGGTGGGACACAGAAGAGGAAAAAATTAGTAAGTGTCAGTGACATTTTATATTAACTCGATAGCCATGCCCAAATTGCAATTCTTATTTTGAGGCCTAAACCATAGCAGTTCGCAACTTGCATTTTCAGCTATTTTTATTATAGATTCTACTGTGGGAACACGAAAACTGAAAATAAAATTTTGAACAGGGCTTCTTAAATGAGATATAATAAGGTCCAATTATGACCGAAAATTTACTTTTTTGATGTTTGGGAAAATGGCCGCTGTGACGTCATCGATATTTTTTCCCCAGAAACATACCATTTTTTCCCTATACAGTAAGGTCATTTAAGTGTGTATGGGATTTTTTATTAATTCCACAACCAAAATACAGATATTGCCGAAAGTTGATGCATGTTCAATAATATATAATAATAATTAGGTACACTTAGAATGGTTGCAAGTTAAACAGCATACAGGGTAGGTAAAAAAATATAAAAATTGTACAAGATTAAAGTAGAGAAAATTCAGCAAAATGTTATAAAGAAAAGTTGTTTAGAATTAAAAGCTATGACCAAATACCAAAACATAACCTCCTAAGAAAAAATAATTTTTTCTTCAATTAATTTCTAGTTTCTTAATAAACATTTCAAATAAAAATTTTACACCTTAAATGGGAGTTTTTTATTACACACATTATCATTACTAATGTTTTACCTTGATCAGAAAAATTTTTGCGAAATTTTAAAGTTTTGTTAAATATCGTTGCAACAAACATATGAAGTTTATGATTCCCTAAAAAATTTAAAATCTTAAGTTAATTTTTCAAATATGCTTGAATTTGAACAAAGTTATGCGAAATTGATTTAATTTTGATTAATTTATGAAAGTGTTTAGGGTGAATATTAAAACAAAATTTCTTTATGAAATTATTAATATTTAAAAAAATTCTTAGGAGGCCATGTTTTGGTGTTTAGGCAAAACTTTTAAATGTAAACAAATTTTCTTAATAACATTTTGCTGAATTTCCTGAAATAAGGGTACTTTACTCTTGTGCAATTTTTATATTTTTTGACCTACCCTGTATGCAACCTTTCTAATTACGCCTAAATTGAACTTGCACCAACTTTCTGGAATATTTGTATTTTGGTTCTGCAATTAATAAAACAAAAATCCCATACCTATGTTGATGTTGCACTCTTAAACGACCACACTGTATATTGAAAATCCATATCATTCTCAACTTTTGTAGGAAAAGATTTTCTGTTATTGTTCAAAACGTACAGGGCTCGGTTTTCCGAAATCTAGGTAGCCATGGGAAAAGAAATTATTTAAAAGCATGTTAGGGTGCTTTGTGCACCCTTAAATTTATTCAACTGGATTATTTCTTAAATTTTTGAACAGTGCTTGTTACTAACTTGTTTGCTATTATTGTTTGTAATTTTTTTTTAAATAATCCAATTGAAAAATTTAAGGGTGCACAAGACACCCTTTAATAATTTTTAATAATTTCGGACTATCAATAATTGTTTCCATGTCTAGCTAGATTTCGGAAAACCGATCATGGTGTATCCATGTTTTTTTTACATATTTGACAATGTAGATTTTGAACAATAACAGATACAGAAAATCTTTTCTACAAAAGTTGTTGAGATAGGGCTCGATTTCAGCTTTATAATAGTTTTACTTGCATTAAATGTTAACTTTATTTTTTAATGTTTTTATTATTTAAGAATACATGTTTTATTTACAATGTTTATTTTTTTAAATGAAATAAAACATTTCAAAATGGTCAGATGTTTTTATTGTTTCGATAAGTTTCCCAAATCCTACAAGGGTGAAATCAAAATTTTTCAATCGTTTAGACATGCCCTAAAAGATCAAAATAGAGAAATAGCTGTTTACGCAGACCAATAGGTACAGGGTGTTCCCGTATATTTTGACCCTCCTCTAGAGCCTTTATGTTTCGAGTTAGAAAAAAATTACTTAAATGAAAGTTCTTGGGTAACAAGGTGTATTGTCCCAAAAATAATGGATTGACAGGAAGGCTCTTGTCTAAGTTGACATGTTTTTTCCATGGCAACCTTCATTAAGTATAAATATGGTATTTATTTGCAATTTGGAATATCATGCGAATGCTTAAAGCAGACATATTATAACATATTTATATTGTTAGAATCTGAAAAATGCGTGCAATTCAAAAATCCACAAATATACAGGGTGTTAAAAAAAGTAAGTTTATACTTTTTCATAAATTTGCGACGCTCATTTATTTTATCTAGTAACAGATCCTAGCGGTTCAGAAAAAAACCTTCAACTTTCATTTAAGTAATTTTTTTCTAACTCGAAACATAAAGGCTCTAGGGGTGGGTCGAAATATACGGGAACACCCTGTACATATGAAGAAAATTTGTATATTGTGTAAAATTTTTGTTCACGAAAGAGTACTTAGCTATGCTTTTGTGAATAAAAATTTGACATAGTATGCCAGTTTCTTCATTTAAACACACTGGATATGATATGGAGCCATAAATATTCCAGTAATGGTATGTTAATGGCTAGCCACCAAATAGCCCACAGAGGAAACCCAATGCATTTATCATTGTGTAACTGTTAATGGCCAATACTAGCCCCCAACTGGCAAACTATCAATGTGCCTGCACTTGTTCGCCAAATGCGGCAAGATGTTGGCGTCTGCATTGTGGCACACCAACCACCTTAACTGATAAGGACTTACTGACTGGCAGGCTTCTGTATTTTTTAGATTTAGTTCATTTATAGTGTGTGGAGCGGTTTTGATATATTCGATTTTTGACCCGTATAAAGTTCCAAAAATTCTGTAATTTGAGATGGCACAGTTAACAATACCCTGTATATTTTTGTAGTAAATATTTTCACACCAAAATTTTGAAAGGTCCTATTGACCATTCAACTGTTTTTTGAGGGGATTCCATGGCACACTTGACTTGGCAGATGCCTTTAAAATTCCTATTTTGCTCAATTTTGACACCTTGCAGAATGGAACTCCCTGTATATTTTTTGTTCAAATTTGGTGTATGGGAGTTTTTGGGTGTTCTGATTAACGCTGTGGGGTCAGATATTAGATAAAAAAAATCGCTAAATGGTTTTCGTGAAAATCGGGGGAATGAAAAAATCGCGGCCGGCCCTGGATTTTCATTTTGAAAATGGTAAGAAGGTCAAAAGACGCGGTTTTTGAAGGCCTTTCCAAAAAAAAGTTTAGGCGATTATCACCAAATAAGAAGATCATATTGATTTGTACAGTTTTAAAGTTGGACACCCTGTATATGGACAATATCTCTCAATTTTTTTCCGGTATTTAGCACAGTTATTGTTTTTGCTCTGACTTTGCCAAAGAAAGCAGAGGTGGTATCGCAACTGCTGAACGCATGGGCAAACAGCGCAGTTTCATTGCAGTTTCTCAGGACATCCGAAATCACAAGAACTGTGTATCCGAAGGGCGAAGAGTGCAAATCACAAGAACTGTGTAACCTTTCCTTTATTTTCCCTTGAGCGTCTTTCCGAAATTGAATATAATATTTATCTTCAGAAGCAAGCGCAACGATAAGCATAAGAAGATCAACGTCCGGTCCAACGATGAGAACTGGCTCGTGCTCATGAGATTTTCTTATTGCAGTTTCAAAAATCAGCAGGTCACAATCGTCATCAGCCGTAATTTCATTAATACCTGCACTAGTGTTAGTCTCTGTACAAGCTGAGAAATCAAACGCTCCTTATTATCCAGATTGCTTAGCAGTTTATTTTGCGGAATAGTCAATGGCGTGTTTTCATCAAAAGCAGTTTCAAGGTAAATGTGTTTTAAAAGGCAGTGACGTCGCCACGGGGGTTAGGGGCTGGATGGCAGTGTCCATCCGAGTGCCCACCCGAAAAATGGAAACATTTATGAGCCTTCATTTATGGAAACTGAAAATAACTCCGCAAGGTACTAACCACAAAAAACTAAATATTTGTATTATACTATATGTGAATATAGTTACAGGGCCGTAGATAAGCAGCCATAAAACACTTTGAAAAAAGAAAAATGCGAAAGACTGAAATCGAGTCACTTCCTGGTTTACGTGCACTATTTGTCACGGGCGTAGCCAAGGGGGGGTTTCGGGGGTTCAAACCCCCGCCCCCCCCCCGAAATAAGCAAAATATTACCTAATATTATACCGAAAAAATACGAGGAGTGAAGAGTTAAATTATTATTACGTTTGAATATATGTAGTAATAGTAGCGCCTAGCGCCATCTTTTGACGAGAGGCAGGCGCAGTTGCAGCCGAACTATTTTGTATTGTAGGGACACTTTGCGTTGTTTCTCGATTATTCGCCACGCCCCTCGGTCGAAATAAGCGGAACTTTGTGGAAGTTCGTGGAAGTTTCTGGACGGCTACTGGGCTGCTATATAAGCGGCGCCGCGGCGCGTGACCGCGCTTACGGCAGTATTGTTCCATGCGAACTCGAAGCGAATAAAAGTGAAAAGTGGTGAACGAATAGTGAAGAGAATTAAGTGTACCGTGTAAGTGAGTAATTTTAGTGCGCTGTTATTCGATGACCTTGTTAAGGATAGATACGTGAATCATTATTACTGTCGAAAAATGGAGGGGAAAAAAAGGAAGGGTGATAAACTTAAAGGTATGGACTACTGGAAAAAGTGGTGTAGTCAAGGTCAAGGGGTTTCTAATAAAGAAACAAATTTGGATTTAGCTATCAAAGCTTCAGCTACCTTGCATGCTGATAAGAAGACTGCCTACCCCGAAATCTAGTTTGGAATGCCTAGATATGTGCGATAAAAACCTTTATCCTAATATTTACACATTACTACAAATCTTGGCTACCATTCCTGTATCCACTGCTACCCCAATAAGGTCTTTCTCGAGCCTAAGGAGACTGAAAAACTATTTACGAAACACTACAAGTGAAAACAGACTTAATGGTTTGGCTCTAATGAATATTCACTATGGAACAGAAATTCATGCAGATGAAGTAGTGGATATATTTAAAAGAAAAAGCTGAAGATTTCTTCTTCAATGGTTTTAGATTTAGCGCAGAGGAACGAAATTAATTTATCCATTTCATTTAAAGTTAAGAACTTTATAAATATGTCGTAGTTTTTCGGATGAATATATAGATATTAAATTTCATGTAAGTATATTTTTGTTGTTTTATTTACTTCTCAAACTAACCCCCCCCCCCAAAACTAAATCCTGGCTACGCCCGTGCTATTTGTTCACCTATTGTTTTTATGAGATCATCCACCAATATCATCAAGGTTATGGTTATGTTAGCGACGGTTAGGTATCGTAAATGAATATATATATACATATATACAGTGACCGGCAGAAAGTTGGACACATGGAAAACTTTTTTATTATTAATTTCTCCAGAAAATTTTATTCTTGATAAAAGTTGGTGCATCATTTCAAACTCAAAACGCACATATCAAAATTTAAATATCTCTTTTTGGATACGAGGTAGATTAAAAAATGTCAAAATAACTCAAGAGTAAAGTACCCTTATTTTTTGAAATACGGTAAAAAGTTACTTACAGAAGTTGTTTCGAATCATAGGTGGATATTAGATTTAAAGCCACAGCCACCTAGTCAAATTTTTTTTTGTATATTTTTCGACCACCCTGTGTATTACAAAAAAACAAAATACCGCAAGCGCAACTTATCATCGGATAAAACATGAATTTGCTACTAAACTTTAATTTTGTTCGATTAGCAGCTAGAAATTTAAATTAATCGAAATCAGAGTTTAAAAATATTAAATTTTTGTGTCCAACTTTCTGCCGGTCACTGTATATACATATATATGTATGTATGTAGTATATTACGTGTTTAACATTATATATAATGCTTACACCTGTCAGATAAAACATATTTTTAAAAACCTTATACAGTGCCCGCCAAAAAGTCTGCACCATATGGGAAAAATTTTTAGTAAATAACTTACGGAAAATTTGTTTGCGGCATCAGGTTTTGCTTGCTCTAGAACCAAAATTGACATAATCAAATGTTGTGACGTAGTCTTTTTTATATGTCAAATTTGACATTAATGAAAAAAAATTCCGAAAAATGGGCTTATTTAACCGAATTTCGAAAAAAGTCATAAGAAAAATATGTTTCCTTCGCAATTTTATACTCCTATGCAAAATTTCAAGAGCCTACTACGATTTTTATATTTTGCCCTTTGTTGCCCTTTTCCGTATTTGTTAATCCATAAAAGTCGATCCTATGCAATTTAAAACACTCATTGACTGAATACATACTGCATAATACTTAGTTTACGGTCTAAATATCCTTCTTTTCCTTTTTTTTGCAAAAAAATTAAAATGAGGGCTTGTTGAAGAAGCACGCTTGGTGCAAAACTGATCTCATTTTTACAGATAAACACATAAATTCGATTTACAAACTTCTTTCTATAGTAAATGGTTGTAAAAACACACAAATATTTCTGTTATGCTGATCTGATCAGAAATATCTAGAAAATTTAAAATATTATGTCCAATAATATCCAACAAAGGGCAAAATATGGAAATCGTAGTAGGCTCTTGAAATTTTGCATAGGGTTATAAAATTGCCAAAGAAACATATTTTTCTTATGAATTTTTTCGAAATTCGGTTAAATAAGCCCATTTTTCGGACATTTTTTTCATTAATGTCAAATTTGACATATAAAGGAGACTACGTCACAACATTTGATTATGTCAATTTTGGTTCTAGAGCAAGCAAAACCTGACGCCGCAAACAAATTTTCCGTAAGTTATTTGTTAATAATTTTTCCCATATGGTGCAGACTTTTTGGCGGGCACTGTATACACATACACAATGCACATCAATTAAAATGAGACAAATACTCGCAAAACTGATAAAATACATTTTCTCTCAGAAAAGTTCTTATGGTAATTTTAAAGCTTTTAAACTCTAGTGGTCTCCATTCTTTGGGAAGCACATTATAAAATTTTGCTGATAAATATCTATAAGACTTCATACACTTAGCCAATCTAAAATAAGGAAGCATGATACCTTCATTCCTCGTTCTAAAACTGGATTTATGTTGTTGGATAAATTTTCCTTTGCATAACACAAACATTCGAATATGAACCGATTTGTAAGTGTCATGACTCTCAATTCCTTAAATATCGGTCTGCACGAATCCCGATACTTTTTGAAGGTGGTAACCCTTAGAGCCCTTTTCTGATGTTCTCTGAGATTACGCAACATGAATATGACAGTCGACAGTCTCCCACTAAGCAGACTCAAGTGTGGGTCCCAACTCAGTCTACAATCGATAGTTAGGCCCAGGCATTTGACTGGATCATAATTCAAAGATAATCGGGGGTTTAGCGATAGAACCAATGTCTGAGTCTTCTCAACGTTAAGAACCAATCGATTGACAGCGAAATAATTTTGAACAAGTTCCTGCGTTACCTACTTCCAACACGATCCCAACTTCATGCAAATCATCAACAGCTGACAGTACTGTAGTGTCATCTGCGTACAGAACACACTCGGACGATGTCTTGGTAGAAAAGTCATTTATATATATTAAAAATAAGATGAGACCAAGTGTTGAGCCCTGTGGAACTCCAAAGCGTATAGTTTCAGAGGCCGACCTTGACCCATCGGCCCAAACAAACTGTTTACGGTTTCTGATTTATTGCTCGATCAGAGACAATGCTGGTCCTCTTATTCCACAGCATTCCAACTTGATCAATAGCAGGTCATGAGATACACAATCAAACGCCTTTGACAGGTCATATAAAGTTGCAGTTGGGATTCTGCCAGATTCCAATTCTTTGGTTACATATGTAATAAATTTGAGAAGGGCTTTCAATGTTGATTTTGATTTTTGATATCCAAACTGACTCGGAGATAACAAACTAAAAGTCTGCAAGTAGTCCATCAATCTTTCCTTCAGAATAGTTTCGATTATTTTAGAGATGATAGAAACTATGGCTATTGGTCTATAGTTTGTGACCACTTGTTCATTTCCCTTTTTAAAAACAGGCGTTACTCGTGCCAGTTTCAAATTTTCTGGGAAAGCACCTTG
Organism: Pseudeuparius sepicola; assembly: GCA_963920635.1. NCBI lineage: Eukaryota > Metazoa > Arthropoda > Insecta > Coleoptera > Anthribidae > Pseudeuparius > Pseudeuparius sepicola. Next base: position 57,563,188 of record OY987301.1, on the reverse strand, counting down.
AGTAAAGCACGAATTTACCAAGCAAGTTATTGGACCAACGAGTTCACACTGAGCAAATTTGATAGTGCCCGCCAAAATGTTGGAACCATATGGGATTTTTTTTAAATTTTTTGGCTAATATGAAACTACTCTGGGGCGATCATCTCTGCTTCCAAAAATATTCGAAACATTAAACGTCGTGACTTCATTTGACATACCTGTCAAAAACGACATTTAATTAAATAAATGGCCAAAATACGCTGGATTTGTGATTTTATCGAACAAAGTGAAAAAGTTGCTTGGAATTTTATTTTACCCCTGTGTGCAAATTTTCAGACAAAAATTCTGACAATGGTAATTTTTGATTTTTTGAAAAAATATAATGACTAATGACGAAAGCACACCCGAAGATACGGAACAAAGCCACTGGTCGTGACCCGCAAAGGACCAGTGGCTTTGTCCCGCACCTTTTGGTTGTGCTATCGTTATAATACTCCATGATCAATTGATTTCTTCAGTGATTACTTGATCCTCGGTAAATTCATCGTTAGACTCGTTGCCTACTCCACTTGACAGTCAGGTGAACCATAGTGATGAGCGATCACCGTCTCAAAACAGTAACAGTACTATATATATGGCAGACCTACGTATATACAGGGTTGGGCGAAAGTCTGGAAAAAAAATCGTATCTTTTTTCTAGTTTTTTTTTTCTTACAAAACGCTACGTTAAAATTACTGCCGAATAATTTAATGACAACACTTTGGCACTACCAAATTATTAAAGTGGACGTTTCGATTCAATTTACGAGAAAATTACTACAATACTACGTGTTTCCTTAACCATACAAAAAAGGAGTAACTTTTTATGCCTCCAACCCTCTTTGCTTGTTTTTTATTCCTTCAACGTAAAATAATAACTCATTCACAGGAATTTTTTACGATATAGATTTTGTTTTTTATTTTCTAATAACAGCATAAATAAAATAAAAAAATGGTATACTCGAAAAAAAAAAGTAGGGGTGGCTTCCAGCTAAAGGGTTGAAGGAAAAAAATGTTTTATATTGCTAAAAAATGGGGAATAGCGAAAGAAAATTGACCTGTTTTTGCGTTTTGTAAGAAAAAAAAACTAGAAAAAAGATATGATTTTTTTCCAGACTTTCGCCCAACCCTGTATAATAAGTAGGTACTTAGAGCATTGTTTTTATGAATGACCACAAACCGCAAAAATCACAAAATTCCCTGAATTTCAGTGATGTGAACTAGCTGCGGTTTTAGCAAATATAATATAACGAAAAACATTACATAAATACTTGAATGTTATACCTCATGTGATTAAAATACGAAGCTTGCACGTTGAGAACTCGAAAGGGAATTTTCAGACAAAATTATATATATTATTATAGGTTACGTAAAGTCGAGGATTAGGTTATACAGTGTGACCCACTTCAAGCCGGAACGCACAATAAAATTTGTATTTATCGTCCGATTTTGATCGCTTTTTTACGCTAGAGCGTCGCAAAATATCTCGTTTTATGTTAAAAAAACCAAGGCCTACTAGGATATATTTAGCTGGATTGGTCATCCCCAAAACGGGTTTGTACAAAATTTTGTTTCAAACAGTTTTTGTGTAAATCTCCCATAGCATGGTTTAAAGAATTTATGGAAAAATTACTGTTGCGAATAATGTAGGAAAGCCATGTACATTTGGTTCTTAATAAGAGAATCCTGTGTCAAAGGAGCCGTTGGAACTGTTTCGTCCACGATTAGACGGGACATCCTCGGGATACGACGATGTGACTAAGACTGTCTCACTCACATCGTCGTGCATTACAGTCAGCATGGGAGAGTCTCCATTCGAGAATATAATAATATAAATACAAGTTTAAATCTACAACAATTAACCTAGGATTTGGAATTGGTTCAAGGACTAAAAAAGCATCCAACAGTTTTTACATGATTCCGTGGTACAGTTTCTACACTTTCAAACATTTAACAATTTGCTCTACTTTGGGATCGTGTATAAAGAAACATCCTGCATATTGTTCATTCAAATTTCAGGTCCAGGTTAATATTCAACTGTCTTGAAATCATTCTAGTGCCTTTCAAATTCGTATTTTGCTCAACTTCGAAACCCTGTTGAATGGCATGCTCTGTATATGTCGTGTTAAAATTTTGCTTATGGGGTTTTGAAAGGTCCTGATTAACACTATGATTCCAGTTCAGGGTATACACTGAATATCGGAGGTATAGATAAAGTCGTAATTGGCCTTGGATCTGCATCTTGAACGCTACAGAGAGGCCAGAAGAAGCGGTTTTCGAACTCCTTTCAAATATACAAAAAGTTCAGTCGATTATCTCGAAAAAAGTAAAGATTTTGTATGTGCACAAATAAAAGTAGGCAACCTAAATATTAATATACAGGGTATCCCAGAAAAGAAAGTAAACCTATTAACCCTTAGATTCTTGACGTAAAAGTATAGCGATTTAACCACACTTACTTATGTTCAAAGATGCTTCCCTTAGAAGGTACAGGGGGTTCAAGTTGAATGTGAGTCGAGCCTGTGAAACAATTTTATCATACCAAATTTCTCGCATTTTTTGAATCCTGTAAATTCGTCTTAAAACGATTGTTTTCGAATTTTTGGAATAAAGTACCTGATCCAGATGCGTGACGTCATTGGAGTAATTCTCAAAGAAAAGGAAATAGGAAAAACGACTATGGAAGGTAATAACACAAAATAGTTCTTAATAAATATATGAATCGACTTTTAACACCCCGCATCTTTCCTAAAAAGGATACTGGAACCCATATTTATAAAAAAAATGTTGTCTTGGGTTGAGGTATTATCTTCCATAGTCGTTTTTCTATTTTGGCTTTCTTTAGAATTACCAAAATGACAAGCGTCTGGAAATCAGGTAAGTATCATATTCTAAAACACTCTTTTTATCTCCAAAATGTTGGTTCATAAGACAAATTTACATCATACAAAAAAATGTGGGAAATTAAATTCTACCTCAGAAAAAGTTGTGGGGATAAAAGATCCATGCCTCCCCGCGATTTTCATTTGTTTTTGACTTACAACAACGAGAACCAAGTGATCGAATTGAACATAAATACTAATAATAATTGTACCAACTCTCAACTCGATATATCCAAAATTGACAAAAATATAACCAAAAACCGATTTGAAATAAGGGGTTAAATCGCCATATTTTGATCTCATGAATCAAGGATTAATTAATTAAATAACAGGCCCGAAATTTTAAAATTCCATTTTTCTGACCTTTTTTACCCTATGATAGCTTTTTGAACAAACAAAAACTTCTAGTAACTCGTATGAAGTTCAACAGGTCAAAAAACAAAAGAATCCTAAAAAATGTTTGGGAAGGCCAATCCAATCTTTCATGTTCGACCCTTTGAGCAAACAAATCTCTATCATTGAATTGTCTTTGTTATAGATATGAGAAATGAGAAACTGATGTTTGATCTTTTTTAGATCGTTTAGGCACAATACTACTCTAGCCTCTTATTTTATCGAACAGGTATAATTATTGCACACTACTTTGGAAATCAATTATTACGTTGTAACTCAGTCTGTATAATAGATTATTATGCCTTTCACGAACTGATTCTGAAGAATTTAAATAAATTGCAACAAGATGATAGGATCAAATTCCTCACAACAATGGAGAATGAATGATTACTTTATTAAGACAATTCATCTTAGTTGTCATTGCTATTGTTATAACCACTCATAGTTACTGATTCTGTTGTAATTTTGGTTTCAGGAATTAGAAGAAATTTATACAGACTTGTGTTCAACAGTGACTGAAGCGGTAGTACAGGGTGCTGAAGTAGTTTCAACTAGGGTAAGTCGATAGTGCATGCTGCAGTAATATAATGAATATATAACAAAAACTTAACGCACAAAATATATATACTAGTTAGACTATTTCCCGAGCAAAATACAATCCTGTCAGTTTTAAAAACAGCTCCGTGCGTGTGCACGCGCACGATTCACCTTTTAATAATGTAATTTTTATCCGTAGAATCATAAAGACCTATTAATTTGTTCGTGGACAATATATTGGTCCTCGATGCAATGGAAGCCATGACATTTATAGGCTATTCGCTAGCAAATTCCAGTTTACTGTTTCCATTACTGCAGCGGCATACAAATTTGCCAGACATACAAAAATGTGGTACATATTTATGTGCATTTTAGTGCATGTATCGCCGTTAATAACAGTCGGGTGTACTATTTGTCTGTTGGATTTAGTGTTTAATAATTGTTATTTAATAGCTATAAACTTTTGTATTCAAATGGACTAGTCTGATCAAGGGGGTCTCCCACTTGTAAAATTTATAAATAAAGCTGACGGTAAAAAAAGTAGATACAGATCATTGAAAATTACCCAAGCAGAAAATTTTTCTGGTGCAACCTATGGGTATTACTTTTTTACACAAAATCTTAACATTCTAGGACAAATTGATGAGAAAATTTTTATGTGAAATGCCTCCACATTCGTTTCCAGAATAATGTTTTTCTAGATCGCCCGTATTAAGTGGTTTTGAACCTACGTTTGTAATGAACTTTTTTGCTTAGAATGAAATTTTCTACCATCAGTTTTATTAATGCCATTCATAACGGGGGCACCCTGTATACAGGGAACTAGGTCAATCAATGGTTCTAGTTCTGACATTACAAAATTTGCAAGTAGAAAATAATATTTCAGGTAATTAGCCTTTTTTCCTTTTTATTCTTCAGAATTATCTTCCTCTTCACAACATCATCTTTATGAAAAACTATATCATTATCTTATCGGCTGAAACTTCAAAATTATCTTTTGCAAGAAGCTTTGTTGTTATTTACGTGCTGAATCATTGCTCAATGTCATAATATCATCTTTAATAAAAACTACATCGCGACTTGATTCTTATTCTCTAACCAAATACGGTAAACAATACGACTAATAGGGACAAAATCAATAACTTATCACTTACTTATACTTATACAGGGTGTCCCCCAACCGTCGGGAACTGGAGATATTTTGGCCAAAATTAAGACTTTTTTCCCTATAAATATTTGCACTGTCGGGCTTCGTTTCCAAGATACAACATTAAAATTCTTAAAAAATCGATTTTTTAAGTGATTTATTCTAAACGAATCATCGTATCAGTAGCAATCATTGAGAAAAATATGAACTCCAAGCTCGTATCAGTGGCGTAGATGAAGGGTTGAAAAATGTGTCTAGCGCTATAAGTACCTATTTCTGTAAAGTAAAACTATACATTCGAACAAAGAATATCTCTTGGTATTTTTGCGTATTTCGTTTACTTGCGCCAGAAAACGCATTTTTGTCATCCAATAATAATTATAATATATAAAAATAAAATAAAACAATCTAGTAGGCTGCTGTCAACTGTTACTTCACAATAGTACAGTAATGATAGTAGTTATTACGTTATTTACCTACTAGTTATTCACTTAAAAATGGAATTTAGTGTTCACGAACTAGACGATATTCATCATTTGTATGGTATTGCGAATGGTAATAGGTAGGTATCTACTATTAGAGCACAGCGATCTTTCCTGGCCGAAGAATTCCAGATCGAAAAACTTTTCAACGAGTGCATGCGAAGTTCAAAGTTTCAATCACAACATAGCGGAAGAAGACGTAGAACTGCGCGTAATATTTTTTTAGAACAATCAATTTTAAACAAAATTTACGAAGAACCAGTTGATATCAGGCACGTATCGGAAACGGTCGCGCGCGATGTCGAGCATTAGACAAAACACAATAATGGCGGACTTTAAAAAAGTCCGAAAGAATCCAACAACACTACAAATTCATAGTTGGATAAAACCAAAAGTTGAAATTTACGGTTGATCAAATAATTGCGATTCAATATCAGCATCTGGAAGGCAAGTTATACATAAAATTAATCAGCAAACAATTAGTAGAAGAGATATTTAAAAAAATCGAAAGTGGAACAGTAATATAAGTAAGAAGGTGAATCATATGAAATTGAAATTACAGAAGCAATTGATGAAGTAAAACTTAAAATTTTTGACTTTCCAGTAGAAGTGGAAAATGAAAAAATTGTTAATATATTAAAGCAATATGGCACGATAAGATATATAAAAAATGAGATTTACAAAGGCGAAGGTTTATATGCAGTGGAAAGTGGAGTGAGAACAGTTGCGATGATAATGAAAAAACAGGTACCTTCGTACAAAACTATAGAAAACATGACGTCACTAGTCACATATCAAAACCAAATCAGAACGTGCATGATTTGCGAGCAACCGGGACATGAACGTAAAAATTGCAATAAAAGACCAGCGATTAGACTTACGGAAATAAGAAGACCGGCAGCACCCATGATGCAAAACGATGATAGAACAACATATGCGCAGGTAGCTAAACAGTCAGCAATTTTAACAGAAGACGAAAACGTAATTATGGAAGGAAATAGTGAAGAAGAAAACTCGGAAGAAGAAATAGAACCAAGGGAGGATATTATAATTGAAGAAACACAACACCAACACCAGGTACAAATTCACAGAGAAGATGTTGAAGATGAAATAATAACAGAAGGAAAAAGCACAAGAGAAGAATTGGAAACGAAGGAACACAAGGAGAAAATGAAAAGGAAGGGAGAAAAACAACTAGAAACAAGTTCAGAAGAAGAGAAGACGGTACCAAAATTAAAAATTAAACTTTCTAAAAATACTAACCAAAACACTATAACTAAAGAAACCTCATAATATTATTCCCTATAAAAGTAGTCATAAAAAATAAATAAATAACTAAACATAAACTGTGTGAAAAAATGATATTGACGTAATCTGTTTGCAAGAGGTTAATGGCATAATAAAAAGTTCGAAAGGTTACATGGCTATATCAAATATAGGGAGTAATAATAGAGGTACAGCTGTACTGTATAGAGATAATTTAAATATAAGTAATGTAATGACAAGTGATGACGGAAGAATTTTCACGGCTGAGATTAACGGTTTCCATTTTGTCAATATTTATGCGCCATCAGGCAGTCGGTATCATATTGAAAGAAATAAATTATTCGCATCGGAACTATTAAAATACCTTAACGCTTAAAAAAAAAAAACAAAAATTCTATTGGGTGATTTTAATTGCATAACGCACAAAAAGGATTCTAAAAATACAAAAACACAAACATGTAAAAGTTTAAAGGATCTAGTACATAGTATGAGTCTTATAGATACGTAGGAGAGAATTAATAAAAATGAAATAGGTTTTACGTTTATTAAAGATAGTTGTGCAACACGCATCGATAGGATTTATGTTGACAAAGGATTAGCAGATTTCATAACTGATGCTGTAGTCAAACCAATTGCTATTTCAGATCACGCAGCAGTAATCAGTAAAATTAAAATGGACAAAAATGTACCAATTCACCCACATGGGTGGGGCACATAGAAAATTAAAGAATCAATTCTAAATGTGGAAGAAAACATCTCAGAATTCATTAAGCAAATACATAAACAAAAAAACACTGAATTATACAGAAATAATCATGCGAAGTGGTGGACAAAAATATTTAAATTACAATTTAAAAGGTATTTTAAAAATTTGGAGATAAAAAGGGCGGTCGAAAGAAAAAATAATTTAAATTTTTATAATGAAATCTTGATCTATTTAAAGAACAACAACAAAATAACGTAGAAAAAGATATAAAACAAATAAAATCGGAAATTATGTACTATAAAGAAAAATACTATGAAGAAGACTTTACAGATAAAAATAGAGATAAATTTAATGAAAGAAACAGCCTATATGATATGGTTAAAAGAAGGAAAAAAATAAAGAAATGTAGATAAAAGTTCTAATTAATAATAGCGGGGAAGAGATAAAAACAATTAATGAGATTAAAAAACACGTTCATGATATTGTAATAAATTCAAAGAAAGGCATATGCAAGAAAAGGAAATGAGATGTCTTCTTGCGCATTTCTCGAAAACAGTGGAACCCAATGATAGGGAAGAGATAAATAAAGAAATTACACAAAATGAAATTTATAAAATCCTTAAAGAATGTCAAAAAAAGAAGGTGCCAGGACCAGATGGCAAAACTTATGAGAGTAACCTAATGCTGTGGGATGAAATAAAAAATGATTTAAAGAAATTATATAATGCTTTTCTAAATGATGACAAAAACATTCCTAAAAATTTTGCAGAGGGAAGTATAATTCTAATTCCAAAAATAAAAAATTCAAATAAGATAGAACATTTTCGTCCAATTACGCTCCTTAATACGGACTATAAAATATTAATGAAAATATTGGCAAAAAGGTTAGTTTCAGTTCTAGGAGAAAAAATAATAGAAAAAGAACAAAATGGCATAAATGGTAGGTCAATTTTTAATAATTTATTAATAAATAGGGACATAATTGAAAATTATGAAAATAATAAATCAACGATGGCTGCGATACTTCAGCTGGATTTACAAGAAGCATTTGATAGGGTTTCGATAGATTTTCTAATAGAAGTCTTAAAAAAAATTAAATTGCCTCAAAATATAATAAAATTATGTATGGGGATATACGAAAGTGCCCAATCGTCAGTACTTATAAACGGATTCATAACAAATACTCTTGAAATAAAATCATCTTTACGACAAGGTTGTCCGCTATCAATGATAATGTTCGCACTTTATATTGAACCATTTCTGCGATTAATAGATGTCACAATTAAAGGCGTTAAAAGCGGAACAAATGACAAAATCTACAAATATACGGCGTATGCTGACGATATAACAATATACACTTTCCCCAAAAATTAACGCACCACCAAAAAATACCCAAAAGTTTAAAGTAAATTTTTGTCAAAACCAATAGTCCGATTTGGACGAATTTTTTTTTTTGAATGATAGGTTGTCTCTTCCAGAACGTTGGTGTACTCACTGTATTTGCATAGAAACCTCTTTTTTATAAATACCGGGTGTCTCAATTATAGCCTGTTTTTTTGGTGGTGCGTTAATTTTTGGGGGAAGTGTATATTGGAAGTATTGTTGATTTAAAAAATCTAGGGAAGATTATCCAGATTTTCGAAAAAGGTGCTGGTGCAACCATAAATTATAATAAGTCAGCTATACTGCCAATAGGAAATTGGGACAAAGATAGAATAAAAATTAATGCGTTCTCATATAAACAAAGGATCAAAATATTAGGGATTATATTTACAAAAACAATTGAGGAAAATTGGAAAAATGTAATAGGAAACATAAACAAAATAATCTGGGCAGATATGGGAAGAGGCTTAGACTTGATAAGGAGAGTTTGGTATATTAACACTTATCTATTATCCAAGCTATGGTATACAGCACAGGAGCTTCGTGCTTCCTTTGCCGAACAAATATAACGCACCGCACATGTCATGAAAATTACAGGGAAGTTCTTATGGAAAGGCCAATTTTATAAGGTTGAACGAAAACAAATATACTTACAATAAGTATGAAAAAGGGGGGTTGAAACTTATAGATGTGGAAAATAAGACTAGGGCTTTCTTTGTCAAGTCACACTTCTTTTCGTGGAAAGGTAAAACCTCCTACAACTCAGCTTGTAATCACTGGTTATTTGAAAATCGACAAAACAGATTATTGACACCCACACACTATAAACAAATAGTACGAATTACACAAACACATAAAATAGCAGACGAAGAAGATACAACAACAAAAATAATCTATAAAAAACTGATAAAAGCTAAGAAAATAAAACCTAACACTGAAATAAAAAATAAAAATTTTAATTGGAACAAAATCTGGAGATTATTAAAAATTAAAACAATCCCGACAAAAGGGAAATCGGTAATTTACAAAATATTGAATGATATTTATCCGACACAAGCAAAAAAACATAGACACAACCTAACAAATGACAACAAATATGAAAAATGTAATACAATAGACACGATTTTACACAGAGTTAAAGAGTGCGAAGATTCTACAAATATTTGGGAATGGACCAAAAAACATATTCTAAAATTATATAATTTTGATCTAAATGCATTTAAAGAAATAACAGAACTAATTAATTACATAGCAAATATTAAAAGCGAAAAAGAAATATGTTTATGGTACATAGGTGCGTTGTGTTTTTGGAACCTAGAAGAAAAAAAAGATGATCTGTTGGGATTTAGGAATATGTTGCGTATGTCTAGATTAACATTAATAAAGAAATATGGCAAAATAAATAAAAAAATTCTTCTGCTTTTAACTCTGTAAAACAAAGTCTACCCATAATGTGATAGTAATAATAAGATTTTAGGTACCTAACTAGAATAAGTTTTATCAGTATACTAGTAAAATATATGTAAAATTGTACAAAATAAGTAAATAAAAAGTAAGTCAATGGAAAAAAAAAGAACCAAGTTTAAGTATTCGTCACTTAGCCTTAATGGAAGGGGCAAGCCATTACACGGTACACCGAATATTTCAAGAAAATTTATATATCCTTACCATATTCTACGAGTCCAGGGATTGAAGCCCGAAGATTTCGTACCTCGACAGCGCTACTGCAGTTGGCTCTGACGAAAACTTACAAGGAATCCCAATGTTTGTTGGTTTAGTAGAAATGGTATCGTCAATTTTCACAACAACCACATGTGAGCCGATCAGAATCCACACGCTATTTTCTCATATCGATACCACATGCTATTTTTTCATATCGATACCACATGCCTAGAAAACTAAATGGCGAAATTTATAAGTTCTGGGAGGCCACTTTGAACATTTATTGTAGTAGTTCAAGGTAAAAATCACTGTTATTACTCATAAATAGTTGGCAGAAGCCTACTAGATTCTTTTATTTTATTTTTATTTGCTTCTCCAAGAAGTAGGTATTGCCGATTTACTGGTTGACAAAAATGCATTTTCTGGCTCAACTAAGCGAAATACGCAAACATAACTAGAGACATTTTTTGTTGAATGCATTGCAGATTGCAGAATGTAATTTTACTATAATGCTGAGCAAATTTTTTAAAAGAAAAATCTGAAGTGGCTGCCCTGTATCTACGCCACTGATGCGAGCTTGGAGTTCATATTTTTCGCAATGATGGCTGCTGATGAGCTGCTAACATGGTGCCGAATTTCAAAGCGGTAAGATGATTCGTTTAGAAATCATTTTAAAAATCGATTTTCAATTTTTTGTTCTCGCTCTTTTTGGGTAGTACAGTGGCGGACAATTGCTTTAGGACGGCCTGGAGCGGTTTCTCGTCGATATTTATGGAGGAGCTTATAACAATGTGAAATACCTATAGTTTCTAAATTAACCAGCGGTGGAGATACGGATAATCGGTACCATTAATTAGATAAAAAATTAGAACAGCTCTGAACAAAATAAAAAAATAATAGTTCTTAAACAGAGAATTCAGTTTGAAGCAAAAAGTGCCTCTTGACATTTTTTCACGTATCACCGTTTCGCGTCAATTTTTTTGCATACATCTCTTCGGCAAATTTATTGGTAAAATAATGTTGGCAAAAAGATTGACCAAAAATGGAACTTGCCGTGCGAATTACTGGTTTTTGTAAAAAAAATAATTTTAGAAACTTTTCCAGGGGCGTAGACATACGCGAGCTTGAGATTAATTTTGAGATTTAATTTATCTAAATGCATTTAATAATGTTGTGGCGTAATTCTGAGGCATTTAACATTTTTTACATTTAATTAAAACTAACTGAAAAGGGTAACAGAATGACGCCACAACATTATAAAATGATTTAAATAAATTAAGTTCTCTGAAAATTAATCTCGTGCTTGCGTTATGTCTCCGCCACTGTAAAAATCGCTAAAATTATTTTTTACAAAATGCGAGGAATTTGAATGGCAAAAACACATTTTTCCGTTTTTGATCAAACTTTACGGCAACACCTCGGGCAACACATTCTTTTACTACCTATTAATTTTGTCGCAAAATTTTTTGCATTTTTCTTTAATATTATATTATCTGGTAGCCCTTTTGTGGCCTATCGTTTTGGAAGTCAGCTCGGTCCGCTAAAATATTCTTAAAGTTGGCTCCTATAATTGGCATCTTTTGATTTTTTGAAAATGTAAAAAAAAAATGCCTCTAACCGTTTTATCGCATTTTACAGAAAAACTGTAAATAGAAAAGTTGTAGATCTTTATAGGAGTAAAAATAACTTGTTTTGAATATATATTTTTTTAGTAAAGACATACATTTCAATTTTTATTTAGTCTCTTTTTAACCGTTCATGTAACAAAATAACATATAATATCTCAAACAAGACGATTTAGATACAAAACTGGATCAGACTTTCTCGATAAGGACAAAATTATTCACAACTTTTGTGTTTACAGTTTTTATGTAAAATCCGAAATAAAAGAGCTAGAGGCATTTAAAGGAATAAGAAAAATTCAGTTTATACTGTGTATACGAAAATATCAAAAATAAATAATAAAATGTATTATTAAATATCCAAATAGGCTGAAATGGAAACAGCAAAGTTTATGATCTTATTGCAGGTGGGCCGGTCGATGACGCACCGGCCAAGTGCGATGTTGCCAGGTGGGTGGGAGCTCGCCACTAATTGACGAGAAACCGCTTCAGGTCGTCCTAAAGCAATATTAATTATTGTCCGCCACTACATTTATACAGGGAGTAACTGAACTGATGGTCAAAAATTAAACCACGTATTCTTGGAGTCAAAATAAGGGCACTTCTTCATATATTTTTTTCTCCTACGGGCCATAGTTTTTTTATACAGAGCGTAGAAGTTTAGAGAAAAATACACATATTTCTTAGTATCTCTAGAAGTATACGAGATATTTTCTTCAAACTTGGCGTGTCACATGAGCGTATGAGCTTCTGAGGCCCCCAATTGCGGAGATAGAGGGTGTTACTAAAGTTAATTAGTCCAGAAAAATATTAATACCCTGTATAGTCGCATTTTTTTAATTTGTTTTGAGTGGTGAATCCAATGGTTAACAAAAAGTATCTCTTAGTATTTTTTCATATTCGCAGTCGTTTCTTAATTATTTTCAAAGAACGGCAATGCTGCAATAAACAGGTCATTTTAAGAACAAATCTAGCAATCTGTGGATGTCATCTAAACTTTATTTAACAAAATAGGTACGAGAGCAAAAACGATAATAAAAGAAACGTAATGCTATTAGATAATTATTAAATGTTCGAAATGTTCGCCGTCTCTTTCAATATACACGCAACTATGCGTTTCCGCATATTTATTATTGCCATTGGCAAGTCCATAGCAAAAGTGAATGTGAATTCTTCAAATGAAAATACCATTTTTCAAAATATTGATACTAAAGTGCAAAGTTGACAGCCAAATGATTCAAATAATGCCAGGTTTAATTATTGATGTCCACAGATTGCTAGATTTATTCTTAAAATGACTTGTTTATTGCAGCATTGCCGTCCTTTGAAAATAATTAATTAGAAACGGCTGAGAATATGAAAAAAATACTGTACCGTATCTCAACAATCACAGACCAAACTCGTTGCCCTGGTTACCACTTTTATTGTTTAGCCTTCAAAAATCACAAATAAACTTGTCAGGTTACTGTCACTGTCCAAGAATATTCACTCAGCTCCAAAAATTCGCATAAAATCGCTTTCTAACCTTTTACTTCACCAGGCCCTATTTCCAGGGCTTATATACTCAAAAGGAAGACTGGTGAATACTCTAGAATATTCCTGGCCAATGATAGTTCACAAATCATAAGGATCTAGCAAACGTTCTAGAAAGTTATGGAAGCTTTACAGGGAAAACAATGAATCTAAAGGAAAATGGGGCCCTGGGGGCCTCAGGCCAACAAAGATATGACGGAAAATGCCTCTAAATTAATTACAAAAAATATAAAACTGTAAGTAGAATACCCAAACTTAAAATTTATCTGCTAAATCTTTGAGTAGGTTAGAAAACTGTGCAGACATATTCATTGAAAGCTGATATAACAACTTTAGAGGCATTTTTCGTTACAATACTAAGAGATACTTTTTGTTAACCATTGGATTTACCTCTCAAAACAAATTTAAAAAATGCGATTATACAGGGTATTCATATTTTTCTGAACTAATTAATTTTAATAACACCCTGTATCTCCGCAACTTGGGGCCTCAGAAGCTTCATATTAACCTTAAGTTTGGCAGCTCATCCGCTCATGTGATACGCCAAGTTTGAAGAAAATATCTAGTGTACTTCTAAAGATACTAAGAAATATGTTTATTTTTCTCTAAATTTCTACGCTCTGTATAAAAAAAAACTATGGCCCATAGGAGAAAAAAAATATATGAAGAAGTGCCCTTATTTTAACTCCAAGAATACGTGGTTTCATTTTTGACCATCAGTTCAGTTATACCCTGTATATAATGCTCTGTGTTTTTTTTGTACAATTTCCCTTTTACTGAGCTAAAATCGGATAGGTATTTTCCACCACAAAATCAAGCGTTGCATCTCTCGTACTCATTAACTCCTGTCTGTAGATTTGTGGCTTCGGGGTAAGTTTCCCTCAAGCGCGGTTCTCTCAGTTTTCCCATTCCCAAAATCAGGAAGAACTTTGTACTTGGCAATTTGGATGTGCAATTATTGCATGCCGTATGACACAGGAAGGATTCGGGTAAACTTCTCCCGGTGTAATTTATGTAATTTATACAGGCTAAACAAACTGCGAATATGCTTTTATAACAATTAAATATTTAATTTCCTGATATTATCTACAGAATTCAAAAACAACAAATTGAAATAATTAAGGTTATGGTCAGCTGACATATGCTGCAAATCACTAGTAACAAATTAAGTCTGAAGTTGTTTCACGCGAAATTTACTACATACCTTAAATGTTTTAAGGTATTTTCAAATATATACGATTATAGGTTTATTGTGGATAATAATAGGGAGGTAATATCTAATCATCAAAGCTGTTTAGAGTGCACGAACATGTTGCTAAATTGGGTACATAGAAAAATACGGTTTTCAGATTGAACTAAAAGTTATTCGAACAGTTTGCGATTGTTTGGTGTATGTTTTGCTGGCCAGTAATTTGGTTATTTAAAAGTACCACTTAATTGTGAGGCAATGCGTATCGTGTTTCTGCTAATTAGATGTGTTTGGCTAATTCATTAACTCTCCTATTTTACCGGAAATTATTGTCTGAAGTTCAAGCACGCAATATATTAATTTGCAGCAATATTTACAACCACGCGTTCCTCAAGGTAAAATTCCTATAAATTAAACTTTTGTTTGTATTCCGCTAATTGGGTCACAACATCATTAGAATTTATTTACGATATTTTCTTCATTTAGTTTTAGTTAGCCACTTTCCATAGACCTACAATGCTCGTATCGCACCTTTATACAGCTTAAGTGGAGCATAGAGATTCAAAGAGGCTTTAATCCCTAAATTATTTTCAATTGTTGAAACTTTACTTGTTATACTGCGACCTTTGTTTTCCTACAAAATTAGCATACATATGGGCATATTATACCCGCTGTATAGATACACGCCGACGCAGGTCTTGTGTGGTGCTATTATCATGCAGTGCTCGGAAAACAACGATATAACATTAATTAACTTTGTGTAGTATAAAGTTTCGATGAACGTGACCTGCAAAAAAATACAAAAATAAACGTCAATCAACCGTTACTATATTAATTTGTCAATCACCGAGAGTATTTAGCCGATTTTAGGCGATCGTCTGGTTTTAACCGCGGTTATCTTTCTGGTTGTCCTTGGTTTTAGCCCTTGAATAACCAACAAAATAACCAACAAAAATATCACCATTAAAATTTACCTAAATGTGTATGGTTAACCCAAAAGTAATTTAGGCGAATAACCAAGGATAAATGTCATACGACTTCTTTTAATGATGTTTTCTATAAACAAGTTCTTGGACTCCAATGGAAGCTATATTTCTCTTATTTTGCTCAATATATAATGGATGATCTGTTAGATGCATGTTTGTTAAAGCTTTTTTTAATGTGGTATTTTTAAAGAAGTACGTTGATGATAAAATTTATATATAACTCTCATTTACAATTTACAATTGAAATTAAAATTAACAATTCTATTCCTTTTCTTGATACATTACTTATTAAAAAAACTGATAATACATTAATAACTGACTGGTATATTAAACCTACTAATTCTGGAAAATATCTCAATTAAAATAATTCTTATCATAGTAACAAAATTAAAATTAACCTTATTTAAGCTTTAAAAAACCGAATTATCAAACTAGTACATCCAAAATTACCTCAAAACAATTTAATTATATTAAAATTCTTGTAGAAAATTCTTATCATGTTAAATTATTAAACAAAATTTTATTTAGCACAAGAAATATCATAAATATTATTAATAACTCTCATTTACAGAATAATGCTCATTTTATTATTAAAACCTTTTACAGCTCTTTTCCTTATATTCATGACTTAACACCAAAAATTATTAAGTTTTTTCATAATGAAAATGTAACGATTGCTTTAAAAAATGTCAAACCTATTGGAAATCTATACACAAAATTAAAAAACCCAAGACCAATTCTAAATCAATCTAATTTAGTTTATTGTTATCTATGTTCTAATTGTGATAAAAAATATACAGGGCTTTCCTTGCCAAGTTATTCGGGTCTACAAGGTGACCCAAAAGTATTTTTTTATATCTCAATAATGGGGCTACTTAAAAATTTGAAATTTGGTATGTGTTATCTATTATCTACTTACCGGAAGACGCCTTAGGGTAATTTATTCATTTACACAGTGCCCTAAAAAATGGTAAAAACTAACAACCCCTATTAATTTTTTTGCTCAAACTTTTTTGAGGTTATCTTTTTGGTCTTGCAGGTCCATCATTTCAGTGTATCTTTTCATTTTGCAACAAAAGTGTACTCTTGTTTTATAACGATAAAATCAACCGTTTGCGTTGAAATTGGCAAAACGTGCCCCAAAACACCTGTTAACTTTAAGATTCGAAACATAAAAATTTTACCTACCGCTTTCAAACGTTACAGATCGACTGTACCATTTAAACTGAGAACAAAATTCCTATGAACAATGTACAAAAACTTATTAGCTTTTAAAATGGAAAGGATTGAATTTAACAAAATTGAAACACCCTATTTTTCAAGAAAACCAATGCTGTTTTTACCTATGTCCAATTGGTATTTTTTTCCTTATTTTGAATGTACCAAGATCACGTTCGCTAAATAATACGCTTCTACGAAGCCTTAACAAAGAGCAGCCCAAATTATCTAAAGAAAAATTCAAAGATTTGAAGACCTTATGTGAAGGTGGTACGCCGGTGATTAAGCTACCGGAGCATCAAAATTTTTACAAAGCTCTTCCCCATTAAAATTACTCTTTTTGTGCTCGATTTTGTGTTAAAAGTTTGTTTTGTAGAATTACAGTTACTTTAATATTTTGTAATTTAATTCATAATTCAATAAATACTTTTTTAAATTGGGTTTTTTGTGAACAATACACTGCTCTGTGCCGACATGACAAGTAGGCGCATGTCATGCAGTTATAGTAGCAGGCAAAAATATGAAAATACAAATAGGCGTATCTCTTTCAAAAGTCGATAATTTTGCAAATACTACTTCTTTTGTCACAATGTAACTTCTCATAAAAACTCTCTAATATACTGAATATTTGAAAACCATTTGCAATATTTTATAGCAAACGAGATACATTGGATATGTAATGCACTATACACCTAAATTTTAATTGCGTGTCCTGTAAAATAGCTAAATTGGAGATCCGCCTCTTTGTCTTTCCAGCGACGATTATGTGCTACACATCGTTACATTTGGATTTTTAAACCTAAAAATTAACTTCAATCTAGTAGTAGAGGAGAGTCGCCTAATATGGGGATATTTTTTTAGAGCTATTAAACAAAATGAAATATAGGTTGGAAAATTGAAAACAATTTTAGTAGTATTGCTTCTTACTTGGGGAAAAGTAATTTTAACAAAAAAGTTATTATTTTTCAAAATGACCTAAATTTGTTAAAAAAAAAATGCGGTTCCCATGGGTCCCTATAATTTGGGGAGGTTGTATATTTGCAATTAAAAAATGTTTTACACGTTAATTTATGCCTGCAATAGATTTTATTCATTATTTATTTCGTTAGCAGAGATATCATTATTTTTAGCATAACGCCCCAAAGTTGTTTGAGGGACACCAAAGACTCGAGAAGCCTTGAAGCTACCCATCTCCTTATTTCGCATAGCTTGTACCGCCGCCTTTATTTGAATAGGGTCCCATGCCTTTCTCTTTGGCATCTGCAAGTAAATAAGGAAATGTGTATATTCAAATCGCCCTAATAATCTCGCAACCTATTTTGAATTATTGCCGAAAGTACACCAGGTCCCTAAAATGGGTTTCCCCAAATTATAGGCCTTGCATCTCCCCATATTGTGTCTCCCAGATTTCTAACCTAATAAATTTGTAACGTGCAATTTAAATTTAAAAACGAATATAAAGCTTCACAGCCTAGCTCACGTAGAGTGCTTTGAGACAAAAAGTTCTTAAAATTCCTTATATTGACAAAGTAATTAATTATTATCAATTATAGCTTTGATAAACTTTGTAAATACGCACATTTACTTCGCGTAAATAAACACTGCCATGTGTCAATTAAAGCACATGATCATAGCCGGGATATAGACAACCAACAATACTATTGAAGACGCCGTACGTCCAAAACCGTTTCACCACCTCCTAATAAAAAATATCGGACCTTCCCAAATTAGGTAACTTCACCAAATTAGGCGACTCTCCTCTAAGTATTTTTAACAATTTTATTTGAATTTTTACATTGAATACATACCTATATTTTTTAGCCCTGAAGAAGTACAAAATATTGAACGAAAGCTTGGTTATTTGAAGGAAGTAGGTATATTAAATGTCTTTTGGCTGCCAACCCGTTATTTTCATTTCTACAATTACGTAACACAGCCGTAATAAAGACATTAATTTTTAATTAATGTTAGACTTATTAGGTAAATTTAAATGGGAATGTTTAACTATATTAAGTTTAAGAATAAAAAATGGATAGGTAGCAAGGATACCCTCCAATGAACAGAGAAATACAGAGAAACAGAGAAACTTCAAGTGGTAATTGAAGGGAGGGCCCTTTATTGTTCCCAACATTGTTCGACATTGAGAACCAGTCCAAAAAATCTATAATGTAACGGAATATATGGTTTATTTAAATTAACCTGAACATTACGACAATTTTCATTAGTTACTAATTTTTTAATCGATAAGTCTTCAAGGAAATGTAACTAATTTTTAGTAAAAGTTTGTACAAGTACTTTAGAGTTGTTATGAGGACTAAAAGTGTAGTTAAAATCTTTAATATTGGTTACCAAAAACAGAGCATTCCCTTGTGAGATGTTCGTGAATTCTAATTTTTAACGGGCGATAAGTTCTGCCCACATATGAGACTGTACACGAATCACAACTAAGCTTGTGAATTCCATTCTTACCCAAGTCCCCCAATCTTTCTTTGCTATTCAAAATAAATTCCTTGAAGTATTAGGAGTGTTGAAGGAAACTAAGACAGTGTTAAAGCACAGGTCAAAGCAACGAGCTACCTCCTGAGATAAACTTTCATGTTACTATGTAAAGAGTTAAGTTTTTGTAACAATAAGTGAACTGTGGTGGTATACCACTTTATTCCACATAGCCGAACCAATGAATAATTTCAACATTGTTAGGAGTTATAATAAATTCATTTTCTAAATAATTCATAAAGATCTCTGCTAGAAAGGGTGACAAGCTACTACCCATCACTGAGCCATCCTGCTGTGAATAAAATTTATTATCGAAGACTAAAAAATATATGAAAGGCAAAACCTAAGTAAAGTCAACACTGAAGTGATGGTATCCTCCTCAACATTATTGCTACGTAGAAGATCTCCCACTACCCTAACATTCTCATCTCTTGATGAGATAGATGTAGATGTTATAGTTATAGGTGATATTACAAGAGTCAAAATTTGATGACTATACCTATTACGAATGGCTGAAATTATTGTATATTCAGCTCAGTTTAACTTAGTGCCAAGTGCCGAAGTGAATTCTTATTCGGATGCTGCAGTGGCCAGAAAAGAAAATATTTTATTGCATGTAACTAAAGATCAAGAAATTATTAATTGAAATGAAGTAGACACAACAGGAGAGTCTTCAGCTTTTTCTATGGAAATAGGGTCAAAGTAACAATATAAAACCTCAAAAAATAATTTAGTGGGTATTATAATATATTCTGTAGGTTTCTATTGGAGTGAGTTGTATTACCAACTATAATAGGGTACTTATGATGTCACAAGTGTTTTATAAAGGCAATTTGACAACATGGCGATACCACTGAAGTGTTCTGATACATAACCTTAATCTGCGGTGAAAGATGCAAGGAGAGTTGAAATTTCAAAATTCTAACCTGAAACCCCCAGATTTAGGGTGCCCCGTGAAACCACATTTAGTCAAGAAGCGTTTTTCTGCAATTTTTTAGCAAGTTTGGGCCTAGGTACCTACGGAATTTGGGCTCAGTATTTCTAAGCACTAAAATGGCGCCTTTATAAACGCGCCTTCAAGATGGTCCCTAGCCCCAAGTTCTCCCTTTATTAATAACTCATAACACTTTACTATTACTACAACAGTTTTCTCCCATGAATTTGGTCAGACGCGAAAACCGGATTATTAGAAAAAAACATGCGTTAGTTAAAGCTCAAAGGTTGGTTGCAATACATTAAGTAACATATTATATTCATTGGCAAGCTGGAGACATTTGAATAGAAAAGTAAAATTTGCCTTTGTTCCTTGAATTATTGCAAACGGGCACCGGCAACATTGCAGTTCCGTTTCTCCTGAGAGGCACAGAATTGCCACGTTCGGCGTTCTGGACAATAGAATGACTGTAGATTTTAGCCCGAACAAAATTATTGTGTAACTTCGTCTTTAATGTTCATAAATAAATAAGGGTTAAAAGACGTCGTTTCATTTATTAGGTGTTATGTTGGTGCATCTACTGTAAACCGAGTACAATTTTAGAGCAATTAAAAATATTGTCCTGTACCCTATTACCAATTTTGCTATAAAAGTTGATTTGCTCCCGCAAATTTATTGTCAGCCACATTTCCTCTTGCCCTAATAATTCACAAAATAATTACTAGGTACTTCATGCTTAATGGTCGGTATAATTATTTTTGGGTACTTCAGTTTTGTTTCTTTCTTTTCATCCATTGTCTTCACGCCGCTATAAAGGCCTTAAATTATTTTTTAATTATTTCTTGGTCCCAGGAACTTGTTGAGCCACAACACTTTTTCAAATACCCTTTTAAGATACATAGAAAGACAAGAGTCGTCAAAATTGCGGTCTTTTATGTTTTACGAAAAAGTTTAATCTCAATCATACTATAATAATTGCAGTTTCTTGACCTGCATTCGGCAACTTTTCTAATTTCCTAGGAGCACAATAAATGTATGTAAATTAATTTTTAGTTATAAATCAAACGCAGGTTTTGACACTTCATATAAATAAAACATATTTAGTAAATTACCCATGAAAAGTCTCTAAGGATGTTTTTACGAAAATGATAAACACAAATAAAAAAGTTACAAAACTTTCAAGAAATTGCGACATTTTGAGAAAAACTCTGTATCTCCTAAACCATGGGTACCTAATACTTTTGGCCTATCTTATCGGGAAATAGGATAAACCTCATAAAACTGACCAATTTGGTCCACTCTACAGGTAAAATATCGTCAAACATAGGTAATTTTCCATAATAATTGGGTGGGCCAAATAAAACTTAATTTCTATTCAAAGATTTTTAGATTTTCAATAGATATTTTTCGTTCTAGCCTTGTCTATCCATTATCTACTAGACAAAGGTTCTAATTAAATAAAATCTCTAGAGTGTTTACTTTTAAACACATACAAATTCATCAAATCTTTGTTTTTGGAGATAATCTCCTAAACTTTTTTTGAAAGGCCTTCAAAAACCGCTTCTTTTGACCTTCCTACCATTTCGAAAATACGAATGCAAGGCCGGCTACGATTTTTTATACCCCCGATTTATGCTCAATTTTTCTGTGCAGCAACTTGGACTTGCTTTGTTTGCTCAAAATCCGGTAGACATAGGGAGAATTATATGGATATAATATATGCACTTTAAAAGTGGGCATCAAAATTTGATGCCCATTGTTTCGAAAATAAAACCTTTGCGGGTATAGGTACCTACTTTCTATATAAGAAAATATCACAATTGACGATCAGCACTCGCACTTAAAATATGGCTGCATTTCCTCATATTCCATAGTTGATATAGGTACAACCTATTGATTTAGTTCCATTTAATTGAAACAATAATTATTGGAAAATTTGGTTTCATTCTATGGCACAGACATCGCAAACTACAAAACAGGCAAGAAAAAGCGCTATTGCAGTTAAGGACACATTATTTTATTTCATTGCCAATGAGAATGCTCAAGAAAAATATTTAATATTTAAATATTAAGGAATAACATACCAAGTATTATATATAAAAATAAATCCCTTTTTGAGCACCTCCAGATGAATCTACAATATACGGGGTGTTCCATTAAAAAAGTTTAGCTACTCGATATACAGTGTCGCCCGTTTGGAATGGAGACACCTGTAAACCTTTTACTTTTTATCCGAATTTAGCCGGTTTTTTTTTCTAAGGGTAGGTCACAAAAAACTCTATTTTGGCGCGAAGTTTCAGGTCTTATTCTCAATTTTCAAGGCCTAATACGAATTTTTTCTAGTAAAAAAATACGAAAATCATTTAGCGTTTTTTTTTTATTTAAAATGTTATAAAAACTTGACACACATAGTTAAATGGTCGAGAGGACGGCTCAAAGTGTTTTGATGAACTTATTTTTTAGATTGTAGGTCTCAAAAAACTGTGTTCTGTGACAAGTCGATAGATTTCTACTACAAAAATCAAGGCCTACTTTGACCATTTTTTAGGCTAAATTTCGAGAATTTGTTTTGCGATTTTTTCTGTTAAAACCGAGTACACCATTGTGTTTCTACAATCTAAAAAAAGTACTGATAATGAGCTACCAAGCAATATTTCCACATAATCTGATTACGAGTAAATCAATATTTAGATATCCTTTGATAGGACTTTGTTTGTACGCTAGAAAAAGCCGAGAGCATGTTCTTCGGTAGGTACTTGACCTTTATAATTTAATTAATTCTTGAAGTGCCTCCTTGCCTATGGAGCTATTTGGCTACAATATACGTATTTATAATACAATGGAATCTCAAAATTGCCGAGTTTGAGAAAAATGTCAAGATAATACGAAGATTTAAAACTATTTTTTGTCGAGAGTAATTAGTACGTACAGGGGCGGGCCTTGAAATCATTCCAATACGTGCGGTCGCAAAGGAATTCAACTGACAACGTTGCAATTAGCGCTTCCCTCTCTCGCGGTTTGAAGGCCAGCCATAACCTCAAAGGCTTAAGTGACGACAAATCTAACATCTTATTACGAGACATTGCCTTACGCGACATTGCCAGTTACAGTAAGAAAAACAGTAAATTCGGCGCTGTCAGGTTGGCCTTAGATTGCCTGAATAAAAGTGGACAATCTTACAACCCTGATGCCCACGGACATTGGCAGCTTTCTTCGAAAAAGTATTTCGACAACCTCGAATAGAGCCGTTCTAAAAATCGAAGGAGGTGGTAAATCTCTTTATTGGATGTCGTGCTTTCTTCCGGTACAAACAAATAACTTTGAATATCTAAGGGAATTTCCCGATTCACGATTAACCACTTTCGAGAAACGGGACGGCTGGCTGCTGTAGAATCAACGAAAACGACTGAAAATTCTTTGAAACCACCCTTGGGAATTGCGTGTTTTTTCTTATTTCTCGATTTTTCGAGGGTCCGAAAAACATCAGAACCTCACCCGAAGACTTCAGGAATGCTTTAAAATTCAATTAAATCAAAGTTTTGGTTGGCGGTTAAGATAAATTAGTGTAATAAACCAATGTAAAAAACCCCTACAAGACTCTTCTATTACAACCAATAATTACCAAAGACAACTTGTTTTGTTTCATGATTTTAAAAAGATGTTATTGTTAGCACATTTAAGGTTTCCAGTTTTTTGATACGATTTAGGTTATTTCGTAAATATAAATATCGCAAAGCATAATATATACGACATACAAATCCATCAAAAAACTATGTATTACGCATTACAAAATGGGAAAGACGACTGAATGTAAGAAATGCCAATGTAAACAAATTACCTCGTTTTCCTCACCCCGACCCGCTAATGTAGAAGCAAACCAAAACCGTTTTATTTGTATTACCGTGAGTCATCTGTTCCTATATACAGGGTGAATCAGTTTTTATTGTAGCAGGACTTTAACAGGCGATCTATCTTCAAAAAATAACCGCACTTTCTCGTATAAATGGGTTAGCATAAAACCTGTTAATATCGAACATCTTACACAATTGGAAAAATTATTTTTAGAAAAAAAAAAAGAATCATCTTGTACCTATTGTAATAAAAGGTATTGAATTTTTTATGTACATTTTAATTGCAGACAAAAATGTCCTCTTGGTATTTGTTCGCATGTGTTATAGTTCAATGGCAAATTTCATTTTTTTGTATTATTTCGGGGTACACTCAGAATAATTTTTCATCGCCGCAGTCAAGTTTTTTGCTGCCCCAGCTAAAAAATCTGACAACATAGGCGCCAAGCAAAAACTTTGCTGCGATAGAAGAGTTCACTTTGCTACCCTATCTTACTTGTCCCAGCAGAACTACTTTATAACAAAACCTCATTACTGTATCTATAAGGTAACTTTGCTACCACAGGAAAGTCATGTTTTTGCCACAAGAAAACATATTCACACCTCCAAGAAGGTACTTTATAGTGGCTGCAAAGAGCTTTGCTACCATACGAAACAAACATACTGTGATAGGGGAATACCTATTTCTTTACTCTATTATTACAGGAAGCTACTTTACTGCAATTTTTTGAGGGTGAAGCTCTGATTTCCTCTTATGTTGTTTCAGACCCCAGCATACGAGGTGTTTCAAATTCGATACTCACCATTGGGATTTTAGGAACTGGTAAGAGATATCTATTAGCCCATTTAGGCTACTTAATATGCAGTATGTTATGTTTTCCAAGATCCAAATGTTAAGTATTGTATTTGAAACACCCTCTAAAGTTTGCAAAAAGGCCCACTAACAGAAAAGTAGATCTCTTATTATACCTCATACCTGCTTAAAAATGTTGATAATATTGAAATTAATATTTCGAAGAAATTCGAGTTAAATATTATAGAGCCCATACATTTATTAAATGTCCTAATTTCAACAAAAATAATATAATTTATATATACTTACCTCTACATACATTTTACAAAAATAGTAGTAGCACGGCAGTAAGTAACTTTCACACCTTGGTGTATGTTCTTTTTGGATCATTAAGTATAGTTTTTTTATAATAGGTATTGTTAACATGGGAGCTAATACGCCATTGAATATAAGAAATACGCCCCCCAAAGGCTCAATGCTAAACTAATCTATGGGCCATGCCAAGAATGAACAAGAACAGTGAACAACGCAGTGTAGATCCAATGCTAGCACCGTTCACATGGTAACGATGGCCCATATATTAGTTCGCATTCGCATAGTCCCGTCGGCGTCGGGGCGTTGGCATCTTAAATTCAGTCGCGTATAGGTCATTAAATAAAAAAATATTTATTCAAGAAAATACGCTTTATTCTTAATTTAGAAGAACAGCTATATTCTATGACTATTAATCGTCAGTATAAAAAAGTTAAATACAATCAATGCTTATAATAATAATGTTTATTTACATCACAAATATGAAAATACAAATACAAAAGAAATACAAATACAACATGGCAAATACGACATGACAAATAAACTAAAATTGACCCACGAAACAAATCTAGTTGTTTTTTCGGGGAAGACTAAATCAGGTAAAAAGACTAAATTCGGTAAGAGCGTTGAGTGAGGAATAATAAGAGACTAAATCAGGTAAAAGACTAAATCCGGTAAAATAAATTAAGACAATAAATAGCTAGACAGTGCACAACACAGGTAGCCAAGTGGATACAATCAAGGCCGTAGCAAGAAAACAATTTCGGGGGGTTTAGTTTGGTGGAACAGTAGAAAAACATACAATAATTGCAGGGAGAACATTGTGTTTGTAGTGATTAACTATTATGTTATGTATGTTATATCCGACCTCAAGCATCACCTTGATCATAACCTTGTTTTTACCCTTGATTCTGTTTACTGTTGGATATTATGTTCTCATTCTCTATATTGTTCAAGATGCTTACTACAAAGATATCATTTTCCATTGTATATTTTTATAGAATGATTACTAGAACATATCATATTCCTTTTGAGTATTGTTAAAACTTGCTTACTGCAAGAATTGCAGAATTTGATCTTCCCTTTGTTTATTATATTCTTTTCCCATGAGAACCACAACACCTCAGCATAACAGATCTGTATAAATAGGACCTAGGAAAGTAAGAGTGTCAATTCTAGTCTTGTCTGTAGTCTAAGCCGAAACTCTGTAACTCGCGTTACTCAAATAAAAGTTTTTTTAAAAAGTCTTCGTCTTCACGTCGCCCGTAACAATTTGGTGTCGATAAAAGGGTCTTCAACGAGGGAGATCCGGAGGCACTTAGAAGGACAGTCTCCTCGGGGGTCACCACACCACTACGATTGGAGCCAGCTGAAAGGGGTCTTCGACAGGGAGATCCGGAGGCACTAAGAAGGACAGTCTCCTGAGGCCAGCATCCAGCAACAACAGCAGCATCAACGACATCCAGCGAGCATGAAGTTACTTCTATTGTAAGTGAAAAACTTGAAGTGAATTTTATTTGTGATTTTTTTTAACTTTCTACGTTACTATTATTGAACTTTCTACGTTATAACGATATTACCTTTTCATTTCAACATGCCGAATAACGAGGCTATAAACTCTAATGTAAACAATGAAGCAAACGCTTCAAATAACGACGAAGTACCATTTAAATTAAGCGAAATATTTTCTATCATCCCTGAATACGATGGGGATCAAATCAATTTAAATACTTTTATCATTGCATGTGATAGGGCCATGCAAATGACTGTTGGCGATCAAGCCCTTTTACTAGTAATAAAAATAAAAAACCAATTAAAGGGACGTGCAGCCCAACTTATCAATTCAAGAGATTTGAGTACCTGGCGCGAAATCAAACAATTACTTAACGTTCATTTCGGAGATCCTCGCGATCTAACTTCATTAATTCAAGATTTACAAAGAATGTGTCAATCCCAAAATGAAAATGCTTTGACTTTTGTAGGCAGAGTTCAAACTCACTGCTCAAAAATATATGCCGCAATAGGAAAACAAAGCCTTCTCACTAGGGAACAAAAAGAATCGCAAGCTACATTAATCGATAGCATGTGTCTAAATACAGTTTTGACAGGTCTAGAACCAAGAATAGGGCAACTAGTTCGTGCTAGCAATCCACCAAACATGATGGATGCTATAGCTTTCATTAAGAAAGAATTGCAACTTTCTTATTTTGAAAATCAAAAATTTCAGAGGCAAAATCGTGTACCAGTCTTCAATAATAATCTTAAGAGAACTAATAATAGTTTTCCAAAATTTTGTAATTATTGCAAAAGAAATGGACATACTATCAATGAATGTCGAACAAAAAATCAAAATAATTATTACAGAAATGGTCCAAATCCTTCTAGCTTCTCTAACAATTTCCAAAATAACTCCCAAAGAAATAATTTCTCCTAATTTCCATCAAAGACCATCTGTTCCTCAGCAAAATAATTTCCAAACTCCTTCTTTCCAACCTAGGAACCACCCTCAAAACTTCCAACCAAGAAATCAACCTCCTAGAAATTTTTCTAATAATGCTCCAAGAAATAACTTCCCCAGAACTTTTAATAATAATTCAGGTTTCCAGCCTTCTAATCAAAATTTTACTCCTAGATTCCCAAATTCAAATCCAAATAACCAAAATAGAACTCCCCAACAACATTATCTGGGCCAAAGCGAAAATTTTCAATTAACAGCCTCGGACCAGAATCCTATTCCGAACTTCAAGAATCTTGGTATGACCAATACGGACCAAACGTTTGCATAAATACCGTTGACAATAGTAACTTATATTATATTAAAGATAATACCGATAAGTACAAAATTTTAATTGACACAGGAGCTGGTATTTCAATTTTCAAACCAGAGACGGTTCAGCAATTTTTAAATCGATGTCCAGAAAATTTTCAAATTAAAGGTATTTCTGGCCAATCAATTCCTATTACTGAAGCGGTATTTGTTTCTTTTACGGGTCCTCTTTCTCCCCATAAAGTTTATATTTGCGATCTAGATATAGGATTCGACGGAATTTTAGGCGCTGACTTTTTAGAAAGGTACGGTGCAGTAGTAGATTTTAGGAATAAGCAATTAATTACGTACTATAAAGTACATGAACTACTAAAAGACGGAGATAAATTCAATGAGCTTTCGAATAATAATGATAATAATAATCGAGTTGTTTATAAAAGACAAGTTAATGTTGACGAAAGGTACGATAGCCTTCATATAAACGCTTATGAACAAAATAATAATAATAATAATGATAATACGGAAAGTATAAATAATTTTGAAAGCGAAAATACGAGTTATAATATAAATAAAGTTACGATAGAACCGCGTTGCGAAAAAATATGCAAATTTCATACGAATAAGTATACGAATAAAGAAATGATTTTATGCGCACAACGAGTAGAAAAAGTATATGTGCCAAACGCTATTGTAAAAATAAACGAAGACGGTAATTTTTATACCACAATATTAAACGCTAATGCCATAACAAAGGATATTTGTTTCGAAGAATTTGAATTTGAGCCTTACATTAAAGAAACGAACGCTAGTACTAATATTATTTGTAATTTTAATAAAACAAAAAGCAGAGTAGAAGAAATAAAAGAATCATTAAGGCTAGAACATTTAAATGAAGAAGAAAAAGAACTAATTACTAATTTATGTTTGAATTTTGAAGATATATTTTACTTTGACGGAGATTTCCTAAGTTTCACTAATAAAATAAAACATACTATCGATACAGGCGACGCTAAGCCAATTTTTACTAAATCCTATCGGTATCCACAAGTTCACAAGGAAGAAGTAAAAACACAAATTAATAAAATGCTTTCTCAAGGAATAATTAGACCTTCTGTTTCACCATGGTCGTCCCCAGTATGGGTCGTTCCAAAAAAATTAGACGCTTCAGGCAAACAAAAATGGAGAATCGTAATTGATTATCGGAAATTAAATGAATTAACAGTTAATGATAGGTATCCACTGCCCACTATTTCAGATATATCAGTTGGGTAATTGCCATTATTTTACTACTTAAGATTTGGCTTCTGGTTTTCAACAAATTGAAATGAATCCAGAAGACATTTCGAAAACTGCTTTTTCCGTTGAAAATGGTCATTTTGAATATTTACGTATTCCCTTTGGCCTTCGTAATGCGCCCTCAACTTTTCAGAGGGTTATGGATAATATACTAATGGGGATACAAAACGAAAAGTGCTTAGTTTACATGGACGACATTATTATTTATTCTTCCACAATTAATGAGCATATCTCTCGTATTACTGAAGTTTTTCAAAGATTAAGAAATTCAAATCTAAAAATACAGCCAGATAAGTGTGAATTCTTACGAAAAGAAGTAATTTATTTAGGACATGTTATTACACCTGAAGGGGTTAAACCAAATCCACAAAAGGTTCAAGCTGTTATCGATTTTCCTCAACCTGCCAATACTAAACAAATTAAACAATTTTTGGTTCTTACTGGTTACTACAGGAAGTTTATTCCAAATTTCGCAAAAATGACAAAGCCTTTAACTCGACTTTTAAGAAAAGACGTACCATTTATTTTTGATAAAGATTGTCGTGAATCTTTCGAACAACTTAAAAATGCATTAATAACTTCACCAATTCTAATATATCCTAATTTTGAAAAAGAATTTGTTTTAACTACAGATGCAAGCGCTTTTGCTGTAGGCGCGGTACTTTCGCAAGGACCTGTTGGAAATGATCTTCCCATAGCATACTTTTCAAGAACCTTAAGTCCAGCAGAAATGAAATATAGCGTTATAGAGAAAGAACTTTTGGCAATAATTGCTGCCGTGAAAAACTATAGACCTTATCTTTTCGGACGAAAATTCTTATTGGTTACAGATCATAGACCTTCAACCTGGCTTTTCTCAATAAAAGATCCCGGTAGTCGTTTAGCACGTTGGCGACTTAAATTAGAAGCATATAATTATCAAATAATTTATAAACCTGGAAAAATTAATCGAAATGCCGACGCTTTATCTCGAATCAAAATCAATCATATAAAAGAAGCTGTTTCCTTTCATACTTCCCTAGACGAACCATCTACTTCTCATGATAATCCTCAAGACATTGACCCGCCTATTGACAATAATGAGACTGACGAAATTGCTATAATCTGTAATGAATTTGACAGATTTTTTGATCTATACAAGACGACTTCAATGATCGATTATTCTAAAATCCAATATACAAATAATCAACTTTTAGACAAAACACACAAGGACATTGTACTAATTTTTCAACAAGACAAATTAACAGACCTTCACGAAAAAGTTATTGATGATTTACTTGAGCTAAATCCTGATTTTAACTATAATAAAGCAAATGTTCTTTCCAGTCAAACCGTAGCTAAAAGAAAATATTATATAATTCCTGTTCCTTTTAATTTTGAAACCGCAATACAAGTACTCTTCATATCTCTTTATTACAGTAAAGATATATTCGAAGAAAATAAAACTTATTACATTGAAAACAATCCAGATTTTCCAATTTTAGAAATGTTTAATTTTTGTTCTCAGACAAAAACTTTCAATTAACAATTTGTCAGAACATTGTGACTATACCAGACGAAGACCAAATACCTATAATAATAGATCAATTTCATTCAGGCAAGACAAACTTACATCGAGGAATAAACGAAACAATTAGACGCATCAAACAAAAATATAATTGGACAGGACTAACTAAAGACGTTGAAACATTTATTCGGCAGTGCGAAATCTGCCAAAAGACAAAAATTTTTAGACAAAACTTGGACAGTCCCTTAGTCATTACCGAAACTCCTAAAACTCCTTTCGAAATAATAATTATCGACATCCTAGAAATCCCAGTAAAAAATAATATCCTTACCATAACAGACGAACTGACAAAATTTACCCAGGCTTATGCACTTCCTAATAAAACAGCGAGATCTGTAGTAGACGCTCTTTTACTCTATTTTCAACATTTTGGAACTCACTTAAGAATCCATTGCGATGTAGGTAAAGAATTTAATAATCAATTAATGAAAGATCTTTGTAAATTATACAATATAAAATTAACTTTCTCTAGTGTTAGTCATCCGCAATCAAATGGTTCTTTAGAAAGATTCCATGCTACCTTAACTGAAATGATACGCGCGTGTAGTACAGAAAATCCAAATGAGCACCCATTTCAAATGCTTCCTTACGCTTGTATAGCATATAACAATTCTATAAATAAAACACACGGCTTTACTCCTTACGAATTGCTATTCGGTCACACCACGTCTCGACCTCCAGAAGTTTTGTATAATCAGCAAGAATTAATCTCTAAGTACGTTCGCGATTTAAACAATAAAATAAAGCATTATTATGAAGTGGCAAGAAAGCGTACGGATATGCGCAAGCAAAAGGCAAAACAGCGATTTGATACACACGTTTCGGAGCAGCGACAATTTCGCGTAGGAGAAAAGGTTTATGTCAAGGAGTCCCAAAATTTAATGGACCCTATAAAATTAAAGAAATTTATACGAATTCAGCTTTGCTACATAACCCAATTACTAACCAAACTACAAAAATGAATTTTGATATGCTAAAGAAATGTCACGAATTGGAGGAAGAAGAACTAACGGTTAAAGAATTCTTTTATACTCTAGATCGAATAATCCCTATTGAAAATAATAACGTTTCCATTGAACTGGGCAATTTATTTGATGCCCCTGAAAATATTTCATTAGCTCACTGTGTATCTAAAGATTTAGAAATGAATGCAGGGATTGCAAAAGAATTTAAGAATAAATTTGGACACGTAGATGAACTAAAAAATCAAAATAAGTCAATTGGTGAAATAGCAGTACTTCAACTTCAGACAAGAAATATTTATTATTTAATAAGTAAAGAATTTTTCTATTATAAACCAACTTATGCTAATTTATTTAATTGCTTAAAGGAATTACGAACAATTTGTCTCGAGAGCACTGATGAAAAAGATAAAATTATAGCTATACCCAAGTTAGCTTGTGGATTAGACAAATTAGATTGGGACACAGTTCTCCCTATGATCAAATACAGTGTGAGCCATTTGTTTTGGGGTCAGTCTGTAAAAAGTGTATCAATCGTGCGATTTGGCTGATTTTTTTTTTAAATTGTAGAGCTCGATGAACTGCACATTTTGAACAAAAATTGCCTGGTTCGCATAAAATCCAAAGCCTACTATGACCGTTTTTATGAGCAAAATTTTAAGAAACCATATTAGCGTTTTTTTTTGAAAAAATCTGTGTGCGCCAATGGATTGAGCACCCCTCGAAATGGGTATGTACAAAATTTCATCAAAATATTTCAAGTAATAACGATTTTGTAGAAAAATTAAAAATGCAGCCAAGGTACGTCTTTATTTTCAAAAATTCAAAGTTGGCCATGGAAAATAATTGAATTGTTTACTTTTATTAAGTGTCAAACTGTCTAAATTGAGTTCAGAAATTGTTTGTGCTCAATACAATTAATTATCATAATTATGGAATATTTAAGCATAAGAGACAAAATAGAAATTGTTCGACTCGTGGGCGACAACGAGCGCTCGGCAGCAGAAGCTGCGGCCGAATTTAACAATAGACACCCAGGTAGATCAGTACTGTACAACGACAGAGTCGAAGTACTGTACAACGTATAAACAATATTTTTGATGAAACTGGATCGATTTCTAAAAATTTATTAAAAACTAGGCAAAATGGACGCCGTGGACTTGTTGAAAATAACAATCAAATTCTGCAATACTTTAGTGACAATCCTCGAAATAGTGTTCGAACGGCTAGTTTAGACCTTCATATACCCAGAGAGAGTATAAGGAGATGTTTGAGACAAAACAAAATAAAACCGTTTAAGCCAAAATTTTTGCACACCCTGGAACCAGGAGATGAGGAGAGAAGATTAGAATTTTGCTATTGGCTGCAAGGTGAATATCTCCATAATGGCAACTTTTTAAATGAAATTTTATTCACCGACGAAGCCACGTTTACTACAAATGGTGTAGTATCAAGTCAAAACTGCCGTCACTGGTCAGCTGAAAATCCAGAGTTTATAATAAATGCAAGGAGACAATATTCACAAAAAATTAACGTTTGGTGTGGAATACTACGCGACAGAATAATTGGCCCATTTTTCTTTGAAGGGAATTTGAATGCGGCTGGCTTCTTGAATTTTCTAGAAATTGAATTTAGAAATGCTTTAGATGAGTTACCATTAAGATACCGTTTAAATTTAAAGTTACAGTTAGATGGCAGTCCTATTCATAATGCTCGTTTAATCAGAAACTGGCTAGATAATAATTTTGAAAACTGTTGGATAGGGCGAAATAGTCCTTTCTGTGAGTGGCCACCGAGATCTCCGGACTTAACTCCTTTAGATTTTTTTCTTTGGGGTACACTTAAGCAAAATGTTTATAAGTCAAGACCCCATAATTTACAAGAACTGCAAGCTAGGATAAACCGTAGTTGTGAGGAAATTACTCCACAGCAAATACGAAATGTAATTTTGAATGTACGCAAGAGGAACGACAAATGCATTGTAGAAAATGGAGGCTTGGTAGAAGTTACAAAAATTTTATAATTTTAATTGTTTTTATGTTTTGTGTTTATAAGCATAAGGTTGTATTATTACAATTCAATTATTTTCCATGGCCAACTTTGAATTTTTGAAAATAAAGACGTACCTTGGCTGCATTTTTAATTTTTCTACAAAATCGTTATTACTTGAAATATTTTGATGAAATTTTGTACATACCCATTTCGAGGGGTGCTCAATCCATTGGCGCACACAGATTTTTTCAAAAAAAAACGCTAATATGGTTTCTTAAAATTTTGCTCATAAAAACGGTCATAGTAGGCTTTGGATTTTATGCGAACCAGGCAATTTTTGTTCAAAATGTGCAGTTCATCGAGCTCTACAATTTAAAAAAAAAATCAGCCAAATCGCACGATTGATACACTTTTTACAGACTGACCCCAAAACAAATGGGTCACACTGTATATTTTCAAAAATACTGATATTAAAATAATTTATTATATCGAACCAAGTTCCTAATTCTGAAACTTCGTTACAGATTTTCTTTGTTCGCTACCGCTATGGCACAATATATACTGCGACCAATTAATAACACCATAGGCGTGTTCTATCAAGAGCAATCCGGACTCAAAATTTCTAATGACAAGTGGAGTTTATTGGTGTATAAAGACATTTCATCTCTAAAAACAACATTCGAAAATAATAATAAAATTTTAGAAAATATGCAATTTATAATAATTCAACCAAAAGACGTACGAATGGCCGCCTTTCTAAGCGAAGTTAAGTCACATCTCACTTTACTAAATCAACTTTCCGAAAACATGGCGCTCAAATTTGAAGAATTAGCTATTGATGTAAGAAGATATAAAAGAGGTTTAATTAATGGTTTAGGGTCAGTTTGGAAATTTATTACCGGAAATTTAGACGCTTCAGACGGACAGTATTATAACGATTGTATCGAAAAAATTAACAGAGACGAACACGAATTAGAAAAATTAATGAAAAAACAAATTTTAGTAACTACTTCAGTTATCAAAAATTTTAATGACTCTATCAACAAATTACAAATTGATGAAATTACTTTTAATAATGACATAAAACAAATCGAAAATTACATTTATAACATTTCTGATAATTTTAATTATTACACAGCAAAATTACAAGTTTTAGAGATAAAATAATAACTAGAATCATATACCTTTATCGAAAGCAATTTAAATGACATTCTAAACTCTATTACTTTTGCAAAACTACATATCATTCACACAACAGTTATAACTCCCGAAGACTTGGTACATCATTTGCAAATAATCGCTCAGACTTTAAATAAAAATAATTTGCCCTTAACTCCTCAACTTCTAAATGTTGCAACTTATCTTGATTTTATAGAACTAAAGGTTTTTCAAACAGAAAATAGGCTTGTTTTTATATTAGACATTCCTTTAGTAGAACCTCAATGGTATACTCTTTATAGAATTTATCCTATTCCAATTTTCGACAATAAAACTGGATTTTATCACATGGTATCCAACTCTCTATGTAATTCTCTATGATATAAAAAATTGTAAAGAACTAGCATTTGATTTAATAATGTGCAAAGATTTATATCCTACTCCTATTGACTCACATTCAAGATGTGAAGCTCAATTATTAGAGGTAAAAACCCATTTACCTAATACTTGTGACATAGTCACAATTTCAATTGAAAGTTAAAATGTACAATTGATTCAAGAGAATCAATGGTTAATAATTTTAAGTGAAATATTTGCTATAACTATTAAGTGTAAAAATCAAAATCCTTTGACTATAATGCTAGACAAAACTTCACTTTTAACGTTAAAATCCGAATGCATTGCTTATATTGGAAGTACTAAAATTCAAACGAAAAATTTAAATAAATCTAATCAAACCTATAAATTTCACCCAATTAATATACCATTTGAATGTTGCAAAGAAACTCCAAATAAACTAAAATTTCCTGACTTAAAACCTTTACAATTAAATAAATTTAATTATGACGATTTAAATGTCGCAAAGCATAAATTAGACGAATATGCAAAGGATCTTGATAATATTATTAACGAACCAACTGTAAATAAGTATACGCCAATATTAACATATATCTATCCATTACTTTAATCATACTTTAATTATTGTGTACTTTTATTTTAAATGTAAAAAGTCTAGGAACATTAAAATAGGCATTATTACTACTAATAACGGAGACGATCCTCCACAACCTCCTAGAACTCGAAATCGCGTTTTTCAAAATTTAAGAAAATTTGTTACTGTCAAAAGAAGACCTTCGTATAGATTGGACGAACCTCGCGAAGAAGAAGAAATTGAACTAAATTCTAATACTAAAACATATGCCTAATTTAATGTCAAAATTTGTTAACACAAATTTTTAATATAAGGGGGAAGGTGTTATATCCGACCTCAAGCATCATCTTGATCATAACCTTGTTTTTACCCTTGATTCTGTTTACTGTTGGATATTATGTTCTCATTCTCTATTGTTCAAGATGCTTACTACAAAGATATCATTTTCCATTGTATATTGTTCTAGAATGATTACTAGAACATATCATATACCTTTTGAGTATTGTTAAAACTTGCTTACTGCAAGAATTGCAGAATTTGATCTTCCCTTTGTTTATTATATTCTTTTCCCATGAGAACCACAACATCTCAGCATAACAGATCTGTATAAATATGACCTAGTAAAGTAAGAGTGTCAATTCTAGTCTTGTCTGTAGTCTAAGCCGAAACTCTGTAACTCGCGTTACTCAAATAAAAGTTTTATTAAAAAGTCTTCGTCTTCACGTCGTCCGTAACATGTATAACAACAGAGTGAGAACGGGCGCACTGAATATAACTGCACTCTCGTTTCATTTTTCATTAATACTTACTAAAAAGACATATTTTTTTTTTACATTTCGGGGGGGGATCAATCCCCCTTGATCCCCCCCCTGGCTACGGCCTTGGATACAATTAACTAAGATTCATGGTAATAATCTGATGTACAGTTTGTCTGTCGATATTCTTCAGAAATACTTTAACTTTTCTGTTTAACATTTTATAGTTTGTAACAGAAGACAATTCTTCGGCCACAAGGGCATAAAGCTTTGGTGCAAGGGCGTAGATACGGGGGGGGTAGAGGGGGTAATTACCCCTCCCAAGAAAACCAGAACCTTATGCAAATTTACCAATGAAAGTAAGGATCTGATAGCTGCTAGTTTACTAAGCGAAATAAAACTTTGGAAAATTAAATTTAGCAAAGAAAGTCTGACAAATTCGGCTTTTGAAACATTACCTTTGTGTGATCCTATAATTGTATATCCAAAAATATATGAACTTTTGAAAATTCTGTGTACACTGCCTGTAAGTGTAGCCTCGGCCGAAAGAAGTTTTTCATCTTTAAAAAGACTCAAATCTTGGTTTAGGTCCACTATGGGACAGGAGAGGCTTGTAGGGATGGAGCTTTTACATATTCACAGGGATATAAAACCTTGCCCTGAAGCGGTGCTAAACAGATTTGCCAATAATAGTAACAAAAGGATTTTAGATTTAGTTCTATAAAAACTGGTTTATGTGTGCATATATTTTAATTTTTTTATATTTTGACTGATTTTTTTAGTTTATAAATGTTTTTTTAAGATTAGGGTTTTTAAATACTGATTTATTTTTTTTCTTGTTATTTGTTTTGTTTTGTTTCTGTTTTCATCAAAGAAAAAGTATATATTTTATTTTTATATTTTTTATCATTTTTTATTTTGAGTTTGTTTCATTGTTCTTTGTTTTAAGTATATAGTACCTATATTGTTATTCAATATATTACTAGTGTTGGTTTTATTTGGCTTTATAATAGTCTTTACTTATGCATACCTACCCACCCATAAAATCGCAATAAAACCTAATAATTGGGGAACAGACAAATTATAAATAGTAGGTATTACCATTACCCCTCCTGGAAGAAAAATCTATCTACGCCCTTGCTTTGGTGCCAAAGAATAGGCGCTTCTCTGGCCAATAATTTTTTCACATTTTGGAGCCAAAAATAATCGGTGCGTGTTTCTAGTGTGGTATTCATGCTCCACTTCGCAAATGTTTATTTTCCCATTAAAAACAAAGAAAGAAAAAGAGCTGTCTAATGTCCAACACTTCAGCTTCTGTAAATAATAGATCACTTGGGTATGTATTTTGTCTTCGATATATTATTTTTAAGGCCCACTTTTGAGCTACATTTAAACACTCAAGATGAGTATTACTTACTCCTCCCCATCCTATCAAACCGTAAGTTATTTGGGACTCTATGAGAGCATAATAAATTATTTTCAAGCTATCTAGATCTAAATATTTCTTCAAAAACTTCAGACGATACAGCAGTTATTGGATTTTATCAGTTACAGATCTAACATGCAAGTCCCAACGCAGGTGCCTATCAACGACCACCCCCAAATACTTTATTGATTCGGCTTCCCATATTTGGGAGATAATTTGCATAGGAAGTAAAAGGCAAATATTTAGTTTTTTGCACGTTTAGGGTCAATTTATTTCGCTGAAACCAATCCTGGACACATTTAAATTCTACCTCTGCTTTAACCTTCACATCTGCCCATGTTTCTGCCGAGTATGTAATTGTTGTCTCATCTGCAAAGCAAAGGATATGACTATTATGACCATCACTTGCTTGTACCAAGAGACCATTTATACAGTTGAGAAACAAAAGGGGACCCAGTACAGTTCCTTGTGGGACTCCTCAAGAAACAGGCCTGAGGTCACTATACGATCCATCAATGTTCACCATTTGTCGATGGCCTGTCAAATAACTTAGTAAAAAAATGCACAACACCCCTAAATCCAAAGCTTTCTAACTTGCCCATAAGTATATCATGATTAACGGTATCAAAAGCTTTTTTAAGGTCCACGAAGATGTTTACTGTTGGAATTTTTTTGTCCAGTTTTTCAAAGAGGTGCGCAGAGAGCCTATAGATGCCATCCTCGGTTGACCGACCAGTCCGAATCCCATATTGATTATTTATATCAAGGTACATATATCACAAACCTTTGTGCCAATTAACATTTATAGTCGCAAAACTGTAATAGTGACTATCAAAGGAACTTCAAAGTGTACGGCCACCAACAATAGCCACCACTTTATTACCACGCTACCACGTTATAATGACTAAAATGGGGAATGATTTTTCAGTAACAGCATGGTTATCAGGACGCTTTTGGAACCTATTTTGCCACTATTTTTAACGCAGCCGGGTAGTGGGGAACACCAAGCTGCTATGTCGCGATATAGTAACAGCGACATCATATATACCTATACCTTTCTTTTTCTAAAAATAATATGTGCTTTCATTTATTATGAAATGGTAGATACTTCATATGATTTATTATCGCCACTTTAGGTTACCTTATAAGCAGTTAAATATCACTTTTTAAATCGCGTTTTTACGATTATCCATTTTAATTTTAAAACGCGTTTCAGTTTACTGATAAAACCATATGAGATATTTCGAAAAAAATATCGCGCCAATAAAAAATTCGTTTTTTAAGAAAAAATAATTGCAAATATTATAGATTTCGACAGAAAAATATGAGGCGCCATTTCGGACTAAATTATTATTTTTGAATATATAAATTTCTCGGGCTAATATATTTTTTTAATATGATATTTATAGAAATTTGCGTGAATAATCTTTTTTTAGTCAAATTTATATATTACGCATCGCCCAAAAGTATATATTACAGTAAACGCAAAAAAATATATTAAACACGATATATTAATTTGGTGCGCCAATATATAATAATTTAGGGTACTACCGGTCGTCACCAGAGGTCGCGCCGCGCATCCCTAAAGTGCACCGGTAACGCTGCAGCAGAAAGCGCAGAATGGTGTAAAACCAGGGACTCTTTAAAATAAAAAGGGTCCCTGTGTAAAACCCACCCCCGATTTTCTTGAAATTTTGGCTAGATAGGTTCCTATCCCCTATTTTCGCCCGACGTTACACCATTGGAAAAGATTACCACTTCTTTTTCCATACGGCAGAACGCATCGCTGCCGACTGCCACAATATGATGCGAATGTCCCCTTCTTTTTTCATACGGCAGCGCTTATCCCCCAAAAAGGACGGAATACGCTCCTTATTGCAAAGATGCTTGAGAAAAATGCACTTCCGACGGCTTCCGACGTAGACGTATCAAATGTTTACTTCGGCTTCGGTCGTGTACGGAGTTAAATGTACGTCCAAAGAAGTCACGTGACTCAATCCACCAATGAGAGTGCAAGACGTAGGTATACCGACTTTTATATACGTCGGACGTATAAATAGCCACTTCCTACAACAAAACGAAGGCGAAACGAAAACGATCATGCGGGCGGGAAACTAATATGTAAGATGATTGTGGGGTTATACACCACAAAACATCAAATCCCAAACCTGACACAGAAAAAGAACATCCAGTACGTCGGTAATCATAATCACTTCGACTTCGGGCTTCTGAACCTTCTGCAGCAGCGTTACCGGTGCACATTAGGGATGCGCGGCGCGACCTCTGGTGACGACCGGTGGTACCCTCAATTATTATATATTGGCGCACCAAATTAATATATCGTGTTTTGATATATTTTTTTTGCGTTTACTGTAATATATACTTTTGGGCGATGCGTAATGTATAAATTTGACTAAAAAAAGATTATTCACGCAAATTTCTATAAATATCATATTAAAAAAATATATTAGCGCGAGAAATTTATATATTCAAAAATAATAATTTAGTCCGAAATGGCGCCTCATAGAAAAACACTATGTAACGAACATGTTTGAATTTCGTATACTTCGTACGTAAGAAATATATGCATTTCATGTACAAAATTACAGTCATTTTATAAATTAACAACTTTCTTTATTTCCCACAAGACGACAATGATTATTTAACGCCAAAAACATGGCGCGATCAGAAGGTTGTTACTTCAAAAAGTAATTTGGCAACTTAAAGGTAATTTTTCCTATGTCTTTAGTAACCTATCGTTCCTATTTTCTCGATTAACGTATATGCTACTATAAAGTTACAACTGGAACTACGCCAAAACGACTTTCAAGTTCTTGAAACTATAACGCTACTCTCCATTTGGGTTCATTTTTGCATGCGTTACATGATGGAGTCCCAAAAGCTACTAAAATACCTAGTGAGACTAGGCAACTCTCAATACATGGGACGATAAAGTCGCGTCTTCCACTAAAATGGAACTAATAATCCCTAACCCCTAACCTAAAAATGTTCAGTGTTCAGTTCTCGTCTCAGGTGGTGACGGTCACGATACACTTACCCACGGTATGTCAGTAACGAATCCGAAAACAAGGCAAATCTGCGTATCTACGTCAGTTGCGAATCACGAATTCAAAATAATGGGCGGCTGCGGTTGTGTTTTACGATTTTTTATAGTTTACGGTTTAATGTGTCAATAAAAAAGTGTAAACAACTGTCAGTCAAGAATAAATAAACAAGGACATAATTTATTATTGGTAAATAAATCCTTGCAGTAAAATCAGTGAAATTCACCTTACTTACAATAAATGTATTATTTAGATACCTAAAACACAAAGAAAACAAATTATTTGTAAAATTATAATTGGAGACTGTGATGTAAGAAGGGGATAAGTAACATTTGTTACACTTTTCAGGAGAGGCAAAAAACTTTTTTTTTGTAGTTGCGGTAAATGTTATTTAAGGTAGAGATGGAAGAGTTAAATACTTTTCTCTATATTAAATAAATTTATTCGCAGAAATAAACTAGAAAATTAGAAAAAAAGATTTGTGGTGCAAAAAGGGTATATGTTGATTCTTTTTTAATTTCGGCTGCATAACAAGGTGCAATAAAGGGGTAAGTAACAAACACAATACTTTTGTATGAAACTTATTTATTTTTCTAAAGACTATTTTAGCAAAGTAAGAACTAAACAATAAGCGAGGTAGTAGGTAACAAAAAATGAAAACTGAAAATATCGTTATATAATATGCCAAGAGCAACGAATTTTTAAAAGATTTTATTCTACATCAGACTTATCATACTCGCTTACTTCCGAATCTTGATTTCCTAAATCTTTATCGGATTTAAGAGACAAGTAAAATTCCATGTCACTTTTGCTGACATATTCATTGGCTAATACCATTACGTTTTTATATTTCAAATCTTTCAAAGCCAACTTATTTAAGTAGGCCTGTTCCACATTATGTAATGTAGGATTTGCATTGTTTTTTAACAATAGAAAATTTATTAGAGGAGCATCAGCGCTAGCCGAGGTGGTGCAGCCAACCCCACCAATTTTTTGTGTATTTGAAGACGCGATAAGAGGAAATGCTAAACTTATCTTTTGTTTCGGATTTTGGGGACGGATAAAATTTTTTTTTTAAATGATCAGTGTAGTTAAATACCATCGCTTGGGTAACAGGAATGACATGACATTTCCGTGAAGATGACTTGACAATCTCCATATACTCTTGCGGTAAAAAAATTCGATCTATATTACGTTTTTTCTTTTCTATTATCCCGAAAAATCTGTCACAGGGTAAAAAACTATGCCCTGGCTCAGGAAAACGGTGCATAATTATGTCAGACCTACCTGTATAACACAGAGT